>CM073475.1:26872500-29372500 GCA_037074535.1 Gleditsia sinensis
ACAGTGACCAAAACTTAGAAGAGTACGAATTATATTTTTATAAACAGCATCATGTAGATGGAGAATAGTAGGAGGAAAAACACTTATAATTCAAACCCATTAATATGTTAAGCACAATTAATGCAAACTCAAATTGACTAAACTAAAATAGAGAAGCTACAAACCCTGATACTGGCATTTGCGAAGCAGGTTCTCCAATACTTTGAGGCATATTAGGTCGTCGTCTACCGCCAGAACACTCATACCCACCGGAAAGGGGTTTCTGGAACCATTTTCATCCCCCAAACCACCCTTTTGGTCCTCCATAATCATCTTGAGCCAGAATCAAATACTCAGATGAGAAACCAAATACGAAAGCAGAGATCACAATTCCCAGAGCAAAAGCTTCAATTTTGATAATGGAAACTCTGTTTTCAGGGCCTCTTTCCCCAAGGTAGGTAGTAATTACAATGAGGCAGAGCAAGACACAGCGTGAGAAGAATTAAAAGAAGAGATAGAAACCCAGAAAAGAAAAGTTGTTAGGAGAGGAAGAAAACGAGAGGAGGAAGAGGAGGAGGAGGAGGAGGCAGAGAGAGAACGTGAAAGGTAACCAAAGATGTACAAATGGATACTGATGGTGACGGCCAGAACAGAGTGAAGGGGTTCAACCCAACCAAACAGAAATCTTTTTAGTAATTTAGTGAAAGTCTCTTTCTCTCTCTGCTGCGAATGGCTTTCTCTGGCATTTGTCGTTAACTTTTTCTCCCAACACAACAGAAAGCCTTCGTCTTTAATTATTTGTTAATGGCTGATGAAAATACAATAATGCAGTTTGCGTACCTCTTTTATATTCTTCTCTCTCTCTCTCTCTCTCTATCTCACACAGTGAGAAGACCTTTTGGGCAATTATAAGCTATAACTCGTGTGCACAAATTGGTAAATACACCCTACCATTTTTGTCTCATCCCATCATTACTATACAAACTGAATCAAATTCTCTAAATCAAATTGTGCAAATTTTAAATTTTGTTCACAAATTAATGTAAATAAAAAAAAATTTATAACTTTAATACAATAAAAATTTTAAATTATATATAAATATTAATAAATAATTTAAAAGTTTTTTAATCTTTGAGATGCAAAAGTGGTACAATTAAAATTTATCTATTAAAGTGTTCTTTAAAGAAACCAAGGCACACACAAATTAATCAAATACACCAATCTCAAATATGGCTTTAAATCAAATTTAAAAAAAAAATTAGTGAAAATTAAAATTAAAAAATTAAAACAAAATTTTAAATTATATATAACAAATATCAATCAATGATTTTTATAAATTGAATCTATATAAAAAAAATTTGTCTACTTAAAGTTTATATGTGCATCCATTAATGACATAATTTAAGCAAATGACTTAAATCATGCTAATGATAGATGTGTTTTGTATGTTACAATGCTAATTTTTGGATTATTGAGGTGATTGATGGATTTTAAATTTTACTTAAATTGTAAGTAATTACCAAAACTTTTCCATCGGGGAATTATGGTCAACTCTAGAAACAATTCCGTTAAATTTCTTTGAAAATCTCATCAAGGATCCTTGAGAATCTGGATATTATTTTGACATTAAATGCATTCCACGTACCAATTCTCTTTGCATGGAAAATATTAAAACTTTCCCGGAAAATAATTCCCCCAACGTAAATATTGAAGCCCATGATTTTAGGCATTAAAGAACCCCGTTTCTTGTGTTAACATAGGAAGGCAATTTTTCGGCCTTCAAATACTAAATGCTGCTTTTGTCAGCTAAGATGGGGTGCGGAATTGTCTCCTCAAATCAGAAATTACAAATTTATGTGCCTCTTTGCCTTTTACAAATTATTAATTATAATTATAATAAATGATTAGGAACATAATTACGCCTAAATAATTAAATTGCAATAAAATAATAACAATTTGAAAATTTCCAATTACCTGTCAAAGCAAATGTCTAACCCTTGTCGGTTGTTTCCCCCGTATTTCTATAAGTGTGTCTCGTGGGTTGATGGAACAACCAAAATTGCAATCTTTCTGCCTAATTTCATTTGACCAAAAAAAAAACACAATTATAATAATAAAATATGATTATTTCCTGTCAAAAACTGAGGCTATGATTATTTTTTTAATTGTCAAAATTTTGATTAGTGGGTTCTTATGTATTATTCTAAAAGAAATGTGATTTTGGGTTACACAACTCTCTTTCACCACTTGAAATTAAGAAATTTAAAATTTAATGAAACCAAACTTTCTCAACAAAAAAAAAAACAATAATTGAAAATGCACGTGTTAATTGATTTTGGTATTAACCAAAACGCGATTTTTTCACTGTACAAAACCAAAATTCAAGTTTGGAATTGAGTGAGTAATGAGTTGGTCTATTAATATAAAAATGGACAGTATATTATTACGAATTTAAATTTAATTTGTTGATTTTTTTTAAATGAATTATATTGCCAAAAATAGTAGTACAGATGAGAAGCCTTGACATAAACGAGTTTCCTTTTTCAACTCGCATCCATATTTGTCAATCCTTTGCGACCCTTGTGCCTTACACTTTAGACAAGGAGTAGCATTGAGACATGATTTATTGAGAAGTCGACAAAAGTCAAGACTCAAAAGTAAACAAGTATGGCCTCGTTTGATTTTAATTTTAAAAAAAATAAAATTTAAAAATTATATTTAAAAATTATTTTATAAAATAAAAATAAAAAAATTATTTGATAAAATATTTTAAAAAAATGTTGTTTTTATATTTTTGTGTTCTGAAATCAAAATAAAAAACAGAAATAATTTTTTTTTATTTTAAAAATAATTAAAAATAAAAAATAATTTTTAAAAATAAAAAACAAACAGATTTTATAATTCAGATAAATTGACTAAAACCATTAAAATTTAATAAAAAATTTCATTTCAAACAATTTAAATTAGATTTATGAATTCACGTTAGTAGAATTTTAAATTAATTTAAATATATCGAATGTAACATTTAAAAAAAAAAATTCAATTTGATCAATTTAATCAAACACTATTAATCCACCTAATATAAATTAATTTTGAGTTTAAATCAAGTTGATGGGTTTATATTAATAAATTTTTAAAATTAATTTAAGTATATATGAATGTAATTTTTTTTAAAAAAATAAAATTTAATTCGATCAATTTAATCAGATATGATTAATTCATCTTACATAAATTAACTTTGAGAATTTTTTATTATTTTAAGATGAATAATTTATTTTTAATCAACTCGATGTAAATTAATTATAAAATATCACTTAAAAAATAAAAATAAAAAAAGGGCTTGGGACGCCTTTTTGTTAATGGTGGTTATACTGGATTCATGGGTTTCCTCTTTGGCAACGACAAGATAACAATAATTTGTGTTAGATTCATGAGCTGCACAAGGATGATGTTTTTTTAAAGAAAGACAAAGATAAAGGAAGGGTTACAAATGCAAGACATTTACCAACCAAAGCACTAAAATGAAAGATGGAGCGAGGAACGTAAAGAATATTCTATGAACAAAATGATCGAAGAGGTTGGGTAGTTCCTCAAGTCTTCATTAGTTTAGACTCTAACCAAAGTGCATGCATGCCCAATCATTTCTAAATTATGTCACTCCCATTTTTTAATATATTAATACCTTCCTTTGCTCAATGTATACAGACTACAAAGTCTATAAACTCAGTGTGTTTTTTTTTTTATTAAATATCAATAATTTGCGTTTGATTGCAGCATTTGGATCATACTTCTCTCGTGCAAAAGCAATTTTTTAAAACTTGAAATTATTGATTTTTTTTTTTGGTAAAGTTTGAAAGAATTATATATCAATAGGGTTGAATATAAAATTAATTTCTTTTTTGAATCTTGAGATTATTGCTTCCCACAAATGAGTTTAATTCTAAATTCAACTAGATAACTAAAAAAAAATTAGGTCAAGTTATGGTGATTTTAATTTTCAGTGCAATCAAATTAAATAAATTTTAATAAAGTTGCAAAAATTGACAAACTTTACTTGATTTGATCAATATATTACAAGATTGGTTTAATTGATAAATGAAGATAACATTTTTTTTTATTAATGTGTTTGGATTATTTTCTAAAATAACTCGTGAATAATATTTTAAATGTATTAAGTTTTTAAGTGTAGAATTAATATCGTTAAAAGTATTTAAATTATTTATTTTTAAAAACTTTTTTTTAGATTAAATTTGTATATTATAAAAAAATTAATTATTAAATTTAAATTTACTATTATTCTCTTAAACAAATATCATTTCAAACAAAAAAAAGTCTTAAAATTATTTTTTAACAAATATTATTTTTGTGAGTTTAATAAAGTAGCATTATAGAATACGATCAAAATCTCAATAAGCGCCGCTTAAAATGATTTAAAAAATAATAATTTTTTTAAAAAATATATTTAATTTATCAATAATAAATAATTTTTTATTTATTAATAATATTTAAATTACGATATATAATAAAAATAATATTTTTTAAAATTATTTTTATTATATATCGTAATTTAAATATTATTAATAAATAAAAAAATTATTCGAAAGATCAAATATCAACTCATTTTCTAAAGGAAAGCTGAAAACATGTTGACGGAAGCGGGAGGGGAGGTAGAAACTGAGGAATGGCGCCACTTGCCGTGCTTTTTGTATGCGTTTGCTATTAATAATGTAATTGTAGTGCATTTCCAAAGTCAGCTCCTCTTACTTGACAAATGTTCCAAAAAGCACGCATTTCCCGTGTGACGGTGAGACAGAGCCTCAGAATCCGAATCTGCCTACACTTCTCTCACCACGTTCCCACTTGTAAAACTATTGCTTTTCTGCACGACGCCTTTGGTTATTAATTTTATTATTTTAATTGATAAACCTTTTGAGATTCTCTTTTTAATTTTTAGTTTTTATAATTCAATTAACAATAATTTCAAAATGTATTTTCAGATTAAAAAAATTAGAACGAGTTTGGTTTGTGAAAATATATTTGTATTTGGAGACTTCTATTATTTTGAAAATACATTTATTTTATAAATTTAAAAATTTGTTAATATTAATTTTTTAATTTATTGAATGTTTGTGTATTATAGAACATTATTTTAATTTTATTTAATAATTATGATATATTCTCTTTTAAAATTACTAAAATTCTATTAATTATTTTTTATAAACACCGAATTCTGGTTTACCCTATTTTAAGAAATATTTTTTTAATTTTTTTTAAACTTTACTAAATACATTTTTAATCATATTTTCTATTTAAAATATAAAAAAAAAACTGAATAGGCTTTTATTTTCTTTAATAAAATTATTTTTTTTTACAAATTTTCAAAAATATATTATAACCCTAAATCCTACCTGAAAAATAAAAATAATTAGTCAAGTACTGGCAGATAAAATAAAACCCGTTTTTTTTTCTACAAAATTATAAATCAAACTTTTTTATCAAGATAAAAATTATAAACAGTGGTGATACGTAGAAAAAATAGAGACAAAGAGCGGGAACCAAAAAGTGGGATGTGTTCGATTAGGAAATTGGGAATGCGGTTGCTGAATAAACAAGGGACAGGTTGTACGATGGTAGAGGAGACGGCGACGTTTTGGCATAACGGTGGTGGTGAGCTGAGAGTTTGGAGGCTCATTGTTAGTAGGGAGCAGCACTGATAGTCTGAATGATTGAATGCCAAAGTCAAAACCACCACCCTGGCACTCCCCTCCCCAATCCCCAATCCCCATAACATACCCAACCAACCCTAAATATAATTAATTATTCTTGAAAAAATTAACGAAGATGGAAATTTTAGCAAAATAGGCTTAATTTCATGGGCTAATCCGCATTCGGCCCATTTAATTTCTTGCAACATAGGCTTAATTTTTTTTATATAGAGTTTATCTGTGTGCTAAACACATGTTCAATTAACTATTTTATTAATCCGTTAATAAAATATAAGATAAACTGGTTTAAAGAGCCTGGTTTAAAGAGCCTAAAGCTGGAAGAGCCTGGACGTAAAGAAAAGCTTTCACGGGCGGTTTGAGAATACATTTTTGTAGAGGGAAAGGTGAGTGGCGAATTAATCTGAAATGTTTTGACGCTCCCAAAACGTGCTTGCCAAATTAAGGTAAGCGAAGCCTGGTCCACAAACTCAAAACGTACTCCCCTCGTACACTATCCCGTCCCATCCCACATCAGTCTTTGCAAAGCTTCCGCAACGTTTCTAATTTTCATTGGCTGTCCGGGGCACCTGGGACCCACTCTTCGGCTTTACCCAAGATCCTTTTGTTTTGAGAAAAAATCGCAACAGAAATGGTTATTTGGGGGCCACCGTCCCTGCCCTCATGCTGCTGCGATGTACCCCATGAATCACGCTCACTGCTAAAGCAAAATCCTCCCAGTTTTTTTTTTATATTTTTAATTATTAGATAAACTCATTTTGTAAAAAATAAATAAATAAAATCAATCATAAATTGTTGAAGATAAAAAACTTGTGGGGATAGAATGAAATTATTCTCTGAAAGTATTATTACAAAAAATTCGAGAAATATCAAATAGATAATAAATAGAATCTTGTTCTTTAAGACACTATCGCAGTAAAGGGTCGAAATATTTCTTTTCTTTATTTGAGAGGGGAAAAAAAAAAGATTATATATGGTTTCCATCAAAAGCTGGCACTAATGACCACCTTGAAACTTCATTGAGATATGAGAAGTTCTGAAAATTATTCAGCTGTTAGATCAAAGATTGGTTTTTGAAAAGAATAATTTAGAACAAGAGTATGTGCACCTCAGATTGTAGATGCTGCACCATGTGCTTTCAGAAAGAGCTTTATGAAAAGTGGACTTTGCACAATCTATGGCTTCACGTTCTGTAGCATATTGACGGTTTCAAAACAACAGGCTATTTACTCCTAAAGGCAAACCTACAAAGCTTGGTATAAGGCTGCTTAGTTATAATAAGTTATAAAACTACGCTGGTCATCTTCTGGATAAAAGACAACCAATCTAGATTCCCTTTTATAATTTGAACTACAAAAACTAAAGATATTAAGTAGTGGGAAAGTCAGTAAGTTAATAGTTGACACCAGAAGAAATTCTTAGGTATATATTGCACAGCCAAATGATGCAAGAAGCCAACGAAAACTCACTAAAAAGAGTGTGTCAATGTTTCATCGTTTAAAATATCCACTTTAATGACTTTTTATTAGTTTCTTCCTCAACCAGCTATTTCACCATATTGCATCCAAGAATTTCTCTCGTCTTTAAAATTGAGGTAAATTTTACTTTTTTATGTCATTTTCTCTACTTATCTTCCTCCCATCATGAACCTTAAACGTACGTTAAAAAAAAATGTAGTGGGAAAAAGAACAAGCTTTTCTGAGAATTATGAGGGACTATACATAAACTCAACTATGCTAACTTTGCCAGATATCCAAATCAAGTACATTCTTTTAAATTTTCTAGCGGGATAAATAAACCTAGGCAATCACTACTCAGGAGTTCTCTACCTAAAAGATGGCTATCTTAACAGGGTTTGGATCAAAGACATCTTTCAATTCCAATGAATAGCTTGGTTGCCAAATTCTGAATACATGAATCAAAGCAGCAGGGGCAAACCAGCGATTGAGCTCTCAACCTTCAATCAATACGTGGTTCTGTTTCCCTACACTTTCCAAGAACTCAAAAAGATCCGGCTATCTCTTACCAAATCTTAAGCATTTGTTATTTCTGGGTTCAGTTATACTAGGATTCGGAGTGATCTGTTGCTTTGTCTGTTTTGTGAGTTGGAGCTTCTCCATTGCATTTAGGAACTTGCGCAAGTGCTTGATGTACTCTGGATAAGTTTCAAGGTTGCAATGGCCTCCACCCTTAACCCACAAAGGGTCATATTTTTCCTTCGAAAGTTCCCACAAACGCTTTCCATGGGACAAATCAACAATATCATCATTTGTTCCCTGCTAATCCATTATCAGACAAACAAAACTATTATCAGCACTTGGAATTGTATTTAATTCATCAAATAAAGTGTCAAGTATGAAACACTGAGTTCGTGAATCATGACACCAGGTAACATTGCACAACACAAAAGTGGTAGAAAATCAACATGAATTCCAAGCATCCAAGATGAAGAAAATAGTATATAATTTTTCTACTCGAAATGGGATCATTTACAGAGTTTCCAGTTGAGTAAAACAGTGTCTCTCTGTCCAATGGAAGTTCATCTATGTCTAACCACGGCTTCCAAAAACCAATAAAAAAAAAAAAGGAAAGGCTCAATATGTTAATATTCTGAAATTTGCGAATTGATTATGTTGATTGGCTTCAAGATATGGACAGAAAAGCAAGACCAACCATAAAACCCTTATGGTTAAAACTTAAAAAGTTATAACTCTATTTACTGTTTTCACTCCAATGCAGCATAATATCTTTCGCAAGACAAATAAAAGATATCAAATTAGTTGTTCACAAAGTAGCTTCTGCAGTAATCACATGAACAAGCATATACTATAGTCTGACTATTGGACAGTGACCTAGGATTATAAACCCAAGAAAACATAATACATAGTTGAGTATTTTTAGAATTAATTTCAAGTCCTATTCTTCATGAGCAGATCTGTTATTAAGGTCCAAAAAAAAAAAAAAGAAGTTCATTTGCTCCCATCAAAATAAATATAGAATGCAAAGATGCAGACACAGGTAACGGCCAAATACTTGTTAAACATGTTTTGCCCTGTTGGAATCTTCTTCGTACTCAAGACAAAAGGTGCAAGCTGATCCCAGATTCAGTTTTGGCGGTACAGAGCCAATGCAAAGGCTGATGAGTAATAAAGCAGCTGAAAAACATAATGGGAGAAGCATTTGGACAAGGCCCATTTAATACCTATTCTTACTTTGATACAGGGTTACAAATGAAAGTAGATGTAAATCCTTATATTGACAATGAATATTAGTCTGTAATAGCCTCAGCATCCTGCAAGGTAATAGGAGTATCAATCTTCCTTTGAACATAATCATCAAATTGATCACTCTTTAATAGGACTTAATTTTAAATGGTATAGACTTCACCCACTGAGGACTCTTGAGTTTGTCATTTTGTTAATTGCTCTAGAATCTAAAATCAATGGTTGGCACTTTGCAGAGGCAATTCATGAGCTCTATCGTTTTTTAAGAAGAGTAACTAATTGACGCTCAAAATTTTGCCTTCTGAGAACCAAGATCTATGACTTTTTGGCAAAACAGGTGAAAGAGTATAAAGTAACAACATTACTAAGTTCTAACACTTTTCAGTTGCAACCTTTGACATTTGCAATCAAACATTCAGATTAAATGAACTTTTGCAATTTTTACATAATAAATATATTTTCAATTAAATAATAAATTATTTGAATGAACCAGCAGACCTAATTTTCTCTTCTTTTCTATCCTCTTCGAGGCTCAGCACAAGCTTCCATATGAATAACTGATAGTCAGAGCTAGAAAAATATGTAAATTATATAGAATAATCTCTTCACTTGAGGACAGAAGCCTCGAGAAAGAGACTGTTGAGCAAGTTAAAAGCAATGAAAGAATCAAAGAAACACAACTATAGAAACTGATTGAGAGTTTGGAACCATAAAAGGGAAAGATATACATACATGTATAACTAACACTGGACAGTTGACATTCCGTATCTTGTCTATATTCTGAAATGGTTGAAAACACCTTTGTCAACTACAATATTTCGTGCTAAAGATTGGAACACATTAAGAATTAGAAAGAACACCAAGATGGCAAAACTTACTTTGAATATGTCAAACCAAAATGTCATCTTGACAGGGTACAAGACCCTTATCCCTGAAAGGATGGCACTGTGAAGAACAATACCTCTCAACCTCTGTAATTTAGAAGCCAAGTGTACTGTGGGCCCACTTCCAACTGATTGACCGTACAAAATCAAATCTTCTTGCTTAATTCCATATTCGCTCTTCAAACAGTTATACACAGCCTCTATGTCGTAATATGTGTTGAACTCAGAGGGCTATCGTCGTTGGAGAGAGAACCAAATCACACATGAGACACCAAGTTAGATCAGTGAAGAGATTGATCCATAAAAACAGAGAATTTTAATCGAATTACTAATCTTGCTTCCTAATATAACCCTAGACTTATTTCAGGCCGACTAGTTACTCGAGGAGAATTCATTTGAAAGCAATTTCCCTAGAGAATTACAGAAAAAAGAAAGAAAGGAAAGAAAGAATCAGATGGGTTACTTACCTTACCTGTAGATGCTCCATATCCTGAATAGTCATAGCTGCAGTATAACAAAAAGTTTCAAGAATATATTTTGGAAGGGCTCTTGTTTTTATTATAAACTGATAAGTAAATCAACATCCTATAAGCTGTCAGGTCGAGCGAAATAAAATTATGAACAGAAAAAGGCTGGATGGAAGCTGAGCGGATAAAAAATAGTAGACCAACAAGGCTTCAAGTTTTCCCTTAGAACAGGCCTTCTAACTCCATTATCTGAAACAGCTATCGTTTTTATCACATTCGAGTATGCTCACTTTCTCATTCAAAATACGCAACGGCAAGCAACAATAAGCAGAAAAAGGTTAATAAAAACAACCTAAAACCGAAAAAAGAAAGAAAATTCAGTAGAAAAATGAGTTTTGAAGACAGTAAATTGCACGACAACATGCAAAAATTGGACAAGAACGAGATCATTTATGACGCAGAACAAAAGCAGAAAAGGAAACGTATGAAAACTCGAATTAATCAATAGTTGATAATCTTCTACAGGGGCAACACAACAACATCGGTGTTGTATTAATACCCAAGAGCCACCCAGAAAAAAGCGGATAAGAAAAAAAAAAGGTCCATACACCCATTTGCCTATTTTATACTGAAGACATGAATAAAGAGGCACCAAGTCCAGATTAGAGTACAATTGAAATCGTACCTCATGATATTGATACGGAGGTGAGCTCTGAGCTCAATGAAAAGCTCGTGCATCTGACCCAAGTCAGCGGCATTACCATGAGAGTACAAAAATGTGAACCTCGCAAAAGGGTGTTTCCAAAAGGTGGCAACAATCTTATTTCCGGCCTTGGTCTCAAGCAGATGAACATCCATATTCTTATCGGCGGTGACCCCGGAGAAGACAAGCCTCCCATCTTGCTCTCTGCAAACGTCATACGTTGGTGGGTCTGGCGGGAAAAAGGCGAATTTTGCAGCCACGCTTCCCGTAACATTGCCCATTAACACAAACCCAGTTCAGAAACGAATGGCGCAATACACAGATTGTGAAGTAATTTCGGCATGAAAGATTATTGATACTAGGGAGGTTGAGATTTTTCTGGGCTATTCTATTCTATGCAGAAAATCTCGTTAATTTTTTTTTTCTTTTTTGGGTTTCTAAAAATTCTAATCTTTTGTTTTCAAGAAGAAAGAGGATGATGTGTGTTTGGGATATTGGAAAATTTTACTAGGGATGATGGAAAGGGTGTTCCAAGTTGCGTCTGATGAAAAACAAAGGACGAGGAAAGTGAAGAGTGGCAGAAAATGGATCCGACCTAAGCGGGTGAGCTGGAATTCCTGCTTGGGCGACCATTCACCTTCCCGACACCTTCACAGACAAATTAGTTACGTAACAAAAAATATATATATATAAAAATAAAAAATTCCAACCCATATCTCATTAGTTAGTTTTTCTTTATCATTTAAAAATTCAATTATAAATTCAGTTTTTAAAATTGAAATAAATTTAATATTTTTGAGTTCAATCTCAAAGCCATGGAACTCTTATAAAATTAAAAGACAAATATTAAAAAAATAAATACATAACTTTGGATAAAAAGGACATCTAAACAACATAACACTAAGAATCCAATAGAAATACGGCAGGGTGACAATTTTGAAAGATGTTTGGATTGCACGATCCATGTTTTGTGTAAAAGGTCAGAATTGCCCCTTCCCCATCATTGAATGTGGTCCTCGACACTTTTCTTTTTGATAAATGGTCCTTAATATTTAAGAATTAAAGTGGCTTTTGGCTTTCAGGGGAGCTGAAAATTCCATGATATATCAAAAGGCGAGTTTACCTCTTATCGTTGGTTATTTTTATTAAAATTTATATATATTTATAAATTTTAATGTAACTCTATAATAAAAAGTTCAAAACTCTTGGCAGATCAAATTTTTCATAAATTCACTATATAGTAGTTAATAAAATAATATTTATTAGAATATATTTTAAATAGTAAAAATGTATTATGATTTTATTTTTTTAAAACTCTAAAAAGATTAGAGAATAAGTTTGATTATTCAATCAACTAGATAAATAAAATTAATTTTATTTAATAAAATTAATTTTATTTAATAAAAATAATTTAAAAATTAATTAAAAATTTATAAGTTATATAATATTTAAAATAACGTATAATTTATAAATTTTTAATTAATTTAAATTATTTAAATAAATTTATTTATTAAATATTTTTAATTTGATCAAATAAATTTATAAATTAATTAAATAAATTATAAATTAATTTATTTATCTTACTAAATATACTTTTAAATGTATAATAACAAAATTTTAATTTATTATTTATATTTAATATTTAAAATAATTCAAAAAATATAATTTATGTGTATTAATAATATTTTATTACTCGATTATTAAACTAGTAGTTATCTTGTTGGAGAATAATTGAATTGCTTTTATTATAAGAGTTATTATATTTTTATAATCAGATCAAAAGAGGTAAAAAGAAAAAGATATAAAACATTTTTTAATTTTAATTTTTTTATGTTTTAAATCTCCACAAATTATCTAAATTGTGCCCATCAAATCATAATTATTAATTATTAATTTTATTATAACTTACTAAGTCATGTTTGAGACTATTATTGAAGAATTATTAACCAGAGATTTTTTTGGGAGGGAGGGGGGGTTAGTTTTGGGATTTAAATAAAAGCAAGTACAAGAGGAGTGGGCTTAAGATTAATCCTAAAAATAAGTGCTGGATAAAGATACTCGTCAAGCGGATAAGGCGAACGAAAATGGACGGCTCAGATTCAGTCAAAGGCTGCTTGGGATTTTCTAAAGATGCCATGCCAGAGTCAGACATTCCCCGTTCTATTTTTTGTTTTTTTTAATAAAAGTTTCATTTCTCTTTGGTTGTCAGCCCGTGTTTTACCAAACGATGACGCATGATTTGCCTCTTGTGGGGTTCCATGATTGACCCAATTCCTCAAGGGTCCTCCTCCCATAATTACCAACTTAACCCTTTTTTGCCAATTTCATGCATTACTCCTCAACGCTCTGCTTTGACATTGTTAGCAAGCCGAAGAAGTATCAATTCATCGTAGCCAAACAAATATTTGCGTACCCAAACAACGCTCTGTTTTAAAGAAATAATATTAATCTTCTAGAAAAATATATATAAATATATAATACATATTATTTAATAAAATTTATTTTTAATATAAATTTTTTTAATAAAAATAATTTATAAATTAACTGAATTTTTATAAACTATATCTTATTTAAAACAATATATAATTTATAAATTTTTAATTAATTTAAATAAATTTATTTATCAAATATTTTTAATTTAATTAAATAAATTATAAATTAACTTATTTAACTTGATAAATATATTTATAATACATATTTTTATAAATTATTTGATTTACTTATTTTTTATAAACTAATAAATTCAATAATATGAGTATTATTCACAGAGCTCAACAATATAAAAAAAATTGAGAGAATTGTTATTTTAATTTTTGAAAAATATATATTTTTATAATTTAATTTTTAAAATTTTAAAGATTGTATCATTTTTTTAAAATGTCATAATGTTAATTCTGTTAATATATTTACTTACTCAATCTAATTAAAAGATTACTTAACTTAATACACTGTTTTCTCCCACTGTTAGAGATTTATTAAAAAAAATTATCTGTGCTTTACCTTTTTTAACAAAAAATCTATAATTTTAAGTTAAACGTAATGTATTAAATTATGATAAACAAGTATTTAAGAGATAGCTAAGCTCTTGTTTAGTCCAAATAATCAAATTTGTTAATAAAATTAACAAGTGAGGATGCTTTTAAAAATTATACAAGTTATGAATAATTGAAATAAAAAAATTAAACTTTCAGAAATCAAATTAAAAAAAAATATTTTTTTAAATCAAAAAAATAATTTACTCAAATAATTTTTATTATTGAGTCTCACTTATTTTTTAATAAAATCTAAAAATCAAGTGACAAGTTGAATCCATATGAAAAAAAACAAAAAAAATTTCATGATAATTTTGAATTGTTATATCAAATATAAATTTTTTAAATATTATGATATATTATACCTTGACATCTATACCACTATTTAAAGTATTAAAGAATATACGATAATAATATATTAAATATTTATTTATTATCAATTTGACCTATTTATTTTTTAGAGTAAATTTTATATTTTCCTCGTGAAGCTTGCATTTATTACATAACATTACTTTCTATTTTAAAAATATATACATTTTTTTAAAAACTAAAAATATATAATAAAAGAATTCTTTTATTTTAATCAATACATTTATTACACTGTCTTTATATTATACAAAATATATATACATACATTTTTTTAAAAAAATAAAAAATATGTTACAACTTAATTTACTATCTCAAAATTTTTTTATAAAAAAGAAAAATTTTGGGAGTGATCTTTTATTTGTTTATATTTTGTATGTTTCTTTTTCATAAAATATATTTAAAATATTTATATTATATTGTAGTATATTTTTTTATTTTTAGAATAAATTTATTTATATTTTTATGATAAAAAGGAGACTGCATATAAATAAATTAATCCAAAAAAGAAAGATTATTTTATTTTTATTTTTAAAATAAATTTATGTATATTTTTTTTATAAAAAGAAAGCAAGTATAATAAAAATATTATTTAAAAGAAAGAAGAATATTTTATTTTTATTTTTAATAAAAAAATTATATATTTTTAAAATAAAAAAATAGTATAATAAGTATATCAATTAGAAAAAAAGAATAATTTACTGACTCTAATTCTTATAATTTTAATTTATTTATTTATTTATTAAAAAAGAGAGTTCTCTCAAAATTTTACAATCAAGCCATTCTGCCATGGTCAAAATCAATGTCAAAGGTAACCCTAGCAGGGGTTACCAAAAAGTTAAAAGTTCTCTGCTTAACTTTCTTTTCTGTTATCCAATGGCTGTAAAGGTACAGAGTGAGTCAAAAAAGCCCTTAGACTGCTTGGAATTCGGTGCACCAAACCTGAAGAAAGCAAGAGGTAAAGAAAGTGATAAATAAATGTTACTAGACACTTTCACAGAAAGACAAGCTGTGACAACACAGAGGAATCTAAAAAAAAAAAAAAAAGTATTCTTTTCCTTTTCTTATCTTATCTTGCTTTTTTAAGGTAACTTAGCATTCACTAATTGTATATATGCTCGATCGAGGAAGTCTAGGAATTAGTCATTTTTTTCATGTGAATAAAACCTTCCCATCACATACTAAAAGAAAAAGACGAAACAGCCAGCATCAAATCATTAAAAGTTTTTGAAGATTAAAGTCTTGGGAGGCATTTCATGACCATACCGGATCCCAACCATTCCCCAAAGCACTGCAAGGAATTTTTATTTTTTTTGGACTGGCAAAGAATTTTTTTTGATTGATTTATAAATGAAGAATCTCACTAAAATGCATGTGTCAATAGACTCTGCCACCCGAAATACAAAGTCATGGGAAGCATTTCATGTCCAAACTTGATCCCGGCCATTGCCCAAAGCATTGCAAGAAGATATTTTTGACTCTGCAAAGAGTCATAGATGAAGAATCTCACTGAAATGCCTGTGTCAATAGATCCCATCATCTGAAATACTCAATTTAATAAATTTTATGGAGAATATATGCACTGTGCTTGGAAAAGAAATAAAAAAAGAGAGTAGAGTTCAGATGAATAAACGGCATCAGACGAAACACTGAGATTTGAAGAACATGTAACATGTTGGGAAATGGAACGTCCTAAACAATTCAATAGATCCATATCATTGAACATGTAGTCAAATGACACATTCAGTTTCAAAATGCATTGAACTGCGACAAGAGGACTGATACAAGTGCACAAACCACCATCTATATAAAGAATCGGTATCAGAGTACATGTTAATTTTACAAAGTAGTATGCCAGTCTGGGTCAATAGTGACTTACAAATATTTGTACATTGCTTTCACCTTGGGTTCTACTCATCTATGCATTAAACATTATGTGACTGAAGTAAGACCCAAATTTCTGCAATCCTAGCCAATTTTCCTCCTGAGATCTTGACTAAAGTGAAGGCTTGTGACGTACCCATTGCCTCCAGTGAGGAAAGGGCACTATCTTCTTCTGAATTCCCCAACCAATTTTCTGATCCTTGGAACAAGAGCCCCCTTCAAGTATATAGTGTTGTCAGCGCCAACTACAATTTTTTTCCAGCCTTAGCCATACGCCAGCTCTTTGTGCAGGTGAACAAACACAACCAATGGAATAGACAATTCTTCTCTTCTAACAAGGATATTGTGTATCCTAGGTTTATTATAAAAAGTTATAAACAAGAGTTAAGAACAGTATCCTATCTCCTGCTACTGGTTTCTCTCCTTCATACAGTGTCTTGAGGTGCAAATTACAATTCCGCCAAAATTGTAAAAAAGGGCCAGTAGAATCACAACTACAATTCGATCGGAGGCCATAAGTATAGTCCACTGGCCTTTCCAATGAAATAAATTATTATTTATAACAATGAAAATTGAGCTTGGACATGATTTGTGACTGCCTAAAGCCAAAAACAATAAATAGGAAAATCTTCAATAATGAGCTGAGCTCTAAAGAATACTTGGATCACCATGACCACCAGCCCAATTTTTTCCACAGACGTCATTCAAATCAGAACCATGACCTATACAAAGTATAAATTCATAGATAATGAATTACATTAGAAGTGACAAAGTAGCACCACCAGAGTGGACGTTAAATTTAACATACTGTTCCACACTTGAGGGTGTGCAAGCAATATAAGGAAAGTACTCGCTGGTGTGCCAACAGAATCTTTATAGATTTTTCTAGGGCTCCTATTCATGTCTTTGACTCTATATCTAAGGCAAAGCTCATATTGAACTTAGCTACAATGGGAACATTTCTTATGTGTAAAAGATTTCATAACAGGATCTCTTTGACATGGCACAAAAAGCTATTTCAATCTAACTTACTCTAGCTTATGCCTTATCTTTAAAAGACTGAATAATTTATCGGGCTTATGCAAGAGGGCTGCCAGATATGAATAAGAAAAAAGCATTAGATACATAAAGACACAACATTCAGACCAAATATTAGCATAATCACAAGACAATCTTTAGAAGTGATTCATAATTAGAGAAAGGAGGTGTGAACTGAACTCTACCATAGGCAGAACAAGTCAAGATGGAAAATTGAAGATACTATCAGAAGTGACGGATACAGAAAATTTAGTCAATGGGGACAATAAACATAAGATTTCATATTTTGGGACTATAAAACTCCTATGATAATGGGGTTGTGAGTTGCACAATGAGTGGTAAGGTCAATTCTTAATAGGTAATGGGGTTCAAATGAGTGAAGTAACTTACTCTCCCTCCTTAGCTAGCATTTCAGCTTTCTAAATTCTTTTCAGTTAAATGTGTTTGCGAGGTCCCTTAACTTTATAGTATTTTTACTACGGTCGTTGACTAGACTTCATTGACACCATGGCAGGAATAGAAATTAGTCTAAAACAATCAGAAGAACTAAAGAATAAGCTGAAGTTTTACCTAAACCACCGGCACTCCCACTTTCCCGGTATACTTCTTGCCCTGGCTTCCAGTTAATGCATGAAGTCACATTAAAACAAAGCAGAGATAAGTGGAGACCACAAGGGACAGAACTAGAATAGCTCAGTAGCTGAGACACTAAACTAGAAAAGATATAACAAACAAGTTTATTGGCACGTAGAAATTCCAATTAAATACCGATTACTATCCAAAAAAGTTTCTTCTTTGTTTTTCAACACTTTTCTCATGTACCTCTCTTTGTTTTGCAAAACCAAAAATGGACGATAAAACTAAACCAGAAAGCAAATGAAACCCACGATACCGTGCTTCGTTCAAGTTCTGCAGAAGAGGCACCGACGGTTGAGGCTTTCGCCGCCTTCGTTTTCTCCCTGCTTCTCCGGCGACCATGGAAGAAGATTTCGTACACTGCGCCCCGAATTGAACCCCAGAAGAAACGACTCAGTAAAGGTGGCTAACTATGGTATGGGCTTGGCCCAATGTACCCTGGTGTACTATTGGGCCCAAGGCTGTCAATGGTCCTACAACAGAAACAATCCGAAGATGATTTGTGCAATGAAAAGGACGGAGTAATTGAAAGTTGTGTCCAAAAAAAAAAAAAACAAAAGAGTAATTGAAAGTTGGCTTTGCTACAAGGTGTTCATCACTTGGATTCAATTAATTTTATAGGTTCAATTAAGCTAAATTAATTAAATTTTTTTGATAGAAGCAATAGGATGAAATAGGCAAAAATGAAGAAATGTTATTATTGAAAGAATTAGGGCAAGAATCTTAATACAATTTCTCCAATAATTATGTCCTTATAGAGGAGACAATTCTCCTACTATCAATATACAATGATTAAAAACATAAAAATTGAAACTAAGCCTAAGGTAATATAAATAAAGCCTAAACTAAGAGAACTTAATGACTGCTCTAAAAATAATTGCTGAAAGCACGTGCAACTACTTTTAAAGGGCTATTGGGTATGTTGGGTTATTAACTTATTCCCACTCTGCTGTATTCTCGCCACCTAGTTGGATAGAGTTAACTTGGTTCAAAGTGGCAAAAGCACGTGGCTTTCTTCGAGGATAAGTGTGTATAATTGGTGGTCTTGTATCATTGCCCCTTTCTTGGAAAACTGCCTTATCCTCAAGATAGAAAAATGAAAATTGTTCAATCAAAAGGTCACAGTTTTCCCAACTTGCTTCTTCTAAGGGTCTGCCAGTCCATTGGATCAATAATTCTAATGTAAAGATTCCTTCATTATTAACCTAACAATGGCCCAAGACTTTAACAAGTGTTAAGATTAGTTCCCAGTCAGAGTTGATAAACAGTGGAGGGGGAGATTGGACTGATGGCTGTCTATGAGCAGGATGTAGCAGAGAAACATGGAAAATGGGATGGACTGTAGAGGAAGCAAGGAGGGCCAACTCATATGCTACTGGGTCCACTCGCTGTATTACTTTGTAAGGGCTAAAAAACTTGGGAGACAATTTTTGAAATCTGTGTTTAGCAAGTGAATGTTGGCAATAAGGCTAAAGGTGCAAGAAAACTAAGTCTCCAAAATTGAATTGTAAATCCCATCGTTTGGAATTAGCTTGGGCCTTCATTCGTGATTGAGCCTTGAGTAAATTGGCTTTCAATAACTTGAGCATCTCATCTCGAGTGACTAACTGTTCTTCAAGATCAGCAATGTGAGTTTCACGTTGAACGTAAGGTTGAATTATAGAAGGTTCCCTGCCATAAACACTTTGAAAAGGTGTTATGTTGTTTCTGTGGAAGAATGGAAGCCTATGTTGTAGAAATATTTTGCACAAGGAAGAAATTTGTGCCAAGAGTGGGGTTGTTCGTGAGTAAAACATCTCAGATAAGTCTCCAAACATCTGTTAATTACCTCTGTTTGTCCATCAGACTGAGAGTGATAGGCGGTACTCTTGAATGCTGCCAATTTGCCTAACATTGCACAAATACTCATTTAGATTTTAAAATTCTACAGGTTTATAATTTTCTTGTAGTACATTCACTAATTCCTTCCAATATAACAGAGTGTGTTCACTATTGATCCAAGCAAATAAATCCAAGGCATCTCTCTCTAGATACATAGCTGATATGTCTACTTTGAGTTCGTCGGGGGATTTGGTAATAACAAAAATATTTTTCAGCATTTAAATTCCAACCTCGTGGATCTCCTCCTTCAAACTTAGGAAACTTCATTTTAGTATGAGCCCTGCGAGACAGATTTTTTATCCACCAAGGACTATCAGTGTCATCATCTTCATCATATTGATTTTTTCCTTTATCACGATCCTTATTATTAACTTTTTCCTGGAGATAATCGGTTGACTGTGTCTTGAGTGCAGCCACTTCAACAGTTAGAGCATCAATCGTATTTAATTTAGAAACTATAGCGAACAATTATTAAGCCATAAATTCAGGATAGGGATGGTTGGATCACTTGTAGAGACAGTGAAGCATGTCTGTACCATATCAAAATGATAGAAGTAGTAGGATAAAATAGGCAAAAATAAGGAAATGTTATTATTGGAAGAACTAGTGTAAGAATCTTAACACAATTTTTTCAATAATCGTGTCTTTACGGAAGGGACAATTCTCTTGATAACAAGATACAATGATCAAAAACATAAAAACTAAAACTAAGCCTAAAGGAATATAAATAAAGCTTAAACTAAGGGAATTTAATGATTGTTCTGAAAATAATTGTTGGAAGCACGTGCAGCTACTTTTAAGGGGTTATTGAATATGTTAGGTCATTAACTTATTTCTACTCTGCTGTATTCTTGCCACTTAGTTCTCACTTTATTGTATTTTATCACCTAGTTAAAGTTAATTTGGTTCAAAGTGGTAAAATCACGTAGTGTTTTGTGTGAATAAGTGTGTATAATGGGTGGTTTTGTATAATTTTTTTATATAAAAAAATGCACTTATTCAATTTGATGAAATTTGTAAAACTAAACTTATAAAAAAATCAATTCAATTTGTCTTTGATTCATCAATTTTTTTTTTAATTTTCAAGACATAGTGTTTTAAGAGGAAGTGTCGCTAAAAATGATGAGAAGAGAAGCAATGATTGAAAATAGGACTTTTTTTTTTTTATGGAAGACATGTTAAAGGGAATGGATCCCCTGCTGTACGGCGCCCATGTTGTGCTTTAAACGCAGCAAAACACAATCCCCCTTTTTTTTTTTTAAGTGTTGCTCCAGCTTGCATTTGGTTGTGCCTTAAACACAGCAGAAGATCCTTGCCCCATGTTAAATGAGAGTTTAGGATTTAGGGTAGGCTGTGGAGCCCATCGTCTGTCAAAATCTTTCAATGACCAAGTGCACACAATTTTTGATATTGTACACTATGTCCAAAAAGTAATAAAAAAATTTCTAAAAGATGTGACTAAATTGAGACTGACACTGATGTGAGATTATAGAGAATGTTGGCTACGTGAACTTTAGGATAAGATTGACCATGTGTAAAGAGTGACTGTAAATGTGAGTCTCAATATGGCAAAGTGAAAAGACGACTTAAAATTTATAATGTTAAATATAATAAAATATAATATTAAATAAAACATTTAATTTGATCTAATTTGATTAAAAAAAAATTTGACCAAAAAATAATTTGAACCTCTAATTATTATTAAAAAAATTAATTTAAATTATTTAAAATAAAAAATTTTCAATTTTAGAGTACTTCAATTTTGTATACTTCTATTTTACTGGCCTTTGGTTTGCCCAAATAAAAAGAAAATTTAGTTTTATCCCAAGAGAGAGAGAGAGAGAGAGATTGAAAGTGATATTACTTTATTGAATAAAATATTATCATCCAAAATATAAAAAAATAATGAATTTTCTTTTAATAATTAATAGCATTTAAAATTAGGCAAGGCAATAATATATTTTGAATTCTAAAATGTTGCCACTTTATAACTATTGACAAAAATAAAAGGCATAATTAATTCGGAGAAAACAAAAGAAAATGTTTTTTTTTTTGTTTAATATTGATTAGTCACAGATATAATAGTTGTTTAAATTTTTAAAAATGATCAAAGTTTAATTTTTGAGGATGTTACGTTTTTTAATTTGTTTGATTTTATTTTTATTTTTTTATTGTTACAAATATTTTTTAAAAATTATTCTGCAAAGTAAAAATATATATAAAAAAATTATTTAATAGACTGTGAAAACACATTGTTTTATACATTTACATGTTTTAAGAACAAAAACAATTTATTATTATTATTTTTTTATTGTTTTAAAAATAAATATTTTCAAAATTTATTTTTAAAATTAAAATAAAAAGTAAATTTTAAAAAAAAATTAATTTAAAAAAAATTAATTTTTTTTAAATAATTACCAAATAGATTAGTCTACCAGAATTAGGTGAAGATACTTTAATGAACAAAAAAAAATGAAAAAAGGTCTTCTTTTAAAATCCAACAACTAAAGGATACAACGTGGCAGCAGCCACCACTGTAGCCACTATTATAATGTGGCAGCAGCCACCATTACAGCCATTATTAATATGCGACATGAACAGCCAAGCATATTCCAAGGAAGCACAGCATTACTCTTAATTTATTTTATGAAAATTGACTGCCATAGTCATATCATTCTCATCATAATCTCAAAGCCTCCAACTGTTTTCAACTTCTCACTCAGACTGTGCTAGTAAGAAAAGTTAGTGAAACGACACCCGGATATTAGGATCTTTGAAATTTGTTTTATTTAACATGTTGAAATTTATTCATCTAAAATAAATTGAAACTGTTCTTAGTGACTTATTGTAATTTTATATTTGATGTTTAAGCTTCCGCCACCAAAAAAAAAAAGATTGAAGATGAATTTTATATGAATTAAAAATAAAAATAATTAAGTGAAATTAAAATTATTTATTTATATTATTATTATTATATATACAAAAAAAATTATAAAAATATATATTATTTTATTTTAATGATTTATAAATTATTATGTCTATCTTAAATTCTTAATAAAATTATATATAAATAAAAATATATATAAAAATAATAATAATACTTTGTTAATAACTAAATTATTCAGAGTTTAACAAGTTGAGTATAAAATTTTTAAATTTGATTAATTTAATTAGATATATTTAATATGTTAATCGAATTTATTTATTTAATAAATAAAAGTAATTTAATTCAAATTTTTAAGGGACATTTGATACATGATTTTTTTTTTTTGAGAATTTTAATCTTAAAAATTAGAATTCTCATATTTGATATAAATGTTTAAAAATTAATTTCTAAAAAATTAAAATTTTTAAGAATCATTTTTTTTTAAAATTTCTCACAAAAATATTCTTATGAGAAAGGGTGAGAATCTTAATTTCTTGTAGAAATAAAAATCCTCTTATAATATTAAAACACAATTATTCCTTCATTAAGGACATAATTATAATAATAAAAAATAAAAAATTTCTACTTTCACTCTCTCTCATCTCTTTTTCTCTTTATTTTTTTGTTTTCTCTCTTATCCTCTTTCTTATTCTTTATTTTCACTCTTACTTTCATTTTTATAAGAATAGGGAATATTTTTAAAAGTTGTATTAAAATTTTTTAAAAATAAAATATAACTAAATAAAAAAATAATTTTTTTAATAATCTTAAAGATCAATCAAATATATTTTATATATTTTTAATAATTATAATTTTTTTCAATTATATGTTTTAAAAAATATAACTTTTGAGAACAAAAAATTTTGTAGTTTACCAATCGCTGTATAGAGAATGTACGTCACCGATGACTGGATTCACTGATGTCCCACTTTTATTGGGTTAATTGATATAGTTTTCCCAAACTCTCGACTATTTTTTTTTGGTACAATAAACCAGCCCAATGGGCTAATTACAACCAAGAACTGGCCCTCGGCCCAACCCATTGTCTTTCCTCATCGTCAAGCCTTCTGGAGGCTTCTCCACAATTTTCACGCCCAAGGGCCTCCCCTGATCACCTCGAGCCAACTAATCTGCAGTTTCGTTTACTTCCCTTGCAACATGTGCTAGATTTACCTCCCAATCTCCTCGCATGAGTTCCCTAATCCGGATTAGGGGTGTACATAGGTTCGGTTCGGTTCGGTTTTGGACCTCAACCAAACCGAACCGACCATAAAAAAAAAAAAAATTGGACCTATTCGGTTTAGTTCGGTCCGGTTCGGTTTTTGTTCACCCCTAATCCGGATCACCAAGCCGAAGCTCGGATGGGACTTTTCACACCTATTCGTACAAATTTCCACCGCACTCCATGAATCCGTCTCAATCATTAGCTTCCTGATCCTCATCTTCCTTCCAATCTCCAACGATGTGAGTATCCCCCAAAGCTCTGCCTTTTCGATTCCACAGATCCCCAAGCTCCTTATGAACCCCTGAATCCATCCTCACGAGTTGTTCCTGAGAACTCCCCCACAGGATGCCCGGTTTCCCTTATTCACAGAGCCATCAACGTTGAATTTCAGCCAAGTCCTGCTTGGAGGTGACCACCCCATTTCTCTGTTCAAAGGAGCCCCTCCCTATATCCTTGAGCTCGTTCGCATCCACTCCTTGCATTCCCTCGCTCTGGCAAGACATGTGTAGAATAAGTCCCCATAATTTACAATCCTTGGCTGAAAAATCCGATCGCATCTTCGAGTCCATATGTTCCACACTGTTATCCCGAAAAGGGTTTTTCAATCCTGAAAATTATTTTCTCTTCTACCCCAATTCCTCGAGAGATTCTGATCAAGCCAATCTTGTGCATTACCTTTGAAGAACTCATCCCATTTACTCGGTTCCACCTGTCTTAGTCATAGATTCTTCGCGTGCTCACAATCCCTAACACAATGGATTGTACTTTCTTAGTCCTTGCCACAAATTTTACAGATTCCATCTTGATCAATGTGTCGTGCGAACCTCAGTCTATTTGTTAATAGGCTCTCCCTTCCAACTAGCCATAGGAGGGTTCTAATCTTTTGAGCTCCCGGCCATTTCCATATCTTATCCTAAACACTCTGCTTCTGTTGTTGTTGTCTAAAGTTCCTAACTTCATATGCTGATTTAACTAGAAATTCTCCATCACTACTGAACTTCCATCTGATAAGAGTCGTCCTCATTCTCCTGTCTGGGTGTGGGGCATGCCTCGAGGATCAGTCTCACATCCGGATGGGCATATGGGGTGATTTTACCCCAATCCCATTCTCCCTCTTCCGTGACCATCTCTGTCACTTTACACCTCAGCACCTCTTCCATTTTACCCCAAGCCCTTAACTATTTAAACTATTGAGAGGAGCTCCTCTTGGACAAAGCTAAAAGCTTCATCATCAATGGCTTCCAAAACCATCTTCTCCCTCTTCCTCATAATTCTCTTTGCAATTCCTCATTTCCAAATCAGTTCTGCTAAAACTGTGGTCAAAGCAGCTTACTGGTTTCCGGGCAGGGAGTTCCCTGTTTCAGACATAGACTCCTCCCACTTCACCCACCTCTTTTGCTCTTTAGCTGATCTGAATCCTCAAACCAATCAAGTCACCATCGCTTCTTCCAATGTCGCCAAGTTCTCCACTTTTGCCCAAACCATTCGACGCAGAAAGCCTTCTGTCAAAGCCATCCTATCCATCGTATCAGAGATAATATTACACAGTAATTATCTATAAAGTAGTTAGCACAAAATCTGTATATATAACTGCTTAGATATTGTAAATACTCAAATCCCTTAACTCTAGCAATTAGATAAGTTTTGATCAAGCTAGTTCCTAGGATTCTAGTTCTGCAGAACTTGTATATATATGCCTTGCGTGATTGATAATAATATGGCCTTTTTCACTTTAACTTCCAGAGTTCAACGTTAATATTTATATGGTATCAGAGCAAACCAATCCTCCACAACTACAGAATCACGTCCTCGTCAACCTCCTATCCCATCACCTTTCATGGCCGCGACTAACCCCTCCATCTCATCCACGGCACACAATATCATTCCAAACAATCAAGACCTAACCAATCCTCTTATCACCATTAACACCAACAATATCACCAAACTCACCTCAACGAATTATATCACGTGGAGCTTACAACTTCACAGCCTCTTAGAAGGATATGATCTTCATCGCTTCATTGACGGCACCCACCCCAGCCCATCGCCAACCCTTACTAACAATGGCACCACTACCCCTAACCCTACTTACATCACCTGAAAACGTCAAGATCGTCTGCTGTTCAGTGCTCTCCTTGGAGCAATATCGATCTCCCTTCAACCCTTTCTAGCTCGAACCAACACCTCCCAAGAAGCTTAGAATACGTTGGCCAACACCTATGCCAAACCAACTCGTGGACACATAAAACAACTCAAAGATCAATTACGTAACTTTGTTAAAGGATCCAAAACGATATCAGAATACATGCAATTCATCAAACACCGCACCGATGAACTTGCCCTTCTTGGCCGCCCACTTGATCCTGAAGATCTCATTGAAAAAATCCTTGATGGTCTTGGAAAAGATTACAAAGGAATTATAGATGCCATCAATGCCCGTGAAACACCCATTTCCTTTGATGAAATTCATGAAAAACTGATCAACAAAGAAGCTTCTCTCCTACAATCACACTGCCCCACATCTTCCTTCCCAGTCTCTGCTAATCCAGTAACCCATCGTCCCCATCAAACTTGGTGTTCACCCCATCCATCTTGGCGTCAACCACACCTCACCCACCCCAGCCTTACACATCACTCTAACAACACCAGACCTGACCGACCACCACCTCGTCCCTATCAAGGCTTCTGCCAAGGGTGTGGCAATCAAGGCCATACCATTAAACGTTGCCCCACTTATCGTATTATCAGTACACAACACCCACCTAACTCTTACCCAACCACACGACCCCCCCCCACCTCGTTTCTCCTCTCCCTGGCAACCTAGAGCTCACTATGCCTCCACTGAAATCAACCCCACACCTACTTGGCTTCTTGACAGTGGTGCCTCCTACCACTTCACTACAGACTTGAATAACTTGTCCCTTCACACCCCTTATTCAAGCACTGATGATGTCGTTATTGAAGATGGCTCTGGCCTTCAAATTACACACACTAGTTCTACCTCTCTTCCTACTCCTACACGTACATTTCACTTACATAATACACTATGTGTTCCTCACATGCACAAAAACCTTATTTCCATTCACCAGTTTTGCACTTCAAATCATGCATCTATTGAATTCTTACCCTCTTGCTTTCATGTGAAAGACCTCAACACCGGGACTATTCTCTTGACCGGCCAGTCTAAAGATGGTGTTTATGTGTGGCCCACCTCACAACTCACCAAGCCTGCACCTCTCTTTGCCTTTTCCAGTATCAAGACTACGTCCTCTCAGTGGCATTCAAGACTAGGACGTCCTTCCTCTACTACTTTACAACATATTTTATCTAATTTCTCTTTGCCGTATTCAAATTCATCAGCTTCTCATTGTAATGCATGCTTGAGTAATAAAAGTCACAAACTTCCTTTTTCTACATCTACCATCTCGTCCTCCCATCCCCTACATACTATTTTCTCTGATGTATGGACATCTCCAATCTATTCTATTGACAATCACAAATATTATGTCATTTTTGTTGACCACTTCACACGATACATATGGCTCTATCCGCTTAAAAGAAAATTCGATGTCTACGATATATTTTGTTCGCTTCAAAGCACTTGTTGAAAAATACTTCAAACAATCCATTGGCACCCTCTATACTGATAATGGAGGAGAATATCAAGCCCTCACTTCCTTTCTCTCTCTCCATGGCATTACTCATCTCACTTCTCCTCACACCCCTGAACACAATGGACTTACTGAACGTCGCCATTGTCACATTGTAGAAACTGGGTTGTCTCTCCTCACCTATGCCTCCCTCCCTATCTCTTATTGGCATTATGTGTTTGCTACTGCAGTATATCTCATAAATCGCATGCCTACCCCCACACTCTCCCTCTCATCACCCTATGCAACACTATTCAACAACCCCCCCAACTACACTAAACTCAGAGTCTTTGGATGCCTTTGTTACTCGTGGCTACGTCCGTATACACATCACAAACTTGAGCCTCGTTCTCTCCCATGCATCTTTGTTGGCTACTCCCTCACACAAAGTGCTTACCTTTGCCTTGATCCTCACCAATCACGCCTCTACATCTCTCGCCATGTACAATTTGTAGAAACTGTCTTCCTCTTCCAGTCCCTGCATACTCAACTTCCTCGTCCAACTCCTGAAACACTCGACTCCTGGTGCCCATCTGTGTCCCTTCTTCCTCAACTGTCAACACATTCTACCCAGCACCTCACATCTTTGCCTAGTCATGAGCATTCACCCACTACACAATCCCAACCTATATGCCTTAGTCACACAAACACAGCATCCCATACCAATCCATCATCACCCTTACTTTCCCAAACTCACCAAGACCACCACCCTACACTGCCCTTAGAGTCCCCAATAACCAATTGTCTCTTACCGACTTCTACCTCATTACCTTTCCTAAACACATCCTTATCCCTCATGCCAACCAATGCCCATCCCATGGTCACCCGATCAAAGAACCATATACATAAACCCATCTAAAAGCTCAATCTCATGGCTACTTTCAACCCCACACCTCTCACTGAACCAAAAACAGTAACCCAAGCTCTCAAAGACCCTCACTGGCGTAAGGCCATGTCAGAAGAGTTTGATACTCTTGTTATTAATCACACATGGGACTTAGTACCGCCTACTGCCACACAAAATCTTGTTGGGTGTAAGTGAATTTTTCGCATCAAACGACTTCCTGATGGTTCCATTGATAGGTACAAAGTTCGCCTCGTCGCTAAAGGCTTCCACTAGCGTCCTGGGATTGACTATCATGATACTTTTAGCCCAGTTGTCAAACCAACAACTATCCGCCTGGTCCTCAGCCATGCCATTAGTCAAGGATGGTCACTTCGTCAACTTGATATTAACAATGCCTTCCTCCAAGGTCATCTCACTGAGGATGTATTTATGTCTCAACCTCCTGGATTCACATATCTTGATCATCCCTCCTTTGTTTGTAAGCTCCGCAAGGCAATATACGGTCTCAAGCAGGCCCCTCGAGCTTGGTACCATGAACTACGCCAATTCCTCATTTCCTCTGGGTTCACTAACTCCTATGCTGATACGTCACTCTTCATCCTCAATCAGGACACCACCATCATCTACATTCTTGTCTATGTTGCCGACATCATCATTACTGGATGCAATGCAACAATGGTTCAACATTTTATTGATCTTCTTGGCAATCGGTTCTCTCTCAAAGATCTTGGTCAGTTAACATACTTTTTGGGTGTTGAAGTAACACATAACTCAGCAGGTCTCTTTCTATCCCAGAAGTGCTACATTACTGATCTCCTCACCCACACTCACATGGATGAAGCCAAGGCTATCACAACTCCCCTTGCCATCGAACCCACACTCACTTTGCACTCTGGCACTGCCCTCACAGACCCATCTGAATATCGCACCATTATGGGCAGCCTCCAGTACTTATGTCTCACTCGCCTCGACATTGCATTTGCTGTCAACAAACTGTCACAATTCATGCATCGTCCAACTACAGATCACTGGAATGCCGTCAAATGACTATTGCACTATTTATCGGGCACTCTTAGTCATGGACTTCAGTTGCACCGACATCCATCACCTATACTCCATGCCTTCTCAGATACTGATTGGGCCGACAACAAAGATGATTACACCTCCACCAGTGCCTACATTGTCTACCTCGGTCGTAACCTAATCTCTTGGTCATCTAAGAAACAACACACAGTTGCACGCTCGTCAACCGAAGCAGAATATCGATCAGTAGCTGCCACTACGGCCGAACTAAGTTGGGTTTGCTCCATCCTCACAGAACTTGGGATTAACCTTCCTACTGCACTTACTATATACTGTGACAACATTGGTGCCACTCACTTGTGCTCTAATCCTGTTTTTCATTCTCGCATGAAACATGTTGCCCTTGACTTTCATTTTATCAGGGATCAAGTACAACAAGGAGCATTACGGATTGCTCATGTCTCGTCTGAAGATCAGCTTGTGGACATCCTGACAAAACCTCTTTCCCGAGCTCGCTTTCATAAACTTCAAACCAAGATTGGACTCTCCTCCAGAGATCCATCTTGAGGGGGCATATCAGAGATAATATTACACAGTAATTATCTGTAAAATAGTTAGCACAAAATCTATATATATAACTGCTTAGATATTGTAAATACTCAAATCCCTTAACTCTAACAATTAGATAAGTTTTGATCAAGCTAGTTCCTAGGATTCTGGTTCTGCAGAACTTGTATATATATGCCTTGCGTGATTGATAATAATATGGCCTTTTTCACTTTAACTTACAGAGTTCAACGTTAATATTTATACATCGGAGGTGGAAGCGCAGACGAGTCTGCTTTTGCTTCCATGGCTACCAAACCCAGTTCCGCAAATCCTTCATTGATTCTTCAATAAAGCTCGCTAGAACTCACGGCTTCCATGGCCTTGATCTTGACTGGGAATACCATCAACCTCCACGGACATGGCCAATTTGGGTGCTCTGTTTAACGAATGGCGAGCAGCGGTAAATAGAGAGTCTCGAACCACGGGAAAACCAGCCCTTCTTCTTGCTACTGCTGTGTTCTTTTCATCCGACCATTACACCAAAGATTACCCAGTTGGAGCCATGGCTAGCAGCTTGGACTGGATCGACGTTATGGCTTATGATTTCTATGGACCAGGTTGGTCCAAGGTGACAGGACCCCCAGCTGCTCTGCACAACCCACAGAGCCAAGTCAGTGGAGATTCGGGCATCTCAGCTTGGGTTCAAGCAGGGATGCCATCGAAGAAGATAGTGCTCGGGTTTCCTTTCTATGGCCATGCATGGCGACTTGCAGATCCAAATAATAATGGGTTTTTCGCTCCTACTACTGGGGCTGCTATTTCCGCTGATGGGTCAATTGGGTTCAAGCAAATAAGGCAGTTCATAGTGAATAATCATGCAGTGACCGTACATGATTCCTCGGTTGTCGGAGACTATTGCTATTCTGGAACCACTTGGATTGGATACGATGATCATCCCAGCATAGTGAAGAAGGTCAGGTATGCTAAGCAGAGAGGGTTGCTTGGTTATTTTGCTTGGCATGTTGGAGTTGATGACAACTGGGGACTTTCTAGTGCAGGTTTGTGTAATTAAGACTAATTTCTGACATGCTTTTGTTTATCAATCTTCGTTTAATAGAATTGTTTTGCTTGAATTTTGTTGGAATATGAAACATAAACTGATTTTCTTGTTTTGTCTGATGATGTTTTTTGCAGCTTCCTGAGAATGGGATCGTAGGCTGAGGTTTCCAGAACTGATAAAGCAGACTGTGGAAGAAGCATTGGAATGATGTCAGTAATTGAAGTGGTCGCATGAGTTTTCACTTTCTTGAAGATGATTATGTCGTTGTTCTTTCTTCCTAGGTTACATAAAATAAGTAATTATTGTAAAGTACTTCTAATCACTGACTATCATTATCCATAGGAAAAAAAAAACTCGTTTGTAATGACCACGTTGATTTTTTTTTTTTTTGGCAATTGCTATAATAAAAAGCAATTCAATGTTTGATTCTTTTAACAACATTATTAATTTTGAGATGATATTTGCAATTTTTTATTTAATAAAAAATAAGTCTTTGTCTATGGTTTGTGCCATTTTTATTTTGGTATCACGTGGTTAAACAATTGATATTATGCAATGTGGAAGTTTGTTTCATTAACACAACATTATCCTTTATTTTGATTTCATTAAATATTAAAAAAAAAGTTCTCAAATTCTTGATAATTTTTTAAAATTTTTCTTAATTTCATCTCAACAAACACTTTAAATTAAATTCTGGGATGTGGGAAAAATTTGAAAAGGGTAGAGCTTGATAGGAAAGAGAGAGTTGAGGATTTGAGATGGAATTAGATAAAGTTTAGAGAAATTGAGGATGTTAAATTGACCGGTTAAACAAGAATTTGAAGATGAGACAAAAAAGTTGGTGAGGTAGGTTGGGAAGATAAGACGGCATTGGGTGAAATTTGAAAAAAATAATAGAGTTAGGGATTTTGAAATATAATTACAACAAAAATTGGGAAAATGATACAAAATTTGAGAATTTCTTTAAATATTTAACAAAATTAAAACACATGGCAGCCATTATAGTGCTCCAAAAGTGAATTTGGGGCCTCGGAAGCTTACCCAAAATTGAGCCAAACTTTGCAATTTCTGCAGTGCAAATCATGCAACACACTACCCTCTAGCATTTAATGAAATGACAATGCAAAAAATTCTATACCATAAAGGTCGAAATCCAAGCTTCTCTTTGGCAAGCACTGGTAGATCAGCATCTTTTCTTCCCTCTCAATGCAGAATCCCAAAACTCAAACCAAATTGACGTGTTGAAACCTTGTAGTAAGGGAAACCCCATTTGTAAATTGTTCATGCCCTTGAGTAGATGCTTTTGAAAGTCTTTTTACTGTCCTCTTGGTAGTTTTCCCTAGCAAATAAATTACACGATTTTGGTTATAAAGATATGAAATATTCAATAAACAAAGATACTAATAATCTATTATGGACATATTTATTAGTTTTTCTTGTCCAATCTTTATGAATAAAGTTCGACTTCTTTTAAGATTTGATATTTACTTCATACGAGTTTTAAATTATATTATCTTTTATTCAAAAAAAATTCTAAATTAATTGAGAACAAAAAAATATGACATTGACAAGTAAACACAGACATAAACTTAGATATTGTGATTATAAAAATTTATTTTAAAATATTATTTGAAGTGTCACATGTTTGAAGCACCTGTTTGACACAGACAGAATATAGACAAATTGCATTTTTATTTGTTGAGAGAAAAAAAGTGTCTCCCTTGCAAACTACCATGTTACCTTCTCTATATCTTGCCTCTATTTACCTTGTTCCTCCCAACTCCTCCATGTTTATAAACACAAGCTAATCCTTATGCCAGCCAAGACCAAGCAATTGTTTTCAATACTTATTTCAGTTCAACTTTGATAAATGCTAATTGATCAGCTACCTCAAAGTGGGAAATGTATATCCTTCCTAAAACTCAATTCTATACCAAATTGACAATGCTTTTTCTTTCATCTAAAACAAATCTGACCTAAGCAGATGCTCGAAGGACCAAATTTTACCTTGTAAACAGGGCCAAATCCACCCTCTCCAAGCTTGTTTTCAATAGAAAAATCCTTGACGGCTGCTTTTATGATGGAAAAGCTAAATTCTTCAAGACGCTAAGCATTGTCTTCAAGACCTTCAGAACCTATTGGTTTAGATAGACAGCTTTTACCATACATCATCATCACTGTAATACACAAACGGGGAAAACAGAATGAACATCCAAAAATGTTGGTCTGTTCATCTTAATATATATCTAGAAAAATCTGCACATCATTCTTACATATTCACAAAAATAATTACCTTTTGACTTGAATACACTACTAAAGCAACACAGAAAAGAGCCTACTATGGGTATGATAATTGCAATTTGAAGCAAAATGACAATCGATAGCTGCTGTTTGTTTCCGTGATTAGTTTCCTCCTCTTGAGCTGTCAATGCAGTTCATGTTGTTAATTGAATTTGTCACGAAAACCAACTTCCATCACAGGAAAAGGATTCGACTCTAATACTCTTTGATAGATAAGCATGCATGCTGATTGCATAAGTCATTATAAGAAGCTGTAATAGATGTCAGAGTGGCTTTTCATCATTAGCCAACGGCAAGTTTGATTGGAAAAAGAGAGAGGCTGCTGTGTACAATAAGATAATGTGTCTAATCACATGGAAACTTTCCGTGACAGACCCTCTATATACCAACCTTATATTGCAAAATGCTGTGCAAGTTTATGTTCAAAGAGTAACCAAGTATTCAAGATACAGCTTAACCCAAATGGAAATATCATTAGGAGATGAGTCCATCTAACTGTACCTATTGGACAGGCAAGTAGTATATTTCGGGAGGAGACGGAAACAGAAAAAGAAAATAATGCAAGCAGGCAACACAAGCAGGCATCATATTGCTGTCAAGTGCCAACTCAAATTAAAAATTCCTGGAAGAAAAAGCAAAGAGAAAGGAGTTAAGATGTAGATTTCATGCTATAAATCAATGATAATTAAAAAAATGTGAGTTAGATATTTTTTTAACACTCATATCAAAACACTTTGAATTTTACTTGAACATTACATATTTTGTCATATCACAGTATTTATTTCATGTCATGTGTCATGTCCGTGTTTCTTATACTTCATATCAACACAAGTATTTACTAGAGCTTAGCATGGAACTATGGCAAAAAGACAACTCACTAGGAAGAACAAGTATTATACAAGTAGAAAAGCAGAAAGCAGAACAATTTGATTGAAGATAGGTCATGAAAAGTAGAAAGCAGAGATCTCTGCCAGAATCTGGGTTTTCAACATTCTTTGGAGCGGCTTTCTAAGTTAGCTTTCTCAGAAGATCATAAGTAGCTCGGCAGTCACCCATTTCTGTCATCATTTCTCTTTCTTTATATACATGAGTAGATCACGACTTTCAGAACATACAATTGTTATATAGAACTTCTAGAAACATAACAAGGTTTCATTCTTTTACTTAAAATAATCAATCAAGCCACGAAGAAGATATCAGGCATAATTCCCTTCTTTCCTACAAACCTTTCCTTCAAAACTCTAAAGATGTGAACTGATAAAACGTATCTTCAATGTGGAAAAAGTCGCGTACATGTCTTAGTTTACTAATCCTTACCTGCCCGAGAAAGCACCCAATTATCGTCACGGAGGACCTGAAACACATTGAAACAACAGCTTGTTTTCCTTTGCATAAGCGATCTTAGCTCTGAGGGCTTCCACATCATCAAAATTAATACAAATGGAACTAATGGTGCAATAATTCACGACTTAGGTAGAATTGTACCACGTAGAAGCTCCATAGGTCCATATGTACCACTTGATTAATTTATAGCTCATAGACCCATCTCATGTTACAGCCAGACCAGATGACGGAGCACCAATAGCAGTTCCCTTAGGATTTTTCAACGTCCGTGCATAACCGTGGTAAGGCAATCCTACGAGCAGCTTGTTCGATGGAAATCCTCTCCTTAACCATTCTTTTATACCAAAATCAGTATTAACATGGCTCAAAGGATCATATAGAGCAGCATGGGCATGTGTAACATTTTCCAATGAAGGTATATGATAATCATATGCCACAACATGTGCCGATCCAAATTCCTCCGAATGGAATCAACTGGGTAACTCGAAATTTTGAAAGGTAGTTGGTAAGTAATGAAGGGCCATAGTCAATATCAATGGTGACTCTCCAGAGTTTCTAGCCTCAAAGTCCACAGTAGCTCGCCACTCATCAAGTAGAATTCCCAAATTGACCTGAATCCGTCCGAGGCCAAAGCCAAAACAAGTCTATGGCTCTATGCCTTGAAACCCAAGATGCCTAGCTGTTTGTATAGAGGACTCAATGAAAGTCTTCCTAGAAAAAGGGTCTCTGAGCAATTGAGGAGATGACTGAAGTATTTGCCTTGTTAACCGAAATCCCTTGAGCAGTTCCATTGGGTCCACTCCAGATGGATATAAGCGTGACAGCTGATGGGTTATTGCGCCTGACATACTGAAGTCAGAGAAGTCTCCTTTACTAGCTTCGAGGATGGAAAGCTGGTAAATGCAAGAGTTGACACAAGCAAATGCACATATAAGGTGTGTGAACAAGGCTGAGTTTACGTCAATAATGGGGGATTCACTACCAGCATACCAATACCCAGCTTTAATCCAACTTGGTGCAGCTGAAGGGTGGAATTGGAGATAACGGAAAAGTGACAAGAGTTTGAAGAATGGTTTGGTTGCCATGGCTATAATAAATGAACGCACTGATCTTCCCACTATCTATCTGGCTATCTCCTCCTAATATGAATGAACACTTTGCCACCTTGAACTCTTTAAGGTACAATTATCATTGACTCCATTGACTAACAACAGCAACCACATTCATTTCAATACAATTGACTGTCGACATCTTGACTTACCAAGAATAAGGGAACGGCTTATTTTTGGGCCTTCTATTATTTAAGAAAGGAGGAAAATTCATCTATAACACTTATTTTTATTTTGATGATAAGAAATTAGAATAGAAGCATATTATGAGAAATTAAGGCAACCCCACTCTGCATATCGCACGAAATAGTTCTGTACGGTTCAGCCACAATTAATATTTAATACTAAATAATAATTTATTTGACACGTGTAAATAAAAATTGGTTATGTGACAAGAGAAATTCTTCAGTATTTTTTTTTTTGTTAATCCAAAATAAAATCTCACCATTTTATTTTTCCCAATTAAATTTTACTACTTGAAATTGGTACATTAGATAATTCTTAAGAGATATTTGGTGCATTAATAAGTTAATTTTCATGTACTTCCTTTGTATATATGCACACATATATATATACACACACAAATTTTAAATTTTTATTTTTATTATATTTAATAATCTAAAAAATAAATTTTTAAATACTTGAAAAACTGAGAATTTGTTTAAAAACTGTTTCTAAAACAGTTTTTTATTTTTATTTTACAAAAACAAAAAAATTGTTTATCATATTATTTTTATAAATGATTTTACAAAAATATAATTCAAAAAGTAGTTTTCAAAAAACACCATTTTGTTTTTTTTTTTTAATTTTATGCAAAATTATTTTTAATTTTTTTCAAAAATAAAAAAATTATACAAAATTATTAATAATTTGTTAAAATTAGCAAATCAAACTATTATATTTTCAAATATTATTTTTAAAATTTACATTCAAATAAATATTTTATTTTTTATTTAAAAAAATAATTTTTAACATTATTTTTAAAAAACAATAAAACAAAAACACTTGAAAACGTTTCCACACAAACTCTAAAATTCCCATTTAACTAACATCATCTTAAGAATTTTTCCTAGGTTAAACCGTAAGTTTCAATCCACCCATTTGAAAGGAAAAGTAACTGCCAAGGGAGAAAAAGGAGGGAAGGGGTTACAAACCAAATGCATTCTCCATATTTGTGAATAATGATGCATTTAAAAAAAAAAGTGACAAAGGCATGAAACAAGAAAGGAAATTTAGAGTAAACAACTTTTTAACTCTTCGTGTTCCAGAAATGATCTCGCACACAAGACACATCTAATAACCCCAAGTAAATCTAAGTCTCTCTTTTATTTCTTGCAGCCAAGTTAAAGCCCTGAACATATAACTGAATCAATGACAAGGTTATGCACTCTTATTGATATTAGGCTCTGAATATATAACTGATATTAGACATTCTTGATTGATTACTCTACCACATTCAGGTTCCCAATTCCAGTTAAGAATGTCATTGAACAGACAAGCAAGCAGGAAGAAGCCTAACAAACGGAATGGATATCACACATACAAATGTTACAAGAATGAGAAGTAAAAAGCAAAATTGCTCAATGACAATGTCTCAATGTCAGCAGGAAAATTTGAGATAGCTTTGGCACTATATGAAGTTGTTGTTACATAGGATCAAGTATAAAAACTTTTTTGCAGAAAAAACCGCAAAAAGATCAATCAGAACAGTCATATACAATTGGAAATCCTGCTTCATACTGTATTCTGGTTGTAAGTCAGCGGTGCAAGATGAACTTAAATTTCAGGGACTGAGAAACTAGTTTTTATTTTCTCTCTCTTTCAACCATTCAACAAAATTGTCAAGGATCACTGGCCAGGCTTGACTGGAGTCATACCTTTGAAGATCTAGAAAGCTTACCTGGCAGCAACAAAAAGGCATAAAATTTTTCTGCATACAACTTCATGAAATAAGGCTCACCTACTTTTATTGATGAACTCTACAAGTATAAATTTATATACAAACAATATAGTGTTTTTTTTTTTAATAAACATGATACATTGTAGCATATACCACATCTGCAGATTGCTAACATGAACTTCTTGTTCGTAATTAACTGCCCAAAATAAGAATGGAGGAAAAAAGCAACAGCACTCGCAGTTCAAAAGACTACAAGAAAGGCTGAATAATAGTCTGCATAAGAGTTTCCTTTTTTTTTTTAGGGTACAGATAAGAGTTTCCTTTAAAATTAAACTACCATTTTTCATAGTTCGCCAATATCTTATAATTTATGGAGACCCCAATTAACCCCAGATGGTCAACTCAACGAGAAGTGAAAACGCACATATTATTAAAACCTGCAGGGAAATGTTACAATAGCATTACCTCCTTAAAGAAACGGTAAAAATTTCTCCAGTGATCCATGTTTAGAGCCCTGTAGTCATTTTGTATCTGTCACAAAATTAGTTCAGCTATAAGAAAATAATTCCTGTAAAAATCTCTCGATCAACATCTTTTGACTAAACAATTCTATTGTGCATAATTACAGTTGTAATGGGGAGAACACTTCCATCACATGTCATAACAGAGATCTTCATGGGAAATATCCCTAAAGTGTGCACATAACAATTTTTGAATCATGAAGCACACAAGAAAAAAAAATAACTTCTTATAAATGAATAACCATGAAGATTATATAAATTTAGAATAACCATGTCAATTTCTTTGAGAAGATAAGAAGCATGATAAAAATAAAATGTTACCTACCTTTAGATACTCAATTAATAAATTGACCTGAGTGGGAAATTGGGATCTCAGAACAACCTTCAATAGCTCACAGATGGTCTCAATATCTACACTCCTTTGCATTTCTTCTGAAACAGTTATTTAATGTTCCAGCATTAGAGAGAAATGAACAAAAACAGAAAGGCAGCAGCGTAACACAATCAGTCTAAATTATAACTGAGATACGTCCCCACTGATACCAAGCTTACCTGTTAGGCAGTATTGAAATGCATAGGAATAAAACTCCTCAAAGAAGTTTGATTTCATCACCTATTCAGGAAATGTAAAGGAAATAAATGACATTTATCCTCTTGAAGGACATCCACAATTAATGGTTAATCTCAATCAGAATGTAAGACAACTCAAGCTAATTTACAAGTATAACAATACAAATACCTCTTTCTCCAATCCAAGAACTGATTTTTTTAGCTTAGGGAGAGTGTCAACCCCTAAACATTTGAGGCCTCTTTGCCACTCATCCTGTTTCAAAAAATAAAAGGGTGATCTGGATATATCCAAAAACTATAACAATAATATTATGATAAGGAGTTCAAGCCATCTTAAGTCTTTACTAATGACTAAATGCGCAGTGTCTCAATAGTCAATACTGCTACTAGAAGAAACTCTATTTGCCAAATAGAATGCAATGAATACAATATAGAAGATAGAAGAAAGACCAAAAGAAACATCAATTTAAGAGTTCCTTCCAATCACGCTGAATATCCCCCCCCCCCCCCAAAAAAAAAAATTCCTCTAGAATAGCGGTGTCAAAAGAGAAGGTATCTACTAGTTCCAAAAATTCTTGCATAGCATCTAATCAATCATTGACACTGCATACTTTACAAACTTCAAAAGGATTTTCCTTCTTTTTCATGCAGAACTCCTAAAATAAGTTCACAACTCCAACAGGGTTTGCAGGTAAGCCCAAATCGGATATCAATGCAAATGGAGTCTGCAACCGGGCAATGCAAGCATGAACCTCTAAACTAGTAAAACACTAATCGCAAGCATTATGAAAATCAAAACCCAGATGTGGATCTCTTTTATAGTTTCCTTATTTCCAATGCTTCATGTTTTATTTTATTATTTTCTTCTCATTATAAATTTGCAATGAAAACCTATATTCATTCTGATAAATGATGTCCTACAATGCATCCCTTACTAGATCAAGTTGATTATATACTAGAAGCTAAATTTTCCTCAAAAGATGCTAATAATAACCATCTTTACCAACATCTTTAGAAAGACTAATCTAGATATATCTCCCACTGCATCTCTTTCACTGTTATTAATGTTCCCCCCATCAGACACAAACTTTAGATGTGCACTTTTATATGGACAAAAAATACAAATACTTAAGGATATGTTTGGATTGAGGAGAATGGGGAAGAAGGGAAGGGTAGGAAAGGGAATGTTTGATTTAGAATTTCCTTTGATTTAGATTTAAAATCAAACCTTTCCTTTTCTTCCCTTCTATTCTCCTCCATTTTGTTCAATACAAACACACACTAAAAGAAAGAAAAAATGTACACATGCTTGAAAACACTGTCCGCAAAGAAAATATCAAAACATAAGTACTTAGCCAAGAGTTTCACGGGTGTCTGACTGTGTGTAAGCCCAGGGAATTGGTGATGAGAAAATTCATAAGACATACATTCTTGTGTATCTCAATATTTAGTAAAGTAAGGTACAATTAAAAGATTGTGTAACATGCTTGCCTTGGAAAAATAACCCTGCTTTTCAGCTTTCATTTTCCTGATAAGATTATTTAATAATAAAAGTTAAAATATCAGTTTGATAAAGGTAAAGCCCAAAAAAAAAATTTCCACAGAAAGTATCATACCAAGCAAGTATCAGTATTCTAACATCCGTATGGTCCACGCCTACATCTGAACAAAGGGATTCAATCCCTTCTGGGCTGACAAACCAAAATATGAAGAATTACATCAATTGGAGTCATGTCAACTTAATATATGCACACCCTATATGTAACATAATTAATAAAATGGTATAGATTATTCAGTACCCAAAATCATACATCAAAAAGAAAGATTTCATTAGTAGTCCACCGCCATTTTTGTTATTTTGACCAAGAGGAAGGCAACAAGAAACAAGCTCTAAATAGTATTATTATTATAAAAGATCTGTAGCTGAAATTGCATGTTTGACTTTCTAAAAAATTTCTATAAAGAGAGATCAAATCACTTTAGAGACTAAAGACAACATAGATAACACACCCAAATAATAAATTATTTTACCTATCATAATTTTTATAAGGATTGGACAGTTCCTATCCAAAAGAAATGCAGATATTCACCCAGTACTACTATAAATAGACAAGCAAAACAGGATATTAATTCCTTCAACAAGATACCACAAATTATCTTTTCAAATAAAATAGGCACAACTATGTATTTTCTACCCTCGTTAGTGCACTGCAAACCACAGACCCATGACAGGACTGAGGTTAAAATTCCTACTAATTGTGTTTCTTTTAAGAAGCACTTCTTGTAAGCAAGAAGAGGATACTCAGCACCCACTTGAAAATTCATCATACAGCTTATTAAGTATGGATTGATGCCATTTATTATTGTTTCTTCAATTAGTTAGTTAAAAGATTTTTAAGGACATTCGACTTGATCATAGAAAGCAAAATTATAGTCTAGCCAGAAAGGGAAAAGAGATAGTAGGGTAAATAATATGGACACAGGAGCTTCTTTTTTATGCTACATCATGCCATGTGCAAAAGTTAAACAAAAGGACAAGAGATCCAAATATATGCTGGACATTTCAAATAACCCAATTTGAAAATCCCAGTCTGCAGAAATAGAAATCCAATCTCTGTTAGAGAATTGCTAAATCAAGCATGCACTAGGCATTTGCTCTTGGTGCTAGTTCCCACCAACAACTTGTCAGAACCCAATAAAGTGAACCACTATAATCCCATAAAGTATACATGGAAATAAAGCAAGGTTCCCAGTAATCAAATGAATATAAGTTAAGACAGTATGCAAAATTCTCAATTCTAAATAAGGTTGCACAACAATAAAACATGTAATAAACTGAAAATGAGGAAACAAATTTCCAACTAGTACATACTTACTCAATCAAACCCATTGACTTATTTGAGTACGTATCAAATAGTTGATCTATTCGATCGGTTTGCTTTGTTCTTGATTTCTTTGGTGCTGAATAACAACACAAAAGGAAACCATTACTGCAAAGAAGTCAGCAACATGGTGGCAACCATTACAAGAAAAAAGAAATAAAGATAAAAAGAAACACTTCCACAACGATGTCAAACTGCTAGAACAGTTGTGCATAAATTAATAGTTTCAATTCACACAGATGCATAATCTTTGCTAATCAAGGCTTAAAGTTTCAGGACAGTAAAAAATATGAAATATTAAATCATTCTTATTGATTGAATAAATAAATTTTATTGACAAAAAAAGGAAATAGAAAGAGTGTGAAAAAATATAAAAACTGTAATGCACTACTTTAATTATGGGCTTCCACGTAAAGAGAAAACAAATATCCAAGAAATCTACGTTCCTAATCTCTACCAGACAACACTCAAGTAGAAGCACTAAGCTAAAAATTGCTCTCAGATCACTTAGTGACTACACATATTGAGCAAATCTTGACAATTGGAGCCACCTTTTTGTTGTAAGTTGCAATGAATAGTGCCAGGTAATACCTGTTATTGGAAAACTGCAGATTCACACTAATTGATAGAAGATTATCACAAGTAAATGACAATCGTTTGACATTTATATGACATCATTGTCTCTGATAACATGTACATTTCTATTGATAGAAGACTATCACAAGTAAATGATTTACTCATAGCTAGCTAATATCAATTTCAGGGCAGTTGCTTTAGAAGTTCTCAAGACAATCCATTCAACAAACTTCTCTTCTGGTTCAAATAAAATTCATAAGGATTAATTGAGGATTCACATGGGAAATTAAAATAAAATAATAAAAAAGGTGGTTTGTGGAATTTGCACTTGAATAAATTTATAAGAGGAAGAGCTGAGGTCAAGCAGTCAATATGTACCAAATGTACCATACATTGGGTATTGTTTTGCAAACAAATTCAGAAGGAAAATTTTAAATGAAAATTTAATTTAAGAAACTCGGTAACTGTAGTTCCTACCCATCCAATCCTAAGGGAGAACAAGTAAAAGGGCCTGATCAAAATGCAAGAAAAGATAAACACACCCTTTACTCCCTGGCCAAACAATGGGAGGCAACTCCTGCTACATTGTCCAGGTGATTTATTAACTAAACACTGCATGAAGCCATTTTCAATCTACATCATAACACCAAGCCACATTGGCCTTTCTTTATCATAATTTTAAATGACTCAAACTTCAGACCGTCGCTCCAAAAATAAGATATCAGAAATTTCACTATATGCCGCGGACCCTTATTTCCCATCACTCAAAGTAAATTATCCAGTTCTTTATTAAAAAAGAACACTAGTTTCACAGTGAATCTCCTCTCTATTCACCTTTTAAGCTTCACTTATTTAATGAAAATGTACGAACAATAACTCAATCTTTTCTCCTCGTGAGTGTTTGTTATGAACCTAATTGCAATGTATGAGACTGAGAGTTGAGCCCCACATCTTTAAGTATGAGATTCTGATGCGGGGTTTGTAAAATCAACAATCCGATTCAGGTTCTCACCCAAGAGCATGAACAATCCCGAAAGAACACTTTGGTTGCGATAAAACGAAGGGAAAAAAATCCAACTAAGGATAGGAAACAACAAAACAAAAGATTCGGTATCTTAATCAAGACAAAGAAGAGCCAGCGCAAATGCAAAATTTGCAAACTTGGGGTATTTTCACGGGTAAACCCATCGACCAGCAAACCAAAAGGAAGGGTAGAACAAAAAATTGAAGTACCAGAACGAACAGAAGGATCGACGTCAGACGTTGATCTGACTGGTTGGGCCGCTTTTCTTTTCGATGGTCGAGGCATCTTCGAAATGTGCTATAAAACTGGGAAAAAACACTGTTAAAACCACTCAAATCGGTGACTGAATCAGAATCCGTCTAAATTATACAGAAAAAACCCTATTCGACGAGAGAAGAAGACGAGGTAGGATCGAAAGAGGAAGGTTTAAGTGAGGTTTTATAGCTTTGGAAATCCAACTGCTAGGATAAATGCGGCGCCTGCTATTTTTTTTTCTTTTTTTTCTTTTATCCTCTAAAACATTTGCATTTGGAAAAACAAAAATAAAATGTAAAATTAATATTTCTCCTATTGTTCGCAATCATTGGGCATGATAGATATATTTTACGACACCAAATTTTTTAAACCATTTACAAAAAAATTGAAATCATTTAAGGTTACAACTAATTGACCAGGGTGACAAAAAATTTACCATTAAAATTTAAGGAAATGTTATAAAATGTTAAAAGCTATGATCACTTTAAGCTACAATAATGTCTATAAAGATATACTTAGTCTTCACAAACAAACAAATGCAATTGGTGCCAATCAGAGTTAATTCATCTTGTAAAAGTTAAAATAATTTATTTATAAAGTTTAAATTTAATTTTTATGGTTAATAATATTTATTGATAAACAATTTATAAATATTATTATAAATTTTAATTTATGGTATTATAAATTTAAAATAAAATAATCTCTCAGTTTGTTATAATTTTTTTTACAAAAAATAATTAATCAAATTGTGTTTTCTTATGTTTGGATTTGAATTTGTTTGGTATCCTAAGACTATGTTTGACAAAAATAGCTGATAAGTTAGCTAAAAGTTTAAAAGTTAGCTGAAAACTGAAAAGTTAGCTGAAAACTGAAAAGTTAATTTTTAACTGAAAGCTGAAAGCTGTTAAATTAATTTATTGAATTACAAGTGTTTAGTAAAATATCAATTAAATTAACTGATAAATGTAAAATGACATAAAATGATATACTTATATAAAATTTATTATTTTTTATTAGTAATTACACTTCATTATGTAATTTTAAAAAATACAAAATAAATATATCATATAGTGTCTCACAATAAATTAGTAATATTATTGTGAATCTCTTTTATCTTAGTAGATGTCTCTAAATTTTTATTTTTTATATTACTATCAATAATATATAGAAGTTCACCATATGGTATATAATTTAGATATTGTTTAAATATAATAAAAATAGTGTCATCTTGTGAGTAGGATAATATTAGAATTTGAATAAAATAATAAGGATAAAAAAGAATAAAATTATAAACGCTATCAGTTAAAAGCTATACGCTACTTGAAGTAGCGTATGATAAAAAATTATAAGCTATTCAAATAAATTTATTTATCAAACACTTCCAATTTAGTCAAACAAACTTATGAATTAGTCAAATACGTTATAAGTTAACTCATTTGACTTGCCAAACATACTCTAAATAACAACCAAAACCATTTTTTCTTCGAATAATAACATAAACTAAAATTTAGCAAAAAAACAATTAAAATTTTTGTAAATAATATTCGAATTCGTAATATTCTTTTAAGAGTTGAGTAGTAAGAAAAATATATATTGTTTAAATATCATCACTCAAAGACTGAGTTGTAAAACAGCTAGAAGTTAGTAATGTAGTATGATTGCAAAAGTTACTTGTAAGTTGATTATTTTAAACACATTAAGGCTTTTTTTTTTCTGTTACACAACAAGAGCATGTTGGATCCCGAAATTTGAGTTCAAATAATTAAAGTAAAAAAATATTATTTTTTTACTTTAATATGATTTTTTTATATTATTTAAATATATAATTAATTTCATTCAAAATATTAAAATTATCTCTCCATACAAAAATTTTCAACCATTCTATATATTAGTTTATTCTAATTTAATTTAATATTATGTTTTTAATTAAGTATATGTTGCATGCATGGTTTTTTGCTCATCTTAAAGTTGAATTCCTAAAATTGAAAATTTAAATTTAAATCTCAATCATATTCAAATAAGAAAAAATTAATTAATTTCAAAATAAATCCCTCCAAAATGTTGTTTGAATAGTGTTTTTTAAATTGCCAAACATTCTTTGTCCAACTTCCTTTATTTAAAACAATGCATATACTATAACATAAAATAATTAAAGTTGAATTCCTAAAGTTGAAAATTTAAATTTAAATTTCAATCATATTCAAATAAAAAAAATTAATTTCAAAATAAATCCCTCCAAAACATTGTTTGAATATTGTGTTTTTTAAATTGCCAAACATTCTTTGTCCAACTTCCTTTATTTAAAACAATGTATATATTATAACATAAAATTATTAAAATTTTGTTTGACAAACATAATTTATAAATTAACTGAAAATTTATAAATTAATTGAAAATTTATAAATTATATGCTACTTCAAGTAACGTATAGTTTATAAATTTTTATCTAATTTAAATTATTTAAATAAATTCGTTTATTAAACATCTTGAATTTAATCAAATAAATTTATAAATTAATCAAATAAACTATAAATTAATTTATTTATCTTGTCAAATATATTTTAAGTAAATAAAGACAATTAACACAAAGTAAAGGTCATTTTTTTAAAGAATTGATAATTCATATTGTATTAGCCTCACATCGGTGAATTTGATGTATTTGAGTTTAATTTTTATCTCTTACCTGTCTATATTAAATTAATTATCCCCACAAGCAAAATATTGAATAAGTAATTATTAATTATTTCCACTTTTTAAATATTAATGGACATTAAAAAAAAGTATCTTCTTTAACAAGGACACTAGGTCATTAGACTGATACGATCTATAATTCCATTTAATTTTTGCTAAATGGCTTTTAATTAATTTAATGTCTAATTTTAAAAAAAATTACTAATAAACCTAGTTATATCTAATGTTTTATCAAAGGAAAAAAATTAGTTTTTTATTTTAAGTTCAATAAAGAGTTAATTAGAAAACATTTTATTTTATCGATAAACATAATAGTACATACCAAATCAGCTAAATTACTTAACCCGTGTATAGATTGTCACGGCCCCAAATGATGGAATACATGACCGGCACGGCATAAGGGTTTCCCCCTAGCCGTAAGCCTAACACATAGCATGCACAAACATTCAGCACACAATCCATAGTACATAATAAATATAACTGGCCACATATGCCACATCCAATATAAGAAAATACTGTATATATATATATCTCATGAATACAACATCCGCGATTCAACTTGGCCCATGGCCTCATAATACAAACATAGTTGTAAATCATAAAATTGTTTTTTCCAAACTACACATCAAAATACACAAAAAGCGAGAATCTTGCCTGTAAGTTCATAGAGATACACTAGACATAACTAAACTAAACAACCAGTACAATGGAGTCTTGCCCAAACTGGGGCTCACCAATGCTATATTCAGCCTCCTACGGAGCTGTAGTTGGATCAAAGTTTCTTTGACTATCTGTGGGGGGAAACAGAAGAGGGGTGAGATTACTACATCTCAGTGAATGAGTAAATCATACTATAACAGAAACAGGACAAACCAAGCACGAGTGTTTCGCAATGAGTTTAATAATTGAATCATTAAGCATTTAACCATAATTTATTGAAAGAAAAGCTAAACAATTCAAATGTATGTTTCAAAAGATAAAACAGGATTAAATAAGTAACCGTAAAGAAAATCAATTATGCATGGTAAGTAAGAAATGAAGTTATTTATGCAATAACAATGATGAATGAGAATGTTTAGAAACATTTAATTTTTAAGAAAAATGCACTAGTTTATTGGAGGTCTTTCCTAACAGATCTATCATCTCCTCCAAGCACACAGCAAGGGTAGGGTAATCATTGTAGGCGTAAACATAAGTTCACCCTAAATTTCTCCAAGCACATAGCAATGGGTATGACAATCACTGTAGGCGTAGACATAAGTCTACCCTAAATTTTTCCAAGCACATAGCAATGGGTATGGCAATCACTGTAGGTATAGACATAAGTCCACCCTAAATCCATGTGTCTTAGGCAGTCATATGCCCGTCACAGTATCCTAGGCCGAAGCCTTAACATGATCATGGTGCACCAGGGCTAGCACTACCTGCGACTAACTAACAGTGATCTAAAATGGTCCCTCCAATAGAAAACATTTGAAATATGCTATTTAAAGAGTTTAAAGTAAAACATTCCAATAACTTTACAATAAAACTATAATTCTCCATCTAACTCTTTTCATGCATAAATTTCCGTTCTAAAATATATCTCATCCATGAATTCCCATGAAGACATTTATAATCATAAACTTTCCCTTTTAAACATAGATTGTCCGTAGACGTCATATAGATGCTCATCATGCATCAAATCATTTCATGACTAACTTAGTTCATTTCTATGACTAAGTTCGCATTTCTATAAATCTAGCTCAAATAGAGAATTATCAGTCTAGATACTTGCCCTGCATACCTAGGGTTCAACTAGGATTGAAATTTATAATTTCTAACATGGTTGGAATATATTGGTTTTCAAAGCGGTAAAACAATTTAGCATACATTCCAACTAGTTAAAATCATACGAGAGAGTTATAAATCAAATTCCTAAAACATGCGCTATAGTATGAAAAATCCACTCACCTTACTAGGAGTCCAACAACGAGAAATTTACCTCGTGATGGTTTAACAACCTAGAAAATATAGACATAACATGAGAATTGGAAAACTCTAAACGTCACTATTCATTCCGAAACCTAAAAACCCTATATTATAGCATAGAAACTAATTCTAAGACTATCTATGGAAAGAAGTTCGGTAAAACGAAGCCTAAAACGCGATTAAACGGAGTTTTACCTTGGAGGTTACTATTCATGTGATTTTCTAGAGACAATCCAGCGAATTTTCGGCAAAATTGATTGGTGGGATTTGTAGCTCTTCTTCCCACGAGTCCAACGGTACCTTGCTTGCTCAAATCGGACGTCCGGATGATGAGATATCTTAGAGAGAAGGTATAGAAAATTCTAGAGAGAGAGAGTTAGGGTTCAGATGAAGGAGAAATGAAGGAAAAAGGGAGGGGGACCGCAAAAAAAGCTGTCTGACGAATCTCGCCGCCGGTGAACTAATTTTCACCGCGGCGAGCCTAATTTCACCGCGGCGAGAATGTTGCAGGGGAAGCTGAAAAAAAACAACCAGAAGCACGGCCTGGCCGTGTCCTGGAGCACAATCGTGCTTCGGGGCTACAGTACACCAAAATTTTGGCTGAATTTGATAAAATGTCCAAGATGAAAGTTGTAGCCCTTTCTCTTAGCTTTCTTTAACCACTTGAATCACCTAATTTAGAGTTCATATGAAGGAGTTATACATAAAATAGTGAGCAAAGGTCCAGACCACACTACCCTTCGATTTTTGCCTCTTATCACTATAATATTCACAGAATTAGCAAAAGTGTCCAACATCAAAGTTGTAGATATATGTCTTATCTTTCAACAAAAATTGAAATCACTTAATTTGGATTTCATATGAGAGATTTATGCTTATATGAGTGACGAAAGGTCAGAAGAAAAGGTCAAAAACACTCTAAAATTTTACATTGTTCTCAACTTCCTTGTTTCAAATGATTTGTATTTAACCTTCAAAGGTTTGAGTTATTACATTGATGAAATAATTTAAAAATGGAAAGCAATACTTTAGAGTGTCTGGAATTATCTAACACAAACATTTTGTTGGAATAACTAATTAAAAAAATTTTAAACTTATAAATAATAGTAATATTATTATTCTTGTAAAGAATTTGAAATCTTACACTTTTAGATTAAATTTAGTTTTTTTTAAAATTATCTCTTACTTGTGGAACTCGAAATAGAGCAGATTAAACTTGACTAACCCTCAGCAACCCTTTGGATTCAAGGCTAGCAACCCGATGAGCAGTAGCATTTCCTTCTCTTGGGATAAGCTTGAAGCAAGAACTACATTTTACTTTTTTTCCAATCGAAATGATCGAAACGTTTTTATTTTCTGAGTCATCGATACAAAATAGTTATCAAAATAAAATGAAGTGTTTATTAAGATATTATAATATTTCGATTGAAATTATTATATTTTGATAAAAATACTCTTATTTTAGTGAAAATTTCAGTAAAAGTACTATTATTTCGGTGAAAATATTCTTATTTCGATAAAAATACTCTTATTTTGAGTTATTTCGATGAAAATATTTTTGTTTCGAGTTGTTTCAATAGAAAAGTATTAAATTAATTTAAAAAATAAAAAAAAATTGACAATTTAAAAGTAGATGAGAATAACATTATATCGCATCTAACATTAAGTTATTTTCTCCCACAAATTACAACTTATTTATTAACTTCCTACTCTCTCCATTTATTTTCTTGACATTGTTTTCTTTTATTATCTTCATTTTAAAGAGAAAACTACAAAAATAATAAAAAGAGAGAGAAATATATTTAATGATAGAGACAGAATCATGGTCGATAGAAAGAGAGATTTAAATATAAATGTCACAAAAGAGTTAAGAAGAAAATAAAGATATGGATGCAAGAGAGAGATTGTTATTGAATGCTATTAAGATTTGAGTCAAAATCCTTACTGTAATAGTATGTTTACTTACTATTTAATTATAAATATTAATTTAATTTAATTTTAATATAATTTTATATATCTATATCATTAATATTATATTAAAATTATTTAAAATATTTTTTAAAACATATATTTTTTTTAATTTTTAAAATATTTTAAAATATTTTTATTTTTAAAATTAGTGAAACGATATTTTAAAATAAAATTTAATATTTTAGCTTGAAGTCCTTCATCATTCACGACGAGATTGTCAATTAGTCCTCTAATCTGATTAACTGCCAGTACTTGATTTTTGTGATTACAAGATTCAATGAAGGGCTTGCAATATGATTCAATCAGGACCAATTTGAGTTGTAGATTCTTGGCTTGAATTTCTGCTTCTTCTAGTCCCGTTTGGATGATAAAGGTGAGGTGATGGAATATAAATTTTGGTTGCAAAATTGATAAGGAATGTTTGTGAAAAGTATAATAAAAAAAAAACTGAACAAAATATCTTCTAGGTTGGACAAAATTTGACCCTTCATAATGTCATTATGAAGGGTCAAATTTTAGTGGTGAACACCAGACCCAAACCTTAATAAATTCGACCCTTACCAAACCCAACCACTAAACTGGACATTGACCTTCAAACTTGACACTCGAATCTATTCTCAAGACCAGAATGTTAATATAATTTCTAACCTAGAAGATATTTTGTCCAATCAAAAAAAAAAAAAACCCAGAAGACAAGAACACAACGAGCTCGTGCAGCCCAACTCACATGACAGGAAAAAAAAAAAAACAAGGCCACCTGTGAACGCCTTCATAAATGATAAATCATAATTTTAATTAGGGGATTTTAGGGTTCCCGCTTCTGCGGCTTCTTGTCATCGTCTTCGATCTTCTGCAGCCGAAAATGGTAATCCATTGCTCTTTCTCTGTTAATTTTCATTTGTAAGCTTATCCACCGAGGCTGTGGGCCTTGACACGAATTGTTTGATGTGCAGCCTTCGCACAAGACTTTCATGATCAAGAAGAAGCTCGCGAAGAAGATGAGGCAGAACAGGCCCATTCCTTTTTGGATTCGGATGAGGACGGATAACACCATCAGGTTCGAAGACCTTAAGTTTCCCTTGTGAATTTCCTCATATTGTTAGGTTTTCTAAAATATCTCTGCCTCATGTCATATAATTGGCGTCCGTTCAGGTATAATGCTAAGCGCAGGCACTGGCGCCGCACCAAACTCGGGTTTTAAGTTGGACGAACCTGCAACTCTTGGTTAAAGCAGCTTTTAGTATTTCAATCAGAGTTAAAGAGATTGTAGCTTTGACCATGTGTTGACACAACAGGAATGACTAGTGGAGATTTTGATTAGTACGAGTGTTTTTCCATATTTCACTTCTCATTTCCCCATAACCTTATCGTTATTAATGTGAAATTGCTGGTTTAACCAACTTCTATAATTTATGGAAGTTTTGTTCTGTGTTGTGTGTGAGTTAGTTGGAGCAGTAGCATCTAAATTAGCCATAGAACATGTATGCATACATTGCTGCTGCTTTACACGCTGGATTAGCATATTGTAGGGTTCTTGATAGTTGTTCTCTCTAGATCTGTGGTTAGGGGTGGCGATTTGGGTAAAAAGTTGCTAGTCCAATCCTCTTTTTGTTAAAAAAAAAAAATGAAAGTAAATTTCAGGCAAAGAACCATTGAACATAGCTTCGGCCTACCTCTTCTGCATATAATAAACAAAATCCAATTCCATGAAAATATTGACTGTTCTGAGTTGTGTTTGATTTTTCTGATGCAAGAACATGTAAATATGCTGCAGTGCATGTATGAATACAGTGACTCTTCCTTGTGCATTGTGAGATTTCGCCAATACAATTGCACGGCTAAGCAGATGCTTAATCCCCTATTGGGGTAATTCATTGCTTTTCGCCTGCTTCTTTGATTTCACTCCATGTGCCTTCCTTGATGTTTAAGATATTTCCACAATTAAAGCTTTTTGTCAAGGTTTTTATTGTGAGACTTGGGATTAGGCCATTCATGATGTAGGATTTCATAATTATTTTAAGATAAACTAGAATTCAGCAGATTTTAAGCGGTCAAAAGGTTCAGTTGGAAGCGAGTAGCATGATCATAGAATCAAATAAGATTGAATGAATGTTAGGTAAGAGGGTTGGGAAGAACATATGAGGAAGCGTCTCTCTTGAAATTTCTTTCCATTAGGTATTAAACTTCATGTCTGGGGAAGATTATGCCTTTTTTCTTTGCCATTAGAGGAGTTATGCCTGTGATTGTTGAAGAAAGTAAACTCATTGAAGGAAGACATCTTAGTGTTAATGGTCTAATAGTCCGTATTCTGCTGGGTCAGTGCAAGCTGGTTTAAGTTTCTTTTAATTTGTTGTATAGCCTAAATGCATTTTTACGACTGGGAAATTGGGTTTAACAATACAGAACTAGGGGAAACGTGAGAAGGGGTCAAGAACTTTCTCAATTGTCTTAGGGTCGTCAATTTGAATGTTGAATTATTTATATTCCTGCATAATAGAGAGTAATCAAACGAAAATTTGAAATTTCTGTCATCCATTATGTGTTACGTTACGTGCTAACGTTAATGGGGATGTATTATGTATGACTCTGTTTATTGTTTATCGAACTCAATTCATAACTGTGGTTGCTAAGTGGAAGTCCATGATTTAGTTTTACCAAAAACGAAAAGTGACTCATTTGGTAAAGAGAATTTAATAAAAGCTTTGCAATTAACCATCATATCATAGGCTTTGGGGTATGATTTTCTTGTGTGTTTTCAGTTAGAGAAACGGAGGACAAGATTTATTTTTAAGTATTTATTATAAGTTATTGTATAAAATATTTCCGTATAAATATTTTTCCCAACTATTATTAAATCAGTGAAAAGAGCATGTTATGATTCAATTAAAAAACTTATCAACAAATATTTGAAAAGTGGTATTAATTTTTTTTAAAAAGAATAAAGGAAAAAGCAGTGAGCAACATCAGACTCCTACTTAAGACAAGAAGATCTTCGTAGCAGAAGTGCCTAGTCATATTTGAAGTATTATTTATGCATAGATACTGTATTTCTCAATCATACGCAGTTCATTATGAATATTTTTTTTTCTTAGACAAACCGAAGCCATTGCAGAAACGAGAATGGAGCAAAGAACAAACAAATTATGAATAGAGTCCTCTCCCTGAAAAAAGTTTTCCCTTTATTTATCACTCTTAAAAACAATATTAAATAATTCTTGACCGTGCTACGCAGACCATTATTATATTGGTCATTTGACTTGTTTATTTTTAAGTATTCAAAATCTTATTTATAAAATATTTTGATACAAAGTATATAAAAAAAATCATGACCCTGGATTTTTTTTTTAAAACATTTCGTTCTTAAATATGTAACCAAATGTCACCTATAAATTAACATGGTACTTCCGTTATAACAGATGAAATTAATTATTTGGCGCCAATCAACAAGTTATGGTTTAAGCAACGAAAAGAGAGAGAGAGAAATATATATAACTTTCTAGAAATCTTCTTTAATTTGCATATTAGTTCTACTAAACCACACCCATTTAAAGAATTTAAGTAATTCCATTATTTTGTTCAGTCCTCATGATCAAGAAATTTTTTCATAGTAAATATTTTTATTTTCTTTGCAATTGCAAATTGAATTCCTTGTCATTATAAAGATATATTAACTATACTCAAAAGGAGTATAAAAGAATTCAAGTCTTAATTTAATTGTATTAGTAATAAAGAAAGAGCATTGCATAATTATTATTAATTAATTTTAAAATATTTACCTTCTATTTCATTATAAGAAATGATGGTGAAACTAACATTTATTTTATTTTAAATTTTTTGTTTAAATGAGTTGGCATGAGCTTGTATTTGGGAAGGGGAATGGCTATGGTTTTTATTAGAATTATTGCTGGAAAAAAAATTTTATATGCAACGAAAACCAGCCATAGAACACAGCATTCCAGAGAGGAACACTCACTTTGGATGGGAAAATGCTGTCAATTAGTTATAGCAATCTACGGGCAATCACTCGTGTCCTATAATGTCTCCAAAATTATTCCTATAAAATGAAAATGAAAAGAGGTCCCAAGATGCTGTCATCCGATTGGAGCCAATCTCAATTACTCTGGTTTTTTTTCTTCTATTCTTTCCTTCTCCCTCTTTCTAACTCCTCCCATGGCATATAAGGCCTGGAGGAGTTAATTGAAAGAAGGGGATATTACAATTTTTCTTACAAAAATTAAAACAAAAACTTAACAAGAGAAAGAGCTATTCTTTAACCCCTTCTTTCATCATGGCTTCTAACATCTCATTTGAAGACCTCAAGAGCGAGAATGTCGATCTTGTAAGCAAAAAACCTCGAACTTCTCAACCCATTTCACATTGTTATTGGCAAGTTTCATTAGTTTATGATAATAATAACGTTAACTTGTGTTTATGTGTGCAGGAAAACATTCCAGTTGAGGAAGTTTTTCAGCAGCTGAAATGTTCAAGAGAGGGTCTTTCTTCCGAGGAAGGAGAAAAGAGGCTTCAAATTTTTGGCCCCAACAAGCTCGAGGAGAAAAAGGACAGCAAGCTCCTTAAATTCCTGGGTTTCATGTGGAATCCTCTGTCGTGGGTTATGGAGTGTGCAGCTGTCATGGCCATTGTATTGGATAATGGAGGGGTAAATATATGACAAAGCTTTCATCATTTTTCTGTGTGTGTTTTGTGTTCCTATTTATCACTCTCTAACAAAAAACTTTAAAATAATACAGGGCAAGCCACCAGATTGGCAAGACTTCACTGGTATTGTAGTGCTGCTTCTAATCAACTCTACCATTAGTTTTATTGAAGAAAACAATGCAGGCAATGCAGCAGCAGCTTTAATGGCTGGTCTTGCACCAAAAACCAAGGTAACATTTGGCTCTTTCATTATCATGCTTTTCACCACTACCTATGAAGCACTAATTCTTAAAAACACGGAGCTACATTGTATTTGATGTATGTATCAAATAGGACATAATATTTAAATACTACATATATTTTATTATATCATTTCCTCTGTCTATGTTAGTACTTGTGCTTCTTAAACTGCCAAGCTAAGAAAAGTTACCAATTTTTTTAGGTGTTGAGGGATGGAAAATGGGGTGAGCAAGAGGCAGCAATTTTGGTACCAGGAGACTTGATCAGCATCAAGTTGGGAGATATTGTACCAGCTGATGCCCGTCTCTTGGAGGGTGATGCCCTCAAGATTGACCAGTCTGCCCTTACTGGTGAGTCCTTACCTGTGACCAAGAACCCAGGCGATGAGGTCTTCTCCGGTTCTACTTGCAAGCAAGGTGAGATTGAGGCTGTTGTCATTGCCACTGGTGTCCATACCTTTTTTGGTAAGGCAGCACACCTTGTGGACAGCACCAACAACGTTGGCCACTTCCAAAAGGTATGTCTTCTCCTCGGAAAGAGATTTAGTTTCGGGCAAAATTTGATGACCCTCCTGTTGACTTTTGGGATTTGGTTGGCTTGTATTAGGTGTTGACATCCATTGGAAACTTTTGCATCTGCTCAATTGCGGTGGGAATGTTGATTGAGATAATTGTGATGTACCCCATCCAGCAGAGGGCATACAGAGATGGCATTGACAATCTTTTGGTGCTTCTCATTGGAGGTATCCCAATTGCCATGCCAACAGTCTTGTCTGTGACCATGGCTATTGGGTCTCATAGCCTTTCTCAGCAAGGTGCCATCACCAAGAGGATGACAGCCATTGAAGAAATGGCTGGCATGGATGTTCTCTGCAGTGACAAAACGGGAACTCTCACCCTAAACAAGCTTACCGTAGACAAGACCTTGATTGAGGTTAGTGTTTATGCAAAAGATTTAACCAAAAATATGATAATGAATCAATTTCTCCTCAATTCTAATCATGGCGGTTTATAAATTTAGGTGTTCTCCACTGGCATGGACAAGGACACCCTTGTATTGTATGCTGCTAGGGCTTCCAGAGTTGAAAACCAGGATGCTATTGATTCATCAATTGTAGGGATGCTGGGAGATCCAAAGGAGGTATAAATATAATGGTACAAACTGAGATAGCATGTCGTGTTTACATTAATCATGCAAAAGTTGCTTAGCTTTATTAATTGGGTTCTATTATGACATTTTCTCAGGCAAGAGCCGGAATCACTGAGGTGCATTTCTTGCCTTTCAATCCTGTGGATAAGCGCACTGCCATTACCTACATTGATGCCAATGGTAATTGGCATAGAAGCAGCAAGGGTGCTCCTGAGCAAGTATGACATTTGCCTTTATAACATTAGAGCTACTGTAATTAGATGGTTGTCACTTCTGAGATTTAACCACCCTTTTATATGTATGTATGTATGTCTGTCAGATTATTGAACTTTGTAACCTTAAGGGAGAGACAAGGAAAAAGGCCCACGCCGTCATTGACCAATATGCTGATCGTGGTTTGCGTTCCTTGGGTGTTGCTTGCCAAGTGAGTAAATAAAGGGTCTAATAGAATTTGATGCTAGAAAGAAAAAATGAGAAATATATCTAACAAATATACTTTGTACTTTCTTAACAGACTGTTTCAGAAAAGACCAAGGAGAGCGCAGGAGATGCATGGGAGTTCTTGGGCCTGTTGCCTCTCTTTGATCCTCCAAGGCATGATAGTGCCGATACTATTCGTCGTGCTCTTGACCTTGGTGTTAATGTTAAGATGATCACTGGTGACCAACTTGCCATTGGGAAAGAAACTGGCCGTAGGCTTGGAATGGGCACTAACATGTATCCTTCGTCTTCCCTCTTGGGTGAGAGCAAGGACCCTAACATTGCAGCCATCCCAGTTGATGAACTCATTGAGAAGGCCGATGGATTCGCTGGAGTCTTTCCCGGTAATGAGATGATACTAATTTGCTTATTTGTCAAGTATCCATGTATGCGTGCTTCTTAGCTGACTATGATGAGTTATGTGCAATACAGAGCACAAGTATGAGATAGTCAAGAGGTTGCAGGATATGAAGCACATTTGTGGAATGACTGGTGATGGTGTGAACGATGCCCCGGCACTTAAGAAGGCAGACATTGGTATCGCAGTGGCTGATGCAACTGACGCTGCCAGGAGTGCCTCAGACATTGTTTTGACAGAGCCAGGACTCAGTGTGATTGTGAGTGCTGTTTTGACAAGCAGGGCCATCTTCCAGAGGATGAAGAACTACACGATCTATGCTGTTTCCATCACAATTCGTATTGTGTTTGGATTCATGCTTGTTGCTCTGATCTGGAAGTTCGACTTCTCACCTTTCATGGTCCTGATCATTGCCATCTTGAACGACGGAACCATCATGACCATTTCCAAGGATAGGGTGAAGCCATCCCCTTTGCCTGATTCATGGAAGCTCAAAGAAATCTTTGCCACCGGCGTTGTCCTTGGATCTTACATGGCCATCATGACCGTCGTCTTCTTCTATCTCATTCATGACTCCACCTGTCTCACTGTAAGTGAGTTAGGCCAAGCTTGTTGCAGAAAGTAAAATGCACCCATTACATTATCATGACATGGAATTCTTTGTTTCTTTTTTCCTCCCCCTTTCAGAATGCTTTTGGTGTGAAGCCAATTGCTGATAGTCCTGATGAGCTTAACTCAGCTCTTTACCTTCAAGTGAGTATTATCAGTCAAGCCCTCATCTTTGTGACCAGGTCAAGGAGTTGGTCCTTTATTGAACGCCCTGGTTTGCTCCTTATGGGAGCCTTCCTTGCTGCGCAATTGGTTAGTTTCTAAATGCTCATCTTCGATGCATTTACATGTCTTTTCATGATTTTTTGCTAGAGAGAATAGATATTGGGTTTTAAGTTGGTATTTGTGAAATGTAGGTGGCCACTTGCATTGCTGTGTATGCAGAATGGGGATTTGCCAAGATCCATGGTATCGGTTGGAGATGGGCAGGAGTAATATGGCTGTTCAGCATTATTACCTACATCCCTCTTGACGTCCTCAAGTTCATGATCCGGTTAGGATTAACTGGCAAAGCCTGGGACAACATGCTCCAAAACAAGGTCCTGGAACAATTTCTATAACGTTGTCAAATGTCTAAGCTTCTCAATTATCATTCCCTCCAAGTTCACTAGGATTTTTCTGCATGTGTTATATAAATCCAGACTGCTTTCACCACAAAGAAAGACTACGGAAAGGGAGAGAGGGAGGCTCAGTGGGCAATGGCTCAGCGTACACTCCACGGTCTTCAGAAACCAGAAGCACAAAAGAACAACTACCACGAGCTATCCGATATAGCTGAGCAAGCCAAGAAACGAGCTGAAGTAGCCAGGTTCAGTAAAATAAAAATAAAAAACAGAATTTTAAATTTAACCCCATTCTGAATCTAAAACTTCCATAATGATATCTCTCAATTTTTTATTTTTAGGCTGAGGGAGCTGCACACCCTGAAAGGACATGTTGAGAGTCCGTGGTGAAGTTAAAGGGTCTTGACATTGAGACCATCCAGCAGCACTATACGGTTTAAAGAAATTTGCTAGGAACTGAAGTTGGAGTTGATTACTCTTTGCAAAAAAAGCTATTGAAGTCTATTATTATAAATGAGGCCTACTGGAAAAGCTAAAACGATGTATTTTTCCTTCTTCCGTTAACATCTTAACCCTTTGGCCTTATCAAGGAGGTGACAATCTGTTGTAACTTCGAATTACAGATTAATATTCGACTTCATTAATTCTTTTATTACATGCATGTCTAGACACTAAAACATATATATATATATATATATATATATATATATATATATATATATATATATATATATATATATATATATATATATATATATTAGATTTAAAAATTTTGACTCGAGTGATATTTTCATAATCAGTAAGTGTGGGTGATTTTAATCCATGTAAGTTTGATTGTTTCCACTTCCACTCTCATTTTATGTATTGTCCTCAGTAAAAGAAAAAAAAACCTCTATAAAATTCAAATTAATGAAAATTGATGTAAAATCAATATGAAGAGATAATTCTAACAGTCTTTTTTATTTTTTTTGGGTAGAGTACTAATAGTCTATTTAATTGGGAAGGTTAGAGACAAAGATATATATATATATATTAAATTGCTTCACCCAACAGAGAATTGATAATGGAAAATGGAAATAAAACTTTAAGATATATAATTAATTCAAAATATTATTAATTAGTTGATTCAAAACTCTTTTTTTGTTATAAATTATAATAAAATTTTCATATCTTTTACCTAAATCAAATGAGGCAATGAATTTTCTATTCGATTTCTTTTTAAATTTTGGTCGCAAATGATAGCACCCTCTATACTGGAGTTTCCCTATTTTCTTATTATTTTTAAATAAAATTTAGTCACGAGTTATTACATATAATTTAATAACGAAGAGTTTCAATAGTTAACAAGAGATAATTGAATATACAAAATTATATTTTTTATTTTATATATTATGTAAATAATATATAAACAGTAGATATACATAAATAATTTAAAATAAAAGTAATTAAATAATATATACTAATTTATAATTCAATATTCGGTTTCACTATTTTCTGTTTCTATTTCTTTTTGTCTACATCCAAAAAAAATAAAAAATAATTGAAAGGTTAATGATGAGGCCACGTAGCCTCCTTAAAATCTTCAATTCCCGCCAGTCTCAATTCCCGCGTGTCTCACACTATAAAAACCCTACTCTCAAATCGGTCAACAGTAAAGTAATTGCGATCCCTAAATCGTTTCGCCTCTTCCTTGCGCCCTTTCTCTCCAAACTGAGCTGACTGTCATGGCGCCTCCGAAGCTCACAGAGTACGAACGCAAGAGACTGGAGAATATTCGCCGGAATGATGAAATGATGGCTGCCCTTAAGGTCCATTCCAAAGCCGCCGAGGTTTCCGCCGCAGCCAAGCGCTCAAGGTCTTCTTTCTCTGTGTGTCTCACTGTTCTTGTTTCATAATTCTTTTGTTTTTTCAATTTTGTTTCATTTTTGTTCATCGTTTTTTTTGAAAATAGGGTTGGAACCAAATCTTACTCTGTGAAATCAGAAAAGAAGCCCAAAACCGAAACCCCAGTTGTGATCCGGCGGTCCTTACGTACCAGAGGTATTCCACCCGATTCCAAAGGTGTAAATAACGTCGCTTTAGATTCTGTCGATGTTTCCGATAAATCACCAACCAAAATGGAGCCTTCTGTCAGAGTTTTGGGTCCTCTTGCCATAAGAGATGCTTATAGTGGGGAGGGGTCTGACCACTTGTTCGTTGAAGCAATTGTGGATTTGGCTAAGAAGGAAGTCCATTCTCGTGCTTCATTTGGAGAAGCATTCGGTTATAGTAAATATGGGAATATTTTGAATGATGTGAAGAAGGAAAGCGTTGAGATTTCTTGTGATGTAAAAAGGAGAAAAGAGAACAAGGTTGGGGCTCCGGTGAAGTTGGAATCTTTGAATGATGTAAAGGAGGAAAGCGTAGGGGTTTCTTGTGATGTAGAAAGGAGAAAAGAGAACAAGGTTGGGGCTTCGGTGAAGTTGGAATCTTTGACTTTGGATTTCGAGAATGTAGCACGGATTGTTCCAGGAAGGATAACTGTTGCACGATTTTTTCCTTCAAGTAGTGCGAAATTGATCGTGGCAGGTAATAAGTTTGGAAATCTTGGATTCTGGGACCTTGGTCATGTAAATAACGAGGGAAGTGAAGTCCATTTATACCGCCCCCACCCAGCTCCTATTTCTGGTATCTTGGTTCAAAGACATTGTTTGTCGAAGGTATGTGCGATCTGAACGATTGCTCATTATTTTTTAAGTCCCTGTTCAATTTTACGTCAAAAAAGAAAAAGATTTTAAGAGCAAATTGCAAAGCATTATGAATTAGTAATTCTTTTCTGATACAAGTAAAAGCTGCTCATTCAGCTGCACAGATCCCCCCTTCTTACAAATCAGTTGAAAAGGTTACTTGGAAAAAAATTTGGTTGAAGCCAATTCTTATAATTACCCCGCTTGTATGTTATTCTGGTTTGAATTAGTTTATGTGCTTGCAACTTATTGGAAGTACAATCAGTCAAACATTCTATCATGTTTTACCACTTCATTTTTTCATTAAAATTTTTTTTCATGTTATGGTCAATGCAGATTTACACTAGTTGTTATGATGGATTTGTTCGATTAATGGATGCTGAAAAGGAGATTTTTGACCTCGTATTTAGAAGTGATGAAAGTATATACACCCTCTCACAACCAAAAAATGATTCAAACTGCCTATATTTTGGCGAGGGTCGTGGACCTTTGACTGTTTGGGATAACAGGATGGGCAAATGTTCATCCCACTGGGCTTTGCATGAAGATAGGATTAATACAATAGATTTCAACTCTGAAAACCCTCACATTATGGCAACTAGCTCTTCCGATGGAACTTCCTGCCTTTGGGATTTGAGGTATAATAATCGGGATAAACTGAGAGTCTTGAGGACATTTACACACCAAAGGGCTGTGCATTCTGCTTACTTCTCACCTTCTGGGTGTTGCCTGGCAACTACAAGGTATAGAGCTTGTTCCATTTTGAATTTTAATATTCTTGGTTTTGAAAGTAGGTAAGGTTTAGCTGTAACTGTAAGTCTATATTTAACTGTGTACTCCATCATGTATCATCATTCGTTTATTTTGTATTGCATGTTAACCTGATTCTCTACTATAATCTTTAGTACGATATCAAGCTTACTGGTAGGTAATACAGTAGTAGTTGCATTTGACCGGGATTTGCCTAATTGTGATTTTGGTTTGGGGACTTAATATTCTTATCTCTTAATGCAGCTTGGACAACACAATTGGTATATACGGTGGGGTTAACTTCGAGGATGCATCAACAATTTACCATGACAATCAGACTGGCAGATGGCTTTCTTCTTTCAGGTATGGTTTTCGGAAAATTTTCAAACACTGATTCGTTATACTACTGTTTAATTATATGCCTAACTTCCCAACGAAATTAACTTTGGGATTTAACTCTTAAGCTATTTAGAGCTGATTTTGTCATTATGATAAAGCTATTATTCTCCAAAAGTAAAAAGGGACTTATTTGATCAGCATAAGCTGAAATTTTTTTAATTATGCGTCACGAACTTCTTGATACCTTATCCATTATCTATAAATCATAAAAGAAGCAGTTGATTTTTGAGCTTTTCTGTGGTATCAGAGCAATATGGGGTTGGGATGATTCGTACATCTTCGTTGGCAATATGAAAAGAGGAGTTGACGTTGTTTCCCCAGTTCACAAGAAAACAATTATGACTCTACAGAGCCCACACATATCTGCCATTCCATGCAGATTTGATGCGCATCCTTACGAGGTTGGGACTCTCGCAGGAGCTACAAGTGGGGGCCAGGTCTATGTGTGGACATTATCATAGGATGTTTATTTAATTATCCACGGGTGTTGTATACAATCAAACGGAACGTATGTTTATTGTTGTATATCCAGGCTGTTCTAGTGTCCAAATGACAAACACTTATGCTAGACATTGACTAGAAAAGCTTGCTGCATCTTGTTTTGTCAAATTTTTGTCTACTGTCGGAAGCCATTATAACTAGTCATGAATGACAATTAGAGTTTAGGAGGACTTTGTTATAATGTTTGAGTTTTACAGTGGGATTATAGCTTTGGTTAATATATAAATATCCTGAACTTCATATTATTTTCTTCCCTACCCCCTCTTTGCTCTTCTGTTTCTTAACTGCCCAATGAGATTCTATGATTATACGATTTAAGAATGCACTTGTTTTTTTAGGAAGACTTAGTAATATGATTTTCTTTCTGGTAATATACCATCTTTTTCATAGCACCATGCTACCTTGATAAGTTACAGCATTTCCCAACATAAGGAGAACAACTAAAAAAAACAGTCGCATCTTTCCCACAGTCGCGCCTCAACCGATCGATTTCAGTTTTTTAATCATCTTTCCCTGTGCATCGCATAGTAAAGATCAATGGCCCAAAGCATAGTAAAGTCAATTTGCCAAACTCATTACTATATTGACTGTTGAATATTGCTGAAATCCATAATTCATAAGATGGTAAAGAGCAATTTTTTTTCAAAAAAAAAAGAAAATGGATTATTTCTTAGCGTTCTTCCAAGAAGTCAATTCAGATGGAATAACTTCTTCATTACAGGAAAGCACAGCCTGAGCCATTAAATTCCCAAGCCAGCCATGGTATAACAATCCCCTTGAACCTAGCCCTCCTAATAACCAATACTTACAAGTTTGATTTCCTCCTATCAAATCATTAATACAACCCAAAAGTGGGAGTGATCCAAGGGAAGTGAGAGGTGGCATTGCCCGTAAACCAGCTCTTGCTCCTGTGAAGACCCAATCCTTTATTCCAGGATAAATGGCTGATGCCTTAGGCAGAAGCTCCACAAGAGCTTTTGAAGCTTCATCAGCTGACACATTTGGTGATGAATTTATGGATTTCCACTCCCATGTTGATCCCACATGTAGATTGCGAGGACCCTGAGCTGCAATCCATGCATCTGACAATATTGAGGGGCTATGGTCCCAATAGCCTCCTCTGGAAGACAACACGAGAAAATATCTCAAATATATATAGAAGACAACCTTGAATGGATTTGGACAGCATGTACAAGTACTATACCACAAATGGAATTTGGAATCTTGGTTTAAAAGATTTAAAACCAAAACTTGCGGTATGAGCAAAGCCAAACATGGAATGCATTCCAATTAAGTTAAAAAATAAACATAAAAACTTTTACCTTATGTCATCCGGCAGCTCCAGGTGCACAATAACACCTCTGCATGTTCTCAAAGGAAGCCTCCCAGATATCTCAGGAAGCATATTCACTTTGGCACCTAGGCATACAATGACTGCATCATATTCTCCTGAGTCACAAAAAAGTATTAAATCATAGTCTTGAACAAGGAAAATCTGACAGTAGTATAGTCTAAGAAATTCCAAATACAGCTTCCCATATTTTATGATTAATCATTATTTATCATATCAAGTTACCCTTAAATTATTATTATTTTTATAGAAAAAGAAATTGTATTAGAAAGAGAAAGGGAACACAGTACAAATGATAGGAGGATAAGAAATCCTCACAGCTGAAAAGCAAAAGAACAAAGCGACGACAAAGAAAACAAAACCCTAAAGGAGACAAATTAATGTAAAAGTACATTTACTTAATTTAAAGAAGAAAGCAAAGGGAACCATACATGACAGAACTGAATGAACTACAGAAGGCCAAAAGAATACCAATGGTTTATTACCTTCAAACTCAAAGAGTCTGTAGACAGATCTTTTGTGTAAACGCAGTTGTCTATGTCCATAGTCAAAAGTAGAGGATTCTTTCACTAAATCTTCACATGCCCAGAAGAGTGCCTAATAAAATTATTGATATGAATGGAAGTTAAAAAAAGAAGACCTTTCTTCGAATAAGAAAACAAAGACATTTAACAGAAGGAAAGTTTTGTTGCATTACTTATCCAAACCTGAAGATAGTGTTGGGACTGGATATTAAAAGCTTCAGGCATGTAGAAAGCAGTGTCAAATGGAAGACACAGACCAGGTACAAGATTTTGGGCCTCTTCTGTGTTAAGGCTTTCTATTCTGCAGCTAGGAAGGCAAGTTCGAACATTCTAATCACATAAAGAAGAAGATTATTGCTAAGAAATCTACAACCAATAACCAAGATTTCTGGAATCTATTAGATCGGAGAGATTACATCATTCAATTTGGTCAAATTCTTCATGTTCATTGCTGGTCTTAAGATGCCCCTGAAGTCAGCTGATTTCATCAGAAAAAGTAAAGCAACACTAAGACTCCAATCAACAGTGTCAAATTCAAAACACAGTGAACCCTTCTTTAAACTTAATGAAAATATCACATTTTTACACAGTTCAACATCTGCAGAGCTATCTAACATTTTATAGTAAGGAACTTCACGATAATGAGGAGTTGATGTATTAAAAAATGAGATGTAAATGTGTAAACTTGAATTTATGTTTTATTTACTTGTGAGAATGTTCCTCTTGGACCAAAAACAAAAAGAAAAAAAAAATGCAGTTGCATTTCATTTTTTCTTTTTTTTGGACGGGTAGTGTAAATCATTGAACCTTTAAAAATTTAGCCACATATGCTTTTTTGCATAGTAGAGATACCAGAACTAACTTACTAACTACAACTGAAGCATCATTGAAGAAACAAAAGTTAAAACAAATCAGTCTATGACAGGCAATTGTATAGAGAGAAGTGCATATTTGGGGAAAAAATGGTGTGGAGGGGATTGATTCTTCAATTTCCGAAAGGAAGGGAAAAACCTTTTGTGAGCTACAAAAGCTTCCATATTTTCGGCAGATTCGCCAACTTCGCTGATTTTGGAAACAGCAATTTCTTCAGCAATTCTCAAAAGCTTTATACTCTCTTTCCAACACTGAGCCCCCTCCCAAAGAAGCTTGACTACATCAGCCCATTAATAAATCCCACAGGGAGATGTAAGCAACATGCAAGACATTAAAGAAAAACAATCCATTATGCCCAGAGTAGGATATGCTTCAAGAATATAACAGAAACCTTTGGGGGAATAAGGGTGAAGGAGACCTCCAGAAATCCCAGAAGCGCCACCCCCAATGCCCACTTCATCGTATAAATCAATTGTCAGATGCAATCCTCTAGGACTACGCTGCAAAGTTAATTTCACAAAATGGAAGGCTTATGATATTAAATTACTTGCTAACAGAAATTTTGATTGTAAAGAAAATATTTATCGGTAATGCACTAGTAGCAATGCCCACAAACTCACTTTAAGGCTTTAAGCGAAGGCTTATAATAAATTGGTCGCAAGGCAGTTATAGATGCGAATCTAGGACACTTCAATGATAAAGTTGCCATTTTTATGGGAAGCTAGGAAAAAAAAATAGCTAATATAATAAATTTCAGACAGAAGAAGAATAATACCTTTAACAAATGCCAGACCACAGAGATCCCTGCAAATCCAGCTCCAAGCACAGCACACCTGCATCAAGTATAATACTACTTATGTTGAATGGGAAGTCAATGAAAGAGAAATGAAGGAAAAGCAAAAAGTGAAGAAAACCTGAGAGGTTGAGTTTGAGAACAGAGAGACCGAACTGGAGAAGTAATTGCTTTACAGGAAGGAACAGCATGGCCAAAAACTATTGAATGGGAGAGTGACATCCTCGGATTAGGATTAGGAATAGGGCAAAGATTCAGGCTTTTCATGTCCACTGCTGGGTCCGTCCTCGGTGGTGCTCTTTGGAGCAGCGTGGTGGCGGCCTTGGTCTGTTTATTAAAAAGATAAATGATTAAAAGAAAAACCAAGTAGTTTTTTTTTTTTTTTCGGTGAAAGAGGTAATTGCTTTTAAAGTAAATACATTTTTTTTATTTTTAAAAATATATACAAATTTATTTAATATTTTACATTAAATATACTTACCTCTCTATAAATAACATACTATTTCTCTCTCTATATATATAACTTTTTTTAAAAAAAAATTAATTTAATTTTAAAAAATAAATACTTTTTCATTTATAATTTTTTTTTTGAGATCAAACATAAGAATTCAAATTCAATTCAAATCTTAAATTTAAGGTTCAAATATATTATTTTGAGTTAAACTAGCAATTCAACCCACAATCAAATAGATTTGTAATATTTTAAATAATAAATATATTAAACACTATATTAAAAACGAACTAAATTGATTATGTTTTTAAGATAAAAAAAGTTTATATATATTTATTAAAAATTAAAAAAATAAGTGTATTTAATATACAAGTGAAGTCAAATATTTTACTCTTATTTATGACATATTATGAAAGTCTTTGGCTCAACTTCAACTTTTATCGTGAATTTGTTCCTAACATCTGCAATTCATCCTTCAGTTTTTATTATTAATTTAATCCGTTTATACATTTAACGAAATTAGATAATCGATTTAGCGCAACTATAATTCTCTTTTTTATTTTCACAACCTCACAAGTTAGCACTTTCTTCTGGTACGACGTAAAAGAAATAACAGGGTCTTGTTATTAAATGACCTTGTGGAGATAATTTGCTATTGTATTTCGTTGCAAGAACAACTGCATGTTGGTTTGAAACCTTGGAACTGCAATTTTGTTGGCTTCAAGGCCTATAATTAGAGCTATTTTGTTTAACATAAATTGTGCACTACTTACGATTTCCTCAAGAACGGCTTAGCAGCAGAACTCAACCTGTCACATTAGATTAAGTGTATGTACCAACTGAGAAGTTCACAATCAGAACATGATTATAATTGGCACATGCATAGGCTTGATTGCGGTAGGATAGAAACTGGCATCCACCCTCATTTGGAAAAATTAATCATAATAATAATCATAAAGGATTACATCAATATTAAGCAATTGCCATTAGCATGCAAATGGAAGTTGGAAATTGACGAATTATGCTTTCCTGAATATAACACGCCTTTCTCGCTTGTATTCTACTTCATCTCTCTGGTGCATGATTATGAGAGCTCTTCTCACCTGCCAAATGTAATTAATTATTTCAATGACTACCACCATTAGAAGAAATATGTATGTAGGAACCTTTCTGACAAAACATGAGGGAATCAAGAAAATTAAGTATAATATACATTTGACCCAAGAAATGTAAAACTACAACAGAGATGTTTGCTTGAAGCTGTCATTTGTGAGTTGAGTAGTGTTATTGCCCACCTAAAAAGGTGTCCTGAAGTTTTTTTTTTAGGGTCAGGGCTCTGAAAGTAGGAAGTGAGGAAAGAGGAAATAGTAGATTAAAACCCTGATATCAATAAGTTCACCTAAATGATGAAAGATTGAAGCGAGGGCCGGGTGAACTATGAGCTCATTGGCAAGTGTACTAAGGTTTGATTACTTGCTGGGCTCGTACTTGCCATTTTAGGAATAGCTCATAATTCATTGGTGAAAGTCTTTCGTGTTTTTTGTGAGTGTGGGCGCTTATGATGGAGATTGCTAAAGATGAAGGCAATAGAAGACTTACAATAGATTCATTCATTCCCATTCTCGCGAGCTCATCAATCAGCCTTCTTTCTGATATATGGTTTCCAATCCCTATTCTTCTCTTTATCTGGGTTTCTGCTTGCTGCCCTCGTAGAAATAATTAATCATCAATAAATGAAGTTAGATAAATAAAGAGAGAAGGTAACCGCATCACAAATCACAAGACAAACCTTTATTTCATTTGCCATATCAGGTGTAAGATTTATTTGTTGGTTTATTCCAGACTTAGCTGCATCCATTGTAGAAACAGTGAAAAGCCTCATTGCCTCTTGCACATTCTCTTCGGTGGCAAGATGAGATCTGGTATTGAAGTACATGATCAAATTACATATAGTCTAAAGAAAGATACACGGACTGTAAAAAGAATAAACAAAAGCCAATCAGAAATGGAAAAAAAAAGGGACGACCACCCTTATAAAAATTTAGCAACCATAGTAAAGCAAAAGCACATTTAGGAGATACCACAGTAATTTATCTTCCAACCCAAAATTTCTACTGTAGATGTTTAAAGCTAAACATTCCAGTGACCCATAGCTTCATCTAAACTATCTAACCATATTATACCATTATCTTGAAAATTCTAGGAAAGCCATTGATGAAATTTGAGCCTTACTGTTATATCTGCAAACCGTCTCTGAATAGATGAAAAAAATAAGTATTCTAATTGCTAGTTGAACACTAAAACCTACTGATCAAATTTGGATAAAAGATGGATCATGAACCTTATTGTAGTATATGAAATTACTTGCAGATATCCTGTACTCTAAAATGACAAAAGGTTTGAACATTCTATGAAGTATAACCAGATAAATTGCTGGACAAAGGTTTCATGTTGATAGAGACCAGGATAGTATGAGATGCTTAAGTCTCACATCAGATAATATAAAATGTTTGATAGAGTATTTAAGTGGCTTGATTCTTTTTCTTAATGATTAGCTTTTAAAAGTGGATTCCCCAAGTTATTTGGGTGCTATCATTGGTATTAGAACTGATTGTCGACGTAACAAAAAAAACTATCTACACAGGGGTTGACTGAAAAGGTTGAGTAAAGCAACGTGACTTGATTCTCTCTACTTAACAATTAGCTTTTAAGGGTAGATTCTCCAAATTGTTTGGGTGCCTATCATAGGTCAATCAAAATAAGTGCAGTACTTACAATTTCATCTTTGCAAGTGCCTCACTCAATCTAACAATAGCTTCCAGTTGCCTTACAGTAATTGGTATTGCAGCAGCTTCTCCAGTTTCATTCGCCTGCTGCCTCATATCCTGTTTAAAAAAAGAGTGAATTCTCTTTCAAAATGTGGGGACATTCTGCCTAATCATGTTAAAAGGAGCTGCAGTAACAGAGCAACTAAATAGTAAAATAAGAAACTTCTGTCAATTATACCAAAAAAGCAAAACAAAAAGAGAGAGAGAAAGATCGAAGTAGCCTCCCACATCATCTTTAATAACCTGGTGAAAACTAAAGGGCAATTCAAAATTTCTGTACATTAACAGATAACATATTCATGAGTACCTGTCTGATTTTGACATAATTATTCTGCAGTAATGTTGCAGCAGATTCTGACAGACGAGGGTGGCATTCAGTTCGGCAATACTGTAAATACCTATTTAATAGACCAAAAGCTCATCCTTCACAAATATTTGACAAAGAACCTCATGAAGAATGTTTGACTAAGTTGATAAACACAGCTTACCTCTTCAGCCAGTTCTCTTCTTTAAAAGTTCTACTCTCGCCCCCAGTTGCATCAGCTGATGCATGAACCTTTATGATATGGCTAGCTATGATCTGTGAAAGATATCAGTCAAAAATTGAAATGTCAACTTTTGAAGGTCAAATCATTAAATATGCAATCCAAGTTTTAGCATAGCTAAGAAAATTAGTCCTTTGGTAACATGCAGAAAAATCAGTTGCTGCTCAGATGATATAGTAGTTATCATGTTTAGTGCAGAATTAAAATTAAAACACCAACAAATTCGACATCACATGTCTTCCTAGGACAAGGCGCATCCAAAGATAGCAAAAGTAAATAATAATAATCAAAACAGAATAGTCAAAGTTACCTTATCTTGACTATACATTCTGATGTCTTTCACAATGAAGATTAAATCAAACCTAGAAAGAATAGTTGTTTGCAAATCGATGTTATCCTGGGCAGTCTGACAGAACGTTTAAGACTCCAGTTAGTCTCTTAAATTAAAGTTAAGCCCTTCAAAAACTGACAAAGACAAATATGGTGATAGACCTTAAGATCATCATAACGTCCTGATGGAGGGTTAGCAGCAGCAAGCACAGAAGTTCTTGAATTAAGAACAGTTGTTATTCCTGCTTTTGCTATGGATATAGTTTGCTGCTCCATAGCTTCATGAATGGCAACCCTACATCACAGAAGTTGTATATAAATACCATTCACCAACAATGACAAATTACAGGGAGAGCTACCAAATGTAACCTAGCATACAATACCTATCCTCTGGTCTCATCTTGTCAAACTCATCAATGCAGACAACGCCCCCATCTGCCAAGACCATGGCCCCTCCTTCAAGATAAAACTCCCGCTGAATTGAACAGAACAAGAATCAGAGACTTCTCAAACCAAGAAATGTTGAAAAGCTAATACCTCAACAGTAACCTGAAGGTGATGAGGAAAAAAACTATCCATTATAACACTGAAAGAAGCTAAGAACTTACAGAGCTGTTATCTCGGATTACAGAAGCTGTAAGACCAGCTGCTGATGAGCCTTTTCCTGAAGTATAAACAGCAATAGGAGCAGTCTTTTCAACAAACTTGAGAAACTGTAGAAGGTAATTGTCTTATATCAGTATCTCTTGGGAGACAATACAAGCTATAATGTAAACAACCAAATGACTAAATATTCCAAGTTGCTAAGTTAAAATTGCAACATATCATAAACGATTTAGCATTCCAAGTCAAAAGGTCTAAATCTATACCATGCACTGGTGAAATTCTTAAACAGTTGGGCAAAAAAGTGGCTAAAATGCATGCGGCACACTCAGGTTTTTGACAAGCCAACCATCATGCAATAACATGAAGAACTAACCTGTGACTTTGCTGTAGATGGATCCCCAAGAAGCAACACGTTAATATCACCTCTTAACTTCACTCCATCTGGCAAGTTCTGTTTGCAAAGAAATAGATCATAATATCAACTAACATGGAATCATAGATGAAACATAGATGGAAATTCAAAGGTAAAAATGGTTATACCTTTCTTGACCCTCCAAACAGAAGGCAAGCCATAGCCTTTTTGACATCATCATGACCAAATATAGAGGGAGCAATCTTGGAGCATATATTTTTGTATGCATCAGGTTCAGCAGCAAATTTTTTGAATTCTTCTATCTGCAAAAAGTACCTTTAATTGCACCAGAATCATCTATAGCGGGGGACTATGATAAAGAGTAGGAGTGGAAAACCAATCTGGGTTTATGAAAAGGGAAAATAATATTTTTATCATACAATCCACAAAGGACCGTAACTGAGTTACACTAAATTGGGGAAAGGTATAATCCTTTGAACAATGGTGGCCTAATAAAGATACATAAGAAAAAAGTTCACAGAAAACACAATTTTAACAGTCACTTAAGATGAGAAATTCATGAAGGCAGGAACAAGGTATAAAGAAACGAAGATGCTGTTAATTCTTAATTGTTTCAATGCTGACCTCCTCTGGTGTAAATGCAGCTGGACCTCGAGAATTGACCTCATTTACTTGTTCCATTCCTACAACCCTAATATAAGGCTGTCTAATTGCAACTGCTCCTTTGTGGCTACATACAGACAATTTGAACACTTCTCAGACTTCAATTATAGAAAAAAGGTCAAGGATGATGAACAGCATCCAAAAGATTATGAGTCTCACGATGTAGCAGAATTGGAAGCTTGGTAGATACTATAGATTCCTATGATTGTCAATCTTGAGCCGGGCACCACTGTTTGAACAAAATGACGGTCAACAGAGAGAAGCATGTTTCTGGGAAGCTCCCCAGTTGGAACATCCTATAATAACCATGACAAGATCCGTCAATATAATTACTATAGCATGCAAGAGCAAAACTTTCACTGTTCAGATTCATATTATTTACCTCCGGGTTTTCTTGCAGTTTGAAGGTTTGTTGATCAACATACTTGCTCTTATCAGGAACTATAATCCATGGATCAATTGGGCATGGTTCTTCTCCTGGCTACAAAAAATTAAGTATCTTGTAACAGATATCCGGAGAAAAAGTAAAGGATGCAAAAAAAAAAAAAAAAAATTAAGAAAACCTAACAATGCATATGAAACAAACCTGAGGAATATGATCACATGAACGGGGGACAATTGCCCCACCAAGTCCTGGCCGACATGGAACTTGCTTCCCCTTTTTGCAGTTCTTACATATTAAGGTGACATAAGTTGCCTTTGCCTTAGTCCGCGATGCGGCAATCGTAATCCCGCCTATTTTAACAAGCTTTGATATATATTGAGCCTACGAAGAATGTAAAAGGACTTACTTCAGATATGCCCAACAGAACCCAATGACCCGGTAAAGTACACACCCCATCCTCTATTTGCTGCCTAGATATTCTAGGACAAAAGAAATATATCACCATTTCGAAACAAACACATCAGAAACATTAAATCGTATTTCCCATCTTTGAAATCCGATTAAACTAGCACACAATAAGATCAAAGCCACTAACCCCAAGGGATCTCATTGAAACCGAATCCTCCTTGGAAGTGAGCAAAATCTGAACATCCCCTGTCACTGGGTCCTCCATAACTCCCGTATCCCCAGCTACTTTCGTCTTCAAACTTACCAAAACCTGCGCGGCCGCCATCTCAAACTACACAAAATGGGAACAAAAAAATTAAAATAAAGAAAACAAATCAATGGGTAGTTAGTAATACTGCTTGTCCCGAAGTGAAATGAAGTTTCATATAAACTACCAGTGGCAGGTATTCAGCGGGGTTGGAGCGGAGTTTGGCAGGCAGGTCATTATCAAAAGCGTCAAGATCTTCCATGTCGACGATAAGAAACTTGGGATTATGGACAAGGCTTTCTCTGTAAGGGTATACATTCTTCTCGGTCTCAAAGTTTCGGATGAACTCCTTAAATTTCTGGAGGATCGCGTGGTTGCTGGTGGCGGCGGCGGCGGCTGCGTCTCCGCCTCGATCGTCCCATGAGTGCGCTTGGTCGCTGTAGAAGACTGCTCCCTCGTCCCAGCCTGACATCTTCTTCTTCTGTGTATCTCTCTGAGTCACTGACGGAGGGTTTGAGATGGGGAATTTGGAGGGTAAGGGGATGAATGGGGGTACTTTTTGGCGGGAAGGTTCTGGCGGGAAATTGCGGATGCGATGGCAGAAGATTACGTGACCGTGGCGCGTGCGTTTTCTCGTTGCTATGCTGACGTGTGACTAGTTTTATTCTTTATAGTGACGTGGAGAAATTAGAGAAAATGCATTTATCCATTTACTTGATTTGTTCACTACGTATTAGAATTATTTTGAATTTTATTATTAAATATTAACTTCCTCCTAAATTTATAGATAATCAATACACATAATTTGGAATAAAAATTACATTCACTTCAATTAGTATTGAATTTTAAGTTGAAATATTTTTGTTTTTAAATTCATAAAATTTATATTTACACTCATCAAATTTTAAAAGAATTATATTGAGTTCTATTCTTTTAAATTAAACTATGATTAGTTATAAATTTTTTTAAAAATATATATAAGGTATAAATTTCTTTAACTATTTTATTATTATAGAAGAAATTTTTGTATAAATTAAAATTAAAAAATAAATATAATTTACTCTATAATTAACCATGAAGTGGTTATAAACTTTATTTATTTTTGAATTATTTAAATTATGAAAAGTAACGTAGAAAAGAATTTAATAGCTTGAAAACATATATATTAATACAAAAAATAAATATAAAATTGAATTTAAGTTTATTTATCTTTAATTTGATTACATTTATCAAAATATTAAAGAAAAATAAACTTTAATTCTTAATATTAATGAAAATTATGTTTAAAATGGGAAAATAATTTAAAAATGAACTTTAACAGAACTCCTTTTAATGTCTAGCGTCTGAGAGAGCTTGGCATTCTATTTTCATCGTAACTCATACGTCTTTTACTCTGTCATGTTTGTATTAACAGGATAAGAACCAAAAAAACCTCTCACTTCTTTTAGAGTAAAAATGTGATAAGATATCAACGAGACTCAATGATTCTGGAGTTTTCTCCAGAACTAAAAATCTCGAGACAGTTGGAGCCGAATAAAAAAAAGATGATAAGAGTTTCACAATGACCCTCCCTTCGCTTCACAACCATATTGGCTTGCTTATTTTTTTGTGAGTTGGGAATGTAGTACAATGACCGTCAATTTCAAGCAATGCTGCCTTGGCTTCCTCGCGAGTTATGAAAGCTTATGGAATCTTTCGTAATTTTCTTCATTATTTATGGACTAGAGATTAACTTGGGCATCAAAATCCATGGCATGACCGTTTCTTCGCGGTGCTAACTTTCTCTTTTCTTTTCTTGAATGTCTCAAAAGATCACCCATTGCACATGGAAGACCTTTCCGGTATGGCTCACTTTAGACTCTATTTTGTTTTTTTTTTTCTTATTATTATTATTATTTTTATATATATTTTTTATATTAAATACCTCATATATATAAACATAATATATATATATATATATATATATATATATTACAAATATTATACATAAAATAATTATATATATAATATTTCAGTACACAAATAAAAAATTTTATACAACACTCTATCTTTAAAACATATAGATAAAAAAATAGTACTAATATCGATATCTTCATCAATAATGTCATTTTCTGTTATATCTCATTTCTTTTTATTTGAATATAACACTACAATAATAGTGAGAATAAAAAATTTTATTAGACTTAACATAAATAAAATACAATAAAAAAACATGAGTTATGTTCAACTGTATAAATTACATAAAATATTAAAATTTAGATATGAAATCATCGTTTCGATTGATGTATAATTAACATACTATATATGCATTGAAAATCTACTTTTTTCAATGTTTAGACATATCACAACTCTCAATATATTTAATTCACTCATTTGTTATACGCATAGTAGCCGACCGACTACAGTCACAATAAGTTATCAGAGAATATGAGTTTATCACCCATCTGCCTCCTCACATTACCTCTGTCATCCAGTTGAAATGATCCTCTATTGGCTCACTTAGGCTAATAGGGTATTTCTTATACTCGATACTGTCTTAAACCATACAACCAATCGATATTCATCTATACATATAAATGTATATATATAAATGTATATTCATCAAATACAATATATAATTATCAAGTAATTTGTCATGAACTTTACGCTTACTATTCAATCACATTTATAATATGACATACATCATTTTTATACCCAATTATTAATAATCATTTATCGCATACCAACATTCAATATGATTCATTTTAAATTAAATAATGAAAAGGGTAATTTGTGATATCAAAATCATTATTTTAAAAGTATTTTTCTTGAATATATATTTCCTAAAAATTTTCAACAAACAAGACAATATTTAGGTAGAAAACAATGAAAAATATGATAATTCAGCACCCAACACGGCCATACTTGAAAAATATTTCAAGCGTGCTTAAAAATAGTCTCAAACACGATCTACCTGTACTGAAGTAACCCAGAATACGGTCTGACCGTATTCTGTAACATTTTTTTACTTATTCAACCATATATCCTTCATACGAACTTCCAATTGAGGTGATTTGAAATCCTATAAAAAGTTAGAACAATTATATATAACTTTTATATTTATCATTTTTTCAGATTCCTTATGGATTATTCTCAAAAAATAAAATAAAAACATTTACTTTTACTATCCTAGATTCTAGACTGATTCTGACATATGTTCATTAATTAGTCATATCTCCTTTATGTAGACTCCAAAGTAAGTAATTTTAGAGCTGATAGATCCGTGAGACATATATTTACAATTCATATGTTAACTATTTCTTTAAAATCTTTGCTAATTTTTTTTAAATTCTAAAAATAGAAACTTTCCAAATTACTCCGAAATTCAGCTTAGTCTAACTTCTCATTTGTTTTTCTTTTATGTAATTCCATGCACCCATATATATGTCCAAACAACTAAAACAAAATTTCATATAAATATACAGACCACATGTTATCCAAAATCACATCTAAACACATCTAAAAGTATATATATATATATATAATTTTGTACAAAATCCATAAGTAAATATTAAGCGTACCTCAAATAAATTTTTAAATTTACGTACTTGATTCTTACCACACAAAAATCCTACATCCATACCGTGAATTAAGATATTCCTTAAGAAAATATGATAAAATTAAAAAAATGACCAAAAAACTTATTTTGATTTCTCTTTCCTCTTATTTCTCCTTCTTCGTCTTTTTTTTCCTCCTCTTTCTTATTTCTTTTTTGCTGACACACACTCTCTCTCATAATTATTAAGATTTCTTCTTACCTATCTTCTCATATTTACAACTTTACCATCCTTCATTATTTACAAAAATGTCATCTTAGAGTATTTACAAAACTGTCATATCAAAAAATTTACATAAATACTATCTCAAAGAATTTATAATAATGTTATTTCAATAAAATTACATAAATGTCATTTTAACCATTTTAAAATCTTATTTGGCTTGAATAAAATTATAAAATAATTTAATTATTCTTTAAGATCTAAAATGCTTTCTCTTTCTTAAAATAAATTTTAATTAGTAATATAAAAAAAGTCAGAAATGTTACGGAAGGGAACTCAAAATTGTTGCAAATTCTTGCTATTTTATATCATTCTTGGCAGGGACATTATTCATGATTCAGACTGTAACATCCCATAATTTTTATTTTTAAATAATAATTTCTTGTTATAAAAAAATATATTTTTATTTGTTTAAAAATAATTATGTTCTGCTAAAAGTAAGTATATTTTTAATTAAAATAATTATATCGATCTCTAATGAATTTTTGTTATATTTTTAAAAATATTCTTTCTTTTAAAATGTTTAAAGATATTTATTTTGAGATTTATTTTATTATGATTTTTATTAAGAAAAATCATGATTTAAGAGTTTAACTAAAGGTTTATGAGAATGTAAATTTTTAAGAATTTTTGAAATATTTTAAGATGAAAAACAAAATTTATATGAATATATATGAAATAAAATAAGAATAAATCTAAATATTTAATTATTAAATAATAATAATTAATATTATAAAAAAAACATAATATAGAGGAAATGAAAATTGCGAGGGAAGGGAGTCAGCAAATTTCAAAGAAAGATAAATAGTAAGTGAATAGTGAATGAATAGTAACATTCAACTTTTTCTCTAGATCTGAAGTACCTATTAGTTTCTAATCTCAAAATTGAAGGTGTTACTGGATTCAGGACGAAAAATACTACGGTTTTGACCGATCAATTTTTCAAATCAGCCGTTGATTTTAAAACTCTTATTTAAAGACCTCTAATTGAAATTCTGACACCGTAGATGGATTCAATAGTTAAATAAACCTTAGGATATGAAATTTTTCAGTTATATGATAACTTTTTGTTCGTCGTGAATAGTATTTTTCAGCGATTAATAGTGACTAAGCTCCTGGAGTCATTTTCTAAGTTTTTGAACCCTTTCGGACATGTTTTTAAAGTCTAATTAGCCAAATTTAACTTGAAAAAGGTACATTTTTAGGGTTGTCCAACCAGGAGCCCTACCATGTGAGTAGATACTTCTTTCTATGATTTACTTCGTGCTCTTCTTGAATTATAAATATATAATTGTTTCTGTTTACAATTATTTATGCTATCATACATATTTGAAATGTGTTAAAATATTTATTTTACTTACGAACTGACACATAGTTCAAGAAGAGTATGGTTTTTGAAACGGATTGTGGAACTCATTGAATATGTGGTTCTAAATATATTTATCATTATTTGATAAAGTGAATATTATGTGCACGATACATTGATTTGTAAAGCTATATACTTGTGAAAATGATGCATATCATATTATAAATGAGATTGAATGGCAAGCGTAAAGCTCATGGCGAATTTTTTGGTAAATATGACAAGCGTAAAGCTCATGGAAAATTACTTGATAATTTTACATGTATATATATGTATTGATGAATATCGACTGGTTGTATGGCTTGTGACGGTGTCAAATAGGAGATGACCTATTAGCCTGAGTGAGTTGGGGAAGGGCCACTCCAACCGGATGACAGTGGTAATGTGAGGAGGCAGGAGAGTGATGTACTCACATTTCCTAATCACTTATTGTGATTAGGGTTGATGTCACTATGCGTATAGCAAATGAGTTATATTTTTATTGCGTTGATCAGATTGCCGAGTGAGGCAAGTGTATTAAAAGTGATGATTTTATCTCTAAATCATAATATTTTACTATAATTTATACAGTTGAGCATAATAATATTTGTTTAATGATCATACCATGGTGCATATGGTTTTGAATATCTGAATGATTTGAGAATATTTGAAATACGGGTCCCATATGAATGTATTTCTGAACTGTATTTATTATGTGACATATTTTAAAATATAAGTACATCCATATGCTGACCTAAAAGGTCATAGGAGGAATTATTTGCTCACTGAGTTGTTAAACTCACTACACGATATTCCTACATTTTTCAGATAAAAATATCAGAGTCTGTGATGTGAACCCCTGATATGAACCTCACCAAGAGTAGTGAGACCCGGAATCAATATGGGATCCAAATTCAAGGATCGTATTCCAATCAGATTTATAACAAAAATAAATTAAAATAAAATGACCTTGACCCGTTATCTATAAAGAGATAAGAACCACAGGTATAGAAATATTGTAGACGCCACACTCAAGAAAGAGGAAGAAGATTGTGAGTGATAAGTCTTGCTTGAACGCCACAAGATAAATCTTGATAAGTTCAGAAAAGTTCTTTAAAGAACCAAAGAGAAAACACTCTCAATAATATATATGATAATCTGAATTGTTAATGAGCATACATACCTATTTATAGGCCAATTACCTAAACTTAGAAGGAAAACTATATAGGAAACTCCTATAGGACAAGGAAGAATAGAAATAGGAAACTGTTCTAGAAACTATCAAATAGGAAACTCCTATAGGGCAAGGAAAAATACAAATAGGAAACTCTTCTAGAAACTATGAAATAGGAAACTTTCCTAGTCAAATAAATAAAATACTAAAAGTAAATAAATCAGAAAAAACGTAGCTTAAATTAGGCCATTAAATAAATCCATTATTTTGGGCCGATATTCAATTTTTAGCCTTCAATCTTCTTGCACTTTAAGCCCATATTCAGATTGGCTTGTCTTGAACTATATTCAAGTGGGCTTTAATGATATGGACCAGTTTTGCGCTCTTCTTTTGAATTGATGCAGGTATCTCCTTGTTGGGCTTCTAAAATTAGACCATTAAATTCTTCTTCGAATCTTTTAGCTCGAGCTCTTATGACAGGTCCACTTTGGACTTCCAGCAGGTTTGCATTCCATTTCCATTCGCTAGCCATGCTCACATCAGTCTGATTCGACGGATAGGTGATATATTCTTTGGATGAGTCAACATTGCTTCTAAGACTCACGGTATTTGAATTATACTGTGTTTGTATTCTAGAGTACTTTGAACGCTACAAACAGGATTTCCGTTTCTGCTGTACTTTGATTTTTATAGACTTGGTCTGTACATAAGAGATTTTATATGTATCTGTTCACATGATAAAGAATTGAATTATGTATCTTTATAAAAAATATCTGTTTGCAGAAATATAAAAAAAATATTTATTTTACGTAACATAAATTGGGGTCGTTACACAAACCACACAAGATTGTCTCTATCACCAAATTCTCCTCTTCATGAACTGTTTTTTTCCTCTGACTTTGAACATGTTTTATAGTTGAATCTCTGTTTTACAGAACTTGATTTAGCATTTAGTTGAAAAGATTAATGTTGCATGCTTCTAATTCAAACCAAATGGCAAGCTAACAGCAAGCCCATTTGAGTAGTTATTCAATATTAAATTGCTTCATTTCAATGTTCAACAAATTCTCAAAACAGTCAACGTTGAGCTTAGTGATAGTAAGATGAAGTACTTCAGAGACAGAAGAAATATATAAGGCAGGAAAGAGTGAAGGATATATATTAACGAAGTCAAATGAATGCAATTGCAAATATTTTATGAAGTGGATTGAGGGACAGAATTGTATAGCACACTAAGGTAATTATGATATCTATTTTACAAGGTACAAACTCATTTAATCACACACATTCAAACTTTTTTCTAATCATTTGGATGCAAATGAATATATTAATGAAAAACTCTAAGGTAGACTTGGTCTATGTACACCAAGCCAATGATAAATGGACATATATACTCGTCAAAGCGAGTTCCGCTACATGTCCATTTCTCATTGGTTTTGTGTATGAAGACCTATGAATTTCTATATTAGTATCCTTCTTTTGGAGGTTTGATATCTTCTAGAGGCTTTAACCCTGACAAAAGCTTTAAGACATCTTCCATGGTTGGACGATCAGATAACTTGCTTCTGGTGCAAAGCAAAGCCACTTCAATAACCAGTTTCATCTCTTGCAATGAACAGGCAGAACTTGCTTCATTCTCATGGTAAATTTCTCTAAGAAGAACCTCCTTTGGTTTGCTGTGTATGCCAGCTGCTGCATTTGTCAACCTTCCTCCGGTTAAAATTTCCAGAATCATCTCCCCAAATTTGTAGATATCAGCGTAGAGTTCCTCTTTCATGGCTTCAGTATACTCTACCGTAAAAAATAAACAAAGATCAGTAGTTGTCTCCTTTCTGAATTAAATATAAGAAAGAGAGGAGGGGGGGGGGGTTGGGTTTTGACAGAAAGATTTGCAAGTGTTTGATTTATTGTCTGATTGACTCTGGACTCTCTGGACAAGATAGACTTAAATTTGTGTAGAGTTTAAGATACTAGACTTCCATGAATTACCAGTGACCTGGATTCTTGGAGCTTTTCTGCTCTTCCTAATCTGATTCATTTTCAGTTGGATAAAAAGTTGAAACGAACTCTTGATGAAAGATTCATTTTGACTTTTCCACATGAGGAAAGACAATATATGTACATACCATTTACTGCTTACGCATATGAATCGTACCTGTTTCCCAGCTAAAAGTTGTGGCAGGAGATGAGCCTTTGCTCAACTTCAACACATGCTTGAACCCAAATTCCGCCAAGTGGGGTTCCATATTTTCATCAAATACTATGTTGCTCGACTTCAAGTCTCCATGGGGTATGGCTGGGTAACAGTCATGGTGAAGGAAGCAAAGGCCCCGTGCAATGCCAACCACAATTCTGAATTTAGCTGTCCAATCCCTTTTCGTTCCAATTTTCTCAGCCAAATTCCCATTGGGTAAGTAATCATATAAAAGATAAGCTAGATGCTGGTTGTGGCAAAACCCCAGAAGTCTGATTAAATTCTTGTGCCTTGCATTTCCCAGTCGCATTATAAACTCTGACACGACCTTAATGTTCCTCGCTTCCCACTCAATCTTCTTGACTAGAACTGTTATTCCTGTGGGCAGAACTGCTTTTGAAAACGACTGGGATGGTGCTGCTGGCACTTCTTCTCTGGATTTTGTGGCACGGTAGCTTGTCAAAACATCATTTGCTGTGAATTGAGGGAGTCCGACAAAGGAGACCATCTTCCATTGACTTTTAACTCCTCGCTTGAAATAAAGTATTCCAAAAGCTAATGCTGCAAGGAATATAATTAACCCTGCACAGAGTAGCACAATACTTGTAATCTTCCACGTGCCTTTGCTTCCCAATATTCCAACTGAATCAGGACATGGTCGGAGAGGTGCTCCACATAGCTCTGAATTTCCAACAAATGCACTGCTATCCATGAATTTGAATAACTTTCCCGTGGGAATTGAACCAGTGATGCAGTTGAAAGACACGTTAAGAAGTCGTAAACTCGAAGAAGTCCCAAACTTCGCAGGTATTGGGCCATTGAAGTTATTATTTGATAGGTCTACCACACCAAGAACGGGGATACTTGCAAGCTCCTCGGGTATAGGACCTGACAGATTATTGTCGGATAGTTTTATATTCTCAAGAGTTCGGCAATTGGAAACAGTACTTGGGATCATTCCAGATAAGTTGTTCCTATCCAGCTCAATGACAGAGATTGATTTGCAGGACAGAAATGGAGGAAGATTGCCTGAAATACCACAAGAAGATGCTGAAAAATTTTGAAGCAATGACAAAGACCATGTTTGTGCAGGGATGATGCCTCCTAATAGCAGATTATTAGAGACATTGAAATACGTAAGTTTGCTAGCCTGGGAAATATCCGAAGGAATTCCACCAACAAACTTGTTCTTGGAGAGGTCAACATACGAGATATCTGGAAGATGGCTGAATTTCAAAGGGATCTTCCCTGTGAAGAAATTATCTTCTAGGCGAAGACGAACAAGGGAAGAACAGTTGGAGAGAGATGGTGAAAGACCACCTGTGAATCTGTTTGAAAACAGAATTAGCTTATATAGTACTCCTCTCATACAAATGTCTGGTGGTATGCTGCCAGTAAAATTGTTTGTTGAAACATCCACCCACATGAGATTCGAGTTTCTGCCCAAGCTCTGCGGGAGTGATCCGGAGAAGCGATTGTTCCAAATGAGAAGAGTTTCCAAGGATGGAAGTTGTGCAATGCCTTCGGGAACAGTGCTACTCATATCATTGTACATAAGACTAAGCAGTCTCAGGTTCTCTAACGCTGAAAAACTTTCAGGAATGGACCCAGAAATAAGGTTGTCAGAAAGATCTAAATTTGTGAGAGGCTTGATCTTGCTAAACTCACTTGGTATTGATCCAGTGAGCTGATTTCTGAACAGATAAAGTGATTGCAAGTTGGTGAGATTGGAGAGTTGCTTTGGTATTGGGCCAGATAGATTTGCACCAGCTATATCAAGGTACCTAAGCTCGGTCATGTTACCAAATTGGAATGGAATAAAACCCTGGTAGAAGTTGTAGCCAATTTCCATGTGGGTTACTGTTTTGAGACTACCCAGTTCTGGAGGTAGATTTCCTGAGAGAAGATTTCCTGCAAGATGGAGAAACTCGAGGCTTCTAAAAGAACCATATGCAGATGGAATTGGTCCTTTGAAGTAACTCCCGGCTAGATTAAGAACCTTGAGATGTTCAAGTTGGGAAAGTTCAGCAGGCAACGGCCCTGAAAAGCTGTTGCTAAAGGCATCAAGCACAACCAAGTTTTGAAGGCTGGAAATCCCACCTGGTAAGAGACCAGAAAAATTGTTTCTGCTTATATCCAAGCTTGTTAGACTGGTGAGGTTAAAAATTTCCACCGGAAGCTGCCCAGAAAAAAAATTGTGGCTCAGGTTGAGGTCAGCAAGCTTTGTGAAGACACTAAATTGCTTCCCTGAGATTACACCCCCCAGTTTCTTCATGGACAGGTCTATGGCAGTGACAATTGTTAAGTCCTTATCGCACTTGATTCCAGACCAAGAACAGGCATAGGATTTTCCAGTTGAGTTTCCTTCAGAGGACACCACCCAGTCATGTAAACTATTATCATCATCTACAAGTTCAGATTTTAGGCTCAGGAGTGCCTCTGAATAAGGGTCGATTGCTAAAACTGCCAAGAAGAAGAAAATGAAAGTGGCAAGAAGATTGAAGTAAAAGCATTTAAAAATCTCCATTGGAACTTGAAGAGCACAAGAAAGAGGAGGGACAATTGTGAGGACCCAAGCAAGCAAAGGAAATGGTGTCAGTCTAAAATATGAATATTTGTTGCGTTGTGTTGGATGGAAGTGCATGGGGAATAGAAAAAGGAAAATGCCAATGTGCATTTAAAAGAGAGAATGACTATACTGATTAGTTGGTACAAGAATATTATTGGGTTACTTTTAGGAACAGGAGAGGGACCCTGCTGTTTTTGTTTATTTAGATGGTGTTTGCCATTAGGGAATAAAGCCTTCAAATCTGAAATCACCTTTTTCTAACTTTTGCCCGATAGAATCCAATAAGTAGGAATTCATGACTAATTTAAATAGGTTTATTGAACCCTGTGGGACATGGTTCAACATTCGTCCATATGTATGTCCTTGTATGAAGATCTTATAGGTCCGGTGCATGGGTTTTTCCCGTTGGACGGAAATCATCACCAAATCCAATTTCTGCAGTTTTTGGTACGTGGGTAAATCCTGTATAAGAAAGACACGGGGATAGAAAATTGCAATTTATTTGAGACTTCACGTACAGTTGCTTCCCAGTTGGAACTATCACTACTAAGTGTAAATACTTAAGAAGAAAAAAGGATTTGCGGTATAAATTGATCACTCGTTTAAAAAACAACACTTTAAATAATATACGTATTATAGTTTCTTAAAAGCATCACCAAATCCAATTTCTGCAGTTTTAGGTACGTGGGTAAATCCTGAGAAAGACATGGAGATAGAAAATTGCAATTTATTTGAGACTTCACAGTACAGCTACTTCCCAGTTGGAACTATCAAAGTGTAAATACTTAAAAAAAAATGAATTTGTGTATATATCGATCACTCCTTTAAAACACAACACAATACTTTAAATATATATGTATTATAGTTTCTGAAAAATATCATTTCAAATGCTATGGTTCATTTTCTACGTTAATGATTATGGTGCAGGATTCATGGGGACAAAAAAAGATGTGAGGGGGATATTATAGTATGATTATGACTTTGGTAAGTAACTTGAGCAGAAGTGCCATGTAAATTTATAATTGCCCTTTCCTCCTACAACCTTATGTTCTACAGGAGAAAGATAAAGACCTGCAGTTGAAAGCAAATTTCCTTTGTTATGGCCGCTATAACAAGGGGAAAGATAAAAAGAGGGTTGTGGCTTTGTGCTGACTAATTTGAGGTAAATCACCCAGAAGAATAAAACCGAGTACATTTCCCAAAAAAAAAAAAAAAAACAAGCACAAGGATATACTTGGTGAAGATAAATTAAAGAAAGCTTTTGCAACTGAAATGACAGTAGCAGGTGCTTGGAAGTGAACGGATAAAGACAAGGACACAAGGTTTATGATAAAAGGAGTTTCCTTTTTTCTCTCTCTTTCTCTCTCTTGAATTATGATGGAACAACCTTTCTCTTCTTGACATGTATGAACATTTACGTTGATGCTTGAGTGCTTTCGGCTCAGTTAGGACCGTAATCCTATGACATAAATTTAAAACACAACTTCAGTAATTCATTTTGAATATGGCTTAAAGGAAAATAGATTTGCACAGTATTTTCTAATGCCATATTTTAAAGGTTTTTTCTCATTCAAAATGCTTCTCTTCTTCCGTTGCACTCGACTGGTATTTGAGTCAATTTGCACGAATTGTGAGGATTACGCTCTATTATTATATTAATACTTATAATGATTAGTGAGTGAGGGGGTAACTTTATTTTCTCAGTAGATGCTAATTAATATCACAATTTGTACTCAAAGAGTTGAACCTCTCTAGATGCTCCTCTAAGAGTTTGAACTTCACTTTGATATTATTTTTCAGAATCAATGGCTTATTATTGTGTTAAAAGTTATAATTTTTAGTTAAGATGCAATTTTATTTTCTTAATTTAAGTGTCCCAAATTGACACCTAAAGGGGTTGTCAAATGTGACAAATTTATAATTCTTTATCATGTTCTTCAATTAATTTATCTTTGGTTGAAGGAAAAACAAACTATCTAAGTGGAGATCATGGGATAAAATGTTAATGTTGTAATTGCATATTGCTTGATGTGGCGTTGCTTTGGTCAGGTTGTGTCATACAAGTTAAAACAGGCATGCTTGCAAATAACAATCCAACAGACTCTGTTCTCATTTCAATGACAGACATATTATTACAGTTTTGATGCAGTGATACAAAACAAGAAACATGCAGAAGGCAGAAGGCAGAAGGCAGAAGGCAGAAATTAAGTACAATGGACACCCAAAGCTTTTGTCTTTCTCTTTCTTTCCAGGACAAGAGAACTGAAATATCACCAAAACGACGAGAGGCAACTTGGGCAGTGCATACAAAACATTAAAAAGTCTGTTCTACGAATTCATGAATAACAAATGCAGACATATGCAATGCGCTTTCGTGCTTTTCAAGAGTGCTCCTGTGACTCGTATTCTACTCAGTAATTGCTTCCCATGTTCATTCTTATCCAAATAGAAGAAGAAGAAAAAAAAAGCTTGACGATAAATCTTTCACTACAAAAAAAAAAAAATGATATAACTCTGGATTTAATCCTAATTTTGAAACCCATTTATAAGTTGAAATGATTATAATATGCCTAAAAAGTGAAAACTTAATTTTGATGTTGAGTTTGTCAAATGTTTTTAATTATAACTTTGAGCAGTCTTTTTCAGAGGATAATCTTTGTAAATAATTTTGAGTTGGTTTGATCAATCACTAGATATGTCATTTGTCCAATAACATTAAAATAAATTATTTTTACTATTGCTTTGTTTACTTAAAAAAAAATTAGTATTTATTGAGTTGGATTGATTAGTAGTTATATAAACTATTTTAAATAATGTTACTTTTAAAAATATTTTAAAACAATTTTAAATTTCAAATTGTACTTTCAAACTAACCAACTTATGAGTTAATTTAAATATAAAAAAATATTTGATTTTGGAGAATAATTTTTTTTATTAATAATATTTAAATTAATACCAAATAAAAATAATATATTTTTTAAATTATATTTATTATATATTAATATTATTGATAAATAAAAAATTATTAATTGATAATAAATTAAATATTAATTTTTAAATAAATTCCATAAAAAATAAATTTTTAAATAAAGACTAGGTGACTGATTGTGTACCAATCGTCTGGGATGGCCACAGCACGCAATGATGTGTTCTCTTTACAGTAGAAGATCTAGGTCCGTTTAAGAGAATTTGGATTCTCTGCGGTGTTGTGCTCCCTCTAACAAAGGGACTAGGCGACTGGTTCACAACCAATTGTTTGGTTGAAAAAATAAAGACCAGACGACTGATTGTGTATCAATCGTCTAGTCAGACTATAAAAAAAATTACAACACACGATACTGTGTTCTTTTTACAACAGAAGATTCGGGTCCTCTGGGAGGACGGTGGAAGCATTTACAATTTTCATATTGTGGCTAAAGCTCAGATGTCAGAATACATTTTACATATATTCCAACAGATACCATTTGCACATGGAGTGACCGATGCGTAGTAGTCAGCTTTCTACCTCCATAAAAGGGTGGAACTTTCCCTTTACCTTTCTCAGACCAAAGCTCACTTTACAAACCCCCCTCTGGTTGGATGAAATCAAAAGTAACTAGTAATAGAAGTTGATCATTTGACCAAACAGAAGAAAGCCCTCCAAGCAAACTCTCTAAAATCTGGTTTCTGGCATAATAATGAGGCCCAGCAAGTTTTGGCACAGCGGAAGAAAAAGGGAAGAAAAAGAAAGTCAAGGAAATTTGCCGATACAAACATCTAAAAAAAGATACCATCAGTGATCGTGTGGCCTAGGGCCGCTCAACCAACACATCTTTTTAAGAGAAAAAGCAAAATTGAGTTGGATTGGATTCCTTCCCACTTGGGTCAAAAGAGTAGGCAGCTCATTCATTTGATTCGGCAATCTTCATTTTATCAAATCTCAAATCACAAGAAAAGCATAGCTCAAGGAATTATAACACCTAAATATTTTATAATATTTTTATTCTAATAAATATAATAATGTCAATTTTAAAATTGTAGCTTGGAGTTACAGTTCTTCTAAATTTAAATTATACAAATTTTTTTATTTAAAAAATTATTATTATTATTATTCATATTTTATGAATTTTTTTATTATAAAAACTCATACGTTAAATTATTAAATTAATATTTATAAAAATTTTAAATAAAAAAATCAGTGTACTTTTTTTAAAAAGAGAATATGAATATAAATTTTATGAATTTTTTTGTGTTAATTTAAAATTAAAGAGAATGTAAGTGTAATTTTTATAAATTTTAAAGAAATGATAAAATATAATTTTAAATATTATATATTTTAAACATTTTTATAATTTTCTAAAACTATCGTAAATTATTGATTAAAATCAGGTACAGTTTGTAATCTTTGAATGGATGATGAAAATTTTACTTAGAATGCAAATAACAATCAATAATGCACATGAATAATAATATGAAAGCATATGTTTTTTTTTTTGAATTTCTTTTGCTAAAAAAGTATTACGAAAGGATGAGTGAGTGCTAACTTTGGTTGGGGCTGAGACAAAGTGTAACTGTAATTACGCTGCTGCTTCTTTAAAAAGCTAAACTGGGTCTTGTCAGTTGTCAGTTTCGCTCTGGCGTGCTTAAATTTGGACTGCTTTATGTACCCAAAAAAAAAATTGGACTGCTTTACCATGCTTTACAAAAGGCAACATTACTCTTAAATATTTCACATCGCTCTTTCTTTATTTAAATTCAGGAGACTCATCTCAAACTAGCGAAAAGAAAATAACTAGTTATAAATTTTAAAGGAAGAATATATGAGATTTGGGATTTAAATTTAATGATTGAGAAATTTTTATAATAGAAATCATTTTAATTAGTAAAAAAAATTTATGAAAAAATACCCTCTTAATATTTGAGTGAGATTCAATTTATATAAAAAAATTGTGCCAAGATGAAAATTTTCAAAAGAAGAAAATTATGTTGCTTTTACAAGAAAATAATCTAATTAGCAACTCTTTATTTAATTCTCAACCTACAATGTTAAATTTTTTTAAAAAAATTTAAGTTAAATAATTATAAATTATTTATTAAAAAAATAAACATAATGTGTATCTATATGTGTATATATATACACACACAAACTAAGTGTTAAAAAAAATAAATTTTATTTATTTATTTAACACTGGCTGCCCAATTGTTTAGTCTATTTAGCCTATAAAAAAAATGGCCATAAGGGCCTAACAAAAAACTATTTCGCTCAAGAGCCCATGTTCTCTTGAGGCCCATTTTTATTGGGTCGAAGGGTTAGTCGGTTAGAGACGAAATTTAACGCGATTTGTTAGTACAAAATTCCTACGTCCAAAAAACAATAAAGTACCAAATTGAGACTTCCCTTTAAATTCCAAGCGCATCCTTGATCTTCTATGTGCAAGAAAGCCATATCTAAGAATTCCAATTGCTTTCTGTGTCAATGGGAACCGAGGTTCTTCTCCCTGAAGATTACTTTCGAGGTCGATTTCGCCATGAAGCCCTAGCCTCGCCCTCATCCACCGTTAGATCACGAAGAAACTCTAACCCTAACTGTAACTCTCACTCTCACGCCTCCCAGAATAGCCGGCGAAAGCGAAGTCTGGTAGCCGTTCAACCCAGTCAACATGATCGATATCGGAGTCGCTGCTGCGATGGATCCATGGTGGCGAAGGGCCCCGCCACCAACTTTGTCGTGGGCCAGGTCAAAATCCTTAAGCGAGGTGAGACGTTGAGTTCGAAGATAGACTGCCGACAGATCGGTGATTCCGCGGAGAACCGGAATGCGAGGGCCAAGAGCGAGGAAGGTTTCGACTTGGTATTGGGATCGACGGATCGATTAGGTCCGAACCCGGAGACGGTGCAGAAGCAGGTTAGGGTTTGGGATTCGAAGGACGGAATATATGCAGGATCTGCTTTTGTTGCTTCGCCGCCTCCAAGTTTGGTTCCCGTCCCGGTATTTCTGGGGAAGAACGGTTCAGCCACCAGCTATTTGAGGCGGTTGTTACGGCTTGATTTGGTATGATAAGGTCGGCAAGGCGGTGGCTTGCAAATGACTTGGATTTCTTCCTTCGCTTTGGTAGTGAAGGTTGTTTGCACGAGATTTGAGCAGTTCCATAATTTCTTTCTACCCAGGTGGCTTTTGTTCGCATGGTCGCAACGAGCTTCCTTTATTTTTTTCAAGAGGATGGCTGTTGGTTGCGGGCAAGTGATAAAAATGTCCGAAGCGAAGCGGAGATATAAGCTTGTAGGGATGAAGATTCGATCTTTAGGCCCTGAAAGGGGGCCTAGTCAGTTAGGTAGCGCTAACGAATTTCCTAAATTGCAGAAGGTTGAGCTTAATCTCTCTGTATATTCCTTTAGATTGACGGTAGAACGTATCCGTGTGTGTTATCTTGCAGGCATTAGATTTCATATGGAAGAAGGAAGCTTGATGTTCGGTGTTTCGTTTCTTCTAGGTTTTTGTAGGGTCTTGTTCTCTTGGGTGTGTTTGGTGTTATAACCATGCTACTATAGTTGTAGAACTTGATGCAATAAAAAAATTAGTTTGCTATTCTAGTGTCATTCTGGTGTAATATCATATCATTCATCTTATGTATTACTTGAGATTCATCTACGTAAGTTGGATTAAAACTTAATGTAATTTTTTATGATATGGAATTATGGACTGTCTGATTTTGAAGTTGGAAATTTCTGTTGTGCAACTACAAGCCTAAAATGGTTGGTTAGAAATAAAAATGTTTTCTTTAATAGGATTTGATTTAATCGAAAAGCCACCAAGAACTAAGGGGGTGTTGGCTGTGCTATAATTGTCTTCATAAACCGTGGATACTTTTCAATTCAGGGATGGCTGAATTAAGGACTCGTTTGGTTGGTGGCAACGTAAGGAATGAGAATTAAGAAGATAATGAAATGGAATGTTGTTATTAAAATTGTGTTTAGTACGACATAAAATGGAATAAAATTTTTATTATTTTTTTATTTTTTTACGTTTAGTATGTTATAAATAATGTAGGAATGAATGAAAAGTTGATAAAAAGACAAAAATATTTTTAAAAAATAAAATTATTAAAATAAAATTATTTTAATCTTAAAATATATAAATTAAAAAAATTATTAATATAAATTTTTTATTAAAAATATTAAAAGATATTAAAAATAATTTAAATATTATTTATTTTATTTTATTTTAATCTTACTTTTTTATTTTAAAAGGGTATTTTAGATTTTTTTTATCTCATTTCATTTCATTCTTTTATTTTTTATCTATTTTGAAAGGTAGTGTGCATTCCATCATTCAAGGTAATGTGCATTCTATGGAGATAACATTCCACCAACCAAATATCATATTTGATAGAATGGAAATGTTGATTCCCATTTTATTTCTCTAAATTCAGCAACCAAACGAGAGCTAATAGAATGTTCAGTTTTTCTGGCATAAGTCCACCGTTTAGAAAGGCTCCTCTCGCAGGTTGAAGAATTTTAATACTTTTCACATATAGAAGTTGATGGAATTGTAGCATGTGCCCTCATTGTGGTAGATTTTGCGAAAACTGAATACTGCAGATCAAAAGAAAATCTTTACACGGCAGATATACACTCGATGGTTAGATGCTTATATGGCCTCTTCTTTAATATTCCATCTTTTTAAGTCGGAATTTGGATGCTAAATTAGTTAAATAATAATTCATTTCGCAATACAATCTAAAAAAGATATACTACATCATCCCACATTTGACATATATAATTTTTGACATTACCTCTGCGAATTACTTGTTTGGATGCATGTCAAACTGTTGGAAAATTTTCAGGGGTGTCCGACATTGCACGTAATGATAATAATAAAGTAAGAAGATTAACAGTAAAAAGTCAATTACAAATTTTTAAATTTTAGTTACAATTCTAAAGTGTACTATAGTACTGTAAAATATCTAAAAGCTATAACTTAGTTCTTTTTTCTTCTTTTTTTTCTATATATGACAATGCTAAATTTATAATTGAAATCTCCTATAAACTATCACAATACTTGGATACTAAGCAAGCTTTAGTATTTGTAGCATAGCTAAAAGAACAAACGAGCTTTCTTTAGCGTTTGTCGTCACCAGGGATAGTCAAACTGCGTCGCCTGATTCCATGGAACTGTTAACCTTACCATCATTGGTATCAAATTCTGGGTCTCCAGGAACTATCCTTTTCCAGAACCAGTGTCTCCTCCACATAAACCTCATCTCTTCAATGGGAATTCCCTTGGTTTCAGGAAGGAACACAAAAACAAAGATGGTCATGACGGTAATCCACCCGGCAAAAAACAGGAAGATTCCAAACCTGAGAGAACAGAGGAGGGAAAGAAAGGCTTGGGCTATTATGAAAGTGAACAGAAGGTTCACAGCAACTGTAATGCTCTGCCCTGCTGATCGGATCTCTAATGGAAATATCTCACTCGGGACTGTCCAGCCAAGTGGGCCCCATGACCATCCAAAAGCTACCACAAATAGGCAAATCACAACTACAACCAGTATTGAATAACCTTTCGACAGTTCTTGGTTCTCTCCAAACTTGATCCCCAAGATTATGGCCACAATTATCTGCTGACGTGAAAAATTGTAAGTCAATTGCTTTATAAAATTGCAACGAACAGAATCAACGACAGGTTTATGAGAATCTTTTTGTAAAACTTGCCAAACTGGTCCAACAGTCTTGGCCTCTGCAAATTGTATCTAACAAGCCTTTCCCCCCAATTTTGAATTCTAAATGTCAAGGACCATTTTACCCAAGCAAAATTTCATCAATAGTTTCCATTAGAATCTCTAACACAGCTCTTCAAACGAAAACTTTTGGATTTGACAGGGCTACCACGCTTTGAACTAAAACTTATTTTTAATTATTCGAGTAGGGGTGACTAGAATAGTACTCTTAAATTCTAACCAATTGGAATATGTTAAAAAAATGACATGCGTGCTGAAGTAATGTATGATACAAATTGTAAGTGTGTTTTTGTTCATCTTTTTCTGTCATATTCAATATTAAGGACTTCCAGCATTGTTTTCCAAGTTCCTAGGCTGTTTTTGTACCTGGCATGTGATCATTTGTATTCCGCCACTGATAAGTAAAGCTCTTCGACCCAATCTATCAACTGTTGCAATGGAAATGAATGTTGAGAAAGCAAGAACTCCTCCAGTCGAAGCAGATGAGTAGAGAGATGCATCTCCACCAAACCCCATACTCTGAAACAGCACAGGAGCATAGAACAGAATTGAATTTATGCCTGTGAGGATTTGGAATGTAGGCATGAAAATCGCCATGACCAACTCTGGCCTGTTCTTTCTTTCAAGGATGTTACGAAAAGGGTGCTCCACTGAGTTTGCAAACAGGCTTGCATCAATCATATCTTGGAACTCTGCATCAACCTGACTTGTTCCTCTGATTTTTTCAAGGAGTTTTCTTCCTTTTTCCTTTGATCCTCGTTCTACTAAGCTATTTGGAGTGTCTGGAAGAAATATCCCACCTATTGTCATCAGAAGAGCCGGTATTGCAGCAAGACCCAAGGAGAGCCTCCACCCCCATGGTCTAAGATTTTGTGTTCCATAATTTACCATATTCGCTGTAAAAATCCCAAAAGTGGTTGCTACCTGAAACAACATGTTCAGACCTCCTCGAAGGTGGGTTGGTGCCATCTCTGACAAATAAAGTGGAATAGCCTTCAAAAAAACCATGAGGAGGAGGAGTAGCTTAAGTAATTTTTCATCTTTAAGGTATAACTGGATTATCGTCTAACTCAAAACACAATTTTATGGATCACTGAATGTTCCATCACGTTACTACCATTTCGTTCCTGTGAATTTTATAAGGCTCCAATTAACAACTGAAGCAGCTGGTTTTTCTTTTTTCAAATATGCTACTAACTAATAAAGTACGGACATATTTATTTTCAGATGTGTCAAACACATATTAGACACAGCCACTATTGCGGCACATTACTAACATGTGTCCAACATGCTTACAGACATGTCAGTAAAAAAAAATTTAATTATTTGGATCTGACACACTTGGACACAGCTGTTCTTCATAGGTTGCTAAAATTAATAGAAAGTAGAGAAAACATTACCTGGTTTCCAAACCCAATGCCAACACCAAGCATGATTCGACCCAAGAGAAGCATTGCAAGATTAACAGCTGAGGCATTCAGGGCTGATCCAACAAGAAAACTGATACCACCGCCAATTATACTTGCCCGTCGTCCATACTTCCTTGTAACCGGAGATGCAATTAGAGATGCAACTAAACCAGCAAGGTATAGAGAAGAAGTAAATGCTGCAAGGCCTTGATTGTTGTACTTGCAGTAGTTGCTTTCATGTGCGTGCATTTTGTTTTTATATACTGTGGGGAAGAAATCCTTAAGAAAGTCATCCATGGAAGTAACCCCACCTGTCAACCATTAAACAAGGATAAGAGAAATTCTAAGAAGCAAATTTTGGACTTTTTTTTTATTTGATAATAATATTAACAAGTATAACTTTATCTAATAGTATTGATCGGTATACGTGACATATTTAAAATAAGACAGATAAAATTTCAATTTAAAATATTATTTATAGATATTATTTAATTTTTTTAAAAAAATTACTCAATTAGTTCTAAAAAATCAATATCTTCTTTAGAAGAGTTGACCACTAATCAAGATTACTAGTTAAAAAGGGATTCAAACTTTGCCCATGAGAAATGCATAGTTCTAACATAGATTCCCTCAACCAGTTAAACCAACTAGTTGCAGAATTTTTTAATGCTACAAGTAAATGAAAAATTGGGAGTTCCATGCTTTGGATAATGAGCTTATAAATCATTCTGAGGTTTCCATAACCTGTGGAAAGTCTTGCCTATCATGATTGCATGTTTAGTAGGGTATAAAGCTAATTTGCATATCCTGTTTACTTAAAGCTGTTTCTAAATGTCACATCCCCAAAACTTGACTTTGCCTGTCTCAAAGGCAAAGTGAGATGTGAATGACAATGAAATCCTATTTGGGTTTATGAATTTACCAGTGGGAAGTTAACAACCTCTGGACCCGGCCGGTTTAAATTAGATTAGTGGAGATGCTAATTGGAAATTGCATAATCTAGAATCAGGGAAGGAGGCTTTCAACACTACAGGTTTCAAATTAACCAAGAATACTCTGAGAACAGAGAAAGATGTTTTGATCAGTTTGCATCCTATTTTACATATAAAATTTTTAATTCATACTCTCATGTCGGCATCTAGACACCGAGACATGAAAGAAACACCAACTCAGGATCGGGTTTGCTTTTCACTCATACAGCTGGTGAGCTACATGAGCATTTTCCTGTTCTTCTTTCAATCACTGAAGTTCCATATCTCAAATGACCTCAAGGATCAGAATTTTTCGTGGTCAACGATCCTAAATAATAGAGTCCGAACGAAAAATCATGAAAATTCTGATTCACAGAAGAAAAATTAGGGAAGAACCTGAAATTCCAATATCATAGCCAAAGAGAGACCCGCCAATGGCAGCAACAACGCAGGCAATGACCACATAAGCTGTAGCTCTACCCTTATACTGATTTGCCCTCTCCTTGGCCACACCACCTGCTGCAAAAGACCCACCTGCCATGTCCAGAATTCTCCTCTTCTCAGAGAACACTTTCACTCACATGCAGGAGAAGAATGAGACAAGTAGCTTATATGCTTTCATAAAGACAGAAAATCCTCTTCTTACCAAAAGAGAAGGGACAGAAAATCCACTGTATCCAATGTTTGGTTGCTTACGTAAAGCCATTTTACATGGATGGCTCCGACTTTGCTGATTTTTTTTTAATATTAAATAAAGTGATATTTTAATTAATTAATTTAAAATTATTTGGACAAAAAAATTAGTGATGTAATCCAAAGACATTAATGTAATTATAATTTCTATGTTTAGTACGATTGTCATCACTATTATTTTCTATATTCTTAAATATTATAATATTATCAACTTCCCCTATTTCTTTCAAACTCACGGAAAGACTAGAAAACAATAATTCTGGATAATACCCATAACAATCAGCGATTTTTTTTCTTTTCTTTTTTGTTGGGCTAGTTATCGTCCCATATACTATAACATTATTTAATTATTAAAAAAAATTATAGGGTCCATTTTCTTTATTTAAAGTCCTTTGACTTTCAGTGATATCAAATATTGAAGCGTTTTAGATAATTTATTTATTGTGAGTTCAAGTGCATGTAGGGACTTATTTTGATAATAATTTTCAATGTTTTTTTTTATTACTTTTATTATTAAAATTATTTTAATTTTTCTATTGCATCATTGTGGAAAGGATATTCCCCGAAGGATTAGTGAAAAAAAAATATTTGTAAAAAAAATAATTAAAAATTAGATAAATTATTTTAATTTTAAAATAAAATAAATTATAATTAATGAAAGTCTATCAATAAAATATTATCAATACGTGTAATGAACTGAACTAGTTTTTATTGATTTTCATCGATACGTGTAACTCACCTTTTAGTAAAATATCTTTTATAATTAAGAGATTGATTTAATCTTCAGTATATTTTATTAATAAATACAGTCTATTTAAAATTTTATATATTCGATAAAAACATTTATATATTACTAATAGAAATTAATTTTAACTAATAAAATTTGAAACATTTTATTAAATTTGAATTCAATTATTATTATTATTTATTTTTTTATAGACAATTTATAAGTATTAAAATGTAAACTCTCCTTTTTTAAAATGGACTAATTTTTTGTTATCTTAAAAGTTTTTAAATGTTCATGTTTACACGGTTGGTGAGTAACTTCGTCGTTTGACTGCGTCTTAGTGAAGTTACCATAATTACTCCAAAGAACGATACAATAATTATTAATTACATTTCACGTCGTGAAGGTGATGTAATTTGATTAAAGATTTCATTGAAAAGTTGGAAACTTTGGGTTCCGGTGGGACCAAACTAGGAAGATAAGGGAATACCACACAGAAAGAGGCCATCCTCCGACCTAAGCTTGAACAGGAGAGAGAAAAGAAGAGAAGAAGACGCCGTCTTTGACATTGACGAATCATCCCAGTTTGCATGTGGTTCATTTTCAGCCATTAAATATTAAATAAGCAATCATCCGGGGAAGTAACCCAAGCCATTATGCGAAGAGAGATTCTTAGATAAATTTAATCTATTAAAAATTAAAGTACTTCAAGTAAACTTTTTTTTTTTAACATAAATACTTTCATATTTATTACATATAAAATTATTTTTATTAAAAATTCTAAAATTGTTATTTTCTATAAGTATTTTTTGTAGAATCGAACCGTAGAAGACTCAAACTTTTTTAAAATTTGAGTCTAAAATTTGTGAGTAATACATGTAAATTATGAATAGGAAAAAATATATCACACTTTTTTAAGTGAAATAGATCAAATCTACCTAGACTTCTCATCAAGAAATAAGAGCCATAAAGCAAGTTGCATTAAGTGGGCAACAAAAGCAACACAATTTTACAACCGTAGGATATAATTTAATGTAGTTCTCTATAACAAATAGTATCAAACGTTCTCCATCCTGACTTTTTCATATCCCAGATAAGCAGATAATGAGCATTTATATTTTTAAAAGAGAGAACTCGTTTTTCAACTCTTCAGTTCTGTGTCTTTTGCACTCAATTGACCGCACCACCAGCAAGTTGTTCTACAAGCTCTGATCACGACAATTTTCTAAAACTAATCAGCCAATTATCATCATTCATCAAGGAAAGTAAGATGCAAAGGTAGAGAGAGAGAGGGCCATGATATCTTGAGTTTCCACCGCAAATTTGCAGATGGTGGTGGGTGGTATCCTGCTATCCAATCTGCTCAAACCTCAAAGTATGCCACTCAAGAAACCCCTAGAAAGAGATGGGTATATGATATGTCAATAGAGGAAAAGAGTGACTTTAATAAAATGCCATAAAGGAAAAAGAACTGAGGATAAAAGTTACTAACCAAATCCCTGAGGCTTTCTTAGATTCACTCCTGCAAAAGTTTCAAACAACTATTTAAAGGGATGCTTGTTTTATAGCTTAAACTTTTTGGAAGAAACTTGAGATAATGCAAACTGATCTCAGAAGATTTAGCGTATGAAGATTAGACATCTGTTACCTTGGTTTTCCTTCAAAGGCATCATTAATTTCATCAGTAGTAGGCCTTTGTGGAAATGTTGACAAGATGACATATTTCTCTTTTCCAGATGGTTCATCCACCCTTTTATACAGCTCATATCGGTATGGATAAGACATCCTGAATCATAAGAAGTGCATTTACAGCGCCGTAATTGGTGATTACACAAGATTGACAAGAAGTATTTTCGTTGTGCGCATGTCAAAATAATTAAATGGATTAGATTGCACAATTAGATTTAGAATATGGAAGGAGCTCATGGCAACCCTTTTCATCATTATAATACTGTCTTGCTTTCCACATAAGATATTCCAAAATGCAAGTTTGCCCTTCAACAGAATCAATGTAATATATTAATTTTTGCCGCTGGTCTGCTGAAACTTTAATATTTGGTTTGTCCAAATATAGACCTAAGAAGTACAATCTTTTATTTCTTCTACAGTTTTCAAATTATTCAATGTCAACACACAACAATTTCATTCTAAGATACCATGCAATGAAGCAAAGACATGGATGGCAGTTGGTTCATTGATTTCTTCTTTTCACAGACCCCTATGATATAAAATGTTAAAGATGTAGATCCCATCTAACCTTAGAGCTCCCATTATGGGATACTGAGTTCCTGCATAATAGAGAAGTCGAAAGAAGTAGCAACTTTCAAATGATGCTGCATACTCAAGCCTTCGGTCCCGTCCCATTGTCTATGTGAGAAGGCAAAGTTAGGACGTTATGCTTTTGAGGAAAAAAATTGTTGCTTTCAACTTGCTGATTCAGTACTTACTTGCATTATACCACTAGAACCGGGTAAATCCTGAATTCAAAGCAATTCAGAAATGTCTAAGTTTTGCAGAAAAAGAAATGGGTTACAGCTTGCAGCATAAACATCAGATGATCCCATGCAAGACACTATGCAACAAAAGATATTCCATGCTTCTATAGCATGATAACTTCCTGAACTGTGCAACCAAAGACATTCAATGCTTCCTCAGTCAGTAATTCAAAAAGTGGGGTTTTCATGGCCATGCATTTAATGAAGTTAAATCTTCACACTGAGTCATCAAATTCAAATTAACTTCAATGCTACAGGCAGTCAAGACTATCTAAAAACAAACTTCCTAGCCATACAACGATTCCATGAAAGAAATTTCAACAAGAAAATAAGATCTGTACCTTAAGCCTAGCATTGATTAAGATAACTGGCCTGTGTTCAGCAGTATTGGTCATGGCTCTTAGATCCTGTATATTCAAACTCAAAAATATTAGAGAAGAGGACAGAAAAGTTGAAATAAAAACTAAAATCAATCTTTAAAAATATTGTACATAAATGCTGTCTCCAGAACATGTTTGTAAAACTTCCATCTAGCTCCTTACGTCAATAATACAATTCCCTACAGCATTTTGAGGAGCCACCAAGATATACATGTCATCTAGCTCATCAACCTCTGCAGCACCTGAAATTTGAAATTCAGAAGTTAATGCTGTACATTACAACTTAGTGGAAAACTAAATCATGCATAATAAGAAAAGCCAAACTCCATATAGATACTTTCAATATGACATTAACCTGCAAACACCTAGGAAAGTCTATCATTTTTCCATTTAAAAGGCATGCAAACATAACTAACTGCAGTTCATTTGTAATTGTGTCTGAACGATGACAAATTGTTGGTCTCTCATTTTTTTCCACACATGCTAATGAAATGTTACTATGATTTGAAGTAATCAAAGGCAGATCGATAACCATGCAAATAAATGAAGTGAACCAATGTTATGCTAGATACTAAATCTCGAATTCCAAAATCCATACAAGTTTCCGCTCATTCTCATACCTATGGAACCAATCTTGATAAAGGTATCTTTGGCACCATAATCACCCCAATCCATGAATTCTAAGATCTTTCGAGTCCCAGCAAGCTGCAGTGGCATTCCAGCAAGAGCACCTTCTCCCATTGACCCTTGTACACAAACCTGCAAGAAAAAGTTGAAGATAGTTTAAAGTTTAAACAAAAAGAACTCTTTCAAATATTAACAGATAGTACCATATTATTCTCCAAACAATAAAAATAGTTTATAGTCGAACAAGGATGTAGGTACCTTCACACGTTTCCCATCATCAGCAAATGAAAGGGCAAGAACTCGAACTAGTTCCATCAAAGTACCAATTCGATAAACATCCTGTGCATCAAAACAAATTGTCAAATCAAGAAATATTTTGGAATAATAAAAAGGAGAAATAAATCCATACCATTTCTGGGTTCAGCTCAGGAATGTTGATGTCCACCTGGTTGGTTAGGCATGACAAATTAAGTAGATATTAGCTTAGTTGCCAAGGGGTTTAAAAATAACATCAGTCATGGTAATAAATATAGAAACAATCTTCTTCCTACTCTCTTTTCTTGTCACCTTTCTGCCCTTCACTCATCCTATTAGTCAGCTATGGTAATACTTTCTCTGTCAAAAAAAAAAAAAAAACAGAATGCTCTGTATGCCAAAAGAATTTTGATACTTAATTTAATTTTTTCAATTGTTTTATCATGTATGCCCAACATTCTCACGGGGACAGAGGGAGTAAGAATGTTATGGTCAAAGATATTGCATGGACTTAGGCTCATACAATCAATATGAGACACTAACATTACATATAAAGCTGAGGATGGCATCAAACCTTCAACCTGGTTTTTCCATCATTTATAGCCCTCTGTGTGGCTTGTAGGACATCATCATAGAAATATTTCCTGATCTCTCTGGAATGGGGAATGTTATTTAGTCTAGTAGGAATTCCTCTCCACTTATCCTGTAACAAGCTAAAGCAAAATAAGAATTCATATACAAAAGAGGCTATAATGGCAATTATTGGACGAAAAATATGCAAAATAAAGAAAGATACCAATGCCATTTACAATGTATAACCATCTACCTGGCTTAAAGACGCCTGCCCCTTCTTTGTATCAAGTATTGATATTTCTGACTCACAGAAATCAGTTTGTTAATAACCTTAAGAAAGCATGAAGTCTGCGTGTCTATAGCACATCAACCCCACATATGAAGCCCCTAAATGCTATTAGCATTTCATTAAGAAGTTGGGCTGATACTTAGGTACATGTAGTTAATAAACTGAATTTATGAAGATAATTAAGGATAGTAGATTGTAAGATATACCAAATAGCAAGTCAAAATTGAGAATCATTAAACTGCCTACTTCTGGATAAGTTGATGAATACCATGCCTCCAAAATATAAATTAAAATTCCCTACAAACATATATTGGGTAAAGTTTGACACATACAATTATAAAATCTCCAAAATTAATACCTGATTTTTTTATTTTCACTTTATCATTTTGCAATGGTGATAGCAAAGAGTCAATTTCTTTAAAAACCACTTCTTTTGGACGATTTCCATTGATCTGTGAATCAGGCCAAAAAAAATAAAACTGCATAAATAAGTAAAAGAATATCCCACTGGTTCACATTATTTAGACAAGGGCAAAGACAGATGTTAACAATCTCCACGCACCTTTTTTGTTATGCTAGAGTAAGTGGAAGATACTGCTTCTGCATTTTTCTTATATATTTCTAGGCGGGACTTAACCTGGAAAGAATAAGATATATTTATACAAGGCACTTCAGACGTACACACTTAATTGTTGATAGAAAGTGCAAGAGATCAAGTTCTTTCTTTAAGATAAACTTAGTAACTCTATTTTATGCTTCGAAACTAACCATAAATAATCAGCAATGTAAATTCGACTCCAAATACTATTGAAGTGAAGCACAGACATGCACAAATGGCATACAAGAAAAAAAAAGTACGGATAAATTGATCCAATGCTAGATGTTTAGAGCATGACATTGAAGGGTAATGAAGATATGTGAATGTAATTAAAAAAAATCTCTACTCCTAGATGCACTGACCCTTTAGAACTCCTCACTTTTTTGAAGTTAATAATTATTCACCATTTTCTGTACTAAAACCACAATGCTATGAACATTTGCCACTATTACATCTGTGTGTCACTGGATATCTTTTAGAGATAATACATTCTTTCTGACTCCACAATTCACACACTATGTCTAGGATGCTATCCAAGATGTGTCTAGTGTGCATCAATTATTCGTCTTGCAAAGATCATATATAAAAAATGCAAAGTAACAAAACAAATTATTATCATGTGAAAATAACGAAAAACTAAACCTTCAAACAATAATATACTGAAAAATGTAGTAACTACACTTTACATCGGAGATAACAGTTGTCAATTAAATTTTCATCTACAGAATATAGTGGAAAACTACTTTTTTATTTGGGAGTGGGTGGAGATCTTCATTGTAATATGCATTCATAGACCAATCACATGTCAAAAAGAAATTTCCCTTCTTTAGGGTTTCTTGAAAGCAAGAAGCTTAAATCTTTATGCTATCGCTAACGAAGGCCTTTTGGTAATGGTTTACCCTTCTCAAATCTACAGCTATATTAAGGGAAACAAACAAAATCTCAAGGAAATGAATTTAAGGGCAGCATGCATCAAACAGTTCAAGCATGTATGTGCGACAGCATCCTTATAATCCAAAAACAAAGACCTTCATCGCCACATTTCTCATAGTCTGGTTGAAAACATTGCCTTAAAATAACACAGAATGGAAATCTTACAAATTTTATCAATATAGCAAAAATATATTATCAGCAAATATCATGTAATGGCAGCATCAGAAGGAAATTGATGGTAACAAGAATTTCGGAGACCATTTCATGCAGAGTTCATAATCTGGTTGCAATGGATATACATAACAGACAAACCAATAGACAATGATTGATAGCCCTGGTCATATGCTCACAAAGAGAGTTACAAGAATAAGTATACTTGTATCATACTTTCTCATCAGTGTCATCAGGACGAGTGACCAGCCTTGCTTTGATTTCTTCAGTCTCTGCTGGAAAATATTTTAAATGATATATCTTCCCTGTCACTGGGTCCTGCCTTCTCCCAACACATCTGTCGATCAGAATTTCATCAGGAACCTGAGTATTAGAAAACTTATGGACTCAGCAAGGAAGACAGAACTACTTCTGATTAACATCTATATGAAAGATGTAACTCTAGGCAATCAAGATTCTAGTAATATGTCAACAGACTCGACACGGCAAAACCACCAACTTTTTACATGTAATATAAAAGATACAGCAAAATCATTTTTGTTGTGTAAAGTTGTGAATTTTTTCAGAGTGACAGTTAATGCAATACTTAATAGACCTCCAGAAAATATCAGTAGTTCATATCAGAAGAAAATGCCTAAAATTTTGAAGGGAAAACAAAAGAATATGCTGCAGTATAGAAATAATATGAAAATTTGCACATATTGCATAAGAGTTTTTGCAAGGATGAAGAGGATAACAGCATTACAAAACAATCAGTCAGAAGTAATAGCAGCACTAGATTGTTCACATACATCTAAAACAATATAGACATCTGGCCTAATCTGCTTTTGTTCCAGAGCCTCTGCTTGGGAAAAACTCCGAGGGTACCCATCAAGAAGCCACCCTTTTTGTTTTGCATCTTCACGTGATAATCTTGCCGTTACCATCTACAAAAACAAAGCAACCAATTCAGTATATGAAAATCAAGTATGAAGGAACTTCTAAGTAGGCAATTTTGACAATACAGCTGTCACGATTTCATCTGGAACCAAGCCACCAGCATTCATGTACTCCTTTGCTTTGTTTCCAATATCTGTCTCAGCTGCTACTTCAGCTCTTAGCAGATCCCCAGTTGATATGTGCACCAATCCAAACTAAAGAACGAATACAAATAATCAAGTACATAAACTTTCGTAGCTATTGCACACAATCAGGTACGCAACTTACAAACGAACATCGAAATATTATTCTCTATAATCTTTCTAGTAACACAAAAATTACGTGCAGTGATCACCTTTTGGACGATCAATTCACATTGGGTTCCTTTGCCCGATGCAGGTGCACCTGATATAATGACTTTCAATGGCTCGCTGATAGAACAAGTCAATTTCAGTGCCTTCCCAGAAAGAAAACAGAGCATAACCACCATCATCAGTGCATGTCCCTACAAGAAACCACAGAATAAAACCAGTATGACTCTAAAAGCCTAACCTTGGCTTTGGGGTTTATTCTCAAATGGTTATCGCGGAAGAGGTTGTGGGAGCGGAAACGTTGCGACTGGGAGGAGAACTGTCGGAGAGGAAGACATGGATAGTGGGAGGAAGAAGACGAGGCAAAAGAGGTAGAAGGGAGGAGAGAAAAGGAGGGAGAGGAAGTGAGAGAGGTGAAGTGTAATGAAGAGAGTGAGGTGAGTGACATTGTTGCTCTGAGAGAGAGAGAGAGAGAGAGTGAAGGAGGAAGCAGAAACAGGAAGGCCTTGGGTGGCTCACACACACGGCCGACGGGTAATAAAAGCTACTTCCTTTGTTTCTGTCCACGCAACGCTCGCTCACTTGTCTCAACGATTCAATTATAATACTTGTCCAAAAAAAAAAAAGATTCAATTATAATGCACTGTTTCTCCCATTTTTCTTTTCTTCCATTTGGTGTGGATTATTTCTTTTTCCAAAAATCAAAATTTCGTTTTTTTATTATTATTACACAAAAAAAATATTGGCATATCTCATAATATATCACATACTGTACATAAAGAAAATTTTGATTGATTGTATTATTTTAATATTATCAAAAAGTTTTGTTAGAGGACTGGTAACTGAACTTTACAATTATGTCAGCCACAAACGAAACTCTACTATTAATAGTATTTTTTTTGGGTACAGAGTAATAGTTTTGTTTTGTCGATTATAGGACTTCTCTTTGTTCCTTTTTATTTTATATTAATTAATGTTGATACAGAAACTCAGCTAATTTTTATTTAATTTTTTTGTGAAAGCTTATTGAATTATAACCATATATATAAAAAAAATTGGATTTTATTATTATAAGTAATTGATTGAAGATATCCATTTCCAAACAAGGGTTGTGTTGTATTCTTAACCATATTATAGACCTTAGCATATTTATCTAATGCTGTATAAATCAATAGAGAAGGCAAATCATGTGTAGAATTATTAATCCAGCCAGAGCCACAAACTATAACATCATGAGGTCCTAACATATGGATTGAATAAAACTTCTTACAGTAGTCTACCACATTTATCACACTAAGGTGGTGCTAAATATAGCTCGTTGCTCGTGATTTTATACTCCTTTTTTTTTTTAACAGTGGTTTTTATGCTCTTCAACGCATAAATTGGGCAATACAGAGCAGGTCAAATGGCATTTGATACAAAATTGCAACTTTTTTATTGTGAGAGAATTTCATCATGTAGATGCAAAACACGCTTCAGTGCACAACACAAGTGTTTTGTTCCGATTCGTGCTGTACATCAAAAAAGAGTAAACCAAATAAATAATGAAACATTTTTTATTTATTTTTTATTTGCATGCAAGGCTGTAAAGGTCTAAGTTACATTCCCAAACATCAGTTACCGTGAACAGTGTATCTTTTAGCCTGCAAAGAAACTTAGTATCAATGTATCACGCAGTGATATATATCTAACAATGAAAACAGCAAAACTGGATGAAATTGATATGAAATTCACTAAGCTCCCTAGCAAAATGTACTGAAATAAAGTAACATGTAATTAAACATTTCGTAGGGTTTCCTCTTGAAAAAACTTCTCTGAAGAGCTAATTCTGGGGGAGTGTAAGTCTTCAATCAAACTTGACCGAAGAGAACAAGTAATACACGAACCAGAATGAAGAGAGGAACCCAACTGTGCCTGTAGCCAACATAATTGCTAGAACCATGAAAAATGAGTATCCCAAGTAGAGAGATGCAGAAACAGGTCCACTCAAACTCTTGAGATCAAATACAAGGTAATTGATGGAGTACAAAAAGATGTATATGGCAACAGAACCGGAGGCAAAAAATGATTTCCACCACCATTTCCAGTCCTCCACACAGAGGTGCATGTAGGTTAGAACTAGAGACACCTCAGCACAAACCACCACAAGAAGGATCATAACAATGAATAGAAACCCAAAGACATAGTAAACACGACCCATCCAAATACTGGACATGATAAAGAAGAGCTCGATAAACAGGGTACCAAATGGGAGGGTGCCGGCACCAAGAACTAACAGCCATGATGGATATTTTTGTGCTGGAATTTCCCTAGGTATCTGATTGGTTCGAACTGGATAATCAAGCTGAGGTGCCCTAGCTCCAAAGTACCCACCAACAAGGGTAAGGGGAACAGAAATGCAAAACCAAAGTAAGATTAGTATAACAAAGAGTGAAAATGGAATGGCTCCTGTACTGTGGCTTCCCCACAATAGGAAGTTCAAGGTTGTAAGGATCAAAAAGGCAATGCCAGGGAAGAAACAAGCAGCCCTCCATGCAACTGAAACCCAGCCCTTGGGATCACCGAAGCCAATTGTCCTCCAAAGACGAACTGCAACATAGCCAGCTGCAACACCAAGCACCAAATAGAAAAATATCATACCTGTGATAAGTGTTCCACGGGAGGCTGGGGACATGAATCCAAGTGCAGCAAACAATATTGTCACCACAGCCATCCCAAGAATCTGAACCCCATCCCCAACCATTATACACAACAAGGCAGGATGAGATGGAGCACGGAAAACATCTCCCACCACAAGCTTCCAACCAGATAACTCTTCATTCATCTGTGCTTGGGCCTCTTTATCAAGCTCCTCATAACGGGTCAGATCCCGCCGAACAGTCCTCAGGAAGATCAGAAGAACAATACCAGCAAGGAAAGTGATCACCATAAGTGAATTGAGGATTGAGAACCAATGGACTTTTGCTCCCTCCATCTTCAAGTAGGCATCCCATCTAGATGGCCACTTGATGTCACTCTCCTCAAAGGTGACCTCATAGGTGAAGACAATTGGCTGGCCTTCTTTGATAGGCATTGCCACAGTGGATGGATCACATTTGATAGGTGATTGGTATTTGTTATACATTTTTAAATTTTTAGCTGAATCGGCATTATGCATAATACTGCAAGGTATCACCTCAAACCCGACAACCATGTAACCAGGCACGTCTGATCCCCCCTTACCAACTGTCGGCATCATCCCTTCAGCTGCATCACCAGTTCCCATTACACGAGCCACATTGGTCTCCTCATACTTATGGACAAGAACATTGAACTTCAAATGGTTAAAGAGATAATATACATCTTGAATCTTAATACCAACAGGGTACCCTGTCCACCGTAGAAAGTATTCCTCTTTCTTTGTAAACCGAATGGCAGGTAAATTATCAAGTATCAGATTAACCTGATACATCTCATCAATCCTCTCCTTCAAGATCTTGAACTGATCTGCCGACAATGAATCCAACCGACACAAGAAAATCTCTGACTCATTCGTGTACATCTTAAATCTGTAAGGAGAGTTCTCGATCCGATCCCCCATGAGGAGCTCGCCGAGATTCTCAGCACTATCCTTGACACCACCCTCAGGCTTGCAAAAGGGTAAACTGTAATAGCTAAAGGGCATTTCCGTATCAATTGATGTCAGGGAATTCACTTTCACCGACAACTCATCCCCAATTACATACTTGTGGGGATAACTGCCTGGAAGGTAGAACCCATGTCCAGATTGAAATATCAAGCAGAGAGTCAAGACCCACAGCCTAAAATGATCACATAAATCCATTTTTGGAAGATTCATGGGGGGTCTCGTAGCAGATCTGAAGAACCCAAATAGGGAAGTGAGCGAAAATGAAAAATGAAGCGCAAGCTCTAACTAGTTTTTCCAGTTGAGACCAGAAGCAGATGTAAAGCAGAGAAACTAATATAGAACTCAAAGACAATATATAAATATAGTCAAAAGCACAAGCAAAACGAAAGTGTTTTCCAGGGATATATAAATTTTACTGACCTTACACAGAAGAAGATATCTGGAAATTTAGCGCATCAATCGAGATCTTCGAGCTCTGCGAATCTAAAATAAGCAGGAAAAGGAACGTGAATGCAACGAAGAAACGGAGAAACGAAGTCGTTTGCGGGAGGAGAATGCGGGTTTATATGAGTAGTTTTCTTGGGGAACTTGTCACACTGCCCTGTGAAGGGGTTAATGTCTCGCCGTTTTAGCTGAATTGACCATTATACCCCTATAGTTCTTACTTATGAACGACCGCCATCCTCTTTAATTAATTTTAATTTTTCGCTCTATTTTTTTTTACAATAAATAAATTAAATTAATTAATTTATAATTTATTTTATTAAATTATAAATTTATTTTATTTAATTAAAAATATTTAATAAATTAATTTATAAATTATTTTTGTCAAATATAATTTATTGATAATTATTTATTTTTTTATTAAAATTAAATTTTAAGTACAAAAAAATAATACTATCAAATAAATTGATCTACGATAAATAATCAAAAGTAAATTTAAAATTTCAAAATTTATACTTAATTATGCTAGCTAATCGATTAAAAAAGTTTACTTACGGATTTGTTAAATGAATTTTTTTTATATTTTTTAAATAAAAAATATTTTTGAATTAAACAAAAATAAATCTTTTATAAAAAAATTATAAATACAATAATATATGCTTATATTAACAAAATAATATCATACAATATAAAATAAAAAATAATAATTGAGTTAAATTTTTTTTTAGTGCATGGAAGAGTCAATCTCGAATACGAAAACACCCAGCGTTGGTGTGTACGTCCCTCCCTATCTTCCTTTAGTATGCTTACCACCTCTTCCGGTGGGTTCAACAGGAATGTGGATTCTTCCCCACCCTCTTGCGCTCTTCTCGCTAGCCAGTCTGCCACCCTGTTGTTCTCTCTGCATGTATATTCTATGCCAATCTTCCAGTCCCTTTCAAGATTCCTTCTGATCAACCCAACTACCTTTGCGACTGGATGCAATCTGTTGCAGCCCTTCATGCACAAGTCCACAGCCTCCTTTGAATCTGATTTTATGAAGGACTCCTCCACATGCGGCACGTTGATCGTGGAAGGACCCATCCACATTAAACTTCAAGCCATTATCTCTGGGCGGGACCCATCCAACCGACTTAAGGTGTAAGTTTCGTCTTTGGAGTGTGGCATTATTAGACACCCATTCCCTGCATTCTCTTGCTCTGGCAACGCAAGTGAAATAGATGTCTGCCCTGTGGGGGCTCGCAGGTTCAAAAGTGTTTTTGTTAGAACTCCTGAAATGATCTAAACATGCTTTTAAATTCAAAACAACATGTATAAATCAAAGAAATGCGGAATAAAAATTTATTGACCAACCTCCTGCCATTGTTTTATTTCTCAAGTTGAAGAAGTTCTTCCAAGCTATCCTTTGGTCTCTGTGTATGGTGTACACTAATTTTCTAATTCAGATCAAACTAGCTCAAGGACCCTTCACTTATATTAATCATTCCAACAACTCTCACCATTATAGAGTTGTTGGATACAATAATAAAGATTAGTGGGAGACAAGATAAGGATTAGTGGGAGACAAGATAATGGCTTTCATAATCATCTATCAATAATACAGATAAGATAGATGACCACACAATAATTTACATTCTCCCACTTGGTCCGAATATCCTTAAATTTTTTGAAGAAAGCCAAATACACGAATCATGGCGGTTGGTACTCTATATTCAAGTATTACCTTCCATGCATTACAATGTATTTGTTTTCAACAACTTTAATGAATAAGCCTTATGCTTATTCTGAGTCCTCTTAATGTTGACTTTTCTCTAAACATAAATGTATACACAAAATGAGAAAATCAACTTAAACTGAATAAATGTTTTATTACAATGATATATAATTTAAACATCAAATACTTAATATGGAATGTAATCTCATTCTCATTACATGATCCCTAAAACTTGTAGGTGGCATGCCTTTTGTCAGAGGATCAGCTATCATCAACTCAGTCTTAATGTGTTCAATGAAAACTTTATTTTCCTTGACACGTTCCCGAATCGCTAAGTATTTAATGTCGATGTGTTTACTTCGACTTCCACTTTTGTTATTCTTAGCTAAAAAAACTGCAGCTGAGTTGTCACAATACATTCTCAATGGCCTAGAAATTGAATCCACAATTCTAAGACCAGTTATAAAGCCCTTGACCCATACACCATGTGAAGTTGCCTCAAAACAAGATACAAATTCAGCCTCCATGGTAGAAGTGGCAGTTAATGTCTGTTTTGCACTTCTCCAAGATACGGCTCCGCCAGCAAACATAAAGATGTATCCTGATGTTAATTTTCGTGAATCAACACATCCTGCGAAATACGCATCTGAGTAGCCAATTACTTCAAGATTTTCAGTCCGTTTGTATGTCAACATGTAATTTTTAGTACCCTTAAGGTACCGCATCACCTTCTTGACAACTTTCCAATGGTCTATTCCTGGATTACTCTGATATCTGCCTAACATTCCAACTATGAAAGCAATGTCAGGTCTTGTGCAAACCTGAACATACATAAGGCTCCCGACAGCAGAGGCATAAGGAATGTTACGCATCTGTTCTCTTTCTAAATCATTTTGCGGACATTGGTTCAAATGGAACTTATCACCCTTCACAATTGGTGCTATACTTGGTGAACAATCTTTCATTCGAAACCTCTCTAAGACCTTATTAATATAGGCTTCTTGTGATAGACCCAAGATACATTGAGTTCTATCTCTATGGATCTTAATGCCAATGACATAAGATGCCTCACCCATATCTTTCATGTCAAAATTCTTAGAGAGAAATTGTTTTACCTCATATAGCAATCCCTTATCATTTGTTGCAAGTAGTATATCATCCACATACAGTACAAGGAAACATATTTTACTCCCACTGATCTTCTGGTATATGCATTGATCCATGACGTTTTCTACAAAGCCAAATGAAGAAATAACATCATTAAATTTTAAGTACCATTGACGGGAGGCCTGTTTCAATCCATATATAGATTTCTTAAGTTTGCACACTAAATGTTCACCAATACTAGAGGAGAAACCTTCAGGTTGTTTCATATAAACCTCCTCCTCTAGATCACCATTAAGAAATACCGTTTTCACATCCATTTTTTGCAACTCAAGGTCAAAATGTGCAACTAATGCCAAAATAATGCGAAGAAAATCTTTCTTAGATACAGGAGAAAAAGTCTCCGTGTAATCGATTTCTTCCTTTTGAGTAAATCCCTTAGCAACGAGTCTTGCCTTGTATCTCTCAATGTTGCCTAATGAATCCTTTTTGATCTTAAAGACACATTTACAGCCAATGACTTTCGCTTCATTAGGCAACTCTACAAGTTCCCAGACTTCGTTATTCTTCATAGAATTTATTTCTTCCTTCATAGCATCATACCACAAATTTGACTCTTTACAACTCATGGCTTGTGAAAATGTATCAGGATCATTTTCAGCTCCTATATTATAGTCAGACTCTTGTAGATACACTATAAAATCACTAGGAATAGCTGATCTTTTTTCTCTAGTAGATCTTCTTAATGTTGTAACCCCATCTCCCTGAAGAGCCTGTGGTTCAACTAGTTCAGGAACTACTGGTAATTCCCGAAAATTTTGATCAAATTGATCAGCTTGTGAAAACTCAATGACTGGTTGTTCAGCACCTATTTGTACTTGAGGGGTGCTATGAACAATAACCAATCTATTACTTGAAGTGGAAGGTTGAGATTGTATATGATCATGTGCAGAAACTGAGTTCCTGAATTGATCACTCCCACTGATCAAGTCATTTTCAAGAAATTTAGCATTTCTTGATTCCACTATCCTAATTGTGTGAGATGGACAATAAAACTTGTAACCTTTGGACCTTTCGGCATATCCAATGAAATATCCACTAATGGTTCTCGGGTCCAGTTTCTTCTCTTGTGGGTTATATATCCTCACTTCAGACGGACATCCCCAAACGCGCATATGTCGCAAACTCGGTTTCCAACATTTCCATAATTCAAAAGTGTCTTTTGGACAACCTTAGTTGGAACTCAGTTTAATATATACACAGCCGTCTTTAGCGCTTCAGTCCACAAGGATTTAGGAAGATTGGAGTTGCTAAGCATACTCCGCACCATGTCCAATAATGTTCGGTTTCTTTTTTTTGCAATACCATTTTGGTCTGGAGAACCAGGCATAGTATATTGGGCAACAATCCTATGCTCTTGAAGAAACTTAGCAAAGGGACCAGGTGCTTGTCTATTCTCTGTATATCTACCATAATATTCTCCACCTCTATCTGATCTCACTATCTTTATTTGCTTTCCGCATTGGTTCTCAACTTCAGTCTTAAAGACTTTGAAGGCATCCAATGCTTCGTTTTTATTATGAAGCAAATAGATATACATATATCGCGAGTAATCATCTATAAAGGTGATGAAATATTTCTGACCATGCGCATCCATGTCTGGACTGCATATATCAGTATGAATGATCTCTAATATGTTTGAACTCCTATTAGCACCTTTCTTAGACATGTTGGTCTGCTTTCCCTTAATGCAATCCACACAAATTTCAAAGTCAATAAAATCTAGAGTACTAAGTACCCCATCTTTTACTAACCTCTTAATTCTCTGTATGGAGATGTGTCCTAATCTCCGGTGCCATAACATAGAAGAATCCTCGTTAATATTACACCGTTTAAGACCAGATTGAACTTGCATTGAACAATAAGTAGCATTACTTTGTAAATTAAGACGATAAAGACCATCAGACAAAATATCATTCCCAACACAATCAGAATTATATAGTAAACTGAATGATGTGTCTTTAAAATTAAAGGAATATCCAAATGACACAAGTCTGGAAATTGAAATCAAGTTTCGTGAGAAATTTGGTACATAAAAAGTCCTTTCTAAGTTTAATACATAGCCACTACTTAAAGTTAAAATGCAAGTTCCAATTGCTTCCACATGTGAGCCCATCTTGTTGCCTGATAAGATGCTCTGCTCACTTCCCACTGGTTTCTTTAGGTTTTGCATACCCTGCAAAGAGTTTGCAATATGGATTGTTGATCCAGAGTCAATCCACCAGGTGTTAATATTAACATTAGCCATATTAGATTCATAACAAACAAATGAGATTGATTTACCTTTCTTCTCAAGCCATTTTTGGAATTTGATGCATTCCTTTTTCATGTATCCCTTCTTTTTACAGAAAAAACATTTTGCTTCCTTTTTAATATCAGCTTGAGGTGGTATTTTACCTTTCCCCTTCTGATTAGCTTGAAACTTATTAGGTTTGTTCTTCCCACGATTTGTTATCAGTAATGCACTCTCACCCTTCTCGATCACTAGCCTTTCTTCTTCTTGAACACACGTGGTCATTAATTCATTAATTGACCATTTGTCTTTATGTGTGTTATAAGAAATCTTAAAAGGCCCGTACTCTTGCGAAAGAGTGTTCAAAATGTAGTGCACCAGGAAGGACTCCGACATATCAACCTCAAGTTTTTTAAGTTGAGCTGAAATGTCACGCATTTGCATTATGTGCTCACGTACACCTCTTATACTGGTGAGTCGAATAGAAGAGAATTTCATTATTAGGGTACTTGCTAAGGCCTTCTCAGAAGTGACGAATTGTTCGTCTACAGCTTTTAGCAAATCTCGGACATTTTCATGCTGGTCAACAGAACCACGTATACTAGCGGTAATTTTTGTCTTGATGAACATCACACTGAGCCGATTGGATCGCTCCCATCGCTCATATAGTGTAATTTCCGTCGACGTGCTCTTGTCAGATATTGCAGGTGGTTCGTCTTTCCTTATAGCATAGTCTATGTCCATCCACCCTAGATGGAAAAGAATTCTTTCTTTCCACATCTTATAATTATCTCCTTTAAGTTCAGGAATATCACAGCGGATATCAGAGAAACTAACAGACTGATTAACTGTATAAAATCCAAAAGTTTATGTCAAAATTTTGAGGTTTATTAATCTATATTTCATGTATTACCAATGTAAACATGTATATATATGAATCTAGTGACATAAAAATTGCCTGTGGGCTAAATTTTTAATTCAATTAGATTCATATTTACTTTATGATATAATTATCAAATTATGTACTTAATTTCATATTTTATGGATACTTTATGTAAATAATTTGATTTTTCTATCTAAATATCTTTATGATAAAACTATCAAATTATATACCAATTCATAACTCCTGTGGGTAAATTATGAAAATAATTTGATATTTTATCCTAATTAATTATATAAATATAATAAAAATTCATGTGGGATAAAATTTATTATATTAAATATAATTAATTACAATATTATGCCTAATTCCTTATGTGATCTTAAACAAAATTAATATATAATTTTAATTAATTAAAGATGCTATGGTTAATCCCTAATTAATTAAGATTATAAGAATCACTAGACATATTATTAAGTTTTATGAGAATCATCCTAAATTACATACATTCTAATATTATCAAAACTTAATGATATATTAGAACATATAAATAATTATCTCATAAATAAATAAAATTTGCATAATTAAATTAAATATTATGCACAAAATACTCATTCTTAATAGCATGAAAATAAAACATAAAAATTATTCATGCATCATAAGAGTATTTAATCTAAATTGCATGTATATAAAATAACAAAATAACATACACATAAAATAATTCAAAGAATTATAAATCATGATAATTAAAAATTGAAGAAAATATGTTTTTTGATTATTCAAAACCTTTAATAATATTTTCTTGTCAATTTTAAAATTTACAAACACATACAGCTCAATGGCAGAAAGCCACCTTCCTTCACTTGAAGGTCATGGGTTCGATTCTATTTGTGTGCACGTTTTTGTTATGTGCATTTAATAGAAAAGACTTTAAATATTAAAATGACACATAAATAATCAAAGGTGCATCACAGATCAGCGGCTAGACGCTATAAATTTAACCTAGAGGCCGCAGGTTCAATACCCGTAGATGGCATTTTCATACATATTTTTGTGTAAGACTTTAAATAATAAATGATGCACATATGATACTAAAGAAACAGCACAAGTCTAGTGGCAAGCTGCATACTAATCCCCAAAGGGGGCGCGGGTTCTAACCTTCTGGATGAAGTTTTCTTATGTATATTTTGGGTAAGTCTTTAAGTAATAAAACAAGCATATATATTACTGAAGACAGTCGCTGGTTCAGCGGTTAAGGCATGCTAAAATATATATCCAGGCGCGGGTTCTAGCCTCCTGGATGAAGTTTTCTCATATATATTTTGAGCTAAGCCTTTAAGTAAAAAAAGAAGCATATATGTTATTGAAGATAGCCGCTGGTTCAGCGGTCAATGCTTGCAGAAAAACACCCACAAGGTCGCGGGTTCTAAGCGCAGCACATGCAGCCTACGCGATTTTTTTTTTTTTTGACAATCACTGTTCATCGTCTTCTACCTTTAGACGGGTCACGAAAACCCGGTTAAAACCCGCGAAAAACCCGAATAAAACCTGCCTTTTTCTTCTCATTTTGACCACCAAAAATCATGTATTATATACCGAAATGATCAGAAAACAATTTCTAAACGATTCATGATCTCATATTGCATCAACAACGTCAAAAATTTTTCAGAAAATTCATGAACAATTACACCATATATGTAAAGCAAAGCAGAGGTCATTTTGGCTCTGATACCAACTGTTAGAACTCCTGAAATGATCTAAACATGCTTATAAACTCAAAACAACATGTATAAATCAAAGAAATGCGGAATAAAAATTTATTGACCAACCTCCCGCCATTGCTTTCTTTCTCAAATTGAAGAAGTTCTTCCAAGCTATCCTTTGGTCTCTGTGTATGGTGTACACTAATTTTCTGATTCAGACCAAACTAACTCAGGGACCCTTCACTTATATTAATCATTCCAACAACTCTCACCATTATAGAGTTGTTAGATACAATAATAAAGATTAGTGGGAGACAAGATAAGGATTAGTGGGAGACAAGATAATGGCTTTCATAATCATCTATCAATAATACAGATAAGATAGAGGACCACACAATAATTTACAGTTTTCGCATCTACGCACCCATAGTATCCAACAAGTCATTCCAAACAGGATGTCCCATGGTATGTCCGAGACATCCATGTTACCCAGCTTCATTGTAAGATTCCGTTCTATCCAATCAACCAGCTCCCATGTGAAAAATTGATGCCAACGTGATGGCTTCACCAGTCTGAGCCACAAATTTTTAACAGTCTCACAGTCTCTCAAACAGTGAAGGATTGTTTCTTTCTCCCTTCCACAACTACCACAAAGACCATCATTATCTAGGTGACGGTTGTATCTGAATTCATTCGTTAAAATACTATTATTTCTCATTAACCAGAGGAAGGTTCTAACCTTTTGTGGTCCCTTCCATTTCCATATCTTCTTCCAGACCAGTGCCGGGGGGTGTGTGCTTCCATTCCTAGCTTCATAGGCTGACCTTATGGAGAAGGTTCCATCCCTACTCTATTTCCAGAGCACCTTGTCTTCCCCGAAATCCTCCTTTGGAGTTGTAGTAAAGGCTAGGAGTTCCAGAATTCTGATTGGTAGAAGCCTTGCCAGTTTCTCCCAGTCCCAGCTTCCGTTCTCTGTTGTCATATCCCGAACACAGATTTTCCTTTCTTCCTCTCCAATTGCATGCAGGGCAGAGTTCTCTAGGACTCCCAGTTTGTTGTGCCATGCATCAACCCAGAACTTTGCTTTCCTCCCATTACCCACTTTCCACTCAATGCCTTCTTCCAACCTTTTCCAGACCCTCTGTACCCCTCTCCATAATTGAGTTAAATGAGTTAGCCTCTTTTGATAGTATTATGCTACAAAGATAAGAAATTAATTTTTATTTATTTATATCCAATTTATAAAAAATTATATTAAAACATATAATAGATATTTGACCAACGGTACTTTACTTCTATTATGATAAAGAAGTATAGCCAAGATCTTCTTCTTCTTTTTGTTGACACAGCTGTATATTGCTTCTTTACGGATTAGGATCTATGAAAAATTGATCATTTGTTTTTATTAGTGTAATAAATAAAAAAATCGGCTATTTTAATAGAATCCAATATAAGGAATATGTCTGTTGAATTGGATGGGTCACACAACATCCAGATAGTACGCCATCTTGTTCAATCACCTTTGACAAAGATAGCCAAACAGTTACAAGTAGTAGCTGCAAAAGGCACAGTTGCAGTATCATGGGCCATCAAGGGAAGAGGAAATTTCACGTTGATAAGTAAGAATCATCAATGATCAACATAGATCTCTTAAACCTAATTACATGTCCTATCCAGGACTGAAGTTGAAAATAGTGATACCACAGTAGCAACTGCAACAAACAAATGACATCTAAACTAGCCATTGGCACCCAGTCCCCGTGACTTTGGTAGCCTTACAGCAGCCAATGGAGCAGTAATGCCTTGCGAATCTTTGCCTAATCCCGTGCCTTCAACAAAACCCATCTTTGCCATCATCTTTGATCCAAAGCCTTTAGTGTGCTTTTCAAAAGCGCCAATTCTAGAAGAGTTACCCCTTCCTGGCTCAACAAGGTTGCTGGAGAATTCCACACCTAAACCAAGTGACTTGGGCCGTTGGATAACCTCAATGGGCTCTGCAATACCTTGACCATTTTTCCCCAATCCTCCTCCCTCCATGTATCCCATTTTAGCCATCATTTTGGATCCAAAACCAGTAGTGTGTACCTCAAACGAACCTATATTAGCAGAGCTGGTGATGCCTTTCTTATTAGTGCCATCAGTCTCTTCAGAATCGGTGGCTGTAATCTGTACAGTTTCTGAACTTATTACACCTCTTGATACAAAAGACACAGGTAGACTAGCATATGAACCCTTTCGTCCACTCCCTTTCTTGTCCTTGACTTTTTTACTGCTGCCTCGGGTGGTTGGGTGCGTTGATGTATTGTTCTGAGCAGATTGACGTCCTAGCAGGCTCAAGCCATTTCTCATGGAATTTTTCTTCCCTTGTCCACTCGCTGACTTCTCATTTATACAATCAATGACAGAAAAGTCAGCATTCTCATCTTCAGCTCCTAGCAGCTGTAGTTCACATAATAATCAGTATTAACTATAAAAACTGGCAGATATATCCAAATATATAATGTTTAAGTAAATAAAAAAGCTCAAGTTCTCAAAGAAATGTCCAATCATTGAACATTAAAATCCCAACTTGTGGCTTCCAAAGTTCAATCTCATTGAGCTGGAAAAGTGGGGGGGGGGGGGAAAGAGAGAAGAGGATGGGGCATTCCCCTTATACTTGCAGTATCTGAAGGACAGGGCAGAAGAAAGAAACATAAATGCAAATATAGAATATTCACTAGTTGAATATCAAGAAGCAATTAATAACACAACAGAACCTTTTCCAAGCGTTGTCTACCACTTGAAGATGGCATGGATGTGGACTTCGTTCGCGTTAGAGTGACATATCTGCAACCACGGATTCCACACTTGTTTTATTACAATTTACAAACAACAAAATTCACTTTTATGAGTAAGAATGGGACAACCGTCACCTCTTTTTGCCAGAACCTTGGCAGCTACTCCTCAAATTATAAATTGCTGCTAATCGTTGTACCTAAAATCAATCATTTAGAACAGAGACCAACAATACTCCTAAACCAACATGCATCAAGCAAAATAGGAAAACGATAGTCACAACACGTATAAAGGCCTAATTGTGGTCCAGTACGCACATTACTTTATAATTGGGATTTAAAGTTTTAAACATAATGAACCCAAAGGTGAGTGCTTTCACTAAAGCCAACACAAAAAATGGTGAATTGATCAGATTTATTTTCTAATCCTAATTTATTTTTATTTTAAACTCTACGAGTTGATTGAGAGTTATTTTTAGGTTAAAATTACATAGTTTTTGGCCACCAAAACCTCCAAAGCTATATAATTTTCTTACATGAAAATCCAAATGGATTAAGCATAGCAAGAATGAGCCAAAATGAGAACATGAAGGTATAGAAAGCAATCACAGGTAGTCAAATTGGCCAAGGTAGCCAAGCTGCCGTCCCCTCATCTAGGCTTGGTTTGTCTGCCTCTCTTGTGCCTCTTAGCGTATGTCCTTCAGTAGGGCCTTTACATGGGGTTATTCTCACACTCAGACAATTTTGGCTTTACGTGTTACTAGCCAATAGCCCAATTTCTTTTTATGCAAGTCAGTAGGACCATGAATCACTATAAGAATTCAATTACAATGGTTAAAAAAAGAGCTAAAAGTCAATTTTGGAACAAGTTGCCCTTGAAGCATCGGTAACTCGTGATAGTATTTCTGCTCACTTAGGTTCCCATTATTTTTGCCAATCAAATTAATTGAGGGTATCCACATTGTAGTTCAAACTTGTTATGCCATTAACAGGGACTTCCCTAGATTACTTGGCTTAAACAGATGTTATTCAAGCCCTGAATCCCTTTGTTATTTTTTTTTTTATCTTCCAAGCTCGAAAGTTTAATACAAACTGCTGACTAAATTCGTTTTACATTTTACTTTTATCCCCATACCCTCCGAATGGGGAATTGCCTCGTCAAAGAATAATCATGTCTCACTTAGGAAGATAAATGAACACTAGCATGTTTTAGACTAAACCTACAAATAAACGTGATGATTGACCAGCCTTAATTATAGAATCACTGACAATGTTAAACAGATGGATAAGTGCATCTCATAATCATGATTACTCTAAATTCTTCTCTTGATCCTAAGAAGTGTCTTCTTTTGCTTTAAGATCTGATGTTTGACATGAAGAATCTTCCATCAGTTTAGAAAAAAATTGTTTAAGAAATGAGATTTAGTTTGGACCATAACATTAACTTGCACAGAAAGTATTCATGCCATTCAGAGGGTAGTAAGCTTAAAATGACGATAACAAAACCTAGTGGACACCCAAACGAGAATTTAGCATAAAGAAACAAAAAAAAAAAAGTTCATACCTGTGAACAATCCCGAGAATGCATAGGCTGAAAGGAAAACATATCTACTTCCTCCAAAACAATCTGCTCTAGTTTCTGGGAAAGAAAAAAGAAAGAAAAAAAACTGCTATTTTAATCATCAAGTCTGAGAACAATCTGAATATAATATTAACCAAACCCTACCATATTTTTCGGACAGCATAAACAACCTCGTCTAAGTCCAACATAATTAACTGCACGAAGACGAAATCACACCCAGCAAAGAAAGACATGATTTTGCATACACTAATAGGTCACAAAACTCAAATAAACATGTAAGAAAGCAACCCCTTGACCAATAGGGTTTGAATACTCCAACATGTGACATTTAAACTTCATAATCTTGTACAGAAAATTGTTTACACGCAATGGACTTCTTTTTGGCCATTCTAAAAACAATGAATCAGAAAGGGAGAAACAAGAGGTTTTCAATGATTGCACAATATCTCGAAGGTTTCCAACAGTGATAACGGCGACACCTGCATAGTTCTTCCATTTCATATGATCATGAAAAACTTAAAAACTTACTAAAACCAGAATACTGGTATTTTTAACTTACACTCATTACATAAAGTGAAAAATATATCTAAGATGCTCATGTTATTTCTCTCTTGCAACTCTTAATTTGATGAGATTTCACAGAAGCATAAGCTGCTCACAGCAACTGTACAGAAAATGCATATTATACACAAACTTCTGAAAGCCAGAAATACATTTTCCCCCACTCTTAGAGTTGCCACAGATAAAGATAATGGCTACGTACCAATAAGTTAGTCAAATTTTAACTTATCAGGATTTTTTTTAACAATCTCAATTGGTTAGAAGGAGACAGGCTTATGTGGAGCGTTACCAGATCTAAAAGACAAGAATATAGAGCAAAACATAGACAGAGAAGATGTGAAGATAATATTAGAGAAGCGACCCTATATTGATACAAGCAATTACAGCTAATTCATGTCAATCTATATATATATATATATATATATATATATATACCGGACATATTGTGGCCCAAAATAACCAAGTGATAACATTGGAGATTAAAAATAATTTAATTTTTTTTCCTTACTGAATTAATTTGCTCAAGATCAATCCCACAACGTAGCATTCTTGCTTTGCGTTTGACAGCAATTCTTTCCTTACGAAGTTTCTTTTTTTCACCTGCATAGAATATGCCCAAGCAATATTTAGTGGCTAGAATTCCATATAATTTCATTAAATTGAATCTAAAAACAGAAAAGTATATATACTTTCTTTCTAAGCTTTTCCATAACATGGGTTTAACAGATATTTATGTGCATAAATGACTCCTTGCATCTCTTTCTTCAATATTTTTAAAAATTATCCCACTGGAAAATTATCTATGTCCAGCATCAAATTTCATGGATTTGGAACCACCAGAATCTTGTACCATTTCATCAACTAAGAAATTTTTAAAAATTAAAAATATGCAATCTGATATAGTATTCATGGAACACTTTAGCTCAAGCATCAAGTTCAAAGATGATGACATACACACATTAAATGCAGACATGTAGCCTATCTAGTTGTTCCCAGTCCTCACTATATCTTCAAACCACCCAGCCATCACAAAATCAGGACTTCAAAAGCATACAGGTCTATTAACTTTTATGCAGGGAGATTGGTGATCACATCATCTCTTTAACTTACAAAAATTAACCCTTTCCAGCAGAGATAGTTCTTGAAGATTCACTTGAATTACAAATCTAGAACTAAGAGAAAGTGAGAAACAAATCAGATGTTTGACATAGATGGATGCACATTAATAGTACCATGAAATTTTTTGGAAGCTTTACTCTTCTGAACCTGCAAAGGCCAAGAGTGAGGGAACCGTGCAACATACTTCTTTCCAGCAGAGACAGATCTTGGATCCTTTACCAGTGTTAGATCATCCAAAGCTAGAGACCTAGAATCTACAGAACACTTCTTCCATGGTTGAGCTTTCTTCGTACCATATTCCATGGAAGCTTCTTGAAGGGCCATTCCACCTAACTTCTTTAAAGCCTCATTATAGCTTCTGCTAGAAAAACTATTATCATTTGAATCATTCAAAACTGATTCTAGCAACCATTTGGCATCCATGATGTTGTCACTACCATCATTTCCTTCTAAATAATCTTCTGCAATCTCTTCATCAATGTCTGAATCAGTGTCACTGTCAGATGTGTCATCAGAATTGTTGCTTTCAGGTGATCCAACAAGTTCTTCTGAGTCATAATACTGTGAGCTTTCGTCATCCTGTGACTCTTCATTATCATCATCACTTTCATAATCCGAGATGTCCTGTGTGTATAACTTGAGACCTCCAATTGACAAAAAGCCTGAATTTCTCTCAGGAGGCACCTTTGATGGCATGTGATTGCTCAACTCACAGTTGATACCCTCATTAGAATCAATAGCCTTCTCAAAGGATGATGATTCTAAAAGTGAAGTTGATTGGGGTTCACTCTGTTCAGAGGATGCCCCAATATCACTTGGGGTTTTGTCTTCTTCATCAGGAAACCCCAATCCTTTGTGCGAGCAGTCATCCATTACAAAATTTGCGCCACAACTATAAGTATGTTCCACATTGTTGGGTTTTGAAGAAGGTGTTTGATTTACATAAGGAATAATTTGATTCTGCTTGGAATCCACCAGAACCAAGGGCTGCAACTGATTTAGATAGCTATCTTCACTGTTGTTCTCGGCACATGAGACCTCCTATTAGTTTACAATCAAATGTAACTTATTGTGAGGCTACTAAGGACAAAGCTCATCTGAATGTTATAAAAATTACATTCATATTTAACAAGAGGAATTAAATAAAACTGGGCCTATCTGTTTAAAGATAAATGACATAACTCATAACACCTCATCAGTAGTAAAATCCAACAAACATCTTCCTCCAGGAAAGTTATATGCATGTGTATATGCACTATCACACTCATGTATGCATATCACGAGAGTTCAAATGTACTTCCTATAGCTCATTGAACAGAGTAAATCATTTCGATAATTCTTGCATATGAAAACCCAGAAAAAAAATGCTTTGCTGCTTGTTTCAAAGCATCGCCAAAAACAGTTTACGCTGTAGCCTGGTGAGCAGGAAATTTTTAGTAATCTTTTAGGGCAAAAACTCGCCCTTCAGGTATTAATAGCCTCAAATGTAATACCAGTATGTATAAAATATAATGAGAGTGAACGCAGAACAGTCAAAAACATCATTAACAAAGTAGAAATGCAAATGCCTTCAGAGAAAACCCATTTGTCTTCCAAGTAAAATAAAACTGAAAGTGTAAATAATAATTTTAAAATTTTCTGTAAAATTGTATTTCAATTTTGATTAGATGAAAGGCTCCAATTGTCGTTTGCCCAATCCGAAACAAAGTGTTTCCTGTTTCTTTCATTTGAATAAACGATGAAAAATGCATGAATTTAAAGGCTTTTATGCAGCATGGCACACCTGTAAATCAACCGAAGGATAATTGTATCCAATAGCAGGTCCCGGAGATATTCCACATCTAATTCTAGAAGCAGAGGCTTCTGGTCTATGAACATTTCCATGTCCAAATTTTGATCCAGATTTGTTATTCGGACTAGCATTTCTACCTGCAATCCAAGTCTAAAAGAAATCCAAAACAAGCATAGAAGGAGCGAATTCGAGAACAAAAATAGCCCTAGGTCCATGTGCTAATGCCCTTGCTTTGATCGCTCAGAAAATGAATGAACCGCACCACACCACCCCCATTAAAAGAAGGTAAACAATTGAATTTCCATCAAATGCAACCCATTAAAGAAATTTTTTTTTACCAAATTTTCATTTTCTTTCACAGTTCCCCACATTTCTCAGCAACCAAACAGACAGATAGCTGATCTTAACCCAGACAAACCAAAAGAATAGTGAGATAGAAAGACAAAGAGAACCTGGATTACGGTTAAAGGGCGACGAAGAATCAAGCTGCCAATTAGATAAGAAACCGCCATCGACGAAGAGTGCAGCTTTACCATCGGTCGAGGTCGACCCTCTTCTGTAGTTCTTGGGCTTGTTGTTGCCGCTATTATTATTGGATCTTCTTCTTCTGCTACCACCACCCATGGTTGATTGTGAAATCGAGCTCTGCTCGGACTGGCAACGAACCTAGAGTTAAATTTCTGAGTTTGGCCTTGGGGAACAATGCATGTCCCATGCACGTCCTAGGCGTGCGGTTGCATCTGGACCGTTGATCCGAGCTTCAATGGCGTTGGAAACTGGAAAGAAAACCCAAGTTTTCACAGGTAGACGTGTACGGCTCCAGATGTTGCGGAGCGCGTCTTGGCAGAGACACGTCAACGAACTTCCTGTTTCGCTGCAAGCGCGACCCGGAAGTAACCCGGCCAAATTGGCATTTGGTATATGATCGTTACTGATGAATTGACTGTTGAAATACACAGACCTTTTGTTTTTTTATTTATTTATTTTGGAAATAAGGAGATTTTTAAATTACTTTATTTATTTTTTAAGACATTATTTATGAAATTATAATAAAAATATTTACAACATGTAGAGAAGCTAGCAACATAATAACTAAAAGTATGTTTAATAGCGTTTATAATTTTTGTTTCCTTTCAAATTATTAATTTTAAATAGAGTCTTAAAAAATACTATAACAAAAAATAAATAAATAGTATTTGGCTAAATTATTTGATAAGCGAGTCTACCAATATTATTAATATTTGGTCAATCTTTTTAAAAAATAAATTTTATTGTCAAATTACTAAAAGGAATATATTTATAAATTGTTTTACAATCAGTACTATTTAAATAAAAAATAATTTTAATTACCTTTTAAATTTTATTAAATTAAAATATAAAATTATATATGTGTGTGTATACCGTATATATATATAATTTTTTACTCAAAATAAATTTATAAAATTATATTAAAATATATTATTAAAATTTTGTTTATCAATGAAAAAAATAAATTTTGTAATAAAATATTTTAATTTAAAAAATTAAGATACTTAGTAAATTTTATATATTTAAGTGACGATATTTAATCGTTTATAAAAAAATGATTTATTTTAAAATTTTTAAAAAAAATTAATTTTAATTAATTGATTTTATTAGAATATAACATACAGACTATAAATCTAGACGTACAAAATAAAAATTTTAAAACGTCAAACATTCTTCTCAATAAGAAGAAAAGCCTTCTAAAAGAAAAGAATAAAAACAAAATGCAAGGCAAGAAACTAAAGCAAAAGGGGAGAAAGAATAAAAACAAAATACAAGGCAAGAAACTAAAGCAAGATGGAGCTAGGGTTGCTTGATCGGCAGGTGGAGAAAAGAGTCTTACGTGGTGTTTTGTTTTTGGAATATTTAATTTTAAAAAAAATTATATTTTTGATAATAAAATTCTTAAAAATAAGATAAAAAAAATTAAAAAAGTACATTTAATTGTTACTTTATTTTTCTAAAATAATTTATTATATTACTATCAAATTTTAATTTTTATGTTTAGTTTACTTAAAATATTTTTATAATATAATTATTTTTTAAAAAAATACTCTTAGAAAAAAAATTTCAAAATAAAATGAATGATAAATATGACTATAAAATAAAAAAAATTCTTGATGAAAGAAGAAATGAGATTTCTTATTTAGAATTTAGAGTCTAAAAATTTAGAGTTTAAAATTTAACATTTAGAAGTTCGAATTTAAGTTTAAGATTTAGGATTTAGGAGTTAAGTTTAAAGGTTTAAAATTTAAAATTTTGAGGTTTCGAGTTTTGAATTTTAGAGTTTAAGATTTAGTGGTTAAGGTTTTAAAATTTAGATGTCAGAATTTAAAATTTAGATATTAGAATTTCAAATTCAAAATTTAAAAGTTAAGGTTTAGGGTTTAAAATTTAAGGATTTGAGTTTAAATTTTTGAAATTAAAGTTTAAAATTTAAGATTTAAAGATAATTTAATTATTTTATATAATAAAAAATTTATTCTCGTAAAAAAATTTATTTTCACCCTCATATATGATAATAAAGGTAAAAGTCTTCATAATTTTTTATTCCGAAAATAAAAGGTTCTTGATAATAAATTTTTATTTCTAATACCAAATATATAAAAAAATGTCTTACTTTCTTAAAAATTTTAAAAAATTATTAGTGTCAAACACTAATTTTGGGTTTAAAAAATAGGCCTAGCATATTGTCACATTCCGATACATAAGCTCCACGCAAGCATTACATGAACACGATGTGGTGCTCAATCAACAACTTTGCCATGCAAGCATCTAAAAGGTTCTGAAATGTTCTAGAACTTTTTAGACAATTCTTGTACATTCTGAAAATCTCTAGAATACTCTATAATATATTATAATATTCTAGAATACAGTAGAACACTCTAAAATCTAATAGAATACGCTAAAAGGTTGTGGAATACTCTAAAAGGTGGTAGAAACGCTATGTCTTAGAATTTTATAGAAAGTTATAGATAACTCTTGTAAATACTAGTAGGCTAAAACATTATAGAGAGGTATTGTGAACCGTTTGATCAAATAAATCATAACCATTCATTTAAGGGGAGGTGGTTTATATAAACCCTTCACCCCTTTATTTGTAAGCAATCCAAAAATCACAAAACATTTGAGTGTTAGAGCTTTCAAGCATTTTTCAAGTTCTCTTGTTCTTTTTTTTTGCTCACTTGCTAGTTTTCATCTCTTAATTCTCTTCTGAGAAGTGTGTTGGGAAAGACTGACTTAATTAGCAACAAAGGGGAGTATTCTAACTAAGTGTCGCACGGCTCATACTTGGGGAAAAAAAGTAAGGTCGTGACAGTTGGTATCAGAGTTTCGGTTCGTGGCTAGCTTCTGGCAAGTATAATCATGTCGGACGTGGAGAATACTAGCATACCTGTGGTTTAAGGTCAAGACCCTTTAAGAGGAAGGGATAACAATCGCTCCAAGAGGGGCAAGGAGAAATAGCAGGATGTTTGGTTGGTATGAGATACCCGTCTCTCCAAAGTGGAGCTTGTTGTCGGAGACACCAAGGAATGCCTTGATGTTCTCGAACAAGAAACAGAGCAACGCGGGGGCGAGCTCCATGAAGTTAAGTTAGGGATTGAAGACTTAACAAATCGTCTACACCAGAATAAGCCATTCGCAAGCGGATAACGGAGATCATTGAGGATCTTCGTGGACAGGTTGAGGAAATGAGAAAATATTGGATCCTTTGCCGTGAAGCCATATCCAGCGACATGGTGGGAGCAAAGACAACAAGGATCGAAGACCCCAAACCTAAGACTTACAAGGGCAATCGGGATGCTAAGGAAATAGATAATTTCCTATGGGGAATGTAGCAGTACTTCAAAACTACTCACCTTGATGATGCATCAAAGGTACGAACTGTTTCTCTCTATCTCATTGATGATACTTTGCTTTGGTGGCGCATGTGTCAAAGTGATAGGGAGCAAGGGGAGTTAGCCATTAATACGTGGGAAGAGTTTAAGGGCTAGCTTAAGCGGTATTTCTATCATGAGGGAGAAAATTTCCTAGCAAGGATGAGTCTTAAGCACCTAAAGCATAGTGACTTCATTCGCGACTATGTCCGCGAGTTTTCGTCACTACAATTTAGATTTTTAGACATGGCACCATCAGAGTTACTATTTAACTTCAAGGATAAGCTACAACCTTGGGCCCAACAAGAGCTACGACGTCGAGTTGTACAAGACCTTATATCTGCAATTGCTGCTGCTGAGACTCTTGTCGAATTCACTAAATCCAAGGACTCTGACAAGTCACAAAAGGGGTTCAAGGGAAAATGTGGGGGAGACAAAGAGTCAAGGCAAGGGACTAAAGGTGAAGACAAGCCTTCTGCCAGTAAAGGAGGCAAACAAATAAAGAAAGGGAACCGACGTGACAACTTTAAGCCTAAAAATAACTGTTTCTTGTGCGGAAAAGAACACTAGATGAGAGACTACCCCAAGAGGAGTGCTTTTAGTGCAATGATAGAGGAGAGGGAGAAGACTGACTCGGTGAGCCAAATGAGAACTCTACAGTTACTAAATGCCTTCAAAGTCCCTCTAAGCAAAGTCTTATGTATATTGAGATCTCTTTAGCTGAGAAGGCTACGAAAGCGATGGTGGACATGGGTGCTACACACAACTTCATATCTGTGGAAGAAGTCAAAAAACTTGGTTTAAAGGTGACCAAGGAGAGTGGGAGGCTGAAAGTGGTGAAAGTTGCTGCCAGGCCTCTTGAAGGAGTAGTGCGGAGAGTGAAACTGCAGGTTGGAACGTGAGAAGGAATAACAGATCTCTCCGTAGGACCTATGGACAATTTTCCAATGGTGATAAGTATGAGATTCTTTAATGCAGTCAAAGCTATTCCTATTCCCTTCTTTCGCTCTCTGGCTATATTTGAGGATAAAACACCTTGCATGGTGCCTACTACCACCAAGCCTCAAGGAGATAAACGCCTCTTATCCGCTATACAAGTGGAGAAGGGTGTGAAGAAAGAAGAAATCACCTATCTTGCGACTTTTAAAGAGGAAGGCCCAAGAGATGATCAAACAGAAGTGCCTAAAGAAATAGGCAAAGTTCTTGAAGAGTTTGGCGATGTGATGCCATCTGAATTGCCCAAGAAGTTACCACCACGAAGGGAGGTGGATCACGAGATCGAATTGAAACCAGGTGCACGGCCTCCTGCCATGGCACCTTACCGTCTGACACTGCCAGAATTAGAGGAGTTAAGGAAGCAACTCAAGGAGTTGTTGGATGCTGGGTTTATCCGTCCATCGAAGGCCCCTTTTGGCGCCCTAGTCTCGTTTCAGAAGAAGAAGGATGGGTCGCTAAGGATGTGCATTGACTATAGGGCACCTAACAAGGTCACAATTAAAAACAAGTATCCTATTCCCTTGATAGCAGACCTTTTCGACCAACTAGGAAAGGCAAGGTACTTCACCAAACTGGACTTACGATCGGGGTATTATCAAATCCGGATTGTTGAGGGAGATAAGCCAAAGACTACATGTATGACACGGTATAGTTCCTACGAGTTCTTGGTTATGCCTTTCGGTTTAACTAACGCTCCTGCTACTTTCTACACCTTAATGAACAAGATTTTCCATCCTTATTTAGACAAGTTCGTAGTTATCTATTTAGACAACATTGTTGTCTATAGCAATACTCTGGAGGAACATGTTGAACATCTACGAACTGTGTTCAAAGTCTTAAGGGATAATCAGCTCTATGTCAAGAAAGAGAAATACTCGTTTGCTATTCCATAAGTACACTTTCTTGGCCACATCATCAGGGGTGAAAAACTGATGATGGACAGGAGTAAAGTTCAAGCTATAGAGGAGTGGAAACCACCTATCATGGTAACTGAATTAAGATCTTTCCTTGATTTAGTCAACTATTACTGGCGTTTTATCAAGGGATCCTCAGCAAGAGTTGCACCGCTCACTGATCTTCTTAAGAAGGATAGAGCATGGAGCTGGGATGCCCGATGTCAATAAGCCTTCGAGGATCTAAAAAAGGCTATTGTAGAGAAGTCAGTCTTAGCATTGGCCGATGTTATGAAGCCTTTCGAGTTGCATACAGATGCATCAGATTTTGCTATTGGGGGAGTACTCATGCAAGATGGTCACCCCATAGCCTATAAGAGCAGAAAGCTGAACGATACCAAACGGCGGTATACAGTTCAGGAAAAAGAAATGACTGCCATCATCCACTGTCTGAGGGTATGATGGCACTATTTATTAGGGGTAAAATTTGTCATCATGACAGATAATGTGGCCACTAGTTATTTTCAAATGTAGAAGAGACTTACTCCAAAACAAGCTAGGTGACAGGATTTTCTAACAGAATTCGATTATGAGTTAAAGTACAAACCTGGAAAAATCAACCGTGTGGCCGATGTCTTAAGTCAAAAAAATTGAACTAGCTTCTATGAGCAAGCTAGAAGGTGATGTCTTGAGGCAAATTAAAGAAGAACTCTTGCAAGACTCCACTGTCAAGGCAATCATCAACCTGGCCAATAAGGAAAAAACCAGGAGATTTTGAGTAGAAGACGAGATACTCTACACAAAGGGGAGGCGCATTTATGTGCCAAAGTGAAATAACTTGCAGAGGGAGCTCATAAAGGAGTGTCACAATACAAAATGGGCAGGCCACCCAAATCAGAGACGTACCTGAGCTCTGCTAGAAATCACCTACTACTGGCCACAAATGCGGGATGATGTCGAGTCTTATGTGCGCACCTGTTTGGTATACCAACAAGACAAGTTGGAGCAACAGTGTCCTGCGGGATTGCTTAAGCCACTTTCTATTCCTGAGCGACCATAGAAAAGTGTCTTTATGGAATTCATCATGGCCTTACCTTTATCTGAGGGGTTTGGCTCAATAATGGTGGTTGTTGATCGATTTTCAAAGTATGGAACTTTTGTCCCAGCCCCTAGGGACAGCACCGCTAAACAAGCCGTCAGGTTGTTTCTCAAAAACATAGTGAAGTATTGAGGTGTGCTAAGGAGTATCATCTCTGATCGAAACTCGCGCTTCATAGCCAAATTTTGGGCAAAACTATTTCGAATGCTGGGGTCCAAATTATACTACTCTATTAGCTTTCACCCACAAACAGATGGGCAAACAGAGTGGGTGAATGTGCTACTAGAGATGTATCTACGGCACTTTGTAAGTGCCAACCAAAAGGATTGAGCCAAGCTGATGGATGTGGCTCAGTTCTCTTACAATCTTCAAAGGAGTAAGTCCATAGGAAAATGCTCGTTTGAAGTGGTCATGGGACAACAACCACTCACTCCGTTCACACTGGAAACCACATACAAAGGTGTCAGCCCCTTGGCTTTCAAGGTCGCAAAAAAATGGAAAGAGCAAGCTGACACAGCCAGAACTCAGTTGGACAAGGCGGCCAAGAAGATGAAGAAATGGGCAGACAAGGGTTGTCGCCATGTAGAGTTTAAAGAATGAGACTTATTGCTGGTTCGACTCTTGCCTCAACAATTCAAAGTTTTTTGTCCCTTGCACAAGGGCTTGCTACGAAAGTATGAAGGACATTTCCCTATCCTCAAGAAGGTTGTAAAGGTGTCGTATCGATTGGAGCTGCCACCCAAACTGAAGATACATCTAGTTTTCCACGTGAGTATGCTAAAACTATATCATACTGATGAGGATAATCCAAATAGAGAAAAATTTCATCGAGCCCCCACGGCTGTAGTATAATCTCATGACAAAGAGGTGGAAGCTATATTAGCTGATCGCATTATACGTAAAAGAGGAATACCTCCAAGTCGTGAGTACTTGGTGCATTAGAAGGGAAATTCTAAGCAAAAAGCAATATGGGAGCCAGAACAAACGTTATGGCAGTTCAAGGACTTGATTCAAAACTTTCATGACACTGGAACGAGGACGTCTCCAGTATAGGTGGGGGAGAATATCACATTCTGACGCATAAGCGTTACGCATGCATAACACGGACACGATGTGACGCCCAATTAACAACTTTGTCATGCAAGCATCTATAAGGTTCTAGAATGTTTTAGAACTTTCTAGACAATTCTTGTACATTATAGAAATCTATAAAATACTCTAAAATATAGTATAATATAGTAGAACACTCTAGAATCTAATAAAATATGCTGGAAGGTTGTGGAATACTCTAAAATGTGGTAGAAACACTATGTCCTATAATTCTCTAGAAAAGTGTAGAAAACTCTTGTAAATATTAGTAGATTAAAACATTCTAGAGAGGCATTGTAAACCGTTGGATCAAATAGATTGTAGCCATTCATTTAAGAGGAGGTAGCATATATAAATTTCTCACCCCTTTATTTGTAAACAATCCAAAAATCACAAAACATTTGAGTATTAGAGCTTTCAAACATTTTTCAAATTTTTTTGTTCTTTTTTTTTGTTCACTTACTAGTTTTTATCTTTTAATTCTCTTTTGAGAAGTGTATTAAAAAATGCTGACTTAGTTAACAATAAAAAAAAGTATTCTAACTAAGTGTCGCACCACTTATACTAAAAAAAAGAAGAGGAAAGTCGTGATATGAAAATGATAATATGGAGCATTTTCCAACTCCTAAAGTTGATTATAGGATCAATCGGACATTGCAAGTCAAAGTCAATATTCCAACTACTTTATTTTAACAAAAATTATTTTTTCAATATATTCTTAAAAATAAAATATTTTTTAAAATATGAAAAATAATTTTTTAAAAAAATTTGAGAAATAATTAAGATATTTCAAGTATCTAAATATTATATTTAAAAATAAAAATAGATAGAGGGGGAGATTGTCACAAAAATAAAGAATGGGGGGACATTGTCTAAATTAAAAGAAAGAGGAGAAAACTGCAATTGCACCTATAAATCAAAGTGACAAAATACATTTTTCTCTTAATATTAATATTAAAATGTCATTTGCGAAAATACCCTAATTGAACTCGTGTCCTGCAACAACCTTGTCTAAAAAAAATTGTTAGAAATCAACTTTGATTAAATTGGAATAAGAATGAAAATAACAACGCCTTATAACGAAATGATTACTCTTATTTAAGTATTTTATTCTCTTGAGAATTATATTTTATTTTAGCCAAGAATTTATACGTCAACATTGAATATATATAATAATCAATTATAAATAAATAAAGATAATAAATAAAACAAAACATAAATTAAATCAATTTTGGGCTGTCATGCATAGTTATTTTCGTTGACTATTGCCCATGATGCACTCGCTTTAACATTAATGCAGAGTGCGAGTGATACTCTAAATGTGTGTGGTTTACGTAGACCCTACAGCATCTTACATTTTATTTTAAGTATGTATCTGAAAATTAAATAAAATTATTTTTATTTTTAAAAAAAGAAAATATAAGTATATTTCATTTTTTAAATAATCAATAAATTATTATATTCAACAAACAACCATAGAAATCTTAAATTTATAGAAACATTAATAAAATATAATAAAAAAATAAAATACAAATTAAAATTTCACTTTTAAAAAAGATATAAATTTTAAATTAAGAGACAATATATTTTTTAATTTTTAAAAAAAATTAAAACTCTTATATATAATTATTCTTCAAATTTTGAAACGTTAATAGATCTGAAAAGTAAAATATAAATTTTTAAATCTTTTTTGAATAATTTTTTTTAAACAGATTGTTTTTGAATAATTTACTGTTCCACATATATAATTTTTGGCATTGGACTCCATTTCACGGGAGAGATGATAGGTTTGCTAAGTTAAAATTAAAAAAAAAAAAAAAAAAATAGAAGAAGAAGAAGAAGGATTCTCTAACCAAGGGCGATTTGCCTGTACCGAAGGGGTAGTTGGGTTTTCGGTAGACTAATAGTGGGCTAATATTTTTCTTCCCAAATTGGTAAAACTATATTTTTATGGAATTGGATACAAATCAAGATTAGAGTTTTAAACGGGCTTAAGTCATGGCCCAACATTAAGAATGAATACAAATTATGTCTAAACTCAATCTTTAAAAGGTTGTTAAAAAAGGCGTGCACTTGTTATTTTGACAAACTTGAATTTAAACTTTTAAGGTTAATACTAAAACAGTTTATTATTTTAAATACACCGAATTAACGTGAGAGTACATCTTTAAAATTGTCAACAGAAATATTTAATTTAATATGACTTGACCCATAAGTTAATTTGAATTTAATTGAATTTTTGAACTACTTAAAAAATTTAAATTAAATTTCTTTCCAAAACATTTTAAAAAAGAATTAAAGAATAGAATAAACTAAGTTATTGGCAAGTTGTTCAAATTGGGGTGAATCAAACGATGAACTTAATTCGATAAAAATTAAATTAAAAATTAATATTTGAATTTGATTGAATTTTTAAACTACTTAAAAAAATTGAATAAAATTGAGTTGAGTACAAAAAAATTCACTAAAATTTAAAATTAAATTTCTTTCTAAGTTATTGGCAAGTGTGTTGGAGTTGGGGTGAGTTTATTTAACTAGATATTGATGATTTTGGGTTTTGATATTCTAGGGAGGTCCAAATAGCATCTTCTTGGAGAAGCAAAATTAAGGGATCAAATTCAAACCTCCCATCATATCTTGAGGAATTTCTATGTATTAAAAGAATTTCAACGCGTAATATTTTAATTTTTTATTCATTTAAAATGTGCTTAATGTAGTTTTAATTATTGTACCTTCCATAAAAATGTGTGTTATTATTAAAAAATAATAATAATAATAATACACACATTTAAGTACCGAAACTGAAATAATTTGCATATGAATAGCAAGCTTTGACCACTTTAAAAAAAAAAAAGCACATTTATTGGGATCGAGTTTATAGCTAGCCACCCACTCACCTCGGAATCTTGCCTCTTTCACAGCACTATTCTATTAAATAGTACAGTGATTAGCGAAAGCTTAATTTATTGGCCAAGATCCTTCGTTATACACACATGCATGGTTCCCAACAACGATTATTTTATTTTAATAAATAATTTAATTTGACTTTTTAATTTTAAATCACACAACTTAAAAATTTATTTAGGTATAAATAATTTTTGATAATATAATTATTTAAAGTTTTATATATAAACTATTGAATTGTTATATGTTCTGATTGTAGTTAATAAAAAAATGATATTAAAAATAATTTATGTTAAATTTTTACTAACAATAATTTTTAAACTATTTGTTAAATAAAAGAAATAAAAATATAGTTAAATCTTATTTAATACCTGACACACATACACATGTATTTATAGATCTACCTTTTTTTTTTTTTTTAATTATAGACAGCCCCATAACATTAGAAAATATTTTATACCCATTAATCAAAGTGATGATTTTCAGGATTTGATGCTTCCAATAACAATTTTTATTTGTTTATTGTCTCGTGGCTAATTGAAAATAACTTTTTTTTATAGACAGAATCTGAGTGTACAGAATATATTTGTGTAGTTTCATAATAATAACAAGTATGTATTATGTATTTAAATCTAGCTTCCTCGATCCTTCCTTAGGTTATCGTTAAATTTGGAGTAATTAGTATATGAAAAGATCTAGGTGTAAATTTTATACGTTTATTATTAATTTTTTTAAATAAAAATATAATATTTTCAAAATAATTTTAAAATAAATAAATAATATAATCAGAATCGGTCTAATATTTTTTAAAATTTATAAAAATCTTAAATAAATTTTAAAAATAAATAATAATTTTTTTTAGGTTTAAAACTCAATAAATAACATTGAAAAAAATTTGAAGTCAAAATTTTTAATTTTATCAACTTTACTCTTAAGCCAAACTTAGATATAATATTAGATCGTGAAAATTATTTATATATTATATTTTTATTAAAAAAAAATGATTGCCTACAAATGTCCCCAGTATTTATGCTTTCTCCTCAAAATTTACCTTCCCCTTATTTTACTGTAACATTTATTATACGAGTATTTTACTTTTTTATATATTTAAAAATTTATATATACAAAAAAATTCAGTGCGAAATATTTTTTTTATATTACAACATATAAATTTTTAAATTATCGTATTTATTATACTCAAATATTTTACAAATATTTTTTAAATACTTAAAGAAATTAGAATCTATATATACTAAACACCAACTCTTGGGAAATTTTTTAAATATATACTGAAATAATTTTTAAATATTCATGCAGAGGTGTTTGGAATATCATAATCTCAATTTTTTTTATATTTTAAATATTATGATATAAAATATCATAATATTTAAAATTTTATATTTAATATGACTATTACAAATTGTCACAGAAAAAATATAAACTAAATTTTATAAAAGTTAATAAAATAAAAAGAAAAATGATGCGATTTACATAATTTTTTAATAATATAAAATATAACTGATGCCATGTTATAATATTTTAGATAATATTAAATATTTTGAATATTAGTATAACACAAACATTTTGTATTATACCTGATATCTAAGATATGAAAATCGAAGGATAATATATCAAACGTGTCTATAATATATAATTAAACTTAATATCACAAATTTAAATTTCAATTACACTATGTTTTTAAAATTAAACTGTGATTTATTTTTAATCAGATTGAAACAAATATAGGGAGAATAGTTTTTGTCTTGTAGTGCAATGTGTGTAAGTTTCTAAGCAAAGATGGTAAAGGCATGACAAAATCCACTGCCCTTCAAACAAATCTCAGTTCCGTAGCCTTCCTCATATTCTGCTCCCATTCATTTCCGTACAAAACCTTCCGATAATTTCAAGAGCATCGCAGTTCTTTGGCGGCACAGCCATCCTCCATCGTCAAAGAAAGTAATCGAATTAAAAACGGAAGCCATTTTCGTGTACAACACAAACTCGACCGCTTAGGAAAAACCAAAAAGCCAAAACAAAGAACGCCTTTGAAAGGTTCGAGGAAGCGAGAAAAAAAAAAGAAATCAAGTTGATTTATGGTTTGACCAAATACAAACGAGTCCAAAATGGAATTTGTTTTATCAGAGAAGGCAACCTAAAAGTGTCTTGTGGGCAACATCACCCTTTTTCCTTTTTTTTTTTTTTTAAATTTAATTCAATTTTTTTTCTTAAACATGTGAAGACTAAGTTATAAACAATGATATAACATATCATAGTATATAAGGTTCTCATATTTAGTATTACGATTAAAAGTTTTCATAAAAAATACAATTAATATTTCATAAAAATTAATAAAATTAAAATTCCAAAGAGGTGAGGTTCTCATAGTTTTTTTAATAATATAAGATACATTTAAAATTATATTATCTTATATCTTTTAGTATTTGAAATGACATAAACATTTTTAAATATAAATATAAAAAATATTTTTTAAATGAAGCTTTTAGGATCAATTTGGTCGGTGAATTTTATATTTTTATTTTTATTGAAAACAGAAAATGGCCATAAAATCATATTTTTTTATTTTTATTTTAAAAAATTATTTTAAAAATTTTAAAATTATTTTTTATATTTTTCAAATTTTTAATATTGTACTAATATTTTTATAATTATTTTAAACTAATTATAATGTATATGAACACAATTTTTTACTGTTTATATAATAAAAAATAAAAAATAAAAAATAAAAAATAAAAAATAAATCTATTTTTCTAAAAATAAAAAATTTGTAATAAAAAAAAATGTTGATAAATCAAATGAACTGTCGTTATTTTCTAGATGAAAATTAGACTCTAATAACAAAGGAAAGCGAACAAAATCATGGTACCGAGTCTATGAACTGACCCAAGAGGCACGGCTTCCTCAGCGCTTCAATGCCCGCACATGCCGTTTACCGACAACAACTTTTAGCGTTGGCCAAATTAAAAAACCCACTTTTTTTGTCATTCTGGCACGCATTATTCAGCTATCTCAGCACCCGCGTTATATAAACCCCCGTTCCCCACCACCACCACACTGTGTTTGAAGGCACAGAACACCTATCACAACGGTGGGGTGAGTGCACTCTTGCATCATCGTTTATTCAAGATCAATCCAACCAAAAAAAAGAAGAGGTTAGACACAGACCCAGAAAAACCCACTTCACTTCTTCGCGATGGACATGGCCGCCGCTGCAGATGGTGTTTTCCGGTGTGTCTACGAAGGGTGCCTTTCCTCCTACGACAGCGGCGTCGAGCGACGGCCTTACCACCGGAATTGCGGTTGTGCCCTCCACAGCAAGTCGGGTAAATCCTCCATGGCCAAGTTGCCGAGCTGTAGCAATGTTTCGTATCCGATAAGAAGGTCGTGGAGTGAAGGCAGCTTGCTCTTGGCAGCTTCTGCTCATTCCTCGCCTTCTTCTTCTCCTGCTGCTAATGGGTTTGGTAGATCTGCGAGAGAAGGAGAGAAAAAAGAGGGTTTTCTTTAAGGTTTGGGAATAGTATGAAGCTTTTTTTTTTTCTTCCCCTTTCTGTGGAATAATTTCAGTCCGGTATAGGTCCTAGTTGAATTCTTGTAATCTAAAGTTAATTTATTGAATTTATAGGGCTGTCAAGAGTTTATGTACGGATCTAAGCCATTTTGGTGGCCTCTGTATTTGACTGTTCCATTTCTTGTAAGAATGCTAATTGAATCTCTTTCATCTGTATTCAACTGGGTTTCTTATCGCTCTGTTTTTCTTATTCAATTGAATTGAACATTCCAATTATGAATCTGGGCAAGTGTTATTAGCTTAATGATCAAATGTGTAACTGAGAAGATATTGGCGTAGTTTTCAGAAAAGATCTAAAACTGGAATTTTGAATATTGATTCAAAGAAGGATCTTGGGATATTTTCTGGGTTCTTGGAGGATGGGTCACGATCTAATTATGAATATAAAATAAGAAGGGAGAGCGGGCGAGAAGAGTAGAAAAAGATTATTGTATATTTTGATGGAAATAAAAAATTATTGTCCTTTCAAATACTTGAAGAAAGCGTCTTCACATTGTCAAAGAAGGTGGCTCACATGGGACGTGCAGAATTGCACTTCCAAATGTTCTGGAACAAAGAATTGCATCACGAATACAAAAACGACAAAAATATTTTAATATTCGTAAATATGTATCGGGCAAGATATGACTGAGTTAAGATCTCCTTTCTCTAGTGACAAACAAAGCAATTTAGGTTGGAAAAAGGGTAAATCAATTAAAGAAGACAAAACAAAGAGGACAAGAATCCAACCTCGAGGGTAGACCTAACAATGAGAACCGAGTCCGTGATGTGCTAAGATAATCTGTCTTTTTTTGGAACAAGAGAGGAGAATCAAACGAGGTGTATACTTTTTTTTTTGTGAAGAAAATAATAACGAAGATATGTTATTTTAATATTATTGACATGGTGGTGAGAATTTTTTTTTTAATCTTAAATTTATATTTGTCGAGTTTATGATATTTGATGGGATTAACATAAAAGTAAAGTCTAACAACACTAAAAATAATAGATATTAGGGGATACTCGTGAGATGAGTAGGATTCAAATCCGTACAACATGGATGATTACAAAGACCTTATCAATTTTTTTTTGTCAATTGAAACAATGTATGTTAGTTGGTCTGGTCTAAATATGAACTAACCACCATTAAATAAAAAAGAATCAAGGTGCTTCTAGTAAAGGCAAGAAGAGTACAGAAAATTCCACTATCAGAGTACATAACTTACCGATTAAAAGAAAGTGGGACTGTTAAGAGGGGCGACAGAAGAAGGAATTAACTGCTATGCCAATCCAGTTTGCAATCTGTTAATGCAATAGGATCTCATGTTCCCAAGTCCTATTATAGGATAACACCGAAAGATCCAGGTTTCTGTCTCATCCCTAGTGTCAGAAGTCATGAATAACGGGTATTTTCTCATCATTTACCATTCATTTGGATTCATAGAAGAGAGAACTGGAAGTTTTTGGAACCAGTATTACCCCCACTATCATCTATAGTATCTGAAAAACAGAATCATAAGCGTTGTTGTCTATTGACTTTGTAATTAAAGTTACGCTAAAGATAGAAGGATCTTTTGCTGCTTAGAAAATGCCGCCCACTCACACAGATTATAACTTCAACAATGACCATAGGTTCCTATTAACTTTAATAACTTAGTCAAGAATTGTCTTCGGAGAATTCTATGCCAAACCCATCGATCACTTGCTACAATGAATTACCAAAGCTTCATTAGAAAAAAGACAAAAGAAAAACCACTAGCTTGTCGTAGAAGTTCCCATCCTCCGCACTAAATTTGTCTCGAAACCTACGGGAGGAGCATTAAGCCAAACTTCTTGTCGTGTCGATTTCCTCATTCACAGTTCATTCTTTACGTGTATATTTAGCCAGAAGAGAAGGAGAACTATACAGAAGAGAAGAGAAGAGAAAGAGAAGGGAAGAATGGCCACTGGAGCAGCTCAAATATTGCTTCATTGTGTCTTCAATGGAAGCATCTCAATCCACGACATGGAGATTGAGAGAAGGCCATACCATAAAAATTGTGGTTGTGCATTGCACAACTTGAAAGGCAATTGCTCTGGTTCCTGCCCTAAGCAAAGGTCTATCTCCTTCCCCAAGAAAACTTCATGGGCTCAGGTTTCCATGTCTACAACAGCTTCCAAGTTCTTCGCTTCCCAATCTTCTCTTCTTAAAATCACACATGATAAACAAGAAGAAGCCATTTTGCTTCTTGCAGAAGAATCAGAGAGACATTTCAGAAAACAGGGGTAGAAAGTGTCCTGTAAGTTCTGTTTAAGTTCATGACATGAATATAGTTGTACATTTTTTCTTTTTTCGGGAATTGCAGTTAAGAGCAGACTATCCATGCTGGGATTACGAGATTCATAAGAAAATTCTTGTATACTGGTCTGGAGAAATTGGCAAAGTTAGGACCTATATTGGAAAACCGTGTTTAACAGTGCATCACATGCTGGACTTTACCACTATGTCAACTCCGTTGGCTAATGTAACAGTTTGCTTTCTGCGTGAAATTGCACGGAAAATACTGTATAGTATTCTATTAACTTCAGTTGTACTGTATTACACAGAAAACAGAAAAGCATGTATAAACACAATTTTCATTCTGCAAAATGTCATTATTAATGTCTACTTTAGGCTACAAGGGTTTTTAATTTGCAGAGAAGGGTTAAAGGGTTTGGCATGATCTAAAACCATCTTTTGAGTGTGCTGCCAGCAAAATGAAACTACAAATTGTCACTGGTTCAGAGGTAACGCCATACAAGTTAGAACAAAATGGATGAACAATTCTATGTCCAAAACCTGTCATAGAATTATATCAGCATATGCTTGTTTAGGTACATTTTAAACTGTGTATCAAATAGAGACCATTAAGATACCTCATCATACAAGAATCAAAGAAACAGAGTATGCGCCAAACACACCAAAATCATAGACATTAAGTGGTCTTTAACATCGTACAGAGCCTCTATAGTTTAATGGATCAGAATACTTCGTAACACTTCTCTCTGTTAACTTCATAGCGTGCTCCCTCACACAGAAGTAGCCGCCAGAGATTATAACACAATTATTTATAAATTTTTACTCAAAAGTTTGCTTTTGAGTTGAAGTTGAAGTGATACTTCGCATCTGAAAATTTTTTGTTGAAAGAGGAGGGGGTTAAGCAAGTATTATTCCACTTTATAATCCAAAACAACCATTTTGGTTCAATATAATTTTGGCTTGCAGGGAAGCACCTTATCATAAACTTGAATAGAAAAGAAGAAAGCAACAAGGACACCTGTGCAGAGACGGAAACATTTTTGTTCTATATTCACAAGACAATGATCACATAAATAATACAAATTCCACTACCAGGGACAAAAATGCACGGACTAGGATTTTGCTTGTTTTCTTCTTCTTTTTCATTTGCTCTTTACATGTGGAAGGAACTACAAAATAAGCTATTAATTAATCCCAGATTTTGTGATTCACCAGAATATACAGCAACAAGAGTGGTACGGCAGTCTTCTAGAAGGAGAAAAAAAATTAGGTGACTTTCGTTTAAAGCAGCTTATGTTAAAAACATGTCTAAATAGAAACGCCAAAATGAAAATAGCAGGAACAGTCCAACCAAAAAAAAGAAAGTGAACTTTGAGTGTAGGACTTATTCTCTTCCTTCTACCTCGAGAAATTTTTTTTTTTATTTATTTATTAACAATAATTAAATTATAATATATATAAAAAATATTTTTTAAAATTATTTTATATTACATATTATAATTTAAATATTATTAATAAATAAAGAATTATTCATTAATTATAGGTCAAATACAACTTAAAAAAAATATTTTTTTCACTACTTTGCTTAGATTTCTCTATAACAAATCTCTCTCAATCTTGGATTGAGTTTTAACCAAGTCAAATTTTTTAATAATACACTGTAAAATAAATAAATAAATAAATAGTAGAGTTTCTTAAATTTCATGACGGAGCTAACACAATTTTTTGACTCTTGAAAATGCCATACTCTCTCTTAATGTCCATATAACCACTCAAAACCATACCAAATAGTAACGTAAGAAGCATAGGTTATAATAATATATTAAAATATATAATAATTACATATTTAAAATATTTTACAAATATATAATATTTATGTGTAATTTAAAATATTATATCTAATATAACTTTATATAAATATTGATACTTTTTCAAATTTCAGTCAGAATTGAATAAATATAAGTGTTTTAGAGAGAGTGACACAATTAAAATCATATAATTTTTCAAATATATTTTCGAAGCATTTAGCTCCCCACTGTCACTAATATAAGGTTATTTTTTTCCCCCTTTGGTCAAGTTTTGGGTAGAAAATAGAGGCCTGCTCCATAGGGCACGAGCATTCTTGGCCCATCTATCTCCAATAATGTGGGTCCAAATTAGTGAATCGGGTCACAGATTGTTGCTAGAATGGTGTGTGGAAATAGACGAAGCTCTTCTTGTAACGCTTTAATTAAAAATAATATGAGATTTTAAATTATATATAAATATTTTTAAATAAATGAATAAGGAAGATAACTACTTTTTGTGATAAAAAAAAATAAAAATAAAAATTATTCAAATTTTAAAATAAAACGCATGTCTACTAACAAAGAGTTGGTGGTAAAAATTGAACCAAACAAACTAAAAAAATCTTTAGTCAATTTAGTTGAATATTATTAACTGAATCAACCATTGTAATTAGTGTTTGGATTAACTCGTGATTATATGGACTAATTTATTTTTCCAACGCGATCAAATGCTACCCGTGCCGAGTTTATTTAAATTATATATATATAAATTGTCTTTTATAGTTTAATTCAATTTGAGAGAGACAAGTTTCATGAGTTAATATACGAACGGGTCCGATGATACTTTACGGGTACGACCGAAAAAGAAGTCACTTGAGAATATAAGATTCTGCTACATATGTCTGTTTAGGTTTGTTTAATTACAAGACGACTTAGAATCTATATATGGAAGAAGCAAAAACTAGAATGTTGTGTCTTGGTCTGTGAGCATTGAACAACTGTGCTCTTGATTGACGGATTAATCTTTATTTATTGTTGTCCAACTTGAAAAATTGACGGAAGGGAAGGTAGCAATAAAGAACAAAAGCATAAAAGAAAGAAAGGTCAAAAAGAAACAAAATATGGGTTAGATTTTTGTTTAATATGCATATCGATAGATAGATTGTGGGTTTTGACCTAATAACCACCGTTTGTGTCATTTGCCCAAAGATTTTTGTGGGAATCCAAACCAACGGCCACACTTGCCAAATAAGGAGTTTTGTTTTGTTATCATAATTTATTTAATTAAATTTAAAATGTGTCTGAGAATCCAAACCAACGGCCACACTTAACAAATAAGGATTTTTGTTTTATTATTATAATTACAGTGTGTTTGACAAATTAAATAAATTAGTTTATGAATTTATTTAATTAAATTAATAAATTTATCTAAATAATTTATTTTAACTACAAATTTATAAATTACGTATTATTTTCTTTTTTTAAAATAGAGCCTAATAATATTTTTAGATTTTATGTGGCCTAACTCGAACGAACTTATTAAAGATACTTTTTCTTACATTAATTTAATGTTTTGAAAATATTACTCCAAAAAAGAATCAATCTGAGATTATTGAAGAAAGATGAAGAAACTTTTCAAATCCAAACATATTGATTTGGATATATATAATTCATAAAGTTAATTAGTTTTCAAATGATCAAATTAATATAATTAACTCTCATTTTAATTTCTTGATTTTTTATTAAATATATATATATATTTCAAATATCACAGGATATATATAAAATATCTGAATATATATTGGAGAGGTAGGTTCATAATTTTTTAGGACGACTAACAAAAATGACACTGATTAGTGGTGAAAGGTGAAAAGCATTTTGAAAAGAACAAAAGCTTTAATTATTGCATATAGAAATGAAGATGCCATTCAGATAAGGGGCCGGGGCAAAGTTTCGTAGATAGAAATTAAAGTATTAATTATATTAGTAATGAAAGTGAGAAAACATCATAATGAAACTTTGTCTTGTGAGATTTATATATGGAAATTAACCAATTCAATGTGCAAGCAACACGTACGGTGTCTTTATCGATCGAATATCAATTATTTGTATAACAATTATTTCAATTTCACAAATTAAATAATTAATAATGATTCAAATTGACGAGCTTTGTTTGTTTTGTGGTCGATCATCATATTTGAATTAAGTCTTCCTTGCTTTTGTTTAGTCCAACCCGAAATGATTGATTATACATGCACACAGTAAAGATGTTTTCATTTCAAATTAGTAGCTAGTAAATATTCAAATTAATTAAAAGTTACCCACATTTATAATAATTATTAAATTACATATTTTTCATTTAAATTAGTCATAAAGTAGTATGATTATTATTCACACACCTGGTTTATAGTTGGTTCCTTAAAATAAGCTTTTTTACTCTGGTTGGGTAAAACTAGTTCAAAAATATGGATTTTTTTTTTCTTTGGCGGGAAATATCTTTTAAAACTTGTCTGGGGAAAATATCACTGCTTTCATGCTTTGGTGTGTAACCTTGGTCCGATCTTATTCTACATTCATATCTAACCATTTAATTGAAAATTAATACACGATCGTGTTCATATTACAAGGGTGCAATAAATGTTGCTGACTTTTTTTTTTTCTTTCGCGAGTAAAAAAATATTATTAAAAATAATAGTTGGGCACAAAATTAATAATAAATTAAAATATAAAAAACAAATAAATATCTATAATTAATTTAATCCTACACTTTTTAAGAATATAAGAATATTTAAATAATACAAAGATAACACACTTTACATTTAAAATCTCATATATACAATATTAAAAAATTTTAAAAATAAATACACCTCTTTAAAATCTTTAGACTCTTTTTATAAATTCATTTTCTTTAATTTTAATTTTTTTTATATAAATACAGAATTATAAATCTAATATTTTTATATTTAAATTTAAGTACAGAATTGATTTAAGTTTAAAATTATATATCTGCACTTAAAATATACAAAAACTTAATGTTTCATCATCTATTCTTTAAAAAAAAAAAAAAAGAGAAAAACTCTTTTACGTAGAAATTTTAAAAAAAATCTCTTAATAAAAGAGACATGCTTCCTTGAAACAAAAAAAATTATAAAAATTTCAACCAAACTTTGATTTTTATTTTAAAACAGACTGAAATTTGGTTAGGCCCAAATAGCACGATTCTTTTTAAAAAGTAATTATTTATATAATTTTAATCTAATTTTTATTTAAATAAAAAATACAATTTTAAAAAAAATTAATATTTAAAAGTACTTATTATTTTATCAAATTTCAAGCCTAAATAAATGTAATCCAAATTCGTTTTGTTTTTTCTGGTTACTTCTTCAAAATGTCTCGAGCTACTTCCATGACCAATTCCAGCCACAACTTGGAGAATGTCAGTAACATCGTGCAATGCTTGGTTGAGATTTGCCTGGATACCTTATTCACCGATACAGAAGTCGCTGCTCAATTTTGTTTCCTTCTCGTATTTATTCAAATTGAGACTACAACATGTATCAGAATTTTACTAATTCGCATTGCGATATTTATATATATATATATTTGACTTAATTTTATTTATTTTAATTCATTCAAATAATATTGTTTAGTTCGTCATTTTTCACGAGACATAAATTTATAATATTAAAATTGAACCAAAATTGCGTCGAATTGATTGGGTGGACGGGGGTGGGGGGGACCAGACAGTGGGGGGATTGCAGTCCTATTACCGTGAGTGGGGTACGTGGACCCCACAACTTCTCTTGAACAGTTGCGCGTGAACACTGTGCCTGAGTCCACCTCAGCTTTCTGCTGCCGGCACCTCTTTTTTTGTTACCTACTACTTCTACTTCTAGTAGTAGCCATGCAACTTGCGTGGGGCCCGAGCCACCAGCAGAGGGACGTGGTCTCCTGCCTCTTTACAGGTGTACGACCTCGATCCCGCTCCATCTTCGACCCGCACTCCCAGATTTTCATACTCATAGGTACTACGTTTGTGGTCCATAAAATCTCCGCTCGACACGTGTCGCCTCTGGGTTCTTATGTCGCTTTCCACTGGGGCACCCCCCCTAACTCTGCCCACTCTGATACGTCGTTTTGGGGTCTTTTCCTCCCCCTGCACTTCCTCGCCTTCGTACCATAAACAGTCAAACAACAAAGATCCAAATGCACCCTCTCTTTTTTATTATTTTTAAATTATATTAAAGTAAAATCCTTTATTTACGATGATTTTTTTTGTTTGTAAAATTGTAGTACATAACGCTATTATTAATTTTAACATGACAAGCGTGTAAAACGTGACCTTTTTTTTTTTTTTAATAAAAATAAAATTATGTTTCTAAGTTTATAATCTATGCGTGCCAACACAATAATACTTGTTTTAAATTTTGGATTAAAGAGAAGGAGAAGTTAGTGGAAAAGTAAGTTGTCACTTCCGAGTATAAAAAGGTGGCTTCCTAGAAAGTTTACCTATTTTACTATTCTACTCCCAATCTCTATCATGCACCTGTCTATACCTATAATCTCCCATTTTTGTTCCAATTATATAACCTATAATTACCCACTTTTCTTTTTCTTATTTTTATTCACCAATTTTTTTATTTATAAAAAAATAATCTTAAATTTATTTTAAATTGATTTCGTTGATTTATATAACAAAAATTGATTTAATTCTGCTCGGGACACATTGGCTGGCTAATTATATTATCTATTTTTAAAACAAACAGTTGTAGAAACTGTTTACTTTAAGAAAAAATATCTCACGTCGACAGTGTGCTCTTTTGACATGATATGTTAATTTATTGATAAATTGACACAAAATATTAATCAAATAGGAAAATATTATTAAAATTGTTTAATTAAATAATAAAATCATGTAGCTGCTTCCCACATCATTGATCAATCTTTGTCTTATTTTCAGAAAATCTCCAATAAGCTCGCGCCACAAATCCCGCCACGTTATCACCAATCACACCGTTGGATCCCTCCCCAATCCTCGATTTTTGTGTCAACCCCCTTCAAAAAGTCTTCCTCCCTTTAAAAAGTGATTTTCCAAACCTCTTCCTTCCTTCTTCTCTCTCTCTCTCTCTCTCTTCCTCCCTCCCCACCGCTCCCACTAACCAACAACCGCTCTTCTTCTCTCTTCTATCACTGCCCTTCCTTTTTTATACCCAAAATCCTTACATCTTCCTTGTTTTGCCCGTCCTTCCATCTCAGTACCGAGATATTCAATAAAATGTAAGCGGGAAGCAGAGAAAAGCGCTTGTGCAAATGGCTTTTCATGACCATCTTCCTCAAGAACTGGCTTTTCAGCCTTTCACGGATGAGCAACAGTTAGGTCAGAACAGGGACATGCAGAGACTGCTATCGCTCTCCGCCGCCACAGCAGCCGGAGGACCCTCGCCCACCTGGCTCAACAACGCTACTCTCCGGCAGCAGAATTTCCTCCCCTTGCAACCCGACTCCAACGCGACGCAAGCCGATGATGTCCGGCGGATAATACCCTCCGATAGAAGCATCGATCGAGGCGGCGATCGGAATCAGACCGACAGCAATTTTGAGTCCGAGGATTTGGCTGGGTACAAAGCTGACATTTTGGGACACCCCCTTTACGACCAGCTTTTATCGGCTCATGTTTCGTGTTTGAGGGTTGCCACGCCAGTCGACCAGCTTCCTAGGATCGACGCTCAGCTTCAACAGTCACAGGGCGTCCTGGAAAAGTACTCTGGGCTCGGAAATGGGGTGGTGGATGTGAAGGAGCTCGATCAGTTCATGGTTTGTCTTTCTCTCTCTTTTCGGCGACCTCGTTTCATATTAATCCACTTCCTAGGCGTTGAAGACTTTAAGGATGCGTGTGTGTTCGTGTTTTATTATTATTTTTTGATGTCTAGTGTTTTGGTTAACTGTGCTGCTTGTGGGCTTCCTTTTTTTAAGTGGTTTTGGGCATATTCATGGTTGTGTTAATCGATGTTACACAGTCGAATGTCGGTTATTCCGTTATGGTGCCTGTTAAATCATAAATGCCAATTCTTTCGAACTTCTTTTCCTCTTCTCTTATTCAGCTAATCTTAGACCTTCCTCTTCTAAATTTCTGGGGCTTATCATTTAAATAACAATAAAGAGGGACACTTAAGATTTGGGGAGCACAGTTAGCATAAGCTTGGAGAGTGGGTTCGTGGAAGATTTTAGTGAGCTTTAGATGATTATGGGTAGAAAACTCGTGAAATGAAAGAAAGAAAGACGATGACGATGATTTGGTAAGAAAAAGTATGTACATATTTTTTTATGAAGGAAGTGAGTACCAGACGATTGATGTGTACTAGAGAGCAAGCGAATCTGATATTGTCCTGGACTGTGGCACGCATCCATAGAGACTTCATGCTGTTCGATCCCTTTTACAATAATACAACTTTGGAGTGCTTTTAAGAATCTTTCTATTAATGTTGTCATAATCTTCCCACTGTTTGATGGTTCAGTTCTTCTTCTTTTGCTTTGGTTCAGTTATTGAATTCATGTAGAATATGTTCTGGAATCACATACCAGCTTGTTGAAGCTCTCACCAAGTTTTCTGGACTTTTCTTCCCCCTCATGTGTGTACGTTTCTGTCATGCTTAAAGTACAATAATGAGGGTATGGGACCTTAGGGATTCTGTACCAACTGCTCACAGTATCTGTCCTGCAGTAAATGGCAATTGGAGAATCTATTGATTGCATGCAACAGCCTAAAATATTGATTTTTTCAACATTTATTCTACCTTTACACTACGGACAAATGATGGGAGAATGAGAAAATATCATGCAATATATTTTTTATTATATTCTCGAAATTTGTTCAAACTTAATTTTCTTTCTCAGATATTTATTTAAAATCGATTTATTTCACTGCGATAACATGAACTAGATTATTGTGAAAGCATTTATGGAAGTTTGCTGTATTGGAGTTAAATGTCTGTGCTATTATTAATTTCATTTTTTTAAAAAAATTATATAGAAACTCTTTGGTTGAACTATCAGTTGTCTTAATTGCTTTTCAAGACACTTGCCCTCTCTTTCATCTGAAGCTAAGTTTCACCCACCCTTTGCCATTACATTGTAGACACACTACGTACTATTGCTCTGTGCCTTTAAAGAAAAATTGCAACAACATGTGCGAGTTCATGCCATGGAAGCAGTGATGGCTTGTTGGGAGCTTGAGCAGTCTCTACAGAGCTTGACTGGTAATTTCTAACTATCACTTGCACTGAAATTTATCTTGCAGGGTTTCAACATTGAACTCAAATTTGGATGTACTCAAATAAATGCACAATATATCTGCAAAACAACTTAATATGAAAAAAAATGAAATTAAAAACGTGACTTCAATCTTTATAATATGAGATAATTTAGTAAATTAAAAATATTCATTTTTTTTAAGAATGACTAAAGTCCAGAGAAAATTATTCTACTCTTTGTCATTATTTCCCTCATATTCTCATTAGTTTTTAACTTTTACATATTTCTCAACATAGTTCATTTTTCTTATCCTTTCCAAAATAGGTCTTGAATGAAAGTTTCATAAACTCGAGCATACGTGAAGTTAATCTGCCTACTTTGAGGGCCCTATGACACTTATTATTATATAGTCTAGCCGTTTGAAAAAGTGTTTTATATAATTGAATATGTCACAATAGACAATCTTGGCTTTATATACATTTGGAGAATGAGTCGGCTACTAATCTCTTTAATTGTTAATTATGCAATCAGTGTATTCCACCTCAATCCTAACTCTTATCTTTCTATAATGTAATATACAATAGAGATGAAAAGAGTCCCTTTTGCTTGTTGTTTATGTGATCTTGTATATTCTCTTATTTGTTTACACTTTTGGACACAAAGTTGCGTAAGTGAAGTGGGGCAGTCCTATGAGAGTTAAAGCCAAATAATAAGGAAGATGTCCCTGGCTGCAAGAGTCTACCGTTGATTCTTCTCTTGTCATTGCCCACAAGGCTAGATATGCTTGTATAATTGGTCCAATAATTGAGTCTAGATTTCTTTTTCTCTTGAATAATGGAAGTACACAATAATAAAAAAAACCCTGGATTTAGGGTTTTGAAGGGTACTCACTCAATTATGTTTATCAAGCAGTCTCTCCATTTTTCAGCAAATAGGATAGGAAAAGAGTATAGCTAAAAAGTATGGACACTGATCATATGATACGGATAGTGCAGTTTAACAAATTATAAAATGTTCAGTTACAATTTAAAATCGTGTCACATATGACATATGACATGGCTTCGTTTTCTGAGTACCCATTCATAGGAATGTACCACTTGTAGCCAATGTAGGATTTGGACCTTGGACCTTGAAGATGAAATGGTTATAATGAGAATCAAACAATGATGCATATTGAACAGGTGTATCTCCGGGAGAAGGGACAGGTGCAACAATGTCGGATGATGAAGACGACCAGGTAGAGAGCAATGCCCACTTATTTGAAGGAGGCCTAGATGGTGGTGATAGTCTGGGTTTTGGTCCTCTTGTTCCAACTGAAAGTGAAAGATCTTTGATGGAGCGTGTGAGGCACGAGTTGAAGCATGAACTAAAACAGGTGATTATTAACAACACCTAATTCAAACTGCAGGTAGCAACAACGTTGTTGAACACAAATAAACTGTTTTTTCCTCAGGGTTACAAGGATAAGATAGTGGACATAAGAGAAGAGATTCTGCGAAAGAGGCGAGCAGGGAAGCTCCCCGGGGACACCACCTCCCTTTTGAAAGCTTGGTGGCAATCACATTCTAAATGGCCCTACCCAACGGTAAGCGTTTGAATATATTTGATAGTGGGCTGGGTTGGCCGGACTTAGAGGTTAAAACAACTTTTAAGTATTGGACTTAATTATTTATTTATTTTTTAAGTTAGTGGTCTAAGTTCATCTTAATTTAAACTCACCAATAAAGATTAAGTAGTACCCAAGAATTGAACTATTTTTATGTTTGTATGATTAAAATTTGTTTCAAATTTTCTGAATTCAACATATTTTACAAATAAATAACATTTTTATTTTAAAAAGCTAAAAAATTAATTTATAGTCAATTTAGTAACACTTTCATAGCTATTTTAATCTAAATATAATCACATTTTTACCATGCTTGATTTACTAGAAAATAATTGGATTTATAAAGAGAAAAAATGAGACATGATATCAGAGAATATAAAATTGAGAATAAATAATGGATATAATGTAAAATTTAAAGATTGAAAAACTTGATAGATTTTGTTTGGGGTTTGGTTTTAAAATTGCGTAAGCATAATATACGGTCTTGAATCTACAGTTGCTAATACAAATGGATGGGCATGAATTTGCTTCTCTATAATTCATTGGTTGCTAATACTCTATAGTTACGTTGTTGCTTTAGGAGGAAGACAAGGCAAGGTTGGTGCAGGAAACAGGGTTGCAGTTAAAGCAGATAAATAACTGGTTCATAAATCAAAGAAAAAGGAATTGGCATACAAATAATCCTTCTACTTCTACTACCCCTAAAAGCAAGCGCAAGAGGTGGGGTTTCAATATATGCTGATCATGTTTTACCCTTTATGAACTATATATGCTGATCACTCTTGTTTGATACTAGTAGCAGTGCAGGTGAAACCAGTAACCAGAGCTTCATGTGAGAATGGGCACTATTTTGAACAGAGAAAACTATAGATATTCCTCATTACTCGATGCGATGCTGGATCATTCATGGGATTCGTAGGATCAGAGCATTACCAACCCAGCAAGAACCTGAAACGATGGATGGATATTCTGGGGATGTGAAAGGGAATTTAAAGATGAAATAATTCAGAAATAGTAATTACATTAGTATTGTTGTTGTATATGAGGCTGCTGCTTGATACCTGACATGGTTGATGCCTACACAATCTTATTCCATTTAATGGGTATCTTGCTGATACCTATATATTTTTACTGTATTACTACACTGAAAATGACCCCCAAAAAAAAAAGAAGTTTTACTAATTTTACTGCAATTTACGCCAGTTTTTATTGCTATTACCAATTTTGTTAGATTTGTGTTAATGAAACGAGAGAAAAGGAGTATCCCAGTAAGATAATTCAACATCTTGCCGACTCGTTTTCTCAATTACGCTTATACACTGTTCTTTTTAGATTTAAGTTAAAAATGAGATTTTTAAGTAAGCAGTTATTAAAGATAGTAATGAATGATATTTTGAGCTGTCGTTACAGACTGTGTCTATTGAAGAGCCTGAGCCAACCGCACTGACTCATTAGAAGGTTCAAGAAATCTTATACTGAACCGACATACCCTGACAACAGAAGTCAATTAAATGAAACAACTGTACATTAGTGCACAATTGTTGATGTAAAAGTAACGTTGTTATTAATGTTAACAGAAAATGTGATATTTCCTTTTTATAGTAATGTTATGTACAAATCTTTTACCAACTACAACAATTAATCTTTTCATTTCTTGTAGACAATAAACTTTAAAAAACAAGTATAAATAGAATTTATTAATGTCAATGATAGAATATTGTAGGGGCTTCAAAGTGTTGAAATGGAATATGCCAATGGCATTGAATGTCAAAGTTTCTCGTTTGTCAAGTTTCCAATTTGTTTGTTTTGATAATAAATGGTACATTATTATGGTGTCCAAGCTTAACTTGTAAGTCATGTTTGGGAGTTTTGGAAGAGAGGGAAATTAAAGAGGAGGAGCTACGTACCTTCCCCCCTTTGTACACAAGTTTTATGAAAGAAGGGAATAGAGAGTGTCTTTGTTTTGTTTGGGAGTTAATTAATTATAAAGAGTGAAAATGAAAGGTAGGTAGTGGAAAAAAGAATATAAACTTAAATGCATGTTGTAGATGCCCAAGTTGCACAAAAGGGGGGCAACTTCCGAGTCCCTTCTTCCTACAACGAGCACATTCTCACTCAACATGATTTAATAACACTCGTTTTCTTCTGCAAGCAATACATCAATAACCTACCTGATAGGCTAGTACGTACTTAACGATATCTCCTCCTTCCTTCTTTTTCTTTTTTCTATTTGTTTAGGGGATTGATTAATTGTTTAAGGAAACAATAGATTGACTAATTAAATCAATCGCAAAAGGATTATATAAACATGGTAAAAGTAAATTTCATTTAAAGTCTGACAAATTAACTTATATATACATATGTTTTTTAGAATAAATTATTTTTATATTTTATAATTAATACACTTATTACATGATATTTTTTAATTTTAAAAATATACCTAAATTTCTCTTAAAATTAAAAATATATAATAAAAAACTCTCTCCTCACTTAATTAATGCACTTATTACACCATATTATCTTCTATTATAAAATATATATATACAATCTCCTTTAAAAATAAAAAATATGCTATAATTTAATTCAAATGTCTCAAAAAAAAATTTATAAAAGAGAAAATTAATAAAATAAAATAGGAATCTCATAAATTTTTTAATTTATTGTTCTCTAATACTAATTATTTCTTCTCAAAATAATTGTAAAGTTTGTGTATGAAATACTAATTTCGTTGGCTTACAAACTTGGTTAAAAATTGAAAAAAAAGATAATTTTTTTGAAAGAGTAATTATTTATTTTTTATCTGTTTTTCTTTCATAAAAAGAATTTAAATTATTTAAATTAAGTTGTAGAATATTTTTTTTAAAAAAAATTCATGTACATTTTCATAATATAGAAGAGGTTTGTGTAATAAAAGTATTAATAATAGAAGAAATACTATTTTACTCTTTTTTTTAAAAAAAAATTGTGTGTATTTTTTTTAATAAAAGGAAAGACATTGTAATAAAAGTATTAATAAGAAAAGTGAATGATATTTTATTTTTATTTTTAAAGTAAAATTATAATAAAAAAATTTATGTAATAAAAATATTAATTAAGAGAGAGAATTTACTCACTTTTTATTGATTTAGTTGATCTATCATTTACAAACTAGGAGACTCAATTTTTACAATAGTTGATAAACCAGAACCATTTACGTACAGACATGGAATAAATCTTAGTAAAAAAAATATATTAGTACGTTTATATATTTACCTATTATTAGCTTAATTTATTAATTTTATGCAAATTGGATCTAAGAAGAAATTAAACCTAATAATCTCTCATTACTTAAATTAAGGAAAATTGAGATGAAGAAAACACGGAATTGCCCAAAAAGAATGGTCTTTACATAATGAATATATAACCCACCAACATAAAAAAAAAATAACGAGGTACGAGCTGAGGCAATCAAATCCTTAAAAAAAATAAAAAAAAATAAAATCATGAATTATATACGTTATACAAAAATCGTGTTTCGAATTTGAATATTAACAAGAGAGTCAAATAAGAAAAAAAATAAAAAATCATGAATCAGTTTGGCGCGGCAGAGAAGCAAAAGGAGCGGCGAACCTGGCAGAGAAGCTAGGAGGCAAGCCTTGGTCGTCGTCGTCGCTCTGAGCCCTACTGTTGAAGTTGAGAGCATAGCTATGTTCATCATACTGAAACCTCTTCTTTTGCTTCTTCTTTATCTTTCTTATCAATGTCTTCCACTTTGGCCCTGCAATTACTTCTGAAACCTCCTTCATCTTCCTTAACTTCTCAATCACCCACGGCTCTTCATCATCTTCTCCCTTCTCTTCCAGCAGATTTCTACCATCCTCGTCCTGCTTTCGCCGCCATTTTAACCGGAAAACCCCAAAGCATCCACACCCGTTAGCCTCTTCTTGGTCGTTGAAATCTTCCATCAATGGCTTTAGGGAAGAGAATGAGGTTATAGAAAAGTATTTATAGAGGTAGAAGCAAAGGACGAAGAAACGTTAAAGAAACCGAAGCTACCATATATACCTTGCTCATTATTATCCTGCGGGAAAGCAAATAATTAATTAAATAATAAAGGAAGAGGAATTGTTTGACTTTAAATGGTTCCAAGAAATGTCTTCCTTTACACTCTGGAGATGTAGTTGCTTTTATGCTACATGGCAATTGTTTAACGAAACTTCCATGTTCAATTATATATATCTTCTTACGCCATTTCTACGTAAACTAATGTTATATAATTATTTTTTTGGCGGAAAAAAAAATTAGAGTAAAAAAAGAGTCTTATTGCTGATAGCAGGTGTTAAACCTAAATTTTTTAAAGGATGCACTTTAATTTTTATTTTTTATGAAAAGACAAATTTCATAAATTTCTATACAAATAAAAAAAATTAGCTATATTATGATTATAGGTTTTATGTCTTTTTTTTTTTGGGTTAATGTTAGGACACAGAAATTCAAACTTAAAACTTCATTTAAACTATTCAAAACCATCGTTAATGTCTTTTATTATATAAACCTTTACTTATAATAATGAATAAACAATTGAGGTTTTAATTAAAAGCATTTTATTTTATTTTATTTTTAAAATGACGAGATAAAAAAAAAAAAAGGAAACACTAATATTTCTAGATGAAAATCCAATTCAAAATCATGTTGACCTGTAAGACGGCTCAAGTGCAGTGTCTTAATCGTGGAGTGGGGTACACGTACAATAGGTGGCATACACGATGTTAACGCAGCAGAAGGTGTGGAAGAAAGAGTCTAGGGTCAGAATCAGTTGGAATCTGGAAAAATAATACCACAGATGAAAGAAAGACTTTGAATTCCTGGCAATTGTCCATTATTTTTTTACAAGTTTGAAGCAATATGAACAAAATCTTTTTCCTTTTTTTTTTCCCACTCAAGAAGGATAATGACATTTCAATATATGATTATGCAGTAAAGATAAAAAGCCTGAAACTTTTTGACTCCCACTAGTTACCGTCTCACAGTTGACCTTATCCATGATGTACCGCACAATGTGTTGCCGAGAAATTCTTTAGTGTGTGAGTGGATCTCATCACCTCAAATGGCTCCTTGCTCGGTGAACTGGTACATTATATGGCTCTCAAGAATATCTCATGCATTGAAGCGGCTCATTGCCTGACACAAACAAACTACGAATTAATTCTGCCCTTGGGATTGCAATGAAGCTGGTTGCTGCTGTTGATTTTGTCCTTTGGGAGGAATTTTGGCTGCCATGGAGCGTAATTCATTTGCAATCTCTGTGAAACTTGGTCTCCCTGATGGTTCTGAAGACCAGCATCTCTCTGTCAGCGATCTCCATTCTGGATCACAAGATTCTGGAACTGGGGGCCTCAAAGTGTTGCTCACAATACCACCTAATTTATGTTTGATAAAGAAGGCAAAAAAACCCATATGCAGCATAACTCAATATCTGAAAGCCAGATAATCAAATTTAAAGTATGATTCTGCAACCACACGGATTACCTATAATAGCCCCATAGTGCAAATCAGCGTATGGCTCTTCTCCAGTGAGGAGTTCCCACATCACAATACCAAATGAAAACACATCGACCTAACAACACAACAAATATCACCTCAAGTTTAGAGAGTGACAGAATCTGGAGAGTATCAAATATATATCAATGGTTCAGTTGAACTTTTTTATAGTATGAACCTTCTCTGAAACAAGGCTACTGCTTCCATTCAGTAACTCTGGAGCCATCCAAGGTAGTGTTCCCCTCACACCACCAGAGATCAGTGTCTGACGTTTCACTTGGGATAGACCCAAATCACCAACCTAGAATCAGAAGCAAAAGTGTAAATAAGGTTCGCAACATGATAGGAACAACTAATGAATGATATACTGCTTCATGCTAAAAGTGGAGCTCTCTGTTGATCTCAAAAACCATGTAAGATAAAACCTAATGTTAATTGAGCATCTAGAAGTTCTAATAAGCAACTACCAATATTTTCTCTGCACCAAATCTATGATCTTCAAATTCTCCAAAGAAAAAAAAATGTTTGATTAAATCATCTAATTTCTTGGAACAACGATGCACTACCGGCCCAATACTTTTTAAAATTTATAGAGGGTTAAAGCAAAATTTAAAAGTGAAACATTTTTAAAAAATATTATTAAAATAAATAGTAAAAAAATTTTTTTGAGGTCTAAAACATTAGTTTTACTAGTTTTATCCTTAAGTTGGCCCTGCAACAATGTAACCAACAAAAAAAATTTACATAAAATAATTAAAAAGATATACAGATCTAAGGAGGAAAGAGAGCATCCAAACCCTAATATGGAATTTAAAATTTTAAAAAAGATAAGAATGAGGGGAAGAGTTAAAGGAAGAAGAAACAAGTTCATCCAACAACCTCATGCTTTGTGTGCCACCTGAGGGAGGGTTGGGGTTTGAGAAATAGAGTCAGGTTCGACTCTTAGCACTGTACCCCAAAAAAAAAACAACCTCATGCTTTAAATCACGAAATGAGTGTTTGTGGGCTTTCATACTTAGTGATTTCAAGACAACCAAAGCCCATTGTTTATTTGGAGTACAACACAAAACAAAATAACTCTAAAAAATTAAGATCTAAAATTTATTTATAGAAAACGTTTCAAGAGAGTTAGAGAAGTGGATAAGACATTACCTTAATAGAGGACTGATAATCATATATTGAAGAGTTATAATTTATTATCATAATAAATAAGTGCATAAAGTTACAATTATTTATAGTGTACTCCATATGAGTGTAATCTGATGGGTTTTAGAATGAAAATTCAGTATATTTCAGTTAAAAGTAAAGGATTACACTCAATAACTCTTCCTTGGAGCCAAGTTCCTATAGCATACCCTTTTCCCTGGTATCCTGTCCTTCCCTTCTCGAAATAATGATTAGTTTCAGAATGCCTTTCCCCTCTACCCATCACCCATTCTATATTGCTCCACTACTAACTAACTAGTATGTTAATGACCATTCTGCCCCTACTCTCCTATTCCTCCTCTCATAGACCTTCCAAGCCTTGGACTTACTATCGTGGCCCAACATACTAGCCCCAATTCCCTGGTCATGCTTATTCCTAACAATACCCCCTGCTGGATCAGCAGCCTTGTCCTCAAGGTTGAAGTGTGGGAATTGATGAGTCAAAGATGAGGCTTCTTCCCAGGTTGCATCTTCAGGTGGCAACCCTGTCCACTGAATGAGGTATTCCCGTGCATTATGGCCCTGCTCCTTCTTGTCTCTGATGGCTAGAATCCTCTCTGGTTCGATTAATAAATCAGCCTCCATATCAGTAGGTAAGGTGGCAACAGTAGTATGATCTCGAAGAGCCCTTTGTAACATAGAAACATGAAAAATTGGATGCACCCGAGACTGAGGGAGAAGAAGAAGTTTATAAGCGACTTCTCCATGTCGAGCCATGATTTGAAAAGGGCCATAATACTGGGGGGACAGTTTAGAGTAGATTTGGTGAGACAAGGACACTTGCCTGTGAGGCCGTAACTTCAAGTACACCCAATCACCAATAGCAAATTCAATGTTTTCCTTTTTTTTATCTACATAGTACTTCATTAGATCTTGAGCCTTGCTAAAGTGACCTTTCAGTTGTCTTAGTGCTTCATCTCGATCTAAAAGTTTGTTGGCCACTACTTCTACCTTAGTTTCTCCCCGTAAATAACAAACTATTGTAGGAGGTGGGCGTCCATAGACGGCTTCAAAAGGGGTGGTGCCTATGGAGATGTGAAATGTTGTGTTGTATCAAAGTTCTGTCCATGGCAACCATAAGGACCAATTTTGGGGCTGTTCGGAAGCAAAACATCTCAAATATGATTCCAAACATCAGTTGATCACCTCTGTCTGTCTATCAATTTCTGGGTGATAGGATGAACTCGTTTTTAAAGTTGTTCCTTGCAATTAAAAAATCTCCCTCTAGAATCCGCTTACAAAAATAAGATTCTTATCACTCAAAATGGATAAAGGAATTCCATGCAATCTTACTACTTCTTTAATTTGATGAAGACTGCAGCGATGCTTTTGGCCGAGTAAGGGTGTTGTAACAAGATGAAGTGAGCATATTTGAAGAGACAATCCACTACCCCTAGAATCGCATCGTGCCCTTTGGACTTAGGTAATGAAATATAATGAAACTTCTTCCCAAATCCTCTCTAGAATTGGTAATGGTTGTAGTAGTCCATTAGGCATGGTTGATACACTCTTCATCCGTTGGCAAGTAGGACATGCTTGAACAAATTCCATCACTGTTTTCTTCATTTTTAGTCAATACAAGTTTGCTGCCAACCTCCTATAAGTTCTCAAATACCCTGAATGACCCTCGAAAATTGAAGAATGGAACTCCTTTAATAGTGTAGGGATTAATTCTGATGTTGCAGGGATCACTAATCTGTTTTTAAAAAATAGTACCCCATTGTACAGCCAGACCCTGGCTTACTGTTTGGGCCCATTTCTAGTTCCTCCTTATTTTTTGCAGCTTAGTATCTTTTTTCATTGCTTCCAGCAACTCCTTCTTTTAAAGCCACACAAGATAAGATATGATGGCAGCAAACTCCCCTTCTACTGGCAGCCTAGATAAGGCATTCGCAGCTTTGTTTTCAGGGCTTGGTTTATACATTACTTCAAATTTAAACCCCAACAATTTGGCCATCCAGTTTTATTGATCTGCAGTAGTTATTCTCTGTGTTAATAGGTCCTTCAGGCTTCTTTGATCTAAGTAGACTACAAACTCCCTTCCCATCAAATAATGCCTCCAATGCCGAATGGGTAAAACCACTGCCATCAACTCTTTCTCATAAATGGATTTTGGGAGATGAGTAGAGGACAAGGTTTTACTATAATATGCTAAAGGTCTCCTATCTTGCATGAGGACATCGCCTAAACCAGTATCTAAAGCATCACACTCCAAGGCAAATGACTTAGAGAAATCTGGGAGTGCAAGAACAGGGGCTGTGGTGATAGCCTTTTTTAGATTTTCAAAGGCTTCCTGTCCTACAGGCCCCTAATTATAAGAGTCTTTCTTGGTTAATTCCATAAGAGGTTTGGTTAATTTCCCATAATCTTTGATGAATTTTTTGTAATAACCTGTCAAGCCTAGAAATTCTCTCACCCCTTTTATATTGTGAGGAATAGGGCATTCCAATACACTGGACACCTTCTTCGGGTCAACTGCAACCCCTTCTTTAGATAGCACATGGCCCAAATATTCTACTGTATTCTTCTCAAAACTGCATTTGCTTTCATTAACCACAAATTGATTCACTTGAAGCACCTCCAATACCGTAGTTAAGTGTCTCAAATGGGAGTCTCAATCCTCACTATAGACTACTATATCATCAAAAAATATTAGTACAAACTTACGCAAAAATAGTCTAAAAATTTGGTTCATGGTAACTTGAAACGTTGTTGTGGCGTTTATTAGTCTAAAAAGTATGACCAAATACTCATAGTGACCCTCATGAGTGCAAAAAGCAGTCTTTGCCACATCCTCCTATCTCATTCGGATCTGATGATAACCTGCCTTGAGATCCAATTTTGAAAAGAAACAAGCTCCATGTAACTCATCAATTAGCTCCTTAACTACTGGAATAGAAAACTTATCTTGTATCATGACCTTATTCAGAGCCTTGTAGTCCACACATATTTTCCAGGAGCCATCTTTCTTCTTGACTAAAATCACTGAACTAGAGAAAGGACAAGAGCTACTGCGAATAATTCCCAACTTGAGTAACTCTTGGACCTGGCGCTCTATCTCATTCTTCTGATGATGAGGGTATCGGTAAGGCCTCACATTAACTGGTTCTATCCCTTCTTTTAACACAATTCGATGAGCAATCTCACGAGGAGGGGGAAGGTCTATGGCTCCCTTAAACACCCCAGGAAAACTTTCCACAAGTTTCTCCACATCGTATTGCTGTTGTTTTATATATCTTCCCACTTTTATTACCGTCAACTCTCCTTCAGTTTTCCACAACACCCCTTCCACTATTCTGGTGGAGGAATCCATGACTCCTAGGAGAGACCCAATACTGACCTCTGACCAGTGGTGACCAAGATTGAAGTTTTTGACCCCTTGGAGCTTCACCATTCCTTTCTCTGACTGAAAAAACATTGACATTGCCTTCTAGTCCATCATTACCTTCCCCAAGGTCTCTAGCCAAGCTACTCCCAAAATCATATCCACTCCCCCTAACTTCAGGACATAAGCATCTATCATAATATTGTTTTTGCCCAGTTGCAGTGGTAGTCCCTCACATTTCCACTGTGTCAGAATTCGATGACCATCACCCAACCTTTCTCCAAATTTCTTGACCGAATCCACTGAAACATTCAAGGTGGTCACTACTTGAGGAGCCACAAAATTATGGCTAGCCCTGCTGTCTACTAACACCAAAATCAGCACTCCCTTCAACTTCCCCTCCAACTTCATTATTCTTAGAGCTGTCATTTCTGGTCCTACCGCACCTAGTAATCCCATTATCTTGCACTCGAGACCTTCTCCTCCTCCCTGTTCCACTTCAAGAGCTAGCACCTCTGCGAGACCACCTTCCTCGTCGTCTTCCACGACTACTAACCGAAGGGCTTTCTCCGAGCATTGATGCAACGGGTGGAACTTGTCTCCGCATTTTAAAACAGAGCCTTTTGTTGTGTCGGTCCATCAGCTTTTGGTAAGACAAGTACCCAGTTCCCTTCGTCTTCTCGAACGAAGGTCCGCGTTCGTTCTCCCAGCGACGAGGTACACTCGTAGAGTGTGATGTGGCTGGTGATGGAGCCTTTGAGAACGAGGAAGAAAATACTGCTGCTCCCTTCCCTTGCCCAAATGACGATGACCCACTCATACTGTGATTAGGCTTTGTTGGGTTTGACGATATGGACCCTTCTTGGGCCCTTAGGATTGTACCCGACCCGAAATATCATCCTCCACTACCATGACCCGTCCTGGCACATTATGCTGCTATCTCTGCTTCCACTGCGATTCCCTCCATTTCACATTCCATGTCCCGTGCTATCTGTATTGCTCGCCACCTCGAGTCCGGATGGAAAGACCTTACTCTCTGTCGTAGGTTAGGACGCAGGCCACCCATGAAGTATCCCCAATATTGACTCTCTGTCAACCGAGAGACTTGAGTTGATATCTGTTCAAAAGTGTTAATGTATTCTTCCACCGTTCCAAATTGGTGCAGGACCGAAAGCTCCTCATAAGGGTTATCATATATCGTACCTCCATACCTCAATAGCAATGCCTACTTAAACTTCCCCTAAGAGAGATTGTCATCCGTCTCCCTCAATAGCGTGAACCAATGTATAGTGTTGTTCTCCATGCACAAACATAATAGTTTCACCTTTAATTCCTTCGACGTGTTATGCACCTCAAAATAAGCCTTTGCTCTTTAAATCCAATCCATTGGGTTAGTTCCATGGAATCTGAGAAGCTTAACCTTCTTTATCGAGACACGGCATTCATTCTATCCATCTTGAAATGTTCCCACGCCTGGCTGTCTCATCGCATTTTTGGCCAATCTTTCTACAAAGAAAGACCCTCCTAGTGACATAAACCTCCCTTAATCTCCTTCAACTCTTTTTCCAGCTGCTTTCTCCATTTCTTTCTACAACGTTTGCAGTAAGGTTTCCTGTGACTATTACATCTTCTCCAACAATGATTTCTGCACCTCTAATTGAGAATGCTGCATTTCCACCAATGCAGCCCGAAAATCCCCTATGGTAAATTCCAATCCTTCCACTCGTGCCCCCATCGTCTCTATTGCAGATAGTCTAGCTTCCAAAGTGTCTCCCGTTGGTTTAGAAGGCATTGATATTCGGCAAGTCAGACCAATTGATAGATTCTAGAACAAAGATTCAGTATATTTCAACCAAAAGTAAAGGATTACATTCAATAACCCTCCCCTAGAGTCAAGTTTCTACATCGTACCCTTTTCCCTGATATCCTATCCTTCCCCTCTTGAAACAATGATTAGTTTTAGAATGCCTTTTCCCTCTACCCGTCACCCATTTTATACTGCTCCACTACTAACTAACTAATATGCCAATGACCCTTCTCTACTCCTCCTCTCCTATTCCTCCTCTCATAGACCTTTCAAGCCTTGAGCTTATTATCGTGGCTCAATATACTAGCCCCAATTCTCTGATCATGCTCATTCCTAACATAATCCTCTTTGCCTAATGTTGAAATAAGATTGCTTAGCTGCACACCAACTTTTAACCTTTTCACAGCCATCTCTCTATGATGTTTTTAAAAAAACTAGTACAAGCTAAGATTTGATATTTATTCAGCCTATAACCTTTGGTACATACCACCTAAAATATAATATTATTCTCGTAACCAATCCTACACAAAGATGACAGATATTAATTTTATATCCTTGCTTCTCTAGTGTGTGTCGGCATGTACAAGTCTATGACTTGTCTTTTCTGCTCAAATCACTCCTCTAGCCGTCATAGAAAAAATAGAGCACACCTACAATTATGCCCACCAAGCTCTAAAGTCGAGAAACCATTTTAATCAATATACCAACTCATTTTGTATATAAACTTTATTTACGTCATGCCTTGCAAGACCTAAGTACAATTGTACAAAGAGGAAACCTGGTGAACTTGACATAAATAGTTGAAAGTCATTTCTTTCATACATCACTCTGTATTTATGGCCCTTCAAGCAGGATGGGAACCAATGTAACTCATCATGCTCCTTCGAGCAAGGCCACCCCACCATGTCCCAACACTTAAAATCATCTGCTAAAAAAACAAAAAACTTGAAAACAGAAGAGCTATACTATGTTGCATTCTGGACATATCTCACTTTTACATTGAGTTCATCAAAATCCGAATTGACAGGGAAGCCAATCCACTATATATTTATTTCCTTAAAAGCAACACAATTAATTTAATGCAATTCTATTTTGATCAAAATTTGTAATGCATGTCTATCACATATAATGCAACATAACAAGATTCCAAGGATTATTAGATCATATTATAAACCTTGCATATTGGGCGATGTGGATCTCGGAGATTCACAAGCAAGTTGTCACTTTTCAAGTCAAAGTGTACAATATTTTTTCCATGCAAGTACTCCATACCAAAGGCCACATCCATTGCAATCAGAAGACGCTTGCGCTGGTCAAGATTTCTGATATGACCATATTAGTATCAAACTTGACAATATATTAAATCAAGTTAATGAAAAGGAACCAAGGAACAGGGTGAGGATGCTCGAGCACAGACTACCTCTCATTCTTCTGCAAGGCATTTCTTAGAGAACCATTAGCCATATACTCTGTTACTGTTGCCACAGAACCACCCGGTCCGTCAAGCACAACACCGTAGAAAGCTACCACATTTGGATGCTGCAAATCGGCGAGCTTGATTGCCTCATTCCAAAAGTCACCTCTCTGATGCATAAACCAGAAATCAATGTAATCAAGCCATCTCATTCGTCAGGAAATATAGTTGGTATAGGGTACAACAAAAGTCAAAACCATGAATAATGAGACACAGACCATGCGCTCTTGCTCTGAAGACTTTCCAGCAAAGCACCTATCATTAATCCGCTTGATTGCAACATCAGTGCCCCTCCATTTTCCATGATATACAGTTCCAAAGGTACCAGAACCTAATTCTCGCAGCTCTTCGAGGTCACAATTCTTTATAATCTAGCAAAGGTCCAACAGCAAGATGTTAGCTTAGCTGATTTGACAGCATCAAAACATAGAAAAGGAACAAAACACTACATTCAACCTGCAATCCTCCAAGGCCATCTGATATAGGAAAGCCAAAATTTGCCTTTTCTGGTGGCTTGCTCTTAATATCCTGAAAAGGAAACATATATATTTATAATAATGAAGCCACTCCAAAGAGTGATGGGACAAACATTTTAATTTGGAGACCATTCCTGCAATTACAAGACAGAGAAAGATAATACACATAAAGGAATATGAACAAAACTACCTGAACTTTAGCTTTACACTGTATATCTACTAGATTATTTTGAACATCTACATCCTCAATGTCCGCATGACTGTACACATCTCTGCCATGCAAGTCAGGATTGGAAGGAGTGCTTGAGTGCAGAACAGAAGCAGCTACACCTTCAGCAACAGCTTGAAGTTCTTGCTTGATCTGATCTTCCGCTGAGCATTCAGCAAAGAAACCAAAACACAATGAGTATGGCTCCAGAATTATATGTCAGCAATACAGTATTATATATATATATAAAATTTACAGACCCTTAGCAAACCAACCATGTTCTAAAGTTAGTTTCCTTTTGAATGGCTGGTGGCATCCATCATCCAGGTGAGCTTCTAAATTTTGTTCCTCATAATTACCCAGCAGGTTCTCGCCAAAGTGATCCTTAGAAGGAAAGGTTTCTTTCTTCAATGTATCTTTGTTACGTCCAGTTGGAAAGTAGGTACCATGGTGTATATTCCAGGGATCCTGACTGCTGAAAAGTGCGTTTGAAGAATTCAGCACATCTCCAGACCTGACAGATGGAGATATTGAGGATGGCGTGGCATCATCCTTGTGATGGCTTCCACTCCTTGATTGGGAATTTGATCCAGGAATGCCCCAAACAAGTGGTTGCGCAACCTCATTACATTCCTCCAGCCTGGAATTATGCCCACACGAAATTTTCGTACAAGAACAAGGCAGCACATCTGTCATCTTATTTGGATTTGCATCAAAGACCAATTTTGATCTGCCAAAGTTGTTATCCAGAAGCACTTCTTTCTCTATAACATGTTGATTATTGTGATCAAATTCATTGTTCCCACTAGGTTTATTAACTGACAGCTTACAGCAATCATCAATTACATAAATATCATCATTGTGTATCCTGAGGCTGTCCATCCTCCCATCAATTGGTCTCAGAGGGCCTTGTGTAACCCAATTATCTACAGTCTCTGCTTTTGAAACATAGCCAGCAAGTTCATTGGTATATTTTTTTGGTGGTTCTTGAACAACACACTCTGAAGTTTGTATGGCTGTGGCACCAACAGGAGGTATATCATTATTGACAGGTTTACTAACTAGCGCGTCCTGGTTAACCAAGTTTTCAACTGGCACCAAATAACGGCGGACAACTTTATCTTGGCAAGACAGTGGTGTCGTGCCAGAGAGCCCATCACTTGGTGACTGTTTATCACCCGCCCTTCCATTGGTGTCCTGGACAATTGAATTCCTAGGATGACCCAAACCGTCTATCTTTTGTATAAAATCCCTATCACCTTCAGGCTGCGACTCAAGATTTTGAGAGAGCCCGGTTGTATCAGTAAAAGGTACTCCAAGCGGAGGTTCCACTTTGCTAATGACCCTGGGTCGGGTCCCAATCACTTGCTCGTTGACGCCTTCCTTCAAGGGAGCAGTCACCATAACCGCATTTGTTGCTTGACCTTTTAGATTGTCCTCCATAGGGAGACTATGGTAACTTGGGATTGAATCAGAAATTGGACCTGCACCACCATCACACTGATCCTGAATTACAGGATCGGAATGTGCATGACCTAAGGTGTTCTGACACTTATAACAGTCCTCTAATCTTTGTATTTTCTTAGGGATCATTACTTTTTGTTGAGGTGACAACCCATCAGAAAAAATAGCATGCTCTTGTGGAGGAACCTGAACCCAACCATAATTACCTCCAACTACTGCAGAAGGAACTTGAACCTGGTCAGAGTTGCAGCTATTTTCAGCAGGAAGCTGGACAATCCTTATCCCTGATTTACATTCATCATTAAATTGGTCCACACGATTTTGGTGGGGTTGCATTAGTGGTTGCATAATATTAGGTGCTACACCAAAATGAGAAGATGAGGGAGTCATTGTCATTTGTACCACTGGGATAACCTGATAGGATGCTAAAGCTGGAGTATTATCACGAAACTGCTGTTGAATGAAGATAGAACCAGGATTCCCTAAAAATTGAGGATTTAAGAACCGCATCTGGGGAGGCAGCTGGACATAATCTGCATGGTTCATAACTTCCTGGCGTGAATCAACAAAGGGCCGCTGCAGATAAGGTACAGGTGGAGGAATGTCCATTCCAGATTGCTCCAACCCAAATTGCTGGTGGGATAGAGTAATTGGTACAGACCTTTCTAACTCAACCTCATTCTGGAAGGGTGAAGAGTGGATCGGAGCCACGGGTGTGCTCAATGGAACTGCAGAAGCATCTGGCTCTCCAATGACTAATTTTTCACCAGTGTCATGAGATGCTGCCACATCCCCCCTAATTGATAACATGCTAGTCGTGGGTGCCCCACTGGTATCCCCTTGGTCAGCAATTGAGCTTTCAAGAGCTTCTGTCGCACTGAAATCAGAATTGCGGATTGAAGTTGCACTTCTGATACTCTGCTTCCTTGTGCTTCCACCACTGATTCTATCTGAAAATCCATTCACAGCTTCAACATATTTCTGCCCACTGTCTTGTAAATCTCCAAACAGTACGACTCCAGAAGGATCAATTTCTGAAGCACAAAACAGAAAAACCCTCAATTTAGCTGAACCATCTGAAGATCTCTCAATTAATTTCTCATACTCATCCATCATATTTTCAAGATCATCGGGGCACGAAACTGACACCAATGCATCAAGATCCTCATCAGGAAGCTGATACTTGATAATTACAGGTTGCCCATATGTATCAACCATCTTTTGCATCAGTTCGTTGAAGCTCACGTCCCTCTTAAAACTAATAATTCTTGTCTGCCCTCCAACATATCTCAACATTCCATCACTAGGTCTAGGTAAAATCTTCCCACTGAAACTGCATAAAATCTTCACATTTTTCCCCGGCCCAGAATCATTCCCACCCTCGTCACTTGCCTTATTAGCCCGATTCCCAGCTGGCCGCTGGTCAGTAGTGGGACTACTAGCAGTCCCAGTAGGTGGAATACGGCCTACCTGATTACTGGCATTTTCAGTGACTCTGTTACCACTACAACCAAGCCCATTAGGTGCATCATTGCCAGACTTATCCACGTTATTGCCCCCTACCCCGCTGCCCAAATTCGGAGTATGAAAAGGTCCAGTTGCCATAACACTACTTGAAAGATAAGCAGCATTGCCAACCCCAATCCGGTTTCCAAAATTAGGACTGTAATTAAACCCAATAGCAGGGTTCATAGTCGGATGCCCAGTCGGCAAACCGGGAGGAACGCACCAGGTGGGGGCACCCGATGCCGCATTTGTATAACCTATGCCAACAAGGCCAGAATCGGAGACAGATGCAGGGTAAAACAGGGGCAACTCCCCAGAGTCGCCGACCTCGCAAGCTGAATTAGGAGGAAAACGTTCAGTGGTTCGACTAGTTGTAGTTGCAGGTAAGATGAAGGGCTCTTCAGCTATAATTCGAGTTACGTTCAATGGCCGCAGGTCTTTTGGAATGAAATTTTGATCAAACGCCATAGCTACGGAAGCTATCGAGAATAAAGAATGGTAAATCAATCCAAGAAGATTGAAAAAAAATAATCAAGAATATGAATTGAAAACAAACTCTTAAAGATTGGCTTGAGAATTGATTCGAAACAGCAATAAACCCTAGCAAAAAATTGAGCAAAACAAGGAGAATATCTGACGATATCAGAGTAAGAGAGATAAAGAAAAATAGAGGGTTGTGTGAAGGGTTAGTAGAGAGAAAAGATGGAGAACTCAAAAGGAAAGGGCCAGAAAAGGAGAGTCGGTGGAATCCCAAAATGGTAACGAGTCACCGAGACAAGCGTCCACAGCCACCCCAAAATCAGGGTTTTTTTATTGAATCTTGCTTCTACTTCCAGAGTCTGGTACTCTCTCTCTCTGAACCGTGCCTGCTGCAATCCATGTCCCTTTTTGTTATGATTCTATCATTCAAAATCCCTTTCGGTTACAATATACTACTAGGTATCACGTAATATTCCCGGCGTAATTTTCTATTTTCCCGGGGAAATGACAGAAAGTTTACGTCTTTTGGGTTTGAAAAACATCAGGAAGAAGGAGAACGTCTCGGCTTGCAGCAGAGGAGAGGGAAAAAAAGAGAACGCACGTGGAATGCTTCATGCAATGCAAGTGTTTTGGAATCCACTATAAAAGCTAAAAGGCATAAAAAACAGTGACATTTTTATCAGTGAATGCTTGGTGGGTCCCCACATTCATATCTCCATTCTTCCTTTTTATCATACTTCCCTTAAATTAAATGACAAAAAAAGATTTGTTGATTTTTTTTTTGGGTATCATTTTAAATATCATAATGTCTGAAATTTGTATATTTAATATGATAATTTAAAATTTATTAAAAATCGATATTATGAAAATGAGTAAATTTTGAAAATTCAAAAGTGAGATTTTTATTTTTTATTTTTATTGTCATGAGATATCACCCAATATTTTGAATTTTATTGGACACATTGTATTAAATAATATCTTATAATCACTTCATTTCGTTCCTGAAATAATAATTTAAAGGCTTTAATTTTGTTAGAATTTCTAGCCAAACGTTCAAGTTACTTGGAGATTGGGCTCACATTTTGAGTTTGAGCCTTAAGTAATTTTACACATTATACTCAATGTGTAATCAGAATTATTTCAATTTAAATTTTTAATTTTTTAATAAATATTTATTAATAATTTTATTATAATATCTAATATGATTCTCTTATAAAAAAATTTTCTAAATTTAAAAGTGTGAATAAATAACAGATTCATTATACTTTACATTAATTTATTTTAAAAAAAATATAAATTGACAAAGATTCAACTCTTGAACTAAGACTCTGATGTTGTTTCAATCTAAAAATTTAAGTTATTAAATATAAATTTATAAATAAATTTATTATAATTTTGAATAATATATTCTCTGACATATTCCATTGGTCCTTAATTTGCCCTATAAAGCGTACGGAACACTAACTTTCCTTGTATTTATGACTCGAGTTCATCGGTTGACTCTTGCTTATTCATGCTATATGGCAATCTTCACCAAATACTGGTAAAAAGGAAAAAAGAAACGAAATTTTACCCAGAAAAAATAGGAATTAAAAAAGAAGATTTCTTATTACAAAGTCAGTTTGCTGTTCTCAAAAGTGAATCCCTTTGTTTCATCGTGAGCGTCTTTTGGCAGCTTTTCTATTATATAATGACCTTTTTAATTTAAAAAAAATTATTGCAAAAAAAGAGAGTGGAGAAAGGGCTCCACGTAAACAACTAACACGTTAAGTGTATGTTTAGATTGACGATAATTTTTGTGTAAATATAATTTTTGTAGAAATAATATTTTTTATAGAAGCAATAAATCGTTGTTTCTGTAAAAATCACATTTACACACAAAAAAACAAACTTTTAATTTTATCTATTACAAAACTAAACACACCTTAAGTCTTTTAGGACACTTTCATGCACCCTCAAATACCCTTTTGTTTTAGTTGATGTCATGCTTAAGATTTTAATTCTTAAAGAAATATAATTAAAATTTATAATAAATTTATGTATCAAATAATTTAAAATTTAATTTTCGCTATAAAATATTTAGTAACTAATTTAATACACAAATATATAAATTATGTTTATGCATTAATATTTAATAATTAGGACTGGAAATTGAAGATTAAAAAAAAAAAAAAGCAAACAAAGATAAAGCACGTACAGCGAATCCTAATCGTCACATCATCATGCGTGTTCCGAATCTTGTCTTAGTGGAGGACAAAACATAAATGATCTAATTTATTAGATATAACTTTTTCACATCTAAAATATTTTAGTATTATCAATTACTAAATAATTTTAAATAAACATTATTGTCAATTAAGATAAATATTAAAGAATTATGAGTATCATAAAAAAAATTTAATCACTAGGTGGAGTTTAGTGATAAAGAATAATGTAGATAGTTAACAAAATATTTTAAATTATTGATTATTTTTTGGAATTACAACCTCTATGATGGAGAAAATAATTTTAAAAATATTTATAATAATTTAATTTTTTTTTAATCTCATAAAAAAAATGTTAAATATAACTATGTTAGTGTGTTGTAGAGTTTGATCAGACATAAAATATTATATATACTTTTTAAATTTTATTTGACAAAAATAATTTATAAATTAATTAAAAATTTATAAATTATACATTATTTAAAATAATATATAATTTATAAATTTTTAATTAATTTAAATTATTTAAATAAATTTATTTATTAAATATTTTTAATTTAATCGAATAAATTTATAAATTAATTAAATATACTATAAATTTATTTATTTATTTTATCAAATACAATCTTAATCTAAATTCTAAATAAACAAATTTCAAATGTTGACCATAGTTAAAAAGAGGGAGGTTAGATGTCTAGCACCAATTTTGTCCTCTTGTCATAAAGCATGAAAGAAATGAATGAATGTCAAATTATTCTCATTATATTCATTCTTTTTTCTTTTTTTTGTCCTCTTGTCAAATTTTAACACTCTTAAACAAATCAACAGGACATAATTCTTTATTCCGACACATCTCCATCATTTCCCAATATATCCAAACACAGTCTAATTAACCTTTTTTTTTACTTTCAATTCCCTTTTTCTTTTTTTCTTTTCTTGTCGTTCATTTTCGTGTGAACCAGTAACCTTTAAGGCTTTAGTTGAAAAGAAAGAGTTATGCTTTAAAGATGCTCTATCTGGAATCTGAACATAAAGCATTCATGCATGTGGAAAAAGATTCTTAAAGTGCATGATGCACTTTTATGATAAGAATGAAAAATCAAGTAATTATTATCTTTTTGTAAAATATAAACAAATTGTGATAATATATAGATTTATGAAGACTAATTTTTACTTTTTAAAATATTTTTTTACTTTTAAATTATTTAATAAACACATTATGTACTATCAAAGAATGAACTTCATCCCATTAGTTATTTTGTTATAATTTCATCTCCCAAATTAAATTTTAAATGATTTTTTTAATGCTTCATAAGAGTATTCATATTTTTTTCAGTTTGATAATTTTATTCTACATATGCTATGTTTGGCAAAAATAGCTGATAAGTTAGCTGAAAGTTGAAAAGCTAATTTTTAGCTGAAAGCTGTTAGCTGATAGTTGAAAGCTGTTAAGTTAATTTATTGAATTAAAAGTGTTTGGTAAAATTAGCTATTGAATTAGCTGATAAGTGTAAAATGACATAAAAGTACATACTTATATAAAATTTATCATTTTTTGTTAGTAATTATATTTCATTATGTAATCTCAAAAAATACAAGAATATAATTTGTTAGTTTTATTTTTTGTGTCATTATCAATAATATATGGAAGTTCATCATAAGGTATGTAATTTGAATGTTGTTTGAACATAGTAAAAGTAGTGATATCTTGTGAGTAGGATAGTGTTGAAATTTGAATAAAATAATAAGGATAAAAAAAAAATTATAAAAGCTATCAGTTAAAAACTATACGCTACTTAAAGTAGCATATAAAAATACACTATAAACTACTCAAATAAACTTGTTTATCAAACACCTCTAATTTGGTCAAACAAGCTTATAAGTTAGTCAAATACGCTATAAATTAACTTATTGTACTTGTCAAACACACTCATTAAGATCATACATTCATTTTTTTTTTAAAAAGAATAAATTGTTGTTTTAGTCCTAAAAACGATATTTGTTTTCAAAAATTGTTTTCAGTTATCAAATAATTTTTTTAAAATAATTTTTAAAAACCAACAAATAAAATCAGAATTAAATAAGTCTAGTTTTTGGGTTTAGTTTCTCAAAGTTCAACTATAAATGATTTTATTACTGAATTTATGATTTTTTATGATTTAAAGTTTAACTGATCGTTAAATATTTATTTGACTTGAACTCAATATACCACAATTTAATGATTTATAACAAATTAAAAACTTTTTAGTCCAAACAATAAAGTGAGGAAGAAATTTTTTGAACAAATCTATAAAGTGATGATGGTTTTGAAAACAAGAAAACAAGACAATTTTTTTTTAAAAAAATCAAATAAAAGAATTTGTATCTTTCGATAACAAAAAGTACAATTCACTTTTTTTTAAAAAAAATTGTCAAACTAAGCATCTATCGCATAGCACCAAATAAAACCTTGGAGTTTTCACTTTAGGTAATATATATATATATATATATATATATATATATATATATATTCACCGAATCATCATTGAACTTAACATCAAATTATTGAGCACGACAACAACGACAAAAATCAAATATGGGAATCAGATCCATGATTTAAAATTAAAAGCAGAGAAACATTAATAATATAATCCTCACAACTTTTACGGTTACAATACAATTTTACAATAATTACAAGATTGTCAGCTTCCAGATTCCAAAAAATCTGGTTCAGTCTCATTATACAACTGCAAATCCATAATCTCATACGCTAATGAGATATAAAATCATACAGAGACAGGAGAAAAATATGGAAGAATCCAAAAACTACTCCGGCACCGCCGTGAGAAGTCTTTCGCGGCGGCCTCCGCCACCGAAACTCATGCTGACTTCTTTTCTTTTTTTTTCCTTTGATCATTACACATTTTTAGAAATTATATGCGTCACTTACACATTTTAGATCAACTAAGTGCGGCGATTTCTCTGGGTGTAGAAGACGACGATGAGGTCCTGGGAGACGGCGATGGAGGCAACCTCGACGAGAAACTCCTAAAGTCGTCTACGTTCCTCTCGTCGATGGAGGCCTCGTCTTCGAAATTCAGCGCGTAACTGAGCGCGTCGTAATGGTAATCGGCGGAGTGCCGGCGGTTGTGCCGGCCGATTCGCGAGATGAAGTTGCTGCACTTCTCCTTCAACTGAGACGAGCACCGAACCAGCCTAGGCTTCGCCACGGGGCTGTGGTGGTGGTTGAAGCAGCACGGAAAGCAAAGAGAGGACCTGAATTTTTCCTTTCGAGAAAGAGGCCATTCAGAAATGAACTCGTTATCCCCCATGAATGCAAATGAGAAGAACTCGGAAGGGTTAGAGAGAGAGAGAGAGGAAGGAGAAGGCGGGCACTTGGCTGTGAACTAAATAGAGAGAGGTCGTGGGCGATGGGAAGGAGGGGAGGAGGGATGAAATGACGAAAAGGGACGCAGAGGTTGCGGAGCGGGGTCACGGATAAGAAAGGTCCAAAATAAAAACAATGGAGCGGTTTCTGCGGAGGGGTTTTATCGTCCATTTCCTGGATAAAAAGCGTACCATGTTGCTATTTTGCGTAACAGCCAATTTCCACCGTTTCCTCCTTCTAAAACTTTCACTTTTAGTTTTATTTGTTTTTTCCTTAATAATGGTTGTGCTTAAAACTAAATTTTCTCTTAGATTATCTTAAAAGTTCACTCTTCCGTCATTCTAGGATTGCATTTAGTTTATGAATCATGGTGTATGTTTTTTGCTTTAGTAGTTGAGAATCTCTTATTATTACATTACATTCAAGGGCATTTATATTATCATTTTGATTCTCATATTTTAAATGTTAAACAATATTCAAAATATTTGTATTTGAAATATTGATATTTTTTTATAAAAAATATTAGTGTTTAAGATAGCTGAAGTTATCTAAAATATCAATGTATCATAATAATATTATTTTAAATAGTATTTTATGCTATTAAAAAATAATAAGTATCTTACATGACAGTCCAAATTTTATTTTAAGTGAAATTTGGTACAAAGAGATTTTAGATTTTTAAAAACCTAAAATTTAATTTTTAAGATATTTTTGCATAATAAATATTAAAATTTTAAAAATTTATGTGTTCTATATGATTTAAATAATATAAAAAAATATTTTTTTTTATTTATCTCATGCTTAATTTTTTATATATAAATTTTGAAATAAAAAATTAAAATATTCATATAAATTATTTGAGATATTAATGTTATGCTTTTTATAGTTTAATTAGATGCACTAATGTTTTTGGACAGACCTAATATTTAGTGTTACATAGTGGATTTAAGTTTCAGTGTGCTTTGGGCTCTATATTGGTTCAAGATATAGTTGGACTTATGACTTGATTTCAACCCAATCCAACAATCAATTGTTAGCCCATTTAGAAACCAGTGTTTGAAAATGTTGAATCATGGATAAAAAATCTGGGTCTTGTAACAAAGAAATGAGACCCTAAGCTGGATGTAAGTCCAAAAAAAAAAAATATATGGTAAAACACTAAATACAAAAAAAAAATGGTAAACAAGAGATGCATTAGGCAATAAATTCATTATGGTTTCGGTAGAATTTGAATTTATTGAGGTATATGCAAATTGACTTAGACATTATCTCATCGAAATAAATAATAATAATAACATTAATTATAATTTTCTATAATTTTTAGTACAATTGTGTATATTATCAAGCTTTATTCAACTCTTTCATACGACAATACATTAATTTTTATAAGGGTGAAACAATATCATCTCCAATTACTAATTGAGCCATCTCTATTAAATAGATATACTAATATTAATTATGTCTAAATATAGTTCTTGTATTTTTCTCCCTGCATAAAAGAAATTGATAATAAATTTATCTTATTATTAATAATTGGCATGATATGCATATATTTTAAGTACTAAAATTTAATTGTCTTTAGACGTGAGTGGGTAAAGTTATTCAATCTAATTGAACAATAATAAAAATAAATTAAAAATTAACATTTGAATTAGATAAAAAATTATATTATTCAATATTTTTGGATTATATTTAATTTAATTTAATTTTTTTAAAATAAAATATATTGGATTAATTTATTTAAATTTAAAATTTTAAAAAAATTATTTGTATGTATAATCTAATTTATTGAAAATAATTTTTTATTAATAATTAAAGAATTGACAGGCAACAGAGCACTAAAATAGTAATATCCACTATCTTATCACTTGACAACGTCCCTCCAACTTGTGATATGATTGGGATACTTGTCCGTTTCCCTACAAACAAATATATCATATATAGGTGGAGGTTTTCTACACATCCAACAAAATTAACCTCGATCTTTACAAGAAATGACGAATGTTTTTTTTTTTTTTTCTTTGGTTCTCCCTTCACTTTATTATGCAATTCGCACACAAACAAGTGAAGGGTTTATAACTAAGTTAATCCTTCTTCCAATTCTAACTTTGTTTGTCCGTGATTATAACTAAGCATTTATAATAACTAAGTTTGAACTTACATTTTTTTATTAAAATAAGTCAGAATTTTACACATTTTAGAGTTAGTAATTCTGCATACAAATATCCAACTTTTATTTTAAAAGAAGAAGAAGAAGAAGAAGAATGAGAGTAGCATTATTCTTGGAATAACCATTTTTCAGAAACTTTTTATGTAAAACTAAACCCATTAAGTTAAAAAAAAAGTAATATTTTTATTTTAATTGTTTATTATCTAGTTCTTAATTATATTATAAAAATAAAAAAATCATATAAGAGAGTAAAAAAATGCTATTAATTAAGATGATAAATAATTTTTCACGTGTTATATTTTTATTAAAAAAAAAATATAATAACAAACTTACAAAAGATTTGCAATTTTTTAGGTGTTAATTTTTGTAAGGATATTTTCAAGTTTTGTGAAGACTAAATCTTCTTACTATTTAAGATTTTACCGCCACTTGCAAGTTCTAGTGTTTGTGAAGAGAAACACCCATCACACATTAAGGGGAAGAGGGCCAGGACAAGGGGGTGGCTCACGTGGTTCAACCTCTTCGTTGTAGTTTTAGAGCAGGGAAGGGTCGCCTTGTACGAGGCTGAGGCGCCATTGGAATTGAAGGTTTTAGCTATTAGGTACAAGCTAGATGGGTGCTCGTCGTGACCTGCACCGAACCTTCCTCCTTACAATTTCTGCATTTTTCAGCTTTTCAAGTTCCTTTCCTGTTCTTACCCACCTCTATTAAATTGCACATTCAAGAAAGAGAGAGAGACTAATCTCGAGGTATAATATGGTGATGCTAGAAATGGTGCACGAAAACTCCTTCAATAGCGAAGGACCCATTTTTGTCCATCATTTCCTTTAAATTAAGTAAATGGTTTGTCACTTTTGTTCCTAATCATTTTTTGTTTTTCAGGGAAAATAATCAACTTTTCCTAGTTAATCTTCAGCAAGGGGGTTTATTAATTTGCTGTGTGATTGTGAGCCTTTCTTCCTTATTTATCAGTGAGCATAGCAGAGACATTTTATCATATGTAGTTTGTGATGAACAAGTTCATAGTTTTTCTTCCTTATTTTTAATTCCCAGAACTCTTGTTGGTTCTTCGAAGAGTGACAACGATAATTAATGGCTGGAATGCTTCCGGGGGTTGAATGTGCTCGAAGGAGACGGTTCCATCAGAGTGGAGGATGGTCTGATTCGCCAACCATGGCTGCTCATAGTTCCACAAGGCGCTCTTCTTTCTGTTTGTACACAAGCAACCATGAATCCTTTTCCTCGTCCTCTTCACTGTTGGTATTTCTCTCTCTCTCGCTCGCTCTCTCTTTCTCTTTTACCATCAAGTCCCTGCTCTCTATATCTCTGCCTGTAGATGTTATTGTTCTTTCTAAGAAACACAAATATTCTTTCTGGATATGAATGTAAACAGCAAAGAAGCCTATTATACCAGGCATACCCAGATGAGAAACTGGGAGGAGCAGCTAGAGAAGCCAAAGAGAGATTGGATGAGAGATTAAGAACACAAAGGAAATCAGAAAACAAAAGGTATATATAACGAGAAGAAATGACGTTTTTTTCCTCTACTTATAGGAAGAATTCCAGATTACTAAGTATTATTTTTTTCTCTACTTGATTTCAAAACTTCTTGTGAACAACAGCAAAGAAAAGTTGAGAAGTGAAGCTGAGTTGCACATAGAGGTATATGGGGCAAAGAAGAGTGGAAGTAGGAGGTTCAGTTGGAGCAAATTGAGCTGGAAGGCCTCAGAGCAAGAGGATTGTGCCGTGTGCTTGGAGTCATTCAAGGTTGGAGAGACACTGATCCACCTCCCTTGTGCCCATAGGTTCCATTCAAGATGCTTGGAGCCATGGCTAGAAAATAATTCTCACTGCCCTTGTTGCAGAACGGCCATCACTTCCCACTAGATTTTCCGTTTGTGTATGTTGTTTATTTCTTTTTAATAAACTCTCACCTTCTTGCAATTGTAGATATGGTAGGAATTTTGGGATTGTAATGATGCAGTTCTTGATTTTGTTCCCCGAACCATCTAGCAAAGGTTGATTTGTTATCAAGTGTGAGACTGGCACAATAGCTGACATTGTGCAAGGTAATATTGAGAGGTCATGAGCTTGAAACCATATATATTAAGTTTTATGACCTGGAGAGAGAGTAGAAAAAGGTTGAGGATAGAGATCCAATCTAATAACATCAAACTCATGACAATTCTAAAGATTAAACTTGATGCTACGTGATCCATCAGTTCATCGAAAAAAACAAAACATATTGGAATACTAATTATATGGTCATTATATATCTTGGACATCTTCAAAGGCATTCACTAATCAATTCATTCCTTGGTGAAGTGAGAATTTTACTTATTCTGGAGACTGAAAACGGAGATGGGTTTTAGACACTTGGAAGTTTTGTTCTTTCTCCATATGCAGACATCAAGTATAGTTCTTGAGTTTATTACTGGGGGTACGTCTGCTGTAGCTAGATAGACAGTTAGAACAAGGATAAGCTACTTTTCTTTTTCTTTTTCTCTTTCTCATTTCTTTCTTTGACATACTTTTATGTTTCTTTTTTATTCACACTCATAAAAGCATGCATATTCAGATAATAATGCTTAGCACCAGACTTACACACAAAATTTTTTCATTTACTTTTAAAAGTTATAACTGTTAGTTAAAATGTAATTATATTTTCATAAATTTTGTTTTTATAAACTTCTAGTGTTATTTACACACTTCACTCAAAATTGATTGAAAGCGATCAATAAAAAAAAGTAGTGAAATCCTTAAATTATATGTAACAAACACTCCCAAAATGAGTTTATATATATAAATTGAGTATACACAAAAATGCGTAAACATCAAGGTGACAATCCCAGAATGAGTAAATAATGTCATTCTTCCTACAAGAGAAGCTAGATGATTTGAGAGAGAGAGAGAGAGAGAAGTGTGGTGTCTTTATCTGTGTAATAATGCACTGAGTTGAGTAGGTTGTAAAGGTTTTCTTAGTAATAGAGCAAGTGAATCTAATTGCACCACCTATCACTGTCTGTCCTTTCACTTTTTTTGGTTTTGTTTTGGTATAATGTCTACCCTTTCACTTTGAACTCGTGTCTCTCAGATGATACAGCCTTTTTACCTGTTTGGGATAACATTTTCTGATTGTGGGTAATTATGAATATGATAAATATTATTGTATTTGCATGAAATCATAAACATACGCGCATGATCTTCATTAAAAAATTGGTGATTTATATGTTTAATTAGTCTTGAAGATTTGGTAACTGCATGTCATTATGCAGATCAAATATTCATTCATTAATCATTATCTTCTTCGAGGAATACCCCACTAGATGGCCCCCTCCAAATAATATGTATATTAGTATCTTTCTGAGAATGGAGTTCGGTACAGTTAATTGGGTGGTGCTTATACACTCGTAGGGATAAACTTCCCACTTTCCATGAATGAATATTAATCCAGTTATCAAAAGAAGAAAGATTACGAAGCCAACAAGTTGGGCCTCCTTTAGATTTTGAGCTATCAATTTGATCTTTTACTTTGTTAAAAAAACAAACAAAAAAAACTCTTGGCTACGTTGCATGTATCTTTTTGGTTCAGCTAGAATATCTTATACTACTTTTTGGATTTATATTATATAAGAGTTTTAAAATTGTCTCTTAACTCGTAATATTACAAAGTCTTCAAATTAATTTATTATTTGAACCATAAATTAATTTATATATATTTATATAATATACAATTATTTTGAAAGTAAGAAATTAAAAACATTGAGTTAATAGGTAAAAGAGTGCATCTTTTTTAAATTGTTTGAAACAAAATTAATTTAAATGAAAATTTAAAAATACCCTTAATGATAATTAAAAATACATGCAAACTTTATATATACAAATCAAATCAAACTGTTGTATATATATACATGAATTTACTCAAAAAATTCTCCAACCTTGGACTGAGATGAAGCGAAATTAAACCATTTTACCGGCTTGCCCCACTCTCAATTGAGTATTTTTTTTGTTACATTTCCTGATTTCCTAGGACAAGCTTAACAAAAGAGGGAAAGTGAGATGAAAATAAAGGGAACGACGGCGTTTGGGATGATCATGTGGATGGGCCTTTCTTCGCCCCCAAGGCCACAACGGCTAGTTTCAACTTCAAGTGACCGTTTGTAGCTCCATCCCTAATTCAAAATCTGGAAACAAACCCCAGCATCGTCTGGAGAACGCTTTTCATTGCAATACGGACACCGAAATTCTCGACACCATTTTTCATCTATAAATTTCAGAAAATAATAATATTATTATTATTATTGCAATTACTTCTTTTTAATTTTTGCAATCTGAAAGTTTGCAAGATGGTTTACTCATACACACCCACATACTACTCAACTCTCCATGATTCAATCACCTCGCTGTGCAAGAACCTTCTTCCTTTCGGCCTCAAGAAGCGGTGTTTGCCGGCCTCCGAGCACCGGTTGTCTAAGCTGCAATCGGACAATCTCAAATGGCAGCAGGACTCTTTCCACCAGATGATGAACTTGATGGGTCTTCACAAAGAAGGCATTCTAGCTGAAACTGAGGTCTCAACATTTTCAACCCACTTGCTTGAGACCCTCATAGCTTCTCCACCTGAACAAGAACATCCTGTTATATTGAGAGATAAGCTTCTGTTCTTACAGGTAAGTGTTAAGGTCCAAAGCTAAGAAGCATTTAGTACCAGTGCTTCGGCTAAAAGTTATAAAATTTTGAGGATTATTGAACTGCCATTTTTATATTAGGAGAAGATCAACCTTGCATCTCGGAGAGAGAGATTGGATCTTGAACTTTCTTAGTTTTTTGGTTTGTCTTTTGCTTGCTTGCAGGAACTACTTTATGGCAGATGCATTTCGGAAGAAGAGTATCATGCTTCAAAGAGGCCTTTACTACAGAGACTAGCAGTTCAAGGAGCTGAAATAGAAGCCACTGATGTGATAGTTGCAGGGTCATCAAAAGATCCAAAAGAGAATTCAGAACAAGAATGGTCGGTCATTGACTTGAAGGATGAACAATGCTTGTTAAACAAGGAGAATTCTAATTCTAACAACAAATCAAAGCAGGGGTCAGCTATGAAGCAGATTAAAGGAGCTGCCTCAGTTCTTAGCTTTGTCTCTTTTCACAAACCCGGAAAAAACAGAGTAGAGAAGAGCATATACGATTCTCCATCCTCGCATTTGGACTCAACCCCATCAAAATTCTCTTCCCCTGTCTCTATCAAAAATGAATTCGGGTATTCGAAGGAAAGAGGTGGGAGTGGGACTGACAGGTTGAAGAGGAAACCATTTAGGACTCTGTTTCATAGGGAGCATAGAGAGGGAAAAGGTGGAAGAGAAGATCGTGGTCCTGAACCAGAAGAAAGATCAGGGAAATCAGCAAAAAAACAATGGGGGTTTGATGGGTTCAAGAAATGGAAGAACAATGACTCAGATGATGAGACAGCTCCTTTGCCTCTTTATGAGAAGTCTGACAGTGAGGCCTACTTGGCTTCCTCTCAGCTCGTTACGAGGTTGCCGGGGGAAGGAACTGAAACCAAATTAATAAAGAAGTTGTTGCATTCTGATGATTCCCCATCTGATTTTTTCTTAGATAAGGTTTGCGTTCCTTCGTCTGGTTCAATTTCAATCCATGAATCTCATGCCCTTGGAAACAAAATTTGAGCTAATTTTGGACATTGAACTAATTCATGTGTACGATAAATAGGTTTCTGGGGAGAAGATTAAGAGGGAGCTATCAGGAATCCAGACAACAGAACTGAGCACCACAAACCCAAATCATAAATTTTCGTATGTATTCACTAATATGCCATTTCTGTCTGATTCTTGATCATGTTTGACCGCTTAATAATGAGCTGGTTTATGGTATGCTGTTTCACTGGTTTTTGGGTTGAAACCGCCGGTCCAGTCCAATTTTTTTGAACCATAGTTTCAACTGGATTTACTTATCACGATATTCATCTATTTCAAAATCAAAGTGTGTTACTTACAGTGTTCTTTCGTTATGTGTCTCTTCGTGTTGAAGATCATGGGGTAACCGACATGGAGATGCTGTGTTGGATGTGGTGAAGAAAGAATCCAGAAACACTGTAGGGGAAATGGAACATATATGCAACAATGCTAAAGAAAAACATAGCTATTCAATGCAGTGGACAACATTTGAAGATGACGAAAACTTCCACCCAAATCTTTTTGTACACCACGATAGTTCATTTCGCAGCAATAGCTTCAACCCATTTTCTCATGGTGAGAGTTAGTGGAATTAAGCTGATTTCTGGATCAGCAGCTTCTTTGGAAATGAGTCCAGCGAAAATGAATGCCAGCTTGCAGTCTCTTTTGGGAGTTTAGTATCCATATTTTTAAAAGGCCAACAAAAAGCTTGTAATTACTTTTGAGTTATCTATGGTATATGTATGTATTTGATAATGTGTTAACTACAGAAGAATAGTATTTTTCTAGTAAATTCAATATCATATTATTTTCTGATATTAATTTTTCCAGAAGTTTCACCAAGCCTTTTTTTTTTTTGGGGGGGGGGGGGGGGGGGGGTTGTTGCTTCTCAACGCAACGCTCTTGCCACAGCGGCCCTTTATTGTCATGGGTCACTATCTCAGCACCATAAACTTTATAGACATATGCATGTTCCCTTACTTTACATTTCATAATATCCTAGGTATAAAATACTAAGGTATACAGTTTTTTATAGTATTTAAAATTCTCAACTTTGATTTGATAATTAAAAATTGTTATAAAACATATTAAACTATTATTGTGTAATTTTTGTTAATAAAACTAAAAATTCCAAAAGTTAAAATTACTTTTGAATGGTAGAAAATACCACTTAAAATTGTGTCATTCTATGTCTCATAATATTTTGCTAGACATCTTAGATTTAAGGATACCAAGTATATTAGATGCCTCTTGACCAAGATGAAGATAAGGTTATACAAAGGTTGCAAATATGTGATTAAGCTATTTTGAATTGGGTCTGTACCAAGTATCTATTAATGTACATTTCCTTTTCTTTCCTTTTAAAAAAAGAAAAAAAATTAATAGTGTAACATCTAATTATATTTGGGTAAATGACATTTTTATCCCTTGATATGATGATATGAATTTGCCATACAACTGTTCCATTTAACCCGAGCCTCCAGCACTGGTTAGCAACCTGAAATCAAGACCATTGAGTGTACATTTCAGCTAAGGTCCATTCATGACAGCTAATAGGATTATGCTAAAATCTCACTTTCTAAACTTACTCTTACAAATCAGCTGTTTAATACATGCCATTGAGGAGGGGCAAAAAGATGCTTGTATTTACATTCATATGTACAAATTTTCAATGAGACGGTACTTCTGTGTTAGAGGCAGAAGAGTCGTTGGACTCTCCACAAACATTCCCACGACAGAGAGGACAAACACTGTAAAAGAAGGGCGAGCATAAACAAAAATGATTATTTATGTAATTGGAATTGGCAGAGATAGAAAACAATAGAGTCCAAAAATTCTCAGGTAGACTTACTTTTAAAAAAATAAGTAATCTAAGTCAATCATGAAAAATATTAGTAAGCATGTTAGGCTTATTTATTTTAGTAAAACCTACCCCCAACATGCTTACATGTCTTTTTATGATTGATTTGGTTTACCTACTTTTTATAGACCAAATGTATCTAAGAATATCTGTGCAGAGTCAAGGTTGCAAAGGGAATACCCATGTATTTCTTTTAGCCACTTATCAACACATGACATGTGGTACTCATGGTTGCAAGGAAGAACTCGTATTTTGTCCCCTTCTTCATATTCCGCCAGGCATATGTAGCATCTAGCAAATAGATTATTATAAACCATCGTGAGGAAAAATATTAAACTCCTAATTATAATCCAAATAAATAAAAAAAGAAAACTTTCATATTAACACAAAAACTAAAAGGCCATGACAAACTAAATAACCACAACCGCAGAGAAACATATAAAGACACTTCTCCCTTGTGGTACTGCTTGACATGATTCATGCTCACATATATTTGAGCAAGATAATTGAAATAAAGAGGCTTACTGTTCTTCAGCATCATTGCCACCATCAGTTGTGCCAACCTTTTTGTGGCTCTTAAGAGGGAAAGAGTCGACAATTGATTCTGGCGCTGGGAGAGAGACCATAGATAGGGAAAGTGATACAGGTTGGCGATGGATTTCATCTAAAACCTGCATGGGATAAATAATTTTCCAAGTAAATTGGTTTTGGTCCACATATCAGATTTTCACAGTCCATTAGCAAACAATAGAAATGTTCTCCATTTCAGGTCAAATAAAATGACAATCAAATCAGGTCAGATCAATTATCAAAATCATAGTAACATAAGCACAACACAGCTGCACTTGACACAATAGCACATCCCTACCATGATCTGAGCAGGCTGCAATTACAGATATCAATGACTTACATTTTTTTTTTGAACATCCAATGACGTCCATTTAAAGTACTTTTTTGTAATAAATATCAGTTGAAAAGTTGAAGATGTCAAAAAAACACAGGTAGTATTTAAATCAGATAAATTGTAAAGATGGGATTATGCAAGTTTGAAAAGTTGTACACAAACAAAAGGGAAGGAAAATGTTAGAATATGAAAACTGTTTTACAAATGTAAATGTCTTGACATACGCAATCGACCTCGGGTGTTCCTTATGAAATGGACTCAAGCATAATGTAATTTTGAAATATATAAAGGAAGAAATCTCTGAATATAATTGAAATTATTTTATTGGATCTTTCACTGTATCAATCCTTAATTTACATGATAGAGATTAGTGTATACCCCACCCAGACCTACACACTAGAACCAAAAATAATAATAATAATAATAATAAATCCATGGCTCTATGAACCCAATAAAATGCCCATATCATACATGGAGTGAAAAATACTTGTTTCCAATAAGCAAGGTCTTTAACAGGATGACATCCTAGCACTACAAAACAATTGCAGACCTAGCATACGCTAAACACAAACAAATATGTTAACAACATTTAATAAGCCATGAAGCAGTTATCTCAGTTAGAAAAAATAATTCCTACTTCCCTATTAAAAAGGTAAAAATTCCATGTCCATAGAAACCCAAGGTAATAGGCCTGCAACCTGAATTATCATCTCTGGAGAGATGCAATTCAAGTTAATATAGAAAATCAACCCTAGGAAAACCCAAAAAAGAATTGAGCATCCAATCCCAAACTGTGCTTATTCAGTAATCACACTCTACCCTGTCAATTATATCCCAATCAGACATAAACAATTGACCATCAGAAGAGCCAAATCAAACTTAAATGCAGAAAATACAAAGCATGAAAACAAAAATCATTGCAGATGAGAGAAGGATAGACCTCAAATAGAGCTTCAGCAAGCATGGCTATTCTTGATATACTTGCTTGAGTGCTAGATTCTTCAGCCATCGGGAAAGACTCACATGAGCACATGCCATCAGGGTGGATTCCTAATGGACAAGAAGAATTCAACCGACCAATCTCATCAAGGCCGCCATGAAGTCTTTCCCAGATCTATAAAGAAGTTATGCCCATAACATAAATACAGTTATCAAATGCAAGTAGGTGACATAAGCAATTCTATACTCAAATATTGGAATCACCTCAGATCTTGAGTGCCGCATTCGTTCATTCAATCTGTGAATTCTACTGCCAAGGTATCCAGAATCACCTCCAACTCGATCATTTGGGGAATCACTACTCAAATCAAGAAGCCATCGATCTTGAGATCTTGGGTCTTCAGCATCACCAGCTGAGAAGATAATGGTTGGAGAATCACCAAATCTTCTAGAACTACGTCTTGAAAAAGCGTCCCAAAATAGTCTTCTACTATCCCTTCTGGCATCACGATCACCCGCATCAGCATTGCCACCAGATAAAATGTTGGAAGATATTGCAACGACATCAACATGAAACACACTGTCATTTCCCTGTGCTCTTTCCCTATTGGACACAAGGAAGCCTAAACCTGAAGGTATTGCCTCTTGATGAGTTTCAGTTTCTGGCAACTCAGAAGTTACTGGTAAATTGGAAACTTGACCAACGTGATCCAAATCAGAATTCTGTAGAGCTGTAACTGTACCAGCGTGATTATCAATAGAAATTTCATCAGATCTAGAATCTCCATGCTCTTGAGAGGTTGAGCTCCTTGGATACATTGTCTCAGGAGATATTTGAGAAACACCACTGTTCACTGAACTATCAATATTATTGACTGCATCCTTGTTAGCAGAAACATTTACAGAGACTGTATCTGAAGACTGCTGTCCTACAAATGAAGTACTAGCTGTGTAGCTACTATCCCTATAAGATTCATCATGACTATGATCAGCACTTACCTGATGAGGAGGAACTAGCTCCTTACTTTCAGACAAGCATTTCCTCTGATTACTAGTTGCAACATTTGTGGAAGAACCTTCAACAGTAGCAATCTCACTGAACTCAATCCTGGTATCAGATGAGGTTGTAGTCTCAGCACGGGGGCTGCAGTTAATTCTAGCTTCGGTACAGTGTGATAAAGATGATTCCTCAATGACTTTCTGAATTTTATTATCGAAGTCTGTGGCAGAATTTCCCTGAAGTTCAGTTGAATGATCTTCCATCTAAAAGCACAATATAAGCATGTCACTCCCTGTAAACATCTCTCTAAAGGCCATACTCAAATTTTTGCATGTGCAAGACCAAATAACATGGTTCATGCACTAAATTTCAAGTCACACTCTAAATTTTTTATTTTTCTGGAAAGAATGACTGGAAACAACTGACATTTTACACATACGTCCCCAAATAGATGCAGAGTTTGGTAGCAACCAACCTGTTCCTAAGAAAGTTCATCAAATCTATGGAAAATTCAAGGGAAGATCACCAATTTTATATGGATGGAGCAAAAGTTGGATTCAATAACTTGTAACATGTGAAATTTAATTCTTAAGAAAACTATATGCCGTATCCAATTAAACTTCATTTCCACCCAGTTATTAGAAAGTACAACCTGAAATAGAGTCGATCATAATTTTTAACAGCATATCGTTGAGAAACTCCGTTTGTTCTCTATAATTTTTTTTCTTTATGTTGACAAAGCATGATTATATCATCATCAGAAAGATTATACGCGTTAAGCCCTATCAACCAATTGGCAAACTACTATATTTTTAACGCTCCACCATCGCATCAAACAACCATGATAATGAATACTACCTACAAACTATGAACAAATTCATGCATGGAATATATTGCACAATCATTTTTTTTTGTACGACGAAAAAAGAAATTTTTTATCAATAAGCTTATCAGAAAAGCATATGCAATAAAAAAATTGCGCTATCAATAATTGATTCGCCATTTATAACACTAAACTCGCATATCGATTTTTTTTTCATATAACCATAATAGCTACCAGATGTAAAAGCTAAAGAAGCTTTCTTTTTTCCGTTCAGATGATTGAAAATGGGATCGGATTGATCAATCCCTAATTTTCCCAAGCTCGTGTATATCGAATTCTAATTGAAATTTTAGCTTATGAATGGCAGAAATGAAATGAATATTACGAAATTGCTTTCTTGAGGATTGGGACGACGATGAAGGGTACCTCATAAGTAGCGCGGGTGGAGGAGCCACCACATAGGAGAGAGGATAATCTGAAGCGGTTGGTGCCGTTGACTCGGGGGGTAGAAGGGCGAGACCCCAGTCGACTATTGGTCGAACCCATTCTGGGAAGATAGAGATAGAGAGAAAGAGGAAGAGAAGGGTGGAGGAAGAGAGAAGATACAGAGGAGAGGTCCAGAGAAGTCGTTTCTGGCGATGATGATGACGATAATGGAAGCTGACCCGCGCTGAGCTTTCCTTCCCTTTCAATTATTTTCCAACTTTCTTACATTTGGGGCAAGAAACATGAGAGTAACATCATTTTTTGTATACTTCACAAGAAATTTACTTTTTATTTAGAACAGAGGAAATATTAAATAAATACGGAAGCATTTTCTTAATTTTGGTGTGAAGAGGGTTTTTAAACTATTGAATTAAAATAATTAAAAAAAATGAAAAATTAATCATTAATAATATTTCAACAAAAGAAGATACTAATATCACCTGTGAAATTGGAGACTTTATCTTTATCATCTTCTTTTTTCCTTTTTTTTCTTCTTATTAACAAGTTTGTAAGATGCTTTTATTTTTGTAACAATTTAAAAATTTCTTAAGATGCAAAAAAATAGAAGAAAAAACGCAAGCAAAAATTGATTGGTTTGAAATAAAAGAGAAAAAAAAAACATTTTCTCTGGACTAAAATGAAAATAGACAGAAAATGACATGAACAATAATAGCAACAGACAGTTTGGAGAATCAAGGAAATTAATATAAATCCATAACAGCTCATGACAATTAAAAAATTCTTCTACCTGTTTTCCTTTTTTTTTTTTTAATGTTTTGGTAGCTTCTACCTGTTTTTCTGTCATTGTTTTTCGGGTGGATTATATTAATTAAGCTTGAATATATTTTTAATTCCTCATCGATGTTCCATTTTTTAAAAAAATATTCATTTGAATATTTTCAGCTTAAATTTCTTCCTATACTTTTTTTTTAATTATCCCTATATTCAAAACTTCATTAATTTTAAGTATTGATGTAAGTTTTTTTTTTTACTAAGGGGTCCAAAGCCCAGAGGCCCAATATCAATGCACTTTTTTTTTTGGTACAAGATGGATGCAGTTTTTATTGTACATGATCAGGCAACTTGAATATTGTACATGAATTTTTTTTTTTTACTTTCGTATAAAAATATTAAATATACTAATTGGATCTTGATAAAATGGAATATATATTTAAAATCACTAAAAAAAAACTTAAGCAAAACTCAAAAGAATATACTTACCATAATATACATACTAGTGACTTGAGATGCATTAACGCGTATGTCAATTCATTTTTAATTTTATATTTATTAAAAAATAAAATTAATTAATCATGTGATAAATAAAATTATCAATTATTTTTTAAAATAATTATTATTAAAAATTAACAATTATCTATAAATTTATTATTGTGTAATAGTTAGTGAAAGAGTTTGACAATTATTGCTTTATTAAAAAATGAGGAATGAATATTTTTTTATTAATAAATAAAAATAATATATATATACACACACTTTTGTTAAATTTTTGAAATTTAAATAAAAAATAATTTTGAAATTAAAAAATAATTTAATTTATTGTCGTTAAATATTTTTTTTATTAATAATATTTAAATTATGAAACATAATAAAAATAATTATTTTTAAATTTATTTTTATTATATATTATAATTTAAATACTATTAATAAAAAAAATATTTATTAACAATAAATTAAATATTAACTCTTTAAAATTTGTACTAAAAACTTAAAATTTGAACTACTTGCTTGTAGTTTGTGTTGCTTCGTATTCAAATCCTACACATTTCTTCCGGGGGAATTAATATGAGTAGTCTTCTTCATCAAGTTAAGTTGCAAGAACTTCTTTTAGACACCCATGAATTTTAATTACCCAACTACCAAAAAGAAAACATGGGTTGACTAGTAGAGGGTTGGCTGACTGGTAGATGGTTGAAGATAATGTTTTTTGTTTCACTGTCCGCTGAAAACAGCGGTTCAAGTTTACATAAATAGATAGATCCTCGAGCTAGAAATACAATTTAAAGGCACGAGAGAAAATTAGCAGCAATTAACAGCATGCACAATCCTCCACCACCAGGCGGTCCAGGCCCTCGTCACCACCCAGGGCCACCAGGACCTCCTGGACCCCCTCCTCCTCCTGCTGGTCACCATCCCCCACCACCAGGCCCCGGAGCACAACCGCCAGGCCCCGGAGCACCGCCACCAGGCCCAGGAGGACCTCATCCTGGGCCACATGGCCCCCGAGGACACCACCACTGTTGATTATGCATATGGACCGTGGAGTCTTATGCAGTATATGATGATATTGTAATAATTATCTGATCCTTCGCTTTAGTAGAATGATCTTTAGCTGCGAAAGGGTTTTGTTTTCCCAGCACTTGTAATATGTATATGTACGTTCCAATGTGTAGCTCTTGAGCTTTTAAACATATGGAGTATGTATTAAAGTAAATAAAAAGATCCGTGCCATGTTTTCGAGGTGTGCATGGGTACCTAGATCATGTTGATATTTCTATATATTTGCAACTTCTTTTTCATTTTTAATGTAAAGACTTTTTATTTGATCTTTTAGAGTAAGGATGTTCGTAATAATTCGAAGATTTAATCGAATTCAATTAAAAAAAAAATCATTGTAGAAAGATCAGAGTTGATTAGATTTATATAAATAATTTTTTTTTAAAAATTTTAAATTTAAATAGATGGACTGAATTTATATTTTTAGAATTTTTTAAGTTATGAAATCTAAATTTTTTGAATAATTTAAAATTTCGATTAAATTCAAATATTAATTTGTCAATTTAACCCAATTCTTACAACTATTTTAAAATTATCTTCCTATAAATTAGTGTTCGTTGTAAATCTAAAATGTGAATAATCAATTACGTACGACATTTCATTAAGAGTAAATTCAAAATGGTGGAAACATAATTTTATTTTTTATTAGAAGAAGAGAGAAAAAGAAAGGTTTAAGATTACGGTTTCAAATAATATCAACTAATGTTAACGAGATGTTTCTGTTTTAATACAGAAATTATTTTTAAAGTAAGATTAATTAACTTAAATTGAATACTAATTTTAAAGTAATTTAGATCATAGTTCGCCAAAAAATTCATTTATAGGGTGAGCAAAATGACAAATTGATTGGGAGTTAATTTTGATACTATATTTACAGAAAATAATACTTAGCCAATAATATTATCATAAACAATATGGGAACCTGCTTACTTGTTTTAGAGCTTGTATTTGAATTTGATCATTATTAGTTTGAATATTTGTGAACTAAATATATTATTATTTTAAGTGGTTAGTGAGGTTGGGTGGGGTGATGATATTGTATTTAAAATGTGAAAAAATATAGATTCAAAAACCATTTTTTTTATATTAGGATCAATTGAAGTGTATTTTGAATTCATGCGAATATTTTTATATTATTCAAATATAACATTAATATCATTTAAAATATTTTTTTCATAAATAATTTTTTTGCAATTGAAATGCATTTTAATTAATACACTCTCTCAATACGGTTAAAAGCTAATAATCCATATCAAAATTTAAAAAAACCATAAAAATATTTATTATAGTATTTGACCATCTGAAAGAGAAATAAGCCTAAAATTAACTCTGTCACCTAATTATCATATACTATATTTATATGATGCTAACATCATAATCTTTTGGTTTTTAGTTCTAAATTTGAAAATTAAAATAAAATAAAATTATCAAATATAGTTAGGGGTAATAATTTTTTTATTTAAAAATAAAAGAAATTGAAATCACATAGTTATATGATCTATAAAATTATTTTTAATTTTTTTTAAACAAATTAACAGATCATTATATTTAATAACAAACATAAAAGTCTGAACTTTACAAAAGTTTTAGTAAAGTGTAATTAAAAAATTAATATACAAATCAAGCATGTACTTTTGAAGAGTACAAAAATCACAAATCAAGAAGCAATATATCTCTTAACTACTATTAACTAAATATTATAAAAAAAATACAACATTTTTTACTAAATTATAATATGCTAAATAACTCATAAGAAGACAAAGAAGCTCTTCAAAGAAAAACAACACATTTTTTAATTTTCTCTTAAGATTAAGACTTTTATATTTAGTTTTCTTCCAATCTTAAAAATTTGTAGATCTAGAGAATAATCTTTAAATTTTCTCAAAAATTTGATTAGCAGTGAATATTTTCGAACAAGAAGGAAAAAAATTTCTTAAAAATCTTTCTCAAATAAAAGAAGAAACTTCATAAATGGAAGAAAAAAACTTTCTTAAAAGAAGAGAATAAAATTTAAATAGAAAAAAAAATTATTTAAAGGACTCAACTTTAAATAAAAAAATAAAATAAAAAAGAGAAGAGGAGAGGGGATAGCTGTCATTGGCAGCTAACTCCAAATTTTGCTGTGGTTAGGATTTTAAAAGAGGAGTAATGCTAGAGAAAGAAAATAAAAAATAAATAAACTAAAAAATAAATAAAAGAAAAGATAAAAAAAAAAAAAAAAAAGGGGAGGAGACGAGATGGTTACCAGCCACTCCCAAACTTTGTTGGGCTAGAGTTAGGCAAATAACATTTTTTTCAGTCAAGACATGGTTATATATATATATATATATATAGACAGGCAAGGTTTTTATCTTTGACAAGAAGAAAAAGGTGTTGTGCTATTATGTTGGGCCGTTTAAGAAGAGGAGTGGAGAGAGAGTAAATTGCAAGAAAGAATATGAGCAGGATGAACTAGGCTGAAAGTGTTCAATAATGGGCTGTAGCCCATAAATTTGGCCGCAAAATTGGGCCTAGCCTATTACTAAGGGCGGTCGTAGTGACATGGCGGTTTACCAGTAGAGCTCCCTCTTAATCTTTTGTTCATTTTCTTACCCTAAAACCCTTACTGCTTCGACGACGTGGAAGCTCCGGCAAGTTCTGCTCTCACTTCACAGTCTCAGTGAGCTCATTCTCTCTCCTCTCTCAATTCTCGCCGCATAACTCAATTCAGTAGATTTTTTTCTTGAAAGCAGAAGATGGACGATAGCTTGTACGATGAGTTTGGGAACTATATCGGACCCGAAATTGAGTCTGACCAAGAAAGCGACAGAGAGGACGAAGATGAAGAGGAGCTTCCAGACAGGGCAACCGAGGATGAGGCAGCATCTGACGGTGAGGGTGCACCCGGTGCTACCAATGGCTGGATTACCACTTCCAATGACATTGATATGGATAATCAGGTTGTTCTTGCTGAGGACAAGAAGTACTACCCCACCGCAGAAGAGGTCTATGGCGATGATGTTGAAACTCTGGTCATGGATGAAGACGAGCAGCCTCTAGAGCAACCTATTATTAAGCCTGTTAGGAATATTAAGTTTGAGGTTGGTGTGAAGGATTCGTCCACCTATGTTTCGTCTCAGTTTCTTCTTGGGCTCATGTCTAATCCTACCCTTGTTAGGAATGTTGCACTTGTGGGACACTTGCAGCACGGGAAGACTGTGTTTATGGATATGTTAGTTGAGCAAACCCATCACATGTCTACCTTTGATTCGCATAGTGAGAAGCACACGAGGTATACGGATACTAGGATTGATGAACAAGAAAGGAGGATATCAATCAAGGCTGTTCCTATGTCGCTTGTTCTCGAGGATAGCAATGCAAAGTCGTATTTGTGTAACATTATGGACAGCCCTGGTCATGTCAATTTCTCTGATGAAATGACTGCAGCCTTAAGGCTTGCAGATGGTGCTGTATTGATTGTGGATGCTGCTGAAGGAGTAATGGTAATCATTTTTATTGTTTTAATCGTTTGATCGAATTGGTTATTGGAAGTTCGGAACCTTTTATAGATGACTGTTTTAGGACTGGAGGGTCTTTTTTAAACTTGATATTTAGATAGAAATCATCGGGCAAGCAAATCCGATGCAGATAGAATTCTTATTCGGCCGAATCAGCTCTAAACTCGCCTGAATAAATTACTTTATCAGTTGGCTTTTGACATGGTATTTTTGAACAATAAGGTCGCTGTCTATTAGATCCTTGTGTTCTCCTCTTCTTTTCTTCATAAAATTTTCTATTAGACTATTACTATCTCCTTTGTGGTATAATGCTTGTTAGCATGACATGACTACAGAATATTGATTTCTAGTGTAAATGTAGGTAAACACGGAGAGAGCCATACGTCATGCCATCCAAGATCGCCTGCCTATTGTTGTTGTCATCAATAAGGTAATAATTCTTTCTTAATTACTAATGGCAGATTTAAGTCATATTCTCATGTCTATCCTATTTTTCTTATTTGCTAAATGCTCTTTTAGGTTGATAGACTGATAACTGAACTCAAATTACCCCCAAAAGATGCTTACCATAAACTAAGACATACTTTGGAAGTGATCAATAACCATATATCTGCTGCTTCTTCAACTGCTGGAAATGTCCAAGTTATAGATCCAGCTGCTGGAAATGTTTGTTTTGCAAGTGGTACTGCTGGATGGTCTTTTACTTTGCATTCATTTGCTAAACTATATGGGAAGCTGCATGGAGTTCCTATGGATGCTGACAAATTTGCTGCTCGTCTTTGGGGAGATATTTATTATCATCCAGATACTAGGACTTTCAAAAGGAAACCCCCTGCAAGTGGAGGGGAACGATCTTTTGTTGAGTTTGTGCTGGAACCTCTTTACAAGATATATAGCCAAGTGATTGGAGAACATAAAAAGAGTGTGGAGACAACTCTTGCAGAACTTGGGGTCACTCTCAGTAATGCAGCCTATAGATTAAATGTTAGACCTTTGTTAAGGCTGGCCTGTAGTTCAGTTTTTGGTGCAGCCTCAGGTTTCACTGATATGCTTGTTCAGCATATACCTTCACCTAGAGATGCTGCAATTAGGAAGGTTGATCATATATATACTGGGCCAAAAGACTCTACCATTTACAAAGCCATGGCACAGTGTGATCCTTCTGGACCCCTCATGGTTAATGTGACCAAACTGTATCCGAAGTCTGATTGCAGTGTGTTTGATGCTTTTGGTAGAGTTTACAGTGGCAAGATACAGACAGGGCAGACTGTACGTGTCCTGGGAGAAGGCTACTCACCAGATGACGAGGAGGACATGACAGTAAAAGAAGTAACAAAATTGTGGGTGTATCAAGCTCGAGATAGGATGCCCATAGCTGAGGCTCCTCCTGGTTCTTGGGTTCTTATTGAAGGTGTGGATGCTTCAATCATGAAAACTGCCACTCTTTGTAATGTGGATTATGATGAGGATGTGTATATATTCCGGCCACTTAAGTTCAATACTCTGTCAGTGGTAAAAACCGCTACGGAGCCTTTAAATCCAAGTGAATTGCCAAAAATGGTGGAGGGCCTGAGAAAAATCAGCAAGAGTTATCCTTTAGCAGTTACTAAAGTTGAGGAGTCTGGGGAACACACTATATTAGGGACTGGTGAGCTCTACTTGGATTCAATTATGAAGGACCTGAGAGAGCTCTATTCTGAAGTAGAAGTCAAGGTCATATTGTTTACTCCCTTTCTATTTCCATATCATTATTCTTTATTTTTGCTCAATTATTGATGTTTGAAGCTGCCCTTTTTGTTGAAGATTGTTCTTTTGCTTCACTCTTGTAGGTGGCTGATCCCGTTGTCTCATTTTGTGAAACTGTCGTTGAATCTTCATCAATGAAATGTTTTGCTGAAACTCCAAACAAGAAGAATAAAATAACTATGGTGGGTAACTACCCTATTTTGATGTAGGCTTTCATCAAGAATAATATATTGTTCACTTCACTCTAACTATTTTTGATCATTCTTTAGATTGCAGAGCCACTGGAAAGAGGTCTTGCAGAGGACATAGAGAATGGTGTTGTTAGTACTGACTGGAATAGGAAGAAATTAGGTGAATTTTTCCAGACAAAGTATGACTGGGATCTGCTCGCTGCACGGTCAATCTGGGCATTTGGGCCTGATAAGCAGGTAAATTTTCTGTCTTCCTGTCTGTTTATCTGCCTATCTTTGTGTGCATGCATGCATGTATATGTGGGATGCACATTTATGTGGAGATATATAGGTAGGTGGATAGATGCTTTGTTTGGTTAATGTGCCCTACTTGCGGTCTTGGTTTAGTGGTTATATTGATTGCTATGATATTAGATGTGATGTTGTTGTTGGTGTCCCTGAACTTTTGTGGGTAACATTTGTAAATATCACTCAGGGACCCAATATTCTCTTAGATGACACCCTTCCAACCGAAGTGGACAAGAACCTGCTAAATGCTGTGAAGGATTCCATTGTTCAGGGGTAAGGAAAATGTTGTGCTATTTAGCTATTCATTGATTAATTGATTGCACGTTGATTATGACAATCTCTGTTATTTTTTACAGGTTTCAGTGGGGTGCACGAGAGGGACCTCTTTGTGATGAACCCATCAGAAATGTTAAGTTCAAGATAGTTGATGCAAGGATTGCCCCTGAATCACTTCATCGTGGATCTGGCCAGATCATTCCAACAGCACGACGAGTGGCCTATTCATCTTTCCTTATGGCTACACCTCGACTTATGGAACCAGTATATTATGTGGAGGTATATGCTTGCTATTTTAGTTAAACTATTATGATGGTTGCATGTCAAACGTGGGTCTAGGCTCCACTCAGATTCTAAGCAGAGGATACTCTTTTTTGTTTGGGTACAAGTGGAGGTCTTGAGATGTGTGTAGGTGAGGTGAGGGCTAGGGGTAGGACATAGGATCAAGGGAGTGAACCCTCATGCTATTAGGGGCTTGGTCCTAAGACCAGGGTAGGTTTGAGCCAATGTCACTGATTTGCAATTGCGTGTCTGAGAACAATGGATGCATTTAGATGTGGCTCCCATTATAGGAACTTGAGACTTGCTTTGATGGAATGTTAAATTTATTCTTTTGGCTGTTTCTTCAGATTCAAACACCAATAGACTGTGTTTCTGCAATCTACACTGTGTTATCTCGTAGACGTGGACACGTTACAGCTGATGTTCCTCAACCAGGCACCCCGGCTTATATTGTCAAGGTTGGTGGATTAATTGTGTTCAAGCTGTTTTTATAGCAATTGCTTCGTTATGGGCATCTGAAACCTGGATTACTTACATTCCCCCCTTCTTATCTCAGGCATTTTTGCCCGTTATAGAATCTTTTGGTTTTGAGACAGACTTGAGATACCATACACAAGGTCAAGCATTTTGCCTCTCAGTCTTTGATCATTGGGCTATTGTTCCTGGAGACCCTCTGGACAAGAGCATTGTTTTACGTCCGCTTGAACCAGCACCAATCCAGCATCTTGCTCGTGAGTTTATGGTAAAAACAAGGCGTAGAAAAGTATGGCTCTTTTCTCCTTCTTCTTTGCAGTCATTAACTTCTATAAATTTCCTTTTTACAGTGGTTTATAATTTCTGAATTTTATTAGTCACGATAGAAAAATGTTTAGTTGTTGTTATTAGTCACAGGATTTTGCTTCTATCCATTTTATGTTCTGTCTATTTTTAGTTTCCCTGTAATTTCTGTCGTGAGGAATGTGATTTTGTTTTCAGCTGATGCATTGTTGGGCATTTCACTTAAAACTGATATATGCTTGCCTGTTATACTTCCATTAAGCATGGAGACACTGTTTACCAAATACGATGATACTTTTTTCTGCAAAAGACTATGATCATCTATGCTCATTGCTCAGGATCTCATGAGTGACAGTATTTTAATAACTAACAAGTAACTGCTATACTTACCACATCCCACATCTTTGTCGAAGCCTTCTCCTCTGATAATTTGCGTTATCCCTTTGAATATAAAGGAAGAAAATTTCAAGTAGAAGATGAAGCCAAGCTGTATTATAGATAAAAGTTGGAGGAATGCTATAAATGATACATTTTTGAAATATTGGAGAAGGAACACCTATTAATATATCTTGTTCTTTGCATTCAATCTGTCAGGGAATGAGTGAGGATGTTAGCATCAGTAAATTCTTTGATGAAGCAATGATGGTGGAACTGGCACAGCAGGCGGCAGATCTTCATCAACAAATGATGTGATGCAGGCAAAATTCAAAGTTCTCTGTAGCATCTAGTTTTTCTGGTTTCAATTTGGCACAGCTATTTCACGTACTGGAGTAAGCTCCTATGCCACTGAAGTAGTAGTCAACATTTATCTTCTCCCCATGTGGAAAAGGAAGTTAAAATCTTTTGGGTTTGAAGAGAAATGAGGGGTGGCGAGACAGAGACGCATATTTTGTATCTGTATTAAAGGTATCATGGATCTTGTAACATATTATCATTTTATTGGCAACGGTGAAATCGTGTGAAATGATATTGTAATTTACAAATGCTACGGTAAGCGAAGCAAGTCAATGAAACTAGATTTTCATTTTGATTCGAAATTTGCAAATTATGCAATATTTTGATTTGTGCGGTGCCTGATACGAAACCCGCCTAGAGTTTATATTAATTGTGGAGCACCAAAATCAACTAAAATATTACTTCGTGTTATCTCAAAATAAATGGGTCTTAAATTTATTTTATAGAAATCTTAAAGAAGAGAAAATATATTTCGTATTAAAATTTAAAATAGAAAACTGTTTGTGCATTGTCTATTTTAATTTTTTTAAGAAAATTATAATTTTTTAGATAAGTCAATTAATTTATAATTATATTTTAAAATCTAATAACATCACTAAATGTGTTTTTTACAATATAGAAAATTTTCTGTCTTTTTATTGATAATAATTTTAACAGTAAATTATATTTATTTTTTTCAATTTTGTGAAAATTATATTTATATTTTTACTTTTTCTAATTTTAAATTAAAATGGAAACTTTTTTTTTAAGTTTTTAAAACATGTTTTTTCAAATTAAAAAAACTTATACTAATATCTTTTTTCTTAAATTTTTATAAATATTAATTTCAATTTTTAATAATTTATAATTTATAAGAGAAAAAATAAAATATAAATTTTATTAATAATTTTGTAGATAAAAGAACAAGTTTATTAAAATTAAATGAATTGTGAGAGTAATTTTTTTTTTTTAAAAAAAGCGAACATAATTTATTTTAAATGAAATAAGAATATTAAAATTTATTTAAAAGTGGATGACAGTATTAATTAGATAATTTAATATATTCTGCAGAAATATTTTTTTAATATAGGTTGACGTAGAATAGAAGTCACCCTCTTCTCCGTATCTAACCTGTGGTTGCAACCAACAGGTTTTGAGTTTGACGATTCCTATGTTTCAGACTAAAAGCTTTTCCTTCATGCTCTATTGCTCTGTATATTATGGATTTCCATGTTCTGTATGTAGCTGTTAAGCAACTTTCTCTGTATACTAGAATCCTGATGAATAACGATGCAATCCCAGAAGAGTTCGAGCCTAGCTCCAGCTCTGATTCTCTTCCCAACCCTGAAACCCCCTCACAAGACCCTATTTTTCCACCGAACCTTAGTCCTTGTAATCACCTTCCTTGCATATGCTTCCTTCCACGCCTCCCGAAAGCCTCCCAGCATTGTGAAGAGTGTTCTGGGACCCACAATTCAATCCAATTCAACTTATCAAGGTTCTAACTTGAGTCCTGGCGATACAGGTTGGCCCCCATTCAATGGAACTCGGGGGACTCACCGTCTCGGCGAGCTTGATCTGGCTTTTCTTTCTTCCTACTCCGTCGGTATGTATATGGCAGGCCATGTCGGTGATCGGATTGATTTGAGGTTGTTCCTTGTATTTGGTATGATGGGTAGTGGCATTTTTACCATACTTTTTGGCTTAGGCTATTGGTTAGATGTTCATGTGTTGGGATTTTTTTTGGGTGTTCAAATTACTTGTGGATTGTTTCAATCAATTGGATGGCCTTGTGTGGTTGCAGTTGTGGGACATTGGTTTGGAAAATCCAAGAGGGGCTTGATAATGGGGATATGGAATTCACATACCTCAGTGGGGAATATCATTGGTTCAATTGTAGCCTCAGGATTGTTAGAATTCGGATGGGGTTGGTCGTTTGTGGTGCCTGGACTTCTTATAATTTTTGTGGGGATGCTGGTGTATTTGTTTCTTGTTGTGAACCCCGAGGATATGGGATTTGTGCATCCTGGAATTGAGATTGAAATGAACGTGGAAACAGATGGAGTAGAGAATGTGCAGAAAGTGGAATCAGAGGAAGCAAAGCTCCTTGGGTCTGATAATTCAGATTCTTCATCTGCAATTGGGTTTTTAGAGGCATGGAAGTTACAGGGAGTGGCTCCATTTGCTTTCTGTCTCTTTTTCTCAAAGCTCGTAGCTTACACTTTTCTCTATTGGTTGCCCTTCTACATAAGGCACACAGGTACCGTGCGTATACATATGTCTTCACATAGATTTGATTTGTCTTTTGCTTAGCTGGTTGCTATTTTTTAAATATTATCACTGGCCCCTTCTTCCCAATATAGTTTTTTAAGGCTTGCCACCTAGAAATTGGAATGCTAACTAATAGAGCCAGTATTTATGTTACCACAAATCTCCTTGTCTAATTATTTTTTCTGTGATGCTCTTTGCTTCATTACTAATCTGGTTTTCCATTTTAGCTGTTGCGGGTGTGCATATATCTCACAAAACTGCTGGAATACTCTCAACAATATTTGACATAGGAGGAGTCTTTGGTGGAGTTATGGCTGGTTTCATTTCTGATATGATTGAAGCCCGAGCTGTTACTTCAATTCTATTCTTGTTTCTATCAATTCCAATCCTTGTTTTCTATCGGGTGTACGGGAGCCTCTCTTTGTTGACCAACATTGCTCTGATGTTTCTCTCTGGCCTTTTGGTGAATGGTCCGTACTCGCTTATCACGACTGCTGTGGCTGCTGATCTTGGTACACAGAGCCTGAATGGCAAGAATTCTCGGGCACTGGCTACTGTGACTGCAATCATAGATGGTACTGGTTCTGTTGGAGCTGCTCTTGGACCACTTTTAGCTGGGTATATTTCTACTAGGGGATGGAACAGTGTCTTTTTTATGCTAATTCTGTCAGTTTTCTTTGCTGGTCTGCTCTTAATTCGTGTTGCAAGAACTGAAATAAGAGAGAAGATGAATACGGCAAAGTGATTTTGGAAATTTTTGAAGTACAGATTTTTGATAATTTAGTGGTAGAAGTGTCTTTTACATAGGATATAGCACATTATTGAAGTTGCTGAAACACATCATTCTTTCTTCACTAATGGTAAACAAGATTGGTTGGTTTCGAATGAACTAATTTAAGAGTGATATTACTCTTGCTTCTTATTGGTTCAAACCAATACTTCTCATTTTCAAGTGAAGAATTTCTTCTGCATTTGGATAACATGAGAATTTGTGAGACTGCTATGCTAACCTGTATTCCTGTTACAAACTGGCCGGACTGTTTAACCGGTTTCAAAACTAGCCGGTTCTAACCATAGTGGTTAATGGTTAAATGTATATTGAACTGGTCCGGTACCTGGATTGGTTCTGGTTCAATCATTTGAATCAGCCAATTTTGGTCCAGTTTTGAAAATGAATAAAACAATATCATACAATTCTCCATGAAGGGAACAATTTTATACATTGGTTCAACATTGAACACATGAAAAATAATAACGATTATGTGTGTACAAATCAACATTTGTCCCAGGTATACATTACTTTTCTCCTCTAATCAGTTTCATGCTCCCTTTCCCATCAACAACGGGGGAAAAATAATTATACGATGGTATAAATTTTATTACATTTTCAATACCTCTCCCAGTTCTTTCTCCATCCTTCAGAAACTAGGCTGCCGAGCATCATTGACAAGAGAAAGCAGGAAGGCTTTTTGTGTGTGATAGATGAATATATTTACATAATCACAACTTGAAAAAAATCAGCTACACTGCTTTTCTTGCAGACAAAAAATGTTGACGAGACTTGGGTGAAGTTACTTAAATATTTGCTGCTAGATTCTTTAATAAAAATATAACATGTGGATATTTTTTTTACATAAAAAAAATTCTTCCACATATTATAATTCTATTAAAGACCCTGATAACAAACATCTAAAACCTGCACCCAAGTTTTTTTTTTCCAAAAATGTTCTATCCCTCCAGTAGGCATTTGAGATTTTGAAGTCCCTCAGCAGATATGCTTCTCCTGACTCTCGCCCTTTCTACCACTACAGGTGGTGGCGGATCTGAGTGAAAACATACCATCACCACTGTCAAGTTGTCTGTTGATTCTCTCTTTAAGGCTTCCCCCACTATTTCCTTGCAGCACAGTTTCACATCATTATGCTCTTGAAGCCTCCTCCGGGCAAAATCTACGGCATTTTGGCTTGTGAAAACATCCCAGATTCCATCACTGCCAATTATCAAAAACTCATCTTCTTTGGTCAGTGTCATCAACTTAAGTTCAGGCTCAGCGCTCAATGGTCCACCTCTTTCACTCATCTCCTTCATGCCTTCGAGATGCCAGTCACCTAGTGCACGAGTGACACCTAACTGGCCATTCAGATAACCATCATCAATGAATCCACCTAAAGACTCAATCCGCTTCCTTTCTTTGATGCAGAAGGGCCTATGATCTTTGGACATTTCTATTGCCCCTCCACGTCTTGACAAAACAGCCCTGCAGTCTCCGGCATTGGCCACAAGTAAAGACCTGTATAAAACAATGATGTATTTATAACCCAGCTCATACTAAAGTTGGTGCTTCAAAAATCTACTCAGAAGGTACTAAGGAAGCATTTGGTACACCTTCATTTTTTACTTTGATATCTTGAATGTTAAGGAGCCATCCAAGATGTCTGAGTTTGGTACACTGATATTTAATATGCCAAGTGGTGTTATTCAAGATATCGAGAGAAAGGACGATGCTATTTTGGGTAGTATCCAGTGCTATCTTAAAATTATGAGAATCTTAAACTTTATAACTTTTATAAAATATTAATTGTATTTTTTTATGACAACTTTCATTTGACATACAAAAAAAGAAAATCTTAATAGCATGATATCTTATATTACAGTATCAAAGATACAAGGGAATATAAGATACCAATGTACCAAATTACTCATAAAACTCAAGAAAAAGGAATACAGAGAGAACATAGACAAGAACAAATCCTTAATGGAAGCTGTCTAAATGATAAAAAGGGAAGCACAAAAAATCAATGTTTGGCACCACATCTAACTTGAATGTCAGTATGTCATTTTCACATCTGTTCTGCTTTTGTATTATATAAGCACATATCATATGAAAAGGTCACTCCACAAATACGGGATGGAATATCAATGCCACGGTTATAAGGGCCAAAGAGTAATGGAGACAGGTGCTTACCTCCCAAATATAATTGCAGTTAATGCAGTAGTACCAGAAGACAGGGACGATTCGAGAGAGCATGTCTTTGCAAATGCAGCATCCGTCTTCAAAAATGACCTTGTGACAACCTTCTCTAGCTCCAAAGGAAAGTCAGCATCCTCAATTATCACTCTTGGCAGATGATCACGGACAAATGTTGCAGCATTCTTACCTCCATGTCCATCAAATACCTGCACATCAAACCATTTGCCATTTAAATGTTGAAACCTCATCAAAATGAGTGCATATCCTCTAATGCAAAATAACTGAAAAATTTTGGTCCTTCGTTCTGAATGAAAGTTTTTCATTGACATAATTGTTTCACCTACGTTTGGTCAAGTCTGACTTCAAATGGCTATATTTAACCACAACTCCTAATAGATGAATGCAGCCATGTTGATATATACAGTTTCCCTACATTGATCTTACTAAAAAAGTACAAAACCAGACAGCTACCACCGTTTAGCCCCCTTCCTTTTTGAGGAAGGGGAGGAGAGAAATGACAAAGAATAAAAAAGACAAGTTTTGATCTTACTCTCAGATATAAACAAGGCATTATCAGCACTTAATTTTGCAACCTAATTCAAGTATTTAATAAGTGAATATTTGCGGAACTTGAAAAACTTATAAAAAAAGGGCGGTACAGTGCACGAGGATCCCACTTGATGGGGTTTGGGGAAGGTAGATGTACGCAGTCTTACCTTCACAAGCGGAGAGACTATTTTTAAAATTTGAATCCATAACCTCCAAATCACAGAGCAGCAATCTTATTGTTGTGCCAAAGGTCACCCTCTTAGAAAAATCTATCTACTTTTTAAATGTTTTTTATAGAAAAAAAAGTGAATACTTGCAAGATAGTTTAATGGATAATGTTTTCTACCATAATCTAACTTTGACTCATTACATGACATCACATATTGGTGGGTGGTTATCCTCTAGGACTGTCCTATAATCCTATGTTCATTTACTTGCTAAATATCTAGGAGAGAATTTTAATAGCATGATTTCTAGTAGTGCAATGAGATCATTTCTCCAGAAACAAAAGCATCTGTAACTATGAAAATTCAAAGCTAGGAGAAAATTACTGGAAGAAAACCTTAATGGGAGATTCATCTCTGAAATGTAGGAGAAACTACAATGACAATAACAAGTTCACTGACCACTTATTCGATCTATCTTCCCAAGAAGGTAGATTTCTTTTAATTATTTATCAATTGAAGCAAGAAACCCTTTTTTGTTTGCCAGTTCCCTATTTAGTGATACATCAAGAATGTTTTAAAATTTTTCTTTTACTATCACAAAATCAAGACCTTAGCAGAAGAGTTAAATTGAAATTCATGACCATAACAGAAAATGAGCCTAGGCAATATTCTTAGATAGGCCCAATTTACAAAAAGAAAAAGTTAGACTAAATCAATCATTAGATATGTAGCACATTAGTCCATCCAAAAAGCACATATATCTTTATAATTGATTTGATCTATTTATCTTATGACCAAATCTGTCTAAGAAATAAGAATCTCTCTTAGACTAGTTGGTTAGATGGCTTACCCCATAAAAAGATACAGCTTCCTCACTGACTACGTCATAACCAAACTTCTTTCCTAGGTCTCCAATGCATATATGGGTATCTTCCATATAAGAGCGACTTCCAATATCAGACCATTCTCCAGACCGCAGAGAAGGGACAAAGTTCATCAGGTTGTGTTTTTGGTCTGCAATCACCGTGTCCTCACATATGCTTTCCAGCTGAATGTGCCACAGGGGAAAGAAAATATTTGGAATAAGATGATAGGAACCATAGGCAACAGGGAAAAAGTAAAGAGGTAGATGAAGCTCATAACTCAAGGAAGAAATCAATGGAAAGTAAGAGAATCTAATGTTGACCCACCAAAAAATATTTATATTTAATGCTGATTTTTGCACTTGGTACCAATCATCTCTGGAAAGGCACAATCATAAAGAGGACCAACAAATTATGGAAACAATTAAGAATCAAGTAGAAAATGAATGCAGCTATAAATTAAGGCAATTTATATGGGATCCAAAAAGAGCTGATTCTGTTGGAAAACACAATTAACAACCGAGATTTGTGACAAAGTTCACAAATGTAATCTCTAGTAAATCCTCGGAGACTAACTAGTTTCTAAAACAACGAAATCTGAGAAATTTCAGGATCACATAAACCTTAGATCAGATAAAAGTGATTAGGTTAAGAGACTGCCAAAGTTTTGTAGCATTTAAATTATCATCAATAGATAGGCATCACGAAGCTTATTCATATTTCATTTACAGGGAAGATTTTCTGCCCAAGAAACATAAGAAGCATGAAAGAAAAGGATGAGCTGCTGCATGGATTGATACAAATAACAAACCAACGTCAAAATTCGAAAAATAATTAGAAAAAAAAAACTGACTTGGCAAAGAAAAAATTAAGTGAAGGAGAGCGATGTAATAGTGGCCGAGGGCTACACTTTTCACGTCATCTAACTCGAATTAGCAACGAAATCTGCTTGACGTCCATGGAGTCTGATTGAAGCTGAACGAGTTCACATAAAGGTTGCAGCTTCAGATGATTTCGACAACAACCAGGAAAAGATTAGCCAAATTCGAGGAGAGCAGGGCCATAATAAACGCGATTACCACAACAATTTCGAATTTCAAGGAGTATATACCAAAGCTCGTCCATAGTACAGAAAGAAAAACAAGAGAGAGAGAGAGAGAGAGAGAGAGAGAATAGCCACCAGAAGAGAAGGCTAAAAGGCCTTAAACGAGTTATTATCAGTGTTAAAACTTAAGACGAAAGAGAAAAACACCCGCAACCCAGTAACAAATGAGAAGAAAGTTGAATTCAAGGAGGCAAATAAAAAGAAAAATTGAGAAGAACCCATTTCAACATAGAAGAAGAGGGAACCCAAAACTTACAGGAATTGAATTCCCAGCACTAATCCGATCGCTGGAAGTTCTAAAAGAAGAATCTTCTTCCCAGTTCTCCATCTGGGTAGGCAAGAGCTCACAATGCAAAGGCCAGGACTTTCTTCTATTCTCCAGGTTTTCCTTATCTTGGACAACTTGCTCGGCGTCCTGCACACACATGGTGACAACGGTCGGTGGTAGTGGTTTGGCTCAGCAACTTGTAGGCACGAAAAGTAAGAGTTTTTGATGAATTTTGTGAGCAATAGAGAGAGAGAGAAGATCCTTCGAATATGTTGGAAAAAGGATGGGGTGCTCTGTATATAGTATTAGTATCAGTGGGGGAGTGCAGGAGAACGGGAGCCGTTGAGTTCCAGATTTTTCTATGAAAGCGTGGCTGAAAATCGGTTGGTTGGGTCATTGTATTAGTAGGCTATCTTTATTTTAAACGTGGGTCGGGACTTGGAAACGGCCTTTTCCGTGCTCACCACTGTGCCTCTTTTGATATTTTTCTTCCCATTTTGCGATATTTATACCAATATTCTAAGCTTTTTCCTTTCCTTCGTCCTCATTGATTTTGGTGCTTAATTTTTGGAATGCTTTTATTAGTTCAAATTGTAATGAAGAATATTCACGTAGGAAGTGGAACTTGTAAGTAAAATTCATTTTGACCAAATTTTTAGATACACTAATTATTAAGAAAGTACTGTTGTTATAAAGTTGTGGACTACTTAATTAGAGAGAAGGGTTCTTTTTATTTTTGGATTAAAAAAAAATACTTAAACGAGAGCAAATGTTTTATTAAGTTTAAGAGAAGTTTTAGTTTTAAATAAAAGTTAAAGAATGTATAAATATAATTTTTAATTAAAACTTCAAAAGAGATTAATTTAATATATACTTAAGATTTTTTTTAAAACCCAGCAAAATGATTTTAATGTGTACCAAATTTATATATGATTTAAAATCATATTTTCATTGAGATTTGACTGACGGATGATCTAATCCTTTATACTATAAAATAGTCCAAACGTGATAAATGTTCCATAAAGTTAACTTATTAAATTAACCACTGTAGCAATAATTACTTAGAGAGGTAGGTAAAGTGGTTCAAGAGTTCCAACTTAGGAAGCAAATTAATAACTTTAATATTTGTTTTGAGTTAGCCATTTTCAAGTTTCAGAAATGGTTTTCAGACTATTCAGCACCATCTTCTTTTTCATATATTCAATTATACTTTTAGGTGGGGAGGAGACTCTTACCCTATTCTTTTATCCAAATTCAAAGCACTCGTTGTCGGCGTTATCCACCATGGGAGATAACCTATTCTAATCCTCCTCCTCCTAAAGGTTCATTAATTAGTTAACCAGTAATTTATATTAATAATATGAGACAGAGAGAGAGAGAGTGTGTGTGAGAAATACAAAAAGGAGTATTGCTTAGCTATATTCTGAAAATGACGAAATGCCATGAGAGGCGGTGTCCATCACTATGTTTTCTTTTTTTAAGTTTTTTATTTATATTATAGTTAGAGTTTGGAGGTGTTTTAAATTTTATTAGAAATTAAATCTCTTTTTCCAACTATCTTAAAATTATATTAATTTTTTATATTAATCAAATGCAATTAATACTTTATTCTCAAAATACTCAAAAGAGATGCTATTCCTTAAATTTCAAATTTAAATATTTTTGTGCAAAGAAATTTTACTAGAATTTTTATAATAGAGATATTTTTTCACATCCATTTATTTAGTGCATTCAACTTAAAGCATTTAACTTGAACTTATATGATGGAGATTTCTTCCATAGTTTGGTCTTTTTCTTAAACAAAAAGGAGGATTCACACACCTTTCTGGAGAAGGGGGTTTGCTTGTGAATCATATTATGACTACCAATTAGGTAATGGCTAGGCTATGAGTCAATACAACTAACAAGTTGCTTCAAATATTTGTTCTTTGGATTGTGACCCTCCTCTTACCTTGTCCACCCATTAATACAAGAGTGTAAAAGAAAATGAAATACAATATTTACCAAAAAGAAAAAGAATTGGAGAATGTCGTAATAAGTCAAAAGACGAGTTTGTTTTTGTTTTATTTTATTGGAGATAATGATGCCGAGAGCTTTGAAAGACAAGTTTTCGGAAATTTGATTCATTAGTGCAAATAAAGGAGGAAATTGACGTCAGATTTCTTTACTCTTCACTTTCTTCAAAAAGCAATACCCAAAAAAATTTAACTTTGATTTTGATTATTTGTCCGACAGAAAGACTTAACTTTTAATTAATCAAACGATGGTGACCACGATGATGTCACCCAAAAAGAAAAAACATTTATTCTCTTCTTTTACCATTTTTTATTTTTTAACTTATTTTCTGTTTTCTATTTTTGTTTATTTTATGGCCTATGGTGACTTCTAGCCATGACGATCAAGTTGGCACCCATTTTTAGGTAAAAGGAAAAAAAAAGTAGCTTTATGATTGTTTTGTGCTTTTGTTGCCTCAACTGCTTTGCGTTCCACCAATCATTAAAAAATGAATGGAGAGAGATTTTTGAATAAATTCAGTATTATCAAATGTAAATAAATGAATTTAATTATAAATAAAATAAATTTTACTAAAATATATCTTCCATTTTTATATATTTGTTTACAATTAATTTGATGCATCTACTTAAATATTTCTTAAGGGAGGGGCAAGTGATTTGATTAAGTTAATAATATAATATGAACTTAGCTTTAATTGGATTATTGTCTTCTATAATTTATAGGAGAATAAACTCGATAATTATAGTGGGTTTCTCTACGAGGATTCCAACAAGACCATAATGTTCAAAAGTGGTCGTATGGTCAAGTCAAGGCTAAAAAGTGATCACTTCTGGATCAGACAGTGGTCGCGCATAGGAATCTTTGACAAGCCTCAATGGGTGAACAATAGCAAAGGTTGTGGGACTCTAACGTGGAACACTGGTGTTCAAGGGAAATTTATGCCCTTCGCATTTGACAAGTCTATCATGGTTGGTCGTTTTCCCACTTAGAAATTGCATTGGATTTGCAGGTTCTGCTTCTAATAGCAGCACAATCTTGAATCTAAGCTTTAAGTTCATCCACGTGAGACGTGGGGCGAACCAGAGACAGAATATAACATTTTTTCCAGAGGACTGGTTCTAACGAAGTATCGAGAAAGACTCACTACGCCTAGACAGAAAATGTCCCACCCAAAGAATCCACTCCTACCAAAATAAAAGTTAGGTTTGGAAAGATAGGCATCATAAGTCTCAATTGTTTTCCTTTCTTTTTTTTTGGGACAGAATAAGTCTCAATCACATGCGTCCGACAAGGACATGTGCAAAGGTTCATGCTCCAACCATTTCCCTTTGAATTGGCCACAAAAGAAAAGTTTACTTCCAATTCCATATTTGGGTCACGAAGCACTAATTTCAGAGGTCTGTATAGCTAAGTAAATAATTACACACAGCACGACTTTGACAATTGCCACTTGCCCGAGTTTGTTGAACATGGCAATGGAGTTCGGAAAGCTACACCAACGAGGTTGTTTGCTGGTCTAGACAACGTAAGCTTGCAGACTACCAAGATAATGGTGTGGAGACAACTGTTTGTAAGAAAGCTACCCATTGGATGACAGTTCAATATTGGACGTATCGAAAGCTACACACCTCAACCAACACCTTGGTCTCGTGTTGCTGACAGAGGGAAATATCAACTAGCACAAGGGGTTCCAGCTAAATCTATAATGGTAGGGTTTAGATACATTCATACACTAAGGACAAAATTCTCAAGTAAATTTTCTCTACAAAAAAAAAATTATCCAATCTAATTATAAATAGACATGTAAATATGTCAAGTAAATAGAACATATCTCAAATATATTTATATAATTTAGGAAAAATATATGGTACACCGCCGGTGGACAAGTTTTTGTCCACCAGCGGTATCCAGATCGTGTCATGTGTCATGAACAGTGTTTTTTTTACACATGGCACGATCTGGACACCGCTGGTGGACAAAAACTTGTCCACGGGCGGTGTACCAAATCATTTCTCATTTATTTATTCAAGATTGACTTGATTTACTAATTGTTCATAAACTAGATAGACCTAAGAAACTTTAGGCTGATGGTCTATGGACAAACCATATATTTCCACAATCATATGAAAAACAATTACTAATCAGAATTTATATAACAGATTACACTTGACTAATTTAAGGAAACTAATTTTGTGGTCAGTTTCATGAATTTGCCAACAACAAAAAATCCCTTCAGATTAGTTCCACATCACTTCTACCAAGGTTATATGTTTATTCCGAGTTTAAATATCTTACATCAAAACAAAAGGAGAAGGGAAGAGCTAGACAGTCAGAGCTATTATACCCCAAAATAAATAACAATGGTTACACAGTTCACAGAGAGCAGCCATTATATAATATACCTAATTCACATATCCAATACCTAAATCAAATATGTGATCCTGCAGTTGGAGATAAGCAACAAAATATAGTAAATAAACTTCAAAAGAAAAGATTATGAATAAGCATGAACAGAATGCCAAAATATTTGACGCTATTACCAGTAGAAGACCACATTGTATTAAAAATATTCCTCAACATTCAATCAATCACAGATCAAAACCCCAAAAAAAGAACTCCAGAATAGATCAAATCTTTATAGTCACTTTCCATAAATTTTCTCTAACAGAGGCTTGTACCAACTCATAAAGTAAAACTAAAATGAAAACTGAAGGCCAAATTTCACATTCCAGTGAATGCCTTCTTCACACCACCAGAAGATCCAGCTGGGATCACTTTCAGCACATTAAACCTCACTGTCTTTGAGATTGGCCTACAGAAGTACAATGAAAAGGGCAATTAGTGGTTATCGTACAGAGATATATATGCACGTAAAAGAATAAAATCTAAAATTTTATACACCCGAAAAAAGGTGGCTCCTATAAAACCTCACCTGCATTGGCCAATAATAACATGATCTCCTTCCTTCACACGGAAGCAAGGTGATACATGAGCAGGAATGTTTGAATGCCTCTTCTCATATCTATATAAAAAAGTGGAAAAAAAAAAGCATATGAGAATTATAAGTTTGTCCCATAGTGCAAATACATGGGGAAAAAAAGAAAGAAAGAAAAGTAGGCATCGCAACTACAGAAAGAAAAAAATACCTCTGATACTTCTTGACAAAATGAAGATAATTCCTTCTAACGATAATAGTCCTTGTCATCTTAGCACTGTGACAAGTGCCTGCTAAGATTCGACCTCGGATAGAAACAGTGCCAGTGAAGGGGCACTTTTTATCAATATAGGTTCCTGTATGAAAATCAAAAAGGAAAAAAAATTTCAAGTCATTTGATATGGAATAATACAAGAAAATTGAAGTAATTATAACATGAGCAATGCAAATATGCATTTTAACTAGAAAAATTATTACGGAAAAAGTGAAAAATCAGCTCCTTGCACAACCAATTCAATCCCTAATTCTCATATCAAATTTTTATGTATAATACCTATAAAATAGTATTGATCACATAGTAACCTTCTGTCTGATCTGACTTGTCTGACTTGAAATAAATGTTTATGCACTAGTGCATTAAAAGCTATGAAGCACGGACACGGACACGGGACAGGTGACACGTGAATTTTAAAAAAATATAAGACACGACACGTTGAAAACACGTAAATTAAAAAATAAAAATTATATATATATATATATATATATATAGTACTAGAAAACAATAATATTTATAACTCACTTTACAACTTATTACCAAAAAAATTATTATAAAATTATAATACAATCAACATTCATTCTTCTTCAATATATTCTTTATCAATGCTATTATTTTTATTTTTTTTGTTTGTGAAAAGAACTTTTTAATTTTAAATTATACAAAGATAAATTTGTAACCGATAAAATTTCAACATTAACAAGAACAAAAAATAACAAAGAATACAAAAATTATGTGCACATACAATAATAACAAAGAATAAAAGCAAGAGAGCAACTCTAGAAAGAATTATATGTGTATTATTATAATTCAACTCTCTCACCATAAACAAAAGCTATCTCAGCTCTTTGCTATTGCGATTATGTAAAACATTAAGAGACAATACAAAAATTAGAAGAATTTAGTTTCCTTTTCCTCAGTAAAAAATCTTGAAACCCAAAAGCAAACTTTCGAATAGGTATATATGCTTGCGTAAAAGCAAACTTCGAAGGCTTGTTGAAAAAGAATATGCAAATAGCCACGCACACAGACAAATCCAATAAGAGAAAATAGACGAACTTACTCTATGGTCAACAAAAACAAACAATAGAGTTGCAATGATTTAGATGCAAGTTACGATGGATGATAGGGACCTAACTTCAATGGAAGACATGTTGCGATGACCAAGATACAAGCTATGATCGTTGGTTTTGAGTTCTAACTTCAAATAAAAATCTAAAAGGGATGTAAGATATGTGTCTAAAATGTCTGAAATAAGTGTCCGACACGTTCAAAAAAGTGTCCGACACGAGTTTTTTTTTAATATTTTTTTTAAAAAAAGTTGGACACGGTGTCCCAAGAGTGTCCGAGAAGTGTCGTGTCCGTATAGTGTCCGACACGTCGACACAGCTTAAAACGAAGTGTCCGTGCTTCATAGATTAAAAGATAAGCTACCGCAATTTATTATATAATCACTATACGCCCGCAGCCACCCCAAAAATGAAACTCAACCATATTACTATTTACATCATAAATTCCAAACTACTACTTCCGCAGGTAGTATGGTGAATGGCCATCCATCTTGGATCCCCAAGTTCAATTCATTCAGCAGCCTAACTTGTGTAGGGAGACTACTAGAGTACACCATGTACTACTGCCTCTTTTGTCACAAAATAAAAAGGATTACTAACCAGAAGACCCAGCATACAAGATACCATATATCAACATGACTTAACAACAGTTCACAATAGCGTTGCAATGCAATGGCAATTATAAATAACCACAACTGAGAGGAAACCAGCAACACCACCAATTCAGAATCAAAAGCGGACTCTAGAACCAAAATAATCAGCACCCCACCACATCCGCAAATTTAAAAAATTTACTATTTGACGAAACCCATACACATAACAATAATCCGAATGATATAGAATCCAATATTAACATGATATATATGCACACAGAGAGAGATAAAAGTGAATACCATCAATGGCTTCCCTGGGTGTCTTGAATCCAAGGCCAATGGATTTCCAAAAGCGATTCCCGCCTTTTCCAGGCCTCTTACCCTTCCCAGATTTCTTGGAGCTTTAATATCAAATCAGTAACAACATTAGACACACTACTCCATGTCAACGACGTCAAACTCAGAAAAACAAGATGAAAGAGAGAATGCATTGCATTCGTGATTCAATATACCATAAAAACACTTTTGGTTGCTTCAGAAAAGCCTTCTCAGTCTGAAAAAAAAAGGGTGAAAGGACAAATGTGAATTAAAAATTCAAACCAAAACCCACGAACTATTGGAACAAGGAATTGAAGAAAAAGCAGACAAAAAAACGTACTTGTTCCGCCATGGTTGGGACTCGCTTGAATGGAGTTATCGACCAAGTTTGCAGTTGAAGGGGAGGATGTGTTCCAGACTCCTAGCCGCACCTCAAAAACCCTAATCACTTCGGAGATACGAGAGTTTATGACTTCGCTACGTTTTTCGTTTTTATTTTTTCGCCTTCTTTTTTTTGGGCCGGACCTTCTTTCAATTATGGGTTTTAATTAACCAGGCTAAATTTGAAAGCCCAATATTGTAAGAGGCCTGTAAAGCCATCTGTCCAAAAACAGAAGATAAATATAATACAACAATTTTATTTTTATTTCTAAACACTTATGAGCACGAAATTATGAATTTATGTTATTAAAATTATAGTTAATGCTTAATTGTAATATAAAAATAAAAAGAATATAGTCAAATCGAGAAAAAAAAATTTCTTTAAAAGAAATATTATATATACTGACAATTTAATTTTATCCTATCTGTAGAACACTACCTAATTAAGAGTCATTGAGGTAATACTTTGAATAAGCTATTTTTTATGTTCAGAGATATTTTCAGGCCAAATCTTTTATCGGTACAATCTTCAAGTTTTTTTTATATCAATTTGGTGCGTTTAAAATTCAATTTTTAAAATACTTCATAAAAAATTAAACCTAAATTAATTTAAACCCCAAGTGATAGGAAATATCTTGGTTTAAGTTATTCAAGTCTAATATTTTAATATCAAATTCTAAACTAGAATCCCCTCTCCAGATGAAAGGCACAATATCCTTAAATTTTGTCCAAAATTAAATTCTGTCTCCAAATGAATGATACAGTGTCCAAATATTTTTTTTTATCACAGCTGATTATATATCAAAAGAAATCCGAAACTAGAAAGAAAAATAATTAAAAGATGAGTTTAAGAAAAGGAACATATTTGTTCCTGCAAAATGATTATGCTCGCTCTCAAAAAAATAAACGAATGCATTCTACTGAGTTAATGTGTTTTATTGAAGGATATGCTTTAAAGATTACTTAATTCCACACTAATAATGGGCAAATTATTAAAAAAAAATATATATATATATAAATATTTTAAATAAAATTAAGTGAAGCTCAATTCCAATGATGAAACATATATGACTATTTTAAATAAAATTATGAGAAGCTCAATTCCAATGCCCAATGTTGTACAACATGATGTCACAATCAAGGAAGAACAGTCTTCCAAAAGATTGCCTACATCTGGAGAGATCTAATCATTCTTGAGGAGATAGCTAGATAACCACGTAATAATATTAATTTGACAAATTAAGAGATCACCCATGAATTAATTCTGCTTGCTTGTTTTGATCTCTATCTTCCACAACCAGATTCTTCCTTCAACTAACGATAATATATCACTCCATCTGCATCAATAAGCAACGTCAGTACACAAAATTTTCATTGGAAAAACAATTCCACCAGATGCATACAGCAAGACACAGTTCTGAATAATGGTATCTGTAATTTAAAACAGAAAAACAGAATAGGTCAATCATGAAATGTCTACCCAACCAACCACCGCGCTCTTATACAAGAGCTCCAATATCCAGCAGTGATACACGCAAGGGGAATCAATGTGATATTGAAGAGTTGATTGGCACAATGTTACTTAGTATCTTAGATGCCATAGCATAAGATATGTTCATATTAAGGTGTTAGATTTCATGGTATTTTGAATTCTCATATTTAGTTTAGCCTTTGAAAGTTATTATTGAAAAGATACTATTGAGATTTTATGAAAGTTAACAAAGCTAGAAGTGGTGGAATTTGATATCTTTATGGATTTTGTGTGGTATCATAGTGTATCTTGAATGGCACAAAACATCTTGAAAATCAGTGTATTAAACATAAGCATCTTGGATGCTACGTAACATTTAAGATACCAATGTTAAGATAATAGTATATCAAACACCTCTTTAAAATAAACATAATTTACAATTGTAAGCAAATAAAAGAATCAGCCTCCATAATTGATAACTTAATCCGTATCAACGTTGATAACATTCGCTGTAATTTATACTTCCACGCAAGAGAAGTGATGAGCAGCCATCTATCTTAGGAGGAAATCACAATGAGTTTTAGCAATACTTTAGATCTCTAACATGGCTAAGAAGATTCTCTTTCAGGCAACCTGATAGGTTTACACAACATTTTATGGCATCCATGCTATATAAATGTTAGGAACCTGGATTCCTAACCAAAATTACAGAAGAAACAACAAGAAAATAACAAAGAAAACAAGTAAAAACCTTTCCTAACTCTTCGACGGCCTAGGTCCTCCCACAAGAAATATCCAAATACAGCCTAACTCTCTCTCTCTCTCACTCTCACTCTCCCCTCCCTTTTATCTAACAATTTCCTAACCACTTTTCTCTTTTGATGACTTCCACGTGTCTCGTTTAAATAATTATTTAGATGGTTATTCAACTTTGCCATGCTGTCCATTGCCTCCATACCTTGTTTCTAGCATTTACTTTGGGGTTCTATCAATAAATATATCTTAAAATTATTAGTTCTTTTTAAGTAGTATGAAATGATGATAGATTAATAATTATGATAGCATGCTAATGTAATCTCTCCCGAGGCTGGGTTCAAAGAGAAGAAAAAAAATTATCAACATGCTCAGAAATAAAAGGAAAACCTTTTGACGCTTGGAATTAGGAGGGATTGACTCAGAATCACTTGGTCTGCGTGACGTCCCAACCTGCAAACACGTCCACTTGTCAGCTTCTTTTTCATGTTCATTACAATCTTTAATTTCCAAAGCTATATTTTCTGATAAAAGCATCATAATCTTGTGTGACATTCCTTTCTTTTTTCCCTAAATTAAGGGATAACCTGTACAGAAACCTGTTTTATTTGGGGGATTTGGACCCACTTCAAACTATTGGGATATTCAAACTGCGTGTAAAAGTCCAGAAGCTCTAAATAGAAGTAAGGCATAAGAGCAAATCTAATTGCTTATGTATTAAAATGGGTAAAGCAAGCTATGAAGCATGCTGACCTGGGTGGAAGAATCAGAAGCCATTTGATCATCTGAAGCATTTTCGCCTTCAGGGGCTACATGTGTCCCAGACCCAGCTTGTTGATCTATCAGGGGCATGACCTCGCGGAGTATATTAGACAAAAATATTCCTTCCTCACTAGCCCTGGGTTCTGCTTGAGGGGCATTGGTAGCACCCATTGATGGTCCAGCATGATTTGAAGTAGAACCAGCAGTTGTTCCCTGTAAACTGGAATCTTCAACATGAATTTCACCACCAGGAAAGAGTGTCCTTATAAACTGAAGTACATTATTGGGTATCTGCCTCTCAGACTCTTGGTTGTTTTGGGGCCCACTAGCTGTCAGAACATTGATATTCACCCTGCGAGTGTTAGATGGCTCTTGTCTTAAGCCAGGATCTGACAAGGATCCTGCAAGAATGTCCAATGACATATTACATAAACTCAAAGGAAGTCCTGAAGATATTGTTGCTTACTCTTTATATGTCACAGAACTCCATAAAAAGTCATTAAAAACCATTTATAATAAGCTACTTTAGAATCAGGAAGCTGGGCTGTGCATCTACAAAAATAAACAATTTCCTAATATAAAATCAGCTAGATAATATTTCTTCCTTAAAAGAATGTATCAACATGTATTGACTTCAGCCCCTTCACACAAAGGAAAAATACTTCAGAAGCACAACCATATTTGCCATCAGGAACCCATAATTACCGGACTGCTGATAACCTCTAAGCAGGGCATTATATGTCAAATAAAGTAAATTCACAGACAGCTGATGGCTTGGATTCACTCAATAACACCACTAAGGGTCCACTAATATTTCTTTCTTAAAAGAATGCATCAACATGTATTGAATTCAGCCCCTTCACACAAAGGAAAAATACTTCAAAAGCACAACCATATTTGCCATCAGGAACCCATAATTGCCGGACTACTGATGACCTCTAAGCAGGGCATTATATGTCAAATAAAGTAAATTCACAGACAGTTGATGGCTTGGATTCACTCAATAACACCACTAAGGGTCTCTTAGGGAACTAAACTTGCACTTGCTATCAAGAGTTTTGGGAAAGAATATAAGTTATTACGTTCCAAAGGTCTTCTATAGTCTGTGATCTTGCTATCACAATGCTAGTGAGTGTATTAATATCTCCAAAATTATTAAATAAATACACAAAAAAAGACAGTCCAATTCTTCAAAAAAAATTTCTTCTCAATTTATTTTATGGACAATAGATAAAGTAGGATTTTTTCAAAAACAATAATTGATGTATGGCTTCAAAAATAAAAAGAAGATTGATGCAATGGCACTAATATAGTTTAAGTGGACTCTCAAATTAGCAATAAGTCAAACAGGAGCCATAAAATAAGTTAAACGGAGTACCTAAATTTAGTATAATTAAATGTTAAAATAGTAATCAATAAGCACCAAAAATAAAGATACAATAACAAAGCAAATAATAAAGATCTTATTTTTGGGTCACATACTATGCATATCAAAGAGGTCAGGCAATTAATGCAAGAAAGTGAAGTGTTGAAACTCATTGTTTTATATTACCATTTCTTGCAGGATCATCCATGCTTTGCCTTTGCCCTGTAGATTCAGGAATTGACTGTTGTGCAGCATGAGGATCAGAAGCATGACTAGGTGGTTGAGATCCCGTTTCACTATTCCCATGTCCAGAAGACACATGTTGAAATCTCCCAAGAACTGGATAGTAAAGACCTATAGAATTACCAGAAGATTCTGAAGTTGTGCGACCTAAGGGACCAGGTACCGCGGCAACCATGGTTCTAATTGGCACTATCCGTACTCCTGACTCCCCAGCAAAAGATAAATCCTCTGGAAGTCTTGAGCTTGTTTGATTAACAGAAATTTCACCTGGATTTCTAGGTACCGAGGTAAACAGTGTATTACCATTTTCTTCTTGGATGACATTGGCTGAGGTTGTTGATGTACCTGATAACAGAAAGAAAAATTAGCCAGCGGTTACTTAAGAACATAATGCACAGTAAATGTACCTAGAATATAGACAAATCACCTCGCCGTATCTGTATATCAATACGCCTTGGGTAAAAGCTCGAGCCAAGTCCACTACCTAAACCAGAGCTGGACTGCACAGCTCCAACAGGGGCAGCACCGAAGCTTGCTCCCGGTTGAAATGGAAGAGGCTGGATATACAGTTCAATTAGAAAAAGGATAGTTTTCACAGCAAGCAAAATTTCAAAACAATAGGGCAAGAAGAAGAACCTGAACCATGATATGGTTAGGACCAGATGAGGATATAAAAACTGCTGGCCCGCCATTAGCTACAGCTTCAGACTGCACAGGAAGTTAATTAGTGGCACAAAAAGCCTAACTAACTGAGAAGCAAAGGTGGGAACCAGCTCCTACCGGAGTTTGACCCAAACGCAATGCCATGGTTGTACGACCAAGCTCAAGCAAAAAAGCACCAAGATTGTAAAACAGAACTCCAGTCCTCCAAGCCGTTGATTGAATGCTTGACCGCAACAGGGGATCAGTCACATTTGCTTGATTCTCCAGTTGTCTTGCAAGTTGCTGTGAAAATTTACAATGAATCACAGCTAATTTCTATATACAGCGTAATATAGTCAAACAAACTCAAACAGATACTAGGGAAAGGAAATCATAAAACGACAAGAATAAACACATTTTCTATTTTTGAGTTGTTAAGTTATTAGAATGTCCAATACAAAAGAAAAGCCTAAACAAATGCTTAGTACGCACAAATAAACACTCGCCAGCTTGTTCAGTGAACATTCGTCTGGTAGAAAGCAAGACTTCTGCCAAGGATGCAGGTGACAAAAGCCCTTCTGGAATAGAAACTGAAGGTGAGGAAGAAATGGATCCTTCTTCATTCCTATGAACATCAGCTGCTTGGACATTATTTCCCCCTTCTCTGACTGCCAATAAAATGAGTGCCATTAATTTCAAAAAGCTAGCACTTAGCAGGAACCAAACATGGCCTATAAAATTTGACATGGCAGACTTACCAATGGCTTCAAATTCATGCTTTATATGACTCAGGTACTGGGACAAAGTTGTCAAAGAATCAGGAATGACCTTCAAAGACCAGATGAATAAATATATAAGTAAATGCTTAATTTCCACTAATCAGGCATGTGCCACATCAGTCTATGCCAGCAGGAGATTAAAAGAGAAGGAGAGGCTCAAATCTACAAATAAACATCTAGTGAAGTAAACCAGGAACTTAGATCATACAGGAGGCTGTAAAGACCCCAAAGAAGAAACAGCTGTTGGAAGTCCAAAGGTATTATGCGATCTATCAGAGGAATTCCGCAAACCAGCTTGTTCAGGTTGAGGATGAAATGAATCTGATATGCCACTAGAACCTGAAGTTCTTCCAAACCCTTGGGAATCATGCCCCTTCAGCCAATCCAGCACCCCAAGAACACATGCATGTAAGCTTTTCAGTTGAATAGAAACATCAAGAGACAAGTATATATGTATGATATGGAAACACTACTAGGTATGCATTTAGTTTTATAGAGAAAATTTAACTCAGTACCCAAAAGACAACGTGGAAAAAAAGAGGGCAAGATATCCTCCTGCACAAAGACACAAAAAGGAAAACAGCACCCCAAAAAAAATGTAATAGGCCTCTCCAAACCTCTGTAGGGAGGATCCCATAAGTACTGAGAATATTTTTCAACCATTATAAAGTTATTAAATCTCCTAAAGTCACATGATTACGTGAAACAGGAAAGTATTTCTTCTTTCTCTTCTATCTCTACCCATCTTCCTTCCCTCCACTCCTCTCATTGTCCTCATTTAAACTTTGTTTTAGAGACTAACAAACACAATATGTTCTTTATGTCTCCTAATTTCACCTTGGCAAATCTTAGTGTCAAATAAATCCAGGTGAGTATTTGATATCAGCCACAGCAGGGCAAGGGGAGATGAGATTTTACTCTTTATCATGCATCACTAATTTATGTCATAGTGCCACAATACCAAAAAAATGGACTAGTAGATGAAGGTTGCATTTACCCTGACTTCAATCCCTTCACTGCCACTTGAAAAATTTGAAATTCCAATAGATCCTAGAACAGCCGAAATAATCTGTGTAGGAATAAGATGAAGATAAACAACATCAATACGAAAAATAATTGTAATAACAATAACCCCTCAAATCTGCCCCTTTCCTTTTCTAATATTAAGCTTACCCTATTAATTTCCGGAGGAACCCCATCTCCCTGAACAGGAACATTAAAAGTTTCAATAAAAACACCAGGGGCTACTTGATTGACGTGACCATTGCTATTGCTTGAATGTGGGTCAGTTGCTGCAAAACAAGATGTTTAGCAGTATATACCATATCTTTCCTGTAGCAAGGCAAAATTATCAAGAGGTTCCAAACTGCCACAAAACAATACAGTACCAACTGGTATCTAATAAGTTTTTCTACTCACCTTTTTCTTTTATTGATTCTGTATCTTTTCCATCTTATCTTATTCCTCTATTTCATTTTTGTTCATTTTTCGAATTTTCATCAGAAAAAAAAAGGAAACAACTATACAAGTATCTAAATGGAAAATTAGATTACAAATTTTATGATAGTTCTATTCTTTTATTAATTACATCTAAATCTAATCACAAGGAATATTTCCCTGAATAAGTCTGGCTTCAATTTTGAAGAATTAGAATAATTGTCTCATCCAATTCTTCTTGTTGCACTTGATGCAGTGCTAACAATACTGAGTGTTTTGATTATTTAACTAATTCTCCTAGTGCCAGTTTGTCATGCAGTTCTGTTAGATAATGTTGGAGTTGGTTGATAAATTAAACATAAAATTACTTTTGTGCCTCTAAAGAGACGCTTGTGTAACAAAAAGTATCTAAAGAAACTTAACTTTATTTTTCTGTAATCCCAAAATATTCTTTTTTAAAAAAGAACAAATGAAGTAAACATAAGTACACAACAAAGAGGACTACCACTAAGAATATTAGAAGAGAGATGAGATGAGGCTATCAATTAAGCCATGGCTCAACCACAAAGACAGTCTACACACACATACACAAAAAATATATAAGGGAATTTTTTTTCTACTTTTCGATATTCAAAGTGCCATCAACTTAATATATACTTTTTATACATGTACCATACTTTCATTAGGAATACACCTCAACTTTGAGCTTCGCGCATAGGCTCCAAAAGCCTTTAGCGCCTTAGATTATCTTGCACCTTTAACAAGTATGATATCAAGTGCAATACAGTGCCAAAAGCAAGATGCAAAAGATCATTGCCAATGGGCAATTAACATAAACCACCAAAAAATAGATAATAGATAATAGAAAATAGAGCCACACCTTATAAATCCTGTTAAACAAAAGCATGAAGCTCTCACATTAATTACAATAGAAAAGATAAAGTACATAATCACATCAAACCTGAATGATTGGGCGAACTCCCCATTGATGGTAGATCAGGTTGCCTGACAACCATATGCAAGGTATGACCATCTTCAACATCTACTCATATTAAGGAAGAAACCCATGTAGAAAAAATGATTGGGACACAGTTAAAATCAACAAGTACAATGAGTATGGCTGGAGAATGGCAGCAACAAAATATGTCTGCCATGATAAGTAATGATTATTGAATTTAATCAACTTTCAAGCATTAATAGAAGGACCATTATTTGCAAAACTTGAGTCACTATAGAGAAAGCTACATTGTCAGTTCATCTGATAAATAGTAAGATACTCAAACCTTTTCTAAGGATTTGCACCCTGCAAGAAAAGGAAAATTAATGGTTTCTCACAGTAGCTGAAGCATAATTGAATAGTGTTATGCTGAAAACAGAATGTTCTGCACTCAATCCACCCAAGGGGTGTTATTGAAACTATATTTTATGGCTAATTTGAAAATTTCAACTTGATCATCAAAATTCTAGCATGACAGTCATAGTGATAACAATCCACAACACCATAATGCCTTCCCTACTTACTAGCCCCAAAGACTTTGTAATGAGCCATTAATAATTGCTACAAACTCACAAGAAAAAACTCCAAATGAGAATCATATTAGCAAACTGGATACCCACTAATTCAGTAACTTCACTATGCTAAATTAGCATTAAATGAGAGAGGAAGAGGAGTAGGAAGAAAAAAAAAAGTATCTTCAGCAGAAAAAATCGATTTGTACATGTTTCTTATGTTCTAAAATATAGATACTAGCAGAGCTATACCCATCATTCTTCAGATTAACATTTATAAAGCACCATAAAAATAGGTGAAAAAGTATATTTGATAAAAATAGAGCACGTGAATCTCATATCTACTAATAGGGAATATGCTCTCCAAAAAGCTTTCAATCTGCAATTTAATCAGAAGTCCATATAACTCAATGGTTAATTCCCCATCCAGGTCTAAGGGCAAAGAAATGCCCTTGAACATACAAGCATTCAGCTCTAGCCACATACACAAGAGAACTTCATAAACTGCACCCTGACACAGCATTTTTCCCCCTCATTCCTTCCGAAGCCTTTAAAATGTATCATGAGAAATTACACCAAAGTGGAAAGACACAACTACTATTCAGCATGAACACCAAACAGATTATTACATAAGTAATGACCTGACAATGCGACAATAAATAGGCCACTACATTTGAGCTAGCCTTAGGCATAATACACATATTAGGGGAAATAGCAGTATAAGGTCTGCAAAGGGAAACTCCTCATCCTTATTAATCCTTTGTTAAGAGAATACCATATTGTCTTTCTTTTTAAAATTCCTTTTATACAAAGGATAAAGGGAAATGGAAGGGATACGGTAGGCAGATAGGAGTTGATCATCCTTTAGAACTTTTCCTCGACAAATTAAGCGCTGCCGCTCTGATAACACTCCAGTTACAGAAGCAATCCGTTCTTTCAGAGCAGGTACTGGCATCTGCATAAAAAGGAAAACGTTGAAGGAGGAGACAATTGGTTATATATCAACCATGGTTTCAAGTTATTGGAAATGCTGGCTTAAGATGATCAAGATACCTTAAATGGTTTCTGGAATACTTTTATAACCATAAAACAAATTAGGAGGATTACAATTTAGCAACTTTTGGTGAAAAATTATCCAAATGTAGGAAAATTAACAACTCAAGTAACGGATGTATAAACCACAAATTAACTAATTAAACACTTGAGCGGTTAATGTTCTTAAATTGGAAATTTCTTTGCCTTAATCTGAATCTCCCAAAAAAATTCATATTTCTGACCACTTAACACGTCTCTACTTGAAAGGAGGGGGAAGCAACGAGCAAGACTCTACAAAGAGTATACTAAAGAAATTTGAAACCAATGAAGAAGGATTATAGGCAGTGAAGAAGTTACCTGTTTATCCACTTTGAGAGTATAAGTTTGTGAATCCAATGTTTTAATCTTTATCTCAATGGTGGTTTCAGAACCTTCAGTACCCTTATTAATAGGGATCTTTTCAGTACTATTACTTGCCATTCTCCACTGAACACACTGATGCTAGTAAAAGGAAAAAAAAAACAAGCAGAAACTTTTAGTGGTCTGTTATTATTACTTTACCTTCCATGCCAGAAGGGGATTATTGAACAAATCTTGGTAAACCCTGTGAACTAAAATAAAGAAGCATACACTGCCATATTTGAAAAAGTACACAAACGCACAGACACAAAAAATAATACAGTATGCTCACTAGATGCCTATTTTAAAGAAGGTATATAAGGCCCCTTATGTGTGATGTGAGGATGTATAATGTTAAATGGGGTCCACCAATCAAACCAATAAAAAATTTTCGAAGCAAGCAAGAATCCAGGATCATCATCCTCATACACAAAGTAGATATAAAACAAAAGCAATAATAATATGCAGTCTAAGTGCATTGTGCTTACTAAATGAATAGAACTCCCAAGACAAACACATATCCCCACCCTAGATGATAGTTTGTACATTGCCCAACAAATCACAATAAACTTAACTTAAAAGTGCACCTAGCATAGCAAACTGAACAAGAGTTCAATATGTTTCGCTTCACTATAGCTCATGGGCAGAGTACACCAAATACAAATTTAACCCCACCTCAATTTAAGAAGAGTTTCAATCAAGTTAGCCGAGGAAGATACATCAATTTAGAAAAATAAAGCCATCATAAAGATGTTTAAGTCACAATATAGAAAAATGAATTGATCAGACAAACAACCAAATTTTAAGGAAGTATAAAACAACTTTGGTTGTCATAGATGGTTGGGCAAAAGTACAAGTGACCCCACAAAAGTTGCCTTACCTAGCTCTGTGTGTTCAATTCCAGCAATTCAAGACCCCCATAAAAAAAAGAATTTACTGTTTATCTTATATTACTAACAGTGTATGATGAAGATCCTGGTGTCATTATGGTCTGCTTTAAGGCAGTAAATATCTTAAAAAAGCCAACTCCAAATATGGGCAGGCAAGTGCATAGTAGGGACTGCATGATCAGTAGAACAAGCTCATATGTGATCAAGATTGATCATGTAACAACAATTGTAGAACTGTCTTCCTGACTGTTAGGATCCCAGGATAAGAAGTCCCACATCGGGTGTATGGGCACCTTGTACAAGATTTATAAGGTCTTTAGGCACCCTTTTCTCATGAGCTAGCTTTCAGAGTCAGTTCTAGTTAGAGGTTCTTATATAATGGTATCAGAGCAGTTCAATTCCGAGCCCTATTGAGCGAAGGTTGGAGGGCTGCTACCCTAATAAAAAGGATCCACGAAACCACCATAGCAGGAGGGCTGCTACCCTTAAAAAAAGGATCCGCAAAGCAACTGCCGACCATGGACGATCAGCCTTTTAAGGGAAGAAGAATGTTAGGATCCTAGGGCAAAAAGTCTCACATCGGATGTATAGGCACCTAGTGCAGGATTTATAAGGTCTCTAGGCACACTCCTCTCATGAGCTAACTTTTAGGGGTGAGTTCTACCTAGAGGTTTTGAACTCACCTCCAAAAGATAGCTAGGAGGGTGCCTAGAGACCTTATAAATCCTGCACTAGGTGTCCATACACCTGATGCGGGACTTCTTACCTTGAGATCCTAACACTGACTAATAAGAAAGCATATTCCATATTCAAACTGTGTTGACCTCAGCAAAATAGGTGACATATTGAAAAATAAAAGCTATGCTAGAAGCTCTTCATCACATGGTAACAAAGATGTATAATTGGTGCTTAAATGATACATAATGGAAAGAAAATTGCAAGGAACTAAATCATAATTGTTTATATTGAAAATGCAGGCAGTAGAATGAAATATAAAGAGAATTTTAGGAATCAAATTAAGAATATGCTTAGCCTTGAATAAACAATGTAAACTGATGTTTTACTCCCAAACTTTGAAAAAAGAGCAGCTATTATGAGAACTATATATGATTAGGCACATGAAGCAAGGCACAATTTGGCTCATTTACACCATTGAAAATTGCATGTATTAATAGCATTAGTAACAGTGCAGCATGTATCTCCTCCTAGCTGTTGTAAGTAATGATTCCCAACAAGACAACAATAAAGCATAATCTTAGAACTGACACCAGCCTCACAAAGAGACCACAATCTGACAAAATTTGAAGTTTTGAACACAGAAATGGACTGTTTCCACACTTATCTCATTGTCCATCGCACTTATCCAAGTCCATTGTACATGTATAACAGACCGCAATTAAAAATGGACGCCTTTGCCCAAAGAAAACCAAATACCAATTATACATGATGAATTTCCACTCCTCTTTATATTCTATTGTAATGATGACATGTTTCAAAACTTCCGAGAGAAGAGTTTAGTCTGTGACTCTCAGTGCATCAAATGTGGTTCATACTTTTGTGATTAAGTTCTGAATATTCTTTTCAATATTATTTGGGATACTTCCATCTTTAGGAACATATTTTACTATTGAAGTGCCCAAATTCAGAGAGGAAAAAAAGCTAAAATTGCAAAGTAACTAACTTGCAAATTGCAATTTTTTATTCGTTATCTGGTAACTTGCAAGTAGTGATAAAAAAAAATTTCTTGCAGCTACATATAGGATTGTATAAACGTTCTTTTAGCATGCATTGATCTATATATCGAAAACCTAATTGAGAAGAACATCGATGCCTAATGAACCAACACCCAAAAATATGAGCTTTGTTAGTCAGCAAATCAGAAGCGAAAAACAATAAAATAAAAATAAAATAACCCCAATTATAATATCTAAAACCCTTAATCAGAATAAGAGACATCAAACAACCTAACCACCACCAAAATTCAAAAAGAAGCTAGTCGAAATAGGGCATCAAGGGTCATAAGCGAAACTCGTAAATAGCTCGCTACCTGAGATCACAAGTATCGAGAAACTGCTAAAGAGAGGGTTCAAACAACCAACTTGATAGCTGAAAACAAGCGCTGTGCTCTCCCTAAAAGCTTCCTTTGTATATGCATACAGTCAGTGGTATCGCTGCGAGCTTGGGTGTAAGTGGGTGGCGAATTGGGTATTGATGAGAGGGCAAAGACTCCCAGGAGGAGGGGAATGGTGGTGCCAAGGTAGAAAGTTTACCTTGGCGCTATCAGGGGCAGGAGAGATTTTCACCTGAGGGCCAAATCGGCACCTGAAGCCTGGGAGTAGCATATGGTAATATGGAACTTTAGAGAGCACTGGATTATCGCCCACCTTCGACTTACACTTTCAGTGTTACAACTTTCATTTTTATGTGCCTAATTCGCCGCCATTTTTATTTTTATTTTTATTTTTTAGTTTTTTGATAATGAAAATTATTACTAAAACGATTAAATGAGAGTTACTGGGGAAATTCTCTAGCAATGGATTTGAAATCACATTCTCATTTTTTTTCACACATTATTTGCTTGGATTGAGAGTTTTTTAAAAAAAAAAGATAGAAAATTTTCAAATTTTAAAAATTAATATTGATGATATTAAATTAAATAAAATTAATAATTAAAAAATTAGAACGATTCAAGATTTTTAGTTATTAATTTAGAATAATATTAATTATTATTATTATAGTTTAAAAAAGTAAAACTATCATTTATTCTTTTTTATTATGAAAAATTATAATTTATAATTGAATCATTTGAATAACGAAAAATTTATAGAATGTTTTATTAAGATAAATAAATTAATTTATAGATTATTTGATTAATTTATAGATTATTTGATTAATTTATAAATTTATTTAATTAAATTAAAAAAATTTAGTAAAAAAATTTATTTAATTAATTTAAATTAATTATAAATTATAAATTATATGTTATTTTAAATAGTATATAATTTATAAATTATTTTTATTAAATAAAACTTTAATTATGAATTTACCATTTTCAAAAAATTATGAATTTACTAATAAATGGATTGTGTTGTAAATAAAATTTACACAAGGAGAAAATATAATGTAAAGACAATTAGAGAGGAATAACACATAGAGAAAAAGATGTCCTTCAATTCCCTTATTGCTTCATACAAGCCTATATTTATAGGCATACAATCATAAAGGAGGATAACCCAAAAGCCAAGGAGCATAAATAATATTCAATGGCTTTAGAAGTTGGGAAAATAAAAAGACACTCATAATAATAATGGATTTAATAATATTCATATTTTGGGAGTTGAGAAATCAAATGGATATCCACAATAATAGATGATTTTATAACACTCCCCCTTGGATGTCCATTTTACAAGGAATATGCCTCATTAAAACCTTACTAGAGAAAAACCCAGTGGGAAAAAACCCTAGTGAAGGAAAAAGAGTACATCATTCCTTGTATACTCCCCCTGTTCTCAGTATCATTGAATATCTCTGAGTCGATACATCCCAATTTTATATACTAGTCTTTCAAATGCTGAAGTAGGTAAGACTTTGGTAAATAAATCTGTCAAATTATCACTTGAATGAATTTGTTGTACGTCACCACATATAAATAAATATCATATTTAAGATCGGACTATATGTGGATCAGATAAACATCCAGCATCTGCATAACCAATGAGTTATGGTCTAGATCCATTTGCATATAGCAATCCCATATCAATAGTATCTCGGAGATATCGAAAGACATATTTAATTCTATTCCAATGTCTTCATATTGGACAAGAGCTAATTCTAGTTAACAAGCTGATAGCAAAAACTATATCAGGTAGTGTATTATTAGCAATATATATCAGTGCATCAATTGCACTAAGATATGGTATTTCAGGACCAAGAACTTCTTTATTATCATATTGAGGTCGAAAACATATTATCATTGTGATACTAAATGGATTTTCTTTGTCCATATAAAATTCTTTTAAGACTTTTTCTATATAAGTTGATTGACAAATAAAAATTTTATTTCTCAAATAATAAAATTGTAATATAGGAAAATTGTTTTTTCAAGATATTTCATTTCAAACTCTTTCTTTAAACACTTTACTGCCTTTATAATCTCTTCAGGAGTTTCAATAATATTCAAATTATCAATATACACCATGATAATATCAAATCCTGAATTTTCTTTCTTTATAAAAACACATGGACATATATGGTCATTCTTATAACTATGATTTAACAAATATTCACTGAGACGGTTATATCACATTCGTCCAGACTGTTTTAATTCATATAAAAATCTTTGTAATTTATCCCGGGATTTTGAATTATATGCTTCAAGCATCTTAAATTCTTCTGGAATTTTCATATATATGTCACTATCAAGTAAGCCATATAAATAAGCTATAACAATATTCATAAGACGCATATCAAGTTTTTATATACTGCCAGACTAATGAGATAATGAAATATAATTGCTTCTACCACAAGAGAATATGTGAAATTATAATCAATTTCCAAATCTTTGTGAAAATCTTTTTGCAACAAGCCGTGCTTTGTACCTCACAATTTTATTTTTCTCATACAAATATTCATTTGTACCCAATGGGTATTACACCTTCAGGTGTTTGAACTATCTCACAATTTTTAAGTGAATTCAATTCTGCTGGAATTGCGTCTTTCCATTTTGACTAATCACATCTACGTCGACACTCGTCGACAGATGTAAATTTATAATCATCATTATCATTCAAAATATTAAGCGCTTCTACATATACAAAAATGTTGTCGACAACTGTTTCTTTTCTATTTAATCGTTTCCCCATAGATACATAATCTATTGAGATCTCTGCATTTTCATCAACTTCATCAATTTCAATAATTTCATCAATTTCAATAATTTCAGGTACCTGAACTTCTTCTAGAAGTACTTTGTTTGTTATGTCTCTAGCTCTTCAAGAGCTGAACTTCTTCTGGAAGTACTTTGTTTGTTATGTCTCTAGTCTCTTCAAGAGCATCCATTTCTTTAATGGACTGATATTGAATAATTATTTCTTTCCTTTTACGGGGATTTTTATCTTTTAAACCGATTGGTCTATCACGCTTCGACGTGCTTTAGACTTGCTAGTGATTTCACTAACGGATTGTCCTTCAGGGACATCAATCCATACATGAGTATTTACAGCTGGTATATGTGACTCTGTCACTCTCTTTAGGTCAGTAAATACATCTGGCAGTTGATTTTCTATTCTATGTAAGTGAATTATCTTTTGAACTTCAAGTTCATATTGTTTTGTGTGAGGTACAAAGCATTCAATGTAATTTCTTTGACCAGCTGTTTTTCATTTTCTCCCCCTAATGTTGGGAAGACTAAATCATCAAAATGACAATCGGCAAAACATGCCGTAAATACATCTCCTGTCATTGGCTCAAGATATCTTATAATAGAAGGAGAATTATATCCAACATATATTCATAATCTCCTTTGAAGACCCATCTTAATACATTGCGGTGGGGCTATTAAAACATATACCGCACACCCAAAAAATCTAATATGAGAAATATTTAACTTATGATTATGAGCCAATTGTAAAGGAAAATATTTATGATAACTTGTTAGTTTGATGTGTACTAGCATTGCTGCATATAAAATTGCATGTCTCCAAATAGAAACAGTGAGTTTTATTCTCATAAGCAAGGGTCTAGCCATTAATTAAAATTGTTTAATAAATAATTTAGCTAACCCATTTTGTGTATGAACATGAGCATTAGCTAACCCATTTTGTGTATGAACATGAGCTACATAATATTCTACATTTATGCTAATCGACATACAATAGTAATTGAAAGTTTGTGAAGAAAATTCACCAGCATTATCAAGGCAAATGGATTTAATTGTATAATTTGTAAATTGTGCTCTTAATCAAATTATTTGAGCAAGTAATCTTGCAAACACTAGATTACAAGTTAATAGCAAGCACACATGAGACCATCTACTGGATGTGTCTATTAATACCATAAAATGTCTAAATGACCCACATTTACGATGAATAGGTCCATATATATCACCATATATATGTTTCAAAAAATATTGGAGATTCAGTTTCAACTTTAACTAGTGATAGTTTAATAACCAAATTTGCCTTGAGAACAAACAATACATGACAATTCCTTAGATTGAAAAATCTTCAGGTTTTTCAATAGGTGTCTATGTGAATTTTCAATAATTTTCCGCATTATTATTGATCCAAAATGTCTCGACCGATCATATCAAATAGTGATCAATAAACTTCTGATTTATTGTTGCATGTTCGCAAATACTTCTTTTTGTATATGAGACTTAACTTAAGCAATTTGCAAAAATGTGAACAGTGCATTAAAAGAATCATTTTTCAAGTAACTAGACACATTATAAAATTGATGGTATAAGATAGCACTATATTGATGCAAGTGATAAATAACCATAACATAAGTTCTAGTTAATTTAGAAAGAGATAAAGTGAATGTCAAGAAGAGTTTCACATTTCACAAATTATTTAATAAAGTAGGCAATTGTCCATCAAATCTTATGAATAAATATAAAGTCAATTAATAGATCATCCAACCTATTTAAAATGCAAATAAGAGCATAGTTAGAAATATCTTTTTAATACTCTAAGGCCAATGTTAGCCTTCAAGTTACCAACTTAAAGGATACATCACTTTTACTTTAAAATATAATAAATGGACAATATCATAATAAACTAAAAGATGGCAATGACCTCAAAGTTAATAAATATAAATTCTAACATTATAAGGTTTCTAAGGTCTAAACAATGCCTCAAGAAATGCTTTGAAGAATATCAAGAATTGTAAATCATTATATGATAATCTTTAAACTCATCAGTCAAAGTTGTTAATTAAATAATTAACATAAGGGTTATAAATATATCCAAATCCATGAATAAGGATTCTAGCTATCAAGACACATATTTTAATCACAAATTTTTAGATGGCCCTGACTCATACAAAATGCACATGTCTCAATTTAGAATTTACAAACAAAATTAAATTTCTAGTGGTTATAATTCTCATTCAAGCCAACCCATAAGAGAATTATTGGTCTTCCAAGAACTTTTTATGATATTTCTACAAATTTCTCACTATCTTGGATAAGATGAAAACATTGATAAACCATAAAAAAAATAAAAATCCATCTATGGTATTTTCAAGAATAATTACACTAAAACAACTTTCAAGGCATTTATGTAGATAAAGAATTAAATAAAAACATAATTAACAATCCTTATTAACATGAGTTGATCCAAAAATGATAATTCTCATTTTGTTATGCAGCACCATCAAGCATGAATAATTTACCAATATCCACAAGTGTTTCAACGCTGATTACACATCTATGAACTATAATATATTAGAAAAATTATCCCAACATGGGCAACACAATTATGCTAAATTAATTGCAAGGACTAACCACAAGAAAGTTTATTTTAGCACATATGGATGTCCCTGTAAAATACTATTTTTCTTTTGTGAACAACACTTTTCATGAAACAGTCATACCAAATTATATGAATCATAATAGATTCATGAAACATCCATACTAAATTATATGAATCATAATAGAAATTTATATCACTAAATTCATTTTTCACATAAGCAAATGCAATATCAAATAAAAACAAAATCACATACCTTTCGAAAATGCATGATAACGAAAATTCCTCTCAAACAAGATTATCCCACAAACTCAAATATATATTACCAACTCTATTTTTCTTCTAAAAGAAGACATGAAAAATATATTTGAATCACCTTGAAATTGTAGTTCCAACAACTTCAAATACTCTAATAGCATTGGAGACACAATAGATCTCTTCCTTGTGATTTGAAAACGAATAGCCAAGAGCAAACTCGTGCTGATAACGTATTGTAAATAAAATTTACACAAGGAGAAAATATAATGTAAAGACAATTAGAGAGGAATAACACATAGAGAAAAAGATGTCCTTCAATTCCCTTATTGCTTCATACAAGCCTATATTTATAGGCATACAATCATAAAGGAGGATAACCCAAAAGCCAAGGAGCATAAATAATATTCAATAGCTTTAGAAGTTGGGAAAATAAAAAGACACTCATAATAATAATAGATTTAATAATATTCATATTTTAGGAGTTGAGAAATCAAATGGACATCCACAATAATAGATGATTTTATAACAGATTGAATATTTTAGCCTCATGTAGTATTTTAGTGATATTATAAATTTATTACTTGTCTTTAATATTTTGTTAAGAATTTTTGTTTAATTTAATTTACAAATAAGTTGATTATCAGTTTTAAAAAATCATCTCCCATTGCTATAATACATTGGTATTAAAATTATTAAATACTATTTTTGTTGATTTTTCTTATTCTTGATCATTTCCAGCATTATAATATATGCAACAAATTTATCATATAACATTTTCTTTAAAAAGCAAAATAGATAACTTGACATCTTTAATGAAACTTTGTGTTATCCGAAGCTTAGCCCAATAGTAACAGTAAATGGGCTAGCGGCCTGCGTGAATTGATGGTTTGGGTTGAAGACCCACCTTTATTTCTTAAAAGTGTTTGATTTGTTAGTTTATTTTGGGTTTTCTTACTTTATTTTTTTGGTACTTGCATGGCAGATCAAAAATTTAAAATAAAAAAAAACATAAAAATGTTGGAGGAATTTGACAAGAATGTTGAGGGAAAAAAAAAAATCCAAAGTTCAATTTTTCCAAAATCAATACTTGGATTTGTTATTTTCAATTCAAATGTTTGTGATTTGCATAAACTAATTGAAATTGATTGTTGTTTAATGTCGGTGATATACCATTTATGCAATAGAAGGGTAATTTAATGTTTTTTTTTCTCTTGACCTAAATATATTTATATTTAAAATTAACTTTATTTGGAGTATTAAGTTTTTTCTCTTAAAAAATATTTTTTGAATAGTTTAAACTTCTGACACTACAGAAATTTACTTAAATCACAATTTTTTTATATAGATAATTTAATGCTGAATAAAAGCAATATTTATTATTTCACTTTTAATTTTATTTTGTGATTTTTTTACGTGCAACATATATCAAATAGTTATTACGATTTAGCGTGTGTTTGACAAATCAAATAATTAACTTATAATTTATTTAATTAATTTATAAATTTATTTAATTAAATTTTAAATAATTAATATATAAATTTATTTGAATAATTTATAATTTATTTAAATTAGTTAAAAATTTAAAAATTATACATTATTTTAAATAGCATATAGTTTTTAAATTTTCAGTTAATTTGTAAATTTTAAATTAATTTATTAATTATTTTATCAAATATAACTTTAAAAGATGAATACTCTTTTACTTCATATGTTAATTTATCTAATTTTTGTAATCTAAGTTGTAATAATTAGCGGTTTTTATTGTAGTATTAACTAATATTAGCTGACAAATTCAAATTATGTTAGTTTTAAGAAAATGTTATTAGTAATGTCATTTTTTGGTCATGTGATATCTAGTATTTTTTTTTATTGTGGTTTGATGAGGTCTGTGTATATTTCAATCAATTTATTTATTTAATTTAGGCATGATTTTAGAAAATTGATAAATTTATAATCCCAACATGTACACACTTGATATTAATTTGTCTCTAATAGGGTTGCTCTATATTGTTTTTTATTTTATTTTGGTAAAGACATTATTTCATTTTAATTTTTTTTTAAATATGTGTTGATTCTTACCTTAATAAATCAATCAATAATTATTATTTTGGGTTTAAATTTTTTAATATTTTAAAGAAATTGATGTCAATTTTGAGAGAGATTGGAATAATCTCACTTAATTTTTTTAATACGCTGGTCTCATATAATATATATTCTTATAATTTCGAAATTGGCAGCTTTAATTTTTGTTGAGAAATGCAAAAATCTCCAACTGCATTGATTTATCATTGCGGAACAATGTTTTAAAATGACCAACACATTAACCACTTCTATCTTTCCTTGTGATTATCACAGTAATATTGATAGAGAGTCTTGACAAAGCTGCTTCTGCATTTTATATGTTTGCTCATTTACTATTGATTAAATTAATTATGGTGAAATATGTAATTAAGTACGTTCGAAGAAGATTTTAGGACTGAGGTATTTGGTATACCATCATTTTAATTTAACATTTTATATTATATTACATATTTAATATACTAATATTCAATATATCTAATATTATTTAATATAGATATTACTAAATTTTATAGTATCCATATCACTGAAAAATTATAAAAATCTCGTATCACACTATTTTAAATTTTGTTCATTTTTCTAAAATATTAATTAAGTTATTTTTATAAAAAAAATTAATTGTCATGTCAATCATAAAAATGATAAATATTATGAGTTTTCAAGACATTATAAATTGAGTTCATGATGTACTATATGTGATCCATAAATTTATTTATAATTAACTTAATTTATTTAAAATATTATAAATTATGTCTACTTAAACATAAAAAATTAAGAGTTTGCTCTACATAACATAATGGTCGAGGAGAGAGTAAGAATGGAATTAACAGCTTAGAATTAGGCCAATATATTTATTGGTTATAGTAGTTTATTTTAAAGAAAAAGAACATAAAATTCAATTTTTTTATAATGTTTTCAGCTTTTTCATGTAATTTGTCGCCACAAAAAAAGAAAAATAAAAAAGGGAAGGGGCTTCTGCAATTACCCAATTGATGCTCCCGGGGGCCTACGAACAAAAGCGGTCCTGAAATTTTGTTGCCATTAATTTGTCAAGAGGGATGATGCTCTCCGGCAGCAGGCAACAGTGACCAGAAACCTAAATGCATTTACGTATTGGTGGTCCAACGCAATCTCGCCTCCATAATGGACCACAAACAGTATACCCGATCCATCACAAAACACTCCAGCCCCCATATAAGAACCATCCTTCGTGCCACTGCAATCAATTTGTGAAAACATGCTGGACCCAATTGGTTGCCGTGGAGGACGACAATCATGCATCTACTTAATTAATATGGCATACCCACTTCCCCATAAACAAAGGCAACCCAACCCAGCGCCTCCATGCCTCCACAACATCCCATTCCTTCTCTCTTTCGAAGACTAGGTCCCCTCCACAGAGGAGTTGTAAGAGACTTGGTAACTTCATCTGTCACCACCAATTCTTCCCACATGCTCCTACGATTAATGCCGAGATATGCTATTGCAACCTACCCAGATTCAAACGGATTAGCCCAGTTGATAAAAAAAGAAAATACTTTACTATATCAACATTGGGTTGATTTTTTAGACTAATAAAATCTTATTTACATTAGGCTAATGTGAAGGAATGTTTCTTAAAATTGTTCGAGATGAGAACTTAGTCCGACCTAATGCCAAAAAAAGCAAAAACTGCCTTTGTTCAAGTCTGAAGAGTTTGAGAAATTCTTAGATTGACGCCAGTAACATATTCAGAGGTTGTCATCGCCCAAGTCAGGCACAACACTCCAAGAATATGTAAGAGCAACTCTGCTTCCACAGGCTTGACAAAATGACTAAATGGGTTTTAATTGCGCATTTCATATTCGATAAATGGGTCCTAATAGTATGAACTCTGTGTCGTGGAAAGATTATTATTATTAAGTGAGCAAAATAAGGATTTGTGCCTTTTCAGTTTCTTATAGTAAAGACCAAAACTACAAAATGATTACTTTACTTACTAGAATTTTGGAATCATTGGTCCCTGATTTTGTTTTTTTTTAAGTTCTAAAAAAGGTACACTTCGACGCATAAAAAAATAAAAATGATGTCACTTCTTTTCCTATTATCTTATTCTCGTAGAACCTTCTAGTAAAGAGCTTAAGAGTCTAGAGAAGCTAAGGTACCCTAATACTCATAACTTAATCATCAAAAAGCTATATTATTAAGAACATTAATAATATTATAAACCAATAATATATAATGTACAAATCATTCCTAGAAAAACTGCAGCATTTCTGTAATGCTGTCCAACTTCTCTGTCTATATTTTATTTATCCTAAGCTGAAACTTTGTCTCTCTTTTTTTCTAGTTGCTCCCTAGACTCTCAGTTGTGTATTGGAGGCTTTCTCCTTGCCGGAGAATAGTCCATCTCAGCTATGTCTACAAGGTCCGGATAGTGCTCGTGGGGGAGCTCCCGGTGCTCAGAAGTAGTCAGAGTATTCTCTTTCATTCCCTCTTCTTCCCCATCCAGTTTCACCTTTCTAGTAATGGGACGAGCTTCATTCCCTCCGTTCTTCATCACATTCTGGCCATGAAGCATATAATATCACAAAGAGGAAAAAGAAGAGATATGCCAAAGTTTTTTATTTGATGAGTTTGAGGTAGGACTTAACAATCAAATATAGTTTTTGTTTATTCTCAACCAACCTTTGAAAGTTTGTGGGAAGGGGAAATGGATGTGGTAACAAGTTTCCTATTCTTTATCTTTCCTGCAGCAATAAGAACATTGAAGAATATGCTTAATATTATGAGATACATTACAGGTTAGTACTAATTAGATTTCTTGCATGATGCTAAGAAAAACATATTTAGTGCCAAAGAAAAAGGGAAGAGACTGAGAATGCCTTGCATGTTTCTGTACAAGCCAAAAAAAAATGGTTGTCAACAAGAGTTTTGGGACAAAATTTGCAGTGAGAACTACGAATGCTTGTATCAAGAAGAAGCAAAGAAAAGTCAATGGATTCCTGAGCTAAAAAACTAATGGTGTCTAGGTCTATGGTGTCTGGGTCCATAGTAATCTTCATGAATGTGTGGCAACCAATTATGTGATTTTCTGGATACTCTTTTCTTCTGGGTACCTGTGCATTGTCCGTCTTTGCAGAGAATAGCTTCCTCAACTTCGCTATGGGTTCTTTTCATTAAGGTACTTTCCTTATCCTGCAAGCAGAGAAGTGAACTTTAACACAAATGAAGAAGGTTGAAATTTATTTAGAAACCAATACATAAAACTTCAAACTTCAAAGTAATGAACACCCACATGTTGTTTTTGTTGCTGAACTGCTAAAGACCCTTTCTCCAAGCGAATCCCTACACAAAAAAAAACAAAGGAACATTAGAAATTGCCATTTTCTGTGTAATGGAAAAGAAGGCCTAACTAAAGGTGCTGCTGAATACTATTGCTCTTACCTTGAGCCTTAGCAAGGAGAAGGGACAAAAGCAGAAGAGAGAAAACTAAAGAAGGCCTCATTTGAAGTTAGCAGTTTGAAATCCCTTAAAGAACAATAACGGGTGGGATTTTCTTCTGGTGGTTCTCCTTTCTGTTGAAAAACTTGTGTATATCTTGGTTGATGGAGTGGGGGATGAAGGCTGCTTATATACACACACACACACACACACAAGGCATAGGGTCCACAACCACATTCAATTTCTTCAACTTGAACTGAGTGGGATTTTTCTTTCCTTTTATTTTTTTTATTTGTTGTCTTCTTGCCCTCCTTCTAAGGAAATTACTTATTATTCGGAATCCCAATCATTTAAGTGCAGGTTTAGGTGTTTAAAAAGAGTTTGAAGTTATCTCGTTGAAAATATTAAGAACATAGATACTATTATAAGGGTTAAATGTGTAAATTAGTATTTGTCACACATAATTCAACAAATTCTGTCACATTAAAATTATAATATTTTATTGTTGACTCTTATTTATTTGTGAATAGAGATTATATATGAAGGTCAACTTAATATATTCAACCTACAAAAAAAAAAAAAAAAATCCTAGAATTAGTATTCTTTGCATTGAAAAATGAATAACACTCACCCAAGGGGGAAAAATGGAAGTAGAAGAAGACATAGAAAGATCAAGTGTGAAATCTAAAAAGGTACATCAAGCTAGTTTTATGAAAGGTACAGTGTTTTGGGTTACAGTAAGAATTTTATGAATCCTAGGTGTGAGTTTGCCTCATTGACTACCGTTCTTTTACCTAGTTCTTCACAAATTCATGCTTCCATGTTTTTGCAAGCCTCCACTCCACGATGCCAACCTTTTGTTTTGTCCCATGCACTTTTGTGCAACAACAAGAACAGGTCTTTTCCCTATGCTCCTTTCATCGTTTTAGACAACGTCTCTCCTAAGTTCTGAGGAATAATTAATTTATTAATTAATCAATCAATCCGATTATTCGCCCATTTTCTAAGTTCGGATATATAGCTTGTCTCTGTCACGATCTTACAGTTCTCTGCTTGCTATGCCTAGCTAGGGACTACAGAATCTACCTATTTTAGATTTGGAGACCTGATCCTATCAATTCATCATCCCTATAATAGTGCATCACATTTGTGTGATTAATCATATGAATCTTATATGAATAATTTCATAGTTTGTTTGCGACATATCCCTTCAAATTTATAAAACAATAAACTTGAATTTTTCTCAGATCTAGAATTTAACGGTTTGATTGTATAAAAACGTATTTAATTATTATCTTTTGTTTTTTATTTTTAAAAAAAAATCAAAAAGACATTTTTAAAATTTTCTCCACTATAACAACTGTAACGATAATATTTTTTAATTATTTTAAATTATATAATTAAATAATAATAAAAATAAAAATAAAATAATATAATAAAAAAATAGTGAAAATAAAAAATACAAATCAAATTCATTTTTAAAAATATGAAAAATAAAAAATAAAAACTATTTTTCAAAAATAAAAAATACTCTAACTTTTTTAAAAGATAAATTTTTTATTTTGTAAATAAAATAATAATAAAAATATGTTATTTTAATACTTTCTTATTTTTTTTGTCTTATATCAATATTTTTTAAATTTATAATATTTATGTCTGACATTTTATTATAAATTTTAACATAAAAGATAAAATTATAAAAAGTAAATAGAACACAATAAAATAAATTAATTTATATTTTAAATTTTAAATATGTTTTGAGATATTTTTTTAAATACTTTATTAATAGCATTGTAAATATATAAAAAAATTAAGATAAAAAGTCTGAGGCGCATCTGACACTCAGAGAGCTGGAACTCTGGGAAGGCTGAATTTTTACTAAAGTCGTGATTGGCTTCCATGAGAACCAATAATGGGAACCGCTCAATTTGCCTTCTATGGTTGAATTTGTAATGAACAGAAGTGGAGTTAATGTGAAGGTGATACGATTTGGAAAGACGTCGTTTTGGCTAATGCATCCCCTAATTGTCCTACGCGGCATGTCAGTTAGTTGCCTTGTGAGGGGAAGGGCTGATCCACGTGGACGTCGACATCTACAAGAAGCCAATCCACGTGGACGTCGACATCTGTGAGAAATTATTAGATAGTAGCGCGAGTGCCACGCAGGATTCTATTGTAATTTGCCCAAGATTGGTACGTATTATAAATTATATCAACTTGGAGGGACCCTACCAAAATTAAATCGTCTTTGTACATCAAAGATTTTAAATTTAAATTAAAAAAACTTAAATTAATAAAAAATAATAATTAATACTCAAATAATAATAATAATTCAATATTTAAGATGCTAAAATCAAATAAATGTTTAATATTCTTGTATTTAATGTAATTTTTTTTTTGTAAAATATAAAGGAAACATATCAAAGAATTTTTTTTATTAGTACAGTATTTTAACACACACAAGAATGTTGATTCCATGCTTTCATTACGACGTGAAATTGAAACATTTGAGAAAAAAGAACGGAGTAAATTACAATTTTTTTATTAACGTATTTATTATGTAATTATTTTAACATAAAAATATACACAAATTTTTTAAAATAAATAAATTGATTAATATAGAAGAAAAAAAAGGTTTTTTTTAAAATTAAAATAAAATACTCTTTTCTCTTTTTATTAATATTTTTATTATAACATTTTTTTACTGCAAAAATATACATAGATATCTTTTAAAAATAAAAAAATACTATAATTTTATCTAAATGTTTTAAATATATTTTATAAAAAAATAAAATAAAATTTCACTCTCTCCAAAAAAATTTTCAATTTTCAACCAAATTTTTGAATCAATAAAATTAATATTTTGATAACTTAAACTATTTTAAAATTATTTTAAAAAAATAAATAATATTAAAATATAATTAATAAAAATTTTATATGAGTGATATTTTACTTTAGTTTATTTTTTTTTTGATCTTTCATAAAAAAATTTAAGATATATTTGTATAATAAAAAATTTTAATAAGGTGTAATTTAATTATTTTTCTTTACATTTTATTTTTAAAAAGAAAGTAATATGAAGGTGGCAAGCCTATAGCCACGTGGGCACCGTCATTTCACACGGGATGTTGGTGCAGTTGGCGGCAGGGAAACACATGGGTGGCGACCTTGTCTCTGGAATTGTCATGTGCGACCGTGCAATGACCTAACCTCCATTTTATTAAATTCGCTCAAATTACTGAATATGACATATTATTTAATTGACAGTGATCGCAATGAATAATAATAAAATTACTACAATACTTATTTTTTTTAAATATCCTTACAAAAAATTTACCCCTTGATAGCTTGATCTTTTTCAATCTTGGATATATATAAATGTTTCAAATTTTTATTTCGTCCCATAAATAACACTAATCTCAAAATAAAAACATAAATCTAAAAGTTAAAAACTCTACTTTTTTAATAATTTTATTTTATTGATGGAATTCCTTAAATAATTTAAAATAAATATTTATTTACATCAACTTGCTGCGTTTAATATTTAACATTCAAAATGTTATTAAAAAATATTAAAATAAACTAATTAGTATAAGAAGAATTGAAGTTATTTTAAATTAATTAGAATAATGGATTCTTGTGAGAGAGTGGGTTACCGCTTATGGAAGTCCAGAACACAATGTCGCCGTGATCATGCAGGGAGACATGCACGCATTTGCTTCTACGCCACCAAAACGGATGTCGCTTTATGGATACGCTTTTGGGGACACTGTCGTTTTGTTATTTGTGAACAGTGAACGCACTTAATCACGGTTGACTAATTTAACTACAAACAAAACTACTTTATAAACAAAACCACTCCTTTTTACAACTAAGATTTTGTTCTATTTGATTATTCTATTCAGAAGCAACAAATTAGCTTGCGTTATTGTAGAACCCATTGGGCTAATTTAATAGTACAATTTATTTATTGTATTATTATTAGATTAATCAATTTTATTCTTTTAAATACGTCGTTATAAAGAATGTCTTTAAACTGATTTAATAAAATCTTTTTTCTACAATAAAAAAAAAAGTAGATCATGTTAAAATTTAAAAAAAGTATAAATAAATTCTTTGTAAAATTTGATTTAAAAAAATACATTCATTTTTATTCTAATTTGATCAAGGAAGATCATCCATGCTAAACTAGAGGGTATTAATTAATTCACATTTTGGTCAAACATAGACGCTCCACACTATATTAAAATATTTATGAAAAGATAAAGTTTGAATTAATTAACAATACGTACTATATATAGTAGTTAACACCTTCTTCTTTTTTTATGCATGTATGGAACAAACCAATTAATCATTATATAATCCATTTAAAGATGTGAACAAGAGAGCTTTAAAATCATGGGATGTAATTATAATTTATTTTAATTAATTATAAGTTGAATTTACTTTTAGAAACATTAGTCCGACAATGGGGAACATCATTTTTTGAGACTGAGGATTTGGAGTCCCTATAAATTAATACTCGAAAGCTCCACCTTCTTTTCTATCTTTATATGTGATTATCTGTCAGTTTAGAACCAAACAATCCAGCTTTGGCGATGTATATTCCTTTGCTTAGATTCCGAGTTTTAAAGACAAAACCTCGTAACATCCTATTATTTTATATAGTGCCCACTGTATTTTGTTTCTTAATTTTTTATTTATTTTTAATATGTAAAAGTTTAAAATAAAAAAAAATTATTCTATTTTAAAATTAAAATATATATGTCACAAATTTTAATAAAAATTTATAACGATATTTATATATTGTATACTAAAACATATTATTATTATTAAGAATCCAAACAAATTTTAGAAATAAAATGCTTTGATCCCTACCAACTATCAACTAAACCATCTTTGTTGGCATATTTTGTTTCTTAATTTTAATTAGCACCAGCTCTAATTTCTTTTTGGTGAGATTTATTGATATTTTTATAGATATTGTTGTGTGACTGATCTCTTCAAATCTTGAAGTGTAATAATTATAATTTTTAACTCTTTCTTATTATTTAAACTTTTGATTATTTTTTGTGAGAATTAAAATTATTTTTACGGACATTGTTATAAAATTAATCTATCCAAACCTTAAAATAATTATGATTTTCATCATTTCGCATAATAACATTTATAATATTTGAACTTTTGATATTCTCTTAAAATTATAAGTTTTTATATAAATTTAATATAATAGAAACTCCCTAATCTTGTGTGTGATAAATATACGTACTAACGATTATGATGAACAAAGTAAAAGTTATCTAAATCTCTCATCATTACATCATATTTAGTATTTATATTTTATTAATTTGAATGACCAATATTTTCATTAATAGTAGCTGGGTACTATTTCACTTAACTCTTTTTCTATAAAAAAAAAATTCTACTACGTACTTTCTTTGTTTTTTTTTAAAAAAATTAATTTGGTGGAGAATAATGGTTGTACGTAATTGTTGGATCAGAAAGCAGCAGAAAACCCCCAATTTTAACTTATTAATTAGCTTCTACATAAGCATGTGGAATGCATGGGCTAAAAGCGCATCAAGATTAAGAATATAGTTATAATTGATGTCTTAATTATTTTATAGAAAATAGACAATCAAATGTTGTCCATATATATGGATTTATCCTCTAGATCTATGCATGGACATATTAATTTTTTATGTGTAAAATAATATTCGGTGAAAAAAATACTAATGAGTTTAATTAATTGATAATTTATTTATTAATTAATTATAAAAAAATTTATTTGACAAAAAATTGTTACTCATAATTTTTTCTAAAAAAAATTATACTTATCGACTGTCATTTATACTCTCATTTATGATTTTTTTTCTCTAATTTAAAACACATTGCAAAGTTTTTTATAATCATTACAAAAAATTATCTTATTTGCGACTGACAATATCGATCTCAAACAAGCAAAATTTGGTCAAAAATAAAATTTGTGATTGAATCGCAACTGTCTAATAAAAGCAACAGATAACCAAACTGAGTGAGCGTAGTGATTCAACTTTGTACCTTAAATAAGTGGTTGGGGTTCGATTTTCAACTCTTGTGAATGGAAAACATTCCTTGGCCAGTCCCCTACTGTTTCATGCGCTGACAGCTGGGATGGAGGATTAGTGTTACAGCTTCCGGCTGTAGGATTACCTTGGTCGAGTACCAAAAAAAAAACACAATAGATACTAATCGCAACCACAATAATAATCAATTCAAAAATGGACATCTATTTATTTAAATTAAATTAGACATTAATTAATCTAACGTTTTAAGAGTCAAGTGGAGTGTATATAACTTTAGGAACATCAATTTTAACATTGATTCGTACAAAAAAATATTTATTGTAATAAATTATATAAATTGAAAAATATTTTAATATTTTTTAAATTAAGAGGAGACTACAATTATAGTTATAATTCAGATAAATGTAATTTCTCTTATTTTATTTGTACGAGCTGAACTATAGATATATAAATTAATTAATTGTAGTCTATTATTAATTAAAGAAGAATTTTAGTAATCTATAAATTCAAATTTCTGTGACATAAATTGGGGGAAAAAAAGTTAATCTTTCTTCCACAGATACATGAACCACACCATGTTACCTGTTCATCAAAGTACACAATTATACGACATGGTGGGGTAAAGATACGTATATTTGTTTCAACAAATTTGGAAAATTAATAACTAAGAAACAAAATAATAATAATAATAATAATAATAAATTAATAATCATAAAATCTGAATAAGAAACAGCTTTCCATGATCAAGACCCTACATTCACGAGGTGGAAATGTTAATTAGTCGACCAACAATAGGAACCGATATTAATTTCATCTATACCCTAGAAAACAAACAAAACAAGTTTCATTTCATTTGAATATTTTGTCAGCTTTTCCTCCAATCTACCTTTCAATTCTAGCTTGCTTCCAAAAAAAGTACTATATTTCTCTTTTGTATTAAAAAAAAATATCAAATGAATATCGAACAAGTAATTTTTACATAAACTCGATCTATTAAAAATAAATAAATCAAATTAATTATCAATTAATATATATATATATATATATATATATATATATATATATATATATATATATATATATATATAAATATGTCAGATATCATATAATTAATATTTTATATCTATTCATAATTGATTTAACTTATTTATTTTTGATAAATTAAGTCTTACCCTCCGTAGCCTTCTTCTCGGCCATTGTTATCTTCCTAAGCCTCTGCCATATCCGAGTGTTGCGAACCTTTACAAAGTCACATGGACTTGTCTCTGAGATAAGCACATGGGGAGGGAACACTGCCCCTTCTCTCCCATATGGCACAAGCCCCACAAATATATGGTTCGGATTGTAATGTTGGTGCTTAGGGTTTTATAGTCTAAGTGTGGGGACGAAGTTGCCATAGAAAGAGACGAATTAGCTTGGATAGACCTAAATATTCATGCATGTTAGAACTTCAAAAGAAGCTGCTTGTAATGTTGATCATGTGCAAGACAAGACTTTGCTTTAGGTGAAGTTCCTTTCCACAAAGTCTTCGCTTTCTATATACAGCACACGATCAGACCTATAACAATTTGCATGTGATGAAGAGGGTAGGCTAACTAGGGACAAAATGGCTTTAATTAATTTTTTGAATGCCTTTTCTCATTAGTCAGCAAAGCCAAGCTATATATATGCATGCATGCTTCAACAAGCTTTCTTCTTATAGCTTAATTATTCTCGTGCATGAGACAATGATTTGTTGTGAATATTAATTTTGAAGGATTTGGTTCCTCATGGTTGTGGAAAGGAGGAAATGAGAATACTACTATGGACAAGGAGTGTATTGAGTAAAGCCCTTTCCAATATAACTTTTACCATGGTCAAATCATTTTTGCTTTTGAAGTTTAAACAGTCATTAGTACTATAACAAATCAATATTGAGTAAAATTATATTATTTTAATATTATCAGTTAAGATATTAGTACATCTATTAAATATATGATACCTATGTTGGAGATTTAAATTTTTGTTTTAAATCCTCGTATGAGTATTTTTATATTCTTTCGGTGTAAGATAAATGTCATTTGAAATATTGAGATAATTTCACTTAATAAATAATTTTTGACTGGTTTAAATTTATGATATTATAAAAAAATTTCAATTATTAAACTCAAATTTATTTACTACTTAAGATATATAATGTTTTTGTATTTAGCCGATAAGATATATATAATTAGAAGAAGAGACATAAGCATGAATTGCAACCTTAAAGACTTAATTACCATAACTTGTAGCTTTTTTGTTCCGGAAAATATGACACATTTTACTTAATTTATTTTTTGTTTGAAAGAAAAGGATCCATGGAAATTAATTTAACCAAAAAGGCCAAGTGCACTGGCACGAGAAGGTGAAATGGAACTAAGTGGACTTTATATATATGTAGAAATGTTGGCTGGGAACATACAGACACCCAGCCAGAGTTCCTCTAGCTAATCTCATTGCTGGTTTGCAAATTCAGTAACTCTTAGAAACTTGATACATTTAATCATCTTTTCTTTTTTCTTTCAAAGTCCAAAACAGAAAGGATTATATATATAAATAAAGAGTTACATAGTTACAGATCAACCTCAAGAAATTTTTTTTTTTCTAGGCAAGGAGAAAAACTCTGAGATCCTTTCCCTATAGCTGCCATTTTAGCTAAAACAATATCATCAGCTGCATTATTCCCAGGAATAAAACAGATGATGATGATCCACTACTTGTTCATGTATATTTGATCTGCAAAAGGATTTTCTTATGCTTAAGGTGGTATTTACTCTCAGGTGTCTTCTTCTAATGATAGATCAAGTGGGCGGTTCTCAATTAAGTCATAAAGTTCATTTCCAATTCCAAATCCAAGCATCCTGGCCATGTCATTCGCCTTCAGTTCTGGTTTTGGAATGTTGTGATGCTTCAACCACGAGTGCACAATGAATACTTTCTTCATCACAAACAGTTCCAATGCCTCTGGATTGAAAACAACTCCCATTTTTATATTCATCTGCAACATTTACCATACAAAAACTAAGAGACAATTAAAACATTCTATCTCTCTCTAGAAAGTAATAGACTATGTTAATGGTTTTAGACTATTTATCACGTGATAAAAGCATGTTGGTATAACTTTTAGTCTCTAGATTCATAGACATACTTAACTTTAGGCTTTTAATTCTCTTGAGAAGAACTAATGCGATACAAGTTTGAAATTTACATATATTATATAAATAATTAACATATAATAAATTAATAATTTAAAAAATTAATGTCTTCAAAAAAATTTTAAAATTAAAATTAAATAGATTTATAATTGAAGAACTAAATTATTAATTTACTCTTTAATTATTGACAATTAAAAATGAAAAAGAATATGGAAGAGTCAACAAGTATGTTGGTTTGTGAAGTCATATTGTAATTATATATGCACATCTTCTATAGTTGAAGGACCGGGCTTCATGTCTTCCATGTAGCGAGTACTGCATTTTGCCCAACCCTCAACTCCAAGCTTGGAACGGGTGGGTTAGAAGTCAGTGACATCAAACAATGTCTCATTATTACCTTAGTGTCCTCACATGAATCGCAGATGGTGCCCCTCCAAAGTAGGTGGCACAGATTTGAGTCTCCCAAACACCCAAGCTAAAAGAAAAATTCTAACACCCAACTATATCTAGCAAAGAAAAAAAGGATAGGGCTTTTAGGTATGCAATCCTGTAGTTGCATCTCCACCCATATACGGTGTGCAAGTTAAGCCAACAACAAACACATACTCAAACTGTCATAAACGTTTTTTAATCACCTGATGAGGAACCAACATGGCAGCATAACGAGCCAGCTCTCCAGCTCTCCAATCCAACAAGACAGGCAACCATGGGTAAGTAGCATCAAGCCTGACAAACCAGAGTCTAATATCAGGAAACTCTGATAGTTCCCGAGGATCGTGAGGATCTTCTCTCGTATAGTTGATGTTAAAGCCAATTGTTCGTTCGAGAAACTCTTTTGGCTTAACTGTAAGATTAATTACCATTATGAAGCCGCATTAATTTGTATAGGTTATCAGAAAACAAGTTAAGTTTGTTTGAAGTTTTTGGAAACTTACCAGATAAAGGGGACTTCATGCCAGTAGCAGCTTGAAAAGGGGATAAGTCAAGACTAGTAATAGCCTTATTGTCAATAACTACTTCAAATCTGCCTTCAGTTGGGGGCTTAGGAGGTTCAACTTTGGGTTCATCTGTCAACCAAAATCTGTTGAAATTTAGTTTAACAGATTCCATGAACTATATCAAGCCCTACATATAGCAGTAGTGCAAATGTTTGACTTCTTCAAGTTAACAGGAAAATTCATGACACATCCTGGCCGACAGATTCTAACACTACCAGCATCCTGCTGGCGCTTTACTGAGAATTTTATGCTTTTCTTTTGTGCACCCAAAGGTCTATAATGATAAAAAGAAAAAACCATATCTACCAAAAAGTATGGACATTGACATAGCATATTATATTAGAAATATTAAACTTAACTCTATTTTTAAAACTCGAGTTAAGAAAGCGAGAATTGTCTTTACTTATAAGAAACACAATCGTTAAACATATTAGACATGACACAAATACTGCAACATGGCAAAATCTAAAATGTTTATGTATAATTTACAATGTGCTTTGTTATGAGTATCAAACACGGACACAACTCTTTATTTGAAGTCTCCATGCTCATAAAATCATGCCACATTAATGCAAGTGGGTGTACAACAGGAATCTATGCCCCCCCCCCCTTTTTCGGTTGGGGGACCCGAAATTTGTTGAACTTGATCCAATTTAGATCTCCCGCAATGCGCATTGAATGTATTTCCAGGTCTTCAAGGCCTGGCTCCCCAAAGTTATGGAAATTCAACAATTCATATCTAGGTCTAAACCCAGAATTTTCTTTTCAGGTCCTAAACTATTTCATTCTGGTTCATCCAATCTCCTGGTTCTAGCTCAAACCCTGCTAGAAGCCATTTCTAACCTACTATTGTCTACCGTCAGAAGCTAAGTTCAAATAGGAGGATTTCTCTTGAACAATAACTTTTCTTTTCTCCAATAATTGAGAAATTCTTATTATCAGAGCATGGATTTTCAAGTTGCAGAAATTCTAATGCGTCATCCCAATTGCTATTTTATTCAAATGGGTCAGGAAAAAAAAAGGAGCCTCAGCTATTGCACTAATAATTAGGGTAATAAAAGAGAAAAGAAAATAACTGATAGATAATAGTTTTCTGCAAAATTGAGGAGTTACCATCTTCCTCAAATAAAGAGAGGTCGAAATTCCCTTGGGGATTGAAGGCAACTGAGACTGCAAATTGTCCTCGCTGATGCCCAACGCCACAGATTGGGAAAGAATCGGAAATGGGTTTGCAGGAAATTGGAGGGGAAATGGTCCGTTTTAGTAGAGGAGAAAGTGGAAGGCAAGGTTTGATGGTGGTCGCCATTGCAGCTTCTCTGCTCTGCTCTAGTAACTGACGACCAGAAGTAGTTAATACAGTTTCTTTATCTACAACTCCCTCGGGCCTTATATTTCAAATCATTCTATCCATTTTCCAATCATTTTTGTACTTTTCCCACAGAAGTTTGGGCCTTTGGGGTTACTGCATTATCAAACTCGAAACTCGTAATCCCAATGTTGCTTTGAATTGTCACATAACCCACATTCGAATCATCCCCATTTACTTGTCCCAAAAAAAAAAAACAAAAACAAAAGAATCATCACCATTTGCCTGTTCAAAGAAAAAAAAAAATTAATCACCATTTTTATTTTTAAGAAAATGGACTTGCACAGCCACAATGAACAAAAAGAGAAGGATAAAAAATTAGTATATTTAAGAGAGTTAATTAAGATAATAAGAGAGAATATTACCTCTTCTCATCAATTAAGATAAAAAAAACTCTGAAAATAAAAAATGTATTAGGCTGATGAATAGAAAAGTGATTAGGTGGTGTTTGTTGCATGCGTATCTTTATTTTTTATATATTTAAAAATTTATATATAAAAAATTTGAACATGAAATAAATAAAAAATTAATTTTTATGTATTATTTATATCATATATAACATATACATTTTAAAATTTTTACATTTATTGTACTAAAATATTTGTTTAAAATTCTTTTATATCAAACAACATGTTAAAAAAAATTAATGAGTAAAATTCTAAACAAATCAAGATTGGGAATAAATTAATATCTTGAAGGTTAGTTCAAGTCATTGGGAGGGTGGAGGATTGGGTCAAGAGTCGCGGGTGAGCGGGTTTGACTCTCTCACATACCACAAAAAAAAAAAAATCTTAAATTTCATCCTTAATATATATAGTATCTATGTATAATAATACAAAAAAATTGTAAATTTTTTGTAAAAGGTCAAAATGTTACTTCTAAAATAAGAAACATCGTTTATATTCTCATGAGGAGTACCAACTCTTAAATTGCTTTTGGTTTGTAAAAATATTTTTTATTTTTATTTTTAAAAATTAATTTTTATTTTTTTATTTTTATATTTTTAAAAATACGTTTGATTTGTATTTGTATTTTTATTATTATTTAATTATATTTTTATATTTTTATTTTTATTATTTTATAATTATATAAATAATAAAATATTATGTATATAATTTAAAATAATTATAAAAATTCTATCAAATACTATAAAATTAAAAATTTTAAAAACGTTTTTTTAATGTTTTTAAAATTTTTAAAAATTTAAAAAATATTTTTTAAAATAAAAACAGTAAATAAATTCATTTTCATGTCTATTTTTAATTTTTAATAAAAATTAAAATTAAAAACAGACAAATTAAATAAACTCTTATCATTTATTTTCTTGTGACTTTGTCAGTATTTTTATAAATTAACCAATCCCAGCATAGACGGCGTGCTGAATTTTCCCTTAATTGAATAGTAATATTCAAACTCAATTAAGACCCGCAAAGTAACGCTATATAATAAACACACACAAAGATCAACAACCCTACATTTCTAAGTTGAAATAAACATTTAGATTATTAGCACAGACAGTTAAAAAACAGAGTTCCTGGAAATTTTCTGGCTAAGCATGGAAAGAAGGGTGGCGATTATAGGGGCAGGAACTAGTGGACTTCTTGCCTGCAAATACATTGTGGAGAAGGGTTTTCACCCTATCGTCTTTGAAGCCGAAGATGCCATCGGAGGACTCTGGAGGCAAACTATAGAGTCTACGAAGCTCCAAAACGGCACAGCATCCTACAGGTTTTCGGATTTTCCATGGCATTCTTCAGTGAAAGATGATTATCCGAGTAACCAGCAAGTGATGGAGTATCTTAACTCATATGCTCAGCGTTTTGGCATTGTTCCTTACATCAGATTCAACTCTAAAGTCATTGATATTGATTATGTTGGTGAGTCTAGTGAAGAAATGGAATCATGGGATTTATGGGGTGGAAATGGCAGGCCCTTTGGCTCTCAGGGAAAATGGCACATTTCTGTGCAAAACACCAAGAATTTCTCCACTGAGGTACACACACAAATTTATGGAATTTTTTTTTTTTTTCCATTTCAACAAGTATCTCCTTGCTATGTTTTCAAAATTGAACCAATGAAAGGTCTAGTTCACCAAAAAATTTCAATCTGATCAAGTTCAGATGTCACCATCCCAAATTCTTAATATTTGGATGATCGAGTTGACCTGAAAGATTGTACAGAGAAACAGTAATTGCAGAGTGAAATTAATGCTATCTATCACCTTGTGCAATGGTGGCTTTTTTGCATATGGGCAGGTGTGTGAGGTTGAGTTTGTGGTTCTTTGCATTGGAAAATATAGTGGGGTACCAAATATCCCAGAGTTCCCTCCTGAACAAGGCCCAGAAGTTTTTAAAGGCCAGGTTCTGCACTCAATGGACTACTCTTTCATGGACAATGAGGATGCTGCTGAATTGATCAAAGGAAAAAGAGTTGCAGTAGTAGGCTCACAGAAATCTGCTATAGATATTGCAGCTGAATGTGCAAAAGCAAATGGTAAGAACATCTTTTGCTCTATATTTTCTTCAAATAATCTAAATAAAAATTTAAAAACTACACAATTGATTTTTTTTAGATAAATTATAATTTACTCTACTATAATTTAGTTTGTAATTAATTTGTCTCTTTTTTATTTTATGCGTGTCACTGAACTTTCTGTAATTTATTTTATTATTATTTAATATATCGTAATATTTTTTATCATAATTTTAATAAAATTAGCTATAAAAATATTAAAATAATGAATAGTTTCATTATTAAAAATCTATTTTACTGGTATATTAAATAATTTTATAGTATTTTGAGGTGTCGTTAAAATTAAGTTACCATTTGAAAATTGATATTATTAGCTTAAATTCTACAATAACTTTTAAACATCGTGAAAGTGCTTAAGATATAATACATTCAAAATTTGTGTAAAAAATAGTATATAAGAATTGAATAACAATTTTAAATTACAGAAAAGAAACTAATTTTGACTCAAACCATAAAAATTGTAAATTATCCTCTTTTTTTAATTTTTTCTTTCTTTGATCGTAATTATATATCTTTCATAGGAATCAAGCACCCCTGCACAATGATCCAGAGGACAACACATTGGTTAGTCCCAGATGTTAATGTTTGGGGCATTAATCTAGGATTCTTGTACTTCAATCGCTTTTCAGAGCTTTTAGTTCACAAGCCTGGGGAATCCTTCCTACACAGCCTTGTGGCTACTCTGCTCTCACCATTGGTAACTCCTGCACCACCAAAACTAGTCTCCTCTCATATGCCTATATTTACTTTCCCAGAAACCATCACGTTCATGATTTGTTGAATTTTCAGAGATGGGCAATTTCAAAATTTGTTGAATCAAACCTAAGATGGAAGCTGCCACTGAAAAAGTACGGAATGGTACCTAACCACAGCTTCCTTCAAGACATCTCTTCATGTCAGATTGGAACGTTTCCTGAAAACTTTTTTGACAGAATGAAAGAAGGAAGCCTCATTATAAAGAAATCACAGAGCTTTAGCTTCTGCAGAGAAGGTTTGATCATTGATGGAGAATCTCAGCCCCTAGAAACAGATCTAGTGATTCTTGCTACAGGGTACAATGGTGACCGGAAGCTCAGAAACATATTCAAATCTCCAGTCTTCCAAAATTACATCAGTGGGTCAACAACCTCCGCAGTTCCTCTATACAGGTTCGAGCCATCTCTATCTTTCCCAAAAATGTTTTCTAGTTTTGGGAGAAGTTTCATTTAACGTACTAATCTTTTACATTAGTGTCCTTGGCTCTAACAAAAGCTTACCAAAAATGTTGTGTGTGTTGCACCACTGCAGACAGATAGTTCATGCTCGAATCCCACAACTAGCAATAATAGGATTCGGCGAGGGGCTCTCAAACCTGTTTGCCTCAGAAATGAGATGCCAGTGGCTAGCAAACTTTCTGGATGGAAGCATTGAAGTGCCCGGTGTTAGAGAGATGGAGAAGAATGTCAAAATTTGGGAAGATAATATGAAGCTATATGCTGGGAGATACTTTTGGAAGTCATGCATTGGCAATTGTAATATTTGGTATAATGACCAATTGTGCAAAGACATTGGATGTAAGCCCACCAGAAAAAAGGGTCTTTTTGCAGAGCTTTTTGAACCTTATGGCCCCACTGATTATGTGGGTCTTACCCGTAATTAAGTTATTTGTAATTTTTGTTATCTTCGAGAAAAATAAACCAATTATTTTTTTTATTGTAATTTTTTTAAAAAATTACAACTAATTGTTGTTCGGATCAATGTGCCCAAATCACAATTAATTTATCATTCTAATTTATTTAAAAATCTACACCGAAATTAAATAATTCATTAAAAAATTTCTTATGATTTTTTATTGATATATAGTTATTGAAAATAAATTTCCCTGTCTATTAGGAAAACACTATAATGGGTACAAAAAATCTTACCATCAATTAAATATCTAAGGAAAGATAATTATAATTTCAGGTAGAATAGCCACGAATTTTGAAAAAAAAAACAAAGGTATTAGACTAGTGAAAGATGAAATCAAATTAGATAAGTGAAAGCATTTTAGAGTAAGTTTGATTTATTTGTTGTTTTTTTTTTCCTTTTCATTAAAAACAGTGATTGAAAATGTTTTTGATCAATTTTTTTTTAAATTGTTTTTTAAAATAAAGTAAAAATACAAAGCATGAATAAAGATATTTCAATGTTTCTAAAAAAAATATTCAGTGATATTTTTATAATTTTTTTAAAAATTTTACATTATTTTTTAAATTAAATTAAAATAATTTCATAATTATAAAAAATTAAATTTAAAAATTAAATAATATTTATAAATGTTTGGGTCAATTAAATTTAAAAATAAAAATAAATAAAATTTTAATTTCATAAAATAAACATATTTTCAAAATAATAAAAATTTACAAATAAAAATATATTTTAAAAAATAAAAACTAAAAATACTTTTATAAAGGTAAGGCAAATTGGAGCTAGTTATAGATTGGATTGTGGACCTGATGTTTTGTTTATTTTGAAAAAAATTGAAGTCTGTAATAAGTCGATAAATTTTTAAAATAACTATTTTGATAAATAAATATACACATAAAAATATGATACAGATCTACCTATTCTCTCAATTTTCTTCCCCGTCTATTTTTAGTCAGAAACTAATATTTAGTTTTTATATAGATTTAAATTTTATTTTTCTTGCACCGCATTTCTACTTTTCTTTTGGTGAAGGGAAAAAGCAGCAGTTTATAAATTTGGAAAAAATTGTACAGTTCTTTAGATGTCTTTTTAATGAAGTTTTTCAAATAGAATTATATTACGTCGGAGATTTTCTTAAAAAATAAATAAATTAATAGTTCGGTACTAAATTATGCACCGACGTAACGTTTGTGCTTATTGCATTTTAAAAAAGCAAAAAACAGCAAATCCCCGAAGAGTGAGTGAAGGAGTCTGGGACGCGTAGCTGAAGCCTGAAGCTGAGCAACAACTTCCATGGCCATGGCTGCTTCTCCTTTCCTTTACCCTCTCCATAAACTTAAACTCCCAAAATGCCCATATGTTTCTCTTAAATCCCACTTTCCTCCTCGCCTCTACTCTCTCCCTAGCCGCTTCCCCTCCGCCTCAACCATTCGTGCAACCTCCGCTGTTGCTGTGGAGTCGGTATACCGTGTGTACCCCTTTTTCTGTTTTTCTATATTAATTGAAATTATAACCCATGTTTCTGTGTACTTGAACGATTGAAAATGTAATAATGACATTTTTCTTTGGAAGCTGACAGAATTAAGGACTATGGATGGTTTCGATTGTTCTTAATTTTAATAGGAAGAGTTATTTGATCATAATTATCCTTATTTTTGGAGATAGCACCGATGATTTAATTCAAAAAGAAAACTTTCTCAACTATTGAAGCCATCTGCTAATTCAGCAATTTTCTTGCTGGAAATAGTTGCAACTTGCAAATAGGTTAGACCCGGAAATATGATGTATTGATGCATATATGATGAGACAAGCTTACTAGATGGTGTGACGGTAACACTCGTGATGTTTTACTGCCATCAAGCTTATGAGACAGTTGGTTTCTTTTCTTGTGAAATGATGTTATTGAGATCTAAAGCCTTCATTACCCTTAGAATCATATTTCTAGTCCCTATCAATGATGGTGAAGGAACATAAAGTAGTGAAACACATAACAGATTACTGATATAAATGAGGCACATGTTTGATACTAAGGTATAGGAGATTATTGCTTAATCTTCCTTCCTAGCAGTCTTCCCCTGCCTCCATATTATTAGTTCATATGTGGCATGGTTGACTATATCCTGCTTTCTCATTTTGAAGTTTAGTCAGGTATACTAAGCTTGCTGCTAGAACCAATAAGCATTGAAAATGGGATTTTAATGGCTTTCATGGGAAACGGAGAATGTATAAGTGTGCTGGTGCATCTGGCACTAGACAATTTCTGCCTGTTGCTTAACTTGGCATTGTTTCATTGATTGTGCACCTTAGTCTTTGGTTGACAACTTGACATTGTTTAGTAAAGGGGGTATTGGAATGGATGTTAAAAAAATATAAGACAATGTCACTTCCCTTGTGTTGAATTATTATCAGCTGTTCAGCACCAATGTGTATGCCATTCTCAGACAAGACCATTTTTTTCTTTTTTAATTTTTAAAATTTTTTGCAGATGTGTATATGGTGAGAAGTGTGGCAGATTTTGTAAATGTCTTTTCTAATTGATAACATAGTTATTTCATTTGTAAGAACCGCACATTTTGGTAAAGCAGTGAACTCAAAACAAATTCATGCTCATCAAATATCTGTCCTCCTAACTTCAACTTATATTAGGATTTCAATCTATTGTCTTCAGGATATAAGTACGCAGCAGGATCAAGCAAAGGAAGTTGACTTTTTCGCATGCCCGATATGTTATGAACCCTTGATAAGGAAAGGTCCTTCTGGTATTAACTTGTAAGTTGGATAGAAATACATGCAAGCATGTGTGTATTTATTCTGCACGTATCTGAAAATCCAGTCTGATAGTGATTCACTTAATTGGTGCAAAACTTCAGATCAGCAATCTACAGGTCCGGTTTTAAGTGTAAAAGGTGCAATAAGTCATACTCCAGCAAGGACATGTATCTGGATCTGACTGTTACTGCTGGGTTGAGGGATTACACTGAAGTTCAACCAGCTAGGACTGAGCTTTTCAGGTATAAATGGATTAGAAGTCTAACTCCAAGTTCATGGTATAAGACTGTCATTACAATACTTTCATGTCAGGTATACACTTGGTGAGCAGACACTATCACATGAGTTGCACCCCAGTTTTTCTATAGCATCCACTTATGCTTCCAGTTTTCCAAATATTTCTTTATTTGAGGGACATATTTTGTTTTCAGACTAATTCTTGTTTTAACATATGTGATGCTAAGTTGTCATCTAATAGAAGTTCCTGCATAGCTCAATCACATGGGGAAGTTCTTATGTTTTCCTTTTGGTCTAAAATTCCAACAGGAGTCCACTTGTTTCATTCTTGTATGAAAGAGGCTGGCGTCAGAATTTCAGTCGAAGTGGCTTTCCTGGTCCTGATGAAGAGGTATGAAGCCAACACCTAGGCAATGGTGTGATATGCTGGTACTTGAAAAAATTTATGGGACTTGTCCACCGAGTGTTTTGGCAGTTGTAGCTACTTGTTTAATAGCACTTTTTAAAGTCTTTATACATATAATTGTAATGCTATACATATGAAGCTCATTACCTTTCGTTTATAATGCAGTTCAAAATGGCTCAAGAGTACTTCAAATCTGCTGAAGGTGGTGTTCTCGTTGATGTTAGCTGTGGTAGTGGTTTATTTTCCAGAAAATTCGCCAAATCTGGAAGCTATTCTGGAGTCATTGCCCTAGATTTTTCTGAAAATATGCTTCGCCAGTGTTACAATTTCATTAAGAAAGATGACACTCTTTCAACCAGGTATAGTATTCCTTGTCCTTGGCTTGAATCCAAAGTTCATGCAGCAAAGAATCAGAAATTCAAAATGTTTTAATTTGTTTCTTCTATACTTGTATAAGGAAACATGGCTATCCTGAATCTAATTTCATTTTATTGTTGGAAGTAATCTTGCTCTTGTAAGGGCAGATGTTTCTAGGCTTCCTTTCTCATCAGGTTCAGTTGACGCTGTTCACGCTGGTGCAGCCTTGCATTGCTGGCCATCTCCCTCCAATGCTGTAAGTGCCGTTTCTGCATCCAATGAACTAGCATGTTTACTATAGCCTACGTGTTCTGACAAAATATTGAGTCGGGACAACCTTATATGGCAGACTGATGCCAGCCTGTGCGGCAGCTTCTCTTAAAGGCTTGAACTGCTCTTTCCACATGAAGCTATTACCAGCTTGAGCTCTAAAGATTCGTGTCTCTGTTAGCCTGTGTAGTACCATGTGCAGTTTAGGTTTGAGATTGACAATAAACATGCCTTCTCACATGTGTTAGTGCTGCATTCCTGCACTGCTATAAGTAAAACATTTTGGAGACTTACCTATGCCCTTGGAAGGAATATCTTGTGAGGACAAACCATATATATTGCTTCAAGGAGAAAAGCTCCTGCAGAAGCCCGAAGGTGCTGCAGTTGTACACTGCTCCTAACCTCCACCCCCAAATACTAAATTCTCTCTCAGTTTTCTTTCCACTGAAAGTCTTGAACAGCTTTAGTCACAGGGTAGCATTTCCTCATTTTACCGGTTTTGCCTCTTTTATTGTGAATCTGGTTATTCTCACCCTATCCATGTGATTTGCATGTTTTCCATATATCTGTGTCACACCATTCAAATATATGTAATTTGCATTATGACACTGCCAATTTAAACTTCTTAAAGGTTGCTGAAATCACCCGGGTACTAAGAAGCGGTGGAATCTTTGTTGGAACCACTTTTCTGCGTCACACATCATCAACTCCCTGGATTTTACGCCCTTTCAGACAGGTAAACTCTTGATCATATTTATCTTTAATCTTTTAAGGCTTTATCATAAGAGTCTAAAATGTTCCCATTTTGTACGGTGAATGTGCTCACGAACTTTGACTCCATTTTTTGTGAGCAACCATTTGGAGAGACTACTTGATTATCTTGTTTAGGAGTTGGGAGGGAAATGAAAGGAAGGAAATCCGGGGTTAAATCACACATACTTTAATGGTATGACAAAAAGATATGTATAACTTGTGGTTTGCATGTTTTTGGTATATCTCTATGTCACACCACTCAAAAGGAAAGGAAGAGAATGAAAGGTTTGATTATGATTTCCCTTCCCCTTGTTTAGACGTTTAAAATAAAAAAGAAAAGATCCCACATTTCCCTCCTCTTATTAGAAAGCTCCCTTCCCGTCCCATCTCCTATTCTTCATTCAAACACAGTGAGTAGTTTCAATCTTCTGCACAGTTTAATTGGTTTCTCTTAAATTCCACCCAAGTTGATCTTAAGGCCTTGTGGACTGCAGAGAATTCTACAGGGCTATAGCTATTTGACAGAGGAAGAGATCGAAGACCTTTGCACATCATGCGGCCTTACCAATTACTCAAGCAATGTTCAGCAGTCTTTTATTATGTTTACTGCTCAGAAGCCTTGAAACTAGCTCAAAACAATGATTCTCTCGCTTCAGTTTATCATTATCCTTATATAGTTTACGTGTTTCATCTGTGAAAAAATTTGTAAATAAACCAGAAACGTAAACCTGACAACCTGGGCCACATCACATGTAAAGTTTCCCAGTTAGCAAAATGCATCATATATATATATATTGATGTCTAACTATTTATCAGAATTTGTTGCCAAAAAATATTTAATATTTGAATTTTGACAGTTCTTATTAAGAACATCATCTGAATTGGCTAAACCTATCGGTTCTTTCAGTAAAATATACTTCTAACGTAATTATATGTTTATTTTTTTTTATAGGTTTAATTTATTAATTTCTTATAAATCAAATTTTTGTAAAAGCTTATGTGATTACAATATTCCAACCAATGGAATTTGGAAAAAGCACTGCGCGTGATGTAGCCTTAGAGGCAGGTAAAATAGGACGTGATGGAAGTGGCAAAGCAATAATAAACAAAAAGTTGAGAGGGCAAAGAGAGGGAGAGGCAGAATTGCAGTGGCCACTGCGCGTAGATCCCCTCGTGCGGCTCAACCCGTGACGCCACACTCTGTCCGTTGCGTTTGACCGCCATGCCCATACACACAAGCTTATAACTTGAGGGAGGAAAACAGGGGATATCTTTGTCAGTTTAGTTATAAACCTTGGGTCCCTCGCACGTGGAGTTCCTGTTGCCCTGATATTATTCTGCTTTTCACGGCACGTGGGGGAGACAATTCTTTTCTTCTAGACTTAATTCAGTATGTTATTTATAATTCTATTCATAAATAAATAAGAGTTAGTTTTAAAAAATTTATAATTTTAATATGATAAAGTATTTTTTTAAAGCATGTATGATATACACTGATGGATGGATTTATGTATATTGAATGTATACAAAAATATATCTTTTTTCATTAATTTTTAATATGGTGTGTTTTTGAAACCCCAAAAGAAAATAAGGTTTCTCATGTGACATTTTTTCAAACCCAAGAAACAAAGATTAATCCATAAAGCCAAGAAACAGTGTTGGTTAAAAAGTGGGTACAGAAGCACAGCACAATCAGCAATATCCTGAAAATGAGCAACAAATTAAGGACTAGAATAGGTTTGTGAATAGTGGTGGGTTAGTGGTGAATGAGTTGGGTGCCTGTCTGTCATTGTGAAAATGTCAGTTACAAATCCTCAGAATTATTGAAGAGCATAATACATAGTGATTTGGGTTAGTGGAGTGGTTGATTTATTCATCGAATGTTTCCCACATTTGATTCCCTAAAAAGGGGATTTCCACGTACTTGTCTTATTTCATATTTTAGCACTTATTGCTGCTAATGGCAATAGATAGATAATTAGGTCCTGGTAGCAACGGAGGAAAAAGGAATGTGAATTGAGAATAGAATGGATTTAAATGTAATGAAATAAAATATTGTGATTAAAATTGCGTTTGATAGGTCAATGGAATGAAATGAAATAAAAATTAAGTGTGTTTGATAAGTTCAATAAATTAATTTATAGTGTATTTGACTAGTTTATAAATTTATTTGACTAAATTAGAGGTGTTTGATAAACAAATTTATTTGAATAATTTAAATTAACTAAAAGCTTATAAACTATACGCTACTTCAAGTAGCGTATAACTTATAAACTTTCAGTTAACTTATAAACTTTAAGTTTATAAGCTATTTTTATCAAACAGAGCTAATTGTCAAAAAGACAAAAATATCTTTGAAAAATAAAATTATTATAGTAATATTATTTTAACTTAAAAAATTATTTTAAATATTATAAATAAAAAATAAAATAAATTATTATTAATATAAAATTTTGAATTTTGTTAAACAATATTAAAAATTTTAATTTAAATATATATATTTTTAATTATAAATTTTTTTATAAATAAATAAAATAATAAATAATATTTCAGTCTTTTTACTTTCTATTCCATCGCACTTTTCATTTTCTACCTATTTTCGAAGGTAATGCTGATTATTTTGGAAGAGGTAATTAGCATTCCGTGGGATTTATAATTTCCACTACTTCCATCTACTCATTCTATTTTATTCCATTCTCATATTCTTTTTTTTATTTATCAAACGGGACCTGAGTATATCTTCAGTTTCCCTTGTTATAGTTAGCGAGAAAATTAGAAAATGGAGCAAGACAAAACCTGTACATTTAGGAACTGTTTAGTAGCTTTGTTTTTTGTTTTTAATAAAAACAGAAAATAAGTTTAAAAACACATTTACTTATTGTTTTCCGTTTAAGAAATGCTTCTTAAATTGTTAAAATTTCTTAAGAAAATTTCACTATTGTAATACCTCATTGTAATTATTAAAAATTTATTATAATATTTATGAATAATATTTTACTATTTATATAATTATAAAGTGTTTTATTATTTATATAATTAAAAAATAATAAAAATACAAATCAAACGTATTATCATAAATATAAAAAATAAAAAATATTTTTAAAAAACATTTTTACAAACTAAACACACTTTAATATGTTCATTTTAATTTTTTTTAATTTTTTCTTGTTATAACATAATAAACTAACAGTCTAGCAATATAATGTTTTCAAAAAACATAATAAACACACTTTATTTCGGTGAGAAAAATGGTGAAATGAAAACAACATTTTACATCAAAAGCATATTGAGTAAAGCCTTCTCCAATATAATGTTTTCAAAAATCAAATTATTGTTGTCTTTAGAATTCAAAGAGTCATTACTACTGCTTAATCTAATGTTTCAGGTCCTCACTCGCCAAGTAGAAATGGGATTTAAGTGAACATTTTAGTTGTTCATATTTTGCAGCAACTTACAAAACAGTAAAAATAAAACGGAGTTGTATTGTGTTTAAAATTTGCTTATTACCTATAGTCCTTTGAGCTGCATGCATTAATATGTTTATAAAATATGCTAATTAAGTATATATACCTAGAATGGAGCTTGGATTGGAATCATCACTGCCTCATTATAACTAGTCTTTTTCTCTTTTTCAATTTCCTTTACCTAGAATATTATATATCTCTCCAATCCTTGACCTTGTAGGATGAAATAGAAGGATTTAATATTATCTTTCGCGCTCATGTAAAGTAAACAGTAGCTGGTTTAGCTTCATGCTAGCTAGCTAATTAATTGCTTTAGCTCTATGCACTCCTTGGAAGGGAGATGGTAGGATGGTGTGCTTTGAAAAGTATGCTTTTTGATGTAAAGCTTTACCCTTTTTGGCAAATATGCAAACAAACTGTCCAAAACTTTTTATAAAACAACTAGGCCATATCCTATAAAGCTTAGATCCGACGCAAGGCAACTTTAATATGTGCAACCGAAAGCGATTGGCTTAGTTGAAAAAAAGAAGGTAAAATTTCTTCCATTTCAAACTAATTTGACGTGAGAGAGAACGCTTTTAAGATCATAGAAAGAGAAGATTTCTAACCGTGATCAGGTCAATATTCTCCATTTACACCATGCAAGCTTTATGAGAAATCTTCACACGACTCTAACCTAGGATGCTTTAAGCATATTGGCTAGTCTGCGAGCCAAAAATACGAAGAGCAACCAACTTCTTTACAAGAAATACAAACTAAAAATCACAGCAAAAACTATATACTCCTTCTGAATTTGCAGAGTGGATTGATTATACGAAGTTCATACCACAATGTCCCAATGCAATCATAGCCTTTCATACAAAATAAGCAAAAGTCTAAGCTTTTTTCTTTTACTCTGTTTTGGATGTTCTACCAAATCAATTCATCCCTATGTTTAGTCTTCTGAATATTTCTCACCGTTCCATCCAAAATATCATCTTTGAAAATATGACCATTACGTCACTTTTCAGGAGGAATCTGTATTCGAATTTGAGTGCACTTAAATATTCTAAGTTCGCCTAAATTTCAAATTGTGATTTTAAAAAAATTATTTGCATTAAACTACTCATTAAGAACTTAGAACCAAACAACCTTATAAAAAAGATATTAGCGCTTTCACAACTAAAATTGTAAGATGAAATAGTTTTTAAAGGGCTAAAATTAAAAAAAAAAATTCTAAAACCAAAATAAAAATTCCCTCTTTCTTTCTTCTTTTTTTTTTTAAAGTTACGGTGAGGCTTGTGACAAAAATTTATTCTTTTATAAGGGAATTGAATGTACCACTTCTATCTTTCCAAGATGTTAAGTTGACGAACAAAATCAATGAAAAAACTAACTATGAGTTGTACGAAAATATCGAAATTTAATTTCCTCTGCATTTTAAAGTTCAAGATTAATCAAGCGGCTATCTTCAACTAATTAAGCAATATATGAAGAATGAAAAGAGGTGATATATAAAAAGAAGAAAAGATTAATAAAAAGTGCAATTAATTAATGCAGCTGGTTCAAGGAGATGAGATTAATTTGTTTAGCTATATATATATATAGAGCTCTTTAGCCAAGGAGATGAGCTGGGAATAGCTAATTAGAAGAGGCCTAAAGAGAACGGGGGACACAGAAACAGCCCCCATGTTCCCCTCATATTTCTAACTTGTTTCTTTATAGCTTTCGGTCTCTCTCTCTCTCTCTCTCTCATATATTCTCATTCCCCAATGAAAAAAATGTTGTGTACCATTCCAAGGATTAATAATAAACATAAGCCCTTTCTTCTCTAGTGAACCTCCTTAAATATTCCTATATATCTCAAGCAGATTTGAGAGGCTCTCTTTGCAAGTGTCTAGCTACTATATCATCATGGTTTGAAGAACTAATATTGATGCTCTCTTTCTTCTTTAATTTGTCTATCTGTGCAAATAATTCAGGTGGGTTTTGTTGTGATAATATAGGGATACCAAAAGCAAAAACCTGCATGGTTGGAAGCCCTTTATAGAGAGAAGTTCTTTGTGGAATGCTCTTACCACGAGAACACAAAGAAGAATGAGAAGAACATTTGCTGCTTAGATTGTTGCACCAGTATTTGCCCTCATTGCTTACCATCTCATCGCCTCCATAGGCTTCTTCAGGTTCGTCGCTACGTTTATCACGACGTCGTCAGATTGGAAGATCTTCACAAACTCATAGACTGCTCCCATGTTCAGGTATTTCAAATTCGATTTTTCATTAATTCAACTGGCTAGCTAGTTAGATCTTGTTTTTCTGATTCAATTAAAATGTTTTGAATTCTGTTAAGTGTTATACCATCAATAGTGCCAAAGTGGTGTTCATCAAGAAAAGATCTCAAAGCAGGCAATTTAAGGGCTCAGGAAACTACTGCATTTCCTGTGATAGAAGTCTCCAAGAACCTTTCTTCCATTGCTCCCTAGCTTGCAAGGTACATTAACACTACAAATTCTCTAAAACCCCTTTGCAGTTTAACACTTACTTTCTGTAGGCAGAGACCCGGTTGGATTCTTTTTCAGAGTACTTTGAATTCTCTACTCCAGATTTCAACAATTAAAAGTTCAAAAACCCTTTTATAGTTGAACTTATTTTCTCCACGTTTGAAAGGTTATCTCAGTTGGTAATTAATCTAGTTTAACTTATTTTGTTTTGGAGTACTCTGAAAATAAAACCCTAAATGGACCGGACGAAACTGCAAGTGAAATGAATTTTAATTTATGGTTGTTGAAATGCAGGTGGATTATGTGCTGAAACACTACAAGGACCTTTCTCCCTACTTGAGGGCATGCAAATCCTTGCAGCTGAGTGCAGACTTTCTAAACCCACAGGACATAGGGGAAGAAGATCAGATCATGACCACCAATACTGCAGGTTCATTAACAATGGTGGATAGTGCTCATGAGGCAATGAGCTCATCGTTTTCAGATGAGAACATGAGCATGGCTTGCTCAGAGATCATAAGGAAGAAGAGAAGTTGGGGGAATGCTTGTACAAGATTAATGGCTAATAATAAGGTTTCGTATGAAGACATGGCTACCAGCATCAGCAGAAGAAAAGGCATTCCCCATAGATCTCCTTTGTGTTAGCTAGATGATCACAGGCATCACAAAATCACCCAAAAAACAAACAAACAAACAGATTAATTACTACAATTTTAAATTATTATTATTATTATTATCGTGATATTTTGACTGCGGGTGAATTGTTCAACATGCTCTCAATCTCGAAATTGAAGTTGTTAACGTTAATTAATCACAGGGTCGTGGATTTTGTCTCAATGGCATTGGCATTGGCATCACGTGATTCCCAATTCCAAAGTTAATTATGTTCTTGTTTTTTATATGTATGATATGTTGATCGTAATTTATTATAATACTATGAGAATTTAGAAAACTTCTAGATAATAAAAAAAAAATTAAGGAAATTGTTACTATAACTTGAATTTGAATATTTATTTAAACCTTAACCCTTTCAAACCACGTTATTAATTATTCTTATGTTGAAAATTATGATTTGTAATTAACTTAATTATTAACAATATTTTAAACAAAAAAGGTAACATTGATTAGACTATAAGCAGCCAGGCAAGAAAAAGGTCAATCAATCATGCTGTAAAGATATGTTTCTGTAATGATTATGTCCATCCATGCTTTGATTTTCTCAAGTTAGTAAATCAAACAACCTAACTTATGTTCTAAAAAAGTGGCTTACAGATGGATGTAGATTCTAGCAGAAGATTTTTTTTTTCTTTTTTTAAATTATTTTAATTAAATTAAATTACTAAAATTATTTTCATTTTTATTTTATCAATAAAAACTTAATAAATTTATTTAATTAAAACTTACTTAAATTATATTTTTATTTAAATTATATAAACTCTTAATTATAAAAAATAAAAAATATATTAAATACAATTTTTATAGCGTTTTAATTTTTTTAATTTATTTTAATAATAATAGTTTTATTTTAGTTTAATTAAATTATCAAAATTAAATTAAATTATATTTTTATTAATTAAATAATTATTTAAATAAATTATATTTTTAAATAAATTATGTAATTATAATAAATAAAAAATGTGTTAAATATTTATTAATAGAATAAATTGAAAAACATTTTTTTAAAAATAATTTAATATTTAAAAGATAAAATTTAAAATAAAAAAAGTATATATCTTTAAGAAATCAAAAGAACTATTTATTTTAAAATATAAAAAAATTAATTGTTATTTTAAGTGAAATATTTAAAAAATTAAACTTTAAAACAATTAAATTAAAACACATATTTTTCAAATACCAAAATAAAAATGGGTTCTTTTACTTTTAAATTTTGAAAATTTTTAATAATCTAATTTAATTAAAATAAATTAAAACATGAAACTAAAACGAAGGATTCATATCCGATAACATAACTTCATACTCGAGTTAATTAGTATAAAATTTTAGATTTTAACTTTTTTTCAAGGAATTTGGTATATTTAAACTTTAGTTCTATAAGTAACTAATAATTCAATTTTTAGACCTGCTATTTATTAAATTAGGCTGAACAATTAAAATTATTATTTTATTTTTAAAATATTTACCTATAAGTTCCACAATTTTTTATATTATATTTTATCTTTTACTTAAGCTTCTTTTTTTTTATCATTTTTATTAGAGTAATTTCATCGCTAGAACCTGTGATGACTCTACAATTCTTATTTTTCTTTATTTTATAAGTGTAAAAATCATCCTTTGGAGATTAAAAACTTATTATCAGAACCTACTTAAAATATGCACCGCAGAAAAGACTTGTATTTTTTCTTCAAATAATTTTCATAATTAATATACTAAATTGAGTACACAGTTTTGCTCCAAATAATTTTAACATTAATTAAATTCAAATTTAATTGAATATAAAAATAGCGATGAATGTGAGAAAAGATAATTATATAATGAATGTTACTGTTGAAAAAGAGTCATTTCAGCTTCGACCCCTCCCCCCCCCCCCCCCCCGGCCGGGGGGTGGCGTCTGTACTTCACCTTTTGGATTAGAACTGAACTGATAACGTAGTCCTTCCCTTTTTTTTTTCTTTTTCTTTTTCGATGGGGGGCACTGGCACCTCCTAGTCTGTTCCCCTAGAAAATTTGATTTGCATATAGTATTTTGCCGTTTTTTTGGGCTAAATTTAATTTGGGCCGAATTCAGATTTTACTTAGAAGAAGGGCTTAAGTTCGTAGGCCCAAAAAATACGCACGCGCTTGTGTTTATATATATATATATATATATATATATATATATATATATATATATATATATATATATATATATACACACACATATTTTATTTAGGTTATCTTCAATGTTTTTTGGGCGAAACTCATAACATTATTAAAAAATTTATTTAAAACAAAAAGATAAAATACTTTTATTTTTCCTAATCAATATTCTTATTAGGCTGTTTTTCTTTAAATTTTCTTTTGTTTTATCCATTATTTTTTAATATTTATTATTTTTTCTCAACTATTCTGTTTATTCTCTCCTTTTCATATGTCCTATAGTATTAATTTTTTTAATTTTTTTATGCAAATATATTCTTATATTGATAAAATACGATTAAAAAAAATTTCTAACCAATTTTTTAAACTAAAAAATTAGTATTTTGATAATACAAGACCCTTTACAATAATAAAGATACTCTATAATATTTGTTTATTATCTCTATTTTACTATCTTGTTTTACATATTTTAAATATTACTTTTTTAAAATAACTAAAAATAAATTTTTGTCACATGAAATTAGGTTGAATTATATATATATATATATTAGACAGAGATTTGGATTATATGAATATATAAGAAAAAGATTTCCCCACAGAACGTGCCTTTTTCAAGAATGGGCAGCGTCCCTCGTTGTCTCTCTCCTCTGCTTTTGGTTGATAGGCTGGGAACTGCTCCCTAGTCTCCCTTTATTTATTTGTTGTTTATGTTTCCTTTATTTTTGTACAAATGATTTTTAAAAAAATATTTATATATTTTTCATAATAAAATATGAATATTAATTAAAAAGTAATTTATTTAAAAAAAAAAAAAGACTTTTGTTCCTACAAATTACAATACAAACTTGTAACGTGTGGAAAAGAAAACTATTTGCCTACATTGGCGGCAGAGTTTGGGAAGCTTTCGTAGATGGAAAGAAAGCTTGTTTAGGTGAATGGAACTGTCACCAATTAATTTATTCCATTGTAAATCATTAATGGAGGTTTCTGAAGGCATTAATTAATGGAGAGTTGGCTCCATTTAAAATCCTTTATAAATAAAATTTAAAATATATTAGTTTGATGTGAAAAAATTATATATTTTTTATAGAAAAACATTTATCTTATTTAAAAATCAGATATTATAAGTTTTAACAAAATATATAATCATATTTATATATTGTCTATCAAAAAAGTTATTAACATTAAAAATTGAATTTAAATATTATAAATAAAATATATATTTTTTCAATTAAACCAACATAAGAAATTTATTTTTAATATCACTAGAAGCAAAAATTAAAAATCATCATTTAGGGGCTATTTGGTGGGCAACATAAAATTAGAATTTCGAGCATAAAACACGGGACATTCCTACGTTTAGTTCGACTTATAGCAAAATAGTTTTAGAAATATAATATTTTTCAAGAATATTCTGGTGAGTTATTTCTATGGGGGTCGGAATATGATATTCTATTTTTTATGAAATATAATATTTTTTTTAAGAATATTCTTGTGAATTATTTCTACGGGAGTCGGAATATGATATTCTAATTTTTACGAAGTTAATCTAATTTTATATTTTAAATATTAAAATTTAAATATTAAATTATAAAATTTTAAATTTCAAAACTATATTATTAATTTATCTTTTTTTAATTTTTACTGTTAAATTTAATTACATATTTATTTTATCTTTTTTTATATGTTAAGAATTATTTTGACTTTTTTTTAAATATTTTAAAAAATATTGATATAAACTAATTATAAAAATGTTAGATTTTAAAAAATATAGCAAATTTTTTTTAAACTATTTATGATAAATTAAACATAAAAAATATTATATTTTGGAAAATGTGATTTTCTCAATTCTGAGAATCTATGTATCCGTTGCGGCAAAAAAAATTAAATGTGTACCCATAAGTTTATTTATAATTTAAAAAGGAAGGAAATATAATAATATTATTGCTGAGGACAAAATTGTCATTTTGACAAAGAGCTTTTGGTACATTCCGCGTCGCCAATGCTACAAGCGAGGAAATATTCATTTATAATATTAAAATTAAAGTAAAGGGTTAAGGGCATTTTGGTCACATAATTGCAGTGCAGGCAAAGTATATAGGTCCGTTGCTTTCTTAGCGTAAAGATGGAATGCCGAAAATCTCACATAAAAATAAGGAAGCAAGCTTTTTACGCATCCTTCCTCTTTCTCACTTATTATTTTCGTATGTTTTCTCTCTCAAAAACCAGAGGTTAAGTGAATCAGAAGGAAAACACAAACATTAACGTATAATGTTAAGCTTAAGATCAAACCCTTCTTTTGTTCTTCTCTTTTTCTCGCTCTTTCTCTTTGTATTGTCCACCTCTGCCTCTCGAAACTCTCCTTCGCAACATTCACCAATTCCCGGTAATTTTTTCCATTTTTGTTTTGTTCTTTTCATTTGTTATTATCTAAGATTTTAACTTTTTTATATGGGTATCATTTTTTTTGGCGGTTTTTAGATGGTGTTGGAGTTGTAAGTAGAATACAGTATACTGTGGGGCAGCCATGGAAGACGGGGAGATCGCTGGCGGAAGACTCTACGGCCAACGCGTCTCTCGTGTTGGCTAAGGAGAAGACTGGCCGGAAAGATCCTCTTGATCATTATAATCGTTACACTGGCGGTTGGAATATCAGCAATCCGCATTATATTGCCGTTGGTTCCCTACTTTATTCCTACATTATCTCACCATGGTTCAGGAAAATTTTCCCCCAATTGTATTTTGTTTCGGCACCTATCTGTTTCCGCAATGGTTGACAACTTCTTTTCTCTCTTTTCGTTTTTGGTTAAAAAAATGTAGCAATTTTTTTTTTTTGTAAAATTGATGATAAGCTGGTTCTGGGTTTAGTTTGTGATTCGGTATGGCCTTCTTTTCAACCCATTTCACTGTATTTGGTTGACCATTTTAGCCTAAACGGTTCTTCTGCATAAACATATATGTAAATTTTTTAATTGTTTGGTCATCTATATGTCCTTTTCTTTTTCTTGTATGAAAGCTTAGACCAAATATTAGTGATCTTATTATAATTCTGTCCTAGATTTTTTTAATCTTATCTTTTATTTTTGAATTCGGCAGTTAGCTTTTTTCCTGAACTCAAATTAAGCTTTCTTCTCGTTGTCTAAGCTGCCAGATATGTTAATGCATCACTAACTTCAAATTGTTCTTACCATGGTGCAGTCAGTTGTTTTTACTGCGGTCCCCTTCTTTGTTATTGCTGCAGCCTGGTTCGTGATTTTTGGGCTTTGTTTATCACTCATCTGTCTGTGCTACTGTTGTTGTCCTAGAGAGCCTTATGGCTATTCTCGCGTAGCCTATGCTTTGTCCCTGATCTTCCTCATTCTCTTCACCCTTGCAGCAATGTATTTCTCTCTCTCTCGCTTCAAAACAAATAATATCTTTTGCTATACTTGCTTCAGTTGGCATTTTTTTTTTTTTACTCCATATGCATGTATTTGTAATTATTTCAGAGCCGGATGCGGTATCTTGTACACTGGTCAGGGAAGGTTTCACTCCAGCATCACAAACACACTGGATTATGTTTTGAGTCAGGCTGACTTCACTGCTGAAAACCTCAGGAATGTGTCAGGTTACCTTGATACAGCTAAGAGCATTGGAGTTGATGCAGTTTTTTTGCCATCAAACGTTCAGAAGAAAATCAGTGATGTTAAAAGAAAAATCGACACTGCTGCTGCCACTCTTTCCAGTCAAACTGAGAAAAACTCAAAGGATATACAAGATGGTATAGATGGAATGTAAGTACAATTTTATAATCTCAGTCCGGTGCTTGAAATATCTCTTTATTATATTCATCTGCTTTTGCGTTCTGCAGGAGATTGGCGCTTATTGTCATTGCTGCTGTCATGCTCTTTCTTGCATTTCTTGGATTCTGTACGTTTTTTATTTTTATTTTTTTCTTGCTCTATACTCAAGGTTTACCAAAATCTTATCTCTTTTGCTTGTGTAACTGTTCGTGAAAACTTTTTTGCAGTGTTTTCCATATGTGGGATGCAGTGTCTTGTATATTTGTAAGCTATTCTCGCTGATATGTTTTATCCCATATGGGTTGTTTCATTGTAGATGGAATTGAGTCCCACTAAAGTTTCAGTCAGTAAATGATGCATTTCTGGTTGCTGCAGCTTGGTAATTGTCGGCTGGATTCTTGTTGCAGGAACGTTTATTGTCTGTGGTGTATTTCTCTTTCTTCATAAGTAAGTTTTTGTTTACTTGAAATATTCAATTAAATTTATTGTACTTTTACCTTAATGTCATCATGGATCTATCCTTGTATAGAACTATTTCCTGATAGGCGGTTGCTATGTTTTTCACCTTCTTGGGACATACCCTGGGGACTCTTAGTTTAATGTTCTGTAGTCTGAGTATTCGGCATTTATAGGGAACCGTAAAGGCGGACCTTTTTTTGAAAAAAATGTTAAACAAAATTTGTAAAGATAAGGTGTGATACAAGATCTTGAAGTCAAAATTTTTGTTGTTGTGGAATCGACATAGAACTTTGAGATAGAATATATGGCTTGAATTTAATTTAGCCAAATGAAGACTGCTTCCTTCAGTTATGAATTGTGATAGTTGAAATTAGAGTGGAAAGGATCTTATGGGGAGAGTAAGTTAGGTTTTGGAGGTTTATGCTTTTATTACTAATGAAACTTCAGTTCCTACCTTCAATTGGATCTGGAAGTTTCAGATTATCAGATGGCTGGTAAAGTTCTTTTGTGCTTCTGGACTAGCTGAGATCAGACAGAGTCTTGGTGCAATATTAATAGGCTATTTTAGCTTGTACATTGAGTCTTAACCTGTTAACAAGGAATTAACCTAGATCTATTGTTTAACTTCTAAAAGGAAATTGTTCAAACTAAATTATTCAAATCTGGTTTGAGATGGCTGGATTGCATTTACGTTGAGCAATCAACATGTTCTTAGTGCAGTACAGTTAAGCTGGAAGTATTTGCATAATTGCTGAAATTTTATTTGTGTACACACTGACTTTGAGATTGCTCTGTTGTGCCTATACGTGGATCTGCATTCTGAATTAAGATAAATGAAGTCTGTGGAAATAAAATGATTGACTTGTGAGTTATGTAGTCATTGCAGATTATATTGCTGAGAAGGTTTGGAGTTGAAACTTTAAATGCTTGGAAAATATGAACAGCCTGGCTGGCATAAATTGGTTTTATACAGGATAATAATTTCTTTGTGCTGTCTCTGGTAAAGAAAAATACCACTACATAGAAACTTGTTCTGGGGATGACAGAGAAAAATGGACAGCATCAGGGTTTATGAAATTGCATATCATGGAAAGAATTAGATACTTTTTCCTCAATAAATTCAGTACTGAGCTACATTAAACCAAAAGAAAAATATCACTACTTGTTGGTGGTACGTTATGTGATTGTATATGAATTTAGCATATTTATTTAGATTATACACAACACTTGTTAATTCATGATTTATATTTGAACGTAAAAATTTCTTTCTACACGAGAAAGAGGGGACAAAATATTTGTTGACTGCTTTAGCTAAATTTTGTTTGGGACTTTGATTAGCTTCTAATTTATGGAGTACTCATGAGAATACTCATTCTATATAATCTGAAGTTCGTGCGGCTACCATCACTTGTGTTGCATTTATATTATGGAAAACTTACTTCATTGTATATTTGCACTAGTGCGGTTGCAGATACATGTATTGCCATGGATGAGTGGGTTCAGAATCCTACCGCTCACACGGCTTTGGATGATATTCTTCCATGTGTTGACAATGCAACAGCCCACGAAACCTTATTACGAAGCAAGGATGTGACATACCAACTTGTTAATATAGTTGACTCCATCATTGTCAATGTCACAAATAAAGATTTCCCACCTACTGCTGGACCCTTGTATTACAATCAATCAGGTCCCCCCATGCCTTTTCTCTGCAACCCATTCAACTCTGATTTCACAGATCGGGGGTGTGGAGCTAGGGAAGTGGCCTTGGACAATGCTATAGAGGTGAACACTATTTGAGATTGAAATGCAAATTTTTATGTACCAATTGTAGACATTTGCTTGCTAGGTCGTTATTTATTTTGCATAGATGATGACTTTTACATTTTTTTTTTTTTTGTGTGCTCTCTGACCTGATCAGCATGTGTGATGGCTTTGGATATTCGTGTCCAAAATGCATGCTAATCTATTAAAAAGTGCATGACCTCGTTTTTGTTTCAAGCAGGTTTGGAAGAATTATACTTGTCAGGTTTCATCATCAGGCATTTGCATCACGTCTGGCCGAATGACCCCCGCCATATACTCCCAAATGAAAGCTGCTGTGAATGTGAGCTATGGTTTGAAGCGTTACACTCCATTCTTAGTTAATCTCCAAGACTGCACTTTTGTCAGGCAAACATTCACAGACATCAGCAACAATTATTGCCCTGGTCTGCAGAAATATACTCAATGGATTTATCTTGGATTACTTATGGTATCTGCAGCTGTAATGCTGTCGTTAATCTTTTGGGTTATCTATGCAAGAGAGAGACGACATCGTGTTTACACCAAACGTTTCATTGCTAGAGAAGACCAATACTAAGGCACTTAAAGATGTTGTGAGCTAAACAACATCAGGGTATAACGTCCTCTTGTACGTTTGAGCTCATCTTTTGTAGAATACAGTATTCTGTATTAGATTTTAATTATTTGTAACGTAGAGTTATTTAGGAATCTCAGTTAGCACCTATACTTTCCCTAGAATTCTACATTTAGAAACTGATTCAAGGAAGAGCAGTTATTTAAGAAAAAGCTCTGGTGTTGGCTGATACGATTTTAATTCTAGGGTTAACCTCAAAATGTCTATTTGAATGTAGTTGGCAACTATACCTAGTCACAGGCCAGGCTTTTTGAAGAAAAACAACAATTTTGACCCGCCCCAAATTAAATGTGGGCTTCAAATTTAAGGTCCAAATCATTTTTTTGGGGCCGGGCAGGCTACAACCTATCCTTGATTTCATCTTCCGTGTTGCTACGTAACATAAAAAACAAGAAAGATGAGGTGTGTATGTCAAGTCCAAAAAAAAAAAAAAAAAAGTATGTCTGTACAACAACCAGTTTTAGGAGATGTTAATAAATATCTCATAACAAAATTCATATGGAAATTGATGGAATCTTAATTTTTTATAAATATAATTTTTTTTATGATAATAAAAAATATTTATTCTCTTTATTAATAGTATAATTATAATAATAATAAAAAATTTCATTTTTATTTGTTTACTTTTTTTTTTCATTCACTCTCTTCGTTTTGGTAAGAATAAGAAATATTTTAAAGAGTATATGAAAATTTAAAAAAAAATTAAATATAACTAAATAAAAGAATAAAAAATTTTAAAAAATATTATTTAAATATTTTTAATAATTTAAATAGTAACTAAATATATTTTATATATTTTTAATAATTTTAATTTTAATTAATTATATTTTAAAAAAATATATAATTTTTAAAAATAAAATTTTTTACGAGCTTCTTAAATGTCAAGATTGTTATTAAAGATATTGTAACACAGATTCGTTGGAAAACAAATGGCTGTAGGACGTGGTTTGGACCAAATTTGAATTTACCCACCGATAGCTGGCTCCTGGGACCGCAGGTTGTGGTTTGAAATTCGAACCACGATTGTCATCTTTGTGGGGTGGGATCAGGAGTGGGTTTGACCCGCCAACCAAAAATAACCATGAATATTTATAATCCTCTGAATCTCTGAGAAATAGTTCGCTTCCCCTTGCACCCTTAACCTATGCGAGACTTGGTTCATTGGATTCTACTTTTGTTAAGGTGTCTTCGTTCCCCAGAATCAGTTTGAGGGAAGTCTCACTTTATGTGGGACTTGCTCAAAATAAGTGGGTTTAATGGATACATGCGCTCTAGGATCCCTACGGAAGGGCAATGGTGCCCCTTTGAAAGCGCAGGGTGAACCATTTGGACCAATTCTTGTCGCAAAAAGAAAGAATAGTCAAACGGCTAGTAAATGATAGGCAATAAGTCCACTTAATCTTTTGACCACAAGTCCACCACCACAGCTGAATTCAACGTTTCTATCTTTATGATTGGACCATCCACCATCTTTGCTAGTCTTGATCTAAGATAAAGACTGTTATGTCCTTTAAGAATTAAACCCAATAATCTCCTCTAAATTACTTAAGAAACCCGCCAACTAAGATCGGGTATTTACTAAGTAAAAGGATTTTTAAAAAATTATTGGTAGACTCAGTTTATACAAAATAAATAAATTAAATTATATAAATAAAAAATAATTTAATATATTATTAATAAATAATTTTTTATTTACCAATAATATTTAAATTATAATATATAATACGTATTATAATTTAAATATTAATAAATAAAAAATATTCATCAACGATTTGACTTACGTACTATTGTATTGTAAACCGGGTTCTAAGAATCCTGATCCCTATAAAACCACCTTGAACTGTAACCTCCCATTTGTCCGCCTAGTTGCCTCTATTCATTTAAAAGGGGGGATTAACGAAGGCGTCAAATTGTAAAGGTTTGAGCTATTCTATGGCCTCAAGAAATGCTCCCAGGTCCCGTTCTCACGCAAACCTAAACCCAATGCCGTCACCACGCACCTGCTTGTGCTCGCCCACCGCACATCCTGGCTCCTTCCGCTGCAGCATGCACAAGAAATCCGGCAAGGCCATGGCTCGGCCGGTGGCCCAGATTCCCTCCAAGTCCAACCATCCTCATCGTCGTCGGGACTCATCCATGGCTGCCGAAGCTAACGCATTGAAATTGAAGGCAGTTCTCCTGCAAATTATCAAGCCCTCTGGCCATGATCTTCATAGGAGGAAGAATTTCCAGGCAAAACCCACCAGATTTTGCTTGATGAACCGTAATAGAGATGCAGTTGCAGTTGCAGTTGCTTGATCGCAATTAATTAGTACCATGGTCCTTGTTCTTTTTCCATTCTTCTTTCTTTCTTTTCATTGTTGGTTAAGAATGTATCTAAAAATATCTCTCTGTACATAAGGTTTTTTGTAAATGTGGTATAGTGAAATTAATGACAAGAAATTACAGTTTTGATTTGTAGTTTCAGAAAAATAGATAACATATACATGATGCTTTATTTGAATCCTTTTAAATACTCAACTAGTAGTGAACCTCCCCCTCCCGCCTCTCCTCTCTCTCCATCCAAGTTGCTGGGCCTGTCACTTCTTTTCTTTTTTTTGTATTTTCTTTATGTAAGAATTCTTTTTAAGAGAATTTTTACTAATTTTCTCAGAATTTCTGTAGAAAACAATTTTAGAGCTACAATGCCATTCATATTTTTTTTATTTAAATTTACAATGAAAAAAATTAATTTTTAAAAAAATTGAGTGATACATTGTCTCTTTAAGAATTTTTTTATATATTTTATTAATTATGTATTTAAATATTAAGATATAATATTTAATAAATTAAAATTTAAAAATTGTATGGTCTCTTTATTTTTTAATTATAATATTTAATTTTGTTTATCTTTAAAAATTACATAATTATTTATCTTATATTTATTTTATGTTTGTTGATTTTAGTATATAATATATTTTTTATTGTACATACATGTGATTTTCTACTTGTCCAAACAAACAAAAAATATTTTTAAATTTATTTTTATTATCATTATTATTATAATTTCCCTATATACTAGAATGGTTTCTTCAAGCAATTAAGAAAAAACAAAAGGGAGTAGCATGCCATCGTCAATATCTACATTATGATGAGTTTGATCGCATAGTGTTCTCAACATATATATTTTAACTTAAAAAGAAAAAAAAATATAATTATTGGATTTTTTTTAAGATAAAAATTTTATTTCTCAATAATAATAGAAATAAACTAGGTACATAATGAGAAAGATATCATTATGTTCAAAGAACACATCTATATATAATTAAAATACTGAATATATTTATAGTAGATTAAATATATTAATTTAAACTAAATATTTTATCTCTTATAATTAAATTTTTTGTACAATTTATATAAGATTTCAATGAATATTATTAAATATTTTATCATTCTTGTTCTTCCACAAATATCACAATACATAATAACCAAATTATAACTTTTCATAATATTATTAGTGGGTTAGAAGCTCCTCAATTTTGTCACACATAGTGTGGCCTTTAACAACATTATTCCCTTTTTTTTTTTTGCGGTTTTTCCTTGACAGTAACGGCGTCGTTTAAGCACCTCCTTATAACCATCTTTACCTTCTCTTCCACTTGCATTTTCCATATCCTTTTGCAGTCGTATCATAAAGCTATCATCCACCATATTTATGCTCTTCACTCTGTGAGTGATTTCCACAAAATACAAGTTCTAAGCAATTTTTGTCACTATTATTATTCTTGATTGCAGTCATAAAACTTCTTCACCATAAAAGAGTAAAGAAATATTGAATAATTAAATCTAACATTAAACTAATTTGCAAGATATTTTTAATATCAGACTACTTTTGTTTATAAAATAGAAGGCTCAAAATAATTAAATTATTAAAAAAATGATAGAATATGACAATATGATAATTTTTTAAAATATTAATTTATTATTATAGTTATATTTGACACAAATAATTGAAAATTTAATTGAAAATTTAAAAATTAATTGAAAATTTAAAAATTAATTTTTAACTGAAAGCTGTTAAATTAATTTATTGAATTAGAAGTGCTTGATAAAATTAGCTAAAAAATATAAAATAACATAAAAAAAAATTATTTATATAAAAATTATAATTTTATTAGTAATTACATTTCATTATATAATTTTAAAAAATACAAAATAAACATATTATTTATAGTTATATAATAATTTAGTAATATTATTGTGAATTTTTTTCATCTCAGTAGATACTTTTAAATTTTCATTCCTTATGTCATTATCAATAATATCTGAAAGTTCATCATGAAATATGTAATTTGGATGTTGCTCAAATATAATAAAAATAATGTCATTTTGTGAATAAAATAGTATTGAAATTTGAATAAAATAATAAAGATAAAAAAAAAATTATAAAAATTATCAATTAAAAGCTATACGCTACTTAAAGTAACGTATGATAAAAAATCATAAGTTATTCAAATAAATTTATTTATCAAACACCTCAAATAAATTTATAAATTAGTCAAATAAATTTTAAGTTAACTTATTTAATTTACTAAATATATTTTTATATATATTGATGATCACTTTGATGTATCATTTTTATTTTTTATTTTATTTTCGAAATATTGGAATACCGCAAATTTTCAACATTTTCTATCCAAATTTTTAGACATCGATCTGAATCATTCAAATGGCGAACATTAATTTGTCTGTTTATAAGAAAAACTTTCCAATTTTGTTGGGAATGTAAATCAACAATTGATGCGATCGAGATTGACAATTGTGCAAAGTCGATTTGAAAAATTTCAAAGCAAAAGAATTAACGAAAGGATAAGTGTGGGTAGATCAATAGAACAAAGCAAAACAAAACAGTGATAACAGCTGGCAGAAAATCATATACGTTGTGTCGTGGGGTGGGGGATAACATATTTGATCCAAAGTCCGGGTTTTCAAATTTTTTTATATAAAAATTGTTGTTAAAAATTGACTTTATTTTAATAGAAACCTCTCAAGTTAAAACTCTTTTAAAATCGATAACAATCGTGCTGTCTATATCTAGTTAATCAAAATGATAAATAATAACTTACGATTTTAAAAAATTATTATGAAAAAATTTAAAAATAATAATTATTTTAAAACTTAAAAAGAATTAGTTTCTTGATAATAATTATAAAAATACTTTAGTTTTCGTCCAAAAAATAGAAGAAGAAAGCCCTTCAAATTTATTCCATCACATGCATGCATACTGCAGAAGGGAGAGATAATATAGAAATATACACTTCAAATAGAATTGGATGAAGCAAGCAACATTATATATATATAAAATTAGATAACATCAAGATGGGATTACAATTGTTAATTATTTGCATTGTTTTTCTTGTATTATGATATGACAACTTGCATTAATGTGATGTCTTGCCCTAATTAACCTTATTACCGTGTGTCATTGTTTAATTAGCTTAATTTAATAATAATTTTAGAGCGAAATATTCCAAAGAAAATAAAACACGATGCATTTGTTAGTAAAGTAAAAAGTTATTATGATTTTAACTTCTTCTTAATGACCATAATTGATGACGCTTTTTATAATTCTAAGTTTGAAATTTCTTCCCACACGGTGATTTGATGACACTTAGAAGGGTTAAAAAAATATATTCATTTTTATTCGTTTTAATCTATAAAAATAAATAATCATATATTATATAATGATTGTTTAGTTTTATATCAGAGTTAAAATTTAATTAAATATAATCACATTATAATTATTTCATATTTATAAATAAATACTTAGAAAAGATCTCTACTTAAACTAATTAAGGTTACTTGCTTGTGCATCGTGTAGATTTAATTTTTCCAAATTTTATTTTACATAAAAATTAATGGTACTTTAAATTTAAATTCTTCAAAAAATTAATTAAGTTTACTTAAAATTAAAGAAACGGAGTGAGATTAGAAAAGAAGATTAATGGTACTTTAAATTTAAATTCTTTAAAAAATTAATTAAGTTTACTTAAAATTAAAGAAACGGAGTAAGATTAGAAAAGAAGAACTTGACCCCTCGACGTTGAAATGATGCAGGTCCCTATCCACCATTTATATGGTCTTCCCATCGATGGCCCCCTTGAGTTTGTGGCAGCAGCCACAGTGATGTGGAGAGAATTTATGTATTGAAAACTATTTAATATTAACTCGGAAATTTGGATATAACCATTTTTTATTTGTTTTTGTGGTAAAATTATTTTAAAATCAGTTTATACTTGAATTAAAATTATATTTTTCTCTTAAAACGATATCAAGAATACATTTTTCACATTAATTAATTTAGTAGAATAAATTATTTTTAATAATAATCTTAAAATTTGAATATAAATAAAACATATTTTCTTATCCGTTAAGTTAACCTTTTTCACCTTTCAAACCAAATATAATTATTTATATGAAAGCAAGGAGTGGTCCAAGTGGGAGATTATAATTGTGTCCAATTGCTTGTTATTTTCTATATATAGCTGGCTAATGATGGTCCCCACGGGGAATCGAAGTCATATAATTAAAGGCATAGAATCAATTTCCCTAGCCTAACATGCTACCATCATATTCATATTCCAAAATAAATTAAAAGTCATTCAAAATTAATTTTTACATAATCAAAAAGGACAAAACTTTCATTATTTTTTATTTAAAATTTATTAATATAGATACCACTAGTTTCAAAGTATTATTCTCTGTTGCTAATTATATTGATTAACATATTTGAAAAAATATAAAAATTTCTTAAAACTGTTCGTGCTACGTGAATTTATACTCTTTTAATTTTAGAAGTTTGTATCATATATAGATCAATTTTTCTTCAATTTTATATTGAAGGATATGCTAAAGTAATAAATATAAATATTATGAATTGAATTAATAGATATGGGTGGTGTAAACTTATGCGCGATGTATGAGATAGTTTTATTTAATTATAGTTTAGGGAGAAGACAAAGGATGAAGCTTTTTTTTTTTGTTGTTGTAAAGAAACAAAAAGGTATGGAGGATTTAAATCATAGCAAGATGGCACGCAACAAAAATGCATGTGTTGGGGGAATCAAACAAGTGTGAATGGCATGCAGACTTTTCATAATTTGTTTTGGACAATTTGGAGGTGGACGACTCATGGTGTACTCCCTAACCCTAACTATACTAATAATAATTGAGTCACCAGCCACTTATGCAATTAAATCCAAATGACTACTAATTAATCTATATTTTAAATTTAACAAATATTACTCATAATTATCCCAAATAAGGAGTAATCTTTATAATACGTATCTTAATAAGAACAAGCGAGCGAAGTGTATTTAATTGTATTTTCATAATTTTAAATTTAATTTTCTTTTAATAATTTTTTCAGTCAAGCTGCAATGAAACGTGACTTTTTGAAATTTTAATATGAAATATCTTATTTTTAACAAAATTTGAATAATTTAATGTAAATATTATATAATTTTTAATTGAAGATATTAATACGAAAACAAAGAGAAACACTATTTGATGGAATATTTTTATATATTTAAGGATCACAATTACATGTTGTAGAATATAATACAGAACACAAAATAAGGAGATGCCAATAATTGGGACTTATGCGATGTTTGATGAATAAAATGCCTTTGTTTTATTTATCTTTCTTATAAAAATATGGAGAGTAAATGCGGGCAAAACACGTTTTAGGGTGGGAAGACTGCAATTTTATAAGGTTTGTGTGGCCGACGTTGTTATGCACCGAACTAAACGAAAGATAAGTGTTTTTGGGCCAATTATAGATAGTGTTCAATTTGATGTGTTCGGGGTCTGATTGGCACATTATGCGACTTTGTCAAATCACAGTGGAGATGGAAGAGTGACACTGGCGTGGACATTGCGTGTCGTTCTTGTTTTCGAGTCGTTTTGTTTTATTTTATAAATCAGAATAATCCCAAGTGAATTGCATTTTGTATGGAAGGGTAACTTTCGGCGTGGATAAAGAAGTTTTGACGTACGTGGGCACTTCCTTTCCTTCCTTTCTTAATTTAACCAAACAATCCAGATTGTAATGCAGGAGAGGGATTCCCTTCAAATTATTAAATAAAAGCCATCCATGTGTACTTTTAATTACGTATTACACGCATAATTTTTTTGGTTATTAATCTAATTTTCATCTGATAATATCAGTCTTATTAAAAATGTCAAAATGTATTATTCCATTTTAGTCACAAATATATTTGAAATTAATAAATCATTTATGTCGATTTATATAAGACTAAGTGATTTTTTAAAACAGTAATTTTTTTATTAATACAAAATCTAAACTTTTTTTTTTAACAAGATAAGATTATTGTAAGCAAAGCATCTTTTAACAAAATTTTTGAATTTTGATTGAAGGTATTTTTAGACTTTACTTGAAAATAATTTTTTTTAATAATTTTAAAAATTCATTTTTCATGTATTTAAAATTTCACTTTTAAAATATATTTTTTAGAGAAATCAAAGTCATGTTAATAATGAATCTTTTTTTGAACTTATCAACTAAATTAACTTCTTGTGAATTAATAAATAAATAAATTTAATAATATTAAAATTATATTATAAATTAAATTCTATTATAAAAATAATTTATAAATTAATTAAAAATTTATAAATTATATATTATTTAAAATAACGTATAATTTATAAATTTTTAATTAAATTAAATTATTTAAATAAATTTGTTTATTAAATATATTTAATTTAATTAAATAAATTTATAAATTAGTTAAATAAATTATAAATTTATTTATTTATTTTATTAAACAGATTCTTAATAATTTTAAATTTAAATTTTGTTAAAAAATTAAAAATAATAATTTTATATAAATTATTATAAATACTATACATTAAATTAATCTTCATCTTTAAATTAAAGTAAATTTAATTTGTTTGAATTTTATCTTTATTTTTTCTATAAAGAAGGGCATAATTAATCATCATTGTATATTCTCTCCTTAAACATTACACGGTAATAATCATCATTGTACTAAAAATTCCAATAGGAAAAAGATAACAAATAAAGTAGCACGCCTCCAGTAAATTAATTTTTTAGAAGTTAATAAAAAATTATTTTTATAAAATTTCATCAAACTTTGCGAAACAACCATGGATCCGATTTAGATTTTTTATTTTATTTTATTTTGCGAACATTTTGGATCTAACAATCTGGCTCCCTACCCATGTGGCTGCTTACCTGAGCCCCACCTGGTGCGAGAGAGAAAATTTCATGCAATGAAGGGTAGTTTGGTCAGGTGAAAATGGGAGCGGATAAAGTGACAGACACATCACAGTTCGTGGAATTTAAAGAGGAACTGTGATAATGTTGGGCGGCAAACGTGGCGGAGAGAAACCTATTTGAGCAGTCCTAAAAGCTGTCCTGCATCTTAAAACGGTTCGATTCTTTTTGTCGTTTTGGTATTATGGGGGCAGCCCAAAGCTTTCTTCAAACCGAATGCCGTTAGATCACCATGCATTCCACCTTACCCCAATCTCAGCCCTTTGTTTCCTGGTTAACTAACCCAACCCATATTTCTCCTCTGGTTAAACGTCCACATTTTCCCTTTTGCATTCATGCCCCTATATTTTAGATCTTTACACACGAAGTGCATGTAATTTTTGTTTTTAAAATACATAGTAATCAATGTGTTTTTATTTGGGTTTTATAAATTTTGTGCCATTCTTATAATTTTTTATTATAAAATTAATTTGATCGATATTCAGATTGTCTCTTTTTTTAAATTTTTGATATTACAAACAAAATTTAAATATTTAACTTAAATTTATTTATCATTTAAATTATAAACAATATGAATAGTATTCAAGTGAATAAAATACATTAAACCATATAAAAATAATAATATTGAAGTGGATATTAGATTAATTTGGATATTATTTAATTGTTATATAAAAATTAATATTGATTAAATAATATTTTTATTATAAAAAGCACACTTGTGAATTTGTATAACTAATTTAATAGATTGATTAAGATATGATACACAGAGTTGCATATATTTTTTTAGGTAATCACAATTACGTTACCACTCTATATAATGATTAATACACTATGCCTTTCTTTGTAAGAAACGTAGTTAACTATATCGTTCCCTTGGGTGCAGGCAGGTACAATCTATAAACTAAACTTGTAAGATATGTCACCATCTATAAAAATAAAAACACATATTTATTTTTATAATATCACTCAATATTAATTTTAATTTTTTAAAATCATTGTAAAAATATTATAAATGAATTAATTATAAGTAATATAGACATTCCACGTACATAGTCATTAACTACGTTTAAAAGTTTGTATAAAAATAGAATCTTTCAAATATTACTACTTTTTTCTACAAACGTTCAAAATTTAAGAATATTCAATCTTTGAATAAATTTTTTTTTTAAACAGTCTTTATTATAATAAAATTTGGAGAGATTAATTTTACTGTATTAATAGTTTATGAGAATATTTTAAAAAATAAAAAATATTTTATTATGTATGTATTATATAATGTCCAATAAAAAAATTTCAATATCTAAATTTTTTAAAATACACCCATTATTATATTTGCTAAAAAAGATACCATCTTAATCTAGAAGCATGGACATGAGGTTGATTAAAAAAGAAATCTAAGGGGATATAAATGCAATACCAATAAGTAAATACCCCAAGCACAAAATATCGTAAACCTTAACCCTCCCTCTCTCCTCTCAGTGATACCCTTTCCCTTCAAATTTGTATAAATACATAGCTTGAGTTAAGCTAGGTTTGCCAAACCAGGGGGCCGATCCCGGCTCATTAGGTAAAGAAGTCTCTCTCTCTTTTCCTCTCTATCCACTTTCTCTCTCTACTGTAAGAAAAGAAGAAAATGGCGGTATCTTCTAGAAAACCTCGCGAACCAGTGCTACGATCCCTCTCACCTTCTGGCCGATTCTGTAATTCTCGCTATTCGGCATCTTCCTATTCCTCCTATGGTTTCGCTTCCTCAAGCTCAAGCTTCTCTTCTCGCTCCACCACATTCTTCCACCGTTCCGCCTCCCCCACTCGTGTCAACCTCTGTGGTTCCTCTGCTTCCGTTCGGTTCTCCGGGGACCGGCCCATCTCTCCGAACCGGTCTATCTCCGTTACTCCTCGTCCCGGATCCAGCAACACTGGCCAAGTAGTCAAGAGACAGAGCCACCAGAAGCGAACCTGCATGTGTTCCCCCACAACGCACCCCGGCTCCTTCCGCTGTAGCCTTCACAAAGGCTTTGGCTCTCGCTCTGTAGCGCCGTACTCTGCGAACAGGCTCCACGCGCGCAGATCGGCGATGACGAACTCGCTGGTGAGAATTGGCGGCGTTGAGGGGGATCTGGTGAAGAGAGCCTTGTCAGCATTGATTCGGCCGTCATCGCATCAACAAAGGAGACGCGCTGACTTCCAGCCGAGGCCGAGTAGGCTTTCGGTTATGTCCAAAGCTGAAGATTCGTGAGGTGTGATTTGCGTGACTATCTTTGAATTCCCAGGCGAGTAAGTGCCTTATTCCGACCACCGTTGTTGGCGGCGGCGGAGGTAGCAGCAGATTCGGCAAAAATGGTGGGAGATCTGATCGCTTCGAGGGCAATCGGGACGGACTTGATTTTTGTATGCCGGAGACCGAAATCCGATCGAGGACTACTGATATATATATACTACGTGTGCGTGTGTATATAATTATATATAGAAGAACGACTATGAATCAGTGGCTGCCATTTATGGCGATTCTTGGAGCTTCTGGACTTAATTGCAACCAACACATAAACCACAATTTTGATTAAAAAATGAATCTAGCCCTAACATCAATTCAAGTTTACTCAGAATTTGCAAAATCGGTGTTGGCCGTCATCTTTCGTTGGGTACACCTCATTTTGCATCGTTCCAATTCTCAGTGGCATATCACCATTTTTTTCACTCCATTTTCTTCCTGATTCCGTTATCATCCATCCTTTTTCCGATGATTGTTCTGTTCCGCCGTGTATTCCCTTCCGCAGTTTTGTACTCGAAGTATTATTTGTTGGCTTTGTGTTGAAGACATATCTCGTCGTCCCTTCTGTTGTGCCGTCTATTCACAGGTGACCCACTTTTTATTTTTATGATCTTTATTTTATATTGTTGATCGTGTTTGTTTTGCAGAGTTCTTCTTTTTCCATTAAATTCGCAGAAAGAAATGGGGGGCCATGATGTGAAGTTGGACCCAGGAGCCGAGAGGCCAATAGAAGCAATGCATTATCCTTGGAGGAGACATTTGAATAGCGATGAACATCGAAGAACTCGACGGAATCTGACGGAGATTTGATCACAAATGCCATTGAAACCGAAAGTACCTTAAAAGCCATATATAATTAAAATGAAATATCATAATTAATGATATTATATTTAAGAAATAGGGATATTAATTATTAAGCGAAAATATCTGAATTTATTTAATGACTAACAATAATATTAACCGATAATAATGCGAAGTATTTAATACTTTTTGCATTTTTAGGTAAGGTTTGCTAAAGGTGGTTATAAAAAATATCAATATAAGGTATATGTAAAATTTTATGTTGATTATTTAGATATTTATAAATAATTTTCAAAATATCTAAGATATTATAATTTGTAACTTGTAAGAAACCATTGTTAATTTCTATTAAAAGCTCTTTCTTCAACTTTTGAACAACAATTTAAGTTTCCACAAAAGGTACAAGTGTAATATGCAAGTGGCATGCCAACTCTGAGCGGTAAGGGTTTGGGAAAATTGGCCCTTCAGGAACGCAAAGGTCAATGAAGTCTCAGAGGCTTAAGGCCATCAACAAGTCAATTTGATGTCACTCTGCTAATTTATTTACATTATATGGGAAGCTATATATATATATATATATATATATATATATATATATATATATATATATATATATATATATATATATATATATATATATGTTTGTTGTGTGTGTGTGTGTGTGTATTTGATTTATGGTAGGACAATTTATTTTTCACTAATGACAATATAGTATATGGTGTTTTTTAAAATACTATAATATGGGTTTTTTTAACTTTAATTTTAGACAAAAACTATTGATATGAAAAAAACGATTTTCTTGTTTGTCAACAAAATAAAAAAAATGTTTTATAATATACTGTCATTTTTGTTATAGTATTATAGATATTAAAAATGAGAAGTTGTATTTAATATCTGTGTAACTCTTAAATGAAAATTATTGTTTTAAATTTTTGATAATGAATATCATACAGATTAAATTTATGTGATTTTTATTTTTTAACAAAATTTGTGAATTTTGCGCATACTCAACTATACAAATTTAACTGAAAACACAATATGAAAAAGAGAAGGGAAAGAGATTTAAGAGAATTTGGAAGTAGAGAAGTTTGGTAATATTTGCCAATTGCAGACATTCCATAATTGAAGTTATGAAGAGTCCCATTTTCCAGTAGTTGCAGTATTCTGATTTGTGGGGTTCCCTGTCATTGATTAGTAGATAAGGTTGATGAGGTCGCGATTGCGATGTGTGTGGGGGGTGCCTTTCCTCTCTTCTTCCATTGCACCGTGTCCACACTTCCAATCATCCTCCTCTCCACTTTTGATCAATTCAACATTAATTATACCCAGCATTCTATGTTTTCTTCTCTGTTCAAGGTTAATATCTATTCCGCGAATCACCTAAAATTTTTATTTTATTTATGATAGTTATCATGTAAATACGATCATTGTAAATATTTTTTTACAATGACGTCTCTCAAAATCTGAACTTTTAATTTTATTCTGAAATTATAAATCATCACTTACCACTTTGATCAATTAATTATGAGTGATGCCGAAATACATTTTATTTGCATGTTTTGAAGATTAATTGAATAGAATGTAAATCATAAATTTTATATAAATTGTAATAATCTAAAACAAAAGTTTAAATATACTTATTTGTAACTATAATAATGAGATTATTGAAAAACACAATAATCAAACTATCAATTAGAGTAGAGATAATTTTGTTGAGTTTATTCAACATCTTAATTTATGTATTTAGTGGAAATTACAAACCTTTTTGTTAGATTAGAAATCTTGTGCCACAAGAATTATCTCTGTTTTTCTAAAAAATTATTTTTATTTTGATGAGTAATTACCATAATTTAATGTACCACATGAGGAGATAATAATCACATATTTAAAATTTAAATAAATTAATAATGGATCACTAATTTTTTTGTTAAATTTAACCAATATAGAAGAGTTCAGCATCCATGATTAGCAATTTCATTTTATTGGGGTGAACTTTGGTGCTTTGTCTTCAACCTTGTTAGCAGGATAAAATGGGACCATATCTAGTGACCTTTTTTCAAAGGTAGAGTGGATAGCTTTCTTATTTGCTCATTCATTCTGGGCACCACCTTCCTAATTTCGTTGGTTGATGGGTCCATCTTTGTCCCTCCCAAATTCACAAATCTAACCCCAAAACCAATTACCACGCTCCCACAAACTAAACATCCAAGCATCGTCGACATATATAGCATTACACGAAGTGAAACACACTTCGTTAAATTCGAGTTTATACACCAAATTAATAAGAATTACACATTCTACCTTTCAATTTTTTAACGTTGAATTTTGTTTATTTGTGCCCATAGTTCACAAATAATGTGATTAACTTTTGTCTGAAAAAAAAAAACATCTAAACTCACATGAATGGCTGGGCTTTCCGTTTGAAGAAACCTATCCTCTGTTATCTTAGATAGTATTTGATTTTAGAGATTTGAAGGTAAAAAGAGAAGAGGGAAAGAAATTTTTTAAAAACATCTTATTTAAAACAATAATTTGAAAGGAGAATGAAAAAAAATGGAGGGATAAAATTTTTTCTCCCTCCCCATTTTCTTTCTCTTTAAAAGTGACGAGAGGAAAAAAAACATACAAAATAGAAAAAAAATTAAAATATTCTCACCAAATAATTTTATTTTATATTTATTTAAAATTAAAAGAATATAATAATCATATTTTTTACAAATTAAATAATTTTTTTTGTATTTTTTTTACTGAATTAAACACACTTTTAAGTAAAATTACTCTTTTAAAAATGAAGAATAAGATAGTAGATTGCTAGTTAATACTCCTTTCATTAAAAAGAAAATTAAAATTGAACATGGGAGTTTACGAAAGTCACTATGTAGGTATCTTATTGTCAGTGATTTTTTTAATAAATAATTTGTACATAATATTATAAATATTAAAATTACAATATGTTCTAATTTTAAAATAAAACAACTTTTCTTCAGCTAAAATTTGTTTCTTGTAGGGATGTCTAGGGATGAATGATTTGGGAAGATTTATGAAGCATGTGATTACGTGACAATAGTAAATGTGCCATTTTGCCAACCCTGTCACGTATTGCTCATAATAAGAGAGATAAGGATAAGAGGACTTTCGTTTCTTTAGTCTTTAGAGTAATGTTATTTTTCCAACTAGTTTTTTTTTCCCATAATTATTAAATTTTAAAATTGACATGTGGTTGTGCCTAATTACCTTCAAAAGAAAAAAAGTTTAAATAGAACAAGTTGAATTAGGATGTAACTACATCTAGTAATTAACTTTGAGAATTATAAAAACCTTAAAAATTGTGTAATGTCCAATCAATAAGGGCCCGTAATGAGTTGGCGATGAGTCTAACCGAAGCCACTCTTTTGTCCTTTTGTTGATCATCTGGTTTGAGGTCTCCTTCATAGTTTGAGGGAAAAAAAAATTTTACTTTTTTAAACTATAATTTAATTATAATTTTAATATTTTAATTATAAAATTTAACTAACTATACTTTATAAAAGTGAAAACATTAAGGTGGTGTGTTTGATTGATGGAAATATTTTAAATTTTTATTTTTTAAAATATATTTTTATTCGTAAGTTTTCATTAATTTAAAAATACATTTATTTTATTAACTTACAAATTTATTTGTATTTATTCTTAAATTTAATTTATATAAATATTATATAATTTTGTATTTTTCGTTTTCATCTTGTTTTAGAAATTTTTTTAAGAAAATATTTTCTCTTAAACTTTATTAAATACATTTTCTAACATATTTTCTATTTTCAATAAAAATAAAGGTAGAAAACAGATAAACTAAAAATAACATTAAATTTTTGCAATTTTGAACATCCCAATAATTGTTTACAATGATCAGATAATTTTTTACTTTAATATAAATATATGTATTTTACCTTCTTCTTTGTTTATCATATTTACTTAAAAAAATTGATTATAGCAACACTCAAATTGTCTTCAATCTTTAAAGAAATGGCTTCAATTTTATAAAAATTAAAGTTGATGTATGTATAAGTATAGACTGCGTAATCTAGTGTTGGATGCACCTAATTATAAACTCTGGGATTTGGGAAACTAATTAATTATATTAAGAGATGATAGTGCCATGAATTTTAATAAGATTGTTTATTTTGTAGTAATGGGAATTAATTAATAATAATAATCAAGTTGTCATCCATCGTTTTCTCCGTTTTCTTTGACTGAATTCAGTGTTGGACTTTCTTAATGTTATTATTTTCTATCTAATTACCACTTTCACAATTTGAAATTAATTTGGTTTGTATTCAAAGTAAAATTGTTTTGACCTATACACATTCTCTCTAGAAGCAGATGACATAGCAGCCCACCATTTATCAGAAAAACATTTAAAAAGAAAATAATAAAAAATTATATGGTGCAAATTTTAAAGGCATTGCTTACTTTCAAAATTTTTAAATTTGTACAATTTCTTCCTTACCCTGAATTGTTCCCCTGTTTGGGAAAAAAAAATGATATAATGTTTAAATTTTTTATGTTTTATATAATAATTAAAACTTGTACTAAAATGATATAATTAATATTTTATAAAATATAACAAAAATAAAAATTAGAAAATATAAAGTTTTCATAGTTGGAATCATTCTATGCCTCAAAGTTTTAGATGACACTAAATAATAGTGGTGGTGACATTATGGTAAAGTGATTAATGAGACTGAATTTGGAGTTGCTAAGGAAAGTAGAGATCCATGAAAATTTCTTTTGGGTCACTTTTTTTTTTTTTTTTTAAATGTTCATTCATAAAACTATAAAGCCTACAAAGTTAGAGAGAGAATGGAGGATTATCATTATTCACTCATACAAAGAGAGAAACAAGATTGCTCTTAAGGCCGAATTGGGTCTCCATATTTTGGATCGTGTGCCGGAAGGTCTGGGCATGTTGTTGCTTAATTATATGAGGGGTGGATCATCATCCCGGCCTGTGTTCTGTTAGTCTTGGTGGCTCTTCTCGGTACGTAAAAAAGAAAAAAGAAAAAAAAGACGGAAGTAAACAAGTAAAGAAAATGTTCATTCTTGCTATAAATTTTATTTTGGACAAGATTCTAATTTTTTTTTGAATAAGTGAAAAAATTATATTTATATAAGAGATTAATAAACAAAAAATAAAAATATAATAAATAAATTTTATAGTTTTAAAAAGTATAAAATAAAAATTAGTACTATGATTAAAAAAAATAAAAATACAACACACATTTTAAATTTTAATATATTAAATATTAAGATTTAAAAATATAGTTAATATAATAATAAAATAAAATAAAAACAATAAATATATTTTGAAAATGTAATACATCTCTTAATTTTTTTTTAAAATTAATTCTCTTCAAATATTTTTTACACAAATACAAATTTAGTATTATAAATCTAATTTATTTTATTTAAATTTAAATTTAATTTGTAGATGTATTTTTTGAAGTTTTGGTATATTTTTTATAACAAGAGAATTTTTTTTAAAAAAGAAAAAATACTCTTTTAAAAAGAATTTTTTTTTTAAAGAAAAAAAATATAAATAAAAAAGTACATAATAGAGGAAAGAAAAAAAAAATACGACGAGGGGAAGGGGAGCCCCTTTCAAAACTGCAGCTAGCGTTTTTCTTCTCTGCTACTGTTCCCAGCCTCTTTAAGTCTTTGACAAGATTCTTGCTATAACTTTGTTTTTTTTTTGGACAACTTGCTATAAATTTGAAAGTTGCTCATTAATTGCTTGTAAAATATTGGGCTTTGCTCTATCAGGCCCATGGATCCAAAAGTTGGCCCGTCAATTCGGCAAATTTTCTCGGAGTCCCCTTCCGGAATGATGGGTGTCAATTATTTCTGGAGGGGAATGGTCCTTTTCTTTCTTTATGAGGGCTTACGCGGTTTTGCCACGTACTTTAAATGTTCTATTTTTTCCCGAGTTAGTTATCTAAAATGTAGGTTAAATGAATAAGAAAGAGACAAACAAACAAAAAAGAAAGAAAAAAAGGAAAAAGGAGAGAGACACGAAAAAGTGAGTCTTACTTATTGTGGGCTGTTTGTTACGTGAAAATTTGAATTTTTAAATATTTTAAAATTTTTAAATAATACGATATATTATTAAAAAATGTTAATATGACACAATATTAAACACATGCTTTTTAAATAATGCCTGCAACATATCAAGTCGTATGCCTCTTAAACATATTTAATAATTTCTCCAAAAATTAACAATTTAAAAGTATGTCCTGAAGATTCCTAGTGAGACTCTCGTGATGATGTGGTGTGAGGTTCTTCAGGCGTCTAACTGATTTTAAGGTGAATAATTTTTTTGTATACTAATTTTTCAGAACCTTTTTTATATAATTTGATATTAAAATTTTAAATGCTATGTAAGAGAGTGTGTGCAAGAAAAAAATTAATTTCAATCAACATATAAAATTAATAATAAAAGTTCATTAGCCCTAGTTAAAAAAAGATAATATAAAATAATTTATAATTTATTTATAAATTAATTTGATCAAATTAGATATATTTAATAAATAAATTTATTTAAATAATTTAAATTAATTAAAAATTTATAAAATATATATTATTTTAAGTAACATAATTTTTTAATTTTTAATTAATTTTTAATTTTTAATTTAATTAATTTATAAATTATTTTTATTAAATAAAATTATGATAATTTGTTTTGTTCAAAATATTATATTTTGTATTTAACAACTATTTTAGTTATATGTTAAATAAGTAAATAAATATAATTAATTGAATTAATAAAAAGACTATTTTAATAAAAAATAATTTTTGAATAAATAAATTAAAAAATTTTAATATTAAAGAATTAAATTCAAAAACGAGGTATCTTTTCATAATTAGAAGCGTAATTCATAGACTTCCTAGAAGCGTATGAATCAACTTTGGTTTCTGCATTTAATTCTTGGGCTTGGGTTTTCCTTACCCAGAACTAGGCTGAAAGCATAGCACTGGACAACCTCCTTCAATCTCTATCGCTGGTTTAACTCCGAGGTTTCCCTTACCCATCCGTCTCTCGTCAAGTAATCTAAGTATATTTATGTCAGTGCAACCACCACCACGACAGCCTCCGTCCTTCACGAAAAAACAGACGCATTGTCTGTGTCCGAGCTACAACCCCACCATTTTCCTTCCTCTCTCACCCTTTGAACACTCCTCCCTCTCTCTGTCTGTCATTCTACATCTTCAATGGTGAATTTAAAAGGAGGTACCAGACCACCATGGGTGGGGCTTGGAGCCGCTGTCTGGGTTCAAATAGCTTCGGGAAATTCCTACACCTTCCCACTCTACTCTCACTCTCTCAAATCCGTTTTGGGTTTCAACCAGCGTCAGGTTACCCTGCTTGGTGTCGCCAACGATATTGGCGAGAATGTTGGCCTGCTTCCTGGTATCGCCTGCAACAAGTTCCCACCTTGGATTATTCTTTCCGTAGGCGCTCTCGCCTCTTTTCTTGGCTATGGTGTTCTATGGCTCACTGTTACTAAGACTGTTACCTCTCTTCCTTACTGGTTGGTAAGTTCGTACATTTCTTCTGCTTTTTTGTCTCTGCTCTGTTTCACTTTCATCTGTTGATCATACTTTATTCCATGTCTTTCTTGTTTTGATTCACCAATTAGCTTCCGCCATCCATTCAAACCTCAAGTGTGGACAAAGCAGGTCTTACTGAAATTTCATTTAATTATTGGGTCAAGAATTGAGCTGCTTGGCACTCGATCGATTCTGATACTATGTCAAATTTGTCGTGTCTCTTATCTATGTTTGTATTTGTACTTCTTAGTCTGTTGCTTCTTTTTTCTTTGATCTATTTTTTGTTTAAATCAGATTGGGAATTGCATCACTGATTCTTCATTTCTTCTTCTACTATATTGCAGCTATGGATTGCCCTCTCTGTTGCCGCCAACAGTAGTGCATGGTTAAGCACTGCTGTTCTAGTAACCAACATGAGGAACTTCCCTATCAATAGAGGCACAGTGGCAGGAATTCTTAAAGGTTATGGAGGACTAAGTGCTGCAGTTTTCACTGAAATTTACAGCATACTGCTTTATAATTCTTCTTCTAAGTTCCTCTTGTTCCTGGCCATTGGTATTCCTGCCTTATGTATCACTATGATGTTCCTTGTTAGACCTTGTACTCCAGCTTCTGGCGAAGACTCCTCAGAAAATGGTCATTTTCTCTTCATCCAAGCTTCTAGTGTCGTCTTAGGTTTCTATCTTCTTGCAACCACAATACTTAGTAACGTCGCTCCCTTAAGTGGTACAGTTTCCTATGTTTTGGTTGTTTTTATGATTCTCCTTCTCATGGCCCCGCTTGCTATCCCTATAAAAATGACTGTGTGTAATAGAATAGCCATCAAACCAGAGACACCGGAGTGTCTGATTCAAGAGAACAAGGATGAGAAAACACAACCGCTGCTGCTACCATCTTCGTCATCAGCAACTCTTGGAAGTTTTCATGATATTGATGATTCATCTGAGGTTGCTATGCTCCTTGCTGTGGGTGAGGGAGCAGTGAAGAAGAAGAGAAGACCAAAAAGAGGGGAAGATTTTAAATTTGGTGAGGCTGTGATAAAGGCTGATTTCTGGCTGCTATTTCTGGTTTTCTTTGCTGGTGTTGGAACAGGGGTTACTGTTCTTAATAATCTGGCCCAGATTGGCATTGCACGAGGTGCAGAAGATACTACAATCTTATTGTCAAGCTTCAGCTTTTGCAATTTCGTGGGTCGGCTTGGTGGAGGAGCTGTTTCTGAACATTTTGTCAGGTCAGTCATATTTATATCTGCTGGGTAAATTTTACATTTATTGTGAAGCTCTTATCTCTTGAATAGTCTGTGACATAGTTATGCATAGAACTGTCAATTAAGGCTTTATAAGACCAAGCCAAACATGTTTCTTTTTTCGTAAATAAACTATCAAAATGCTAGTTTGGCTAATCTTTTAACCAGTGTGATTTGGTTATAAGAACTTATCTTAAAAATATGTAACTTTGTAATATAAATTATACAGTTTAATAATAAATAAACCATTGTTCAAAATCTAAATAACACCTTAAAACACTAATGATAGACTTCTTTTCAAAAAACAGTTTTGCTCAGCCCTAGGATTAGGCAGGCCAGGCACGACTAAGCCTTAATTTGGTTGCATAAGACTATTCTAAAAGGCTTTTTTTTTTTTTTTTTTAAAGTTCAGCTTTATAATTTTAACAGAGTTGAATGAATTGCCCTTAAAAATATAGCTCATATTGACGACTTTAACGGTTAACAATAATTTAGTAAAATTTGGTTGTATATAAATGCAAGTAAGTGCACACTGTTTAGTCTGTTGTAAAATTGAATGACTTAGGTAGCCGAAGAACTCCCACCTTAATTTCTTTGCAACATTTACTCTTGACATTGTGCAGAACAAGAACAATCCCACGAACATTTTGGATGACATGCACTCAGACAACAATGATAATCTCGTACCTCCTGTTTGCATATGCTGTCAGTGGCACCCTTTACCTTGCAATTGCATTCCTTGGCATCTGCTATGGCGTTCAGTTCTCAGTCATGATCCCTACTGTGTCTGAGCTATTTGGGTTGAAGCACTTTGGAATACTCTACAATTTCATGTGCTTGGGAAACCCTCTTGGTGCCTTCCTTTTCTCTGCTCTATTAGCAGGTAATGTCTATGATACTGAGGCAGCAAAGCAGCACGGTCTGAGCCACCTGGTTACTTCTTCGAGTGTGTCCTGCCTGGGTCCAAATTGCTTCAGGCTAACCTTCTTGGTTCTGGCTGGTGTTTGTGCTGTGGGCACCGTCTTGAGCATCGTCCTCACTTTGAGGATAAAACCTGTTTATCAGATGCTTTATTCTGGGGGTTCTTTCAGGCTGCCTCAAACTTCAAGTCACTGAAATAAGAACAAATTGAAAGAGAATAAAGCAGAACAATTTCTCCTTGTTCCACTTAAAAATTTAGATAGATTCGGTCACGTACTAATGCCATGCATATATATAGCTTAGCATCAATCTACAATTAACTTATATGGTGATGATGGAAGATACCTTTCTATCAGATACTTGGTATAGTTATTTTTGTTGTTGAATTGTGATGAATCTGGCAATACAATTACAAGAGTCTTATTTATGCGTACTATATAATATATAGTGGCTTGAAATTCTGATCATGCCCAAGTTCAGCTTGTATTTTTAAGACTCATATTTGAAAATTGACAAAATTTTGTACAAAATAAATATAAAAATTACATTTACATCTCCTTAATTTCAAGTTGAAAAAAAAAGCTCTTAAAATTTACATTAACAGAAAGTTTATTTTAAATTATCATGAACATTTATTTGAATTTTTGATTATTTCTATTGTTAGATTATTTATAAATTTTGTAAAAAATGTATAAAGAATATATTTCATTAAAAATTTTGCAAGTGAAGAAGAGATTTTTCATATAAATTAAAATTAGAAAAAATATGAGTACAAATTTCTAAAATTTAAGAGAAATTAAATGTAATTTACCCTCAAATAAATTTTGAAATATGAGATTAGACACATTTGAAGAGATCACTACAAAAAAAAAAACCCTTTTTTTTTAAATAGTTTTATGTTATTTATCAAACACATCATCAAATGTGAAGCCTTGATTGTTGCTAATCAAGATAGGAATAAAAGTTGAATTCAGCTCATTTGTTAAAACTGTATTACTTTATAATATGAAAACCTCAACAAACTCAAAGTCAAGCACACCATCAATCCTTGAGATAATGTCCTAACTCAAAGGGAAAAGAAGTTGCAGCATCATTAATATACAAGTGGACAGAGAACCAAGGAGTCCTCCAACACAAACATTTCACCTCCTAGATGTTATAATAATAATAATAAAAAAAAAATGTTACATTGTTGCTTTCACTCACCAATTTTCAAAGAGCACGCCAAGAAAAACCCAAAACCAATACGCTCTCCAAATAATCAAGTTGGTTTAAGATCTTGAAATAATGTAGGCCACTGTGGATGCTCCTCATCATAATCGTAATCACCTTTTGCTTTGTTGTAGTAAGGGCTGTAGGGCCGTGGGCTATCCGGCCCTGCATCCGAAGGCCTGGTTATTCTTGGGCTTCTACTACCAGGCATCACTCGTGAATCCAGAGGCCCGGATAATCTCGGGCTTTTTGCTGTGCCCATCAACCTTCCATCCATGGGCCTAGATATCATTGGGCTACGACTTGGGTACACCACCCTCTCGTTCATCCTTCCATCGAGAGGCCCAGATAACTTTAGCACCTTGTTGTTGGTGATTACCTTCTCGTGCATTCTTCCATCCAAAGGTCCAGACAGAGCCATGGTTCTGCTTCTGTACATGGGCTTCTCTACCTTCATTGCCGCTCTCCTCTTCTCCTGGTACCAATTCGGCTCTGGCGGCATGTCCTTCACGGCTTCTTCTCGAAGAACGAACTTGCTAACGCACTTCCTCAAACACTTCTTGATGACCCCTGAGAGCTTTCTCGTGGTGCCTCCTCCATTTTCCTTCTTGGCGAGCTTGAGGATTTCTAACCTGTGCTTGGCGATTGAGATGCCCATGCTCTGTAGAAACTCGTGGTTGAAGTAGGTGGCGTCTTCCAATTGGAGCTCGTTGCGGGCGAAGGTGACGCCGTACTCGTAGGTTAGGGATGGATCGAGATTGGTTCTGGAGAGCCAGGAAAACCAATCCATGATTATGTTAAAATGGTAGCATGTGCTAGGGTTTGTGGTGGGAACTGGGGTTTATAAGGTGCAGATGAGGAGGTGAGAATTGAAGAGGGAGAGCACATAAATGTGGTTCTTACTCAAAAGAAGCTACATATGGAGGTAACTACCTACTATTATTACCATGTGAAGTTGACATAAAATGGGATATATACAATTCATGGGATTAAAAAGATTGTGAACATGGCAATTAAAATAGGACGGAGTCTGCGGAGAAGTTATCATAGGTCTACTCAAAAGATTGTGCGCCAAAGTATATCTTGGGAGAGTTGGCATGAGCTTCTCTTGGCATTAGGGAGAATTTTTCAATTTTGATAGAAAGCAAGTTAAGTAAAATTAATTATGCTAAAATATAGACAAAAAAAAATGTTAGATATGAACTCAGTAATCTTTTTCTGCTAAATGGCGAAAAAAAAAGGAAAAAAATCTTCTAGTGCTAGTCTTTATGGCACTTGACCTTGTTAGATGGTGACAGTGGGTAGCTAAAGAGGGAGTAAGAGGGGTTAAAAGTAGGAGGGCCCCAAGAAGAAAAGAAAGTAGTTAAAAGGCAAATCAATTTGTTAACCTACTACCCGATTTTGCAGATAATAATCTACCGAAAGTCCAAAAAACCCACATTTGACTGTTCATGCCCCCCACTAACTAGTACATATTACCTGCCCCCTTTTATTAATAATGCATACAAAGAAAGAAAAACCACATAAGTACCCAGAAATAGAACTAACTGTTGTGTCAAGCACACCGTCTGGGTCTATACTCTGATGCTGTGAACTTTTTCAATGAAATGATGTCAAAATTAGCATGATGAATCTAAGAAATAAAGTGAAAATGCAATTATGTGGCATCAAAAGCATTTCAGAAGCTAGAGAGATCACTCAGTTATATACAGAAGATGAAGTTTTCTGATATGGCTCAAAGACAAACATGGTTGCAAACAACCTATGCCTGACAATCATCATGCTTTAGCACATTCTCTTAATTTCAGAAAAAAAAACTTAAGAAATTACTTTACATAAGTAATTTACTCACCAGCTCAACTTGATATTCTTAAATTTCCTTCAAAGCCCTGGCCATGGTTGGCCTAGATTCTGCTGCGACTAAATATGCCTTAGCTGGAGTTGATAGAAAAATAGGCATCACGTGAGATTTTAATGTTGAATTGATTGTTTGAGCTACGAGTGTCAGACAATTCTTTGTTTATGTGCTTCATAAGTAGTGCCTTAAGGTTAATACTGGTTTTTCTATCCTGCCATTTACAAAGTAGGCTTTCATAAATAATAACCACTGGTTAGTGAGGAACTTAAATTTCAAATCTCAAATATCCAAAGCTGAATCCCACATATTCAATTTTGTTCAATGGACCAACTTGCAGCATTTGCTTTATGCATTTATTATTATAGCATATTCATTATCTGGCACCATGTTTATCTCCAAGTTTTCCAGTACTTTGCATCTAATCGAACCCCTTCTGGTGAGGTCTTTATGCCACCTGAAAATTTGATGCCTCCTATTGTTGCTGTGTTTCCTCTATCTGAATCAAGCTATTATGGATCACATTCAGTAATCATCCAAGTCTAAAATGGTGCTTAAGCTTTTGAGTTATGCTTTCCTCGGGACTCAAGTCGGAAGATGCCCCCTTCCTTAAGCCAAGCTTTTCTTTGATGTTTCTCCTTTTTTGAAGCCTGGTGCATCTTTTTTCATCTTGACCAACTTCTTTCTTCACAGGAAAAGCCATAAGTTGTATTTACGAATTACAATAAGCCTTGGCATTCAAGTTCATGCTAATATCTGCATTGAACTTCAGTCTATTGTGCTATCACTACCATAATTGATCTTTCCAATGAACAATGGATTATCTCAACTATAATGTAATTGGAAGAGCTATAACGTAAACATCTTTTGGATCACCACCATTGTGCTTTCAAGTGGTCGCCTTACACACGATCTTAAGCTGAAATATACTTCTGCAGTAGTTGCCTGAAAAGCTATGGCTTGTCATTGACAACGCATGGTCCTAAAAAGTCTAAACACTGAGATAATGAGTTTGAAATAGCTAGGAATGAATATTCGGGTGCCTGCGGAGAAATTCTAAGGGAAATTGGGTTTATTGAAAGGCTCATTAGTTCTCGAGAGCTCTTAGCTGTTAGATGTCTATATTAGATGCATTATGATGCGTGCAACTTTTTTTTTTTTTTTTTTAAATTTTTGTAGCATCATTTTATTTAACTATTAAAATTATATTATATAGTATATAAGAATACAAAATATTATCATAAAAAGTTGCACGTACTGTCAAATGACCCTTAAAGTTATATAGTTTCATTTAATTATAAATATAGATATAAACATATTAAGTATATTTTTTAATTGACTTTAATATAATTATATATGTCTGTTAAGAATTAGTTTAGTCTATTTATTTTTAATTGACTGGATTTGATTAAAAAATACTAATGAACCAATTAATTTCGTGGTATTGGAGATTTCTCTGAGGTTTAGCATTCAAATTTGAATTGCTGTCAAATAACAAAGAAAATGCAGAGAATAAAAATCTCTTGATTTTTCTTTTTGGTTGTGTGTGTATGGCAATTATGAAAAGGCTTTGTTTACAACATGAAAGATTTATCATATATGCGCAATCAAGTAGCAACAACTAAACAGCTTCTAAATCTATGAAATCAATACTTAAAATCATTCCAGGTTGAGATTGGATTAAGGTTTGAAACCATATTTGATGGATTGAAGTAAAGCTAACATGGGTCGATGGGGGTGACAAATTTTTATATAAAGTAAAATTCCAATTCAAACTCAGAAAAATATATTCAGAAAAAGATTTTAACAAAAAAGCATGTATTTCTACTTATGATAAAATTTAGAGTAAAATTTTATTTTAGTCTTTAAAAAATATTCAATATCAATATATTTTTAATTTTTTTAAATTTACTATCTCTTATTTAAATTTTCAGTGATTTACATTTATTTATTTAATCTCTGTTAACAAAATTGTTAATATTAAATGTTTTTTAATAATATATCTTAACAATTTTAATATACATTCTCTTTTCAGGACAATGACTTTTTTTGATCAAAATTTAAAAATGTTGGCTTCGTAGCTGGGCTTCAGGTGTGGGTAGTCCAGTAACAACATTGTACTCCAATTGAAGAAAGAAAGAAAAAAAATCCAATAGAACGTGGAAATAAGGCTGTTACTTGGCTATGGCCCAAAATGAAGTGCTGTACTGAGAAAGGTCATTGTGGGTTAAATTTGTTACTGCCATTGTGTCTTGAGTTACAGATACTTTTTTTGTTTTGGGCCAGAACATCACTTTATATATTTAGTAATCATTTCATACATTCATTTATCAAGAAGAAGAAAAAAAAGTGAAAAATTAATTTTCTTTTTCAGGATTTATTTTATTTATTTTTAAATTTCTAGGCAATTTGTATATACTTTCACTTGCATGGACAAGAATTGAAGGTATTGGGTTTCTTAAAAAAGAATTTCTTTTGGTAAATCTAACTCTACATTTTCTTGCAAATAAAAAAAAGCTTTCTTTTAGGCTTGTGAAAATTTAACAACTTGAAGGTAATTTCGCTACTGAGTACTCAGAATAATTTCTTAAGAAATTATGATTAGTGTTCTGAATATTTCTTGCTTCGGGTGCCTCCATACTGCGATAGCTTATTTCAAAATTTGAAGTTAATTTTTTGTAAAGACAAAATAATGTAAGATGATAAGAAAACAAATATTTCTTTTATTATTTTATGATATGATTATCTTTTAAGATTTATAATTTTAATTAAATAATTGACATAATTTTTTAATTAATTAGGATTACGATTGAAAATGTAAAGATGTTAAGAGTATAAAGAATTGTTATCATTTCATATTATTTAATTAAAATTAGAATTTGTTATTTCAATTTTTGTTTGTTTGTAAAATTAGTGTTCTAGGTCCCAAAAGGCCAAATATCATGATTATATCAATCCAACGGCCACACTACAATACTAAAAATAAAAAAATAAGTAATACTATTCTTTTGGGGATGGATTGGTTTGGTGGAAAAGGCGCCGTTAATTTTCATTTTTTTCACTTCCATTCATTGTTAAGTTAGGTGGGCATATTTTTATCTCACACTAAGTCGGAAAATTAAAAAACAATAATCAATCTGGAAATCTGTGAGCCTAACTTCTCCTCATCTTAAATTTTAGTGTTAAAAATTATGATAGAGTAAGATAGGAATTTGTAGAGACAACCCTGAAAAATATTGGCTTAAAAGACCACTTCAGAGATTTAGTTATGAGCTATATATCAACTACCTCTATGAACATTCTGTGGAATGGGGAGATGTCTGATTTGTTTACAACTTCCAGAGGATTGAAGCAGGGGATCCCCTTTCTCCCTACCTATTCATCTTATGCATAGAAAAGCTAGGCCACTACATTGAATGGGTACTCCAGAACAAAATCTGGAAACCTATAAAATTGTGCAGGAAAGGGCCCCAACTATCGCATCTTTTCTTTGCGGATGACCTAATCCTTTTTGCTGAAGCTGAGTTGGAATAATGCAGCATGATCAAAAGCTGCCTGGACCTCTTCTGTGCAAGCTCCGGGCAGCTGGTGAATGCCAGCAAATCCAAATGCTTCTTTTCAAGGAATCTAAACCACTCCAGGATGGAACAATACAGTAGGGAGATGGGATTCTAACTGACGGGGAATCTAGGTGTCTACTTAGGAATGCCTCTCCTACACAGCAGAGTGAAGAAGGACACTTTTAAGCATGTCACAAACAGAGTAAGGAATAGATTGAACAACTGGAAGGCAAAAACCCTCTCTCTGGCAGGAAAGGTAACTCTGACTTCCAGTGTGTTGAACAACTTGCCTTACTACTCTATGCAGACAGCCTTGCTTCCTATGGGCCTATGCGACGACCTAGAAAGAATCAGCAGAAATTTTATTTGGGGGGAAGGTACTAGTGTAAAGAAATTACACCTAGTGAAGTGGGACCAGGTGTGTAAACCCAAGTCGGAAGGGGGCCTGGGCATAAGAAGGCTAAGGGAGATGAATGAAGCCTTCATCATGAAGGCAGCCTGGGGAATGATTAGTAGACCTGAGGCCCTATGGGCGGAAGTCCTAAAAGCGAAGTATAGTTGGGAAGAGAACCCGGGTACCAGGAGTAGCCAGAAATTTAAAGATTGCTCTAACCTCTGAAGAGGCATCCAAAAAGTTTGGGGAAAAGTGGAGGATGGTTATGTCTGGAAAGTCAGAAATGGTAACTCAGCCAATTTCTGGCTCGATGAGTGGCTTGACACAGAAGGAAAGCTGGCCTCACAAGCTAGAGGGCCGATCCCAGGGAGGATACTGAGAAGCTCAGTGGCAGAGATGACATATAATTCAAGGGACTGGAAGTGGCAAGATATTACACCATACATTAACCCTGAAATCAGGCTTAGACTACTAGCTACACCCAGGCTAGAGAGGAATTAGGCCAAGACTCTCGGAGGTGGAAGCATAGTTCTAATGGTGAATTCACAGTGAGCTTAGCATATAAGTCCATTACCCAGGGAAACCAAACATCTAAACCCATCTGGAGGAAGATTTGGAAATGGCCCGGTCCTCAAAAGGTAAGAACCTTACTATGGCTTATCGAGCATGATAAGCTTCTCACTAACGGTCTAATGTTTGATAGACACTTAGACCAGTATGGGATGTGCACGATATGCAGGAAGGCTAAGGAAAGCACAATTCACAGCATTAGAGACTGTGATCATGCAAAGGGCATCTGGATGTGACTAGTCAATCCAAGTAAATGGGACAGGTTCTTTGACATAAACCCAAACGAGTGGCTGGATAACAACCTCTCAAGAGATTTTGGGAGAAGAGAATTCACTCACCTAACATGGAAGATCCTATTTAGAGTATCGTTATGGAGCATCTGGGTTCGCAGATGCGAGCTGGTGTTCCAACCAGAGACAACAGAGCTAGGGAGTGCATGAACTTGAGCTATTTTGAGGCAAGAACCCAGGGAAAAAGAACGAGAGTGAGGGAAATCGGCTGGATCAAGCCAAAGGAAGATTGGGTTAAGTTCAACACAAACGACTCCATAATCAAAGGAGACCTAGCTTCCTACGGAGGCATTCTAAGGAATACGGCTGGGGGTTGGATATGTGGGTTCACGAAGAACTTAGGGAGGTGCAACATCGTTCAAGCAGAGCTTTGGGCAATCCTTTCTACAATGGAGCTGGCGTGGAACTTAGGGTATGATCTACTGAAAGTGGAATCGGACTTCCTAGAGGCGGTGGAACTCTGTAACAACGGATGCTCGGGGATCCACCCGAGTGAGGGGATAGTCTCTCAGATCAAGAAGATTCTAGAGAGGAGGTGGAAGGTGAAAATATCCCACGCTGGGAGAGAAGCCAACCGGGCAGCGGAGTTCTTAGCTCATATGGGCCATAGAATGAAGCTGGGCTTGACAACATTTGAGAGTCCCCCAAGTGGACTGGGCCGTTTTATTTTGAATGATCTAAGGGTAGCAATACCCTAAGCTTATGTAATATAGTCTTTTAGACTCTTTTTCTGTACCAAAAGAAACAAAAAAAAAAAAGATTGAAACTTCTTTACCAATAAAAAGCAGATTGAAACTTCCTTACCAAGAAAAAGCTTTTTATAATATATTTATTTTCATTCCGCCTTTTCGCAGTTTATAAATAAGAGTTGGAATCATCGGTCTGCGTCAGGGTCTCCCAAGTCTCACTCTGTATAGTCTCTCTATCCAAATTCTTTCTGCTTTGTGATGGCGAAATTGAAGATTGCCGGCACATGGGCAGGGGTGCTAGAGGTAGAGCTCGAGACTTGGACGATACCCATGTTGAGGGAAGAAGTCGCTAAGCGATCCAACTGCAGCATCGACTCGATCAATTTGATATGTGCTGGCAAGATTTTGAAAGATGGTGATAGCCGAGAGAATTTGAGGCAACTGGGTCTAAAAAATAACGCCAAAATTCTTGCGAGTCGTGTCCGTGCTGAGGAAGGGAAGTCCTTGATGGCTGAGGAGGAACGCTCTCGCAGACTTGCCCGAGTCAGGTACGTTTTTTTTTTTTTTTTTTTTTTTTTTTTTTTTTTTTTCTGGACCCCGTTTCACTAATTTTGGTTAAAAATGTGTTTTTGTTTTTCTCTTTGAAGAATTCCGTTTTATTTGTTCAATTTACTAAAGTAAAAATTCAAACTTCCATTACTTGAATTTTTTTTTTCAATGCAAAGAATATTTTAAGAATTGCTTTGTGCTAACCTGTTTGCTGATTCTTTGATGGATTTCTAGCTTGTTGATAGCCAATGGGCTTCGAATATTGGATTGATTAAGTAGTTTTAGTTTATCTCATTTTGTTTAGCTGTGAAATTCATGTCAATTTGATTGTGATCGTGTCGTCAAACAAAAGAGTTAAATGAGATAATTGTCTAGTGCTGAAAAAAAGTTTTCATGGTGCTTGGGTTTATGAAATTTCCTCTAGAAATATTTTCAGGCAATTCATTTACATTTGCAGTAAATGCTGTTTACGGATAACTGACATGTGAACTAGTACCGTTGCATTGCCACATGTCTGTTCCCAGTTGCTGAAGCGGAGCATGACTTGAACTTGAACATGTCGTCCAAGCAGAGTTTTTCTTCTTCTTTTCTTTCTTTTTTTTTTTAAAAAAAAATTCCTTATGATAAGGAAATATACGACTGCCAAAGCGTTCATATTCCGTACCTTCTTTAATTATGCTTTTCATCATATTGAGGGTTATTGGTATCAAGTGGAACCCTGCCTAATGGGTACCAAAAGAGTTGGCTAATATTGAGTTACAATTTACTCTGAAATGTTTTAGAATTCTGACATGATTAATTTTAAACACTAGATTTCTTTAAGCTATCCCATTATATTTTATAATTCATAAACAATAGGGAGCTAATATTTTCAAATCACCCTATATGTGTACCTGAATCAACTCAATCAGCACTGGTCAACTATTTCTCTTTTCCCCCCTTTTTCCCTAGGCTAACAGATTTGATAGGCAAGAAGATTTTATTTTGTCCTTTAACTTGATGCATTAGCTGTATCTTTATTTTCTCTATGGCTTACTTGCATGTGGTGAAAACAGGGCGGCTGCCACTGCACTAGCCGAAAGGCATGCAGATGGTTCATTACCCGTGGAAGATTTCAACATAGAAGTTGAAGATCAAAGTGGAAAAAAAGTACAGTTAGGTTCTGAGACGGATCAGAGGTATGTAATTTAACTTGTGACAATTTCAAGAAATGCATCTATATTAAGCAAGTTGATTGAGGGGTATAGGTTCTGTTTTCTCTGTTGATGTAAGGCTCAAGCTTGTTATATGGCAGGGCAGTAATGATGGGACTGATGCTTCATGCAAATGGAAAGCGTCTTATTAGACAGAAAAAGTACAATGATGCGTTAGAAGTGCTCTCTATGGGCGAGGTCAGTTCCTGATGAATTGTCCTAATTTGATAGCTCTACATTTCCTTGCAACATTGTTTTCTATAGTGGTATAATCCCTGAAGGGAAATTAATATGATAAGTCAAGCCTGATCACTGTTATACTCAATTTAATATGATTAATTTGCGCTTTTATATGATATCCTTATAGTCCCTCTTGTGATACTCAAACGTCCCCATGATTCCCTGAATTAGGCCAAAGGCTACCCAAACATAATTTCCTTTCTATCCAGTACATGTACCTCTACATTTTATTCTCTGCTTCAATCCCTTGAGTAGGATTTTACTAAATTCATCGATTCTTTTGGTGTTTAACATTGTTTACGTTGCACACACTTTTGCTGTTATTCGCTGGCTCTGCACTTGAAGACCTCTCTTACTAAGATTAACTTAATATGACCTTAAATATGATTTTACTAAAATTTTATTTTAGGTCTTAGTTTACCTTACACAAACTGTAGCTGTAGTCCCTGGCTCTGTACTTAAAGTCTTCTCTCTGTCTTACTGAGTTTAGAATTATTTTTTTCTAGAAAAAATTATTTTATCCATGAAGTTTTTACTTGATGTGGCTAATTTTTTTTATGTAATAATTCAAGAATAATTTCTTTTGCAGGAAGCTTTCTCTCTTTGTGATCCGAAGGTCATTGAGGTGAATAATGCAATTTATATCCACGAAGGGGTTATGATGGAATTTACTTGTCAATGAGTTATATTTGAGCCAAATCATGGCATAGTGAGGTTATATGGTCAATTCACTCAAACCGATTGTTAGCTGCTCCTCATTTAATTATTTAACTAACATAAAAAATGAGCTTTTTCTTGCTGAACTGGTTGTTGCAGACATGCATTATCTAATGAAGCTGATAGACTATGTAGGAAAAATTTTACTATACTTGCAAATAAACAAAGAAGTTAATTTATCTGAAAACCCCCTTTCTTTCAAAAGGAAAATTCGATAATGCTGTATAGTGCAAATAGTTTTGGCACTAAGTTCTGATAACTTGTTTCTTAGGTTTCACTTCAATGTTGATTAATGTTGCTTTTCTCTTCCAAGATTATTAAATTCATTTGAGCCACCAACATAATTATTTTGTCTTGGTTTCCTTTACTTTCTTTTTTTAAGATTTCACTGCAATGTTGATCAAAGTTTTCTTGCTCTTACAAGATTAAAAAATCAATTTGACCTACCAGCATAATTAGCTTCTCTTGGTATCTTCTAATCTAATTTCCTATAGATGTTCTTTTCTCTGGATTTGAAACATTTTCTTCCTTTCTGTCCATTCAGCTTATTGACAATGTCCCAATACTGCAAATAGACATGGTGTGGTGCTACTTTATGATCCGTGACATCAGATGGCTATCAGAGGCAGGAAAACGTCTTGAAATGGCTAGGGCAGGAATTGAACGTGCTCATGGGAAGGATTCCCACCGCCTTAGACTACTGCAGGGAAGTCGCTATCCCGAAGTTGCGCTGTGAGTAGTTTGTGTAAACTGTTCAGTTAATCAATTTCTTGTTCCTTACAAATGCTCAAAATATTCTTGGGCTGCTATATGATGTAATTAATCTTTAGTACTGTGTACATAGGCGTTTGAGACTAGAGCTGCTTGAAGGAGTGGTGGCTTATCACAGTGGTAAGCTGGATAAATCAAGAAATGCATTGGCTTCTGCAAAAGGAAAATTTGTCCAGGTCTGTTTAACTATTATAGTATATAGTGAGAAATTATGAGTGGAAAATTGAGTGCACGTCTTACAAAACTATCTTGTTTTTTCCAGTCTTCTTGTCTTATTAGCATTATAATTGTTTACTGTCACCTATAATATCTGTATACAACATGCAAGTTCTAAGAGAAACAGATTAATCAATCCTCTGTAGCATTAAAAAGTTAACGTTAGTTATTTCAAATTTAAAGTAACTACTGGACTATCAAATATTGCTAAAGCATTCAGATTTTTCAAAATTGAAATGTCCAGTTTTTTTGCTTTGTCTAGCCTCCCCCCTTCCACACCCTTTTTTGTTTATTCAAGGGCAAGGAAAAAGGGCACACTGTAGCTGACTCTTTTAACATAATTATTTTTTGTCTCTCAACAACCTCCTGCTATTTGCAGCTGCAAGTGCCAGATGAAGCCTTATCACTTGTTATGAGCATGGGCTTTAAAGAACGTGATGCAAAGAGAGCATTATGGATGAACAATCAAGATGTGGGCGGTGCCATTGATTTTCTTGCTGAGGAGAAGGCAAAGAAAATGCAAAAACGGGAGGAAGATATTCATAGAAGAATTGAAATTAGGTGGGTAACATAATGTTTATTGACTTCTATTCTCTATGGTATATTTCTTAGTGGCTAAACTGCATCCCTTCCCCCGTCCCCCCAACTCCAAAACATAAAATTATAAAAATGCAGGGAGCAAAAGCGTTATGGGATGACACCCTTAAAGAAAGCTGTGGATCTGCAGAGGTTGAAGGAGTTGGTCTCTATTGGGTGAGTACTATTTTGGTTCTTGCATTGATCGTACACGTAAAGAGGAAACTTTAATATAAAATCATATCTTTGGCCGGTAATAACGTCAATAATTTGTCAGTTGTTATGTTCCCTGCTTATTATTATAAATTTATAGTAAGTTATGTTGACCTCCCTTGAGATTTGCAGAACTTACACTAAATTACACTGACCTCTTCTATTTTGAATTTTCATCAAACAAGTTGACCCTTGTTTAAAATTTTTTTAAACACAATAACAAATATACTCTCCCTGATACAGTCTTTCATATACGTGATTGTGGAAATTGAAATACAAAGGCAGTGTGTAATTTCTGAAACACTAGGTGAGGGGAGTGAAATTTAGGCAAATATTTGAGAAGCTCAGTGCAATTTACTCTAGTAGTTTATTCATGTTGTGACTTGTGACATCTATCCTCACATACTTATAATGTTGACAGATCCTTATATGAATCTCTTCTTGCCAATTATTGCTAATAATCTATGACTATGTGGTTACTCCACAGAAATTAAAATAGTCTAACTCGATGCTTGCTAATTCTGGTAGATTTGAGAAGGACCTTGCAGCTGAATCCCTTCGAAGAAATGAAAACGATGCTGAAAAGGCATTGGATGATTTGACAAATCCAGAAACTAACTCTGCTATACAGGTTGCTATCTATATGTCTGAATGAAATTTTAAATAACCTCAGACAATATTGCTACTTACTCTCACCAACCTGAAGGTCCATATTGAGACGAGAAAAAGGAAGAGACTGAAGCAAGCAACAGAGTCTCAAATTGAAAATTTTGTTCGCATGGGCTTTGAAAGATCAAGAGGTACTGTAAGTTATTTAGATTCAAGGTGCAACAACATGCAAAGGATGGCCAGTTTACACTTGTTCTGCTGGGTTCTGATATTACTTGTTTGCAGTAGTAACTGCTTTCGAGGCAGGAGGCACTTTGGAGCAAATAATGCAAAGACTGACAGCACAACCTGAGGAAGATCCGGCGTTAGCTGCCAACAACATGCAAGTTGAAACAAATTCAACTGCTGCCTCCAACAGCGGAGCAAATTCCTCTGCTCCTTTACCAGACAACATTGGTTCTGATGTCCTAGACCTAGTTGACGATGTTGAAGATCCATCAGATCTTTTAAAAGCAGAAGAGCGAGATGTGGAGATGGAAGATGAGCTTTCTGCAGATATAGCAGAAGCAGATGCCTTGGCTGACTATGATATCGAAGTTAACATAGAAGGGGAAGCCATAACTGAGTACCTGGCTCTGGTGGAGTCGGCGGGCAGCAGCAGTGGGCAAAAGTTGCCTTACCAGTAAGAAGAAAATGGTTATGGAGAATAATGCTCAGTTTATGTATATAATAGGATGATATAGTTAATATATATATCTGCTCTATGTTGTAGGGACAAGGTGGAGTTTATATATTTCTGGTAGTTCCTTTCAGCATTAACCATCCCTTCAAACATATTTTGTATTTTGAACCCACGTATGGTGTTCAAAGAAATATTCAACGTCATATTTAGCGGAAGAAAGGCATTTTCTTTCAGTGATAATCTAATTTAAAACTTCAATCTTATTTCCATCTTTGCCTGACCACCTTACCCCTGTTAGTTTAAAAAGAAAGTTTTTTCAACCTACTTAATTTTCAAAGATGATTTAATTTAATGTAAGAGAAATGATTGTTTATATCACTATTAATTAGTTGATAAACATATGTTTCATTTGTCAATAATGATATTTCACAAGTGTATAAATCCTTGGTGGTATATTTGATGTAATTGATCTCGCGTTCTTCGCATGTATGTCACGGCTCCTGTAGAAGTAATTGGTACAAGAATAAGAATAAATTTTACTTCGTGAGTTTAAAATCAACTGACACCAAGTTATCATTGTGGCATATAACTTATAGGCATAGACAACATCATGCATACCATAAGAATGATTCAAAATTCATAAATTTACATATAATTGGTATTAAGTCATACAATACAGAAATCATCTATTTTTCATACAACAACAATTCTATAAATATCCAGATACGCAGGGATGTAGGGATCTTGCCTGTAGTTCATGGAGCTATCTTACAATACAAACAAAAAATATCTAAATAAACTGAAAGTCCTGAAAGTAACTTAGACTCATCACAACTCTCTTAGCTCACTACACAATTGGAGCTGGATCTGAATCTTTTTGACTATTTGAAAAAGAAAACATATGATGGGGTGAGTATAAAACTCAGTGAATAAGTAATCCTTATTGTAACGGAAACAGGACAAGTAGGGCACGAATTTTTTTTTCACAAATGTAAAAATTTAATGAAAGAAAAAGATGAATGACATATATATTATATGTTTGAAAGATCAATAACAAGAAAATTTCAATATTAAGAGGTATAAATATGAATGTTACAATGTTCTATAAATAAAATAAAAAAATTTAGAACTTTTCATAAATTGAAGAATTCTCTCTATATTAGAACCGTAGCCTCAAGTATGCAGCAAAAAAAATGTCACTATCAATAAGGCCAAAAGCCTGTAATCTATCAAGTAAAAGCCTGCACAATCCATCAGGCAAAAGCCCACACAATCAATCAGACAAAAGTCTGCACAATCAATTAGGCAAAAGTTCGTTTTATAGAACTCAAGATGAACTAGAGTTAGCATTCATAGCTATTAGTTTGCAATGTTTTCAATTTAGGTTCATTTGTATAGATACAATAAAGAAATAATAAGAAATGCAAGAGATAAACAAAAAAATCATATCCCTTTCAGAAAATCATATACTCACTGATTAACAATAGTCACAACAATACCTACTTAACTTTTACATTTATATCCAAAGGTCCACACATGTGCCTCATAAAATCATTTATCAATTCATATGAAGTATAAATATCACTATAACCTAACACAGTTTCTAGGTATTCTTAATCAGCATAGTTTAATATTAATAGAGAACTAAAATACAAATTATGCTTGTCCTGCATTCTTAAGGTTTATACTAAGAGTCATGTTTTAAAATACATGATCATAATTTAAAAAAAAAAATTTCGCATTAGTAATAATGTCTCATGTGGATATATTAAATGAATAGTTAAAAATTATGTTATAATAAGTATTATCTACTCACAACACTAGAGATTCAAGGTAGTTGAACTCTCTTGATCTCTTCCAAAGTTCAATGGTCGAATTGATACTGAAAGCTGTCTTCTGCTATTTCAAAATCTAGAAAAACAAATTCGGCATATTAATTTTTAATAAAACACTACGAAATCACTATTTTATGTTAGTGAAATCACTCTTCACGCACTGTTTATCATTACTGTTCACATAGGCAGTGATTATTGCTCATCCGAGCATGCTATCCAGCTAGAAAACTTTGCATACAATAATTATTCTTTCTCCTAAACATGATTTTAAGCTTAAAATCACCATAAAATATTAAAGAATTTTGAAGTCCAAAACTTATACATCACAGTTATTGTTCATCATTTTTGGTAAACTTCCAATGATTTTCTGGCGAAATTGATGGTGGATTTGAAGTGCTCATCACCACGAGTTTAACGGTTCAAATGGTCCGTCAATCGAAGATCTGTAACTCCAATTATAAGAATTTGAAAATAGGAGAGGAAGGGCTGCTATGTTTTTTTTTCTTAGGGTTCTGAAAATACATACCCCCTTTAATGCGCAGTAAGCTATAGTATCCGTATACTACAATATTTTTTAATTTTTTATTTTTTTTTACTACTGAAGGTCATTACAATGTGCGTATGTGAATATTTTTGTAGCTTTGTAGGGCTCCTATATAATGATGACATGGGAATTTTTGCATGCCATCTGGTCATAACAAAATATATGTTGAAGACGAGCTTCTAGGCACAAATCTCAATAAGATCGAAGTGAATTTGATATAAAAAATTTAATCCCTACCCTTGATAAATGTGGAAGGATGGCTAATTCATTCATCCATCTCAGTATATTATTATTGCCTAAAATTAGTAAGAAAATATCACATAATTGTGGGATGCAATTGAAAGGAAAATCTCGTATTCTTGCAAAAAGTGTCAAGGAAAGTAATTCCAAAAGCATCCAAGAGCCTTTTGAAGATGAAGTATGTATCTATGAAAATTTGATATTATGATCAAAAGATCAAAAGGCATTAGAGTTGTCTAATCCAAAGAAGACTTGTTTACAAATTACATGCTGATTGCTTTCTACCATTCTCAGTGTATATTTACATCATTGTTCTGAATCATTATCCGTATCAGTGACCATAACAATCTGAGTAATTTTGTTTTCTTCTCCCACTTCAGTTTCCTTGTAATCCTTTGGAAGTGCATTACAGTTGATGGTGTGCCACACTGGCCTCTCCTCTTGAAACAATCTGTGCAAGTAAATTTAAACCACACATAAATAAAACATGGTATGCGCAGGTTATAGCTCAGTAACCACGAGTTGACTCTCATACTTCCCACATAAAAGATGGTGAGAAAGAGATGACATACGGGTGCTTGCATAGAGTAGGGCATTGAATTGTAAGTGCATATTTGCAAGTGGAAAGCTCTGTGATAGAACTAATCATCGCTCTGGGCTCAGAGCATACAAACCTCACCTGCAATGAAAAATTGAAATCAGTATGATGGTGGTCGGAAGGAAAGAAGAACACGAAGATTCCTATATTTTCATACCTCGGTCTCTCGTGGCTTATTTGTAAGGTCACATATGGTACCATTAGTATATTGGTGAGCATGGTACCTGCATGAACAATGTAATATACTAATCAGTATTTATTTCATCATCCTATATCATGTGAAACAAATCTCCTAGTTCAGCCCTCCTTGGTACTTAGTTAAGATTCATTTATGGAGAGCACCTTTGAGACGCATCTTTTGAGCGAGGATCCTTCAGTGTAGAAATGTCAGAAAGATTTTGGTTAAAGGTAGCTGTAGCCTCTGCATCATACTCTCCCAAGACAAACTCCTGGACCACCTGGAACAAAGGAAAAAAAATACATCTGATTACTATTCATATGATTTTACAAGTCAAATAATCACTCATAAAAATCCACAATTATACAAATGAGAACTGCTAAAAGCACTTCAATATAGATGAACAAATATTAACCACTGGCTGTGAAATTTATAAGGATGGTAACAAGATTGAATCTGTTAGGTAAATGTTAAGTCCAACAGTGTATAGGAATTTTAATATATTATTGATCTGATCCAACTGGATACCAAAACAACTCTTAAAAAACAAAAAGCCAAGTTCTCATGAAACTTTGGGTGAATTCATTTAAATTCATTCATATATATAATTTCATGTTCATGTAGCTACGATAAAATTTTACGTTAGCTGTTACACGCTTAACACAACTCTCCTCTTTTATTCGGGTTTGAGACCGGCTATATGAATATAGATAGAGTTTCATTCATATATATAATTCCTCTCACAAATTCATCATCTATCGCTACTACCCAGAAGGTAAAGCAAGAAGAAATTAATGTAAATAGAATGAAGGGCCAAAACTGAAGGGAACTAAAATAATACCTTCTCATCCTCCACATGTAGTTGCCGCAACTTCTTTTGATAGCAAAATTCATATGACCACCAACCTTCTTGCTGCACAAACATATAGCTAATGTAAATGATCTACAATAGATAGATACCATATATTTAAACAAAAATTGATAAATACTAACTCTGATAAAGCATCGGTCCTTTAATACTTCTAACAGTTCATCTGGTGTCTTCAATTTAATCCTTTTCTCAGTTTCAACAATCATGCTGCTAATATTGTGCTGGATAACTGGCGTTCCACTTTTTTCCTTTTCCACCTTAGGCAAGAAACATACAAATTTCTGTCCGTTTTTATTAGGCATGACTATAGATTCCTGGTCATCATCCTGTTAACAAAGCATCCAAAACACTTATTAAAAGGGGAAAAAAAGAATGGGAGGGGGCTGTTAAGCTTTAAGTTAGTAGATTAGGATGTGCAGTTGCAGTTGAGCACGAAGGAACAACCCACTCTCATTTCCAATATTTCTAACATCATCCTTATTTCAAGGATACCATCTTTGTTGAGCACTTGCTGCTGAAGTTTTGAGCCAGAAATCAGACAACGGGTATGTAATTTATTTTACTCATGCAGCAGGATTAAGATTAGGACAGTAATAGAAATGGGATTAATCCGAATGTTTAAGAGACACTACTTACTTTTTCAGTCAAAGCATTACCATACGAAAATTTTCATTATTAAGAGGAAAGCATTTTAGGGCAGTCATTTCAAGTGTTATTTAAAGAGTATACAAGCATCTAGCAATAGATCACATCCAATAATAATTTTCACAAGGAAAAGCATTATAAAAAGATCAATAGATGGGTAAACCATAGGAGGGAAATGCAGATTGTGGCAATAGCAAATAGATATGAAGATATTCAAGCTTACAGGATGGAAAGGAGAATCTTCTGGATGGAATTCAATCTTATATTTCGGTTCGCGAGAGCTGCGACCAAATGTGCCACCTGCTTACATTTTAGTTAGATATTAAGCTTAGATAAGAAAAAGGAAAGATAGAATTTAATCTTGCATTTTGGTGCATAAGAACGTTGACCTCATCCTTTACTTCTCTTAAGCATAGTAATAACAAAAAAACAAAAAATAGACAATTTCAGCAGCAAAAGTCAAACTTACGAATTCACCTTGTTCTTCAAGATAAATTTTCAAATCTTTTTATCACAATAAGCAGCACTATGAATATTGTGATGTATGAAAAGTTACATTTTTGTTAATTCTTCTGCCCTATTGTTATATTTTAACTCGTCCTCCTACAGAGATTCCCTGAATTTCATAGCCTATTTTCGAATAACCAAACAATAAACTCAATCATTTCAAGTTTCCCAAGCTAAAGAGAGCAAGAAAAAAAAATGAATGCAATGGTTGAAAAGCCAAGCAAAACATTGAATTATCAAAAACAAGGTTAAGACTAGGATTTGAGAAACAGATATCAGTTAAAAGGGTAGCCAAATAATTGAGTACCCAAAAGCGAAAAGAACCAAAATTGAAGGAAGAAGATGGGCATGCGCACTGGATTTACCGAGATGAGCTGGGAAGATCTGGTCGGCTAAGACATGGCTAAAAACGATGTAAAATAACAGGACGAAGAACAACACCCTCATTTCCTCCCTATTAGGGTTTATGGTATCAGCGATCGTAGAACCTCGGACGATGAAAAACAATAGCAGCTAATCCCGAATTGGAATCGCCGGGGATGAAGAAATCTCCCTTTAGAGAGGCCACCGAACAAGTCTCCCCTTTCACTTCCACGCAAACCTGCCAATCACCGCTTGCCACATCATAAAACGCTACCTGACGCAAAACTCAGGAAAATAGAATAAATATGTTGTAAATATATTTTACAAGCAAATATTTAAATGTTTACTTATTCTTTATTCTTTTTAGTTTTGAGTCTTTTGATTATTAAAAAAATTTACACTTCATTACACTTTTAATATTTTTATTATTATAAATGCTTTAATTTAATTTTTTATTTAAAAGTGAAATAATATCGTCTCTTTATTTTTTAAAAATATTATAATTAAATTTTCCATTCATCAATTGATATGTTTTTTTTTTGAGTGAAATATCTTTATGTCACTTTAGCAACTAAAATTATGTTAGATATATGTGACGTCACCCTCTTAAAATAATTTTTTAACTAAAAATACTTAATTTTAATTATTTACGTGTTATTTAAATAATTCATAAAAAAAATAATTTGATATTCTTGTCAACATTTTTACAACAAAATAGTATAATTAATTCATTTTAAATTAGAGTGACAAAAATGTGTATTCAATTCAAAAGTTTAAGAATTAATTTAGTTATAAAATAAAATTATAAAAATATATTCAAATTTTTTATATACATTTGAAATGAAATGTCATCCTTAAATATGTTTTTAATTGTCATAATAGTTAGTTGTGGTTGTCCTTTAGACTTAGTATCACCAATGGAAAAAAAAATAATTAATATTAATGCTTCTACTATTCTACACCTAAATATTCTCCACTTATATTAATGTATTTTTTTATATAATAAAAATGTTTTTAATTTGATAGAAATAAGAACGCATAGTACTAAAAGCCTTTTCTTTCAGTGCAAGCAAACGGAATAATACTGAGATTTACAACCGTCAGATTCATCAGAAAACGGACGGTTCAAGATGCAATAAACATTCTTGCACTTCGGGATTGAGGGGTGGGATATTAGTTTGTGATTTGTGATTGGCAGTTGAGTGGGGCCCACGATGGTTCGTTACCTTTTGCTTACGGCGGCAAACCAAAAGCATGGGTCCCACCAATAGGTTTTCCACTGCCTTCTTCTGTCTTCCTTTTTTTTTTTTTTTAATCTTTTATAAAAGAAGATATGCGTGATATATTTCTATTTTTGTGATTAATTTTTTTTTTATTTTTGTAAATTAAATTTAAGAAATTATCAATCTTAGCAAATTATTTAATTAACTCTGCACTAAATATAAAAATTATAGAAATTTGAATTAAAAAATATAGTAATTCAACTCAAGTAATCTCATTTACTTTACTTGTTATATAAAACAAATTTTTTGAGAATCCATAGTTACATTAATTGGAGCTTGGCGAAATAATCAAACTAATCAAAATGGAGGAAAAAAAATAATGGGAAACTTTGTGAGACACCAACTGCCACTCAAAACTCACCCAAAAAAAATGAAAGGATGGGCTTGGCATTTAGGATATATAATAACATGTGCTTGCCAATTCTCGTCAAGGTAAGCTAGCTAGCAAATTGGATTTCTTGAAAAAAAAAAACAAAAAATTTGGATGTGTAGAATATATGGGATCCACCATATTTTTTTTAATATTAATAATCTTTTTTTGTCAATATTTTGGAGAATATATTATTTGCATTTGAGAAACTCTGCTAACGAGCCTACGTTATCTAAATTTTCTCCGCTTTTGTGGCGTTTACGTCAAGGATTTGAAAATTCTTACAGATTACAAAAGGACCAGCTGAACCTGGGGTAACATTTCATCCTTCTGCAGACTTTCTTGTTCTGTCCTCGTGTCTGGGTTTTCTTGGTGAAGTTTGAAGCTTTTCCCAGAATTTGTCATCCAGATAAGTTCCTCTTTCTCACCAAATTCTGGGTTTTTATCTTTTCTAATAGAAACAGAGTGGGTTGTCAGGTTTGGATAGGAATATCTGTTTACTTTCGTTCCGGTTGGGTTGTTCCTCTCTGAGTTGGGATTATTATAGAGAGGAGCATACGTTTGCATTGGCTGTGTTCAGATTCTCTGAATTTCAGCCATTCTGACTAGAGGACAACCCAGTCGATCTTCAGTAGCTTAACTTTTAAGATCTTGAAGTTTGTTCTCTAAAAGCTCCCACTAATAATTGGAGATTTTGTTGTTGAACTTTCTTCTGGGTTTTATATGGGGACTGTTCTATGAAGTTGGTGACTTGTATCAATTTGATAGAAGTATCTATTAAATGATTGGCTTTTGAATATTCTATCAAGTTGATAAGCTCATCTGAAGTTCTTTCTTATTAAATTGTCTACTTTGGGAAGGACTTGTATTGTACTACTGGAGTTTGGATAGTTATCTTGTGTATGCACTTGGTTTATTAAAAACATTATCTTCCTTTCTTATGTTCTTGACTGGACTGAACTGTGAGTTGGTCTGAAGAGAAGTATAGAGTCAGTTTTCCTGGGTTAGTTTCTTTATTGTTGGATCGCTGGGTCCAAAATGGGTAAGAAAAAGAAACAGGTAGGAGAAACATGGGGCGAAAATAGTAGAAATCAAAGCAAAATTGGAGATAGTAGCTCCAAAGCTTATGATAAGGATACTATGGTATTTATATCCATGTCTAAAGAGTTGAAGGGTGAGGGGAACAAGCTGTTCCAAAAGAGTGACCTCGAAGGAGCTATGCTAAAATATGAGAAAGCCCTCAAATTGCTTCCAAGAAATCATATAGATGTGTCCCATCTACGGAGTAACATAGCTGCATGCTACATGCAGATGGGACTCAGTGAGTACCCTAGGGCGGTTCATGAATGCAATTTGGCTCTTGAAGTTACACCCAAATACAGTAAAGCACTTTTGAAGAGGGCAGGATGCTATGAAGCTTTAAATAGGCTGGATTTAGCTATGAGAGATGTTAGTACCGTTTTGAAGATCGAGCCAAATAATATCATGGCATTGGAAATTTCAGAAAGGGTGAAAAATGCTCTTGAGGAGAAAGGATTAAAAGTTACTGACACAGTAATTGAGTTGCCTCCAGATTCTGTTGAACCTCCTTACGCTTTGCCTCCAGAAGAAGTAGTAAAAGAGAAGACATGCAAGAAGAAGAACAAAAAATTTGAGCTGATGGCTGCTGATAACACAATTGTAGAAAAGCAGGCTGGGGAGAAATTGGAAGAGAAGAAGGCTGAGGACAGCATTGAAGAGCGGAAGGCTGTTAACAAATCCAAGAAGGTGACCAAGGAAAAAATTAACGAGAACAAGGCTGATGTTAAGGAGGTTGTGGAGGAAAAAATCAATGGTAGAAAGGAAGATGTACCCAAGAAAACAGCAAAACTTGTTTTTGGTGAGGATATTAGATGGGCAGAATTGCCAGTTAATTGCAGCCTCCTGCAGCTAAGGGAAGTTATCAGTGAACGATTCCCAAGCCTAGGAGCAGTTCTTGTCAAATACAGGGACCAAGAAGGTGATTTGGTCACAATCACTTCTGATGAGGAATTAAGATGGGCTGAAACATCAGCAGAATCACAGAGCTCTATCCGATTGTACATAGTGGATGCCAATCCTGCGCAGAATCAATTCCATGAGACAATTAATGAAAAGAAGGGGCAAAGGCCTGGGACTGATAATGCACCTGAGAATGGTTGCGTGGTAAAAGAAAAGGAAATTATTAGTTCATCTTGCATTGAGGATTGGATAATCCGGTTTGCCCAACTATTCAAGAACTATGTTGGATTTGAATCTGACAGATATTTAGATTTTCACGAACGTGGAATGAAGCTCTATTCTGAGGCCATGGAGGAGACAGTTACAAGTGAAGAAGCACAAGGCCTATTTGACATGGCAGGAGATAAGTTCCAAGAGATGGCAGCTCTAGCATTGTTCAACTGGGGAAATGTATACATGTCTAGGGCCAGAAAGAAAGTGTATTTCACAGAAGAATCTTCTAAAGAGCATCTGTATGAACAGATAAAAAATTCATATGACTGGGCACAGCACGAGTATAAAAGAGCAGGAGAAAAATATGAAGCGGCCATTGAAATTAAATCAGATTTTTACGAGGGCTTCCTGGCATTAGGGCAGCAGCAGTTTGAGCAAGCAAAACTTTCTTGGTATTATGCAATTAGCAGTAATGTTGAGTTAGCAACATGGCCCTCTGCTGAGGTTCTTCAACTTTACAACAAGGCTGAGGAAAATATGGAGAAAGGAATACAGATATGGGAAGAATCACAAGAGCAGTGCTTGAGTGAAACCTCCAAATCAAAGGATGTCAAGGTACATTTGCAGAACATGGGATTGGATGGGCTATTTAAAAATATGTCATCAGAAGAAATTGCAGTACAGGCAGCAAATATGAGGTCTCAAATAAATCTCCTGTGGGGTACTATGCTATATGAACGTTCAATTGTGGAATTCAAATTAGGGCTGCCAGTATGGCATGACTGTCTGGAAGTTGCAGTTGAGAAGTTTGAACTTGCTGGAGCTTCTCCAACAGATATAGCTGTAATGTTGAAGAACCACTGTTCAAATAATGCTGCTATAGAAGGTACTTCTCCATGCTAGAAACTTTTGTATCGAAAATGATATATATATATATATACACACACACACTAATATTCTTCACTAACAGGTCTAGGATTCAAAATCGACGAAATAGTACAGGCATGGAATGAGATGTATGAAGCTAAAAAGTGGCAGAGTCAAGTTTCATCATTTCATTTGGAACCCTTATTCAGAAGGCGAATTTCCAAAATTTATCATGCCCTAGAGCTTGTATGATTTGCTTCTTATTCTCCGAGTTGATGGAGAGTAACAGAGGCAATACTCACTTATGCTTCTCTTGTGCCTGGAATGCAGTCTTCATCAAAAGGTAAATGACACCCATACTGATAACATTCATTGTTTTTTATTTTAAGTATTAAATTTGATTGTCCATGACATTCCATAGTCATCATGATTTGTTATCAGATATGTCTGTTTCTGTAAAATATAATAGCATCTTGCAAAAGCTTCTTACCGACTTGAGCATAAATCAGTGTGTTTATTGTAATGGCATCTACCTTACTTAAATGGGTTTTCACATTAATTCTCAGGACCTTCACTTGGCTGGAGGCTACATTGTTAATTAGCACAAAACTAATTCATTTCTTAGGAGCTATTTGGATCTTTTAATCTGAAATTAACTGCTAAATTTTGTGATTACATGATACTGTATTAGCTATATTATTAAATACCTGCATTTCGGAGGTCCAATAGTTGGGCATCATTTGTAGATAGTGATTGAAAAAGATTATTATAAGCATAATATGACTGCCAACCAACCATGTTCACTGTTCAAGTATTATAAACAACAAGATTATTCTCACTTTTTTGTTTATGCTTGACGTCAATTTCTTCCATCATGTTGTTAATACTGCAGACTTAGTTGTCTTAGTTCATGGCAGAGACAGTCTCAGCAGAGATACCAATAAATACTTGCAGCATTTACTTCATGAATATATAGTTAAATTTTCTCCATTCTGAAAAATATTTACTGGAAAACCTGAAATTACCTGATCGTTTGCTTTCGGTTTTTGTTAAAGTGATGGATATTTTCTAAAGCTCAACTTAATTCTCTGCTCAGTACTCAAATGTTTAATGATACTAGTTCGCATTCTTTGAACATAACTTTGGTTCATTGGTTTTCTGCAGGTTTTTCTTGCTACTTTTAAGCATTTTGAGTCAACTTTGTACTTTTAGAAGAACTTGTCTTTTCGATGAGAATAGATGTTCCAAGAACATAAGGTCTTAGACTTCCATTACACGTTGGGAAGATGGAGTTGCAGGAATTTTCATTTTAGCTTGTTTCTGCCTTAGTTCACATTGCTTCCCTTTTGATTGTCAGTTTTCTTGTGATCAATAATAAATTACCTTTGTCCCAAAAGTAGTAGGAGAGAGAGTTTGTTTGCTTTGTAACTTATCCAGGTGTAACTACTCGTTAGTATTCGTAGAGATTTCCTTGTACTAGATCATTTAACTTGCTATGGCAATTTATATTACAGTTGAATAACAAAGAAAAAGACATGCCGCAAAAGGAAAGAGAGAAAAATATCTGCTGGCCACGAGTTCCCCGACGTTGTCAATCCAAAATCCACCAATTTCAGAAACATGGTCATGATTTATTATAGGGGTAGTGGGGTACCATAAAAGCCAGTCAGCAATCTCAATACCCTAACCCGGCATGAGAGTTACTCAATCTAATACATTCGAATAATTACGTTAAGAAACTAGGCTATGTTTGATAGGAAGAATCAAAGTAAAGGAATGGGAACGTGAATTTCATTCTTTTATATAGTTGGTGAAAACGGTGAAAAATATAAATTCTAAGTAATGTTGATTCCTTCCTACAAAATAAAATAATGTATAATACCTCTAAAATTAGGTGAAAAATAATCAGTGTCAGAGAAAGAAAAATAAAAATAAAAACTTAAATATTTTTATTATTTTATTTATTTATAAAATTTTTTATAATTATAAATATATATATTTAAATTAAAATTTTTAATATTGTTTAACAAAATTTAATTCAAATTTTTATATTAATAATATTTTATTTTATTTTATATTTAAAATAATTTTTTAAGTTAAAATAATATTATTATTTTTTAATAGTATTTTTATCTTTTTGTCAATTTTTATTTTATTTTATTCTATTGTCCTATCAAATATAATTTTAATCATAGTATTCCATTTCATTTCATTTTTAATTTTTATTCTCATTTCTTTTATTACCACCAATCAAACGAGGTCCTATATTACGACCACAATGCATGCTATTTAAAAAATTTATTTTACTTATTACCTCAGAACGTTATTACATAATGCACTGACAATTTAAAAAGTTCCAATAAACATATACTTAAGGGTGTATAAAATCGATCTGGATCGAATAAAATTGACCAAATAAAAAAAAAATTGATTTAAAATAAGTTAAATCAATTTTTTATAAGAAAAAATCGATTGGTTCGGTTCGATTTTCATTTAAAAAAAATTTGAACCGAACCAATCAATTTATTTATTACATATTAATATATAATATTATATTATTTAAACCTCCCAGGTCTCTGTATTTCTCGAAATCTATAGGTTAGTTTATTCACGTGACTTTTGCTCTGCAAAACGTACGTTTTGAATTGCTATTGACAATTTAACAGGCTTTTGTAATTTTTTAAGAATAAAAAAATACCACATTTAAAAAGTGCTCTCCAACTAAGACTAAATAATTAAATAAATTAAATATTACACTTTTCAATGCACTGAAGGTTCTTCCTGCAAGTCATTTATTCTCTTTATTATTTTTCTTTCAATTCATGCTCTCGTTGAAACTAAAAAAGAGAATTCAAAGAAATTCAATGACTGGCCTTAAGACAAGATAAAGAGTCATTTGCCATTATCAATTTACTACTAAACAACATGGCGAAAAGAGAAGAACACAGCCGAAGCGTAAAGATTAAATAAACTCGAGAACACGTACTACCGTTAGCAATCGCAATTCGTCCTTACTTAGGAAATCAAAGCTCAAGACTGAACAACCAAGTTTTGATTGATCATAATTTTTTATTTTTAAATTTCAGCCAACAACATACTTACTAGCCTTCTGGGAGGGGCAGGGTCTTAGGCCGACAATTGTAATTGTGTCAAACTAAACTAAATCAATTATTAATAAATTCAATTTAGTTCGATTTTATTATTTTAAATTAAATCAATCGGTTTAAATTTTTTATATTTTTTTATAATTAGTTCGATTTAGTTCAGTTGAAAAAATTGACCGAACCGAACCTCTGCATACATATACCTCCAAAAGAGAGAGTAAAAAAGACAACTAAAAACTGAAATTCACAGCCTGCAAAATATAGTTTACATCCTGCATAATTACATCTTTTTTTGGCCAACAGCATAATTGCATCCTTGCATGCATGGATTTTATGTACATTCATGAGAATCACCTCTTCTTACCTTCTATTACTTAATGACCATTTATAAATATCCAAAATAAAGAGTTATCAATATGTACAGAGAGCTGTCCCAGACTAAGACACAATGCTCACATGTTGCTGGTCTATTCTGGTCGAAAGCTCATCAAATTAGGAAGGTCAGCTGACTGAAGCTTCTTGATTTCAGATGCAGTAACCTTGCAAGAATCCAAAGATAGAGTGCGTAAATTCTTCAAAGGCTTCAAATACTGTAGTCCCCCATTGGTTATATGAGAATTTGAAACATTTAGCGACCTCAACGCAGTCAATCCTGCATTCACGTAAAGATATACAAGATGGATTAACTCAAGTTCAAGCATAAGAACATAGTGAAAATCTTGCAGACATCTTCCAGTGGAGGCTACTTCACAGGAGAGGACTGTTAGCATGAAGTCTACATGGAAAGAAATAAGACCCCTAATGGGAACAGAGCTTGGGTGCACAGGGATGGGGCACAAAATTATGAGAATCAGTGGATCTTATTCATTTCTTGCAGAAAGCGGTGCTGTTCTAGCTAACTATGAGACATCCATGCAGGATTCAGGTCTCAATTTGCCAGGTAGAAGTTAGAACTTCAAAAGGAGCAATCAACAACTTTTTTTTATATGATCAAACATGGAGCAAGGAGGACAGAATCAAACACGAATACAAACAAATAAAATTTTCCACCTAGAATTTTTTCTTTCACATATTGAAACTCTGTTCTCTAAGAACTAGTTGTCAGAATTATACTGGTATATCATCTGCAAGTTTACTAAATATAGTGCTTTACGACCAGCCAAGTCAAACTAGCAAAATTAGGCTATAAATAGCTGAGTCATTAAACTTTCAATCCAAGTCTTTGTGCCATCTGTCACATCATATCAGTAAAATCATTGTTGTTCAATTTATGTTACAAGGAAAGTGCAGAGTAATAAAGACAAGCAGAATATACCGGATATCAGTTCCAAGGTTTTATTTGTCAAGGTGCAATTCTGGGACAGGTTTAGGTGTGCCAAGGAGACAATATCTTTAATATTTTTGATGCCTGCGTCAGTTAATCCTCCACCACATATTTCAAGGGATTGCAGGTTCCTGAAGTCTGCTACATGAAAACATAAGAAATCCCAATCAATATTCATTCCCTTAATTAATCTAGAACACTAGGGTGAAAAAAGCAGTATAATTTACAAGTGACAGTCAACGCAGCGGTGAATGTAGTGAGCTTCAGTCTGTTTGTCATTAACTGGACCTTTTCTTTTTTCTTCTAGCCAAGATATGAGAGTTTGGATTCTTGATTCTTCAGGTATTTTTTTTCTTGCAAATCTTATTTTCAGTTCCTTACTCATTCTCTCATGCGGGAAAAATTTCTTCTCCAAATGGAAATCTAAAGCTCCTTACTAAGGTTAAATCCTTTGTGTGGACAGCAATACTCAATAGGACAAACACAAATGACATGTTGTAGGTTCGATTGCCCCCTATAGCTCTTTCCCTTGATGTGTGAGTAATGTGCAGATCTGGTTATGAAACTCTGTCCCACTTTTTTCTCCATTGTCCAGCAATGAGTTAATTTTGTAACAACCTTTTTGGTATTTTAGCTGGGTGTGTCCTAGTACTTTGGAACAATTTCTCCTTATTTAGTTCAAAGGTTTTAGTAACATGAAGGAGAACAAAACATTGTGGCAATGTGCAGTTCTCGGGATATTCTAGTATGTATGGTTGGAGAGGAATGCCCATATCTTCAAGGGCATATATTCGCCTTTACATATGTTATGGGATAGAATTGTGCATATGATTTTACTTTGGTGCTCTTGGCATGGGTTTTTTAAGGGAATAACTATTTCTCATATGCAAAGAGATTGGACATCTCTTTTATACTCATGAGTTTCCTAGGACATTTGATCCTTTGTTATGTTATTAGATTGTCTTGTCATTTCTGATTTGAGGATAACTTATCCACCAAGTCGTACTTTTTTTCTCTCTCTAATAAAATTTCTTCTTTTATCCCCAAAAAAAAAAAAACGTAAAACTGATGACTCGCAATCAGGTGTGTTAAAGTAGTTCTACTGTTGGCGTCCAAGAAGAAGAATAAAGGAAATCAACTACGGATTGAAAGTCAAATTAACATATTCATACGTCGTAAATATGCAGCCCCAGAGTCTGAAATTTGAGCTCCAAAAAGATCCAACTTTATCAATCCACTCAGACCTGTAAAAGACAAGCCAACGAGAGTGATAGGCATATGTTAAGTACAAAGGACAAAATGCAACTAGAGATAAAGCTAGATGAATTACTGAATTCTAAGTTTATTAATCTTTCCATCCTTCATTTTCTAAATGGAGGATGCAAAATCTATCTAGCTGTAGTTGACACCAAAAACATGTATAATTTTATAAAAAAAAATGATATGAATAAATCATAATTATGGTTCTGAAAAATCACATTTATCTGTTAAAGGCCACTACGATTTTAAGCTAAGAAAAACAAATGGAAAAGAAATAAGAGAATTGCGATAATAATTCATCTCGAAGTTGGAAAAAAAAATCTTATCCTTTCATCCTTCATTTTCTAACCTACACAAGAAGGTTTTCACTCGGTGGTGGTGGTCAAATGGTCTAGTAATTAACTACATATTAATATGAACACTGAAGCAGCAGGGAAGGAAAAAAAAAAACCTCTTATCTTACAGATGGCACCACCAAAAAAAAAAAAAAGTTGTAAGTGGCTTCTAGCGTAAATAAAATTTGATTCTTTTCAAATTTGGAAGGAATTCATTTCAAACAGAGCCCTTTGGTTATGACAAAATTGAAACCCGCATTTCAATCAAATATCTGAGACAGTCCAAGATTCAAAACCAAAGTCCAATGGTTACAATACAATAACTTATCAGTTTTCCAATAGCACGTGGCAAAGGTGTTGTGGAAGAAATAAGTGAAAATAAAGATGTCATCAATTTTAAACATCTTTTTTCACACTTTAAAAATGTTATGTAAAAAAATTACATATTGGTAATAGATATCGGAGGTTAGTAGGACATTTCAAAGAAATCCCACCTCCAATGGAAAAAAAAGAATGGAGAAAGTGAAAGAACACAAGGAATATGTACGATGGTTAACAAAAATAAATATGCAGATCACATGGTTAACAAGTAATAAAAAAGAAGCATTTAGAAGGCTTGAAAAACAAATAAAATGAGTGAACCACTCAAAAGGAAAGAGATAGGGAAAGATGGAAAAGGTGCCTCACAAACATGTTGGACACAAGTCTATCTCCTAGCTTCTTTTTAAATATATCAAATTAAATAAAAAAAGAAAAATAATGCAACATGTTTCAGCCAGAGTAGTTTGTGATGTGTTCAATGGTTTACATTGATGCTTGTTCATCATTAGATAGTACATTAACAATACATTTTACACAGTAAAAGAACTAACTTAAAATAGATCCTGTGGAACCACGAAGCAGAAACACATAAATACTTACTTGTGAGATTTGCAAGTCCAGCATCAGTAATCTGCCGGGCATCCAGATTAAGTGATTTAAGAGATGTCAATCCTGACAGCCTTTTCAGACCACTGTCATTTACTAAGGTAAATGACAGATTCAAATTTTCCAGTTTGTATAAACCTAAATAAAATTAAGAATGATATAATTCAGCACATGCATTATGCATGATCCACATTGATCTTTACCATGGTCTAATCAAATAGATAAATAGAAAGAATACAGATAGATATGTATATGTTTGTGTATATGTAGATGTATCTGCAAATATTCACAAATAGACAAAGGGATAGCTTAAGCTAAGAAATCACGAAACCATAAAAGCAAGATGGTTTTTATCTATGCTTTTTCAAAAAGAATAAGCTGTGGCCGAACCTAAGCACTGCAGAGTTGTAAGAATAAGATAAATTTAAAAAAATTCATCACTTATAAATACTTGATGGGCTTACTGAAATTTATCTTCCATCAAACTAATGAACAGTTTCTGACCACATTTCAAGGGTGGGTCACAGATTTAACACGATTACAATTGTAACAAATCTATTAGAATGCACAATTTCAAATAATATACAACTTTTGAAAATTAAATAACAAGGCACTAGGCAATATTGTACGAAAAGCAAAAATGTAGGATATCTAGTCATAGTAGTTTAATTATTATTTAGCAGAGAAACATACAACCACAAAAACCCAAAAAATGAAAAAAATTTCATCATTGAGGATTGCATCATTTAACCTGATATATATCGAAGCCCATTGCTGCGAACTTTAGTATCGGACAACTCTAGACTTTTCAAGAGAGTGAGGCCTGAAAGAACATTAAATTATAAATTTCATTGCGTATGTAATGTAATACTTCAAAACTAGATATTGATTCAAGAATCCTCCTACTCTGTTAGAACCTTTTCTTCCCCCTTGAAGACAAGGATTGGGAAGGATATGTTTAGTATATTCAAGGATAAATTAACAGCAACAAGAATTTAAACCACCAGACACTGCATGGTGCTTACGAGTTCAAGCCTAATCTTCAGAAACAAAATGTGACCATAGTGTCTCTCCATAGACCCCCACACACATGTCAATAGAATATTGAAAAGGTATAAACAGCCTATTTAAATTAAAACAATGAATTGCCCTTCAAAACCACAAAATGGAAATGGATAAAATGCAACAGTAAACCTGCCAAATTAGCTAGCCCTTCATCACCTATCTCACAAGAATCCAGATTCAAATACTCCAAATTTGTTAAACCTGTCAAGAACCAACCAATTAAGGATATAATCTAACACTCAAAATATTAGAACAACGTACAAGTTGCATGCATGATGGTAGTTAAGCCAATAAGCCTTGCTTGCCCACATATGGCATGAAGCATTCCCTTAAAGAAGATTATTAGGATTAGAGTCTAAACAGTAGCATCAGAAAATTGCTGTCTATCAAATGACAAGATTTATTATATAGCCATTGACTCCTTGAACAAATATCATATGCCATCATTTTTTCATGAATCTCATTATGCTCTCCTTGATTATCACATATCACAAACATCTCGCAAAGGTTGAATCCAGCAACATAGGTCAGATAAAGTTTGTTTCATGTTTAATTACGGAACAGAAATCCAATAGGTGAAGAACAAGCCCATACATAAAACATGTGATTACTTCGTTGTGGCAGAAGACAGGTAAAAAATATAACTAGAAGCTATGCAGGGATGTGCAGTAAATTTTGTGAGTGCGTAAGGAAGATAGAAGGGCTTTTAATTTTTCTCTTAGTTTCTTGTTAGCCTGTTCATTTTACAACTATTTTCAATATCAACAGTATGCAATTTTGCCATGAAAGTATTGGTTCTTATGAATTTCATACCAACGACTTAATTACGGTTTTGTTTCGAGTGCTATGCTCATAAAGTATTCTGCATATTAGCATTCAGACATAGCAGCTATTTCTTGCATAGACCATTTTAGCTAGCTACATTTTTTCCATTTTCCAAATAAGTAAATAAATACGGAACAGTATCGTGGGCATGAGCAGATGATTTTGGGACAACTTGAATGCCCTATACCACATAAGAAAGTAATCTGCAGAGAAACAAAATAAAACTTAAAACCATTTTACATCATTTTAATAAATAGGAATGGTAAACTCACTAAATTAGTCCCCCACTCAATCTGAACAATTCTAATGGTCTTATGACAAAAATGAGGTTCTAATAATGATCACTGGCCTTGGGCATACTTTATCATGTTCGCACAAAATATAAATAGTATACAATACAACCATGTCATTGTTTGGATATTAAAAATAGAAAAAGAATTTACAAGAAAAATGAAGTAGAGAGGTCAGAAAGAACCTTTCAGATGAACTAAACATGCGTCTGTGATTTTGTTAAATCCCAAGCTTAATTTCTTCAAGTTTTTAAGACCTGCAGAAAAGGATAATTAGAAAGCATATATACGTAGTTTTCTGTGTGATGCTTGAAGGCAATAAAGTTGGTCATTATATATCACAGTCAAACTCACCAGAAATTTTCTCAAATTTGTCATCAGGAAGCTCACATCTGTCAAGATTTAAGCAATCCAAGGCCACTAAGGCTGTACCAGAAAGAAGAAATAACCATAAACTGACTGACAAAGTTTGAGATTTTAAAACAATAATCAACATGAGTTTTCAACATCAGTCTTGGCTGCTTTAGTGACAGTCATATGCACACTAGAACTGTCTCATTCATAGTGATCAAAATGGCTTCCAGGAAATGCGTACATTGCTGTCTAAAATCTAATAAAACAAAGTAAACCTTAAAAGAATAAAAGTATGGGGAAAAAACAACGAAAATTTACCAGAAATAGACTCTAAACATGCAGGAGTAATATTGCACCCTTCAACGTCCAATTTGGTAAGCTTCTGCAAACCTGTAAAGCAGAGAAAAATAGCTAGGCAATGTACAGAACAGAATAGCACGACACATGAAGAACATTGCACTTTAAACATAGTCAATAACTTAACATGTCATTTTGATGATGTTGATATATGTTCAGAAACAAAGCCTTTAAAGTTAGAATTGTGTATAATGCAGGAGCAACAGCAGATAAACTCATTGTTACAAACTTGGAAAGGATGCCAAATAATATTAAACATACCCCTCAAATAAGTAATTCCAAGATCTGAAATACTGGTGTTGGAAATTTGTAACTCCTTAAGATTTGTAAGCCCTGAAACATCAAACAATGACTGTCAAAGCATAGAACTTGACCTCACTATTTGCATCTAAAAGCAAGAGGATCTGACAATAGATAATCTCATGCAGTTATGAATCCACATGTTCTAAAATAAACCCATACCAAAACAAACTGTTGGGCATAGTTACATTTTACTTCCAATTCCTAAAGTAAACAAATGATAGTTTATATGTACCTTTAACAGATAGCAATGAAATAGCATGAAAATAACATAATAAGACTAAATATTTAAGCAATACACAGGCCACACTCAAGCAAAAAATTGTTTTACCAGGTACAAAAAAATCAATCATACATATGGACTAAATAAGTAAGTTGATTATGCTTCAAAATAAGATATGTTTATCCAGTATATCTATTCAATATTTTCCATTTCTTTCCCTTTTTACTTTCATTATTAAGAAGTATTAGTATTACCGAGAGCCCCAGGAAAAGTAAGAATTTAAAACAAAACACAGATAATTCATCCAGCAGTTTTTTTTTCCTCAAGGGAGACTCCAATAGAACCTCCTAGTGAAAAAATGTTTAGTTGTTATTGTTGAGGCATCAATAGAGAGCCTATTCTAGGAGGGAGAGGGGAAGCATGGAAAATTGAACCCCCATGCATCAGGACCTCCTAGCACATATCCAGAGGAGGTGACACTTGAGCTAAGGCTCCTTGACTCGTCTAGCAGTTTTTGAGCGACAAATTTACATACAAAGTATTATTATCATGGTTTATATCAGTAGACAGTAAGAAGGAAGTTTTTTAGAAAATGATATCAATGTATCATTTCTAAATCATTAATATTATCATTATTACATATATATTCAGTTACCATTAGCACCATTTAAATTAAATGGAACAGGAAAAACTTAATTTTTTATTTTATTTTCTCAAGTCATTGACATTATCACGATGACATATATTATCAGTTACCATTAGCACCCTAAACTATTGGAACAAGAAAAACCTCAACTTATTTTCAATTACGACAATAACAACAACAACTAAACTTTTGCCCATTAGATGGAGTCGGTTACATAGATCGAACGGCGTCACAGTAGCTTATCATAAATGAGATCAATAGATAGGTTATTAACTATTAAATCATTCTTAATTATTTCACCTATTATTTTATTTGGTCTCTCTCTACCTCTAATTATCGGACTATTCTCTATTTGATATACTCTTCTCACTAGAGCTTCTGCAAGTCGTCTCCACTCATGACCAAATCACTTAAAGCGAAATTTTACCATCTTCTCCACAATAGATGCTACTCTAACTTTCTCTCTAATGTACTCATTTCTAATCATATCTCTTCTGGTGTGTCAACTTATTTTCAGTTACCATTAATAAATAGGCTATGGTTTATGAAAGAAGTTCAGAGACTTAGAAAGGATGGTATCTAGACTAGAGTACAAAAGTTCCTGAACATCTAAGTTTTCCTTATCTACGTGGCATAAATTATAACTGAACATAAAACAATGAAAAAGTTTTTACAGGCCCAAACCAAAAGTTTCAATAAGAGAAAGCAAACCCAACTCTCTAAGCCCAAAAGAGATTTTAAAAAAACTCATCTTTTTTTTTGGTGAAAAAGATTAAAAGTATTTTAAAAATTAGAATCTTTTAAATAAATTTTAAATAGCCTCCATATGCATAAAAAATTGTTTGATATCTTGTACAAAAGCATATCTTTCACATATATCAAAGACCAAATATAGTGCAAAGAAGGAACAAAACCATGTTTTTAATAAAGCCCAATATTGAAAGTTAGTAAATTTTAGGTAATCATCCCTTTTAAGAAAGAATGCTTTTCTCTATTGTCCATCCCCCATCTTCTTTGGCTAAGCAATCTCTACTTGCCAAACTTAAACATGAAAAACAATGTGACTGAGACACTGAACATTGTATATATCATACAAAAACTACGTTTGAATTATTCATGAGAATCCCCAACGCACAGACACAAGACACCGTATTTTCAACATTAAATGTTTACTACAATAAAAACCCAACACCTCAATACCTGAGATAGCCTTTATGTCTGAATCTATGACACATTTACAGCATCCAATATTAAGAGACTCCAGCTTTTTCAAACCTGTATAGAAAAAAATCAAAGGAATCTAAGTCTATAAAATATTAAGCCCTTCAATATGTATCTATAAATGGGAATCTCAGCATGGTAGCATCAAATATTGAAATCATAAGGTTCCTTGAAGGAAAGTCTTTAACATTTAGCAAATTATAGTACCTACCTCCACTATTCAGCAGAGGCTAGAGTATTAGTTGTCTCATCCCAAATGAAACAATTTCGAAAAAACCAAAAATTTATAATGAAAATTTATCTAGCATTATCTTTTTAAGACTGGTCTAATTGTACTTGTTTATGAATAACTAAACCAAAAGTGATTGATTCAACAAACATCATAAACATTATCAAAGATGAAGGTGCTCAGGTTCTTCAAGAAACATCAGAGACATATGAAATCCTCGATAAATAATCAAAAAAATCCATTAAATGTACAATAGATTGGAGAATCTGACAAAAAATACAAGGGAAAATAGAGATAAGTTATTTGAATAACAATAATACTTGTATTCCAGCCTAATGAAGTTCATTTTATGCCACTGTACCATATTATTCATATGTCATGCTCAACTATATATTAATGAACAATCAAACTTATTTTATGTTACCACAGGAGAGTTTGGCTGTTCAAGCTGCTAAGTACATTAACAACAAATTAATCATGAAAATGCAAAATTTCAAGGAAAGAAACCTTTAAGATGAACAAATCCACCATGAACCTCTGGACACCTCTCAAGGTCCAACTTCTCCAAGTTAACTAGGTTGGAGAAGGCACGCATTCCATCAGGTGTGATAATGCTGCTCTTTCTGATACTCAAGGAAGTCAAGTTTGAAAGACCTATGCAACAAAATCAGTGACTATTCATGACAACCAAAATGGAATCAGGAACTCTTAGCCAGTCAGCATGATAAACATGAATACGAGACATCAAGCACATAATGCTACTATATATTGACTACACAGAGTCAATAATAATGAGGGTTGCACCTCAATTGAACTTTGTCATACACATTACAAGTTTTCAAAAACAACAAGGCAAATAATATGATTTGACTTGTGCAAGACTCAAATATCACTATGCAATGGCAAATTCTACTGTGTTACACAGATCAAGAATAAAATGTAAACTTGGTATGCCACACAAGCCATGACGTAAAATGATCATAAGAGACCTTAAATAATGAAATTTTCAGCCATAAATAAAAAAAAAAATTTACTAGAGCAAGTAATTTCCAATATAATCAACACGCACCCTATCTTCGTCAAAATAGCTTACGACCAATGACAGAGCCAGGACTATTATCAGGGATCAAAGTTTAAATGAGGCTGAAAAGTATGACGAGTACATTAATTTCATAGTGTAAGAATATTCTTAGCTCCTAAGAAAAAAAAAGTATAATTATTGATTAAAAACAATTAAATGAAAATTTAATGATTTATTTGAGACTGTAAAGTATTTTAATAGAGGCATATAATACACAAACACACACACACATTCATGTTTTAATGAAAAATTCTAGCTCGTCTACAATGCCATATTTTTATAGAAAATTCATATGTCAATTGATTATCAAATAACTAAACAAGGTTTGATTATTTTTGAAAAAAAAAATCTATCAAAAAAATTATTGAAAAAGAAATGAACTGATTTAAATATTGATAATTTAGTAATAATTTAATTGAATAACATAACTTAATTAAATATTTCAAATATAATTTAAAAGAAATTTTTATATGATCTTATATTATACTTACAAAGATATATTAGTTATTATTTATTAATTATTTGTTTATTATGTCAAAAACTCTGTCTATATTTGTATAACCGTTTTCAAGCCCGGATAAAAAATGAAGGTTATGTTAAGCGTGCGACAGCCAACGTAAAACTTTGTCGTAACTACATGAACATGTATAAACGAAGCAATAGTGTTATGGCTAGGTCGTTGCCTGAAAGCAACACGTTTTATAGTTCGAGTGTAGTGTCAAAAGAGCAAGTACCGCTACATCGACGCCCAGATACAGTAAAAAATAAGCAAGGGTTCCACACTTTAATGAACGGGTGTGAGCAAAGAAGTTAGTTCATAAAGATAAAATCTGTTTTGAAATTTGGAATGGAAACACGCTTACAGAGAAATCAATTGAAATAGTTGATACCATGACTAGGAGAAACATCAACATCATGTGTCTACAAGAAACTAAATGAGTAGGAGAAAAGACAAAGGAATTAAATTTTTTGGGTTTTAAGTTTTGGTACACGGACAAAACAAAAACTAGTAATAATGTAGGTATAATAATTGATAAAGAATGGAGAAACAATGTGGTAGATGTAAAAAAATTTGAGAGATCGGGATTATAGTTTTAAAGCTTGTAGTGCAACAGGATACTTTTAATGTGATTAGTGTATACGTACCTCAAATTGGATTAGAAGAGCTTCACAAGAGGATTATTTTAAGAGGATCTAGAAGGTTTGATTCAAAAAATACCTCTGAGAAAAAAGATTTTTCTAGAAGAAGATCTAAATGGACATGTAGGGAGTGAATCTAAAGGATACGAGAGTATACATGGAGATTTTGGGTTAGGAGAAACAAATGAAGAGAGTAAAAGTATATTGAATTTTTCTCTAACTTTTAATTTTACTATAGCAAACACTTATTTTAAGAAGAGGATAGAACATCTTATCACGTACAAGAGTGGAGGAGCAAACTCTCAAATAGATTTCTTCTTGGTAAGAAAATCAGATAGAAAATTTTGACAGTTTTAATTTTGGACGTAAGAGTAAAGAGATGAGTAGAAAGAAAGAGCAAGAAAACGGTTTCTAGAATTAGGTGGTAGCTTTTTAAGAATGAACAACAAAAGAATTTTCAAAGAAGAGTGAAAGAAGAAGGGCTTTGGGAGGTCCAGAGAAATGCAAATAATATGTGGGACGAGATGGTCAAAAGGATCAGAAATATAGGAAGAGAGATACTTGAAGAATCAAGAGGCGTTGGACCAAAAGATAAAAAAATATTGGTGGTGGGATGCAGAGATGCAAGATTAAGATTAAAAGAGAGTGTTATAAAGCGTGTCACTTAAATAAAGATTATAAAAATTAGAATAAATATAAAGTTGCTAAGAAAGTTGTGAATGAAGCGAGATTTAGAACTTTTGAAGGTTTATATCAATTTTTAAAAACTAAAGATAGGAAAAAAAAATTACAGGCTTACGAAGGGTAGAAAAAAAAAGACAAGAGACTTAGATCAAGTAAAATGTATTAAAGATAAAGTGGGTAATATTTTAGTAAGGGGGTATGATATCTAAACACGATGGAGGAGTTATTTTTTAAGACTTTCTAATAAAGGACATGAGTTGACCTGTGACTCTGACAGACTAAATATTGCAGAAGAAGACCGTAATTATACTTTTTATCGTAAAATTAAGGAGTTTGAAGTAGAGAAGGTTTTAAAGAGAATGAAAAATAGTAAAGCAGTAAGACCCGATAATATACTTATTGAGGTGTGAAAAAATCTATGAAAGAAAGACATAAATTGGCTCACTAAGTTGTTCAATTTGATAATGAAATCTAAGAAAATATCGGATGAATAGAAGAGAAGTACTTTAATCCCTATCTATAAAAATAAGGGGGACATACAGAACTGTGCCAACTATAGAGAGATTAAACTCATGAAGCACACTATGAAGTTATGAGAGAAGATCATTAAGTAAATATTAAAACAAGAGACTTAAATTACATAGAATCAATTTGATTTCATGTCAGGAAGGTCAACTATGAAAATAATTTACTTACTGCAGAGATTGATGAAAAGGTATCAAATGAGACAAAAAGATTTGTATATAATTTTTATTGATCTAGAAAAGGCTTATGACAGAGTGCTAAGAGAGGTTTTATAAAAGACTTTAGAGAAAAAAGGAGTACGTATTACATATATTCGAGCAATCAAAGACATGTATGATAAGATCGTGACTTGCGTAAAAATACAAAATGAAGATACAAAAGACTTTTTTACAATTATTGGACTCCATCAAGGGTCTTCTCTGAGTCCGTATCTTTTTAACTTAATTTTAGACGTAGTTACTGAACATATACAAGATTTGGAGTCTCGATGTATGATTTTTACAGATAATATAGTCTTAATTGGTGAATCGAAAGAAGAAATAAATATGAAGTTAGAATCATGAATATAAGCTTTGAAAACACATAATTTTCGTATAAGTAGAAGTAAAATAGAATATATGAAATGTAGTTTTAGTAAAAAGCGAACAAAAAACTATATATTAAAACAAGTTACAAGCTTTAAATATCTTGAATCCATTATACAAAATGACGGCGAAAGAAAGGAAGATATAAACCATAGGATTCAAGCGGAATGGATGAAATGGAGGAAGGTTTCGAGTGTTATTTATGATAGAAAAATACCGCTCAAAGTTAAAAGAAAATTCTACCGTACAGTTATAAGACTTACTATATTGTATAGTATTGAATGTTGGGCGGTTAAAAGACAACTTGAATATAAACTCAATGTTGCAGAGATAAGAATGTTGCGTTGGATGTATAGACATAGCAGAAGAAATATAATTAGAAATGAGTGTATTAGAAAGAAAGTTGGAGTAACACCTGTTGTGGAGAAGATGATGAAATCTCGTTCAAGGTGGTATAGACATGTGTGGAAAAGATTTGTAGAAGCTCTATTGAGAAGAGTAGATCAAATGGAGAATAGTCCGATAGTTAGAAGTAGAGGAAAGTCAAAGAAAATATTAGGTGAAACTATTAAGAATGATTTAATAGTTAATAATTTATCTTTTGATCTTATTTATAATAGGTTACTGTAGCGTCGTTTGATCCATATAGTCGACTCCACCTAATGAAAAAATGCTTCGTTGTTATTGTTATTGTTATTGTTGTCAAATATATTCTCTTCCTTTTTCTTTAACAAATAAATAAGAAGTTGAAAAATTTAGAGAAATATAGCATTATATATACATATATATGAATCTATATTGTCTCTTATATTCACAAGAGTAATATACAAAGATATTAAAAGCTTTGTGGAATTTCTATATGTAGATGGAGGTGGTGGAGTGAGAATAACAGGACTGGGGACTGGGCGGTCAATTGGCCCCTTCAACCAACCCCCCCCCCCCCAACACAAAAAAAAGAACCTGTGCATGTTTTAGTTAAGGTAACTCTCAGACTTCTAGAGTAATTATATTCTATGGAATGAACATGTGAGCATGCTTATCAGATCATTTTATGGGAAAAAAAAAGTTAATCTGAATTACGATAATTAAAGAAATGGAAAAGTTGAACATATCTATAAGGCTCATAAACTCATTGAAATGTCAAGAGAGACTCCAACATGGTCATTAAAAAGGTTTCTACAAAAAATTACAATATAAACCCATTTAATTTATTCACTGTGATCATTAGAAATGTACGAATAAAGGATAGTGCAATCAATTTGTTAGTTTTAATCAGCTTTTCATATCATGGCATATGGAAGACATCATAAACAATGAAAGAGTTCATTAGGGTTTTAACCTACAAGGACAAGGCAGCAAATTTGAACATGAATGATTCCCCAATTTTCTTAAGATACAGTAAAATTTTCAGACAAGACAATTGAGGTTTTTTGGTAAAGAGAAAAACTGCACAGATTTTATGTGAGAGCATATTTACATAGATTTTATACAGATAACATGAAAGATAGATATCACATTTCATTTTACTCAGCAGAAAGCCCCATCATTGGAACAAACTGGAAGATATTACAATGCTCATAAAATAACTAAAGTATTCTGGTTATAAATTTATAATCATAAGAAAATAATTAGTAACTGTACCACTAATGTGTTTAAGTCCATCTTCTGAAAATTGATCACAGTAATTAAGAGTTAATGCTTGGAGATTTGAGCAATCCTTAAGGAAACGCAATCCATTATCTGTCACATGAGAACCAGAAAGATCAACAGAAAGTAAAGATGACCCTTGTGAAGATATGGCATCCATCCAACCATCATGTACTCCAGGATAATCAACCAAACAAACATCCTGCCATGCAAAACAGATATCTCATAAGTAGCATGGTCTTTGTAACTGCAATGCTTAAGTACTTAAACTTGAGAAACACTTTCAATTCCACCAAACCTCTTGTACACTACCTGAAGAGCACAATCTCGAAAAGCTTCCAGAGATACATCTGTAAGGCAATGAGAATCCACCAATTCATTAAAAATTTGCTGGCTTATGTCTCTTGGAAGAATTGAGAAGGAACTGTATTTGTCAATATCCTGTTACATTTTAGCATACTTCAGGAAATGAATGCAAAGAAAAAATAACCTCTGACTAAGCTAAAGAAAGCAACTACCTTACGTATCTTGTAGATACATAACTCCAAGAGGGAAGGGCAGCTGCCCCCTCCCAAGCGATGACTTGCCATAGAATGCAAAGCTGCTGCTCTTAACCATTTTGTGCTGGCACTTCTAAAATACCTTCTGGAGACTCCTCGATGCAAATCATCATCGACTTGTTGATCTCTCTTCCTAGAACAGATTCCTCCCATTGCTTAAGTGCTTATAATCTTGATTATAATTGCACAGAATGTGCCAAAGAATGGCAAAGTCCCCATTTCAGAAAAAAAAAAACTCTGTTGGTGTGAACTGCAGGAAGAAAAATACATTATTTTTTTTTCCTGTTAATGAATTGAGAGGAATAAAGCTCCTGCAAAATTTAGCTACAGCACCAGACCACAAGTTTGGGGGCAAAATACTGTATCCTTAGTCATTGATCAAACAAACTTAGCCAGAGATCACATTACAAAAACAGTTTTTCCCCATTTTTTTAGAATACCAATAAACTGAGCAATTTTAATAACAATCTCTGTTACCAAGACGTGATAATCAACTTAGTAGTGGTAGCAAAAATTTGAAGCAGAAAAACAGAGACAGCAGCATATACCTGCATGTAATACGAAGTAGTGCTAACACTTTTGAAATGGCATAAGGTTAATAACCAGTCCTTGTACAACTGAATTAACCAGAATTGTGGGTCATGAAAACCAGTCTCTACCCTAATTTGACCATTGTTGTAAATAGTTGGGACGTGGGACAGCTGCTCTCATTCATCTCATATGAATTACCATTTACCAGTAAAAAAATGGTGATAACAAAGACACACAAATTTCTTCTGGCAGGAGCTAGATAACAAGAGAAATTCTTATATACTCTAGGAGTAAGAGAAATCTCCTACTCCATGATAGATGCAATGTTTGGTTCTCACGTGTGAGCCCAACATGAGATTGATCTCAGCCTCCAGGAGTATACAAGAAATTTTCCAGATAACAATGATAACAAACCTGACTATGTATCTCTTGAGCAATTAAATGAAAAAGGGAATTTTGAAATGAACAAGATGATCCAGTATTCTTCCTCCAAGGGGGAAACTTAAGTCAGCATCCTTCAATATATTCTGAGGACCAAAGATGCAATTAGAACTTCTTTTTTTCCCCCAGTGTACACCGAGCGTCTCCTTCAATGATAGCTTAAATAGTTCAAATATTCATTTTAGGGGGGGGGGGGGAATTATAAACGAACCCAGAAATTTGTTCTTGATCTCCATGGCTTACGTTACAACTTTTTCTCAGACACCTAACAGATAGAGAATATTCCGGTAACCGAAAAGGTGCGGAAAACCAAAGAGGATTTTGAGTGGAGATACCTCAGCCAAACTCTTCAACAAGCTGCTCGAAGATGAAAAGCAGAAAACGCCACAGAAAGCGAGTTTAGGGACTGAAACCGAAAGAGCTAGAAAGCATGGGGAGAAAGGGGCGGTTGGGATGAAGAAGAAGAAAGTGAGGAAGTGAGAGAGTGAGAGCCACGCCACCTGATGCTTGCCACGTGGCATTTGGCGCGGTGTGAGTGAATCTAAATAATTATTATAATAATAATTGGGATAAGCGCGAGGGCAAGCGGGTCCCACGTCCGCTCTTTCCGCTTACCATGGTATTGGACCATTCCATCCGTCTCTGTCCCCACCTCCTCGTCGGCTAAACGTTGTCGTTTAGTCAGGATGTTGACACCCACGTAATTTTTTCTTTTTTAATCTGTGCCCCAGATGGAACATTAAATTAAGAATTAACGTAAAAAAGCCAAATCCAATGAAGAATGATGGCAAATCCTCTCTAACCTTGAAAATGGTTAACTGCGTCTACCGCAACTTGAAACTTTCAAACCCACAATAAATTTATTTTATTTTTTCCTTTTGGGGTTAATATTTCGTCCACATAAGAATCGTGTCAGCTTAGATAGCTAAACATATCATAAGTTTACTTATCCAATTTCTTTGTCAAATATTAAATTTTTGTCGTTGTCATATATAAGATTATTATCCCTTGTCATTTTCTTTATGAATTATGTTATTTTCAAAAAAAAAATTCTCTTTTTTATGTCTCTTAATTTTCATTTGACGCTATGATAACGTGATTTCACCGAAAAAAAAAAGGAAAAAAAAAAGTAGTGATTCATAATGAGATATTTTGAATTTGTAATATAGAAGGGGCACTTGACTTAGGTGACACTTGAGTGTTAAAAAATTTCTTATATTAATATTTAGGTAAAAAGAAAAAAAGAATGAAGGCATCTTCTACCTCATTAAAATCATAGTCCAGTAATTGATTTGTAACCAGGAAAATTGTTATGGATAGATATCCACAATAAGTTTTCCATATATGGGTGCAAACATTATACCGCAAGAATTTTTGCAAAAGCGTGCACGTCTGGATTGAAGGGTTACTTGTAAAACAAGGGAACGAGAAAAAAAAAATTAATAGCTTCAGCCTGCTTTGTCATTTTAAGACTCCACTCAAAACTGAGTAAGAGTCATCAACCAAAAATTATAATTTTAATATTATAGATCCCTTTAAATCATGTGACAAATAGTAATTTGTAATATGATGTAAACTGAATATACAGAAAAATGCCTCGTGATGAATTCCTTAAAAAATAGAACGAATCTGAAGAGCACTATTACTTTTTCTTTCTTCTGGGTTATAGGAGAAATGCTGATACACTTTGCCATTACCCTTTTGGCTTATAAAATACATGTTAATTTAAGAAAGAACAGTACTACAAGGCCATAGGAATTTCTGTCTGCGGGAGGAAGGCAATAAAGAAACAAAAGTGCTTCAGCATGTCGCCACTTAAGCGTCTAACTTCAGAAAGGACCAAATTTCTGTAGTAAGTTAACTTGCGAATATCACATGCCCTGGTAGGAGAGAAGGGGAAGGGGGGTTGGAAGAAAACAATGCAACATCACAAAATTGCACATTGGCGTGGCAAAAAAGAGCCCCAACAACTATATAACATAAGTACAACAGATATGTATCATGGTGAGGATGCAGCAGATCTGGAGTTCCTACCAAAACCAAGACCCAAACCTAATGGAATACTGTCATCTTTGGTTTTGCCATGGTTATTACGGCTACAATGCGAAGAATGAGCATGACCATTACCACGAGCATGACGTGCTTTGGAGTTGGTGCTGTTGGAATTCACATCAATAACAACATGGCCATTGACCTTTGCATATTGAGAATTCGAGTCTCCATTTGGTAAGTTTGAGTTGCTTGCAATGTGCATCATTCCTATACCCTCTGAATGACCTAGTTCTTCAACACACTCCGAATCTTGAATGTATCCATTAATTAAGAAATCAAAACAGTTCTTCTTGACCCCATGATCATAAGGATTTCTAAACCTACCACCTGGACCTTTAAGGTAGGTATATCTCGTTACATTTGCCATTTCATTTGTTGTAATATTCTTTGATATCTGCAGGGAGGAAGAATATAAGAAAAATATATACTCCAGGTTGCAGGGGGAAGAATTCCTTTTGTATCAGAAAATAAAAAACTGAGTCAAGGGATTATTAAAGATTTTACAAGAAAAATACTAATCACATTGCAGGTTCAAACCGTAACAGGAATTTTTGAGATTAAAATATCACAAGACTAAACGTTATCATATAGAAATGTGCGCATGACTATACAAGTATAGTTCATCTTTTCAGATTAAGATGTCTCTCTGTTATATCATTTTGTATACTTAATTATATGGTCCACATTAGTGAAAATAAACTTCATATGGTTAATTGCACCAATGTTGCTACCTGATATATTGTCTATGCAACAACTCATTCAGAAAAAAGGGGAAAAGGTAAAGATGCAGCTTAAAATGAACAATTCTAGGTGCCATAGAATCATTGGTTTTGCACTGGTTTGCAGGTATTGTCAGTCTCAATAAATTTTAAGCAAAGCTTCTAAGTCATACCTGACTAGCTTGAACAATGGTCAAAACGAACACACCAAAGAAGAGGAAAAAATCAACAATTAGGAATGATATAGCACCAACATGTTGAGTACCAGCATACTGAATCCATGCTCCAAATGAAGGAGGAGCGAGATGACTGGATAAAACTCCTGTACGCACGAAATTAGTTTCTATCAGCAGATTACATATCAAAACAACGAAAAACAAAACTCGTAAGTCTTATTTATCACACACGTACTTGTGACAGCAACCCAACCAGTGAACAACATTGCTGAAACTTCGAGAACAAGAAAAACAAAGAACTCCCATTTGTTCTTCTGTAATCATATGTTATAACATAATCAGGCGAATTTGATCAACAGTAACAAAATGGCATCCTAAGCAACATCATCAATCTAGTACCAGGTCCCATATAAGTGAGATATGGTTCCTAATCCAACCTAATTTACTTATATGAATCCATGATTTAATAAGTATTAATAGCTTATTGTAACAACTTTAAATTAGCTATCTTAAAGTAGCAGAAATATTTTCCTAAAAGTTACAACAGTGACTCAAACTAAATAGTCACAACCACCTCCGTTCTACCATGATTGACAACCAATATAAACTGTTTGCACCACATCCTGCGATGAATGTATCATGCCAAGAAATCTTTACTTTGGCATAAACAATGCATAATTCAGCTACATGGGAATTAAGCAAGAATTTGCAAACTCAAATGAAATGAAAAACTTAACTACAGCAATAAATTCAAGTAATAATGTAATGTAACAAAATACATCCAAAAGTACCTTGCCAATGCAATTGGATACCCAAGGACAATGATGATCAAATTGTTCAACACAACGATCACATGTAGAGCAGTGTTTTGCACGAAGAGGCCTGACAATCTAAAGAAAGCAATATAAAATTTTGTAGAAAATCATCTGAAGCAATAGATAGATGGCCATATGCATCACTGTGATGTGTGTGTAAGACATTGATAGCTGGCGAAGAATGCTTCACAGCAAGAGGTCTGACAATCTAAAGGTACCAGAAGGAACCTTGCATGTTGCACAAAGCTGGGACCAATTTCCAGCTAGCAAGCTAGGATTATTTATTTCAATCTTTAAGAGAGGTTCCTGCCACAAATCATTGAACTTTAAGGTCAATGGAGTGAACATTTGATGTATATATAAACCTAGATTAAAACAAATTAAGAAGAGATTGGCATAAGGTAAAAAGTTCGAAAGAACATTCAAATTAATTAAAAGATCTGAAAAAGAAAAATGGAAATCAAGGTAAGAGAGACTCCACAGAAAATACCAAACTTACATCATCTTTTGAATTCTCAGAACCATGTACATTCATTCTGATGTAACCCGGATCCTTGCTACCAAAAAGAAGAAAAAGAAAAAGAAAATATAGGTATGTTGGTATATAAGCTAAAATAGAAAGCTTTGTTCAAATCTATGTTAGTCATAAAGATGCAAGATACAACCAAATAATTATAGAATCAAAATCTGACAGGACAGATATAGACCATATGCATGTTTATTCGTGTCAGTGTGTGCCAGCACACACTGAATATGTTTAACAATCACCATCAATCAAACCAATATATCATGAAGGGAGTACCATCAATTTTGTCACACAGGACAACAATAAAAGTGTTGAAGAGCTTCCATTCATACAGCCTAGTGGAATTAATCCCGCATTATATTGAGACGCTACATCTATGTAGAGCTACATAATAAGAATTGCATGGTTCCAAGCAGAAAAAATCTGCCCATTCTAAAATCATGCCATTTAGACAACAGAATCATTTTACCAATAATCACTTAAATCAATTAAAGATAATGGCTATAATGCCTAGAAAGACCCTTTGACCCATGTTTAAGACAAATCAAGGTCATATGAAGTTTTTTTTTTTTGGTGAGGGTTGGACTTTGGGTCTTGTACATATAATTACTTTCAACACTCTCTAGATGGTATTAAGGAGAAGCTGTAAATTTTTTAGTTCATGTTGCTAACCTGCTACACCTGTAAAGCAAAACCAGTCCAGCTGTTGCAAGTAAAACTCCAAACCATGCAAGAAGGCTTGCAGCAGCCATCAATTTTGGGAGATTCATCGCTACAGAAATTGTAAGTACAATCATCACCTTAGAGACATGAACATGCGCACAGACACATGCACATTCAACTTCATATGTAAGGATCGAGGTGGATACCCAAGATAACAGAATGAATATATGTCGCCAAGAGCATAAGAATCATACACCAAAGTACAGGAGCAAGTCCTAATCTGGAAATTTTACCAAGGCGGCTGTTTCCATCACACCGTTCGTCAAGCAGCTTTCTGGCATTTCCCTGCAGAACAGATTAGCAGCACAGTAAAACTTCTTATTCAGTCTTCATCGGATAATAAACCTCAGTTCAGAATATTTGGCATCATACATCACAATAGTGAGGATATTTGTAATGATTATTAAATCTCCAATTATAGAAAAGAAAACTATATTTCAATAATGGTACAAAGTAGATGAAGAAAGGAAAAGGCAAGACAATGATTACAAGTGATTCAGCACCATATTTTCAAAAGTACTAAGTACCTACTTTATTCCAACCTGTGTGAAAAAGATACCAACAATAGAAAATAGTCTCTTTATAATGGCATATGACCTTATGATGTGGAAAATGTGAAGAACGTGATGGCGTCCTACTTTCTAAATCAGTATTTGCACTCTCAAAAATTACACTGTTTAAAATAATATAATTATTACATGTTGTAAAGGTTGAGCCACCAAAATTATTAGACTTTTGATGTTATTAGAGCAGAAAAAGAAAAAGTATCCATAATTTTTTTATAGTAAAAGCTTTAATACGTAATTTCTTAAGATATCTGAAAGTGTTCCAAACACAGAGTAATCTCTTTATTATTATTTTTTTTTATGAAGATTCAACAAAATATAATCAGCATTAAGAACTTATTTGTCTAAGCACTTCATTTTCAAAATGGTACTGATAAAAGGTAAAAAAAAAAAAGTTTTTTCCCTTTGTTGGAGGTTCATGCTATAATATGTGCATATGCATCAGCACTTATCACAGCATTACTAATACATCATTTATCACTGATCCAGATTTCCCATACGTAGTGACTGACAGAAGCTTCAATCTGCTTCCCCCATACTAAACCAGGAAAAAAAAAATCTTGCCTCTCTGTAGATTAAGCACATGAACACTGAAAGTTTGTTTCTTCATAAAAATTTTATGCTTGAAGTTCCAAATATGCATATATTTTACAAAAGCAATGAACATGCATGAATTTCCCAATTCTGAGTGAAGAACAGTCCTTCATGACACCCTAAGAAGGAAGAAAACAATTGAAGATGCCACAAAAATTCAGTCAGAATACTGCATGTTACAGCAAACTGGATAATCATACATAAATTCACATGTGCTGACCATATTCTCAGTTGGAAACAACAGAAAGGAGACAAAGAACTCCATTGCAAATACCTATATGAACAAATTCCCAAGAAACTATAGAGCTCCATTATAATTTGAGCCAAAGATACCAGAATTGCATAGAGGAAAGGGATAGTAAAATCATAGCTAACTTCCTTCAGATGTAACTAGGGCAATCTTTGTAAAAGAACAACCAGTAACAGAAACAGACAAATAATGAAACTAAAATCAAACTTCAAGTCAGTGCACAAGCAGCAACCACTAATTTAGAGTAACAAACTACCCCAAAAATGAAAATACTGACCAAATTAAAATTTTTAGTCATAAAACACTTACAAGGAAAAAAGCAACTTGTCTGTAATTCTTATCAGAAGCAACCTGTGCTGGTGTAAGGCCAGTTTTATCTGTCACAATCAGGTCTTCCCTCTTACCAGCTTGTACTAACACAGTACATGCCTCCAGGTTACCCCTGGTAGCAGCCCAATGGAGAGGAGTACAACCTAAGTAAATTAAGAAAGAAAAATAGTTAGAATAACAATTTTAAAATTAATGATCAACTAATCACATAAAGATATCAATTATTATAAAAACTTTAGAAATATAGGATCCAGGATGAAGTTTCAAGATAGAGAGCATTAGAACAAACCCTCTTTGTCCTGGCGTCCTCTATATGCATCTAGGAATAACAGAAGACGTATACAATCAGCAAAACCTTTGTAAGCAGCCCTAAATTCAAAGCAAACAAGGAAAAAACATTCAAATAAATAGATAAAAAGCTGGATAATAATGCAAATATTTTAGCAAAAACAAGAACCATCCAAAATGTCAACATAAAGAAAGGGACAAGTGAAACCAGTGAAACAGCATAAAGGAAGCTGATTCATTAACATATACATAGAAAAAATAAACTAATAAATGACATAAAATAGAGAAACTATTTCCATTTTCAAAATTTCAAATATATTTTTTTTGACGTAAGAAAATTTCAAATATTTGGGAAAAACACTAAGACTAAGAAAATGAGAACATTTCCAGGCTTATCAAGTATCAACAAGCCTATCATCACATGCAAATAGATTTCCTAATCCACTACAATCTTCAAATAACACTATATCTTGTTTCATAGTGTTTGACACAAAAACAATATTCAATGTTTTCCCTTTTATCCTCAGCTTCCATGATTGAGATTTAAGAGATCCATTCAATCAGCAATATCCAGAGAAATCACCTAATCACAAGGGACAGGAAGATATTGAGAGAGAGAACAATTGAATAATTACAAATACTGATTCTAGTCAAGCATAGTACTGATAAGGAGAGAGATTGATTTGCAAGCAACAAGGGAGCCAAGAGAAAGTTTTCCGAAATTTCGTAAAAATGCATAAAAGTGCAAAATTTCCACTAAGTTTCAAAGAAAACAATGATAATACATTTAACGCACAGTGTCCTATATCCGAGATAATGTTTTCACCAAATTCTACCAAACACATTGAGGATTATTTTCTATTTTCATGCAAATAAAACAGGCAATAGCCAAACCAAATTTGCTCGTCATTTGCTAGAGGAAAATAATACAACAGGTTATAAACCCAGTTACTATCTATGCAGTATGCACACATGTTGGAGGAGATGAGCTTAACAAAGAATGTGTCAGATAATCAACAAACCAAGTGGACCATTGCAATACTACGATTAGAGAGCAGACTGTAACAAATGGAGGGGAAAAAAGTCCATAAATTCAACCTAAATACCTAATGAAAACAGAAAGTGGGGTGAATTACCAATGCAAGGGGCTTCTTCCATCATTATCAGGTACATCAGGGTCAGCATTCCATTTTGAAACAATGTGGTAGAGAAAAGCTGTCTGACCATACTGAGCAGCCAGGTGTGTTGTCTGCAGAAAGTTTATTAAAATTAGTAAAATCAATATCAATATAGCGGCAAGCACATGCTTTGAGTGAGAAAATGAATGGGAAATGCCATTTTAAGATAATTAACCAGATACATGTGGACTACCCAAGGGAATAACTTCATAGAATTGACAGACTGATTAAGTCATTTCTGTTCTGAATATTAGAATGCTTTCAATATAATTGATATTTGATATGCATTGTCAAGGTTACATTTCTCTGGACCTCAATATTACACACAGTGAATCTATATTCTATACCATCACTCACCAATAATGGTGATGTGTTCAACAGGTTTGTCACATTCCTAACCCAGCAATATATCATGTGGAACTTTCTAATGATCACTTGAATAAATTAAAAAGAGACAAATCCATCTAACCTGATACCCATAAACATCAGCAGCATACACTCGGGAACCCTCTTGGAGTAAAAGCTCAGCAACCGGAATTGCACCCCGAACTGCACTCCAATGTAATGCTGTCTGCCCAGTATGATCAGTGGCATTTACATCTCCCCCATGCTGGCAATCAGATGACAAATATTTGAAGAGTAAATGCTAAGAGCCACCAAGTAATCTCAAATATTACATAAAGGGAATGGAGTAGAATCTAATTCGGAAAATGAATAAAAAAATATTTTCAATTGCATCAACATATAAGCTGAGTTTAAAAAGTAAAAAAAGTACATCTCTGTCAAAGAGAGATCGTTAACAAGCTGAGCTAAGTCTAGGTCTTACAAATCAGATGACTAAAAACATCAGCATCAATTTCACTTCTATGTCCCTCCTTGATTAACTATCAGTAACCACATAAGTGCTAAAACAATTTATGAACTCATCTAGACTACATATTGAACAAAGTCAATTCAAAAATCCAATCAAATGACTGACTAAAAAAAAGCAAGCGCTTCAACCCCTTCGGTTACGCATACATTGAATTACAGAATTAAAACAACTGACCCAAAAAAAAAGAAGGAAAAAACTGAGATATGCCATTAACGAATGCATGTTACCAAAGAAACATAAATTCATACTAAGCAAACGCAATTCAACAAACCCATCAAAGAAGCAACGCCTGAACCTCAATGATGTACTGAGCAACGGCAGTTCGATTGTTAAGTGCAGCCCACTGTAGCGCATAGTATCCCAGCCCATCAGGCTCTGAGACGGAGCAACCCTCCTTCTCCACCAATCTCTGCAGCTTCTCCAAATCCCCATAAGCTGCCGCCGTGTAGACATCGTTCCGCAGACTATCATCCTCAACTTCAGTGGCGGGCACCGACGATTGCTGATCCCGGGATTGGACCTCTTCAACGACCTCTATCTCGGACGGCATATCTCCGTTGAACTAGTCACGAACAGCTCAATGGAGTTTGTCGGAGGCGAGACCGTTGAAACTTTACGATAAAAAACGAGTATTCAATTAACTTGTTGAGTGAAAGAATTCGCAAAGCGTATTCTATTGTTTTTCAGGGAAGGCGAAAAGGAGGGAGGGAAAGAGAGAAGGGGTGGTTTGGGTCATCGGCATCGCCAATCCGGTTGACCCCGTCCCCGGGGACGACGAAACTAGACAAACAAATTTTCTTGATTGGCCGTTGGTTCAGACTTCAGACTTCCTAATATTTTGATTACAATTTCGGACTGGACCGCCTGCCTTTGGATATCCTTGTTCAGGTTTATAAACATGGAAAAACTTTTTCGTTTTTCAAAAATTGTTTTTTATTTTTAAAATAAAAAAATTTGTTTATTAATTCTTTTTTATTATTATTTTAAAAATAATAAATTTTAAAAACAAATTATTTTTAAAATAAAAAAATCAAATAAAAAAAATTATTTTTTATTTTTTATTTTTATTTTTAGAACATAAAAAAATGAAAAATTAATATATTTTTAAAATAATTTATCAAACAAATTTTTTTATTTTATAAAATAATTTTTAAACACAAATTTTAAAAATAATTTTTAAAAATAAAATTAAACAAATTCTTTCTTATGTAATTAATATTTTTATATTATATTTTTATTTTTATTTTATTTTATTTTTATAGAATCAAAGTATCCTCATAAAAATTGTTGTGAACATTTTTGATATTTTATAAATTAAATTGAACCAAAAAAAAAAAAAGAATTCATTGGATTCTAATGAATGTACGAAAGCATTTCTAGAAAAAGCACTTGGCTATGATCAAGCAAATAAATTGAGTTTCTAAATAATAAAAAAGTTCTTGGTTGCTCAACAAATTTTTAATATAACTGGAATAATTAATTTAATTATTGAATATTTTATAAATTAAAAGATATTAACTGAATTATCCTATTATGTTCAACTGTAATTTAAGTGCTTTCTCAACTTATTAACCTATCTGTTATATCTAATCCTTCATTAGAAAAATAAAATAAAGTTTCATTATATAATAACTAATATAATATTTTACAATAATAAATTGATTGTAAGAAATTTGAATGAAAGAAAAAATTTATTTTAATTATATGTAACTCAAATTAATAGATAAAGTGTAACATCCCGTAATTTTTATTTTAAAATAATAATATTTTGTTATAAACAAATATATTTTTATGATTATGTTTTGCTAAAAGTAATTAGACTTTTAAGTAAAATAATTATTGTGTTGTTTCAAATAATTATACTGGTCTCTAATAAATTTTTGTCATATTTTTAGAAGTATTCTTTCTTTTATTATGTATAAAGATATTTATTTTGTAATTTGTTTTATTGAATTTTTATCGAAAAAAATCATGATTTTAGAGTTTAACTAAAAATTATTGAAAATATAAATTTTTAAAAATTTTTGAAATATTTTAGGGTGAAAAACAAAATTTATATGACTTTATATAAAAAAAATTCTATTATTAATTATTAAAGTAATTATTATTATTATTATTATTATTATTATTATTATTATTATAAAAAATAAAATAAAAACGGGAAAAGGAGAATCGGGGACGGAGACAAATTCGAGAAAAAAAATGGAGAAGATAAATAGTGAGTGAATAGTAATATTCAACTTCTTTTCTAAATCTGGAGTGTTTATTGGTTTCTAATCTCAAAACTGAAGGTGTTACTGGATTCAGGACGAATAATACTTCAGTTTTGACCGATTAATTTTTCAAATCAGCCGTTAAATCGACGTAGATCTGAAGTAAAAAATTTCAGTAAAAAGTAAATTCTGAAAAATTTTACTTAGAGACCTTCAATTGAAATTCTGACACCGTAGATGGATTCAAAAGTTAGATAAACTTTAGGATATGTATATTTTCGGTCATCTAATAGTTTTTTTGTTCGTCGTGAATAGTGTTTTTCTGGGGATAAATAGTGTTTTTCGGCGGTAAATAGTGTCCAAGCTCCCGAAGTCATTTTCTAAGTCCTTGGACCCTCCGGACACGTTTTTTAGGTCTAATTGGTTAAATTCAGCTTGAAAAAGTACACTTTAGGGCTGTCCAATCTGGAGCCCTTACTAGGTGAGTAGATACTTCTTTCTATGACTTGCCCCGTACTCTTCTTGAATTATAAATGTATTATTATTTCTGTTTATAAATTATTTATACTATTATAAGTTTCTGAAATGTGTTAAAATATCTGTTATACTTACGAACTGACACATAGTTTAAGAAGAGTATGGTTTTAGAAATGAATTTTGGAACTCATTGAATATGTGGTTCTAAATGTATTTATCATTATTTGATAAAGTGAATATTATGTGTACGATGTATTGATTTGTAAAGCGATATACTTGTAAAAATTATGCATGTCATATTATAAATGAGATTGAATGGCAAGCGTAAAGCTCATGGCGAGTTGCTTGATATTTTATATGTATATATATGTATTGATGTATATCGGCCGGTTATAAGGCTTGTGACGGTACTGAATAGGGGACTCCCTATTAGCCTAAGTGAGCCGGGGGAGGACCGCTCCAACCGGGTGACAGTGGTAATGTGAGAAGGCAGTTGGGTGATATACTCACATTTCCTGATCATTTATTATGACTAGGGTTGAGATCACTATACGTATAGCATATTTTTAACCGAGTGACAGTGGTAATGTGAGGAGACATTTTGGTGATGTACTCACATTCCCTGATCACTTATTGTGATTACGGTCGAGGTCACTATGCGTATAGAAAATGAGTTATATTTTTACTGTATTGACCAGATTACCGAGTGAGGCAAGTGCATTAAATATTTTCATTGTATTGACCAGATTGCCGAGTGAGGCAGGTGCATTAAAAGTGATGATTTTATCCCCAAATCATAATATTTTATTATAGCTTATATAGCTGAGCATAAAAATATTTGTTTAATGATCATACCATGGTGTATATGATTTTGAATATCTGAATATCATTTGATTTGAAAATATTTGAAATACGGGTCCTATATGAATGTACTTCTGAACTGTATTTTTTATGTAACAAATTTTAAAATATAAGTACATCCATGTGCTGACCTAAGAGGTCATAGGAAGAATTATTTGCTCACTGAGTTGTCAAACTCACTACACGATATTTTCACATTTTTCATATAAGAATATCAGAGTCTAATTCGACAGATAGGTGATATATTCTCTGGGTGAGCCTACGTTGCTTCCAAGACTCATAGTCTTTGAATTATACTATGTTAGTATTCTAGAGTGCTCTGAACGCTACAGGCAGGATTTTCATTTTTGTTGTACTTTAATGTTTATAGACTTGATTTGTATATTGTGTATACATGAGAGATTCTATATGTATTTGTTCTCATGATAAAAAATTGAATTATGTATATTTATAGAGATTATCTTACATTTTAAAAAAAATTGTTTATTTTACGTAACGTAAATTAAGAGCATTACATAAAAGATAAATCTTATAATTAAAATAATTTTTTTTAAAAAAAGTTATGGAACTGCTAAATACGTTAACTACAAAAAAACAAAAAGAAAACTTAAAATTAGAGTTGTGTATATATAATATTTAAAAAAAGAAAATTTAAAAAATAATTATAAGACTTTGAATATATTTAACAAGTTAAATAAATTAACTTATAGTTTATTTGACTAATTTATAAATATATTTGATCAAATTAAAAATATTTGATAAATAAATTTATTTGAGTAGCTATGTTTAACAAAAATAACTGATAAAATAATTAAAAATTTTAAAAAATTAATTTTTAATTAAAAATTATTAAATTAATTTATTGAATTAAAAATATTTAATAAAATTAACTATTGAATTAACTGTTAAATATAAAATAATATAAAAATATATATTTATATAAAATTTATAATTTTATTATTAATTATATTTTTTTATATTATTTTAAAAAATATAAAATAAATATATTATTTATAATTTTATAATAAATTAATAATATTATTGTAAATTTTTTTTATCTTAATATATATTTTTAAAATTTTATTTTTATATTACTGTCACTAATATTTAAAAATTTAATTATAAAATATTTAATTCAGAGGACTTTGCTCTTCTCGCAAGTATCAAAACATTTTTTGAGACTATCAGAATGATACATCATAAAAACTCATATGTAGTTATCTCAATTTCGAAACCTCACATGTAGTTATCAAAATATTCTCTCTTTCTCAACTCAAAATTTTAAATATAAAAATAAAAAATATTATTTTATTTTATTTTTTTCTCTTTTATTTTCTTAATAGAACTTAATTTAAAGTAAACTAATAATTTAAAACTTAATATACAATAACTTTAATATTTTTAAGAGTTAATAAATAACTAACATGTAATTAATTAATAATTTTAAAAAATAATTTATATATTTAAAAAATTTTAAAACTAAATAAATAAAAATTTTAAGGTTAAATTATTAATTTCTTTAAAAATTAATATAAATCAATCTTTGCCTTTTTATTTTTCATAAAGCATGATTTTTTTGTTTTTTTTAATCTTTGGTTAACATTAATAGAAAACTTCTCCAAATACTGAAAAATTTGTATATAAGATCTGCTTTGATAGAAAGAATTAAGATGAAATAATGAAAATAGAATAGAATAGAGATTTTATTTTTTAATTTGGTTACTGAAAATAATAGAAAATGTAGATTTTATATAATGTTAATTATCTTTTATAAAATAATTTAGATTACCTTCGAAAATACATGGAAAGTAAATAATGAGAAAAAATAAAAATAAAAAGATTAAAATGCTTTTTATGATTTTATTTATTTATAAAAAAATTTATAATTAATATATATATATATATATATATTTAAATTAAAATTTTTAATATTGTTTAATAAAATTTAATTCAAATTTTTATATTAATAATAATTTATTTCATTTTTTATTTATAATATTTAAAATAATATTTTAAATTAAAATAACAATATTATAATAATTTTATTTTTTTAATAGTATTTTTATTTTTTAATAGTTATTTTATTTTATTTTATTATACCATCAAAGGTCATTTTAATCACAAAATTTTATTTTATTTTTAATTTTTATTATCGTTGTTTTTGTTGCCACCAATTAAAAGAGACTTAAAATCTAGTGTTTTCAAAATTAATTGTCATATTTCAAAAAATTACAATTTTGATGTATACAATATAAGATTATTTGTTTTTGCCACTTGGCTAAGGTGCTAAGTGTGTGAGGGAAAGTATAAAGAATATAATGTTTTCGTCTATTCAATTTGATTAAAAAATTTAGTTTAAATTAAATTAAATTATTTTAATTAATACTAATTAAAATTTAAAAAAATTAATTTTAATAAGGCAAATAAGATAATATTTTAATAAAAAAAATTAAAATTTAACGTAATTAATCCGAACAAGTGTTATATTGGTCATGTGATTGACAATTCAACAAAAGCGAACTTCGTTTAAATTTTGCATCTACGTTGCATGTTTTGTAAAATAAATAAAAAAGAAAAAGAAAATTACACAAATAAAAATAAAAACGATTGCATTACATTTTAACTACGTTCACATAGACCAAATGTATTATCAAGTCAACGCCAAATTCACTAACTAAGATCCACGTGGAATATAGGGTAATGTTATAGCCCAATTGAAAATTCTAAACTAGTCCACATTAATCTGTCCAAAAAAAAAAAAATTCTACATTAAAGTTTGAAAATTGTTTGTATTTTTATGATGAAATTTTAATTTGTTAATAAATTTAATATTATTTTATGGAAAAATGTCAATAATCCAAAATTAAATTCCGAAGTAATTAAATTAATATATTTATAAAATATAATTTATTAATTGATAACACTTGAAATTTTATATTCTCAAGTTTATAATCATTTTTGTATTTTTTATTCTGACAATAAGTTTTCATAATTTTCATTATAATTATATATAATACTAAAATATAATTATTATTTATATAAACATGATATAATTTATTTCATTAGATTATTCAAACCAATTACCTTATTACACTAAATTACTTTTGGTTCATTTGTTGAAACTAAATTTTGAAAATTTTATTTATTTTTTATTCAAACATAATTATTTTTATACTTATTAGATATAAAAATAATTTCATTTATTATTCTATGACATTTATAAATATATCTATAGCATTAATAATTTAATATTGGGTATAGTGTTATGTAATCTTATAGAGTCATGTTAGTAATTTGACTAAAAATGAATATAGTTTGAATTAATATAAGGACCGAATTAATTATAATAATATTAAGAAAAATATTAAATTTATAAAAATTAAAAATAAAGAATCAAATTTTTAAAAATTGCATGCTCTATGAACAAACAATAATTTACTTAAAAAAAAAAAAATTTTTTTTGGGTCCATAAGGAAAATTGTTACGCGCACTCAAAAAGTCTAACCGGACCAACCCTGGGCTTTACCCTAACCGGACACTACGGCACCTCTTTCCCTACCCTGATAGTTTCTCTTCAGTATCTCACTGAAATTAAGCTTCTCTGTTTGCTATTTCGGCAATGGAGGACTCTGCTCTTGGCTTCGCGAAGAGGACCATGTGGATTGGCTCTTTCGTGGAGGCTATGGTGGCGGTGGAGACTATTCTTGCTGCCTGCAAATCTCTCGCTTGCCTTCTTTTAGTGGTAATATTATTTTTTGTGACTTACAGGTCAAACCACTTTGTAATTCCTGTTAATGGTGTAATTATTGATAGTATTTTTTCTGAAATGTTCAGCTTTACTATAGTTTCAGGGTTTTATTAGAGTGTTATATAATTATATTTCTTCTTTGCTGTTTGGTTTAATTTTTAATCGTTCATTTATTTACTATAGTTTTGAAAAGAACTTTGGGATTTTTACAGAAATGTTATATACCTTTTGGTCAAATTCTATTGGCAGCTAATGCTAAAATTTCCCCCTCTAGTAGAATGTAAAGAATTGTCTTTTTGGAAAGAGGGTTGATTTTTTGTACTTTGAAATAGTGGAGCACAGCTCTTCTGCACTGATTGATCTTCCTTGTCGATGTTGGTAGATAGAAGGGTATTAAGTATTAACAAGAAGTTGCTCTATTTGCTTGCGTTTTGATCCAAATCCTGTACTTGGTTGGTTGCCTGAGAATGGTGGTTTTTTCTTTTGAGTAAATGAGGGATATGCTATGTTTTGTGTTCGTTTACAATAGTTTTTGCTAATAGATAGCGTTTAGACCACTAATTTGCTACTCTGTTTCATATATGTTGTGACTAAATGCATTCCAATATTGATTTTTTTGACAGGTTAGCTATTTGCTTCAGATAACCCGTATACCACTAAGCCTTATGTTTGTTTATCTTCTACTGCTGTTTAGCATAGAATGTAATTTTTTTTGTACTACTTATAAACTAGGTTTTGAACATTTCATAATGCATTTTGGTGCTTCCTGTATCTGCTGTTTTTTCATGGTTAATGATACATAAGATGCTTTATATTTTCATTTACACCACCTATTTGCAAAATAAAAAGCTGTGCTATTGAAGAAGTGTAAGGGGGAATCCAGCAAGACATTTGGGGCTAAGGTTAGGACAGTTGGCTATCACGGGGTCCCCTGAAGATTGTGTCTGGCTATCTGCGTTAAGAGTATGCTTGATTTTGAAGTTTCGGCTCTTTCAACTGTGAATCGTTTCTGCTCTGTGTCCTTTGGCTAGAAAAAGGCCATTCTATTCTATGTATCCGTCTACCCTTCCATCAGTTCGTCTTTCTCTCTTTGTTGTGTTGGTGTTTTAAATTGGAATTGCTGACAAGTTGCATACTCTATTTTAGGGCTTTTGTTTGCATTTGTTACTCATTGCTTGGGAAGCTATGTACAAATCTTGAACTGCAATCATAATTGTATATTTTCTTATGCTTTTTGTGTATTTCATAAGCATAGTTTGTTTGAAATCATTTTGATGAGTTTGAAGTAAAATGTCCTCAACGATCAGCAAAGTATTAACATTGAATTGAGTAAAATTTCTGAATTCTCTATATTTGTTTATCACCCAGACTGGATCTCTGCTCCCAAATATCAATGATTCAGTGTCACCTAACCTGACCAGAATGAATGGAAGGTGAGAATAAATTAATGCACCTCCTTAGAAGCCAATAATGCTCTTTGGATTTGTAAAATTATTTATTGTGATGTATGTTAATTCTTTGTCAGGTTTCCTTTAGACAAAGTCTTTAGAGGAAAACATACTTACCTAGAAAACAAGGATGCAAGTGACACAGATGAAGATGACGATGAAGAGGATGAAGAGGCAAATGATGAGGATGACGAGGGAGGAGAAGAGGATTTCTCAGGTGAAGAAGGTGAGGAAGCAGATCCCAAGGATGATCCTGGGGCAAATGGTGCTGGAGGATCTGATGATGAGGATGATAATGATGATGATGGTGATGAGGATGATGATGAAGATGGGGAAGATGAAGAAGAGGAAGAAGATGAAGAGGATGAAGATGAAGATGAAGATGAAGATGATGTTCCGCAGCCACCTTCTAAGAAGAGGAAGTGAGAATTATAGTAGTGGGTACATTGTTTTCTTACCTTCCTTTGTAATGCTTAGTCAAGTTTAGTTCTTAGGACAGATGGTGAAACCATCCCTTCGAACGGACATGTTTCCCCATCTTTCCCTATGTGAAAGATTATAAACATTATAATTAATGTATTCTCATTGTTATTATTTAGTATGCTTTAATAGTTACATCACTTTCATTATTACTGTCCTCCTTTAGTGAAAAAGTAAAACAAAAGCAACAGAAACAGTTAAAATATAATTTTCTTTACCAGTGAAGGCTAGGGTCTGTTTCTGTGCAATTAGTCAACTGCCTTTTTGCTTTTCATTTTCACTCCAAAGGTTTGGCTGAGAAGGTTGGACATCTTGGCATAAAGGAATGGAGATTAAAAAGAAAACTAGTAACTGGTTCTTCTGCTTGCCCATTTCGCTCAAGAGTTCAAGCATCTGATATATGTTGTCTGCGCTATAAGCAGCGTTAAAAGTGATTGCATTTCTTATGAGTTTGAGCCACTGAACTGAAATGGGACTTGTCTTTGAAGTATCCCCAGTGAATTAACTCGTATCTAGCATTCTTGGTACCAAGAGTTCCCTTTTATGAACGAACCACATGCCATTCCTGCCTATTAAATAGTCCTCCTAATTATAAACTAGTTTAAAGTTAGCACAGCAAAATTAAATACCGTTGCAATGTCTTTCCTCGCAAGTTCTTGCAACATTATGAAAATTAAGGGGACAAACGAGACGGAAATTGAGCTGGCTTTCATCGTTCTCGGGACGCTCAAGGATGATCCATCACAGTGGCTGCATGGTTACGCACTGCCAAAGTGCGGGTTCAAGTTGGTGGATGAGTCACATAGCTCACGAAGGTAGATAGATTCAATTATTTTTTATCACCTATTTAGATATAAGTATTTTTTTGTTATACGATAAGAGTATTTTTCATATAAGTTTATGTTTACTTAAGATTAAAATCTAATATATTTTAAAAAATAAAATTTAAACCCAAGTAATCAAAATAAGAAACATACATTTTTAATCACGATACCACTTTCTTGAGAGTTAGATATAAATTTTTTTTTTGGTAAAGTTAGATATAAGTACTTTAAACTTGATTTATTTAACTCTTAAATTAAGTTAATTAAATTATCATGACCCATGAATTGTATGAGCTTTTTTCTTAATTTTTATTCTTATAAATATTTTAATACTTTTATAGGATAATTTTTATAAATTATTAGCATATTAAATTTTTTCTAATCACTCTAGTTTGTTATTTGTCTGGTATTATGTTTTTCGTCAGTTATAATAAGACAAGTAACGATATATTCTAGAGAGAGTTAGTTAGAGAAACTGTTGAGAATTTTTCTTATATATGCTTCTCTTCTGTACCTCTACAAATTAAGTAATGAGAATGTGCTTCACAATTTCTTTATTTTATTTGTAAAATGGTATCAGAGCTCATTTTCTATTGCACTGCCATTATTTTCCTCTAATATTCAGCAATGGCCCGAGGAAGTCAAATCACACCTTCTTTCACTGATACTACTTCTTCCCAGCCTAATCCTACCTCTTCGCCGATGGACAACATCCATAGTCCTTTCTTCCTCCATAGTGGAGATCATCCTGGATTGGCTCTTATATCCCATGTGTTGACGGGTCCTAACTACAATACTTGGAACCACGCCATGGTTATGGCACTTAATGCCAAAAACAAGCTTGGCTTCGTCGATGGCACTCTCCTATCTCCACCCACAAATGATCCCATGGCCGGAGTTTGGTCTTGATACACCAGCATGGTCACATCGTGGCTTTTCAATGTAGTATCCAAGGCGATTGCCGACAGCCTCCTGTACTTTGATACCGTTCAAGCTGTTTGGATGGACCTCCAAGATCATTTCCATCAAAGCAACACCCCACGAATTTTCCAAATCAAGCAACAATTGAATAGTCTCACTTAAAGATCCTTTGATATCAACACCTATTTTACCCATCTGAAAATTCTTTAGGAAGAGCTTAAAAAATTTCAACCAATCCCCGTCTGTCAATGTGATGGAATGAAAGCTTGGATGGACTATTAGCAACAATAATACATAATGCAATTTCTAATGGGTTTGAACGAAACTTTTGCTGGAATACGTGGTCAGATCTTGATGATTGATCTCCTGCCTCCTGTCTCAAAAGTATTCAATCTTGTCGTCCAAGAAGAACGACAGCGTTCAATCGGGCCTACATCTCCTTCTTTGGCTGACTCTTTAGCTTTTAGTACCTCGTCGTCCCAACCTTTTCTTCCAACTCTAGTAACCACTGTCGTGCCATTTTCTCCATGGAAGCCGAAGAAGGATTGCCAAATATGCTCTCATTGTGGCATTACAGGACATACATGGACCGGTGTTACAAGCTACACGGTTATCCACCAGGTTCCAAGCCTAAGCCCAAAAGTTCACAAGCCCAAATACAACACATCTCCTTCAATCCACTCCTCTTGCAACTGTCAACTCCTCTAAATGCCAGTAATTCCCTCCCTCAACGGTAACAGCCCTGGTGCTACCATCTGGATCCCTCTCCATCGATCAAGAGCAGCAACTGATTGCATACCTCAGCTCACAGCTTCACACTCATACACACGAGTCTCCTTCTGTCTCCCATGTTTCTGGTAACCTCTCCTTCAACTTTTCTCTTTTTCACCCATTCGTTCCTCATAATACTTGAATAATAGATACCAGTGCCACGCACCATCTTTGCTGTGATTTTTCTTCCTTTTGACATTCCACCATCACTAACACCACTTCTGTCACTTTACCAAATGGGAACACAGTTGCCATTGATAGGAGTCGTACTGTCAAGTTGTCTGATTCTATGATTCTACATAATGTCTTATTCGCTCCAATGTTCCCTTTTAATCTATTTAGTGTCAGTGCTTTCACCTTAACACATCATTATCGTGTTGATTTTCTTTCCAATTTGTGTGTTATTCAGGACTTGATTTAGGGCTCAACGATTGAGAGAGGTAGATGTCAAGACAACCTTTACTTTCTTGAGTTGAGAATTTTTTTCTATAATTTTTCTTTCAGTTTTGAAATGTGTAAGAGTGATATTTGGCATCATAAGTTAGGCCACTCATCTAATGTAAAACTCCAGACTCTACATAATAAATTACAAATTCTAGATTCTTTGCCTCATTTATCTTCTCATTGTAAAATCTGTCATTTGGCCAAACAAAAACGCCTTCCCTTTATCTCTAACAATAATATGTCATTTAAACCTTTTGACTTAATTCACATAGACATTTGGGGTGCTTTTCATATTCCAACTCTTTCTGGGCACAAATATTTCCTTACAATAGTAGATGATTGTACACAAGCTACATGGGTTTACCTTCTCCGTACTAAAGCTGATGTTCTTGCCATTTTTTTAGATTTTTACAATTTTGTGCTTAACCAATACAACACCACTATTAAAACTGTGCGAACTGACAATGCCCATGAATTGGCTTTCACTTATTTCTTTCACTCCAAGGAAATTTTTCCTCATCACTTCTGTGTTGACACACCTGAACAAAACTCTATGGTGGAACGTAAACACCAGCACATCCTTAATGTAGTTCGAGCACTCCTTTTTCAATTCTCAATTCCTCTTTTCTATTAGGGGGATTGTGTCTTAACAGCCGTATAACTAATTAACCATACTCCATATCCATTACTCTCACACAAGACACCATTTGAGCTTTTGAACAATAAAGAACAAACTTATGCTCATCTTTGTATCTTTGGTTGTTTGTGCTATGGTTCAACTTCACCATACAATCGCACAAAATTTTCTCCTCGTGCACGAGCTTTTGTGTTCCTAGGCTATCATTCTGGTTACAAAGGATACAAACTTCTTGATTTAGAAAGTAACAAAATTTATATTTCCCGTCATGTCATATTCCATGAATTCATTTTTCCATTCGCTCATTCTCAGCCCACACCCACTCAATATGATTTCTTCTCTGACCGTGTTCTTCCAACATCTATTTCAGTTCCCTCTAATCTCCCGTCTCATCCATCCTCATCTTTCCCTTCCCCTGGTCTTACCCCTGCACCATCATCTCCAATACCTACTTCTCGTCCACAACGAACAATCAAACCTCCTTCTTATTTATCTGATTATCAGTGTTATCCACCTACTCATTTCCCTCTATCTTATAGTGTCAACTCTTCCCCTTTCACATCCCATCCCATATCTAGCTTCCTTAGTTATCATAAATTATCTCTACCCTTTCGAAATTTCATCTTTGCCATTTCTTCCCATAATGAACCCCGCACCTTTTCCCAAGCTATTCAATCTTCATTGTGGCGTGATGCCATGAATGCTGAGTTGCAAGCTTTGAACAGCAACGATACTTGGTCTATTGTGTCTCTCTCTCTAGGGAAGCACCTGGTGGGTTGTAAATGGGTGTATAAGATCAAGTTTCAACCCGATGGCTCAGTTGAACAATACAAGGCCCGCTTTGTGGTCAAAGGGTACACCTAACAAGAGGATATTGACTTCCTTGACACTTCCTCACTTGTTGAAAAAATTGTTACTATTAAATTTCTGCTCTCTTTAGTTGTTGTCGATGGCTGGTCCCTAAGCCAACCTGATGTAACAAATGCTTTTTTCATGGAGATTTATCCGAAGAGGTCTATATGACCTTACCTCCTAGATATACTTGTGGAAAGGGGAAGATCATGCCTTCTCATGCTATTTGCAAACTTCACAAGTCTATTTATGGCTTAAAGCAAGCATCTCGACAATGGTTCCACAAGTTTTCAAATGTCTTGATCTCAGAAGGATTCATATAGTCAAATTGTGAGAACTCCTTATTTACCAAGTCTCATGGTTTTGCATTTTTGGCTCTCTTAGTATATATTGATGATATAATCATTGCAAGTAATAATTAAAAGGCTGTGGACACATTAAATGCTGCTCTAAGTAGACGATTCAAGATGAAGGATCTAGGCCCTCTTAAGTATTTTTTTAGCTTAAAAGTTTCCAAATCAGCTGCAGGCATTTTCATCTGTCAGAGGAAGTATGCTCTAGAATTGTTGTCTGATGCAGGCTATTTGGGATGCAAGTTAGCTCTATTCCCATGGAAACCAATTTAAAAATATCTCAATTTGATGGTGAACCCCTTATTGATCCTACAAGTTACCGAAGATTAATAGGTAAGCTCATCTATCTCACTATCACAAGATCAGACTCAGTTGTTCTGTGAATCACCTCAGCCAATTTATGACAGCTCGCCATACTTGTCATCTTAATGCAGCTATGCGTATCTTGCAATATGTGAAGAAGACTCCAGGTCAATGGCTCTTCTTTTCTTCAACATCAACACTCCTACTTAAGGCTTTCTCCAATGTAGACTGAGGTACCTGTCCTGACACCAGGCATTTTCTCATTGGTTTTTGCATCTTCTTAGGTTCTTCACTTATCTCTTGGAAATCCAAGAAGCAACAAGTGGTCTCTCAATCCTCAACAGAAGCATAATACTGCTCTATGGCTAATACTACTTGTGAAATTGTATGACTGCTTGGTATACTCAAAGACTTGCGGGTTGCTCATCAAAATCTAGCATTCCTTTACTGTGATAATCAAGTAGCTCTCCAAATTGCAGCCAATCCAGTTTATCATGAACACACCAAATATATTGAAATCAATTGTCATTTTGTACGGGAAAAAAATTCAAGCCAATGCTTTAAAGACCATGCATGTCTCCACTCAAAACCAACTTGCAGATCTCTTTACAAAGGCACTTCATCCAACACGTTTTCAACTTCTTCTTAACAAAATAAAAATTCATAATTTGTATTCTCCATCTTGAGAGAGTATTAGCATATTAAATTTTTTTCTAATCACTCTAATTTGTTATTTGTCTAATATTCTGTTTTTCGTCAACTATAATAAGACAAGTTACAGTATATTCTAGAAAAAATTAATTAAAAAAATTATTAATTTTTTTTTATATGCTTCTCTGCTATACCTCCACAAATCAAATAATGAAAATATGCTTCACAATTTCTTCAGTTTATTTATAAAATAAATTAAAGCTACAAATCAGTTATTTTTATTTCATTATAAACTATAAATTGATATATAAATTTGTTATAAATTGAATTTTATTTTTTTGAGAACTTATTTCCGTATTTTAAAAAATTCTTGATAGATTATAGCGCTAGCCCTTACAACCCACCAAAAGTGAACCGACCCACCAAGGCTCACGCAAAAACAGGCACACAGCCAAGGACGAGCTTATCAAGAATGATCCAAAATTATGACGGTTTGCGTCACCATTTTTGGAATTTTGAAAATATAAGGCCCCAAAAAGTAAAGGAAAACAACTTTGTTTTTCCCAAGAACACTGCACTCAGCAACAAACAAGTTATTGCTATCACATACGATCCTCATTCTAAAGCTTATTAACCTGATATTGCATTGACGATTGGCATAAGGAAATATATATATATATAAAGATCTATAGTAAATAAGTCGAACAGAAACCATCTAAGTTACAAATTCAGCGTTCAGTTGGGCAGAACTAGAGGATACAATACAAATTGGCAATTCGCTTCCATTAGTCAAAGTAAAAATAGATATATAAATGGTTCTCTGGTAGTCATGGATATCAAGATGGAGGTTGCTTCTACATCAACATAACCTACAAAAAAGTTCATAATTATAAGAAATAATCTCAGTGGATGTCTCGGTAACAACTAACAAGTTCCATAATAAGGGTCAACTTGAACTTGGAAGTAACAAAGGCATATCAACAAATTTATTTTTATACATTGAGATTCTTATGAGCATGACTGTTCAACATTTCTTCACTACAATAAGTCATGCAGGTATCAACACATGCAAACAGAGTACAATACATTCTCAAACATATTTTCAGTTCAAGCTCTTGTAATATTGAGAGTTGTACTCCTTAGAGATCTGTCAAGAAAATAACTAGTACACAGGATAAATGATAGGATAAAAAAGGCCATTGATTGTTCTCAAATAAGGTTTATGTTTAAACAAAATGAACTTTACGAAAGCGGGACTAAAAACTAAAAATGGACACTAGCTCAACAAGATAATGAGACTATCTGTCTTCACATATACCATAGTTATTGGACTCTTTAAATTTACATACCATGCTATATTTTGCATTGATCCCTACACATTTTGCAGGAAGATTTAGTTCAGAATCAATACAGCCATTGAAATGCCAATCAAATGATAGTGACCAATATAAATGATTAATCAAACAAATATAAATAAAAGAAAATAGAGCATCTAACCCATGGTAGCAGCAAAAAATGGGTGACAGGAAACATATACATCTTGCATTTTTTAAATCTCTCTCTCTCTCTCTCTCACACACACACACACACACAAATAAACAAATGCTCATGTAACTGAGGTTTCATTCCAAGAGTCATAAGGTCTAAAGATTATTGGCACTCTCAAAAACATTCATAGTCACGACTCCTATAGAGCAGTATTTTTCCACATAGAAAATTGGTAGGGCTAAATGGTATTATGCAAACCATAACTGGTGTTATAGAATACGACTTGGAAACTTTTGGGTTGCACAATATCACAGAGAACACATTTTATATCAGCAATGGTATAAGCATATCTGTGGCATATGAACTCGAATAAGGACAACCAAGAAAATTAAGAATACAAAAAGCTTCCGATCCACAACAAAAAACATTGAAAAAGAAATATTGTCAAGACAAATAAAAACGAAAATTTCAAAGACTCAATTGGAAAGACAGAAATTTTCACTCACTATGGCAATTTCCCAGATCGAAAAATTGCAAACTTGGACAACTCAGAGTAAGAATACTCTATCCCATTCTCCTTCAAAAAGTCCTCAAGAACCTGTTTAGCCTTCTCAGGATCAGCACTCTCACACTCAATCTCGTACGAAGTTCCAAAACCAAAGTTAGTCTCATCCACTTCCAATTTTAGACCTTTCCACTCATAAACACTCCTCACATTTCCAAATCCCCCTAAACACACATATCCTCTCTCACCCACGATCCCAAACTCCTCCTTCACCCTCCTCAACACCCTTGACTCCACCGAATCCAACTTTCCCGGCTCTGCCACGCAATCGCGACCGATCTTTGGATCTAAATCCTCCTCATCCTCCTCCACGCGACTTACGCCATTGACCAAAACCGCCTTGGCCTTGAGCGAAACGACACAGCGGACGTCGTCGTCGAAGAATCGGAGCCGGAGAACAGCACGACGAGATGAGAGCTCCCCAGCCGCACCATCAAAGAATAGATTCTCTTGGCGATGGGTTTTGATGTGAAATGGAGTGAGCAAGGTTGTGACTTGGCGATGAGCTTCTGCATTGGGAAGCCGAAGCTTCACCTCCACCTCCATTGGTGATGGAGAAGGAGAAAGTAAGCAAATGTTAAGGGTTTGTTTAGGAGGAAAGGCCAATACGATGCACTTTGGAAGAGGAATCTTTGGTGCGATCGAACTGTTGAAGAAGAGCAGCTGCGCCAGTGGTGGAGGCGGCGGTAGTTGTGGCGTTGCGTCTGCGAGCTTCTTCGAGTTCTTCTTTATCTTCGATCTTCACTTCGATTTTACTTGGCTTTCTTCTCAGCATTTTCCTTCAGAATCTGATACTGGAGAGGAGAAGCCTAAGTTTACGTATTTATGCCCCATCACTCCATCTTTATCGTTTATCCGGATGATTATTGGGTACTAACATTCGGGTCGGATCCGACTGTCTGAAGACATGTTTGGATTGGCCCAACAATAAAGTAATTGTAGTTTCATGTAAAACTTGAATTTTTTTTTTTTTCTGAATGGTAAATTTGATCATAATGAATAGCCGAGGCTATTTTAATTTACATTAATGAATTCGAAATCACCTAATTATATTAGTAAAAGGCATAAAAGGCGGAATCTCTTATTGGAAAATAAAAACTCAATCTCTTCACTAAGAGATTAAACTTTTTTATTTTTAGATGCATTTTTATATTTTCACTTTAATTTTTTAAATTACTAAATGAAATTTTAGAGTATACTTAATGATAACAAAGTTTAACATCTTGAAAATTATATTACCCAAGGGAAAATGATTTCTAATGTAAAAGTTAAACAAATTAGAACCTCCATTGAAAGCAAATAACAAGAACCAATAACAGCTTAATCTCAAAAAAAAAAACACTCAGTCTTCTCATTCATGTTAATTCTCACAAGATGGCAACACAACTATTGGAGGAGCTGCCCTCTTTCTCAGGAAGAGATCCAGAATTACTACCTAATTACTACTGAACAACAGGTGATGAATTAAAGACTTGTTGCCAATCAGCACAATGAGGAGATCCTCCTTCTATTTGCCTCAGTTGCAAGTGACACCCGCATCGAGCTGCCCCTTGTGCCTCACCTTAGTAAAGGGCTCACATCTCTGCAAAATACTTAAAAGAGAAACAACTTCAACATTTTATTTTTAGAGTTCAAAATATATTTTTTTAAGAAAAACATTTAGCTTCCTTAAACAACCTGATATTATCAATTTTCTCTCGTAAGGAAAAAAGAAAATCAAGAGGCAAATAGAGGTTTCCAGACCACAATTCATGTTTTCTACACACGCTAATGCATTGAACTGGATTAGTCAAAGTGATAAAAAGAACCCCAAATTGCAAAGAGTTATTTTCACAAGGTATCTAAAAATCAGATGAACACTGATGATTCTCAAATGGATTTGGTTTGCAAACTCCAGAGGATTACTCCACATAAAATGAAATAAAAATTGACAGCATTAAAGGCTTAATGAATCCTTGATCTAAACTAATTGAAACCTTTCATATTTCTCTTTAGTTGTTTACTTCCATGGAGGACCACATTCTGCTTTACCTCTTTTTCACTTCTATCAATACCAATGTCACTATTTACCTTCTTAGTTCAATCCCGTGTTTCCTGCTTGAATTTTCTAAACTTTTTCATATCAAGACATCGGTGCAATCTAAGATATAAATTATCTTAAAACACAAATACTACAAAAAAAATGAGTCGTGTCTATATTCGACATGTTTTGAACACTCTATTTTCAAATTTTTCTGTTGCTCATCAAACCATTTTAAGGGATCTCCTCATGTGATGTTTAACTGAAACCAACCCTACCTCTAAATGATTATGTTCTTTTGTACAATCATTCCTGTAGATATCAAATATCCATCTAAAAGTTCTTGGTTCCATTGCACTCATTGAAACTCTCTCTTCACAACTCACAAGCCTAAGTTCTATGCCATAAAGTACTGTAGAACATAATATATGAACAAATGAGTCCCCATAAGTGTCAAAGCAGCAAGCTAGACATAAGAAGACAGCAACTTTTGAAAAGTTAAAATATCTGAGAATCAAAGCTATATATCTAAAAATTCAAAATCACTTGTTTTTTTCATTTCAGTCAAGCACATAGTGCTACAAAACTTCAAGAAAGTTAAAAATCTGAAATGTCAGAAGTGACAGAGTTAAGTAAAATCCACTATTAAAATAAAAAAAGATTTGCCATACTTACCATTGAGATAGCAACTTGGAAATCATTTTCATTTACTGTCCAGAGTCTTTGAAAAGGGTGATGCCACATTGCTATCTTCAGATATCTCTGGCAACATAGGCCTCTCTGGCAAAGCATCGAACCGTTCTGCTTCGTCAAATAATTGCTTGCGGTAGACACCATGCAACCGGCCAAAAAGCTGCTTCTTCAATGATTCAAAAGCCAGGTCCAGCCTTTCTAGTTGCTCCATTGCATTTATATTATACATGAACAAACCATAGTACAGATCAAAACTATCTCCAGCAGTATTCTCCACCAAACTCAACAAAGTCTCAAAACCTTTTGTGTTGATGGGCGTTGCTGCCAACCCCAACTTTTCCAAAACCCTCCCTGTAGTGTGTGTGATAAACTGTGATCCAGCTGCATGCCAATCATGCTCAGCACATGACATTTCAACCATTCGGCACCCTTCACTTGCAAAAATGTCAAGAAATTTATCACATCGAGACATTCTTAATACATCGCTTCCAACCCTGACTTTATCAAAAACGAAGGGTAGACCCTTCCACCCATTCTTTCCACTCTCAGGTCCAAACATAGGATGAGTGCAGAGAACATCAAAATAAGGTGGCAAGTGTTGAAGAAACAAGTTCTTAGGAAATTCTTTGACAGAAAGTACATCAACAAACAAAGTACTCCTCTTCAATCTCTGCACAGGCAATGACTTGAGAACTTGCTCTGTTGAAAGAATTGAAGTACAAAGCAGAATCACTTCTGGATGCTGTTCACAAAGATCATCTGCATCATTAAAATAAGAAACCCCAAGTTCTTGGGCCACATCAGAGTAGTCTGATCGGGAGTATGCTAACACTTTATGACCTTGGCCTACCATAGCTTTTGCAAGAAACTGACCAAAGTTGCCAAACCCAATTATTGCAATCTTAAGCTTTGAGTTCTCATCAAACTGGCTGGAATGATTTGACTCGAAATTGTACAGTTGAGCAACATCATGGCATCTGACGATTACCAAAAAAAATGTAAAGGTAGATTAGACCTGGCAACACATACTAAAAAGACCCCCTTCCCATCCGAAAGGAGGGGCCTTAAATTCCCAGTGAATGATCTTTGCCATTGTTCTGTGTTCACCTAGAATGTTCCTATTCTTGCAGACAATAATTAACAGGCATTTAATTTATTGCTATACTTAATTGTGGTCTTGAGACTAAAAATTAAGCATAATTGTTTAACACAATAAGACTCTTTAGCCCGGTTCTGGCCACAAGAAGATTTAACCCATGCAAAACAAAACACAGCAGAAACCAAATAGCTCTCAAGTCTCAACATATAGTCCACACACACTCACGCTCACAAAAGCCCCCCAAAACTTAAAAAACAGAATTCATTTCATGCACTAAAGAACAACGGGATTTGTAAATCAAAAAGTTACCTCGTATCTTTGGAGGATAGCAGTGCAGCTCCATTTTGAGCATGATTCAGCACTGCTTGGTTACCATTTTGCATTTTTCCAGCATTCTCAAATAACTGTTTCCTCACAACATCATGCAAACGCCCGATGAGTTGTTTCCTTAACGCCCCAAAAGCCAAATCCAACCTCTCCAACATCTCCAAAGAATTATTGTTGAACATGAACAACCCGTAATACAGATCAAAGCTATCTGCTGCCGTGTTGTCCACTAAAGCCAACAAACTCTCATACCCCTTCGTATTGATTGGAGTTGAATCCAACGTTAACATTTCCAAAATCCTGCCAACAGTATGCGTGATGAACTGGGTTTCTGCCGCATATCTATCATGATCAGCGCAAGTCATCTCTACCATCCTGCACCCTTCTCTTGCAAAAATATTAAGGAACTTCTCGCAACGAGCAATTCTTGATTCTTCATCTCCAATTCGAACTTTGTCGTACATAAAGGTAAGACCACTCCAGCCAAGCCTACCACTCTCCGGTCCAAACATGGGATGAGAACAAATAACGTCAAAATCACTGGGCAACACTTCCAGCAACAGATTCTTGGGAAACTCCTTCACCGACAGCACATCCACAACCAATGTACTTCGCTTCAATCTCTGAAGCGGCAGAGATAAGAGCACTTGCTCGGTGGAAATTATGGAGGTACAAAGCAACATAATTTCTGGGTGTTCTTCGCAGAGGTCATCAGGATTGGGGAAAAACGAGACACCCAGTTTACGAGCGGTGTCGGAGTAGTCGGAGCGAGAATGAACCAAAACTTCGTGCCCTTGGCGCACAAGGGTCTTAGCAAGGAACTGGCCGAAGTTGCCAAAGCCGATAATGCCAATTTTAAGCTTCTGGGCATTTTGAAATTGGACAGCGAGTTTGGATTCGTAGTCGAAGAGCTGAGCAGCGTCAAGGGACCGAATACGGAGGGATCGGCGCAATGAAAGATTGCCATGGAAGAAATTGAGGGAGGGAGATAGAGAAAAGGGGAGAGGGCAACGGTGACGGTGAGAGATAGAATGCAAGGAAGTTTTCACCGGAGAAGGGTGAAAGGTTGAGACAGAGAGCATGGCGGCCTCTGGAGAGAGAAGCGCCGCAATTAAGAAACTTTGAAGTCTATTGGTATTAATGAGAGAATGGCTCTCGAGGAATGTAAGACACAAGAAAATGGTGGGTGGAGGAAGGTGTTTCTCAATCTAAAATTCGTAGCTAAAACAAAGAGGCTCTGAATCGATAGTGAGCCAAGCATGGAGAAGAAGAAGAAGAGGATGAAAAAAATATTACAGATGCAAAACGCCTCGTATTGCTAGTGGTCTTCAGGAACACTCAAAGGAATCCGTATTCCGAACAGTGCAAAATCTGAAATGCGGGCTGAGGTGTCAAACTGAGTTGAGTGATTTATAAGGAGTTTTTGTTTTCTGGTAAATATCTGGCCCTATGTTAATAAGGAGTTTTTGTTTTCTGGTAAATATCTGGCCCTATGTTAATGAGGTAATTTTATGTCTGAAAGTGACTATCTTTTCGTAAATTGCGAGTTTAGGCTGCTTCTGAGCTAATAAAGACATCGGTGGAACCAATTCTTGAACTATCTGAAATTTTCCGAGTTTGAAGCCCCACAGTTTTCAGGTCAGTTCAATTCATTGAATTAAATAATTTCTAACTTTAGTTTATCGAGTTTTCCTTTAGTGCAATTAGTGACCGTCGTCATCTCCCAATTTCTTGTAATTTAAATATTTCCAAGTTAAAAGTTTATAACTTGACTACAGTATTATGGTACATTTCCACCTTGGCTTGTGCAAAATATTTGCACAAGCGGTTGCCACTGAAGAGGTAGGGTTGTCTCTCATGTTGGCTAAACTGGAAACAAGGCAACAATTATGTATTCTGTTATGTATTTCCTCGTATCATGTTATCATATTACTCATTTTTCTTGTTAGGGATCTTTGCCTGAAGCTCTTACTAATTGATGTTCTAAATTTCTTTGGAGGATCAAATTTGTTGATGCTGTTCTCTGGGTCTTTGCGACTTAGAATTACACGCGAGGTTCTGTTGAATTATTACACGCAAAGAGTATAGGTGCACCATTGAGAAAGAACTATTACTGGTGAAGCGATAGAACTAAATGAAGTTCAAAAACCATTCATTGCACGTTGAGTTTGATCGAAATTATGAAGCTACAACCCTATAATGGCATGTACTAGTGTCTCCAATGGAGAAAATAGGCAAACGAGGACAACTAACACTAGGGAGCAACTTATTCCCACACACAAGTCATCAATGGCTTGTCCCCCATAGGGACCACCGCTTCAACCACAAGAAATCCGAGGGCTGCTATTCTCAATACAAGATCACACGTGCCCTCAGAGTACAGTTTTACCAAGAAAAAAAAAAATTAGGCCTACTATTATTATCTTATCATCAACAATAGCGAAAGAAAACGAAAATCCCTCGTGATGTTTTAAGTGAAACAGCTGCAATATGCAAAAAGAAAACAAAACGGACATCTGAAGACAATATTAAGATAATTACCATGTTGATAGCCTGTTATAATAAATCAAATATCAAAGCAGTCAAAACTACTAGAACAAGAGATTGAAAATTATCATCACCATCATCAACCTCCTCTTTACAAGGAAAATTTTCTATGACGATTTAACCTAATTAAGTATCTCAAAGCTACAGATGGCAGACTAAATATACTTTGTTTGCAAGAGAGGGGATGAAAAGAGAAGAAAGAATTGCCATGATAGCAGAGTTAAAAGAAACAGAAAGCAGAAAGCAGACATGATTCTGTTTCTTTGCCATTATATATGGCAATTTGGAGGATATTCTCTTCGCTTTCAAACTTCAGATCTTGAAGATCAGGCCACCATGTGTTGCGAAGAAAGGAGCAAACACAAGAGACTCAACAGCCATCAGCTTGATAAGGATGTTAAGTGATGGTCCAGAGGTATCCTTGAGAGGATCTCCAATGGTATCACCGATAACAGCCGCTTTGTGTGGATCCGACCCTTTTGGACCAAGGGTTCTTGCATGCTCTGAAGCACCAGCCTATCACACCAAATATTTACACCAGAAGTTGACACCATTAGACCATAATAATACTAGCCAAAGTGCTGCTTAAAATATCCAATTGAATCTTTACCTCAATGTACTTCTTGGCATTATCCCAAGCACCACCAGTGTTGGATGCAGAGATAGCAACCTGTAAACATGGTACAGAAATGAGTTTAAAGCAACCTTAGAAGGGACAAACCATGCTTGTCATGAGAGGCATTACTGGATATTAAAATTTAGGAAACAAGAAAAGGGGAAGCCAGATATTTCCCCAAACTGGGATTGTACAAGATATACTGAACCTCACCTGTACACCAGATACGAGGGATCCAGCAAGAACACCAGATAGCGTTTCTACACCAAAAATAATTCCAACAATAAGGGGGGTAAGCATGACAAGAGCACCAGGTGGTATCATCTCTTTAATGGAGGCATCAGTGGAGATCTTAACACACGTAGCATAGTCAGGCTTGGTGGTGCCCTCCATCAGACCCGGGATGGTATTGAATTGCCTACGTACTTCCTCAACCATCTTCAGAGCAGCACTTCCCACACTCTTCATGGTCATGGCAGAAAACCAGTAAGGAAGCATTGCACCCACAATTAAACCAATAAAAACCTTTGGAGTCAGCACATCAACTGTTGAAATAGCAGCCCTGCTCACAAAGGCACCAAAAAGTGCAAGAGACACCAAGGCAGCAGAACCAATAGCAAACCCCTAAACAGAAGAACAAGAGATCTCAGGCATCTACAACAAAAATTGGTGTTTCCACTGAACAAAAGGGAATCTAAATGAAAATCTAAACCTTTCCAATAGCAGCAGTTGTATTTCCTGCAGCATCAAGGGCATCAGTTCTCTCTCGAATTCTGTGACTCATGCCTGCCATCTCAGCAATACCTCCTGCATTGTCACTAATTGGACCATATGCATCAATGGCCAAACCAGTTGCAATGGTGCTCAGCATCCCAAGTGCAGCAACCGCAATACCATACATGGCAGCAAAGCTGAAACTAACAAATATGCTAACTGCAATAGCGAAAATTGGAATAATGACAGACTTGTATCCCAAGGCAAGACCAAATATAACATTAGTAGCAGCACCAGTCCTGCAGGAGTCTGCAACATCTTGCACAGGGCTGCAAAAGCAGTAGAAAGAGTTTCAGTAAAGGCAACACCTAAGGATGCAGAAAGGTAAAAGTGTAAAATAACCCCAGATTACTTACCTATAAGCATTGCTGGTATAGTACTCAGTCACAAAGCCAATAATAAGACCTGCCCATAGACCAACAGCAACACACAAGAATAGCTGCCTGCAAACCAAAATCAATTGTATGTCCTCAGTTAGGAAAATAAGTACTACTTTCGCACTTGTCCAGATGACCAATACGACCAAATTGAATTCATTGTGCATATAAATGTAACAGCACATTCAAACAGATAATCACTCATCTCTTAGGTGCCACACGGCACACCAATTTTTTTATACATAAAATTGGATATGTTCAATCGTCAATCCAGTTGATAACAATCATCCTGTCCTGTATTTAATGACTAACCACATTGATTATAACACCACAATGTCATATAGAACCCTTTCATTGAAACAAAAAGGCTCACAAGTAACCCTACTAACCAAGAACCCTAGCATCTCAAACAGATCCCCACTGTCTCATAAAAACTACTGAACTTTTTCTTGTCTACCCCCACTAAAAACATATGCTTACAGAATAAGAAACCTGGAAGCTTGCTGATAACCAACACTAAATAAATCTATTAAACATTGTCTTTCAAGAAAAATACAGCATTTGCTCAAAATTATTGATAGTGACTAAAAGTAAGTCAAAGGATTGAAAACTACGAGAACAGAATAAATCAGGATATAGGCATTCGATACTTAATTCCTTATTCAAAGTCTCTCAAAAAGTGTATCCATGATCAGATTGCAACCTTCCTTGGTCCTCATTCCTCATTTAAGGAAAAATTTCAATTAATAAATTTAATTAATCTGTGGGAACCCTATTTTTTCAACGATTGCTTAATCTGAAACGTGATACCTAACATAATTAAATGAATCGTATAGACTTACCAATTCTTCACAGCTTTCTGCTCTCCAAAATTGAAGATAGTGAAGGAAGATGGAAGTGCAATCCAACTAGCAATTGCAATCCCAATAGTCATCAAAACAGTGGAAATGATGAGTTGTTTTTTCAATGCTGGCTCAATTTCCTTTACAGCCTTGATCTCAAAAAAGTCAGTTGCAAATAAGGTGGTAAGCAAACAGACAACAATACCGATGGAACTGATGATGAGAGGAAATAACATTGCAGTGAACTCATGATTAACCCCAAATGAGGAGATGGAAGCAACAACAAGGGCAGCACAGGATGACTCAGCATATGAACCAAAAAGATCAGATCCCATACCAGCTATATCCCCAACATTATCACCAACGTTATCCGCTATAACCTGGTAACACAATAGTTTATTCAGATATAGGATAAGTAGAAACTAGACAAAAGCTTAATAAATTAATAAAAACGGGAGGGGGAACTAGCTTCAGCGTGTTCATTCTTACAGCTGGATTTCTTGGATCATCCTCAGGAATGTTTCTTTCAACCTTGCCAACAAGATCAGCACCAACATCAGCAGCTTTAGTATAGATACCTCCACCAACTCTTCCAAACAGAGCCATAGAAGATCCACCAAGACCATAACCAGTGATAGCCTCAAAAAGACCACCCCAATCATCACCATAGTAAAGCTTGAATAGGTTGATAGTAATGTAAAGAACCAAAAGACCATTTGCAGCAAGGAGGAATCCCATAACTGCACCAGATCTAAATGCAGTAATGAAAGCCTTCCCAACTCCCTTTCTTGCCTCTAGTGTAGTTCTTGCATTTGCATAAGTTGCAATTTTCATCCCAAGGAAACCAGAAACAACTGATGTGACGGCACCAAGCATGAAAGATATAGTGCTGAAAATAGCAGTTGCAAGAGCCGGCTTACACATTCTAGTTTGGTCAAAAGTGCAAGGCTTAGGACCAGTACTGAATCCCTCCACAGAGCCAAGGAAAAGGAATATCAAGATTGCAAAAGCTACCATGAAGATTCCCACATACTTATATTCAGTAAAAAGGAAAGATGTTGCCCCTGGAATTTTCAAGCACCAAGAAATAAGTGAACCGTGGTTTACCCTTCCAGTAACAAGCACTAAATTGAAAATAGAGAGCAAGGCTTGAAAAAATATCATTAAAGTACGGAGTACAAAAATTGCATGCCTTTCACTAAACTATGGTTGTAATTTGTAATTGATCCCAATTCTTTTAATAATTAATTGATTAACACAAACTAATTAAAGATAACATGCTATGCAAAGGCTAATAGGGTTAAGTAACAAAGATACCAAGATTGCAAACTGACAACTGGATAAGTACCAAGACAATAAAGTATTATCAAGTCATCCATTTTTTTTATGACAAAGGCCCGTGATAGCGGTATATGGTAGTAACATTGTCAATAACAAGAGAAAGTAAAAACAAAATAATTTTGGGAGAAAAAAGGAAAATTCTCCTTCATAGTAGAAAATTGGGTCGGGTGAGTGAGGTATTGCCACTATTTTCCACAAACTGCAGGAAAAAGCTGGCTGTAAAAATGGCATTTGGTAACTATACGTCAAACTCTGAGAAGAAATTTAGTGTTGGTTATAGACTATTTCAGCAAAAGGCACATTACATGTTAGAATATGATTATAATGTGCAAGCACCGTAGAAATAAAATAAACAAGAAAAACGAAAGGAACTTCTAAACGCTGAAGCATCCATTGAGCACTACGAAATTCATCTAGTCAATAGGGTAGTAGTACAACAGCCAAACTTCAAGGTTGATTCGAACCATGATGCAAGAAAAATCGTGAGGGAAAAAAAATTCTTTTGATATTCCCTATGTATGAATAATAACACTTGAGAAAAGGAAAATAAATAAATAAAGCGATAAAAAATAAGCTAAACGAACGAGTATTAATTGTGAATTATAATAATTGGAGGCGTGGGTCCAGACCAGAACCAGCCCCGATCTTTAATTAAAAAAAATGGAAAATATAGTCATGTAGTGTTGATTCGAACCATCTCTAGGCCATCTAGCTAGCTCTAGAACTAGTGTGTTTCAAATTTCATAAAAAACATGAAGATAGCAAACAATCGATGCTCTCAGTTCAACGCACAGCTACCAGACTTCAAAGTCCTAGTAATAACTAAAAGACAAGTCAAGTACAACGTTTCAACCAACCCTTCTTCCTAACACCTCTTTAGCAATCAAAATTCACAAAAGCCATGAAGAAGCACAACAAATACACGCCGGGATCTACTCATAAGAACAACCACTGAAAAAAATTATATAATATGACAGATCTCAGAATACCAGAAACACGAACTGTACAGTGTTAATCAAATATTCAAAGTACAAGGAGAAACCTTCGGATATAGCGTTCTGAATTTCAGCACATTTGATGACAACGTTGTGGTCGTTGATACCCTCCTCTTCTTCGATGAGATAATCAGAGTACCCATTCTTGCCTGCGCTATTCGGAGAATTATCTCTACCAGCTGAGAGCTTGACTTTCGAAACGATAATCCATTGAAACAAAGCGAACACAATTCCGATGACGGCACACACCGGAATCAGAATCTCCGTTCCGAGATCTGGGAGAATCGTTACCCCCATGGCGGTGAACCCTGCAAGGGACTGTGGAGAAAGAGTGAGTGGGGAGAGGAAAAGCTTCAATCTTGGGGAGTGTGAGAATGAACGGGTCTTTGATGAGCTGGTTGGAGGGTCTAATATAGGATTGGAGGAGAGAGAGAGAGAGAGAGAAGGGGAAGAGATAGGGATTGGGAATGATGAGAGACAGCAGAAGGTGTGTGGTGGAGATTATAAAATTTGGAAAATCTGAAGGATAGGATTGAAATTGTGCTATTGCCAGATCTGAAGTGAGTTTCATCCCTCCGCTGATGTCCAAATCAAATTTACATAAATTTCTAATCTTTTCTTAGAATATGTGACTTTTCACCCTAAAAAAAAATTTCAGTTCATACTGTAAATTGTCATTTACACCCCTAGCTACAATTTCCTTCATTATTTACATAATATTATATAAATAATTGTAAATTATTACATATAATTAATATCCATAACTTAATTGTATAATATAACTATAATATTATATAAATAACACTGAATTATTTATTATTTTAATATTTCTTAAATATATTTAGTGTATTAAATATATATTGACTGAATCAATAGAAATTATAATAAAAAATATTTATAAAAATAATTGTGTTTAGTGAAAAATTTTAAATTGTTTTGCATGCATACGAAGGACATGAGAAATCATTTAATGGGGATCAATATATCTCACGTGACGTCAAGGAAAATTATTTATATAGAATTTCTATGACAGCGTATATAGAAATGGAATTTATTATAATGAAATTATTATTTCAGTAGTATTATTTTATTTTATTTCACGCATTTTTTGTTGGTTTGATATGTAAAATTTTTATAGGAAATTTATATTATAATGAAATAATTCAAATAAAAATAATATTTTAATTAATGATAAATTACTCTCTTTTTCTTTAATTAATGTCATTATTATATATTAATTTTCTATATCAATAAAAATAATAACTTTATTATATATAAATTATAATAGTCTATATAAATTGTTCTGGTAGAAATTTGTCACTGTGGAACCAAGATGTATGCACAAATTAGTAATTTTGATCAAAATAAGCTCTCTTTAATCTACATCAAGAATCTAACTTTGACATTATTTAAAGAAAAAAAGTATTATTCCTACACTTTTTTTTATCATGATAATTTAATTTTTTATAAAGTGGTTGAATTATACAATTTTAACATGAATATTAAAAGTAGGAATATTAGGTCAGACATTTGAACAAAATTTTGTTCATTAATAAAAGAAAATAATAATTTTGGGCCAGCCATAGATTTATAAATAAAAAAATAAATTTATAAAAAAAACAACATGCTAATAATAATATATAGCCCACCATATATGATTACCACCTTCCAACGGTTGTCAACTCGATTCACATCGACGTCAATGACACATTACTCTTCACTTTTTTGTTTCATTTGTTTGCGGTTGAAATTCGAGTTTGAAATTATTAATTTTAAAAATAATTAAAGCATGCTTAAATCAATTGATTAATCGACAAAAAAAAGGACTACTTTTTTTATAAAGGATAATACCAGAGTTTTAATGTAAATAAAAAATTATCATTCAAAATTTTCTTTATAATTGTAAAAATTGCAAAAGTAGCACAAAAATAAAAATTAATAGTGTAATAATATGTTAAAAAAATTAAATTTGTATTATTAACTCTCATGTTTTTACTATTCGTTTGATCAAGAGCAACACCAAGGTTTTACCATAAAAATTTTATCATTCAAAATTTGCTTTATAATTGTAAAAGTGAGAAAATTATACAAAAATGAAAATTAATAGTGTAATAATATATAATAAAAAAATTAAAATTTTATTATTAACTCTCATATTTTTACTATTCTTTTCATAAAGGACAACACCAAGGTTTTACCATAAAAATAAAATGAAAATGTTATGATTCAAAATTTGCTTTATAATTGTAAAAATGAGAAAATGGTACAAAAATGAAAATTAATAATGTAATAATATGTAAAAATAAATAAATTTTTAATATTGACTCTAATATTTTTACTATTAACACTCGCTTCTAAATATGAGAAGAAAAAAATTCAAATATTAATATTAAATCAACACCGCCTTATTTTTAGATTTAACTGATAACTTAATATTAAGATATTAAATTAATACAAATATTTTTTATATTTGACTTTTTTTATTACATTTAAGTGGTGACTAAATCACTTTGGTTGTATTTCAACAAATTTATTTCTTTAATTTGATTTTAAAAATTATATATATATTTTACGTGGAATCATAGGGGAAAAAATTCTTATGTTATAATTCTAAAAAATGTATATAATTAAAATTAAAATATATGTGAACATGTATATTCACATATCTTATAAAATTAATATTTAACATATAAGATATTAATATTTGTGTGTTTGCTTCCATTATAAATTTAATATTTTTTCAAAAAATTATATAAATTGAAGCCATTTAACCCTCAAATGATAAAAAAATATAAGATACCAAAATAAAAATAAATCAGTTACAAAATCTGTTTCTTGTCTTCATCCAGCAATTGGAATGGACGATAAAGCGGCGCCATGTTCGGATAACCTTCCCTCGGCCAGCCGTTGTACTTCAACTTTAAAATTATTCCCTGCCCCCTATCAACTTTTTTTTTTCAACTCCCTCCCCACTTTTTTCTTTTTCTTTTTCTTTTTCCCTCTCTTATTTGCAAAAGGAAATTAATTATTTTTTTTATGTTTCCCTTAATTTGCTAACTCTGGCGGATAGAATTTCACGGCCCTTCAGTTCGCAATAAATCAAATCATCCATCCATTTCAGAGGTGGCCCACCTGTGACATCCTAATTAATTTATTATTAAAAAAATTTATTTTTTATATATTTATTTATATTCAACCTTGATATTTTTTACTGAAATTATTATTTTTTATCTTCTTTATTTATTTACACAATAACGAATAATATAATCATAATCAGCACACAATATTAACAAAACATAGGAACTTATTTTATTTTTTAGTTTATAGTGATATTTTCATTAAATTAACATAACTATGTAGTGCAATAATAATTAAAATACTGACCATAAAACAAAAATAAGAAGTATCTGATTATCTCAAAACAATGATCAGACGACAATCAATTAATCACACAATATATATTAATAATTTACAGAGATTCATCTATGTACGATTTTCTCTTGCTGCAAGACAAAAGAGGGTGAAAGCACATCAATAAATATTTTAAAAAATTCAACTACTATTATATTTTGAACGATAAAAAAATATTTTAAGAATGATAAATTTATTCAATGGATCCTAAATACCACCACCATAAGAAAAATTTACATTTCTTATCAAATTCTATCTGAACATTGTATGAAAGATATACTAAAAATATTATTTTTATTTTTTCTTCAATTTTTTTCTATATTTTTTAAAATAATTAAAATTTAAAAATATTACCCCACTAATCATTATTAGATTTGATTTGGAATGCAACGAAAATATCTTTCTAATTTTTTTTAATGTTCAATATTACTATTTTGTGGTACCGTTTCTAATGAAGGATTCTAAGCCCCTTTTTTAACAATTATTTTTTATTTTGAACAAAATATTATTTGATAAACCATAATCGATTATTTTAGTCACATACAAATTAAAAAGTGTCATTGTTTTTAGAAGGCAAGACACTAGCCTTTTTTAAAAACCGAAAATCGTAAATGTCATCTTAAATTAATAAGATGCATTTTAGACAATAAAATGCATAATAAATTATTGTTGGTGATGAAATTTACAGCTAAAATTTTAATAAAATGTGAATAATTTGATGGGTGTGTCAATTTATTTATTTTTAATTAAATAAATTACATTTATTATTCATACGTAACAAATAAAAATATTAATTATTTTTTAAAAATTTCTGTTAAAAACTATTTATTATGATTATTATGGGATAGTTAGCCAAAGAATAGAATAATAATTATTAATTTATTGAAAAATAAAGAATAATTTTTTTTACAGACAAACAAAATTTATTAAAGCAAAGGATTTGAAAAATTGAACTTAAAAATGTTAAACTATTGTATTTGATTTTTCAATTTTAAAATAAGGCTTTCATAAAACATAAATTTTTAGAAATAATTTTTTAAGAAGATTTAAATTAAAGAATTCAAGTTTTTTATGCCATATAAATATTTTAAAAATATTGAAAGATAATAATATTCTATATTTTTTCATTTTTTCTTTTATTTGTCTTTTTACTTTCTGTTACTTTTTTTTATTTTTTTATTCTCACACTTTAATATGGGTAAGCACGTCTTAAAAAGATATTAAAATTTGTAAGAAAAAATTATTATAACAAAAAGTAATGATAAAATATTCTTAAATAAATATTTAAGACCAATAAAATATATTTTATATATTTTTAATAATAAAAAATTTCATCCAGACACCTTCTAAAGGAGTGAGTTATATTAATACCGATGAAATAATAAAATATGAATTCCTCTATTAATAATAGTATGAATTAATAATATTTTCTATGAAAAATCTGGAAGCCGTTGTTTTGACCAGTTATTGGATAGAGATCTACCTTCACACTAAAAAAATAAAGAAATCCACTTGCAGGTATAACTCTTGTCTTCATGAGACTTATGCGATCGCTGCTGCAAACAGGACCACACTTTAAGGTCCCACAACATTACTTAAAACTAATATTAGGCGTCGTTTGAAGAAAAAAATAATATTTAAAAGATAAATAAATTTAAAATAAATATTAAATATAAATAAATAACATTTAAATTGTCTTCATAACAACTAATGAAGAAAAAAAAATTATTTTTTTCTATATTAATTTATCTGTTCACTTTTACTAGTCAAAAGCGTGTTGGGTAATCTATTTATAAATTTTCTGTCATTTTAATAATATTCTTTCTTAAATTGAAAGAAATAAATATATTAGGTAATTAAGAAGTAATTAAATCTAATACAAATATAAACATTCTTTAGTAATTAAAATGGTAATAAATATATATTATGATCTCGAAGATATATTTAAAATTTATTTTAAACTTGATATTTTTATTTCATAAATTTACGATATTTATATTTGCCATATGAATGTAAAAATTAATACAGAGATCGAGGATACAGTGAAAATAATAGAGACAACATAATTGACTACAAAAAATTATAATATTAAATATATTTAAACTCATTAATAATTGTAAAATTTTGAGGTGGCTCGTATTAATATATTATTTAACTTTCTAGAAGAATTGAAAGTAGAGAGAGAGAGAGAGAGAGAGAGAGAGAGAGAGAGAGAGGGAACGGGAAGAAGCGAGGGGAAGAGCGAGTGAGTTAAACTCGACTTGAGAGGGTGGCACTACTTAAATTGATGATTTTCATTTAAGGGAGAAGCCCTGTCTTTTCTAGAATTTGGTTGGACGATGTTTTTACGACAACCTGAAAAGTTGGAGCATCGCATGAGCTACGATGCGAATCTATTTGATTTGATTCGGATCTCTTGTCCAAAAAAAACAACATTTGATTCGGATCCGATCAGTGTTTGGTTAGTCATCTAAGTCTAAGCTAAATGATTTTTCTTTCTTATTTTCGTATCATTTGGATTTTTTTATTATTTGGGAATCTAATTATGAAATTAAGATTTTAAAAGTAAGATTAGTAATAAGTAGATGTTTTAAAATTTAACTCATACAATAATTGAACAACATTAATTATGTATGATAGTAAATTATTTGATTAAATAATAATAAAATAGTTAACTAATTAAATATATATAAATATACAAAATTGTTAGTTACTATAATTAAATAATTCACATGGTATTATTGATTCTTATTTATTTTTTAACTTTTAAAATTAATATTATTAAAATTTATTTGTACTTTTTAACTTTTAAATTAATTATCTTTATGATTGTATATTTATAAATAAAAATTTACATAGAATATTAAATAAGTGATTTTATTTTATATATTTCATTTCTCTAATCTTTTTACACTTTAATTCTTCTTTGTATAATTTTTTTTCAATACATTTTATTACAAATTTTACTTTTGACTGTTCATTTTAAATCACAGTAAAAAAATTGTGTTGATAAAAATATTTTATCAAACAAAATTTGAATGTGTGGCTCTTAATCTATCAAACAAAAATTATTTATCTTAAATATTAGACATTAAAATTTATTTTCATACGATGAGTTTTGCGAACAATACTAAAGAAGGGAATAAAAATTTTACCGTGACATTCTTTTGTATTTTTTTTTTCTTAAATAATATGACGTTGTATGAAAAGATTCAAATTGGATATTTTATTCCTTAAAAACATTTTAGATATGCCACTAAAATTTTCAAAAGTTAATATATTAAATACAAATATTTTACCAATAAAATTATAATTTAAATAATAAATAAGTGTCAATTCAATGGTTGAACTGCTATTAAAGTGTTAAATATTTATTTGTTAAAAAAATAATTTCAATACTTTGAATATAATTAAATTTATATTTAAAAATATAAAAAATACTATTTTACAATAAAAAATATAAATATTTTAAATACATGTAGATAACAAAAATAAGGGCATAGTAAATTAGTCATAAACATGATTTATTTGAATTATTCATATTAGTATATTTGTTACAGTTATTTTTTTTAATTTAAAAATTGAAACCCACCAAATTTACACATAATTACGTGCGTGCGCGCCCACATTATTAATTAAAGTTAAAATTTAAAATTATTAACTTTGAAAACAACCTTATTATCATTAAACTCATCAACTTGTCGATAATAACACATCATCCATTCAACTTGATTTTTTTTTTTGGTTCTCGCGACTAGATTAACCCTTCGCATAGTCATCGCTAAAGTTTAAGATAAATTTTAATTCGACACTTTGAGATATTATATTTTGTAAAAAATATCTTAGAAATCGTGCATATTTTTTAATATATTAAAATGATAAAAAATAACAATAAAAAAACTAAGTGCTCGAGGACACAAACGTTATGTTCTTCCGAAGCTTTAAGAATTTGTAATACCACTTTTCTCCCGTCTGTTCATGGATTTGTCAATCGTGGTATTATTACTCTAAAACGATGTGCCACGTGGTGACGGTGCATGTCCATACCGGGACCAGTGAGTGGCCCCGATAATGACACCACCGTGCAATTTTTCATTGTCAAATTGGCGGCTTTAAATTTGGAACCGTGTTACGCTTAAACCATTTTAATATGTGGTCTTTAAAGAAGCCAATATATTTGCTCCACGAAACTTTATATTATATTACTCCACTATAATTTACTGTTTTATTTATTAAAAGATACATATTTTTTTAACTTAATTTTTTAAAAAATTACTTTTTATTTTATTCATTAAAAAAAAGTTATCATATTAATTTTATTTTATTCATTAAAAAATGTAGCTTATCATATTATATTGAAGAAGTACTTAATAGTTAGTTAAGCTCTTGAGTAAGCCAAATAAAGAAATCTATTAACAAGATTAGTAGAATGATAATTTTAAATACATAATAGTATTTGAAGAAAAAAAATGAAAAAAAAAATCAACTTGGAAACATCAAATAAATATATATATATATATATATATATATATATATATATATAATGGCCAAAATCAATTCAATTTAGGTATATGAGTATTTTAATTTTTAAAAAATTATTCAAATCATATACAATACATAAATCTTAAAAATTCCATATTTAGTACACTTAAGAGTTTAAAAATAAATATTTAAATATTTAAAGAAAATTAAAATTCTCATATATTAGACACCACAAAATTTTTTTTGTAAAAAATGAATTTTTTTTTTAAAATTATTTAATCATGGCATCACATGAGATTCATAATTAACAATCAATGAGATTCTAGGTGAAAAATATATTTTGCATATATTGAATTCCTACCGTTCACGTTAGGAAACTGGCTATTTAGGTGTGGGATTGCCCACTAATTAATGCCCAAAAAAGTTAAGTTAATGATGTTTAAAGCTGCCTCCGTTGAAAGGCATTCTTTAAAGTTTGTTATCATTTTTTCCAAGTATTTTTACAGGCTACAATATTATTAAATTAATTTTGTTACAATAAAAAGAAAATTTCAACAAATATCTGTTCTAAAAATAAAATTTATATCCTAAAATGATGTTTTGTCTATTTTGCACGACGATGCAAGGGGTCGTGTCGTTCAATACCCCGTTTAGTCTATTAGTTGTTTTTTTTGTTTTCAGGCTTCTCGCCTCCGTCTTCAATTTTTTTTTTAAAAAAAAAAAGAGAAAAAAAGGAAATACTATTATGTTGTAATTGAATGCAGCTATTAATTATATCATAGAAGGTGAATTAAAATCAAGCGGTGATTGAGAGAGACTTTCCCCATGTGATGGCTAATTGATTGTCCTTTCTATCCAACACAGAATTGTCAAAATGATTTGATTTGATTTGATTTTTCCATATCATAAATTTTACAAAGTTTTGGCTTTGGAACCTCTCTAATCCGCGACCAAAATGCAAATCCCATTAGAGGCGTAATCATAGTTGGCCACTCTTTGGGCTGAAGTCCATGAAGCTGCCTAGATTTAAAAGGCTCTAGCAATGACACCAGATACGTTGTCTCTCTATTTACATTGACATGTCAAAATCTATGTCCAAAAAAAGAAAAAGAAAAAGGCATATCAAAATAAGCCCAACAAACAAACATGTGGGTTGCCTTGGTAGGAAACTTTCATTCATTTTAGTGTAGTTTTATCATCTTCAATTCCCACAAAATTTATGATTGGCACCCATTGCATCTTCTGTTTGTTAGAGAATTAAATTTAATATTTTTTTTTGATAATTTTTTTATTTATTTCAATTTTATTTTGACTCAATTGACTATTTGGTTTAATTATTTAATTTTTTATTGAATAGTTGACATGAAATTGTATATTCACCTAGTCAATTAAAAAAAACGATAATGTTATTCTTTTTGTTTTGTTACAAAAAAATTTAGAGGGAATAAGCTTCAGCTTCAGCTAATATTCACAAATTATTTATAAAAATTATATAGATAGCGAAGATAAATAAAAATATTTAATTATAAGCATAAGATGATTGTATAGGCAACGGCATTGCTACAAAAATGAAGTGTTTTCTTTTTCAAGAACTCTGATTGGAAAAAGCCACAAGTAGAGCGGTCCAAAGTGCTACCCCTCATTTCAGCGTCTCAGACTCAGAGGAAGGGATTACGGATTACCCTGAAACGACAAAGCAGCCAATTTGGCTCTCTCGTCACTGTGCTAAGTGATGACAACCTCTGCGGAATTTTGAAGCCATTGAAAAACAAAATATCTACATGGTCGGTCACAGTTGTGCGTCCCTTGGCCTTGGGACTCCCTGGTTTAACCTTTTTCTCTGGTGAAGATGATGACGTGGACACGGCTAAAAAGACAGGCTTGAAGGACCCTCTCCTTCCTTCCTTCCTTGCAGCTTCAAATTCAATCGTCCCCTTTTATTATGGGCACTGTCTCCAACCAGAAACTTGCTCCCTAGTCCCTACTCTCTCAGTGAAAATTTATTCTTGACCGTACATCCCCACAAAAACCTTTACTCCAACGCCGCAGAGCCACAGATAAAGCTTCCCAAACCTTGAACCCCTCCTCGAATTGGTGGGTCTTTCTCAGCCATCAATGATCAACCCCATTTGGATTTTCCCCGTTTTGTAATTAATTACTCCCCTTTGTTACGATGGAAAAAAGGAAACGGATTTCTGATCAGACCCAGGGAGATCATCAACCCCTTTCGTGTTCCCTTTCTCCGGGTACGTTTATTTATTTATATTTTGCCTTCTGATTTTCCGTGCTTTTTAAGAGTAATGATAGACAAAAGTGGACAAATAAAAACTCTTTTGAGCTACTTGAAAAGGTTCCATTGATGGCCACCTGAGAAAACGTGATACGTCTACTTGTTTGGACCAACCTTATTTCAGGTGGGATGTCCATTCTTTCTCTGACTCCTTTCTTCCTCTGTCTTTCCAGTAGAAAAATGGGTTCAAGAAATCAATTGGTTTTCTTGTTCTTAGATATTCACCTTTTCCCTTTCTCAGTAATTTTTTGGGGTTAAAGGGTTTGGTGATCTATTATTGGTTTGCAAGTTTTGCTGCAATGGTGTTGTTATTTACTTGTCCAAAATGTGACGGGGAACGCTTGTTTAATCAGTTTTGATTTTGGTTCTTGGTATTTCTTTTTGTTTTTCTTTCCTCTTCCATTATCGTACTTGTTTCCTTTCTGCTATTATCGCTACCTGATCGACTTCTTTTCCCCCTTCTTTGTTTGAGGTGATTTCTTCTTTCCTTCTAATTGTGTTATAACCCAATTGAAAGGTATGGACTTGATGAGATTTTGATATGGGCTTTATATCTACCTTAGTCTCTCAAACCTTAGGAGCTAGCTTCTAAGTGGAAGCAATCTCTGTTAATGAGAGCATTTCCATGTTTATAATTTTTTAAGGTGTTATATCTTCTTCCTGGCCTTCGTTCTCCTCCCTCCACTGCTAGCCTGGTTCATGATGGACTCAAAATAGTCCAGGATCGTCAATTGGCTTAGCAAATTATTCCTCATTGACTCCTAGAAGTATGATCAGTTTTTGACATTCCCATTGTTGATCTTTAAGTGGTCAGTCTTTGATCACATTGTTCATGTTTTGTTATGCTTGGTACTGATGAACTTGGTTTGAGATTCCTAACTTAGTCATCCACTGTGCTTAGGTTTGTCAGGTTGTGTGCGTGTAATAAGAGTGAGGTTATAGCTCAGAATTTCATGTGATATACTATAGTTTGTATCTAATAGCTATGGGGCAAGGGAGTCTGTTTCCTGCTTCTTACACTAACAAAATATATGCCATGCATTGATTCCTCTCTGGAGTACTGTGGGAGTAAAATTCTGAGTCCATTAGGCCAATGTAGGAAAGTGCACCCTAAAGATAATCTTAGGAGGGGATTTAGCTTAAGCAAAGCTTGGGGATACTATTGACCATAATACCAAATATGTGTGTGTATCTATGTATGCCATGAAATTGTGAACCTGACATTGATTGCATTATTTGTTTAGAGGAAATCAAGAAGCAGATCCTTTGTTTTTTCTCTAGATTTTGTTATTTGTTTCTAGTTTGGTTATTGTTGCCTTTTTATCAATATTGCAGAAGCCATGCCATACCCCTCCAAGATGGAACTATTGTCAGATGAGGTTGGCTTTCCTCTCCCATTCTTTCTTTGGGCCTTTTTGGTTTGTTAGTTCTGTCATTGATACATTAAGAACTTTTTTATGTAAACTGTTTCATTTTCATCCTTATATCACCGATAAATTGATAATGCTCATATGTGCACAAACTTGTGCAGTCACAGAATGTACAGTTCGACTTATGGGTAGGGCCAAGTTCCGTCATATTATATTTTTCTTCTGTTGCTTCTTTCCAGAAACCTTCACATTCAGGTGACACCGGTGGGCTTCCTTTGGCACCTGTTTTGGATATAACAAATGGACCTATGAAGTTACCAAATGCCCATCCACCTACGACACATCATCATCAGAGTCTCAGCCGTTCAATATTTTTGAAACGTTCACGGCATTACTATGGTCACCAGTACTCTCGACGTAACTCTGCAAATCATGCCAATGCACCATCTTGTGGAAAGGGCACTTCTTTGTATGACGAGAGACTTTCTTTTAAGTTGCCTTCTCAGTCCAATTCAGAGTCAAAACGACATGCAGGTGTTTCTTTGAGGGGGTTTTTTTTTTCTGGATAAGTCAATTATTAAATTTCTTTTAGGCAAAATATCTTTTTCACCCCTAAAGCTTAACTCTATATTCAATTTCGACCTTGAATTATTATTTTGTTCAATTTTGTCTATTTCTTTTTGCAAAAGGTTCAATGTTGCCCTTTGATAATACTGTTAACTCACTTGGCGGAATATTGACTGCAAACATGGTTGTTACTTGCTAACAGTGATGCTGAGGTGGTATTGCACCACCATAACATACCAAAATGGTATTGAATAGGAGGTCGAAGTTCAATATTCAAAACACTGACAATGACATTGAGGTGGTATTACACCCCTATACTACTGCATTTTGGTGTGTTATGTGGGTGTAATACCACCTCATCGTTATCGTCAGCAAGTAATATTCATGTTATATATATATATATATATGGGAATATGTAAGGAGGAGTGATTGGTGAGAAGAATGTTTAACACTGCTCTTATCGAAATGAACGGTTACATATTCATAGGTAGTTATGATGAGAAAACCACCTAAGAGTATGTAATAAACACTAAACAGACAATCATTGAGAGGTACCATGGGATAAGTGGATAACTACTTGATATGGTGGATGTGCTTTTTAAATACTGAAGTCAAGTCGTGTTTGACACGATAATACTTTTAAATTTTACATCAATTTCGTTTTTTTTATGAATGTCCATGTTGAGTCCTGTGTCAATTTGAGAACCATTTTGTTACCAGTTCAGTTTTTCATCTTTTGAAGATTTATGAGTGAAGTTACCCTTGTGTGTTCGCCAATTAACGTGGTAACAATTTTTTTTTTTTTTCTTTTGCAGAATTTAGAGAGAAGATGTTTTCCAGGCCAGAGAGAATTCGATCGAGTTCCTCAGTGTTGGATTCAGTCTCACCAGATGCAGTAAAGATGGTATGTGGGATTTGTCAGAAGCCATTGAAACGGAAACTTCTCTTGCTTGGGAATTCACTATCTTCCGGTGAGCTTTCAATTGTGGCTGTTTTAGTCTGTGGCCATGTTTATCATGCGGAATGTTTGGAGCAGAAAACTGGCTTCCAAGAACGACGCGATCCGCCGTGTCCCATGTGCGCCGGTCTACTTTTGCAGCTCGGTGACTCTAAGGAAGAGGAATAGTTTCCAGGTGGATGAACTTTGGAAGGTTAGTAGTGATCGTCCAGAAGTGACGGGGCAGAGTTTTCTGCAAATGGACTGTGAGAGAGATATGATATAGATCTTCTAGTCCGTTAGGGGCTTCTGCATTATCGTATTGTAGGATTTGTGTATAGCCGTATCAGATAGCAACCCTTTATGCTTTGTTTTCCTGACTGATGAGACTCGATTGCTAGAAATGTTTCAGAATTCCAATGGCTGCTCATCAAAATTTTAGGGCCTGTTTGAAAATAGTTTTCATAAACAATTTTTTTTTTGAAACAAAAAATATATATATTTGGCAATGTGTTTTGAAGTAGTGAGTTTTAAAAACAGAAAACTTTACTTGTTTTAAAAACAACTATTATTTACGGGAATTCATTAATATTATTTTGACAATTATACTACTAATACATTTCAAAGAAATTCTCATACTTAAACTTTAATTTCTATATTTTAAATTTTTAAATCAGAAAATTTAACTTTTAAACTTCAGAATTTAAAATTTTTAGGTTTTAAATTTAATATCTCAAATTTTGAATTTTAAAACTTTAAAATATAAATTCTGTAAATTAAACTTTAAATTTTAAAATGTTAAATAACAAAATATTAAATTTTTAAATTTTATATTTAAAATTTTAAAATCTCAAATTTATAATTTATAATTTTATTTTGAGATTTGAGTTTGAGAATATAAAATTTATTGTTTTGGAATATGAAATTTGAGTTTAAAATATTAAAATATTAAAATTTTTATATTTAAGATTTTGCCGACTGTGGCATTGGAATTTGAAGTGTTGAATTTATAAAGTTTGAGATTTAAAATTTTAATTTTAAAGTTAAATATTTTTATATTTAAATTTTAGAAATTGAAAGTTTTGTATTTTAATACTTTCTTTTTATATTAAATTTATCATAAAAATAAATATAACAATCGTGATATTTTTTTAAATTAAAAAAATCTTTTCAAAGAGGTATTTTTTTGTTTTTAAAATTCTTTTTTTTTTTTAATTTTCAAACATTTTTTAATTTTTTTATTCTTCAAAACTTTTTAAAACCTATTTTACAAAACTAATTTTTAAAAATAATAAAAAACAAAAACATATGGCGCTTAGTTTCTAACTTCCCCCCTCTTTCTCCTGCCGCCTATTATCGTCCACGTTAAATGTTTAAAGGATGTTTAAAAAGTAAAAACAGGATTTAATAATCGCCCTGTCAATTAAAGAGAGGTCTGGTCAATATCTTTTCCGTTTGAATAATGACACAAGTTTTTATTTTTTATTTTTAATAAAAAATAAATTTCTCTAAGACTATTGTGGCATGTTTAAGATCGTGGAGAGGCACTCAAAATATTATTTTCTTAACGGACTCAAGTAGCGTTGAAAGTAGAGTTGATTATCAAATAGAACTACTAATTAAAGCAGAGACTCCAACTTTACATTTGAAAGACAAAAAATTTTAATCCGAATCTTTTCAATTAGTAGAGTCAACCTATATTAACTTCCATAATTTTTTATTTTTGGTTAACAAAAAGATAGGTTGTTCTGTCTACAAAAATTTCAAGCTGAAATTATTTGTTATTTTTGTTGACAGTAATTCAATCTTACCAATTTAACTGACCATGCGCTGTTAACACGTCTTTTTGTTACAATTTCAACACACCGTTTCATAAACGTCTATGGATCTTCATAGGAGGTCAGAAAAAGTGCAAAGATACGCATACGTTTGAACCACATGGAAAACAGGCCAGTTGCAATACAATTTAATGTAAAAATTATTTAAAAGAAGAAAAGAAATGACCACCATCACAAATATACTAAATTATTATGATCATTTACAAGAAGAAAAAAAAAAGTGCCTAACATATAAGTGGAATTGGCAGTCCAGAGGATTCATGATATCTCTTTACAAGTAGCTCTATTATGACCTGTTCCTTTGCACTTAGTGCAAGAAACTGTTTTTTTAACTAACTGTGTTGTTTTATTCTCATTTTTCTTATTTTGACTTGGTGGCCTAGGAGTGCAAGGAGGAAGTACATTCTCAGTCCCTTGAGTAGCTTCTTCAGAGCTGCTCAAACTGTCGGATACAGGATTTATGGATTCTGAGTACATACGAAGGAAATTCTCGACTGTGAAATATTTCAAGCAGTAATCATATGCACTCCGATGGGTGCAATTTAAGCAAGCTATAGCATGGCGACATGGCAGCCCGGTTGCTTTCCATTTCAGACAGCTACAGCCCCACTTATCAATATCCACAACATTAATGGAATCATCATGAACCTCAAATAAGGTGTCTGATGAGAATAATACTTTAAGACCATGTGCCTTAAGTGATTCTTCATGTAGCTTTGCCTCCTTTGACGGAGTCAGTTCTGCAGACCACCGGGATGAATCTATTCGACGATCATTTATCAACTCCATAATCTTACTTCTTAACGCTTCTACCTTCTGTGTTATTGTTAACTCTCGGACTTCCTCAATCCAGTTAGCATATAACCCAGCAACATTATACACGATATGATTATAATGCTCACCCTTAAATACTGCACTCGTCCATTGCTCTGGTTCCATTTGGATGACCCAATCATATGCTGTTGGAGAAACCTTTTTAATCTGTCCTATGGACATTTTAAAACCATCTAACCGTAGTGCATGAGCAGCAGCCAGAAAATTAACAGACAAAGAAGGCTTTCCATCCCCATAGAAAGGACCCTTTAGGTTTTTCTTGAAGCTTTCCAGGAGGTGGTGCATGGAGTAACCATGGTGAGCATTCCCAAACACCTCTAGAACTGATTGTTTTAGTCCCTTCTCTCTGTCAGACACAAAAGTCACAGGCTGTGAAGTTGGTACTGCAAATTTCAACTGTTCCAGAAACCAATTCCAGTTATCATCATTCTCAGTATCTACTATACAAAATGCAACAGGAAAAGCACAATCATCCCCATCTAGTGAAGTAGCTGTCAATAAAACCTCATGATATTTTGATTTCAAAGATGTGGCATCAAGGAATAGAAGAGGGCGGCAACCAATCTGAAATCCATGTATCATAGCACGAAAGGACAAAAAAAAACACTGCAATCTTTTGTCATCATTTGTGAGGAGCTTGATAATACTGCCAGGATTTGCATCTACCATCTTCTCACAAAGCCTAGGCAAGTGGTTGTATGCCTCTTTGTATGAACCCTGCAGTTGCTCTCTGGCATCCTCAATTCCACGCCACACTTGAGTATAGTTCAGCTCAATCCCAAAGTCTTGGAGAATGCCTCTGGCAATCTCCTTTGGCTTGTGATGAGGGCTATCCCGTAATCTGTCTTTTATGATGCTTACCAGCCAATTCTTTGTAGGATGAGCAGACTTCCAAGATTCTCCTTCACATGTGTGTGACATATTCATCTTTTTAATCCTAAATGAATGAGCAGATGGTACCCGGGAAGCATGAATCCTCCAAGGACAGCCCTCAGATATACATTTGGCACTGGCACGATTTGTGTCATTCTTGATTAACCTATAAGCAAAACGATGTGCTATGGCATATTTCTGCAAGGCATCACGAAATTCATGGACGCCTTTGAAGTCCTGACCAACTCCAGTAATACCATCTTTCCATGATGCAACTAATTTTTCAGGTGGAACATCATTAGATCCAGCAATGACAAGGAAATTGTCAGAATTGTCTTTACATGGTAAATTATATTGTTGGTACTCTACAATATCAGTGACTGCAGTAGTATCATGATTTTCTTTATTCTTTTTCCGGGACATCACTTTTCTATTGTCTTTTGTCTTTTCAGCTAGTGCACCAATTGTCCAAGATGCAGTGCGCCTACGCTTCTTAACTGTATCTGCAGGAGTAGAATCCATATCACTTAAGATTGAGCTGTGGGTGAGTGCATCAGCAGAGATAGCCACAGAAACAGTCGGACTGGAACAAGCAGCACCATGATCCTCAGTGACAGCATGGTTTGGAGAATGGTTTGAGCAAAAGCCAACTGCACGGAGACTCTTGGTAGTCAATTTAACACCCATAACAGAGTCAGCAAATTTTGGCACACCAAGTGGGACTGCCCCGGCAGCAGCACTTGTACATGACACAATTTGAGCAGGAACAGTTTGTGGAGTAGTATTTGTAGCAGAGGCAATAATGGGGGTTACAGTTTCGGCTAATTTTATTTCACTTTGCCTGAAAACAATAACTAGCTTTAATGAATGTGAGTATATTGTGCAATTGAAGCAATAGGCAATCTATTTTTAGTACACATCATGTTATAATATAGGGGCAGCGTCATTATTTTATCAGAAAGTGTAAACTTCCATCATTTTTCCAATGAAAAGACAGCAATGCCGTCTTCAGAAAAACTGGCCAAGGATCATTGTCTAGAAATGCAATGATAATGAAGGGAAAATTCTGAAAGAAGAAAGTTCAAAGAAAAACCTGCTACTCATGTTTAAGAACTCACGATCAAAACCTTCTTTCCCATAAACAAACACATCAGCAGTTACTGAATTCACATGAAAATCATACATCCTCTTCAGGTCTTTGTCATTCGATAGACTGATTAGAGTTTTCCTGTTCCCTGGAAGAAAATACTTGATGGACAGGGTCTTATATTCAAAATTCAACAATTCTGCAAGTTTTAGCTTAAGATCATCAAATTGTGTTTCATGATTGATCTCCACTGCATTTGCTTCACCTCCAATATATGACATAGATTCATCGTCATTTGTCAAAAATTCACCACCAGATTGGCAAATCAATATAAGCTTCCCCCTCACCATTGCCACAACTGCAGAATTCCAAATTGAAGTTTGTGAGTATGTATCTAATTTACCTCAACTGCTAAATTAGTAATTGAATTCAATCATAATGACCATTTAGAGAAAGGCCAACTATGTGAAGAAAGAGCACTTAAGTTATTTGCTAAGTTAACAATAGGTAAGATGGCATTGAACAAAGCATATGCTAAAAACTGGAGAATGCTTGATATGATAAATAACCATCCTTAATAACCATAATCCATATAATCAATTTTATTATTAAACTACACCATCTAACATCATTGACTATAATTTTCAAAAGCACAACATCCCTGGTTTTATAATCTTATGAAAAATGTAAACTCAGCAAAAGTGGAATGCAACACCAAGGCAGAGACCGGAATTAGAATAATGACAACATAAAATACCAACACTCAACTAGACAGACAGATATAGAGATTCGTTTGTGTGGGTGTCCACCTGATTTTTTTTTCTTTGTGAGGGAAATTACCACATGACAAGAGATTAATGTTGAAGAGGAAAATGATCCAAACTGAGAAGAGCATAATTATAGCCTACTCGTTGATAAAGACCTGGTTATTGCATCTAAAAAGTCAAAACTTTCAACAAGCAGAAACATTGAAAGGTACACTGACACCAATAGAAGACTACTCTTTTGTGATGGCATGCTGTGTGGTCAAAATTAGTTGCCTCCCAAATAATAGCAAGTCACCCTTCCTTATAGTTTTTTTTTTTCTTCCGGAAAGGGAGGGGTTGCAAGTAAGTGGATCACAATAGGTGTTAGTATTTAGCATAGTGGATGATGCCTCAAGTTCAGTGTTTGAGGAATAACAAAATGATTTATTATATCATTGACCTGCTCAGAAGCCAAACGTGGAAAGGCTTATTCATCAAATCATCAAGACAGTAATGGGAATAGTTGATCAAGTCAACTTCTTTTATAATTGCAATTTAGAGAAATTTTCCATGGTATGATATAACCATTTGCATATATAGAATTACCTGAAGTGAAAAAGGATTTCCCGCTGGCAAGTGCAGATGAAAATGGGGAATTTGTGATTTGGAACTTACTTCACTACAATAGACATTCCCCCCCCCTCCCCACAAAATAAGAAGTAAAGTAAAGAAAAGGCATCTCATGTAATTACATCAGTCACCAGTAATCACCGCAGGAGCAAATCCCATGCTGAAAATGGTGGAACCGATTCATATCTCTGATCACAATATCTCGTTGCACAACTTTTGAGATTAATTTTACTACAGTATGACAGTCTACACAAATACGGAGATTTTTAATGATACGTATAGGACACCCACGTGGCATTCGAATCAGTCCAAAAGCCAGAGCTAGTCTTTCACTATGCACCCACAAGAGACGCTCCTTTTCAGCATCTTCCACATCAAGCAGAACAACATTGTGATTAGGTACATATCCTTCCTCCCTGGTTTTCATGTTTAACCATTCAAGCATCACATTGATTAGTTTGATGTCAGGATGAGAAGTGTCCCCCACAGTAAAATAGTGAACCACACCTTGGTTCTCAACCCAACTTAAGCCTGGTTCCTTCTTAACTCCTTTCTTTTGCATATTTTTTCTAACAGATGCAACATTGTCCCACCTCCTTGCAGTGGCATACATGTTTGACAGAAGTACATGGGTTGCGTCATCATGGGGATCCATCTCAAGTACACGCTGGGCACAAACTCTTCCAAGATCAACATCATTATGGATGACACAAGCACCAAGCAATGTACGCCACACCATAACACTAGGCGAAAATGGAATTTCACCAATGAGCTTCACTGCCTTATCAAGATGACCTGATCTTCCAAGAAGCCAAACCATACAAGTATAATGTTCTATACAAGGTTCGATGTCGTAGTCATACAACATTGACTTAAAGAGAGCTTGTCCTTTATCTAGCAGTCCTGCATTGCTACATGCAGATAGGACACCAATAAAAGTTAGTTTATTAGGTTTACAGCTTGTTTGTTGCATCATCTCAAATAGATTTAGAGCCTCCACACCCAGGCCATGCATGGAATATCCACATATCAAAGCATTCCATGAAACATCATCACGTTTGTCCATCTTATCAAATGCTAGTCGGGCATCATGAATTCTACCACATTTGGAATACATATCTACCAATGAATTGGCAACTACAGTGTCCTTGTTATATATGGTTTTGACAGTTAAGGAATGAATCTGAAGTCCTGGCTCTAATGCTGCTAAACTAGCACAAGCACGAAGAACACTTGAGTATGTCACTTCAGTTGGCTGTATGTGATATGCAAGCATAGATACAAATAAATTTAGTGCTTTCTCCGCATCCCCCAGCTGCACATAACCAACAATCATAGTGTTCCAAGTCACATCATTTTGCTCTGGTGATTCAACAAATAATTTCACAGAGTTCTCCATTCTACCACACTTAGCATAGACATCCATGAGGGCATTTGACACAAATACATTTGTGTCAAGACCAACTTTCAGTACATAAGAATGAATTTGCTTTCCCAAATTCAATGCAAGCAAAGTGGCACAAGCTTGCAGCACACTAGCAAACGTAAACTGATTAGGGACAATGGATGACTGCCTCAAATGATAGAACAAATCCAAAGCCTCTAAACTTTTATCACTCTGAGCATAGCGTGCAATCATCAGGCTCCAAGGAATAAGATCATTCTTAGGCATTTCCTCAAAAAATTGCCGTGCAGCCATAATGTCTCCAGACTTATTGTACAATTCGAGCAATGCAGTGCCAACAAAAAGATCCTGCTCATAATGAGTTTTCAAAGCACAGGCATGAATACTTTTGCCAACACAAAAGGCCTGTAGGCCAAGGCAGGACTTAAGCACAGCAGCAATGGTGAAGTTGTTTGGTTTGTAACCCATCATCCTCATGTGGGAGAAAAGTTGTAATGAATGGTTAAAGCAGTCATTCTCAGCATAGCAAGCTACCATGCCAGTCCAAGAGACCATGTCCTTAAAAAGAATCCCATCAAAAACTTGTGTAGCGAAGTCAACGCGTCCACAAAGAGAGTAGGCATCAATAAGAGCAGTGGCAACAAATGCGTGAGAGTGAAGACCAAGCTTATAAATAGGTGCGTGAATGGTGGTACACATGTGTGGGCAGTCCATGGTGACAAGCAACTTGAGAAAGGATGTAAAAACAAATGGATTAAGGTGGTGGCCTTCTCTAAATAACGTAAGGAACAGGTGAAGAGCGAGAGGGAATTGGAGGGATCGCAAGTAAGCCTGAGCCAATGTAATGAAGGAGATGGTATTTTTGTGGGGCATTTCGGAGAACAGTTGAGATGCGTCGCGGGAAGAATCAGACTGTACATAAAGATTAAGAAGAACGTTGTACGCAAATAAGTCCAAAGAAGCGCCTGTTTTAAGAATGTGAGAGTGAAGGAGCTTTCCGGAGTTGTAATCAGCGTTTCGGACACATTGTTGAAGCATAGCAGCGTAACGATGGGAATTGAACTCTACAGAAGGAATGCATTGGTAATGGCGGGTGAATTGAGCCGCCATAGAGATTCGTGATAGAGTAGTACCAGTAGTAGGACGGAGCAGCCTGATCATGCGCCTCTACCTGTACAACTCTACAATACATCCACACAATCGCATGCACAAATTTTGTGAACGTATAGTCGCGAATTATCAATATACGAACAACAATGCACCTCTGTAACTGGTCTAAAAGTGGGAAAGACGATTTCTCTTTATTAAAGAGAAAAATATGATTATTTCTAGATTTAATTAGACTAATTAATTTGAAAAGCGATCACAAGTACAATATCAGAGCAAGAAGAATGAACCCTAGTTGAGTTGAACAACAAGAATGACTTACCAGGAGAGGAGTCGCTGCACGGAAAAACCTACAATTTGGGTCTTCCGGAAAATAGTGTAAAGAAGAGTGAATGACCGAAGCTATGAGACGAGGATATGATTGCAACATCCAAAATTCGAAGGGGGCTAATTTGAAAAATACACTTTTGAAATTCTTATTCTAAGGGCTGTCTCCATTCATCTCTTATTTTGTACTATATAAATTTAATCTCTTTATTAATAATAAATATGCTAAACTAATTTTTTTTATTAAATCAATTATTTATTTATTTATTCAATATCTATATGGTTGGTTGACAAGAATGAAAAAAAAATAAAATAAAAAATTTAAAATTTTATGGTTTGGTTAGATGGAACAACTCTATTCCATCAATTAATGAAAAAATTATTTCAGTGGGTAAGTGAAGAAATATAATATTTCATCTGATATTAATTAAAGTAATATTTGCTTCTTCTATTTTGTCTGCATCACCGTTCGGTAGCAGAGTAGAGATTCAATTCATTTATATTAAAATAAAAAATTTTATAATTTAAATTTTATAAATAATTTAATTTTTTTACTCACACTATTTTTTTAATTTATTTTTATATTAAATAATAAAACATCACATTACTTCAATTTTTTTTATCACAAATTAAATGAGATAATAAATTTATATTATTTTTTACTAAAATTAATTTCACTCAACTAATTGAGTACTTAAAGTCACTAACTTTACCAAATATATATTTAACAAAAAAATAAATATTTAATTTAATAAAAAAAATTAAATTCATGTTATATAAAATAAAGAGATTACGTTAACACAAACACTATAATAAAAAGATTAAAAATATATTTAATTCTTGAAAATGTCTACTTTTTTATGCAAAAAATCTCTTAATTTTTTTTGCAAATGTTTTACATTCGATAATCATATTCACACACAAAGACATATATCTTAATTAACATTAAAATTTTAAAAAAGTGCATCTAAGACTTTTTGGTACTTTTGATTATGATGATGAATTCGTAGTCATAAATAGTGATAAAGAAGGTATTAACAATGATACTTTTTGATAAATATAACTGCTTCAAGTGATAAATGACATATATATATTCATTCAAGTCTCAAGCAAAAATAATATATGTCATTTAATATATTTATAAATTTTTTTTTCATTCTTCCCACTTCTAAAATAATTAATTTGCTTTGACTTGGGAACAGAAAAATGAGGTTAGAAATTGCCATTTTTGGGGGGTCATGGTGCTTGTGTGTCTTTGCGTTTCATAGCTCCAGCGAATCTTGACCCTCCACAGTCATTAAAAAATAGACAAAATTATTACATTGTAAAAGTTTGTTAAAAAAAATTGAGATTCGCGTCGCACGAAAATAGGATTTTATTCTTAAACAACTAAAGACAACTATTTATGATTTGAACATGCTGAAGATTCGAATCCTCCTTCCGAACATTTCAATACAACATGCGGATTCGACGGCCACAAGGCTTCATTAATGCAACATCCCTGCAAACATTCCAACCAGTGTCCAACTAACATCGCAAATATTCTATAGCGACCGGCAGTTTTCTTTCTTCGCCCCCACGTCCCCTTTCTTCCCTTAACTCTCTGTTTCTCTTCGCCGGAAAACAACGTGTCCGGTGGCGGGAACGGGATTTACCTTTAGGTGAAACTGGGTTTTCTTGTCCGTTGTGATTTTTCAGGAAAAGGACATTCCTTTTTGTTGTTCTTTTCTTTTTCCTTTCTGGGCTCGTGGCTTTCGGAGACATGCAACTTTCGGTGGCGTCTTCTGGAAAGTTCATAGCGGAGAGGGTGTTTCAGACGGTAGGAGGATACTATTATGGGAATAACAGTCAGAAAAGGTGTGGCCATGAGACTCACACCAATCACGACAATGAGGACGGCGGCGACACGGGAATGGAGCTTGTGCAGATTGGAGCCGATAGGCCGAAGAACGTGTTGATTTTGATGAGTGATACCGGCGGCGGACACAGAGCTTCCGCCGAGGCCATCCGAGATGCGTTTCAACTGGAATTTGGGGACGAATACAGTGTAATTACTTACTAATATATTCTGCGCTTTCCTGGGTATTGTTTTGCTTAGTTTATCATCTTATGTTATTTCCTCTCCCCATTTCTTGGTGGTTTCGTTTGATATTTTTTCTCTATCAAAAAAACCATTTGTTTTGGATCTGCTATTTTTGATTTCTTCCAGTTTCCTCTGAAGAAGTTTCTGCAGTCAATTCAAACGACTTGAAAACCATTTCTTTCTATTATTCTCGACCACCCCTTCCTTTAGATATTTTTTTCGGACTCTGTTGTTTTGTTCCTTCTTTTCCGATCTTGTTTTGTGCAAGGTTTCTCAGGTCTTGCACTACATTTCAATTCTTCTTGGAGCTATCTGCCCTGCAATTTTTTTCCCCGGTGGGGGGGGGGGGGAGGGGATTTCTATGCCTTTATCAATTCTTCTTCTTATTCTTTAACAATTCAATCATGTATTTTGTTCCTTCAAATTTCTGTGCTAATCAGAGAGCCTCTTTCAATTTTCAGATATTTGTTAAGGATGTTTGGAAAGAGTACGCAGGGTGGCCATTGAATGACATGGAGAGTTCATATAAATTCATGGTGAAACATGTGCAGTTATGGAAGGTTGCTTTTCATAGTACCTCTCCCAAGTGGATACACTCTGTGTATCTAGCTGCCATGGCTGCCTACTATGCCAAGTGCAATCCTCTTCTAATACTTTTCCTCTTTTTTTTTTTTTTTTTTTTTTTTGTAAATCTTAGACATTTTGTTATATGACAATTTATAATAGCCAGTGTTAAGTGTATGGCAGCTCTATCTAATTTACTTGATTTTAAACATTGATAAATTGTTGGTTATCAAAATTAACACAACGTTCTATTCCTCAAATGTTATATCACGTACTTATAACCCATTAATTCTGCTCACTGTTTTGTTTTGTTTTTGTTTTTTCTGAAAAACCTTTAGTTAGAGCAAACTAATCATAAAAACATATACTTAATGAAAGACATAGTTTCACCTATCTCCGACATACTTACATGTCTAATTGACTTAATCTATCTACATGTCAGTTCTACCTAATAATATATCTTGTCTTTCTGAATGATTATTCTAAGAACCACTAGTTAATTCATCATCACCTATTTGTTAATAATTGCAATTATAACTATTCACCTTTGTTACAAAACGGCAATACTATATTGAGCTTCGAGAACCAATTAAGTTTGTGCGGAAAAGAATTTGCACATCTTATGTTATTGAAATTAAGATGTGTTTTCTAAATAGTATTGCACTGTGTCAATTTGTCAGGGAGGTGGAGGCAGGACTGATGGAGTATAAGCCAGATATTATAATCAGTGTCCATCCCTTAATGCAGCATATTCCGTTGTGGGTTCTTAAGTGGCAAGGTCTGCAGGATAGAGTGATTTTTGTCACGGTGATCACAGATCTTAATTCCTGCCACCCTACTTGGTTAGCTCACTGCAGCATTTTAATTTTCTTGCCTTGCAGCAATGTTTTAAATGCTTTAACGTTGAAGTTATCCCCAGGTTTCATCCAGGGGTCAATAGATGTTACTGCCCATCTCAGGAGGTGGCCAAGAGAGCTTTACAAGGTGGCCTTGAAGAGTCCCAAATCTGTGTTTACGGCTTGCCCATTAGGCCTTCTTTTGCCCGTGCAGTTCTTTCCAAGGTATGCATGGTTCAGAGTTTTAAGGAAACTTTTTAGGTTAATTAGGTTTATAAAAGATAGATAGATTCGGTTTATAGAAGATAGGTAAACAATATCTTGAGTTCTAAGCTCAGTTTTGCTCTCGGAGACGGAACTAATTGAGCTGAGTTCTTAACCTGTTACTTTAGGATCAACTAAGAGAAGAACTTGAGATGGATCCCAACTTGCCTGCAGTTTTGCTGATGGGGGGTGGCGAAGGAATGGGTCCTGTGAAGAAAACGGCAAAGGCTCTGGGAGAATCACTTGTGGATAAAGAAACCGAGAAACCAATGGGGCAGTTAGTAATTATATGTGGTCGTAATAAAACCTTAGCATCCACGCTTCAATCTCTTGAATGGAAAATTCCTGTAAAGGTAATTTGCTTCTCTCTCTAAACCCCTGATATCTGAATAGATATCAGTAGAATAGAATGGCATCCATTGAACATTTGTTTATTAAACTGTGTAGATTAGAGGATTCGAGACCCAGATGCAGAAATGGATGGGAGCCTGTGACTGCATAATAACAAAAGTAAGTTAAACCAATTTGCTCTTTAGATGCTGCCTCTCATGTTAGCTTGGCTGTGTAGTTTTAAGCATGTGAAACAAACTTTTCAATGAAACTCACCCTAACATGTTTATATATGTCTACTCATAATTAGTTTGATTCAAGCGAATCATGGACAGACATATAGGTATTTTAGGCACACTATTTAGTGAAATCTACTTTTGATATGTTTACTTTTTTATCTATGATTGGTTTAGTCTCCCTCTGCTTGACATATGTATGTGTATGATCGGTTTAGTTTACTCAAGAATCTCTCCTAGACTTATGGAATCTATAAAATTTGCAGGCTGGACCAGGGACAATAGCAGAAGCATTAATAAGAGGGCTTCCTATAATCCTTAATGACTATATCCCTGGACAGGTTAGTTAGATTGATCAAATTGTTATACCCTTTGCCATTTTTTCATCGATTTCACCACTTATTCATTTTTATGGATGCAATGGTACCTACTGCAGGAAAGGGGTAATGTACCTTATGTGGTGGACAATGGGGCTGGAGTCTTCACCAGAAGTCCGAATGAAACGGCAAGAATTGTGGCTGAATGGTTCAGCACGAAGTCAGATGAACTGCAAAGAATGTCAGAGAATGCACTCAAATTAGCACAACCAGAGGCAGTGTTTGACATAGTTAAGGACATTCACGAACTTTCCCAGCAACATGGGCATTCAGCTAATTTTCCTTACTTGTTGACCTCATCATTTACGAGCCTATTCTAATTGGTGAGCATTTTGCCAATTAGAATTGACATGTACAGTTAACTCTGTATTATTTGAAGAGTTGAGATATCTAGGATGTTTCTGGGAGGAAATAGGACTCTGTACAAGGTTTTAATGTAGTATGGTTTGTTTCAGTCTAAGGATTCTTCTCCTCTGGATTTTTTTTTTGGGTTGATAGAATTGTAGCTAGCTGTTCAAAAGAAAGAAAGAAAGAAATTCTCAATTTTCCTGCTTTTAAATAGCCTCCCGTTACAAGGTTGCTTTAACTTAAAACACAAATAACATTAAAACTTCAAAACATAACTAATTATGAATCGGATATCAGGTATTATTTTTAGCATTTTTTAGGATAAATTTTTATGTAAAATAAAGTTCAAAACTTGTACTCAGGTTTATTTGAAATGAAGAAGAAACACATGTTTTTTTTTTCCTTAACAGCAAAAACAGAGCAAAAGTTAGAACGCATACAAACCCAGGATCATGGACTGAGACATGCTAAAGAACCTAGTAAGGAAACTATTAAAAGTGGTTGTTAGATGTCAAACTATCAAGGAATGTTAGTTGTTGACAATAAGAAATAATAATGGGTTCTTTCTGGAGTTAACAATTGTAAGCCAAGCAAAGAGGCGGCTTATTAGAGTGTGACAGAGATGGAAAGGCAATTTGTGTCTGGTGGTGGCAGATGGACTCAGATGATGACAAGAGTGTTGATGCCCATAATCACTTTTGTCTGTTTTCATGGCATGATGATGATGATAATAATAATAATGATAATAATAATAATAATAAAGATATAAGACTTTTATAAGTTTTTAGTAGTACAAAATAGTAATAAGATGAGGATATTTTATGTCTTTACATATTTTAGATATCAATGTATATGTTAAATGTTTTTTAATATAAAACATGATTACATGAAAATGGAATCTAAAATTTATATGCTTGAGAAAGTAGAATGATTATTAACAAAAATTAAATTCAAAATCTTTTATACTGACATAATTTGATATGGTAATTTTTTTATGAAAATAATTTTTTTTTTTTAAATTTAAATTCAATATTCAAATCAGTCTTTGAAGTTTTAATTTGTTCAATTTTGTTTTTATTTTTTAAAAAAATTTAATATTACTCTTTGAATTAACACATTAATTTATATAATAAATTTTATTGAGTGATTGTCAACTTAACTTTACTTGTTAACAATAGCAATGAGAGAGTGGTCACACTTTTTTCTTTTTCACCCCTTTTTTTTTTCATTGTTCTTCTCCATCAAACATTTACCATTTACCCCATTAATCATTTCTTCTTCCTTTATCTTGCTTTTTTCTTACTCTATCATTTGAAGACAAATAAAATCTCAAATTTTAAATTTAAGATCACATGAACAAATTGAAATTTCTAAATTCCATTACGTGGCTTGACAGGTTTAGTCTAAATGCCAACATTGAACATTTTTCAAGAGAATAAGGACAAATTTGAATAAATTAAAATTTTACGGAAGAAATTGAATATCAAATTAAAATTTAAGGACAAAAAAGATATTTTTACTGCTTTTTTAATAAATTTGATATGGAGGCATATAAAAAAAGAGTAAAGTCTTATTTTAATATTTTTATAGTAAAATTTGATTTAATCTTTAATATTTTTTTATTTGAATACATATTTAGCATTTTATAAATGTTCTTTTTTAATTTCTAAGACTAACATTGTAAGAAAAATTAACTAAAAATACTTATTTAGATATATATGATATTTAATTTATTAAACTATTTATTCAAATAATTAATTTAATAAAAAAATTTGTCACTTCAAAATGAAATATTTGGCCATTTTATTTACCTTACTTAAGATAAAATTTACTATTAAAGTTGAAATGACTAAATGAGCGAGGTTCATAATTTTTTTTTATTTTAATAAGTTATTTAAACAAATAATGATAAAATAAAATGTCATATGTATTTAAATAAATATTTTTAATTACATTTTTTGACAAGAGCCTTAAAAATTAAAATAAAATTATGAAATATTAAAAATATATTCAAGTAAAAAATATTTTAAAAGTTAAATTAAATTTCACTCTAAACTTAAATAATTGAAATAAAACATTAAAAAACTAGACAAACTTGTGAAATGTTGCGTTTAGACTTAAAGGGAGCGTTTAATAGATAGTAAAAAAATTTGTTATTAAAAATTATGTCACGACCCTAATTTTAGGGCACGTGAAATCCATATACCATACACATATATTTTTTATAAATGTACATAATGTCATTCTTTATCATATAAACCAATACATATAGGTGTCCATACACATATACAATAAATAGTTTAAGTCTATAAACACCAGAGTAACAGTAGAAGTAAGGATCCTGCCAGTGACATAGAGAGCATACTCTAGAATACAAATACAAATACAATACAAATAACGTGAGCCTTGGAAGCAACATAGGCTCACCCAGAGAGTAGTCAGTCTAGCTGATCACCTATCCTCAGGATCAAACTCTGTCTCCTTATCTGAAAAATATATCCACAACGTGTAGTAAATTTTAAAACTCAGTGAGTAGACAAGACCTTCTATAACCTCTTAGGTTAGCATATGGATGACTTATACTTTAAAATTTATCATATAGAAAGTACAATTCAAAAGTACATCCATATGAAACCCGTATTTCAAATATCCTCATTTCACAATATAATCCAATATTCAAAACTAAATACCGTACGATACAGTTATAAACAAATACTTTGATGCAATAAAAGATTTCACATGCTTTAGGAGGTTTCCCTATTAGAACTAATACAATAAATAATCCCAAGCACACAGTAAGGGAGGGTAAATCACATATCAATAATATGAGGCATCATGCTCTCCCCGATAACAATAATAGGAGGCATCTCGCTCTCCCCGATAACAATAACTCCCGTGTGTTGGCCGACACACGAGGCTAGCACCACCCCTGCTAGCTGAGGTATCAAGGTGCACTAGGGCTAACATTCTCTGCTGTTAGTAGACAGTGATTCCAATAGGATTCCTCCACAAATACTATAAGCACATATACCATAGAATTCAGTATAAATTTCTCAATATATTACAGACTTTCAGTCTCAGTATATTCCTCTGTCAAAACTTCCCAATCAGGGAATCACATATATATATGCCCATATCTGAGGTAAACATATCACTGTAAAGATCAATATCATGTGCATAACACATTTTTATTTGCCATATAATGAAAAATACATGTAAAAATCACATGTTCAATGCATTTCAAAATCATCTATTAAAATTACCCATTCTGGGATTATCATATATATATGCCCTCTTTCCAAGGCAATCATATAACTTTATAAACCAATGTGTCATAGACAATTTATTTCATTTACCATGCGGTAAGAAATGCATTTGAAATCACGTATTCAATGAGTTCAAAAATCTCATTTTCAGACCCATACTCTTCTTGAATTACATTTCTGATAGAAATCATTTCCAGATACTTTAATCCATTTCAGATATATATAAAAGTATAAATCACTTGTAATCATAATCAATAATTCATTTTAAATTCAAGAAGAGCATGTAATAAGCTATAGAAAGAAATATCTACTCACAAGCAAGGGCTCCAGATTGGACAGCTCTAAAATCCTCGTTTCTGGTCCGAATTCGATAAAACAAATGCCAAAATCGAGTCCGGAAGGTCCAAAAACTTGAAAAATGACTTCGAGAGTTTAGTCACTATTCACCGCCGGAAAATACTATTCACGCCAGAAAATACTATTCACCGCCACTATTCACCGCCGAAAAATACTATTCACCGTCACAAATTTTTTACCAAATCAACAAAACTAATTCATATCCTTATGTTTATCTAGTTTCTGAATCCATCTACAGAGTCAGATTTCTAATTAGAAGTCTCTAAATAAGGTTTTTCAGAACTTACCTTTTACCGAAATTTTCTACTTCAGATCTACGGCGATTCAACGGCTGATTTGAAAAACTGATCGGTCAAAACCGTAGTATTCCTCGTCTTGAATCCAATAATATCTTCAGTTTTGAAATCAGAAGCCAATCGGTATCTCAGATCGAAAGATAAAGTTTGAAAATACTATACACTCACTATGCAAAATTCTCGATTCCTCTTTCTCGAACTTGACTCTCCGCCCCGGTTTCGTTTTATCAATTACCTTTTTTTTTAATAATAATTAAATAATTAATAATAGGATTTTTCTTTATAAAAATTCATATAAATTCCATTTTTCATCATAAAATATCCCAAAAATTCCTACAAATTTCCATTCCCTTAAATCTTTAATTAAACTTTTAAATCATGATTTTTCTCGATAAAAATCTAATAAAACAAATTTTAAAACAAATATATTTATTCATATTAAAAGAAAGAATGCTTTTAAAAATACCATAAAAATTCATTAGAGGCCAGTATAATTATTTTAAGCAACACAATACTTTTTTTAATTAAAAGACTACTTACTTGAGCAAAACATAATCATTTTTAAACAAATAATAATATATTTGTTTATAATAGAATACTATTATTGAAAAATAAAAATTACGCGTCAAAACGTAAATTCTCATATTCTTTTTTTTTTAATAAATAAATTTATTTCCCACGGTTCTTATCTCCATTTTCAAAATTCTCTCTATTGTTCAAAATATTCTTTACTTTATACTTTATTAAATTTACGGCTATTACAAATTATATTTGTAAAAAAATATAATTGATGTGAATAATAATTTTTAAAAATATATAAAATATATTTAATTAATTTTTAAAATTATTTAAAAAATTAAATAATCATTTTTTAAAATTTTTTATTTTTATATTTAATTATATTTAGTTTTTTTAAAAAATTTTATATAATTTTTAAAAATATCACTTATTAAGAGAAAAAGTGAAGGTAAAAAAAATTATAGAAAAAGTGAGAGAAAGAGTGAGAATAATTTTTTTTAATTATTATTATAATTATGTTGTTAATAAAATGTATATTTATTTTTTAATATTATTTTACAAAAAAATTATTTTAAAAATTTTAATTTTTTAAGAATAAATATTATAAAATTTGTATTAAAAAAAACCGTGCAAAAATAATAAGAAATTAAGGCAGAAAATGCAGCCTTGTCGACTTCCCTTTTCGTCTTTTTCCATTTACCGACCGTATCGTTCTGATGCCGAAAAATTCATTTTTGTTTCATAATTTCTAAAATCTTAGCGGAGCAATTGCTTCTTCCCTCGCTTAATAAAAGGTGGTTCCGGCAACTTTCTATCTTCTATTCGATTACTCAATTTCTGTCATGAATATATTGTTCCATTCTCTCCTTTGCTTCTAACGTTTAGGTATCTTGATCAATGTTTTTCAAGTTTCCCTCTTTGTTCTAGCCCTTTATGATTTCTTAATTTCAGATCGTCTTTCCTGCTGTGGGTTGATATTATTTTCATGATTTTTTTCCAGAATTTTGGGTTGCATTTGGAAAATCGGATTCTTTGCAGAAATCGAGTTATTTCGACACAGTATCAGTTTATCCAGAGAAAAGAGATGGTACGCGGATTGAATATAACTTTTTTTTTTCCTTCCCATTTTTCGCTTTATAGAATGGTTCTTGGGTTGTAAATTTTTTAATCGTGGTTACCAAATTTCATAATGACTTTTAGAATTTGTTAAAACTTATACTCTCACCCACTGATATCACTTGAGATTGGAAGGTTTATCACTCTAGTTTTGTGGACGACGAAGGAGTCAGTAAAGCTTGTGGGTGCCCTCTACTTCCCTTGAAAAGTCACATAAAGGGACCAGCTCCAACTTCAGATCAAGGTTTCACTTATTTATATGTTGAGTGTGTGCTTATAAGATTCTCTATTATCCCCTACATTTAAAAATTATAGTTGCTCAATGCAGACACAACTGATATTGTGGATGAAGCCATCACATTCTTTCGCGCCAATGTCTTCTTCAGAAACTTTGATATCAAGAGCCCTGCTGATAAGCTTCTTATATATTTGACTTTTTACATTAACGTGGCTCTGAAGAGGCTTGCAGGTTGCAGAACTTTAGCTGAAGGAACTAAGGCAATCATTAATTTGGGTCTGGAAGAGGTTCCTGTACCTGGAGAGACTAGGTTTCCTTTTCCAGGCCTTTTCCCCCTTCCCCAATCAAGGCAGGAAGCAGGTGAATGTCTTCCTCCTCTTGTTTGCCATAGGAATCCTAATTGACGGCAGGATGCTTCATTATAATCTTATTGTGTTCAGTAATCAATACCGTGGTATTTCTGGTCAATCTTCCATTTGCTTTACTGAGTTTTCTATTTAATTTTTAATTTGTTTCTTCACTTTATGTCTGAGTGATGACTATTCTATTTCATGTAATGTCTGTGATGCTCAGCTTAATACGTTAATATTTTTTATTGTCTAAAAACTTAATTAGTGCCCACTTTGTAGGAACTGATGTATTTTCACGGAATCTCTTGCTGAAGATTCGATAGAATCTTATTGGGACATATATTGCTATAGTTCACTTCGAACCACATAACATAGAGTGTATCCATACTGCTTGTTTTAATATTATTTATCTGAAAAAAAGATGTTTCAAACACATCCAACGCATGCTTGTCAAGTTGACACGCACACAGTATGGTAGTTTGGATCTATATGTCAATTTAATTTTGAAAGTAAAATGTAAAAGAAAAAAACGCATATAGTGCTGAAGACTGTAGACAAATGAAAGATAACCATTTTCTAGTCTCTATTATGTATCATCAGTTTTTCACAAATTGAATAAATTAAAATATGGGAATAACAATGGGCATGATGCTAGGTAGGTATTTTTAGGATAAGGGCATAGGAAAGACTGAATATCAAATACTAGTGTATTGGTCATCAAAGTCCAAATATAGACGTTCTTTTGATAACCCAAGGGCGAATACTGGATAGCCTCGATTCAGAAAAGTTAGTATTAAACTACTCCCAACGTGGGGTGGAGGGTACTAGTTGAAGACTACAATTTGGCTATTTCTAACCTACTTTGTCAGTGGTTCTGAGGTGGTCTGGCCCTAGGATTACAACTCAAAGAAATAAAAGACGGAAGATTGATATTACTTTCTAAAATATATAAAAATGCGCACTTCTTTAATCCTCAGCAAGTAGAAACTAAGGACAATGACCTCCTAAGTTTTGTACCTTTCCACATGCTATGGAGAGAAGTTTTGATGCTCCTATGTTTTTAGAGTTTTAACCTTATGTACGTTATTTGTCATTGACCCTTTTCTAACCTTCGTCTTTGACATGAGCAAATAGTTTTACTCTTATTATTACTGGTGCTAGGATGCTTGCTATTTCCAAGAGCTGATGATCTATCAATGACCGAATAGTATGTAGTGACTTTTGCGTTCCCCTCAATATGATTGTGATTCATATTTTTTGCCGCAATTTCCATTGTTGATACACTGGATACAGCTTAGAAATTGTTAATACATATTGAGATAGCACATAGTAGCTTACGTTGAAGAGTTGAATTATTATGATTTTGAGTCTTGCCTCTGTCAATACGATGTTGCAATTCAATTGCCTTGTTCTTAAACCTACACATTCTTACTTTCCAAGCTTTGTGATTTCACCATATGCAGAACTATTCAGAAATTATGTGAAGCAGATAAGGGAGGAAACAAGTGGGAGGTTATTGAGCGTGGCATACAGACCCAATGGGACTCCAAATAAATGGTGGTTGGCATTTGCGAAGAGGAAATTTATGAATATAATTGTTCCTTGAACTGTTGTGACGTAGAGAAGGTGCTTGGATCATAGATTGCGATGTGAAAAGCATACTTAATGCCGTTGATATGTCAATAAGATATATAGTGAAAAACAAACCGAGGTATTATTGTTTATTGTTAGATTTAAAACTTTGAATACACTGATCTGTGATAGCTAGGACCCGACCTCTTTCACAATTCATTTGTTTGTCACGTCCACTTTGCTTCATGATGGGGTCAGTGATCGTAATCAGGCATGATCCCAATCTTGCTTGTACGTTGGGTGGTAATTGTCATATATAGGTATGTTGTCAAATAGGTACTGGAAAAGTGTATTACTCAACACCTTCAGCTTCACCTGGTAAGTGGTAACGAGTATTTCAGGTATTTTCTGTTTTATTTCACCTAGTAATGATTATTCGCTTTTTCTTTTATTATTTTAAATATATATTTATACCAACAAATTTTAGATGGGGATTATGAACTGGGAGGCAGCAAATATCAATACGAACTTCGAACGCTGGATCCAAAGCTGCAACACGTAAAGAATATATAAAAACATTATAAAACTATAAATACAAGGAGAGTTTAAGTTTTGATAAGAATGATGTTTCTTCACCAATAAAAGTTAAATACAAAATGCGAATATTTGAGTGAAGTCATATTTTAGTTTTATGAAATTCGATTTAGTTTTAAAGCTTTATATTTTTTTAAATTTGAATATATTCTTAACATTTTATAAATGTTTTCTTAATTATTAAAATTAATTTTGTCAAAAAAATTAATGAAGATGTGGATTTAGATATATTTAATATTAAATTTATTGAGGCGTTAGTTTAAATAGTTAATTTAGTTAATTATTATTATTATTTTAAAATGATAATATTTAGTTAGTTTATTTAAATTGATTCAATTAAAATAATTAGACATTGTCATTTTAGCACGATAAAAAATTTTTGAACTGAGTTAACTAATTTGAAAAAATAATTTTATTAAGCTGGATGTGATATTTATTTAAATTATAAAATATTAAAAATATATTTGAATAAAAAATTTTAAATATTAAATTAAATTTAATATAACTTTATCGAAATATTTTTATCCTACTCTTTAAAAAAAGTTCATGGGCCGAGACTTTTGCTTTTTGACAATGTAGCCAACACGATTACGCAAAAGATGGCAAAAAGAAGAAGAAAAAAGAAAAAAACGGCAGCCAAAGCAAAGTAACACTGGTTTTACTCACTAGAAGACTACAAACTACTAGTCAATGGACTCCGAAGGACAGGGAAGAAAGTGCAATCCCTGATCGAAGCTTATCCTCATCAACCACCATGGTCTCTCACTTGCATTCCTCTAATCGCAGTCGTTGATTTTTCCGATGAATGAAACTTATGCTATTGAAATTGAAACCTAGGGTTGTTGTCATCAACCGCTACATCATCCCCATCCAATCATCAGCCATGTCAGCGAAGATCAACCGTCCAATCAATGGCCAGACCATCCCACAGCCTTGTCCCCACTTGGTGGAGTTCCGATCCCTCAACGGCTCCAAGCCATTCCGGGCTCTGCAGGGTTGCCTCCGGGTGAAGCCACCCGGTGGACACGCCGCCATCCGTCGGGACCCCCACGAGCTCCCGCGCTGTTGCGCCTGTGGAGACTTCGCTCATTCCCGCCTTTACGCTTGCATGACTTGCGCTGCCGTTTCTTGTCACGCGCCCACTGGTTCCTCCCATGCGGCAGCGCACGTGGACTCAGTGCCGCCGGGACACGAGATCGCCGTCGACGTCGATCGCGCTGAGCTTTTCTGCTGTGCGTGCCGCGACCAGGTATACGATCGCGATTTCGATGCTGCGGTGGTTTTAGCTCAGAACAGTTCGTCGAAGCTTGGGGGCGGATCGTCAGTGCTTCCATCATCTCAGCCAGAGAATCTCCGAAAGCGTCGCAGAGTGGATTATCGCCCTTGGACGCCGGATCTACGAGAGCGGGTTCTGATGGGAAGCTGTTCGAGGCCGCTAGACTGTGTCAGTTCTTCTTCGCATTTGCCATGGGGATTGCGCGGGTTGAACAATTTGGGCAATACATGCTTCATGAATTCAGTTTTGCAAGCATTGCTTCACACTCCGCCATTAAGGAACTACTTTTTGAGCGATAGGCATAACCGGTATTTTTGTCAGAACAAGAGCAATGGCGGCAACGCGGGGAAGAGGAGTACCAGTAACGTTGAAGTTGCCAGTGGGAATAAGAATGGACGAGTGTGCTTAACTTGCGATATGGATGCTATGTTCTCCGCTGTATTTTCAGGAGATCGTACGCCCTATAGCCCCGCAAAGTTCTTATACAGGTACATGTCGTTATAGAAAAGATTTTTGCCTGGATTGGACTGGTGGCAAATAAGGAGATAGCATTTGGAGCTAGGTCTACGCATAGAAATGTGGCGGCAAATTTGAATTATAAATTTGGAAGCATATTTGAGAGAAAAATAAGTTGAGATTAAGGTTTGCGGTGACTTCTGTAATATGGGACTTCATATAGGCCTTGCTTGCTTGCCTTATAATTTTTTAAGGGTGAAATTTATTTTGTTTTATTGGCCTATATGATTTACTTTAAAGATGAAAGTTTTATGCTGGGTTTTAATCCATATTTGGGTTTTCACTTTTCTGTTCGTTAAGCTCTCTTCATAAGAGAAAATTTATCTAGTTTAATGCCTCCTTGTGTTGCAGTTGGTGGCAACATGCAGCGAATCTTGCAAGTTATGAGCAGCAGGATGCACATGAATTTTTCATTTCCATGCTTGACGGGATCCATGAAATGGTGGATAAGGATCGAAGTAGGCCCCATAGTCTAGGTAATGTAGACTAATTGTGACACCTGTTTCTTCTACTTTTCTCGCCTTCTTTGAAGTGCTTATGACTCCGTGTATGCCGATATCTTGAAGGGAAATGTCTGCTGTAATTTCTAATCGGAATAGAAAACCAAAGTAAGATAAAATTCTGAGCTATGTTGAAACCTCTGTACTTGTTCTTTACAACTATAATATCGAAAGTGACTACTGTTGGTTTATACAGTAAATTATTGTCTAGATAAAACTGGGCCCAGTCTTGCCTTGTAATTGTATAATTATGGCTTTTAGCTTTTGGCTAACATTTTAGTTGATACTCTAGTTTCTTACGCGTTTGTTCAAATCTGTAAGATGTTACGTTCAAAGAATTCGAGTTTTGGCATTTTAAGTATTAGTACATTGCTGTGAGTTATCCTTGAGCACTTTTTTAGATAAAGTTATTGAAGTTAGAGAATTAAATCATACGGTATCATCTTCAAAAGTAAGTCGGTATAGGGTGTATTGCACTATATTTTATTTTATTTTTATCCTCAATAATGATGGCATCTCAATTTCCTGTGATTTAAGCTGAAACTCACTATAAAGCTCTGAGAGAATCCGAAACCTAATAGAGTAATAAGGTGCCCACGTCTCTATCTCTCTTGTAGTATAGTGTTAAAGTAGCATTCGACGATCAAGAACACGTATCCTTAGATGGTGTTAGAGGTTCATCTGTTATCTATTTCACCAGATGACTAGTCAAAATGAATTAGCTCAGCATAACCATAGCTACAAACATGCTGATCATGCAAGATGTTCAAAAGAGTGCCAATGTCTTGCTGTCTTCAATTCTGTTCTGTTCTTTTCTGTTTTTTTTTTTTGGATTCAAGATAACTCAAAGTACTATTTAAAATAACAAAGTTACCACAACATTTAACTGCAGGGTGTAGGTTTAGGTTTCTTGCTTATTGCCCTAGGAGTTGACAATTGCTCTAACAATTAGGGCTAGTTCTCAAACTCAACCTGCTGGCTTGATGGTGTTAGCTGCTACATTCCAGTGAGTCCCTCCCAGTAAGTCAACTTCTTTCTAGCCTGTTGGTTATCATTTAGGATATTCTTGATCAATCAATGCTAATGTTAATTTCACCTCTTGGCTCTTTCCATGTTTAAGATCCACTTAAACAAGGTTTGTCCTATCTGGAGAGATGGTTGTATTAGGTTTCAGAATTCAGACCATCACTAATGTGTGTTGGAACTCTATTTGAGCTTTCTATTACCTTGCCTTAGATTTTAACCTCGGAGGAGTTTGATGTAGTTTTTTTGCCTTGTATTAGGAGTCGACTTTTGCAATATACAACCAGTTCTCTATTTAAAAATGATGCTTTTTGGGAAGGTGCAGTCTCAGTGCTTCCAACAATATTAGTCCTATAACTAAAGAGTGTAGGGATACTCTTATGAACAAAAAAAAAATGATCCTTTTTGAACTGGACCCCTGCTTTTGTGTTTCAAACAAAGTTACTAAAGTAAAATAATTTCAATGGTAGATTTACTCTTGAATTGGCATTATATGATTTTGTTATGTGACCCCATTTCATTGATAGTGCAGGCAATGGAGACTGTTGTATTGCTCATAGGGTATTTTCGGGTATATTGCGGTCTGATGTTATGTGTATGGCTTGTGGTTTCACGTCAACAACTTATGACCCATGCATTGACATCTCGTTGGACATGGAACCAAATCAAGGGTGTTCTACCAAGGCAGTCACTGCAGCATCTAACCGTTCTTGTAATGGTGAGGGTGATTGCAAGAATTCGAGCCAAAACCGTGGGATATCGACCCTGATTGGGTGCTTGGAGCAATTTACTAGAGTTGAGAGATTGGGGTCAGACCAAAAATTTTTCTGTCAGCAGTGTCGGGTGAGGCAGGAATCTCTCAAGCAAATGTCCATAAGGAAGCTTCCCCTAGTTTCTTGCTTCCATATAAAAAGATTTGAGCATTCATCTACTAGAAAGATGTCGAGGAAGGTGGATCGTTATTTGCAGTTCCCCATGTCACTGGACATGTCACCTTACCTCTCGTCCTCAATCTTAAGGAGCAGGTTTGGGAACAGAATCTTTCCTTTAGATGGGGACGAACCTGATGCTCCAAATGAGTTGTCATCAGAGTTTGAGTTGTTTGCTGTTGTCACTCACGCAGGGAAGCTAGATGCTGGCCATTATGTGACTTACCTGCGGTTAAGCAATCAATGGTACAAGTGTGATGATGCTTGGGTCACTCAAGTTGATGAGAACATAGTGAGAGCTGCCCAAGGTTACATGATGTTCTATGTTCAGAATATGCTTTATTATAAAGCAACGGAGAAATAGGTTGCCTCATAATACGGTTTCTGGTAAACGCTGTTGCCCACGAGATGGTACAAACCTTTGAATTTCATGGTTAATATCGATTTTTACATTAATGATGTGCCATGGCTATTTCAAATATACTTGAGAAAGAAAGGAAAACAGTAGTTTCTTGCTCTGTCATCTCTGAATCTATTCTTGGGGAGGAGTTGAGAGTTATTTATACTTCTCTGTGAGCAAGAGGTGAGCCGGAATTTTGTAGGGACTCCAACTTTTTGGAAACTTTAAGGGCTCGTTTGGAGAACAGGATATGATAGGATAGGATAGGATAGGATAACAGCAGGATAGGTCCTATCATATCCTATGTTTGATGTGCAACAGGATAGAATAAAAATTATGCTATCCTGTGTTTGGAATAAATCAGATACTGATAGGATATGACAAGAATAGAATAAAATGACAAAATTACTCTTATAATAAAATTACATATATACTTATTTAAAATCAATTTTAATACAATTATTTTAATTATTTTATACATTGATATAAATATATATATATATATATATATATATATATATATATATAATTAACAAAATAATATCAATAATATTAATAAAAATTTATTTATTTTTATTTTTTATTTATCTCTCTACCCACTTGTCAAAAAACTTTTTTTTCTTGCCCTTTTTTTTATAAGCAAAAAAAAAAATGCACAATAAAAAATTTGAATAAGTTAAAATTAGAATTCTTTTTGTGTGTTTATATCAATGTCTATGCATCTAAAGTTAGAATTCTTTTAGCAATTTGCTTATCTTGACTACATTTTTATTTTTATTTTCTTGGGTGATCCAAAGGGGCTGTATTTGCAACATTAATAACGTCACTGAACTTATGAACTAACTAAAGTTTCATGTTCAAAATTGCTTGAGAAAAGATAAAAAAGGAAAAATAATATAAAGAGAAAGGTGTAGAGGCACATGATTACAGTACTTCTATTAGTAATTGTCATGGCAAATTCTAGTACTTGGGAAGACAATATGATCTTCAATAATTGAAACAGATCAATATTTTCTCAGGACATTGACACTGAACAAATCCAAATGGCCTATAAAGGTCTTTAAGTTATTTAACTTGTAAAAAGAAAGGGAGGGAAACAACCAATATAGCAAAATAATAACAACGCATCACATTTACGCTTTCATTAATTCAAAACAAACAACAATCACATCATTTTTGTACAAAAAAGACACTAGATAAACTCTCAGCATTATCTTATATAATATCAAACTATACATTACAGAAGACTCTGACTACACAAACTGATTCAATTCCATTTGGCCAAGAGAAGTATTGCATTTTTTTGGCTCTCACCTATCTTCCAGACCTTAATAAATTTTGAAGCATCAGAGATAGTTTCACTGCATCGCTTCAGCAATGACAATGAGAAGGGGCCCCCTTCTTTCACCATAGGGAACCATACAATGCCAAATAGAAATCTGAGCACTTTCAACTACCTGTTTTCGTATTGGAACATTTGCATCCTGTTCATCCTCGCTGCTTAACATAATAGGGTTAGCAACTAATGTGGTTTGCTCCTCCTTTATTATTTGTTCAGAACTTATAACAGCATCCAATTTTCTTCCATAAAAACCAGAACCAGAGTCAGGGTGTCTCAGTTGAGAAATACCACATTTTGTTATATCACAGTTCAGAGGTTTGAAGGTTAATTCCTCAAAAATTATATCCTTGGAGTTAACTTGCCTCACTTGTAAAGTGGATTGAAGCTACTTTCTTGGAAGAGTACTCTCATCTTGAACAAAAGCAGTAACAAATGATTACTTAATGGAAGCAGAAATTGTTCAATAAGCAGTATTATAGATGCAGTATTATAGGAGATATTGATCAATAAGCAGAAGCTGCAAAAAGATACAGCAAAAAAGTGAAACAACACTATAGCATGGAAAGACATATTCATTTATTCATAAGTTATCAATTGATTAAAGACATAGAGATGATAGTATTATGCCTTCGTATTTTTAGAAAATGACACCACTACTACCTTAATAAACCATAGGATAAAAGAAATTATATTTATCAAATTATGTTGAATAAGCAACCAAATGCAAGAGCAATTAACCTTATACACCCATCAATAATCCACCAGCATGTAGCATGGCTCACGTGAATGTGTCAAGGATAAAATAATGTCATAGCATCCAATTTGTTCTCCTAAGTTCTATGGAAAAAAAATGAAAATAACACTGTCCATTTATTACTTATTCTTAGACAACAATACAATTGATCCAAACTAGTATCAACACTTTGATTGGCTAAACACTGATTTGGCAAGGCTGAGTCATGATAAAAAGCATAAAATGGATCAGTAATTTAACACCTAATATACATTCCATCATAAGAATTTAAGTTTAGCATTAGTACTCTATCTATTTGCTAGAGAACCCCATAGCTAATCCTTCACAACAAAAATGTTGAAAACTCAAATTCAACCCTCAATAATTCAAAACAGAGAAAAATTTTCTACTTTTCATCTTAAATAAGAAATGGCGAACTTTACTTCTGTTTGAATTGAAAACAGGGTATAATTGAATGTAGCGAGCATTTCATTAAATTCATGCTATGTATTCAACCACTTCAGTATTAAGATTAAGAAAAAAAACAATTCCAATACAAAGGGAAAGGCAACTAAGTAAAGCTGGCATGGAAAAAAACCTAAAACTAGCCAGGAAACATGTAGTACACGTGATTGTTCAAAATAGCCAGGAAATCCTATGACAGTTTGTTATACACATTGGGAATTACTCTTGGAATATCCTGTAGTACACGTGATTTTTCAAAATAGCCAGGAAATCCTCCACCAGCCAGCTCACACATATAATCATACAACCATAAAAATCAGAACAAGTGACAGAGAGGAAACATGCAAATCACAGGTAGAAATCAAGTAGAAAGTGACGGAGATAATGCATAGTGAGCTGGCTAAAATCACAAGCAGAAATCACAGGCAAGAACCAGAGCAAATCACAGTGCAAATATAGCAAGAAATCGATACCCAAGCAGAAACCACAGGCAGGAAACCAAGCAGAGAGGGAATCGATACCAAACCAAACAAGAAAACGAAAATATAGGATGAAATCGATACCCCCAAATACAGGCAGAAATCAATACCCAAATAACCAAGGATTCTCGATGGAGTAGCGATGGTGGGAGAAATTGACAGAACAAAACTAATAAAGAGGGAGAAATTGATGCTTACCTCGGCTAATGGAGAGCAACGATGGGAGGAGACTCGTTCTCGGCTTGACGATGAAGTAGCATTCTTGAGGAGGGAGGAGGTTGAGGGCGAAGACGATGAGGACCGAGAACGCGTCTTCTGAGGGAGGAGCTCCAAGGTGAAGGAGGAGATTGAGAGATCGGGTGAGCAAGCTGAAGGGTGAGGAGCTCGAGTGTGAGATAAAGGGGGAGTGCGAGAGAGCCCGAGGGTGAGGGCGAGGAAGGTGAGAGAGCCAAGGGAGAGAGAGCTCGGGATTTTGAGGGAACTCGGGGTAAGGCAGATATCCGATCTCTAACCCAAGTATAAAGCTAGGATAAAACTTTGCACTGAAGAACAGGATAGGATAAAAAGTAAAATAATATTATCCTATCTGGTGGGTTACCCAAACATAAAATAGCAATAGGATAGGATAATATATCCTATCCTATTGCCCTTATCTGATGCACCAAACGGGCCCTAAGGGTATAAATTTATTTGAAGCTATTCGCGATTTCTTCTTTTCTATCCTTCTACTTTTCCTCTCTTCTCTTTAGTCTTTACATGAGAATTGGAGTTTCATTTTTTCCCTCGCATTGGATGAGTTGAAAATCGGAGTTCACAACCACTACGGTACTAGACACCCTTTTTTTTTTTGTAAAAAAAAATGTTTCCTAACTTGTAATATGTAATATTTTCAATTCATAATTCAATGGATGCATTTATTTTTAATAATTTAATACCTTAATTCGTAATATAAATAGGGTAATGTTATTTATATAATTTTTTTTGGACAAAATGTGCACGAAACTATTCATTCTATATACATCATTTAGGAATTTTGGGCAGCATCTAATGATTTAGATATCAAATTAATTATAAATAAATGTATAAGCTTGTTAAAATGAAATACATATACATTTATAATAATTGTTTTAATATATCAATTTTTTAAACAAAATTATTGCTTTTCATAAACGCAAAAGGATCAAATAAAATTAATATGTAGTTTCTTAAGTGAAATTTTTTTGAGGATTAATAATATTAATTTATTTTTTCATATATTTTATTTTTATTAAACATTTTTAAACCCTTAAAAATTTACACTTTTTTTTTGTTTTAATACAAGTATTTTTATTTTTTAATATAAAATAATTTTTGTAAACATATTAAAACTGTCTCACTTGATAAATATGTATATTTTTTTCATTCCAAACAGTTCACCTTTTAAGACAATTCACCCAAAGACTTGACATTTTTAAAAGTTTTTTAATCACCTCAAATTTATTTTTAAAAAACAGAGATATAGAGTGAATAGTCGTCGAGGCCATTGTGGACAAGATATTAAATTTTATTTTAAAATATTGTTTCAACGATTTTAAAAATAAAAAAATATTTTAAAATATTTTAAAATTTAAAAAAAAAATTTTTTTTAAAGAAATATTTTAAATAATATTTTTTAAAATTTTAAAATTTTTTAACATAATATTAATAATATAGATATATAAAATTATATTTAAATTAATATTTATAATTAAATAATAAATAAACATATTATTACAGTAAAAATTTTGACTCAAATATTAAAAGTATTTAATAATAATTTTTTTTATATTAATCTTTTCATTTTTTTTAACTCTTTTGTGATATTTATATTTAAATATTTCTCTCTATCAACTATGATTCTGTCTCTATCTTTAGATATTTTTTTCTTTCTTTGTTTTTTAATAAATTTTTTCATTATTTTTGTAATTTTTTCTTTAAAATGAAGATAATGAAAAAAAAATAATGTTATGAAAATAAATAGAAAGGAGAGTAAAAAATTAATAAAAATATCTTGACTTGTGAAAAATAATAATTTGATGTTGGATGTGATATAATACTACTTTTATCTATATTAAATTGTTAATTTTTTTATTTTTTAAATTAGTTTAATATTTTTTTATCGAAACAACTTGAAACAAGAGTATTTTTATCGAAATAATTCAAAACAAAAGTATTTCTATCGAAATAAGAGTATTTTCATTAAAACAATAAAATTTTAACAAAATTTTCATTGAAACAAGAGTATTTTTATCAAAATATAATAATTTTTATCAAAATAATATAATTTCTTGATAAATATTTCGTTTTATTTCGATAATTTTATTTCGTATAACTGATTTAAAAAATAGAAATGTTTCGGTCGTTTTGATAAAAAAAATTTAATTTTTTGCTATCAATTATAATTCTATCTTTATCTTTAAGTATATTCTTCTCTCTTTATCTTTTAATAATTTTTTTTGTAATTTTCTCTTAAAAATAAAGATAATTAAAGAAAATAATGTGAGAATAAATGGAGAGAGTAAAAAGTTAATAAAAATATTTATAATTTGTGAAAAAAAATAATTTAGTGTTGAATGTGATATGATACTACTTTCACCTATTTTTAAATTATTAATTTTTTTATTTTTTAAATTATTTTAATATTTTTGTATTGAAACAACTCAAAATAAAAATATTTTTATCAAAATTTTTATTAAAATAAAATTATTTTTATCAAAATATAATAATTTTTATTAAAATAATATAATTTTTTAATATATATTTCGTTTTTTTTTTATAATTTTGATTTTAACTTAAAAAATAAAAATATTTTAATTGTTTTGATGAAAAAATAAATAAATTTAATTCTTTGGTGGGAGACATTTTTTTGTCTCGATCTAGAAATCCAACAGCACCACGTGGAATCTTGATCAATGGGCTGTTATATGGTCGGTGGTCCTGAGCACACCAGAATGTTTTCTTTCTCCCGAGTTTTGTCTGTTTTTTGGAACTAGCGTTTTGTTGTCATTTCAGAATAAGGAGCTTTTGCCCTTTGGTGCAAAATAGGGCCATACGGGAGACAGAACAAAAAGAAGAAAAGGGGATAGGCTCCGTCTCTGTCTCTGTTTTATCCTCATAAGTCATAGCCACCTTCTTCCTCATCCTCACATCCCTTCTTTCTCTTCTTTGTTTCCACCACAAAGGAGCCATCTTGGACGGTTTCGGATTCTGCAGTTTTCATTTAGGAACATTAATTGTTCATTTCCTTGATCGTAAACTAGGGTTTTGGAAAAGGCTAGCTCAGGGTGTAAGAGAATTGCTTCTTCGAAAAGTATATAATATATCTACATATTATCAGGAAACGTGTTCTTTTGCTGCGTGTATGAACATTCCTTTGACTATTCATACTGTGGTTTGTTGGTTTGATTCTCAAAGCCCCAAGTGATCCAGTGCAATCTGATGTTACAGGTAACTTTTCATTGGGTTTCTGTTGCTCTTTTTTATTCTTAGTTAAGTTTAAAATTAATTAATCGCGTCCTTTTATAAAAGGCAGCCCTAACTATGCTCTAGTTCGTCTCATAGCTCCCTGTTTGATACCTTTGTACGGAACTCTTTCTCGGCCATATACGTCGGTTTGATTATGTATGCCAATTTGTTTTTATTCATTGTCATTGTGTTTGTTTTGTCGGAAAGTTGTACCCAAAATCATGGGCAGCATGTGCCTTCTTTTCACTAATCAACCGAAGTGCTTAAAAAGTAGTTACTTTGAAAGCTTATATGTTATGAAATTGACTAATAATTGGCGAGGCACTTTATGGGTTATTTTTATTCAACTATTGATTGAATGCTTTCAAATGAGGGAGAGAGAATTTTTAAGGCTGTTATAAGAAACATTTTCTATAACTAATTTTGATTTGTTATATTGCATTCGTTTCCCCAGCCATGTAAATTACAAAACCTTGTTTTATTTAGTTCACATTGAACTCAAATAAAATGTACCGTTTGTTGATTGATCGAATGGGAGAAGAAGATAAAAGAAGAAGCATTTAACCATTCTGCTGGTTTGTTGATTGAATGTGATAAATATTTTGGATTGATGGTTCTAATTTGTTTTGAGGCATTATCAGATGATAGTTATTGGGCTTTTCTTTTCCTATTTTGTAGAAGGATGAAAAGTGTTAGAGATTGGGTCATCTCTCAGTTACTGTCCAAGTCATTGGACTCATCTAGACCATTATCAGGCAGTGATAGTTTCTATGATGAGGGACTTCTCAATGAAGAATATGATGATCAAGGTACGGACCATATATCATAGCTTGTCTGGAATTATTAGAAACATACTTACAGAACTTCTCACAAGAGAAGATCTTCATGCACTTCTCCTCCTCCCCCAAATGGTTGGTCTGGTGGTGAAATAATGTAATATTACTACTTACTAGGGCTATCATCTAGGTCTATCATTTTTTGCTAGTTAAAGTTGACAGATAAATCCCTGATCAAGTTGTTTACCAAGTACAATGCGAGCAAGTAACACCTTTTAATTACATGGTGATATATATACTGCTTTAAGGGCCAGCTTTTGACTAGTAGTAAGTCATAATGCTTAGAAGTTAGAACTAACCCTTGGAAGGGGTGTAAAAGAAAAATCTCGATCTTCATTGTTAGTTCCATAATCTTACCTTGATAATAAAATGAAATTATTATTAACCATTATTTTCAAGTCCATACAATAATATAATTAAGATGTCCGGGCTCCCTATTAGCCTATTATTGATAAATTTGAGATAGAGCTGATACATATGTTTTTTGTTAGGTTCAACTCGCTCAGCTAGTTTGGTAGTGTCAGTCCCTTCTAACACATCAAACTCTTCTGATGGTAATCAGAGTAGTCAGCATAGTTCCACAGTGCAGCAGGTTCCAGATACAGAAATTTGTCAATCTCTTCATAACACTAATGAGAGATGGAAGGATCCCTTGGCAAAGGTTGAGGACCTCCAAGTTAAGTTCTTGCGCTTGCTCCATCGCCTTGGCCAGTCACAAGAAAATCACCTGGCTGCAAAGGTTCTGTATCGGATGCACCTGGCAACTTTGATTCGTGCTGGGGAATCAGATCTGAAAAGAGTTAATTTTAATATCAATAGAGCCTGTGCAATAGCAAGCCAACAGGAAGCAGTTGGTGTGCCCCAATTGGATTTCTCCTGCAGAATACTTGTGCTGGGTAAAACAGGAGTTGGTAAAAGTGCTACCATAAATTCTATATTTGATCAAGCAAAAACCGTCACTGATGCATTTCGACCTGCAACTAATTGCATCCAAGAAGTTGTGGGAACTATCAATGGGTTTAAAATAATGGTAATAGATACCCCTGGTTTCCTGCCTTACTCTAACAGTAATGTGAAGAGAAATAAGAGGATCATGCTTTCCATAAAGAGATTTATTAGAAAGTCCCCCCCAGACATTGTTTTGTACTTTGAACGGCTTGATCTTATCAATGCTGCCTATAGTGACTTCCCTGTTCTGAAGCTTATAACTGAAGTATTTGGTACAGCAATCTGGTTCAACACCATCCTTGTCATGACTCATTCTTACTCGGCTATTCGGGAAGGACCTGATGGGAATATTCTTAATTATGAGTTGTATGTGTCTCAATGTGCTAACTTAATGCAGCATTATATTAATCAGGCAGTGTCTGACTCAAGACTTGAAAACCTCATCCTTTTGGTCGAGAATCATCCTCAATGCCCAAAAAATATTATGGGGGAGAAAATTCTTCCAAATGGACAGGTCTGGAGATCTCAATTCTTGTTATATTGCATTTGTACCAAAATTCTGGGAGATGTCAATTCCATGCTTAAGTTTCAGAACAGTGTTGAACTGGGGCCACTTAGTAGTGCACGAATGCCTTCACTGCCCCATCTTCTCTCTTCCCTTTTACGTCGTCACTCTGTATCTAGTCCAAGTGGAATGGATGGTGAAATTGATGAAATATTACTCACAGATATGGAGGAAGAAGATGAATATGATCAACTGCCATCCATTCGAATCTTGAAAAAATCCCAGTTTGAAAAATTGTCCAAGTCACAGAAAAAAGACTATCTAGATGAGCTGGATTACAGGGAGACTCTTTACTTAAAGAAACAGTTGAAAGAAGAGTATCGTAGGCGCAGAGAGACAATGCTTTTGAAGGAGCAAAATCTGCTGAATAATGATAATCCTGATGATCAGCAGGCACCTACGGAGCCTGTTCTTTTACCAGATATGGCTGTTCCTCCAAGTTTTGACTCAGATTGCCCTCTACATAGATATCGTTGCCTTGTTGCAAATGACCAATGGCTTTTAAGACCTGTTCTTGATTCCCAAGGATGGGATCATGATGTGGGCTTTGATGGTATAAACTTGGAGACAGCTATGGAAATAAAGAACGTATATTCCTTGGTCACGGGACAGATGAGTAAAGACAAGCAGAATTTCAGTATTCAGTCAGAGTGCGCTGCAGCTTATGTGGATCCCAGGGGTCCTACTTGTTCCATAGGCATTGATGTTCAATCTGCTGGTAAAGATCTGATATGTACAGTTCATAGCAACACAAAGTTGAGAAACGTAAAGCACCATATTGCAGACTGCGGTGTTTCTGTGACATCTTTTGCAAAGAAGTATTATGTGGGTGCTAAGGTTGAGGATACTGTGTTAGTTGGGAAGAGACTAAAATTTGTCATGAATGCAGGCTGCATGGCCATAGAGGGTCCTGGACAAGTGGCATATGGTGGGAATATTGAAGCTACTTTAAGAGGAGGATATTATCCTGTGAGGAATGACAATATATGTCTGGCAATGACAGTCCTCTCCTTCAATAAAGAGATGTTGTTTAGCGGAAGCTTACAGTCTGAGTTCAGGCTTAGTCGAAACTTGAGAGCATCTGTTAGTGCTAATCTCAATAGTCGTAAAATGGGGAAAATATGTATAAAGATTAGTAGCTCTGAGCATTTACAAATCGCAGTTGTTGCAGCTTTTTCAATTTTGAAGGCTCTACTACCTAGAAATGCAGCAGAGTGAGAACATGGGCAAGAAAGTTAGGGATGAAGGGTGAGCTATTTGTTTACTGGTACTGATCTTTTTTGTTCAAGGAAGAAATTGAAGTGAAGTAGTTTAGAGGCCAAACATAGATATTGACCCTTTTTTTTTCCCTGGGGAGGGAAGACGCAAGTATAGATTTTAATTCTTTTGAGGAGGCTACTCCAGAGTTTTCTTGTTCTTGATAATTCCGATGCGTGTCTTGGGAAGTGTCAAAGGTAAGGCTGCATCTTGGACCAATTTATGTCAAGTAGTGTTGCTGAATAATTAGGTAGCGGAGAGCTTCGACCATTAGGATTTTTATCAAGCAAATTAAATCATAAATGTACAGTGAAGTACAGAAAAAATTTGGTTTTTTTCCCCCTCTGTTTTCGTGATATGTTCAAATAAGTTGATAACTCAATCAATGTTTCGTGGAAAGTGTTACTGAGGCTCGTATGTTAAATGATAGCGCGAAAGTCATCTCGTTTCACTTTTTACAATTGCATCTATGTCCAATATTTACAGTAAGTGTGGGATGGAAAGTTGTGCTGTATAGGTTTATTGATTGGGAAGTTCCTGTTCATTAAATAGCCGTGCTTTTTCTGTGATTGATTATGAGAAATTCCACCTCATCCAAAATACCTTCATTTAGAAACAGTATTTGGGTTGATATTAGTCTTTGAATATAGCTCAATAATTACCTTTGAATATCAAAAATGAATTTGAGTTGAGGTTGAGCCCATATTTTTTGTTATTGTTTTCAAAGGAAGAAAAAAGGATCCATTTAAAGTGATGCTGGATCCGGGATCAGATGTAGGATGCAGAGTGGCGGATGAGAATAGCTGTACCCACTTCACATGGGAGCGTTAATTAATATATAGGAAATGGATAATTGCATGGGGCCCAATGCCCAAAGATACTGCCAGTTTTGGTCTAAAGTGCTTATGATTGTACTTGTACCTCTGTACGTGGCGGTGGATGCCTCTCTTTATAAGTAATATCTTTGCCAGAACTGCTATTACGATCGACCATTTGAACTTGCTTATACAGTCATATAATCTAAAATTTATTCCTCTTGTTTGGCTAACTCCGGTCTTCTCTCGTTTCTTTCTCTCTTGCTTTTCTCTAATGAGAGAGAAACACTTTCCTCTTAATTAATCATTTAATCTCAAATAATTCCAAAGTTTCAATTTGCTACCCACAATGAACAAATAAATTTTGCTTCAATGAATTTATAAATATGTAATTCAAACAATAATAAAATTTTAAATTTATTAAAGAGTGCAAAGATATTCTTATCCTACTCCAAAAAAAAATTATTTCGGAAGGACGCAGCCTTAATTTTGCTGGCCACACTGCATACAATTTAAGTTTTAAAAAATTGTATTAAAATCAAATTTGCATAACAATTTTTAAGGTGAAGAACCCCACAGAACCTCGGCAACAATGGTGGAAGTTTCAGCATCAGAAACAGAGGCTTCTCTTACTCTTTCCAAAATTCCTTGCTTCAAGCCTCTTCTCTCCCTCTGCCTCAATCCCTCTCCTACTTCCAATTGAACTGCAAATCTGGCCACACAGCTCGCAAATGGATGGCTCTGTAAGAATCTACTTTCCCGGCTTTCACTCTTCTCTTCAACTTCAACCCCTCCAATTCTAACCCCTCTTTCTTCTTCCCCATTATAACCATCCAAGTCGATCAAATCACCACCCAGTTCTGATCTCTGCAGTTCCACAAGCTTCTCTATCAAACCCACTTTTAGCATGGCCTCAACTGCTTCCTTGCGCCCGAAGTACCCAATTTCTAGCACGCAGTCCATGGCCAACACTTGCATTTGCAAATCGTGCGAATTCAAGAGGCTTATGATCTTGGGTATTTCACCATTGAATTCAATTTCATCCACAATAGGAGATTTGACGGATCTTATCAGCGAGCAGAGGACTTCAATCGAACCCGCGGACGCCATTGCTGTTAGAGCCCGAATGGTTGGACCCATTAGAACTTGCCCCACGAAGACGTCCTTGTTGAACCGAATCAAAGCCGCGATAGCGAATGCCGAGTGTTCTCGGATTCTTTTCGAGCATTTGAGATCACACAGAATCGATTCTAGCGAAGAGAACACCTTGAATCTGAGAACCAGATCCTGCAACTCGCGGTTGAACCCATGGGAGACCCGTTCTTCAAGCTGAATCAAATGCTTCACCAACTCGCCCTCGTCACGAAAAGGCTCTCGTAGAGCTCGGCCCAAGTCGTCGAAGCTTTCGCGGTCAATCCATGCCTGAATCTCGGACTCAATGGACCCGGCGATCCGGGAAAGGGAGTGAGCGGAGACTCGACGAGTGAAGAAGGAAAGAAGTCTAAGGCCTCTGGCACTTCTAAGGGAGTCTACCAGATGTTTAAGGTCTGCAAGGCGTTGAGATAAACCTAAGAGGTTTGAGTCATTGGAGAGGATAGTATCAGACTCGGTGTGGAGCTCTAGAAGAGCTTTAATGGCAGTGGAATTGGACTCGTCCGAGTGGAGACTCGGGTGGGTTTGTAAGTCGTGAGAAGCTTGTTTGAGAGCTTGGAGGACTTGGAGAAGTTGTGGGGTGTGATCCTTTGACTGGTCTTCCATGGCTATAGCAGCAGCAGAGAGAGAGAGAGAGAGAGAGAGAGAGAGAGAGGTTATTGAGGGAGATAGTATTTGGGTTCTGCCTAAAAGGCTCTGTTCCGCTGAAAAGATCTCAACTACCAGTCTTCTTCCTTTTGCTCGAGAGCCACCCTCGGAAGCGGGAAATGTAAGGCCCCATTCGTTTTTAGTACATATACATTTTAATCGTGTCAAAATTATAAAAAAATAAAAAACATTTGTTTTCAATAAACTTAATCATACCAAGAATATTATTATATATTATTTAATCACTTAACATTTATAAATATATTAAATTATAATAGATACATTACTTTTTATTATTTTAATTTAATTATTATCATTAATAAATTCATATTTAATACACCATTTCTTACCAAATGCCCTTGGTATATAATTTAATTATATCGTACACAAAATATTATACCATCCGCCCAATCAGTATAGCATTAGCATAATGAAAATTTTGACTTGCGTCAGCTTGAGGAAGTTGTGGTAAGGGCAACTTTTCTCTTCCTTCCTCTAGTTTTTTTTTTTTTTTAAATATTTCTTTTACATTTTTTTTCTTGTGAATTCTTTCTATAGTGTTGGAGTTTTGTTTTCCTTTTTTTTTTTATTGTGGTCAAATTACACTCATGCTATGTTCAAGCTATTTTTATTTATACTGTATTTGATTTAACCCGTGTTTCTACTATTGATTTTGTTTTTAATTTCTTAGATTTTTAAAATTTTGGCTATCATTAAATTTTTATTCCACAGTTTTTTTTATATTGGTTTCATTTCAATATCCATGACAAATAGTGAAAGTTAAGCTTTGAAAGTTATACCAATCTTACTCAATAAAATATTTTGGAGGTTTTAAAGGTGTTGGTGGGAGAAAAAAGACAATTGTGTGGCAAAATATGAATTTTAACATGTCTTTCAGCAGATGTATCTTTGGTCTTTTTTACTAATTAGTCACTTTTTGACATATTTTATAAAGTTGATTGTGTATTTTAAAATTGTGTAAAATCTTTTTTTTTTTAATGTATTGAGGGACTCTTCTTTTATTTTTATTTCAATAAAATAAAATCATATGTTTTCAATTAAAAAAAATTGACTCCTTTATTTATATTATATATTTGTGGGAGTAATATTTTTACTATATGGACTATAATTGTTTGTTGGTGAATTCATGATAAATATTCATTGGATCACTTCATTGCACCAAAATCTCCACAAAGACATGGAGAGCAGCATCCTCTTAAAAATAAGATATGCTCGTTCCAAATATATATTACGCCACATATTTACATGCATTTAGATGATTCAAGTTTTGTTACACAATAATATCTCTCATCGAAACTTCCATATATCAATTAATAGTGCATCAAATAATTTTTTAAAAATTAAATGAAAATTTATAAACACATGCTAAACTCATTCTGAGAGCAACAAACACTCCGCAACGCAAGCAAAAGATCGATTTCAGTTGAGTTACACGATGGAATGGGTTGAGAAGCAGATGGCAAAGCAAAAAAAATCTCTAGCGGCAAGAGCAAGAGACCGAAGAGAAGAAAGGGAGACACGATTCCATAAAATAAGTAGAAGGACATTATAGTATTTTGACGTCTTATTCCATTTCATTTTCTCTCTTTCTATTTATTTTCAAAGCCAATCTCTATTTTTTCACATAAGGTAATCTACATTCTAGAGATTTTATATTTCACCAACCAAATACTATATCTAATAGAATGAAAATACTAATTTCTATTCCATTACTTTAAATCTAACAACCAAAAAGAATTCAAGAAAAGGAAAGTTACATTGTGACACAGCTCCATCCATGTAAACAACTATTATATTTCTTCACCATTATTCAAATAGAAAAAGTGCATCGTACGGTGAAATTATTGGCAGATTCAATGGTGTCACGGTACTTTGTCCTTTATAATCTCACTTTTTTCCCAGACATATCTAAACAAATAGCAAATCGTAGATGAGACTAGACTAGAGGCAACGCGACGGACCAAATCCGTGACGGCTAGCCCATCTCCACCGCCACGTGTATAAACAATCAAACAGTAGAGAGTATATTCTGTTATTCTCTGTTTTCACGCGAATCATTGGCTATATACCAACCCAACTCAACCAACCATACCCTCCCTCCTAATCTACGCTTCCCCCGCACTCATTCCTCCTGGCCTCCTCCCCATTATCGCCTTCGTTTCTCTCTCTTCCTCTGTGTCTTTCTCTCCTCGGCCTATGCTTCTAGGTGATAAGGTTCTCTCTCTCTCTCTCTCTGTGCGTAAATGAGGAAGATGATGATGATAATTAAGCTCGAGTTCTGAATATGCTTCGTTTTAATAAACAATAGTTACTGATTTCTTGTTCTAGATGCCCTATTGTTTATTTCTTAATTGGACTTGTATCTAGAACGAATGTGGATTTGAGCTCCGCGAGCTAAGTTTTGATATTGATATTAATTATTGATGCGAATGCTGTTGCTGTTACACAGTTCAAATTCAGATCACGAAGAGGTAAAATGCTATCTTATGAAAAAATTATCACGAAATTAATATTATCTTCGGTGGATTCAACTATCTTCTGGCCAGGGTCTTGAAATTAACGATGCTATACGGGGGGAAATTCAATTTATTAATTTACTTAATAACCACCGTTCTGCTGAGAGAGGATCAGTTTCTCTGTCAACTTTAAACAGTTTTAACTTATCTACTTTAACCTTTGTCTTTTTGCCTGCTTGCATGCAAAAAGGAGATATAATTTACTAGTTTAATGATTTCTGATATAAGAACCACTTCAATATAACATCTTGTAATTTGTACTTAAGGTCTCACACTTTCACTTCTTATTTCATATTGTATAAAATGATATCAGATTGTATTCTTGAATTCGGGGAGTTAGGATTCTGTAGGCTGATTGATCTACAATCATTTCTCTGGATGCTAGGATGCAGACCTTGTTGCTTCATTTTGTTCTTGCTTCCTTTCTCTTCCTGAACTCTATCAAGGATGGAAATGCTGGGATCACTAGCACTTTCATACGATCAGAGTGGCCATCTGATGACATCCCTCTTGATAATGAAGCATTTGCAATTCCAAAGGGTCATAATGCACCCCAACAAGTAAGTCTTATTAAAACAACCAGGCTGCATTTATTATTTGTTCCCTGATATTATGTGATGTAATCAGAGGAAGGATCCTTTGCCTCTGCATTACAATTTGGATATTTGAAGAAGTTTTTGATTCTGAAGTTATTCCATTTACTTATTCAAGTCATTGGCTTATTCTCTAGAACTACACAGGACTATACCATATTCACTAGCTCATCAAAGAACTTCTCTGCCTTTGTAAATCAGCAAGTTTTGGGCTCCTTTTCACTCTAAAAGATCCATGCTGAGAATGATGTATATACTAGTGGAAGTATTGATGCACATGGTATACATAGGGTTACATGATAATCATTCCAATGTTTTAAATTATCGATTTGAACTGTAAAGGCATGGCTTAATTGACCATGACTCTGTTCGAACAGTGACATAATATCAATGAGTTATAAAATGGTGGCTTTGCTAAACTGATTGTTCCCACTTTAGGTGCATATCACCCAAGGTGACTATGATGGAAAAGCAGTACTTATCTCATGGGTGACGGCAGATGAACCTGGGTCCAGCAAAGTACAATATGGCACATCAGAGAATAAATATCAATTTAGTGCAGAAGGCAAGATGAAAAATTACACCTTCTACAAATACAAGTCTGGCTACCTTCATCATTGTCTTATTGAAGGCCTCGAGGTAATTGTTGATGAAATTCGGTGAGCATAATTATCAAATATCAACACACATGTTCTCATTTTTCTTATTACACATGCTTGTATAATTTCCTTCTTGCCTTTTGTTTTATGAATATGTTTACTTTGTTAATTCAATGCTTTCCTCTTTTCAGTATAACACTAAATACTACTACAGAATAGGAAGTGGTGATTCTTCTCGAGAGTTTTGGTTTGAAACACCTCCCAAAGTTGAGCCAGATGCACCTTACAAATTTGGGATCATAGGTATATTGTTGGTTTCCCATGCGTTTTCTACTGTTCTACTGGAAATTTTTTTTTCCATCCTTAATTAATGCATTTTTCTAGACTCTCAGTATTACTTTTAGTTATGTTTTCACTGCCATCTCTGTCTGTAACATTGAGACTCATTCTACTGCTACTTCATAAAGTATTTTCATGATTACTTTTTGCTCTAGTTTCTTCATAGTTGAAATTTTGTATTCTCATAATTTATTACTGTATTTATATTGCAGGTGATTTGGGCCAAACATATAACTCACTTTCCACTCTTGACCACTACATGCGTAGTGGAGCACAGACTGTCCTATTTGTTGGAGATCTTTCTTATGCTGATAGGTACCAGTATACTGAAGTTGGTTTACGATGGGATACATGGGGTCGGTTTGTTGAAAGGAGTACAGCATATCAGCCATGGATTTGGTCTGCTGGAAATCACGAAATAGAATTCATGCCCTATATGGTAGAATACTAAACTAAGGCTGGCATGCATTGGATATTCTTGTCTGCACTAAATTTTTGGACCAATAAATTAATAGACAATCTTTAATTTTTCATTTTCTTATTTTTGAATTAGAAGGTACTAGGAAAATGTTCTGAATTCCTGCAAGTCTTAACTGGGTTTATTCCTCGCTTGTATAATGTTTCAGATTTGTCCATGAGGGCATACGTAAGCCAAGTAACGAACTCTTGTTACATAGCTATGCTTATTTATAATGTACTAATTAGTTGACTATTAGCTCCACCAAACTATTGTTATGACTGGATATCTTCACAGTTATATGTTTTCTTACTGTTTCTCTACTTTGAAGCAGATTCAATATGAATTATTCCAAATACTGTTACTTATCATTAAGAGGCAGCTTCACATTGCAAGATCCCAAATTTTCAAATGAAAATATTAAAGTGCTTTTTTCTTAGAAAAGATGTAGCTATTTGCGATTATGTCCAAGTTTTGCTGTTAACATATGTTTGGGAAGTAAATGCTCATGAGATGTGTTGTAAAATTAACTTGAACATTTTGAAGTTGATTTCAGTTTAAGGTTTTTTTTCCTACTTCCCAAGTTGAAGCTGTTCTACACTGCGTGTTATAAGATATAAAATTGGCTCTATGTTGCTTTTAACGGAATTTACATGGTCAGGGGGAAGTTGTTCCTTTCAAATCGTATCTTCACAGATATGTCACTCCTTATTTGGCCTCCAAAAGCAGCAGCCCGCTCTGGTATGCTATTAGGCGTGCTTCTGCTCATGTCATAGTGCTATCCAGCTATTCACCATTTGGTAACTAATCTCCCTTTGATGTTGTCAATTTTATGTGCACATATTTCTAGACAGCTCTATTCTTTTATTGCAATTTGGATTGAGATCGTCATGTAAAATTCAAGTAGCTTTTATCCATTGACTCTACATTTAACCAGTTTGAAACCATAGTCACAGTGTGCATTGTTTCTCCTTCAATGGGATTATGGATGGTGTAACTGTATACCACCATGTAGCAAATGCCATTCTTCTTTCACAAAATAAGTGTTTCATTGGTTGCAAATAGGACGTGTATAAATTTTGGGGGTGGATATAAGCACGTGAACATATGTAAACATTTTTGTGCATACATAAATTCATGGATACTTACAGAAATCGGCTGTTCATAAAGTAATGGAATCATATATTTAATTATGCAACACGGCATTAAAATTTAATCTGTACATACCTAATTGTGTTCATACTTCAGAGTATGTTTTTACCAATTTGGTATGGGTTCAACAGTAGAAAGCATATCTGTTAATGCGAGACGGAAAAAAAAAAGAATCTCTATTCAGATACAGCATCACGACAAATTTCCATAGTTTCAGCTTCATGGCTAGTGTATTGAGTATTGTAAAAAAAGAAAGGAAGAAAGAAAGAAAACTGATAAAAGAAAAGATATTTATTTGACGTCAAGGCTCAAATGCAGGTTGTAGTTTTTTGTTCATCTTCAAAAATGGTGGAGACTCATTCTGATGTTTTTAGGTGTTCAAAAGAGTCTTAGATACTATTAATGATGGTTGTTTCTGTTCTGGTTCAGAGAGTCGCTATTACTGCTTGCCAAGTTTGGTTTAAAGTGTAGCTGGTCTTCTTTTGAAAGTGAGCTAGCTTTCTTGTAAGCTAATATTTCACAATACTGATATTTCATGACAGTGAAGTACACACCTCAGTGGATATGGCTCCGTGAAGAGTTAAAGAGAGTTGATAGAGAGAAGACACCTTGGCTCATTGTTCTCATGCATGTTCCCCTCTACAACAGTAATGAAGCTCACTATATGGAGGGTGAAAGCATGCGAGCAGTATTTGAGAGCTGGTTCATTCATTACAGAGTTGATGTGGTCTTTGCGGGCCATGTCCATGCTTATGAAAGATCAGTATGGCCTTTTACTGTGGTTTTTTTTTTTTGTTCTTGCACTACCAGTTGCATGTTATTTTAGAATTACTAGCAGAGGCAGATATCTTTTTTGATGCTTTAGTCATGATGATGTTGCGTTTCTGAGCAAGACCCCCGGAACTCTTGATTTAATATCTTTACTATTTGTTACCTGCAGTGGATTCTTATGTGTTGAATGCATCTGTCTTATTTTCAGTACCGATTCTCCAATGTAAACTACAACATAACAAGTGGCAACCGGTACCCTGTATCAGACAAATCAGCACCTGTATACATAACAGTAGGAGATGGAGGAAATCAAGAAGGTCTTGCTGGAAGGTAATTTGAGCTGCTTTGTTGTAAATGTTGCCAGTCATTTTCTTGGAAGTTGATGACCCTCAAGTATATCCAGAAAGCTGATTAATTGAACTATCTAATGACAAAAAATTATTATTGTCTTTATTTAGTCCTTCATAATCCAAATCCTTGTTATATGTAGTGGGTCATTATTCTTTATTTATCAATAAAGTCATCTGAGTTTCAATTCTTTGGTTGGTCATGCAGATTTACAGACCCACAGCCAGAATATTCTGCCTTTCGAGAAGCCAGCTATGGACACTCCACCCTGGAGATTAAAAATAGGACCCATGCCATCTACCATTGGAATCGCAATGATGATGGCAAGAAAGTGCCAACCGACTCCTTTGTATTGCATAACCAATATTGGTAGGTTTATCTTTTCTTGGTTTAGCCATCAAAGTGGCAAGGCAAAAGTCCTGTTATTGTCTTGCTGTTTTATGAATGACAAGATCAAAAATTTTCATTACATTGCGTAGTTGTTACGGCACAAAATTTGGAATCTGGACTTTCTCCGCTACAGGTAGCTTATCCAAGAAGGTCCATAACAATATGATAATACTGGTAGAAGTCCAACTTAGTTACTAACCGAATCCCGGTAACTAGCTTTGGGATTGGATTATGGGAACTTTCTTCTTTGTTCTTATTTGGAAGGGGTTTTGGAAGCCGCTAGCAACAAAGAAACCCCCAGTGGTCATGTGAACCTCGGGGTTGTCTGCTAAATAACACAGGTTAAATCTCTCTTAGGGTTATTAGAAGAGTTAAGCCCCTGAAGTTAAAATTTGGTATTTGTTTAGACTTCAGCACAAGATGAAGGAAATATTACTCGACCAATAGATTGCAATAACTGACGTGTATAGTAAATTTGGTTGACGAGATAACCGTAAACTACAAACAGCTTAGCATTGGTTGAGTATCTCACATGAGGATTAAGGATATATACCTCTTTGTGCAGAATTCACATTCATATCTAGTCATGCAGTTTTTTTTTTTTTTTTGTATAGAATGCTTATAATCATGATTCTTAGGACATTACAATATTTGTTCTGTTTTTGTTTTTTGTTTTTAAGATCTGTGTTTATGTTAATGCTAATAACTACAATATGGTTGAATTCTGGTAACGCAGGGGAAGCAATCGGAGAAGAAGAAAACTGAAAAAGTATTTTGTAAGCAGTGTATTTGGCGGGATTGCCACCTATTGATAGGAACTTAAATCTCTCAAGTGACACAGTGGGAAGAACAAAAATGTTGTCTACGTGAGATATGTGACTCAGTAGTTCTCCGAGTGAGCGAAGTGCAAGTTATCGTGATTCTATTAAATTAGCCTGAATGCTTGTATTTCACGAGTTAATGAATTATACAGACATGCTTGTAGCTGGAGGAAAAAAAATGGTAGTATAGGGAAGGAACCAGTTCAATCTGCTATCTCGAGTAAATAACGGAGGAGGAAATTTGGAGATGAGGAAGAAGGGAAAAGAAACAACATTCTAAATAAATGTGTACTTGATCTATTTTATGAATACGTCATAACATGATTATTATTTTTAATGATAGTATATTTGCTTATAAAGTAGCATTCTCATAAATTAGGCAATTATTGTGTTAAGAAATATTAAACTACAATCGAATCGACTTTGTTGACAACTTTGGGTTTAATAATAATTTCCATTCCCTTCTTAAAATATACGATGATGATGATCAAGTCAGAAATTTGTTCAAAAGTTATAGTAATCTCTTTTTTTATGTATTCTAATTAAAGAATGAATCTAGATACGGAATAAACAAAATCTGAAGATAAATGACATACTAAAGAACTGACATAACAAATTCTCTTCAATTACACTCCCATTTTCTCTCCAACTTTTCTTGTTTTTCCATCATTCTTATCCCTTTTTTTTCTTATTGCTTACACGTATGCGTGCACCACATTTAAGTGAGGAAATAAAAGATCTAGGCAGGCTTCAGTGGAATGTGTCAGAAATACACTTTTCAGATTGGCAGAATGGCAAAAAATAACCACAGGACCCCCAAAAACCTTGCGTAAAAGATAATTAGCCAACCAATACCACGCAGGAACCGAACGGCAGAAAAATTGAAAAGGATAATTTTGATCTCTTTATTGTTGCCCTGTGATAAAACAACTATTTACATCCCTTATTGTATTTGCTCTCAAAATAACACAGTGCAAAATTTGTATAAATTAAGGTATGTGGATGACAGTTATGGTCTACACATGCACAACTGCATCCTCTGTCAAAGGTTGGAAATGGAGTTGGAAAGGGACACTCAAGAATCCCGGTAAATTGGTTGTGGCATCCATCTGAGATACAATTTCAAATAGCCAGATTTAGCACCATCTAGCTCAAAATGCTCTTCATATTCCCCTTCCAGTATGACCCTTGTAAGCGTCAATATGCATCTGCCCATATAATCCTGCGTGAATCATAGACAAAGCTGTCTGAGAAACCTCAAATCATCCACTTAATAGTCGACCATAACAAAGTTGTAGACGGTTATTTGTTATTTTTATATGTAGAGAATAAAGTAATATCTTTCAATAGCAGAAATATAAAAAATTCTGATCTAGCAACATAGAGACATCAAACGTAATTGCTGAAAGTCTCAGGTGGTCTCGTTTGTATCAAACAGGATATAAAGACTGCATGGTATAGACAACAGTTAATCTATCAATCAGTTAAGAAGCCATCTGTTTATGTTTGAATTCTGATAGATTAAAGTGATGAATAGGGTACATCCATAGAGATTTCCTATATTCATTTAACTGCCATGATATTTAACATAAGATTTGCGTCCATAAAATGGTATTTAAACCCCAATGCCTAATTAACCTGGAGTCATCAAAGCATCAAGAGAGGGTATATCTAGTAACAAATTGATATATGACTGCAGGACTTTTTACCTTTCCGAATGTGTCGTGGTCCCAAACTTCAACCATTAGCATATCATGTAATCCATCCTCAACAACAAAGTCAGAAGTTTGATTCCAAACAGGATTCAAGCTGTCATTCACAACCTGAGAAATTAACAACTTTTAGGGTCAGGTAAGTTCATAATCTTGGGGGTAACTAGTTAGGCAACAGAAAGCGAAAAGCAGGTGCAATGCACATTAAGATGTCCTCCTCAATGCCTCTCAAAAAAAAAAAGATCCAGAGCAGAAGATAAACTTATTCATATAATATTATATTAGATTTGCAGGCCCATCTCAAGGAATTTCCAAACGGTAATAACATAGATGGTAATTCCTGGTTTTGGCCTATCAAAATCTTACCCTTGTTCTGCTTTTTGTTCCTGATTTCTTCATGGTGAGAACAACATAAGGATCAGCTTTCCCCATAAGATCTGCTGCAGGCAAGTCTTCAGCAGATATCACAGTAACAGAAAGGACTCCTCTGACAATAACCTCCTTTCTCTTCTGTGTAACTGTATTTCCATTTTCAGTACCTTCTACTCCATTCTCTGCGTTTTTAAGAATCTTTTCTAAGGATGTTAATGAATTTTCACGAGCAAAAGGGTTGGTAAACACATTCTCCATGCCAAAAGGACAGTACAGAAGCTCCAAATGTACCTAAGCATAAAGAGGAACAATTAACAAAAAGGCACATATATTTCTTTCGTTAAATTTTTTTATAGGATGGAAAATATGCTTTTGGCAACAGTTTACAAACCATGACATGAAGATAAATTCATATTGACTACTAGACTTCAAAAAATATAGCGTCTACCCTAGAAGAGAGAAGTCATGTTAACACTCAGTAATTATCCTCATAAAGGGAAATAAAAGTAAGATCCAAAAATACAGCACACTATGTACTGTCTCCTATGAAATCCGAAATAATGTAACCATCATAATTTAATCTAGTGAGAGGAATTTCTTACCTGCCCTCTGTTCTTGTTATCTCTTTGGATTTCCAAATCTTTGACCAACTTCAACCACACGTCTTTCACTTTACCAGGCTGAAGTTCACTTAGCCGCATGTGTGCACATCCAATAAATTCAGATGACTGTAAACCCTCAGCATCATAAACTTTAACCACTAAGTGCTGAGTGGATGCATCTTCAACGATAAATTCGAAGTGTTCATTCCAAATTGGGTTCAAATCATTGTTCTAGAGGGGGAAAACAAATATAAAGTTATTTCTTCCAGAATTGAGAAGCAATAAATAGACAAAGAAGGAGAGAGAAAAGTAAACTAACTTACAATTGTCTTGCTAGTTTTGGTTCTGTCACGTAAAGGCCGTATATACAATACAGCAAATGGATCTGATTTACCAATGATATCCTTGTTTGTTAACTCCTTTGCTTGCACAAGCTTGACTTCTAGTATGCCCACAGGCTTCAACTCCAAATCACTGAAGAAGAAGATACAGCGAGGTTTGATAATCTATTATTTAACCAGCAGAGAGCATAGTAAACGAATCTCGTGACCAATAAGCAATCAAGAAAAAAATCCCATAATTGATGCAGCCACATGAATTGGCACCACTAGCTAATTGACTGACCTTGTAAGAGTGGGGACCAGACATAAAGCATTATGGTAATAAGACATATTTTTAAGGAAGCCCCGAGTTTAAGCATTCATACATGTTCTCATTTTCGCTCACTATTTTGTAGAAGATAATATAGTAGAACCATAATTAATATAATGAAATCAGATGAAGAAACTTAATTACAGTTCATTCGCAGTTATTACTCATTACAATAGTGTATAAAACTACACATTTCCGATTACATCTTCTAACAATTTCAATCCTACTCAATTGAGAAAACAGTTTAGAACTTTTCAAAGAAGCTAATAATAACAACAGATATTTTACTAAACTAAACTTGAAAGTCTACCCAGAAAAAAGACCAAGAATTTCAGTTAGTGGAAGGCTGGCAATACCAAAAAGATTAATAATGTGTATTGATAAATATTATGGTTGAATCCTCCATATATTTGAATACCTGTAATCTCCAGGCAAGATGGGTACAACTTTTCTCACAGGCCATGTAATAGAATCTTCAACAGCATCCCGAATTGACCCCTGTATTAATTTAATAGACCCAATTATTATAAGAAATATGGGATTTAGACTTTGTAATCTTTTTTTTTTTTTTGGTGGGGGGGATTTGCGTGGCAAGGAAAAGAAGAGAAAGTGAGGCGAAAGAAAAATAAGCTCTGTCAACTGTTCTGATGCTCAACGATCACAAATGTATATGTATAACATGAATTCTATAAATAACAAACGTTGCAGCGCTGAAGATAAATAAACAAGCAGCCACCATCTGTAACAGAATATATACATGCAAACACACACAAATAAATAACATAACGACAATGGTGTTTTTTTTTTTTTTTCTCTATATATTAAACCAATTACGTTAAACAATTCCTTTAATAAGCAAAATAACAGAAATTACATTTGTATCACTAACAAATGAATTCACAAAACACAAAATGCAAATATATACTTAAAGTTGTTGGATCAGATTTTCTTATTAAAATATATTGGCCACAAAGTTAAACCTTGGTTGCAAGAAGCTCACTTGAGAACAATCCACCTTTCTCTAATTGAAATAAAATGAATAAAATGGTCATTGGCATTCGATTTGGAAAGTACTGAAAAAACCATGCTTCTATTAATTTTGAAAAAATGGAAAATCAGAAGAAATAAAATAATATGACGAGCAAAATATACTTGTGCTGATCTAATAGATTATTCTGTAATCCAACATTTGTATTCGAGACGCCATTACTATTAGAATGATAACCATGTAACCTGAAAGTATCATCTATTTTAAATTTGTTTTTAAAGCAAAAAGTTTGTAAGTTACTAGTTCATACATCGATATTGAAAAGGATTTTAAAACACCATTAATCACTGTGGGTATGATGGTAGATGCTCAGGACCAAATTACTCTTATCCCTATTTCTGCTCTTTTGTTAAGCTTATTTATTTTTTTTAATAAATAATCTGCTATAAAAAGGATCTCTTTTTTCATGAATGTGACAATCAATTAATACTGGCTCGGGCTCCCTCACCCCCTTTTTTTTTTTGCGATGACGAGGAAACAGAATCAATTTTCTCCACTCTGCTATTTAGTATACTACGGCAGAATCAAATTATTTATGATGAATTCCACGACACATTCTTCACTGGTGAGATGTTATGCCAAGATATAGAAAAACAATAATGCAAAGTTGCTCAAGGGTATTACGCATAGACAAAGGGAGTTGTTCAAACCTCAATCGCTTCGTATAATCCAGGGATTGCTGATATGTCGCCACCAACAACTTTCAGAGTAAAATCCAATTTTTTCTGCAAGTTTTAAAAAATTTCTTAAATGATCAAATGTATTACACAAGTGTGTGTATATGCTTAATGTATTTGTAGACAGAGGGTTGGGATGTATTTTTTGCATGCACCATTGAATGTGAGAGAAGGGGATTGAATGTGCTCTTTCTGTACGTGCTACAGTGTGTATTTATACACATATGAGAGAGAGAGAGACAGAAAACGGGGTGAAAAAGACAGGGCCTGGCAAGTCAAAATGCCAATAACTGGACTCATAACCTCTATGTGCAAGATTTAGATCTACCTAGAAATAATTCAAGACTGTTTAGATTCACATTGAATACTCGTCAGCTTTTTAAGCTTTATATTCACACATTAATGTAGGCATGAATGCAAACACCCAAAACACCGACATTTGATCAACTTCTCAAGGACCACATGACCTGATGTTAACTTACTACTTTAAAAAAATAATTACAAAACTAGTACAACTTGGATTCTAACCGTGGAACTAATGTAAGAATTTTGTTTAGTAAAATTATTTGGCTGTATCAGGCAAACAGGCTTTATTTATAAAAAACGAGTTTTCAGAGAGCCTTTAGAGATACCATACCTTCTGCCTTAAAGAGTAGCTAACTGCTCCAAAGCCTGGAAATTCCTCAACTAGTGGTTTAAAAATCAACCTGAAAATGCCCGTAAATCCTATATTTTTTACCTGAACAGAGGTTACAAGATCACTAAAATCATTTTAGCAATAAACCTCACCAATTCCAGAAATAAGATAGTGGAATTATGGAAGAATCAACAAAAAGATACAAAAAAAATACTTCACTTTCAGACAAGGCCAAAATTCAGGATACTGATCACACTTTAACTCTCATCTTATATAAAACCACATGTTGCCTACAAACATGAGGCAATTCTCCCCTTCCATTCATTAAAATAAAATCAGAAAACAGAATTCGGGAAAACAATGGTATATTTGATGTTTACTTGTATACTTAAAATACAGCCCAAAAAACAGTTGTAATTATATAAGATATCAAATGAACCAAACACGAGAAAAAGAATCCACATGATAATAGATCAATGTTAATCTAGTAACCATGAATTGATTCAAAGTTGTATGATTTAAATATTTCATACTTCAAACCATAGAAGAAGATTGGAGCCTCCACATGCAAGCATGAGCATGAAGTCAGTCTCATTTATATTACAAAGTAAAAGAAGATTTTACACTCCATAAGTAACCTTTGATTTCATAAGCGAGAAGCTTGAAAGTATAAATTTTCTTTTATTAAGGATAAGATTCTTGGATTACCATCTAACTAGTGTAGTATAAAAGAACCAGTAAGTCCAAGGTTTGCAATTAGTTTTGGAACTCAATAAATAAGATCTCTGATGAAAGTGGAAGAATTTCGATACTGTTCTATAGTTTGTTTGAATGGAGAAGGCATGCTTTGGCAACATCGGCATGGTCATTTAGGACTGGGAGAACACTAATTGTATAATCCTGGTCAGTATTACATCCAATCAGCTACCAGTACCTAGCAAGAAGTAAAGGCATTAAGAAATTTGAGAAGTACCTGCACCGGCAGTGCAACACCAATTAGAGTCTTGATATCAAGTATAATACTTGGATTCCCATCCCACTGCATTTCCAACTCCATTGTCACACCACCACTCCCTCCATCTTCAATTATAGAAACTCCTAATGAACAGCATCAACAAATTAGATCCTCCAAAGAAATTTAAAACATCAATTAGTAAGAGCTTCAGGCAAAGATCCCAGACAAGAAAAATGAGTAATATGATAACATATAGGAGGAAATGCGTAACAAAATACATAACTGTCTCCTTGTTTACAGTTTAGCAAACATGAGAGACAACCCTGCCCCTTCACAAGCAGCCACTCGTGCAAATATTTTGCATAAGCTCAGGTGGCAAAGCCGGGCATTAGCAAATAAGCAAAAATACCATTATACTGTTTGAAGTTATATACTTTAAACTTGGAAATATTTAAATTACAAGAAATTGGGAAATATTTAAATTGAACAGACCTGTAAACTGTGGGGCTACAGTTCCAAGAGTAAACTTGGAAAATTTCAGCGAAGCCAAAATCATTGGTCTATATTGTTCAAGAATTGGTTCCACCGATGTCTTTATTAGCTCAGAAGCAGCCTAAATCCCGATTTACGAAAAGGTAGTCACTTTCAGAAAGTAATAACTTAACCCTGGATTGTTTATCAACTTAAACCCATGAAGTTACCTCATTAACATAGGGCCAGATCTTTGCAAGATGTGAGTTAAGCCAAGTTAACTGAAAGCATCAATTGAAAGAAAAAAAATCTCACAATGTCAATCTCAGTAACAATTTAACGAAGACCCGTTAGAAGCAAAACAGTCAACAAGAATAAGAGAGCTCAACTTCTGCCTCTGAGAGAAGACGACCCAAGAAGGGTAATACTGAGGAGGTAAGATCTTCCTGGAATCTTCCACGGTCATCCTCGCAAAAGCAGCAATCGTTGTAGCCAGCTCGGACCGCAGCTTAGACCGAGCATTCTCGCACAGGGCGAATACAACGATCAGAGCAAGCCCCACGACTATTCCAAGCACAAGCCCAAAAACGAAAGCCATTGCCTTTCTGCACAGAAACTCGAAAGAAGCAGCGGGTGGTTGGTGGAAAGCGTGAGATTGATGGGTTTTAGAGGAAGCGTTGAAGCAGAGAGAAAGAGAGGGAGGAGAGAGTGATCGTGATGCGTAGATGAGACGAATAGGGGGCGTTGAGAGGTTGTTGTTGCCGTTATAATCAATGTTGTTATGGCGGGCAAATCAAGTGTCGGAATTTAGAAAAGTCACGGAAGGTTCGTTTTTTGGTAATTTGGCCGACGTAATATTTATATTGACACTTGTATTTTTGTTTTTGTCAATACATGCATTAATACCTACATATAAAATTTAATAAAATAAAAATATGACTAAATTAATAAGTGAAATTTTATATTAAAAATATAGGATCAAATTGCCAAAGTCTACTTTGATTTCTAAAAATAGTATTATTTTTTATTTTTTTTAAATCTATTTTCATTTAGAATTTTCATTATTTAACAAATATATTTATTGTGTGAAGTTAAAAAAAAATTAATTTTAATTTAAAAATTAAATTGGTATAATTAGCTATAAATTTTAATTTATTTTTTAGTTTAATTTTCAATAATTATGAAATTATTTTGATTTATGTAATATTCATAAAATAATCTATTTTAAAATTATAAAAATGACATCCATCATTTTTTAGAAACACTGAATTTTCTTTTTTCATTCAAATTTTAGAAAATATTTACTTTTCAATTTTACCAAACATATTTTTAATAAAAAATAAACCAAACATGCTCTTAATTTACTAATTTTTTTATGTGATACTTTAATAATTTAAGAAATAATGGAGTAACAATTTTTTTAACTATCAAACACTAACTTGTGATTTAATGTTTGGAAAAAGAATAATATTTTTTTGTACAATTAATATATATATATATATATATATATATATATATATTATAATATTTTAAATCACCTTGTTTGATACATTATAAAATTCTGATAAACTCATATAAGAGTTTTTTTATAATAAAAAAAAACATAATTATTGTACCATTACCTTTAATGCAGCGTTAAAAGAGGTCCACATATATTTGACTGTTCAATTAAGTTTGCCATATCAATTTATTTATCTATGATGATGTGAAGCCTCCTCCACCGTAAAGAAAGGGCAATGTTGTGATGCTATACTTTTGTCTAATTAATGTAGCTATTAATTATTGGATACATCTAAATTAAATTTTAATAATTAATAAAATTATTACTTCAATATAAGATATTAATATATATATATGTATGAATGTCCACAAAGCTTTCTAATGAAGAAAATATATAGCAATGCAAATTTAGAAAATGCTAATGAATTTATCTCATTATGCATGAGTGGCCCATGAATCAATGTTTCCGTGGAGTCTAATAGAAATATGAAATATATTCTATTTTAAATAACTATCAAACGTTAAGAAAATATTTAAATGATAAAATTTTTTTACTTAACAAATTAATTTTTTAAAATATGTTTATTCAAGTTATATTAATTGATATTTTTATTAAGAGCAAATTTATATGAAAAGAGGCATCTCAACGTAGGGAGGGCCGGCTCAAATTTTTTTAAAATTTATGAAAATTTAAAACATTTTGAAAATAATGTTTTTTTAAAATTAAATTATTAAAATAAATAAATAAAATTAAGATTTAAAATTTTAATTTTATTAAATTTATCTTTAAGTCGGACTTAAATTAAAGGTTAATATTTTTATGATAAAATAATGTAGTTGTAATGTTTTCTTTGAACACTATTACATACATGATTGCAAATGTCCCTTACGCGCTGTTGTAATGTCAAATGGCTTACGATGCTGCAAGTTTTGTGTATATATATATATTTTTTTAAGGGGGAGGAAGCTAAGAGCTAATGTTGTCACTTTCATAACTCTTGGTCATGATTAAAAAAAATTATAATTATTAAAATAATACAATAATATATTTAATTATTGATTGGGTCAATCATATTCAACATTAAAAGATATATTTTTTACTCCAAAAATATATAAGAACTTCTCTCTATGCCTTGAAACAACTATAGCTAATACAAGAATTTCTTACTAACATTAGTATATTGTAATATATTTTTTATTATATATTATGATTATATTAAAAAACTTAATAACAGATACATAAAAAATTTGTTAGTGTGGATGTTGTGGCAAGGCACATAAAGCTTAATTTTTCTGTTTTATTATTTTATCCTTGCTTGATCCATCTTTTTTATACCAAGGCCCAGTAAAGCCCAATTCAAATTGTTAAGGGGAATGCGGGTTATTTGATAAAAAGGGAACTACTAGTCCAAAAAAAAAAGAAAGATAAAAGGTGGACTGACTAGGACTGATCATGTTTGAAGAGAAAGAGTGGAAAATCAAACTTGCATGCATTAAAGACAGACTTCTAACATTTATAGTCAGAGAAGTATCAATTGAGTTTAGGACTAAAATAATTTTAGGGTTGTTGTTGGATGGAAAATTGGAAGCTTAAATAATCTTAATATTGAACTAAAGTTCTCTGTATGTACAATACTATTAATGAGTAAGCTCCCATTCAAGTCATGATTGCAACAAAATCAGACTTTTCAGAACATACTACAATGTGTTCTTCCCAGCTCATTTTTCCTGTTAATCTTGTAGGAGAGGCACTGCTTACAAAATTCTGCTTGCTTGTTTAATCTCCATTTTTACCTCCTGTCTTCTTTTCGGATTGCCATGGCTTGCACCATCTTGCTGCCTACCTTGTCCGCCTGATGCAACTGAGGATTGTCCTACAATAGGGCGACCCCATAACTACAAGAAATTTCAATGCCCTCATGGTCACCACAATGATCTTGCTAGCCTCATTTTTCACACAAACGATGGTGCTATTAAAAATCTGTTACACAGATGATGAGTTTCAGTATTCATCAATACTCATCTTTTTCGTCACTTGCTTTTTCGAAAGTATCTTTAGCTATGGAATAGTGGCTCCAGCTGGTCTTTTTATACCAGTTACAGTGACCGGTGCTTCTTATGGACGTTTGGTTGGAATGTTGGTTGGCAAAATCTTCGGTGTTCAGTCTTAACCATGGCTTCTATGCTGTACTGGGTGCTGCTTCCTTTCTTTGTGGATCTATGAGAACGACAGTTTCTCTATGCGTAATTATTCTAGAACTGACCAATAACTTGTTATTGTTACCCTTAATAATGCTGCTGCTTCTGGTATCCAAGACAGTGGCAGATGCTTTCAATGCTAATATATACGACCTTATTATGAAAGCCAAGGGATTCCCTCATTTAGAAACTCATGCCGAGCCATATATGAGGCAGCTAACAGTAGGAGATGCAGGCCCAGGTCCACTTCAGCTCTTTAATGGCATTGAGAAGGTTCGTAATAGTGTTTATTCTCAAGACTACAAGCCACAATGGGGTTCCCCCTAATTGAAGAGCCTCCACTTTCTGAAGCTCCATTTTATTTGGTGTAATCCTTCGTGCCCATCTTCTCGTGTTGTTAAAGAAGAAAGATTTCTTGTCCAAGCCAATGGCAATTTTAGTCAGTTTTCAGCAGATGATTTCGCGAAGAAGGGTTAAGGCAATGGAGACAAGATGTAGGATATACAGTTAACTGAGGAAGAAATGGACATGTTCATTGATACTGCATTCATTTACTAATGCTTCACCTTACACTGTTGTGGAGACAATGTCACTGGCAAAAGCCCTTGCACTTCTTCGAGAAGTAGTTTTAAGGCACCTGATGGTGATGCCCAATATCTCTGGTGTGAGTATCTTTGTCTTGCCTTGCTGCCAATTTTATATAAATCATTACATTGCAATGTTGGGAAAAGTGCTGGGACTCAAGTCTTACACCTTACCATTGACACCCCAACATTCCACCGTGCTTTGTAGTCCCATATCTAGAAGGTAGTGTACTTTAATACCAACTGATATGAACTTTCGAAAGAGGCCCACCCTTAAAACTAGCTCATAAAATGGAAGACGACTCTAAAAATACATACTTTCAATGTGAGACTCAGTTTCCATACCTTACAATTGGAATCCTAGTAGGGTACTCCATCAAAAATAATTCAGAAATTTCATCCACAGGAAGTTGAAGTTTCTCATTGTAATCAGGGGATTTCAGGACGCTGTTGTATAAACATTTAGCTGAAATTTGCTATGTTTGGTCTTTTTTTGGTGTGTTTTGTAAGGCAGTTGCTAGGTTTCCACTTTCCTAATTTTGGAACCATTTCTGAAGTTCATTAATGAATAGATACAGTCATCTGAAGGAAGATCCAAATGAAAATAAACTTCATTTCACAGCGCTGCGACGACAAGTTGTTCAGGTTGAATAAAGAAAAAAAAAAGAAACAAAAAACCGAACTTCATAATATCAATCTCAAAATTCAATGTCTATCCTCTCTTTGTACGCTTGAGGTAATCTACTCTTATTGTCCACAATTGCTGTACCACTGATTTCATGTCAGGTCGATCTGCTCGAATGGGTGCTGCACACTGAAATGCCAAATCAAGAATATTCTTGAGAACCTCTGCATTTACACCTTCCTTCATTAAAGGATCCAGCAGTTCCACCACACTCACTTCATCGTACTTCCTGAAAGCCTGCAAGAAGATCATAACTGAGTGCCTAAAAATAACATAAGTGAACTTATCTTTTGATCTGTAAGTAAAATAATTACTAGGCAGTGGTAAATAAAAACTCATTTTGTCATCAATTGCTAAGCAGCATGGATTCAAGCATAATTATGAGGAGTATGTCATCTTCGTGAAGGATTTCTATTTCACTAAGATAAGAGCACATTATGAGAAATTCATCTAAAATAAGAACAGAAATTGAGTTTACCCATCGTAGTGTAACCCTCTCTTCAACTGGTTTCTTCAACTCCACTGGACGGCGGCCTGTCAAAATTTCTAAAAGCAAGATTCCAAATGAGTAAACATCACTCTTGGGAGTGAGTTTGTATGTTTTCATGTACTCAGGGTCCAGGTAACCAACTGTTCCCTTCACTTTGGTCGAAATATGTGTTTGATCAGAGTTCATTGGACCAATCTTTGCAAAGCCAAAATCAGCAACTTTGGCTCTCATGTTTTCTGTTAGAAGTATGTTGGAAGATTTCACATCTCGATGGATAATTTGCTTTTCTGTTCCAAGATAAGAAAAATGTTAGGCATCAAGGGACAGATCTATAAATAATATCCTAGACTCTAGGAAATCTATGTTGCGTGAACATGTCAAAATGATATAATCAGTCCATCATCACATTTATCAAACAGGAACCTCAGGACATCTTCAATAGACTCTGCTTCTTCAATAAACAAACAGAATTTGGTGATAATTAAAGCAATTATTTCCTAGTTAGAGACTTCACGGAAGGAAGTCCAGATCGAAACATCCTTACATTCAGCATGTACACAGAGAAGAAGGCGAAAAGAATGGGTAGAATAGAGGGTTTCCTGACCTGCATAAAGATGCAGATAGGTCAAGCCATGAGCAACATCAATGGCAATTTCAAGGCGCTGATTGAAATCTAGGATTTTTCCATGTAGACCTGCCAGTAATACCAACAAAATATTATAATGTTTTTATATTTAAACACAGTTATTGGACAATATCAAGGGTGCATAATCTTATTCTTACCATCCAAATGTTCTCTAAGGGTACCATTTGGCACATACTCTGTAATAAGAAGGCGTTCATTTCCTTTGTCAATATAACCTATTAGCTTCACCAGGTTTCGATGATCAATTTTGGCCAGAAGTTCGATTTCACTACTGAATTCAGTTCTCAAACTCTCAAAATTTTCCTGCGCCATTTAGTGTTGTCAACATAGAGAAAAGAAGTACTTCAAAATACAAAGTACCTTATTTAGCAAAATAACTGAAAGCTCCTAACTAAAATTTTACTATGGCATTCAAGTGATCTCAGATGAATTTCCACATGAAGTCAATTAGTGCTCTGAAAAAACCTCATTTTAACTCCCATTAATATATACCAGAGTATGAGTTTATAATAATTAATAACAATTTTCACATGAAGTTAAAGAGTGCTCTAAAATTAACTCAATTTTCAAAAATCTCTCCCAATAATTACATGCACAAAGAGGAAAAAACATAAATACACATACATAAGTGAAATGATGATAGCATCTGTGAATTCTGATAAGCTTTATGTACTAACAAATAAAATTTATTCTTAGACAGCAAAAGAAAGCCTACCTTCCATTAAAATGGAATATAAAAATCTTGTGCATGGAAGTTTGTTTGATTAAATTTTATGGAAAACAAGGATGGCATTCTTGATAGATTCATTACAGTACTATCTTCATCCTCCCCCTTAGGTGAGTAGCTTCTATAAGTTACATGATTGTGAGCAGGGTAATTTGCATCTTGCCCAAATGACAAAAATTCATAAAGCTTTCAAATTGAATGAAGCAATGAGGAATGTCTTTGTGCATGCATGTCCAGTTGTGTCTCTGTGTGTATATATACTGGATGGCTATTTCCTGTTATTTTATTTTTGGTATGCTGAAGGTTATCAGGAAGATTATTTCCTTTGTTTTTGCATTCTTACACAATATTAGATGCATTCATGTCTGATTTAAAGGTGGCTTTACTTCAACCCAACAGTTGTACCATGTTCAGTGGTTAAAACTGGACCAAGAAGTCTATAATACAGTATTGACAAGTTATTGCACTGGTAAAACAGATTCTAAAACTATAGTACTGTAAGGTCTGTTGGACTGCAGAATTTTATAACTACATATTAAGAGCTACTTCTTACCCTTTTTGCACGTTTTACGGCCACAACCAGGCCCTCTTCTAGCTGAGCCTTGTAGACAGTTCCAAAACCTCCTTCTCCTATTTGTAAAGTATCTGAGAAATTATGGGTAGCCCTTGCAATTTGACTCAAGCTAAGATCTAACGACCCAATTCTACTGGGTTTTGGGGACATTGAGAATCTTGAAGGACTTGGTGGCACCGGAAGTGGACTTGCAGGGGTCTTCTCAGAAACATAGTTCACTTCAAAGGGGGAAGCTGACTCCGCTACAAAAGCAAAATTGTTCATTACTTTATTATTCAAATATAACAGGAAGGACAATCTAAAAAGAACTGAAATTTTGAAATAGTAGAATTACAAACTATATATGTTCATTTTGTTATACAGCTCGTCTCCCAAATTCATAACTTGAATACACGTCTCGCATAAAACCAGATATAAATGTCAACTCACTTGAATTCGGGTCCCTGGTCAGAACGGCATGAGCAGTGGGTTTTCGTCTCTTCCCATAAATACAAGGACAGAGAACAGCACAACAAACTAACAAAACTCCACTTGCAGCTATTCCAACTTGGGGGGTTGACAGAGGCTTGGAAACATTTGTGTGGGCTTGGGATTTGGATTTATTGCTGAAATCCTTCTGCAAAAGTTTTCTTCCTACCTTTGAAGGTAAATTAACTGCAAATAGTAAAAGCCAAGATAAAGGTTACAGAACAGCTGCTATCAATTCTGGAATGGTTAGTATAAGTGAAAACTTCCAAAATGTCATAAATATCTTGGCCGGACCAAACTCAAACTGTCAAATAAATCTCTTATTGATTCCTACCTATAGAAGCATCCCATGCACAGTTGCTACTAACAAAGTAGTCCTTCACATCGCAGCCATTTGCAATATGCAGTTGGAGGGTCTTACAGAAAGTAACTTTGTTTACAACATTCTCGTTTAGGTAATAAAGTTTCTGACCATGAGAGTATGAGTAGGCTACCCAATTAGCACCACAATCTTTTGACTCTAAGAAAACTCCAGAGGTAAAATTTCTTGGCAATTGCAGTAATAGCATCAATAATAGTGCAGTGATAGCCATTCTTAACTAAATATAGTAGGCTGTTTGCTTTTAGTACTAATAGATGATGAAAGCATTTCTCTATTCTGTCAGTTGAGCACCCAGAAGCAATCCAGTTGGAGATATGTAGAACTACCTAACAAAACCCGCAGAATCCTGATCAAGCAGCGTATTTTATCTGAAAACACCAACCTTTGAGAATCTTTATTAGTTTGAACTTCAAACCCCAATGATTATTGGTTTCAAGTTTTAAAATATTAAAAAAGAAAAGAGAAGAGTTTATATCTGAAAGATACTCAGCAACCAACCAAGTTCTTAGCCCAATTCACCAAACATGACAGGGGAAAGAAACCCACGGAAGTGATCAAGCAATCGACGACAAGTGATAATTGATGAAAAGACCACGAATAGCTGCGTAAAAGGCAAGTTCAATTTCTCACAATCACCGCCAATTACCGACCAAGGCCTTGGGGAACAAAATGAACAAAGAGGATAGAGCAATTGAGATTCTGATAATAAAAAGGAGTTTAATATTGAAGTTCACGCCCCTGTTGTTGTCTATACAGATACGTTCAATATTCAAAGCGCTCCGTAAATTCAATTTCTCGCAGTTCCCGCAAAACTCGAGCTATGCCTTGGATACCCTGTTCTCCAAATCGGAGGAAAAAGAAAAAAAACAAGTACCTAGTAGGCACAATAACAGGTGGGAATCCAAGGTTCTAAACCCAGCGACTTAAAGCTCAAGAATTCTCAAAATCCATATACAGAACGCCCCCTCAACAGCAAGAAAAGTTGACGTATAGTATAAGGATCTAACTAATACAAATTCCCCGAGAAGTTGAATAAGGGTTGAAGAGGAAATAGCAGGGAGCTACAGAGAAAGGCGGCTAAGAGTGGGAAGATAAAGAGAGAGGAATCGGAATTCAAAAGGTAGTGCGATACAAGAAGGAGGACGGGCAAGGGCGCAACATAAGAAATAAGAGAGGAAGAGCCAGGCAGGCAAAGCAGGCAATGGTGGAGTCTGACGTAAAACCCATGGCCGTCTCCACGTATTTGTACGTATATACATATCTCAGCAAAACGTCACGCCACAAATTCCGCTCTCCCTTTTTCATCGTTGACCGTTGGAAATGAGAAGAAAAGGGAAAACTGAGGGAAAGTACCAGACCAGTGCTTGCCAGGAAGTAGCAGGAGGCCATCTCTGTCATTTTGTGGACCATTTCTTTTAGAATAAAATAACACGCATGGTCGAAAAAAAGTGGTTGAAAAAACTACATATTTTATTAATTTAATTTGGAGTATTTTTAAAAAACCATCGATATAATAAATTGTTAAAATTTTTAAAATCAAATAATAATAATTATATTGATGGAACATACATCATTCAAAAATTTAAATAAATAATTTATAAACTGTGAAGTGAATTATAGTTAATAATTAACATAATTTAAATTTTTTAAAAATTAAAATAAGTTTTTAATAATTTTAAATGATAATTTTTAATTCTATAACATTTTCACTTATATTTTATCTTTTTAAAATAGACATAAAATCAATTTTTTATTTTATTTAAAAAGACAAAATAATAATTTAAAATTTCCTATACCACATTTATAATAATATGTACAATTAACTGACGGTGGGGATGTGATTAGAGCTAAGATGAAGTAGTTTAGGGGGAAGCCAGAGTGTGTTTGTCGGGCTGGATATTACAGTGTGAACTGGTTTTCACGTGACTTGAATTATGGACCGAAAATGCCAAATTGGTAAGCCAAGTTAGGGTTAAGTGACAAAATATACGCCAGTCCAAAAACAACAAAAAAACAAAAAATACTGTGATTTAGCTCAAAATTATTGAAAATTTGAAATGGATTGACCCGAAAAATAAAATTGTTGTTAATTCATGAAAAAAAGAGTATTTAATCCATTATTTACTTAATCTTAATTGATAGAATAATAAAAATGAGAAGACAGATTTATTATTTAATAATGATATAATTATTATTAAAACTTATCACACCGTAAGTAATAATATTAAGGTAATTTTGAAAAATGTTATCTTTTCATTTTATTTTATTGAAATGAGAATTTAAAACTCAGTATTTTATTAAAACCAAAATTTTGTATTTCAATAGTCTATATTATTTTAGAATAATAAGATAATTATTCATTTACTATTGACAATAAGTATAAACATTATTTATTTATTTCAAAAAATTCTTTGATTGTTTTGCCCATTTTGTTATGCATCATAGAAACTATAAAGTAATTAACAATAAAATTAATTTTATAATAAAATAGTATATGAGAATTAAAATAAAGCAGTGTGAATATAACAAAACTCTTAATTCATCCTACATAATTAATATATTGAAATTAACTCATGCGAAAATCAAAAATTAAAAATTAAAATTTTTTGTATTAATTTCTAATGTAATGTTTATAATACATAAATATTTTAAATATAGTAATATTATAAATATATAAAAAAAATTTAATTAATTTATACCAATTCAGTTCACTAAATTAAGATTCGATTGATTTGATGAAATTCTATTATTTAATTTGATAAAATTAAACATTTTACAAAATATTTTATTTTATCATATAATAAAAAAATAATTCTTTTTCATGATGAGTAGAATTTAAGATTTTATCATTAATTAATATTAATTTTATATTTTTTTATTAAAATAATTTAATTTAATTATTAAAAAAATAATTTATAAAAATTAATTTAATTAATTTATAATAAAATTAATTTAATTATTTTTTATTGTATTTTTTTATTTTTATTAATCAAATAATAAAATATCATGTTATTTAATTTTTTTTATTATATACTAATTAAGATAATAATATTTTATTCTTTTTTTTAATTAAAATTTATTTCATCTAATTAAAACGGAACCTAAGTTTCAAATAAAAAAGAGTGCATTACAAAATCAAACTGGTTGAATGACCCGTCTATTGATTATTTCGTCTGGTCAAATCCCATTTATGCATTATTATTGACTTTATACGAAAATTGTATGCGGGTCATAATTATTTTTTTGTCGGGACATTCGTAACTGCGACAATTATTCATGAATAATATTCGTTAATTTTTATAATTTTGAAATTTAATTTAGCTCTTGACGTAAAACAAATAATTTAAAATATTTGTATATTAAGAGATACACAATTTTATTAAATAATAAAAGAGAGAAAATCAACTTCAGTACAAATTCAAAAGATTTTATTTAAGATGATAATAATACTTTTTATTAATCCTTGAATATTATTTTAAAAAATTACTGTTAATTTAAAATACTAAATATATGAGATTCAATTTTGACTTAACTATATTTTTAGTCTCCATATTTTGAAAAACTTATTTCATCTTTTTTTGAATGTTACAATTAAATTTGTATATAAAAAAATCATTCATTTATAAATAATTTTTTACGAAGGGATTTAATTATGATGTCTTAAAAAAACACTATGGATCAAAATAAGGTGTTTTAAAATTAAAAAAATAAATTGAATTATTTATTAAAATTAAAAGTATAATTAACTACGCCTCATGATACCCAAAAAAAATATTAGAAAATATAATTGTAATAAATATTTTAGGCTTTTTTTTCTGTTTTATGATTAGATGTTATTCTAAGATATTCATCTTTTTGTCGGATGATCCATCAACTTCAACGGGGAATTCTGCTCCGGACAGGGAAAATAAAAATAAGATTGACCCGGATATTTTAGTTAACGTAACTCAGTTTGATGCGGCGAGAGGTGGGTTGGGTAAAAGAAGCAAGTATTAATTGAATTTGAAACTTTGACCAATTTAAGATTTTCGACTCGACCGTCATGAACTCTAAAATGGAAGCGCATCATTTGCACAAGCTATTGACTTTTTTTTTTTTTTTTTATCTCTGCGAGAATGCGCAATCGCAACTGTGTTGATACTGGGCTTTCTTTGGGCCAAGCTACGTAGGATTAATTAGGGTTTTGGATCTTAAATATCATAATATTTGGCCCATCTAAAAAAATAAATGACACAACAAATACAAAACTTACCTGAAATATTTTTATAAATATGTCAAATGCATATTTTTTTTCCATGAAAGATCGTAAATTATCCATACTTTTTACTATTAGACCACACTCGGTGGTTTATTGTCAAATACACTTTTTAGCATAATTACTAAAAATTGATTGAACATTTGATTGATGATAACTAATTAAATGATTAAATTAATAATATATAAATATAAATTTATAAAAAAATAAAATTTATAGAAATTAATTATATGAAATTAATTTTATTTTTTTAAAAAAAAGAGCCTGGATTGTTTAAATTACTTTGAGTAATTGGTTCTCCAATTCAGATACAAAAAGTAGCCTAATTATTAAAGCCGAATTAATTTGATGGTTAATTCACTAAGTCGTTGATCCGAGTCTTAAAATTAAAGTGAAATTTACATCTAACATTTTAATTGTCATTAATGATTAGTTTGAACTAAAAATATTCTAAATCTATTTGAGAATCTTTCATTTTACATACAATTTTTTTTGTAAATATTTGTTATTAGGTTGTTCAATAAAAATATAATATGTGAATTTTTTTTTCAACTCTCTATTAGAATGTTAAATTTTTTAAAAAAATTATCCACGTGTCATGATATAATGGAAGAATTAATTCGAAAAATAATATGGTGAGGCATAAAATATCTATAAAACAATCTTCCAAAAAACGAACGATGGAGGGTTTATATCAGAATAGTAGAGTAAATTAGGCAAAGACCCACATCTATGCGAGAGTTAGAGATGGGATGCCAAAATTAGAATGGCTTTGAAAATGGATGGGAGTGGGACAAGGGAGGAAAGTGAGAGGGTGTCATTCAGTGCCGGTTAGGCTTATCCAATAAAGCTATCGCCGTTTTTCGTGTATGGCTAGGTTTAAAGTTACATGCACAAGATGCCAATTTCGGCTCGCATTGGTTAAAAATAATTTATAAATTAATTAAATATTTATAAATTATATATTAATTAAAATAATATATAATTTATAAATTTTTAATTTATTTAAATTTATTTATTTATTAAATACTTTTAATTTAATTATAAATTTATTTATTTACTTTACTAAATACACTCTTCGCATCCTGATCTTATAAATCCTATCCAAATGCTCCTGCGTCAAAACCACTGCTTTCTTTCACTTGCCTTATTTTCAAAATTTAAATCATTCTCTGGCCAAATTAAACCACACACAAAAAAATAAAAATAATATCCTTTCAATCCATATCCATAATTTTGTCTCACATGGATGAGAGCACCAAAATATCTTTGCTCTATACGTTATGGATGTGATTATGAAATTGCATTGTCATCTTTTTAATAATGATTTTAAATATCATTTTTATTAATATAAAACAAACTTAAATATAATCTGGTGAAATACTCTTTAGGCAAAATCTTCTAAACCGTCTTATACAAAACCAAAGGTTGGTTGAGAGGCTTTCAAAGGATATTTCAACACTCAAAGTTAATATATATATATATATATATATATATATATATATATATATATATATATATATATATATATATATATATATATATATATATATATATAATTGTTAAAGTGGTGTTTTTACTATTTAATTATTTTTATATGGTTTAATATATAGTGAATTAACTATAGATTATTTATGATTTGATAGAGTCTATTAAAAATTAAAAAATAATTTATCTTTAAAGAATTACTAAAGTATTGTTTGATTAGTGGTAACGGAGGGAATAAAAATGAGAATTGATAATGAAATGGAAAGAAATGAATTTAAATGAAATAGAATAAAATGTTGTGATTAAAATTGTATTTGGTAAGGGAATGAAATTGAATGGAATAAAAACAGTTAAAAAAATTAAAATACCCTTGAAACATAAAATTAATAAAATAATATTATTTTAATTTAAAAATTTATTTAAAAATAATATAAAAAAATAATTAGTAATATAAATTTTTTATTAAAAATATTAATAATTTTAAAAAATAATTTAAATATTATTTATTTTATTTTATTTTATCAATAATAAATAATATTTTATAATTTATTTATTTATTTTTAAAATATTTATTTATTATTTTACATACAACAAGTCAAATTTTTTCAAATTTTTTTTGTGAATATTTTTTAATTAATTAATTTTTTTAAAAAAAATTATTATTTATTTAATTAAAAAAAAGATAAAAATAGTATTTTACTTTGGATTCCATTTCATTTTGTCTGATTTCTTACTTTTTACGTGAAAATGTGTTCTCCCACTCTAAAGGAATCCATATTCCATGAGTTGTCATTTCTGACAACCAAACATATTTTTTTGATAGAATGGAATGGGTTCTCATTCTATTAATTCAACATTGGGACCTAAGTTTAATTGCTCAATTTAACCGGTTTAAACAAGATTAAGAGTTTCTTAAAATATATATAATCATAATCATAATATTAATTAATAAAAAGAGATTAATTGTAAAAAAATTTAAAATTATGAACTTGATCTATTTAATAAAAATAAAAAATTATTTAAATTGAATAAAATTACATAACTAACTTTTATTATATGTTGAGGTAGTAAGCAATTTATAATTTTAGAAAGATATCGAATATTTGAATATTAAAAAATATTATTGCAGAGAAAGTTAAAAATAAAAATCTGTCTAGAGCTAAAATAAATTAATTTCACGACAATATAAAAAAAGAATATTCTAAGTTCACACACAGAACCAAAAAAAAAAAAACCATACAAATTAATAGTGTTACTCACCTTTCCTTTTTCTGTTTAAAAATTAGCTTCACGTCTTAAGCAAATGGACACGTAGTCAAGTGATCACATGCACTTTGTCTCGAAGCCAACGATACATTTAAAACCAACCAAATATTCTGCTTGTGTAATTTTGTAGTTAAGATATCATATCCTTGCATCTCTTTGTCTGTGCAATATGAATTACTAACTTTTTTTTTTAATTTAACTATAAAACAAATAAATTTGCGAATCACCTTTTACTTTTTACTTTACAGAACCCCGAAGTAGCATTATTATTAATAAAATATATTCATTCACAAAATTATCAATGAAAATTATGTCGTGTGTTTTTTTTTTATTTTAAAAATTTATAAATAATTTAATTCAATGTAATACAAATTATTAAAATATTAAATTAATACTTATGACATTTCAAAATAAAATAAGTGAGTGTATTTTTTTATATTTGAGAGAATGAATATAAATTTAAAATAAACTTTTAAATATATAAATATAATTTTTGTTAAATGTAATTTATTAATATTTTTTATTTTATTACATTTCATGAGTGCGAACTTTCCACCAATCCCGTAGCCCCAACCCACCTGAGGTAGCCTCAGGTGGGATAGTATGTTTGCCTTTGTTAATAACACAGTACGTACGTAAAGTAGACGGCGATGCCAATATGCCATGTGAGATAGTTGACTATCTATGTATTTGTTGACCCTCTTTTTCTGCTAACAAACATATAATTGAAGTTAAGGAAGACTTGAATGAACGGACCAGAAACCTAATAAATTATTTTATACTAAAATGATTTGATCTGTAACACTACTGATAGACCCACACGCACTCTAGCTTTGGTTTATTCCAGAAACAGATCTCATTAGAAACAAGCCACGTATCCCCCCCCCCTCTCTCTCTCTTTAAAGCGGTGGGTAAATTATTTCAATTTTAAAACAAATTATATTATAATTAGTGAATATTTAATAATAATAATAAAATTTAACTCTTTTTTTTGTGACTCTTAAAAATATTTTCACCTAAATAGATAAAAAAATTATTTTCCTTTGTGTTAATATTGTACTAAGTAATTTTTTTTAAGTTAACATTTCAAAATTAAATTATTATTATTTTTTGAAGTTTAATATTAAGATAAATGTTAAATTTTAATTAATATAATTTCTTATTATTAAATGAATTAATTTTGTATTTACATAATTTTTGTTTAATAATAATAAAATAATTTAATTTATTGTTAATAATTAATTTTTTTATAATAATATTTAAATTATAATATATAATTTAAATATTATTATAAAAAATTATTTTTATTATATATCGTGTTATAAATATTATTAATAAATAAAAATTTATTTATAAATATATTAAATATTAACTTTTAATAATATTAAAAGCGTGACTCCAAGATTCGCACAAACGAAGGATTATTATGATGCAGACAGGACAGAAAAATGTGGTACTGTGATTATGTGAAGTGAAAGATCTCCGTGAATAACTGCATATTCAATGTTAAGCTGACAGTCACATTATTTACTTTAAAACACATTGAAAACGACAAGGACACTGGTTTATTTTTAAGAAAATTATTCTGTGGTCCTCATTAAATATTAATATTTTTGAACTATTCTTTGACATTCATTTTTCAAAATTTTTTTAAAAAAAAATTTGTTTATTATATTATATATATATATTTTTTATAAAAAATTTTAGTAAAATTTTTGAATACTTAAATGACTACTTCATTTTAAAATTAATTTTAAATATAAACATTATATAATATAAAAAATTAATCTAATAATTGATTTAAAATTTATTTATTATAAAGTATATATATTTAAATGATAAAATTTTAAAAAATAATGTCATAATGATTTGAATATTATGAAATTTCATTATAGAAAGATTGAAAATTATCGTCACATTTTAATATTGAAAAACATTAGTTTATTCTTAGTTCTCATAACAATTATCTATTTTTAAATGTTTATACTAAAAAAAATGATCCACTACAATTTTGTCAAAAATTATTTTATACATTTCTTAATTAACTTATTAAAACTAATAAAAATATAACAAAATAAATGGGTAAGTGAATACCATATTAATTTTTTTATTGAATTATTCCATAGCACTTAAGACACACGCTCCTATAATATCTCATCGTCACACATCCCGAAATAATATACCCACTTCTTTTTACATAAATTTTATCCTTTTTTATAAGAAAAATATTGCCAATTATCCTATTTACACTCCCAATGATTAGTATAAAAATTTATTGATATATGACAGTGTTAGTTCAATTTAATATTTTTTAATTAAAAATTAATGTTCGCAAAAATACTGAGACTGTTATAACTCAGAGAACTTTTGCACTGGAACCCTGTTTTATTGAATGTAAAACTGTGGCTTATATCAAGCCATTTTACAACGGAAAGAAATAAACAAACAACCCACGAACTGAAACTCCTAAGAACGTGGATACTGGCTAAGAATAAAACAACCTAAAATAATAACTCCCTGACAATAGGGATTATTAACAGAAAGCAGTAAAACAGAAAAATAAAAGCATTAAACCCTGTACGGATTTATTGCATGAAGCCCACGTCCCATTTGCATGAAGCCCACGTCACATTTGCATGAACTCCACGACTCATCATTTCCTCCCTTAAACTGCAATGCGTATAGCAATCAGTTTATTTCATCTGGCATTCTGCACACTCCAAGCAAGTCTCTCAATTTCTCAAAACTATCCAGCTTCAAGGCCTTTGTCATAACGTCTGCCACCTGGTTTTGTGAGCTACAATGCTTAAGTTCAACAATGCCATTTTTACAGAGATCACGAAGGAAGTGAAATCTGATATCAATGTGCTTACTTCTTCCATGCATCACAGGGTTTCTTGACAGCTTAATAGTTGAACTATTATCACAGAAAATTATGGTAGACTTACTTTGTTTGCAGCTTAGTTTCTCAAGCACTCTTCTCATCCACACAACTTGGCATGCACATGTAGCTGCTGAAATGAATTCAGCTTCCGTAGTGGAAAGAGTGACCACTGGCTGCTTCTTGGAGCTCCATGCCACTGCCCCATTACTCATCATGAAGACATACCCGGAAGTACTTCTTCGATCATCAATATCACCTGCATAATCACTATCAGAAAAAGCCACCAATTCTTCACCATCTTCAGCTCCTCTCTTGTACCCAACACCTAGCTCCACAGTACCTCTTATGTATCTTAAAACTCTTTTGATAGCTTGCATATGAAGTTCAGTAGGTTTTTCCATATACCTACTGACTAAGCTAACAACAAACATGAGATCAGGCCTTGTAACAGTTAAATACATTAAACTGCCTACCATTTGTTTGTAAAGAGTTGAGTCAACACGAACACCTCCTTCATCTTTCATCATTTTGAAGCCTGGCACAATGGGATTTTTCACTGAGTTTGAGCTTCCCATACCAAACCTTTCTAGTACTTCCTGTGCATACTTACGTTGACTTAAGAAAATTCCTTTTTCATTCTGCACAATTTCCACTCCAAGAAAGAACTTCATTTTACCCAGGTCTGACATATCGAACTTAGACTTCATTGAAACTTTGAACTCTTCAAACATTTTTGGGCTACTTCCTGTAAATATCAAGTCATCTACGTACACACTTACAATCAAGATATCACCATCTCCTTGAGTCTTAACAAACAAAGTATGTTCATTGGGACACCGTATAAATTTTTCATCCATAAAATATGTCTCTAACCTACTGTACCAGGCCCGAGGGGCCTGCTTCAACCCATATAGCGCTTTTCTTAGCTTATAGACTTTATGCTCTTCTCCTTTCTTCTCAAAACCTTGTGGCTGATCTACATACACATCTTCTTCTAGCTCTCCATGTAAGAACGCACTTTTCACGTCTAATTGGTACACACTCCAGCCTCTTTGAACAGCTAAGGCCAAGATCATCCTGATAGTGTCCCACCTAGCAACTGGAGCAAATACTTCCATATAATCAATACCATACTGCTGAACATACCCTTTAGCCACAAGTCGAGCTTTGAATTTATCCACTTCTCCTCGCTCGTTCAACTTTTTTTTGAATATCCATTTTACTCCAATCCTCCTTGCTCCTTTTGGCAAGTCAGTCAATTCCCAAGTATTGTTTCTTTCTATTGCTGTCATCTCAATCTCCATAGCTTCTCTCCACTTCACACACTTTGCTGCTTCCTTAAAAGAACTTGGATCATTTGCTGAGGTATACAACACCATATTTTGCATTTCTTCCTCTTCGGACAAGCCCTCACCTGTTACATAGTCTTGCATCCAGATCGGTGGTTCCCTGTTCCTCCCTTCATCTAGAATTGGTGCTTCAGTTGAGTCATTCAAGGATGAGTTAATGTTCTCTTCTTCGTGTGATTGATCTGCTTCTTCATTTTCTTCATCACTGTTACTATACATCTCATGTTCTTCTGATTCCTCTTCATCACTCCAAATAAGTACATTCTTCTTCTCTTCTTCTTCACTTCTGCCCCAGTCCCATCTTTCACTCTCTTCAAAAATCACATCTCTACTAACCACGATCTTCTTTGTTGACGGATTATACAACCTATAGGCCTTTGATCCCTCGCTCAACCCAAGCAGTATGCACTTCATACTTTTATCTTCCAGTTTGGTCCTTTTGTGATCAGGAATGTGAACATTCCCTATACAACCAAAGACTCTAAAGTGCTCTACATTCGGCTTGTGCCCACTCCATGCCTCCTCAGGAGTCATATCTTTGACAGCTTGAGTTGGACTTCGGTTGAGGACATGAACTATCCAATTAACACCCTCAGGCCAAAACTCCTTTGGCATATTTTTCTCAGACAAGCTGCTCCTCACTAGATTCATAATAGTTCTATTTTTTCTCTCAGCGACTCCATTCTGCTGAGGGGTAAAGGCAGCCGTGAGTTGTCTTTTAATTCCATTTGAAGCACAAAATTCATTAAATTCATTAGAGGTGAATTCTCCACCCCTATCTGTACGCAAACAACACACATATGCTCCAGCTTCTTTTTCAACAAACATTTTGAATGTCTTAAAGCATGCAAACGTTTCACTCTTCTCAGACAAGAAGTACACCCAACACTTTCTCGAATAATCGTCAATGAAAGTAAGTATGTACCTTTTCTTACTATTTGATTCCGGTGTCACAGGTCCACACAAGTCTGCATGAATCAGTTGCAGCTTTCGAGTGGCTCTCCAAATACTTTTCTTGGGAATAGGTTCCCTGTGCTGCTTCCCAACCAAACAGTATGCACACACCTTTGCTGGAGTTTTGATTGATGGTAAACCCTTCACCAAGTTCTTGTAGGTCATCGTTCTCAGCCCTTTGAAGCTGAGATGGCCGAAACGGCAGTGCCATAGTTGAGCCTCATCGTCACTTATGGTTTGAAAACAAGTTGAATCACTTGCTGCAGGTGTTGCCAACATAATAAACATCCTATTGCCTGTCATGTTAGTCTGAACAATCAAACCCTTACTTGGATGAAATATTTTACACATTCCTTGATCAATTAAAATAGCCAGCCCTTTTTCTTGTAACTGCCCTATACTCAATAGATTGTTTTTTAACTCAGGGATGTAGAAAACTCCAGTGACTACTTGAGTTATCCCACCAACATGTAATCTAACATTTCCTTTTCCTATAACAGCCATTTTAGCATTATTTCCAAGTTTCACAGAGTGTCTAAACTCCTCATCTAAATCTGAAAACCACATCTTATTGCCAGTCATGTGATTACTACAACCAGAATCTAAAAACCATACCTCTTTTTTCTTTGCCTGATGAAGGTCAACGTAAGACATGAGAAGCATTTGTTCCTCATCATCGAGCTCTGCATAGTTTGCTCCCTTCTCCCATTCAGGACACTCATACTGAAAGTGTCCCAATTTGTGACATTTGTAGCATTCGATGATAGCTTTGTTGACGGGATGTCTACCCCTTCCTCTTCCTCTTCCTCTATAGCTACCACGTCCTCTTCCTCTTACACCAATTCTGTCTTCTTCCTTGTCAAGCTTTCCAACTCTAGTGACCTTCAATACTTGTTCTTCCTCTCTATGCCCCTTCATTCGTTGTTCATGAACTAAGAGGCTGCTTTGAAGCTCATCAATAGTCATGGTGTCTAAGTCGTTGGCCTCTTCAATAGAGCATACCACATAATCAAATTTTGAGATCATAGACCTCAAAATCTTTTCAACAACATTGTTTTGACTTAGAGATTCTCCACAAGATTTCATGTTCTTAGCTATGGCAAGGGTTCGAGCAAAGTATGCGTTGACCGTCTCACCTTCCTTCATCTTGAGAGCCTCAAACTCTCGACGCAGTGCTTGTAGCTGCGCCTTTTTAACCTTGGTTGATCCTTGGAACTTTTGCCTCATCGAGTCCCAGATCTGTTTGGAGGTTTCATCCTCCAAAATTGTCTCCAAAATGTCACGGTTGATGGCTTGATAAAGATAGTTCTTTATCTTCAAGTCCTTTAACTTCTGCTCTTCGATAAGCTTAAGTTGTGCCTCCGTAGGCACTGCTCCCATCTCTATAGTTGGAATACCATTCTGCACAAGACTCCAATATTCTTTAGAGCGCAGAAAGTTTTCCATAAGCTTCGCCCAATGCTCATAATGACCATCAAACACCGGAATGGCAGGTTGCACATACTTTCCAGTACTACTTTCAGCCATTATTCTCAACCCTCTCTTCTGTTTTTCTCAAAATCAGGCCTCTGTGATATAGCTCTGATACCACTTGTTATAACTCAGAGAACTTTTGCACTGGAACCCTGTTTTATTGAATGTAAAACTGTGGCTTATATCAAGCCATTTTACAACGGAAAGAAATAAACAAACAACCCACGAACTGAAACTCCTAAGAACGTGGATACTGGCTAAGAATAAAACAACCTAAAATAATAACTCCCTGACAATAGGGATTATTAACAGAAAGCAGTAAAACAGAAAAATAAAAGCATTAAACCCTGTACGGATTTATTGCATGAAGCCCACGTCCCATTTGCATGAAGCCCACGTCACATTTGCATGAACTCCACGACTCATCAGAGACATGTATACAAACTATCGAGCCAAATAAATTTAATAGTTTTATTAGTTCTCAAAAAATTATCTACACCAAAACATTATATTTATATTTACTGTTAATACTCTTCTTAAAAAAAAAAAGAAGTCACACATTAAACTGCTAATATTCAACATATAAAATAAACACCACAAAATAATTACCCAAAATTATTGTGTTAATTGGTATATATATATTTTTTTCTGTCTGTTCAGATATAATAAAATGTAAATTATTTTATGGCAGCTTAAAATCTTCCTGAATCACTACACTATTTTATTTAAAGATTTGTTAATTTTTTTAGATTTTCTTATATTTATATATTATATACGTGAAATATTAAAGAAAAAAGGTGTTTAAGGGGATATTTGATAGATAGATATTTTAATTTTGTTTAAGTTTTTGAAAATTTATTTTTAAGATATTTAATTAAAATAAATATAAATTTTTAAAAAAAATTTATATATAGTAAATACATTAAATAATATAAAAAATAATTTTTTTTTATTTTATATATATATTTAAATACATGAAAAAAAAAATATTCTGTACTAAACGTAGAAAAAGTCTAATTGCAAATTCACATGCTCGAGAGTCGAGAGAGACAAAAATAGCAACATCGCAAAAGGCACAGTGGGAGTGACGTGTAGGGTTCTCCCCTCTTAATTTTTTGTTTCAAGTTGTGCGTCTAATATAGTATTATCATTTTTTGTACACAATCTTATTATCAAATAAAGTATATTGAGTATAAACTCGAACTTCAATTAAAATTTAATTAGATAATTTACAAAATAAATTAAGTTTTACCAAATATTTAAATTTGATTTTATATAAATAATTATTATTATGTATTTGTATATGTTTAAAATACAATTTTTATATATCATAATCTATATCACAAAATATTAAAATAATATAAAACTAATAATAGTTAATTTGTTCACATGCTTAATAACTTGAATATCTAACATCTCAATCTTGGATTTGTTTTATTGAATGGGTTTGTCATATGTTCAGGTTTATTCATTTTAAGAAATAAGTCAAATTAAATTTAAAATTTTAATAAATTAAACCCAATAAAATCGAAAATTATTTCATTTTAATTCTCCTTGTATAAATAACTGCAATATCAATCCGTGTGTTTTTTTTTAATTTTTGGTCTTAATTTACTATTTTAAAATTAAATTTTGTTTTTCTTTTTTTTTTTCTTGTTTCACAGAATTGTTGATGATAATTTTCTGATATGCTTTCTCATTAAATAATGAATTTTTAATAATAAAATTTTGATCTATATATCTTAAATTCAAACTATTAAATGTTTCTTGTGAGTAGAGTAATATATTGAGAGGACTACGTTACAAGAACAACTTTCACGTGAGCAAATTTATTGATTTTGTTAATAAAAAATAAATATGAAAATAATATAAAATTAAACTCTGAAATAATATCTTAAGATTAAATATTTTTATAAAATTAAATTTACATTATTTTTAAATGATTAAAATAATATTTTACCCTAATAATAATAATAATAAACTGCCAAACAAACCAACCAAAGAGCCAAGTGGCAATTGTGCTCCTATAATAGTGCGTTAGGACTAGGGAATTTAGGGAGCCTAAAAGATACAGCAAAAGTAACGCGAATAAAAAGTTCTAGTTTCACCTTTAGAGAGGGTACAGTTCCCGCAAACACTGTTCTCTGTCTCACTGCATTTCCAGAGTTTTCTCTTGGAATATTCTTTTTTTTTTTTTTTTGCCACTCTTCTTCGTGAGTCTCTCTCTCCATTATTCGGAGCAGCAAAATCATCACCATTAAGTTTATCAAAAAAAAGGAAAAATCATCCGCGTAAAATTATCTACCTGCAGGTAGTTGCAGTAGAGGAGGGAGAAGAAGTAGAAGGAGGAGGAGGAGGAGGAAGAAGAGGACATGGCGGGAAACGACTGGATAAACAGTTACTTGGAGGCGATACTGGATGTTGGGCCAGGTCTAGACGATGCCAAGTCCTCTTTGCTTCTCAGAGAGAGAGGGAGGTTCAGTCCCACTCGCTACTTCATCGCGGAGGTTATCTCTGGTTTTGATGAGACCGATCTCTACCGCTCTTGGGTTCGGGTACTATTTTACCTCTATCTCGTTTTCGTTCCCTTGTTTTTCTTTTTCAATTCAGTTTCTGTTTACGGAATTGATCGCTTGGTGTTTTTCTGTGGTAGGCCTCTGCAACGAGGAGTCCCCAGGAGAGGAATACTAGATTGGAGAATATGTGTTGGAGGATTTGGAACTTGGCCCGGCAAAAGAAGCAGGTACTATTTGTGTTGTTTTACTTTATTTCTCATTATAATTTCATTTCATTCATTGATTTAGTGACTTGGATATGAGCTCAACCTGGTTGTTGTATTTGGTTCTTATATGAGGATTGAGGATTTTGTCATTTTATTGGCATTGGTTTCAATAATTGATCTAGTCTGCCAACCGTTTCGAAGAGTAAAGAGGAAAATTAACTAGCAAATAATGGCATGAAAGCGTTGATAAAATTATGCTTCTTGTTGTGGTCTTTTTTTGGCCGGGGGGGGGGTGTTGTTTGATTTAAAAAGGCTGTAATTCCATCGTAGTTCAGTTTCAAGTCATGGGCTCTTCAGTTTCCTGATTTGGATTGCAGGTATAGTGGTCTGGTGGTGTTTGGGAATAGGATTTTCTTTTTTCCTGGGCTAAACAGTATTACTTTTCTTGATTCTTATCAAATATCAACTAATATATGCAGAATAATAATATTGTAGAATTATAATTATGTCTGTGTGTGTGTCAAATTAAGTATGTGTGAGAAGAGAGACAAATCATCTTGGGGTTTTATATCTCTATCTTATCACTAATGACATATTCTCTTTTATTTTATAGCTTGAGAGTGAGGCAGCACAAAGGATGAATAAACGTCGCCTTGAACGTGAAAGAGGCCGCAGAGAAGCAACTGCTGATATGTCTGAGGACTTATCAGAGGGAGAAAAAGGAGATTCAGTGAGTGACATTTCAGCTCATGGTGATACTACTAAAGGCAGACTTCCCAGAATCAGTTCTGTTGATGCTATGGAGACATGGGCTAACAGTCAGAAGGGGAAGAAGCTCTATATTGTACTTATAAGGCACGAATTGCACTTTAGATGTTTTAGTTTTTTGAAGTGGTCTTTAACAGACAAAGCAGTTCATAGTGTTCTTATAAACATTACATTCGAAATGATTTGTTTTCAAGTTTATCTTGCACTTTACACCTAACATCAATCAAATGCTTGTTGAATGGAAGCCAGAACAAAAACATAACATGTTATAACAAATATCAGTGTATTTTTCTTTATTTTACTGTGCAGAGCGCACAGGGTCTAATATCTCTGGTGTGCATGATTTGAGTATTTCTTAGTTTAACAACTAGTATATGTGCAGCATTCATGGTCTCATAAGAGGTGAGAATATGGAGCTGGGACGTGATTCTGACACTGGTGGTCAGGTAATACTTATCATATTAATAATCTGTTCTCTTTCCCTTTCTAGTAGTATGATGCTCCACTCTTAAAAATATTTGGTATCTACATGGTCATGTGGGAATTTAAATTCTCTGATTCTCTCTCTACTGAATAGGTTAAGTATGTTGTGGAACTTGCAAGAGCCTTGGGTTCAATGCCAGGAGTTTACCGGGTTGATTTACTAACTAGACAAGTATCATCACCAGATGTAGACTGGAGTTATGGGGAGCCCACAGAAATGTTGAGTCCAAGAAACACAGATGATTTTGCAGATGATATGGGAGAGAGCAGTGGTGCTTATATCATTCGTATACCCTTTGGTCCAAGAGATAAATATATTCCCAAAGAAGATCTCTGGCCGTACATTCCTGAATTTGTTGATGGTGCTCTTAACCACATTATACAGATGTCAAAAGCTCTTGGGGAACAAATTAGTGGTGGGCATGCCGTCTGGCCTGTTGCCATTCATGGACATTATGCGGATGCGGGTGACTCAGCTGCTCTTCTATGTGGTGCTTTAAATGTTCCAATGCTTTTTACTGGCCACTCACTTGGTCGAGATAAGTTAGAACAACTTTTAAAGCAAGGTCGACTATCAAAGGATGAAATAAATACAACATACAAGATTATGCGTCGAATAGAAGCTGAGGAATTAGCCCTTGATGCTTCTGAAATAGTCATAACAAGCACTAGACAAGAAATAGAACAACAATGGCGTTTGTATGATGGCTTTGATCCAGTATTGGAGCGTAAAATCCGAGCAAGGATTAGGCGTAATGTGAGTTGTTATGGTAGATTCATGCCTCGCATGGCGGTAAGTACTGAATCATAGTTCAATTGTTTTTGTTCATTGGATGCTACACAAAATTGGGTCCCACCACATTTATTCCTAATGGGATTTGAACTTATGAGCTCCAAGATGGAATACCCAGTTTTCAACCAATGGTGTTTCCCTTGGAGACATAATTCAATTTTTTAACAGCACTTTATTACTTTTGTTTTGGACAGAATTAGGCTGTCATGATTTTGAGTTATGGTTTTCAGCTCTCTAAAGTTAGATTTCAAGTATGTTTCCCTCTGCAATGATTTTGGGTTTTATATAAGCATTTTGGTTTACTTGTACAATTTGTGCTCCTTTCTGTCTAATTTGTACATGTTATGGTATTCTATGGGTAAATTCTCTGTTTATCTTGTGAGTTGTGACCTGTGTCATTTATTTTAATCATAACTGGGAATGAGTCATTGAATTTGGCCTTCTATCTTTATTTGTCCTGGCATGGTTTGTTCGCATATCTGGGAGAGTAGATTAATTTGTGTATGATACACAAACTTGGACATAGAATCTTGCTGTTCTTGTGACTTAAATTACGTTATAAAGACGATTGACGCAAGTCCTAGTTCTCAGACCACTTCTGAAAAACATATATGTAGAATTCTGTTGCAGATGCCCTATGAGGATTCCTTGTTGATTTCATATCTGGTGTTATATCGTGTACAATTAGATGACGTAACTTTGTGGTTCCCTGCAGATAATTCCACCTGGTATGGAGTTCCATCACATAATTCCACAAGATGGTGATATAGAAGGTGAACCAGATGGGAATTTGGATCATCCTGCCCCCCAAGATCCACCTATTTGGTCTGAGGTACAAATTTTTTTTTTTAATTGTATCTTTTTCTGTGTTTCCAGGACAATTACCCAGTTCAATGATACTGATTTATATGAATTGTGTGAGGCTAGAATATTCTGTTTCTAGAAGCTAATGTTGAATTGATGCCAATTTAAATTTGCTGTCCAGATAATGCGGTTCTTTACCAACCCTCGCAAACCAATGATACTTGCACTTGCTAGACCAGACCCGAAAAAGAACATCACAACTTTGGTCAAAGCATTTGGAGAATGCCGTCCCCTACGAGAGCTTGCTAACCTAGTATGAATCATCAATCTACACTTGTTTGAGTATAATCTCTTCATTTTCATTTCAGCAGACTTGCATTGCTTGTATGATCAATTTATTTGTTGCCCCTTTTGGCTTTTCAGACGTTAATTATGGGTAACCGAGATGGAATTGATGAAATGTCAAGCACAAATTCTTCTGTTCTTCTCTCGGTACTTAAGCTGATTGACAAGTATGATTTGTATGGGCAAGTTGCGTATCCTAAGCACCACAAACAGTCTGATGTACCTGACATATATCGTCTAGCTGCAAAGACAAAGGTAACTTTATATAATAGATTGGAATATATTGATGTGTCAAATTAAGCTATAAAAAGAATATTGAAAATTTTATATAACTATCTGCCACTATTCAGCAATACTCATTGAGAATACATGTATATCTTCTTATTAGACACTTTAAGTATCAGGTGTAAATGCATATATGTGTTGTAATATAAAGATGTGCTTCTTGTAGATTGCGTTATTTCCTAAAGACTAATCTGATTGCCATACTAGTATCGTTGCGTCATCATATCGTGGTTTGAAATTGGTGGCATTTATGAAAATGATGACGAAGAAAACTTTTGTTACATTTTTATGTTTCTCTATGGCAACTCATTTCTGTTATGTTCTCTACGGGGAATATTTGACTTTAATACAGAAGACATGTGAGTCAATCTATATATTAGTTTGTGTTTATCCTCTCCTCATGCAAGCTTATCTTGTCATTTTACATTTCATTTACATCCTATTTTGATGCAGGGTGTTTTTATTAATCCAGCTTTTATTGAGCCATTCGGTCTTACCTTAATTGAGGTGACCTTCTGAATTTTGAAAGGATCTTATTTTTTATGGGGTGATTATTTTATCAAATTATTAATATTTACATATTTGTTGAACAGGCAGCTGCTTATGGGTTGCCAATGGTTGCAACAAAAAATGGAGGTCCTGTTGATATTCATCGGGTATGCCTACTGATTGGTAGTTATGTAATAATCAGAAAAGCTCCTAGGAAACTTCCATGACTGCTTAGTTATTAATACAGGTACTTGACAATGGTCTACTTGTAGATCCCCATGATCAGCAGTCTATTTCAGATGCTCTTTTGAAGCTTGTTAGCAACAAGCAACTATGGGCAAAATGTAGACAGAATGGGTTGAAGAATATTCATCTATTTTCATGGCCTGAACATTGCAAGACTTACCTGTCTAAAATAGCCACTTGCAAACCAAGGTATCCACAATGGCTGCGAAATGATGATGGAGCTGAAAGTTCAGAATCAGAATCACCCGGTGATTCGTTGAGAGATATACATGATCTATCTCTAAACCTGAAGTTTTCACTGGATGGAGAGAAGAGCGGGGGCAGTGTAAATGATAATTCCTTGGAGTCTGAAGGAAGTGCTGATAGAAACACTAAATTGGAGAATGCTGTTATGTCATGGTCAAAGGGCATCTCTAAGGACACGCGCAAGGGTGGGGCTACAGAGAAATCAGATCAAAATTCAAATGCTGGTAAATTTCCACCATTGAGGAGGAGGAAGCATCTCTTTGTCATTGCAGTGGACTGTGATACTACTGAAGGCCTTCTCGAAATCACTAAAGTGATCTTTGAGTCTGCAGGAAAGGAGAGTGGTGAAGGCTCTGTAGGGTTCATTTTGTCAACATCCTTAACGATATCTGAGATACACTCATTCCTGGTATCAGGAGGCTTGAGTCCTAATGATTTTGATGCTTATATTTGCAACAGTGGTAGTGATCTTTACTATCCGTCCATCAATTCTGAAGGTCGGCCCTTTGTGGTTGACTTGTATTACCACTCTCACATTGAATACCGTTGGGGTGGAGAAGGGTTGAGGAAGACTTTGGTGCGTTGGGCAGCATCAATCACTGATAAGAAGGCTGATAATGAAGAACAATTTGTGACTCCTTCTGAACAGCTTTCTACTGACTACTGTTATGCTTTCAAAGTGCACAAACCAGGAATGGTAATTTTTGCTTTCTAGTTATTTATGATTTTGTATGAAAAATATCATTCTTAGTTTTTAAGATTCTGAATGAATTTATTTGTGCTGGTATGTTGTCTCAGATTCATATAGACAGAGTTTAGAAAATTTTGTAGACATTATGTCTCACCCTTTTGTTTTGTTTAACTTTTAATCATTCTTTTGTTTGTGCTGGTATGTTGACTCCTTCTGAACAGCTTTCTACTGACTACTGTTATGTTGTCTCACCCTTTTTGTTTAATTTTTAATCATTCTCTTATTTTTGCAGATTCCCCCTTTGAAGGAACTTCGTAAGTTTCTCAGAATACAGGCTCTACGATGCCATGCTATTTATTGTCAAAATGGGACAAGACTGAATGTGATTCCAGTTCTGGCATCTCGTTCCCAAGCCCTCAGGTATCATTTACTTTGATCATCATTGCTCATGCTCTAGTATAACAACACTTGGTGGATCAACTTTTTGCCCTGCTTAATATCATTGCATACATTTATGTCTGTGTTTTCCTCTTTTTCTGCGGATGAAAGGGTGGGGAGTGGACAGTTGCAGAATTACCTTCTCACATTCTTCAATAAAATTACACAACTGCAGAAGAAAGCTATTATAAAATTGTCTTATTCTGTCTGCGCCAATATATGTATTCCTCATATGAAAGCTCTCCTAATTCATGAATGGTTAATTTCTGTTAGTGTATGTAGCAAGAACCTGGTTTCCCTAATGATATTTAAAACATCTAGATTTTATTGCTTGAATCTAGAAACTATTTTTCTTTTCTCTAACTTGATTTTCTCTATCGACTGTTGTGACACGTGACAATATAATTGCTTAAATTAATTGTGCCATTTGTTGACTTTATGCGCATCTCATACAGGTACCTTTATGTTCGATGGGGTTTTGAGCTGTCAAAGATGGTGGTGTTTGTTGGAGAATGTGGTGACACTGATTATGAAGGATTGCTTGGTGGTCTACACAAAAGTGTTAAACTGAAGGGTGTTGGTAGTGGTGCAATCAGTCAACTCCATAACAATAGAAGCTATCCTCTTTCAGATGTCATACCACTGGATAGCCCCAAAATTGTTGAGGCAAGTGAGGGGAGTAGCGGTGCTGATATCCGCGCTTTGATAGAAAAAGTAGGATTTCACACGGACTAAGTCATCTTTGCTTAGCCATGCCCCTTCTGTGGAATTCATCTTCGTTCTTGCTTTTATTGTTGAAAATGTTGACAAAGTCCTCTTTCCTCTTGCCTCCTTTGCAATTTCCATAATCATTCTCTTATTCACAACCTTGGCCCATGAAGCTTGTTTTGCCTTGTCCCACATATTCTGCTTGCACCTGTATATACTTTTTAATAAAAGTGCAGTTTCCATTTCAATCAGTACGCGCCTTTTGTCTTTTGATGGATGTTATCAGACCTTTCTCGTGATCTCAATATCACTGGAAGCACTTGTCTTATACTTGAAATACTCTTTTGTCGTCTTTCATCATTTTCCTTTCTCCATTTTAGCTACAATGGTGGAGCATACACAGTTATATTAGAGATTACGAGGTTGAAAATCAAGAAAAAAGAGCATATATAGAAGACGTGGTTGGGATGAATGAAGGCTATTGTGCAAGAGCTTTATTTGTCATAAAGAAACCAGACGGTTTCTATACGAACAAAGTTATGCCTTCCAGCTGAAAATGCCTTTTGTGTACCAAAATGTTCATTACATTTATGTTGTCTTGTTAGTTGACAAGAGAAACACATTATTCGTTCATCTCATAAGTTCTTCTACATTTCAATTATGAAGTGACTCATCATATTCGTTTGAATGTCAAAATCTAATCTGATATGTTGGCCCCCAGACATTTGTAAATGTATGGTAAAGTTGAGAAGCATTTGGAAAAGCAAAGTTGAGTGGTTTGCACGATTGAATCATACATTGACTTTGTTTCTTTTGGTTATGCAACAAGTCTAAGACTAGGGAAGGAGAGTAAGAAAAAAGCAAGGAGTAGGAATTAAATTGAAGATATCAGGTCTTTAAAAGTTTTAACAAGTGACATTTTTCTAGATTTAACAGTCAGGATCCTTGATGCTTGAGGTTTTGGTTTCCTATTTCCTTTCTCCTCCTCTTTGAATAAACAAAATAAAATAAAATAAAATATATGGAGTTTATTTCAATTTTGAATACTAGGACTGGTGTTACGTGAATTATTATATTATTAGCATTTGTACATGCACCCAATCTCACACTTGTAGAAACTCTTGATCGTGTAAGTAGTATTAAATGTTACCTTGGTCTCTTGCACCCTCAAGGCTGAATTTTGGTAAGGGTACAGCACTTTGTTGAATTTTGAATGCATAGGATGGGGAAGAAGGGGATGCCATACAGAAGAATATAATCGAATACTAGGTACATCCCTAAAGATAAAGTATTCCTCGAATGTGGGGCTTTGACATATGTTCTGAATTTAAGTTCAATGAGCTGCAAAATTGTGATGTTCCATCTTACAATAATGCACTTGCCCAAAAAGACAAAAAAAAAATGTTACAATAATGCCGTGCATGCATTTCAAATAGTCAAAGTGCCTAAATACCATTTACTTAAAATTAGTCAAATAAAATAATTAAGAAATTTATACTACTTATATTAAAACGTGTTGGTATCTTACTTAATTTGTAGTTTTATTGATTAAATTTATCTTAAAAATTCAATAAAAATATTAATTAAATAAAATACTAATACAACCATGGCTCGTCTGTTCTTGATAATCATGTCATAAAGATGATTTAAAAGTGTTTAAATACTTCCATGGGAGCAAAATTATAATTTTTTATTATTAATTTTAAATAGAATCTTTAAATAATGTGATGGGTAAAGTACAGAAGAATTCTTCAAAAGAGTGACAGACCAATTTGAATGTGGTAAGACAACATTTCAGCACGCAATATTAATTGTGGTTGTGTTTGACGTTGCTTGAGGGCAACCGTGGGACTTAAAACAAAAAGAAATGGACGGTGTTTGGCGTCTATTAATTAGTCAGCCACCTGTCGCCTAATTGTCCTGGTGACCCACCCATGTCTACATGCCACAGACTGGTGGGAAGCAGCTTAGCCTTCTCCAACAAATCTAAATATCCTCTTCATACTTTAAATAATCTTTCTTTTGAGAGGCAACAATCCATCTTTTTCAACATTTAAGTCTGTTCTTTTCATAATATTTATATAGTTTGGTACAATAAAGCAAGAAATATTGAATACCTTACAAATTACTCAAATTTTATTATATTAATATATTATTATTTTAATATTTTATATCACTCTTAATTTATAAATATATCACATTCTATAAAATTTAAGGTTAATTGTGCTTTTTTATTTTATTTTATTTTAAAAAATATTCTAATTTAATTTTTTTTTATAAATTTAATCCCTTTAATTTTAATAAATAAATTAAATCAATTTTTTTGATAAAATTATTATCTACTCATTATATATATATATATATATATATATATATATATATATATATATATGTACATTATTAAATAATATATGTCATATATAAAAAAAATATTAATAATATATTTAGTGATATATACTTAAAATATGTATAATAAATTAATGATATAATAAACAATAAATTTAATTCAAAAATTATTTTAATTCATTTGTTAAAATAAAAAAAATTAAATTTATATTATAAATTATAAAAAAAATTACATTAACGAATTCTTAAAAATAAATAAATTAAAATTGTAATTAAACTTTAAATTTATTAATTTTTATAAAATATGAATTGTATCTCTTTTAAAAAAATATATAATTTTTGCATTAATAATATTTTATATTTATAATATCCAAAATACTAAATTCTTTCTTAGTAACTTATAATATTTGTTTTAATATATCCATAATTCAACGAAAATTAATTCATAAAGTAATAATTGATTTTGACGGTGACATCGTCAAATTCCCTTCAAGCTTCCTACTTTGGTTAGAATGTTAGCAAGACAGAGGCTGATATAATATTCTAGAACTCGGAAGTTTCTGTGTCTCGCCCTTTGTACTAGATATGGTTGAGCTACTTATCTAACAAAAGTGACAATAATTTTTTACCCGTCATTGTCATTACCTCTGCAAGTTTTGTACTTCAAGATCGATGTCTGTTTCTTTTCGGAATCGTACCGAGGGGTGCGATTGCGAAGCAAACAGTTTTATATTTAATAAATTAAAAAAAAAATTCAGAAATATTCTGGTTTCGATTTATGTATTTAGGGTAGCTTTTTATATAAATATTTATGATGTTCATATAAGCTTATTTTAGCTTATTTTTGTATATTTAGAATCGAAATTTATATAAATAAATTAAACAATTATTTTATACGTTGAAAGTAAAATTTGTTGATAATATCTTATTAAATGATTATATTTAAACAAGATTGGCTTATGATCGATCCCATTACAATTATTGTATAAATTTGAGAGATCCAAATTGTTGATAATTTTCACAAAATGGAAATAAAGGAAAAGTTATGGGTTACTATCATGGGATTCTTTAAACATTACTAGTAACTATTAATTGACAACAAAAATCTACAATATACTTTTGCTTTATTTATTTTAATAAATAATTAAATTTTATTTCTCTATTTTAAAATCTATGAATTTTATCTTTCTATTTTTTTTAAATGTCTACTTATAAATAATTTTTTATTATGTGATTATGAAAAATATATTATCATTTATTTAATTGTTATATATTTTAATTGATATAAATAATAATAATAATAGTTCACATAAGATTTTTAATGATCACCATATCAAAACTTATTTATACATAAATGGATTTTGTATTGAAAAGCTTAATGATAATATTTCAAAAAATGTAAGAAATTAAAATGATACATTTTACAATAAAAATATTAAGTTAAATTATCTATTAAAATATAATTAAGCCGATATTATATTAAATTAGCCAAAATTTTCAAAGATTCATGGCTCCGGAGAAAAAGGTGAAGATGTTGTTAGTCCAGGGACAGGTGGGAAGATTTTTAAGTCACCTGAACCAAGCAGCAAATTTCATCTTTCAAATTGACCAGAAAATATATATTATTATATAATAATATTTTACATCCAAAACCAGTCATCCTATTCGTATATTCTTCCAGTTATAAAAATGTGCACTTTCGACAAACCCCGGAGGAGAATAGTGCCCAAGGCTAAGCCTTTCGGAGAGGGAGGTTCTTCTTAAATGCTCTATAGTTGGTGCAGTTGTGCAGCCTCCATTACTGCATCAAAAGCCACGTACCCAGGCCCGAAGAGAAAGTCAGAGAGGGAGATTGAGAATTATATAGGAATATAGTATACTAATAGACTCTCTAAATTATTAGCCTCCGAAGGCAACATCTCTGGGGCCAATCCTGGGATGACTATGAGTTATAGTGAGGCGAGAGCTGTTTTGAAGAGGAAAGGGAAAGAAATGGAGGAAACCCATTTGCAGTCTTTGACTTTTTCACATTCTAAGGATAGTACCAGGAAGAAGATGACTCAGGAGGTGAGAGTCGGAGCCAAACGCTCCCCCCTTCTGTCGTTTTGGGAGCTGCCGGAGTACATGAAGGATAACGAGTACATTCTTCGTTATTACAGAGCTAATTGGCCTCTCAAAGAAGCTCTCTTCAGCGTCTTCCGTTGGCATAACGAAACGCTGAACGTTTGGACGTAAGCTAATTAGCTTTTTCTTCTTCATGATGCTTCTTGAATAAAACACCATGAATATTGTTTCTTTAATATGACTGATATTATATATTTATTTATTTGTTGTTTTGTTTTTCTTGGGTTTCGTATTTTCCAGGCACTTAATTGGGTTTTTTCTGTTTTTGGGATTGACTCTGGCGCATTTGATGCAGCCTCAAGTGGCGGATCTTTTAGGCCTATTTACCAGGTTTCTTGACGACACTTAATTTTTATTTTCTTTCCACGTGTTTGTATAAATGACAGACTCAGCCTCTTTTATGTCACTAGCAAATGCAATGTAGACAAATTTTAAGTCGACAAGTAGATACTGAAATCTAGAATCTACTGGCCCTAACAATTGGGACATTTTTCCAAGTTATTTGGTTTAATAATCAGAAACTGAGAAAAGTAAGAATTGAGTTGGAACAGAACATAATATCAGCCATTGTTTGACACCTCAAAGCAAGCCGAAGAATGCAAATGATTTCTTCAACGCACCTTAATATTAAGAAATGACAACCAAGACTCGGTAGTTGGGTTTGGTTGGTTATCTAAGTTTCTATGCATTTTGTGGTAAACAGGTAGTTAGTTAACTTTATTCATAGTACTCAGCGAACTGATTTGTCCAACAACCATTATATGACTTGGCATCAGTTTCTTCCTTTTCTGTCGTTCTTATTACCAGAATTGTTATCTAAATTTGCATATCATCTTTTGTAGGTCACTTTCTTCAAGTGCAGACAAAAATGTTTCCCATGACTTCAAAGATTTGTTCCTGGTAAGTCAGCTCGTGATCACATCCTACCTTAATCTCCTCATTAGTATATGACTACCATAATGATTTCTAAGACTGACATTCTAAGAATTTGCAGGGAACAACATTACTGATTGATTTAAAGCATCAAGCACCTTTGAAGATGGAACTTCAATCCCTAGACCTGAGTACTGCAAGATGGCCATTCTTTGTTTTCTTAGGTGGCTCTATGTTCTGTCTCCTCTCTAGCAGCATTTGCCACCTCTTTTCCTGTCACTCTCACTCCTTAAACCTCTTTCTGCTGCGAATAGATTATGTTGGCATCACTGTCATGATCATCACCTCCTTTTTCCCTCAAATCTACTACGTTTTCCTATGTGAACCTCACTGGCAATTCATCTACCTTGGTGGGATCACAGCCATGGGCTTGTTCACTATTGTAACAATGCTTTCACCATCACTTACAACCGGAAAATACCGTGCATTTCGAGCCATGTTGTTTTGTTCCATGGGGCTTTTTGGCATTGTCCCTGCAATTCATGCCTGCTTTGTGAATTGGGGCAGTCCCAGGCGCAATGTCACACTAGCATATGAATGTGCTATGGCCTTATCTTACTTGACGGGGACTGTGTTCTATGTGAGCCGGATACCAGAAAGGTGGAAGCCAGGGTGGTTCGATCTGGCTGGCCACAGTCATCAAATTTTTCATGTTCTGGTGGTGACTGGGGCACTAGCACATTATACCGCTACTCTTAAATTGCTGGATTGGCGTGCCACTTTTGGGTGTGGCATGGTTCAATGATTAGAACTATCTTCTAGTACATATGCGTCAGCATAAGATGGATTTCCTGAAAGAGTGAGTCTTTCTGGGAAATCTTTGTGAAAATAGCAAAGGCATTTCTGCAAAGATAAGAAGCATTATTCAATTGTTGGATTTTAAGGAATCGTTTTGAATTTTTCACTTGGATTTTTGTTGTTGTTGGAATTTTCCAGTTAATATATTCTTGTACCTACAATGTGAATTCTCCCGTGTTTAATGGTTTGCTTTAGCATTGTTAAGCTGAACTTTTTGGGTTTGTTTTTTTGTTTGGGAAATAATTATGTTTAAGCTACCTGAATTACTAGGAAAAAAAAAAACAAAGTTTTTTTCTTTCAGGCCTTTAAGTTTATTTGTATCCTAGTTATGATTCATGAGGTCAACTCAATTGTAGAGGGGGGACATCAAGTATGGGCCTCCTTGGGCCCAAATTGCCTCTCATTGCAGTGTTTGGATGAGGACTTGGGCCAGCAATTGAGTGGACTGGTCTCCACTTTAATTGCTAGATAATCAATTAATTTCTGAATTTAATTCAAATCCGGGCTTTAAATTTAAATTAGTTCTATTAATTATTATAGGATCAAAATGGATAGTCATGCCTATAACTTATTGGAAACTAATTTCTACGATCATCAAGGGCTGTTTAATGTAAAATTCATTTTGAATGTCAAATTTAAATTCAAGTACGTACACAAATTCATCTAATTATATTATATCATTAAATCTTCAATCACTTTCCTTTTAGAATCAATTATTTGACGTGGATGTATCTTTTTTTCAGAAGAATGACTGACATCTTTGGGACGTGTTTGGATCACATTAATTTCAAACAAATAAATAAAGAAACAAAACCGTAAGTATTGAAAATCTCTTTGCAAGGTTCCTATAAAAGAGAAGAAGTGAAACTTGCATAAAACTCACAAATAAGTTCCATCTCCTTTGTTTTTATGTCCTACAAGGAGGAGCGTGATGCCATGTTCCATCCGTTTCTGGATAAGATTTAATTATTGATGTGACTTGAAGCTGCTAATAATAAACAATTAAACTATGCATTATAATATAGGGGGCTGGCTGGTGTGTGCTTGTGGAGCATATTCTGGCGATCTGAAGCTGGATATGAAATGAGAGGCTTCAGAATCAGATCCCCAACAACTTGTATCTTCCTCATAGTCTTTTTCTTGAATCTTTTCCTAGTTTTCTTCACTCCTTTGAATGAACACCATGATCACTACCCCCACTTCGTTTCTCCTTTGGCCCTTTCTACTGCTAAAGTCAACCGTGTAAGTATAACTTCATCACCCCATCAGCTTCTCTCAACCTCTGCATATATTCCAAGTTACAACAACAGCACTCCAATTACCAGATTTAAGAATGGGATTAATAAGGTGAGCAACGAAACCTTCAGAATCTTTGATGGGGTTGAGGTTTTCCTTGAGAAATAGATGCCGATACTCATTCTTCTTCTTTTTCTGCTCTGTTTGCCGTACAGAAAATGACAGGTTTGGAGAGAATAGAAGATGGTAATGCACGAGCAAGAGCCTCTATTCAGGAAGCGATTCGGTCGAGGAATTACAAATCAACCAAGAAAGAAGTTTTTGTCCCCAAAGGCTCCATTTATTGGAACCCCCATGCTTTTCACCAGTTAAGCAGTTTCTAAGTATCTTCCTCTTCCTTTTGTGAATATTTTTGGTCTAATGGGCTTTGAGTTTAGTCTTAATATTTCGGTGAATCAACGAAGTCAAGAATATTTGGATTTACATACTTGATTTTATTCTTATTTTCATACTTTTTTTTATTACGACTCATTTTTTATTGTTTAACAAATGTAACATAATAAAAAAGTGATTACTACTGATAATAAATTGACTATATATTAATTTTTTTAAAAAAAAATTAGATAAAAATATTATTTGTATATAAAAAATTAAAAATTGTGAATTCCAATTTTTTTTCTTTTCCATCCTAATGAATTTAAAAAAAAAATTAAAAAAATTATATTTATAAATATTTTGAACACGAATGTGATTCAGTTTAGTGTCTGTTCTTGGACTGTGAAAGAATAGGCTCTAAAAAATTGATGTAATAAGCAGGAGCCACATAGAGATGAAGAAGAGAATGAAGGTGTGGGTGTACAGAGAAGGAGAGCAACCATTGGTGCACGATGGCCCTGTGAACAACAAGTACGCCATTGAAGGCCAATTCATTGACGAGATGGAAAACAGTAAGAGCAGCAGCTTCAAGGCTACCCATCCTGACGAGGCCCATGTGTTTTTGCTTCCCTTTAGTGTTGCTAAGGTCATTCGCTATGTTTACAAGCCTAGAAGATCCCCATCTGACTATGACCCTCTTCGCTTGCAGCGCTTGGTGGAGGATTATATCACTCTTGTGGCTCAGAAGTACCCTTATTGGAACCGAAGCAAAGGTGCTGACCATTTTCTGCTTTCTTGCCATGATTGGGTAGGTATAGGTTCATTTCAAATCCCCTTTTTTCTTTTTGGGCTTCCTCGCAGAAAAGAACCTTCCAAACCATTCTTGAATTCAGGCATCCTCTTTATGAATATAATACTCTGATTTCTTTTTTCTCTTTGGTACTTTCATCGATGTGATTAGTATTTCATTTTATGAATTAAAAGTATTCAAACCATTAGAATAGGTGTTGCACTTTAACATTTAGGCACCAGAAAGCTCAGATGCCAATATTGAGATCTTTAGGAACATTATACTCTCTTTTCTATTTTTGCAGACAATTTTTTGTTTTCTGTTCATATACCCTTTTTTCTTTTGAATTATTAATATGAATTCTAAAAAATTCATCACTGTGATCATTAGAACAGATGCTTGACTTGAAAATTCAGTTCAGATGGACAATCTTCAGCTCTTTATGAATACAATACTCTGATTTCTAATGTAGCAGACCATTTTCTGCCTCCCTGCTATGATTGAATAGCTTCATATGCCCTTCTTCCTTTCAGATTATTAACATAAAAGAAAGATTTCATCACTTCGATTTGCATTTTATGAATTAGAAGTGTTAAATCCATTAGAACATATGCATCACTTCAAAATTCAGACATAAGAAAGTTCATATGCCAATCTTGACCTCTTTACAAACTTCATAGTATCATACTATGTTTTCTACCTTTTTTATTTTCTGGGTTAGCAAAAGCCTTACTTGATGAAACAGGGGCCAAGGATTTCATCTGGGAAACCAGAGCTCTTCAAGAACTTCATGAGGGTACTCTGCAACGCCAACACCACAGAAGGATTCAAACCCAGTAGGGACGTGTCCATTCCAGAGGTATATTTACCCGTTGGAAAGCTAGGACCACCCAAGCTGGGTCAGCACCCAAGCAACCGAACCATACTAGCCTTCTTTGCTGGTGGAGCCCACGGCAACATCAGAAAGAAGCTGCTCAAACGTTGGAAGGACGGGGACAAGGAAGTGCAGGTTCATGAGTACCTTCCAAAGGGTCAAGACTACACCAAACTAATGGGGCTAAGCAGGTTCTGCTTGTGCCCCAGCGGGCACGAAGTGGCTAGTCCCAGAGTGGTAGAAGCTATTTATGCTGGGTGTGTCCCTGTGATCATTTGTGATAATTACGCTTTGCCTTTTGAGGATGTGCTTAATTGGAGGCAATTCTCCATGGAGATTCCAGTGGAGAAAATACCAGAAATTAAGAGAATTTTATTGAGTGTTTCGAAGAGTGATTACTTGGAATTGTACAGGAATGTGAGGAGGGTTCGAAGACATTTTGTTATAAATAGGCCTGCAAAGCCATTTGATCTGATGGATATGATTCTTCACTCTATTTGGCTAAGAAGATTGAACTTCAAGGTGATAGCTTCATAATGAAAGGTTTTTTTTTTTTTTTTTTATCGAAACAATTGAAGCCTTTTTTAAATTATCGAAATAAAATGAAAATATCAAAATAAATTAAAATATTTATTAAAAAATTATGTAATTTTAATTAAAATTATTATATTATAAAATTATTTGATAAAAATATTATTATTTTGATGAAAATATTTTTATTTTAAATTGTTTTGAAAAAAAATAAATAAAAATAGTATTACATCACCAGATTTTTTTTATTCATTACTTAAATTTTTTTTATAAGTTATAATATTTTTATTAATTTTTTATTCTTCTCTTTTATAATTATTATATAATTTTTTTATTATCTTTATTTAAAAAAATATATTATAAAATTGATGAAAAAAATTGAGAGACGAAAACAAAAAAACTATTTGAAACATATACTTAAAAATAAAAATATAATTATGATCACATGAAGATAAACAAAAAATTTTAAGATAAAGAATTTGAAAAAATTAAAAAGATAAGAGATAAATACAAAAAAAATTATTGTAAAATGCTGATAATATTTGAATTAAAGTTTTTATTATAATAATGTGTTTTATTAAATTTTAGTTATTAATTCGAATTAATTTTAATATATTTATATTATTAATATTATATTAAAAAAATTTAAAATTTAAAAAAATATTATTTAAAATCATTTAAAAAAATTTAAATTTTTTTTTAAATTACCAAAAAAATATTTCAAAATAAATTTTAGTACTTTATATTTTTTATATATTACTTCTCTCCCGTTTATAAGATTCTTTTTGGTTGAATAACCTCAACCTCAAGCTTCCTGCCCTTGATTTCTTTTAGGTAGATCCAAGTTTTTTTAGTAAACGTGAGATTAATGGCAAGAGAATTTACTTTTTTAAATATAAGGTGTACTTTTAAAATTATTCCAGAAAAAATTTAGTTTTAAATTGGTTTAAAAATACTTTTACCATATAGATAAAAAATTATAATGCTCAAAGCTACTAAAATGAAAAGATTCATCTAACAATCATATCTCTAAAGCATAGTTACTTAGTTAGAATTTTATTATGCTCACATGGCATGCTTGTAGGAGATGATTAGGTTCTTCTAACATAAAAAAAAAAAAGCTTTAGTACATAAATATCTTAATTTTTTACATTTAAAAATTTATACATAAAAAATTTAAGTATGAAATAAATACAAATATATATTTTTTTATATAATTTAGATCTTATATATGTAAATTTTAAATTTTATTTTTTTATTATATTAAAACAAATAAAATGCAAGAAATTTGTTTTTTGGACAATAGTGTTGAGAAAATTATGGCTTATTTAGAAACAGTTTTTAAAATAATTTTTTTTTACGAAAATAAAAAAATCTATTTGTCATATTATTTTTAAAAATTATTTTATAAGAGTGTAACTCAAAAAATAATTTTAAAAACAATACTATTTTGTTATTTTTTTTAGTTTAGTACAAAATTGTTTTTAATTTTTAAAAAAATTATTTTTATTAATAATAATTAGAAATAATTTGTTAAAATTAATTTTAATCATACAATTATATTCTCAAATACTATTTTTAAAATTTATAACTAAATATATTTTTTATTTTAAAAATAATAATTTAGTATTATTTTTTAAAAAATTATTTTAAAAATTAGCAATACAAAAAGATTTGAAGACAGTTTCAAACATGCCCTTGACTTCTAATGAAAACCACCTTGGGGTCTCATCTCACGGGCTCGTTCTAGATTATTATGGGCTTGACCCAGTAGGGATGTATCCGGCCCTAGTTACGGCCTCACAAGTTTTGAAATAAATATATTTATTTAATACATAAAATAGCAAAATAGAACACCAAGCTTCATATTATATAAAAATGTATCTATTTATGCCATTGAACTGTGTCATGGTGTGTTAGTGTTTATTTTAAAAAAAAAATATCCAGTGATTATATAATAAAATTAATATTATTATAATGGCATAATTTTAATAAAAAAATAGTAAGTATGATATTAAAAGTAAAGGAAAAAATTTTATGTGATATGATTATATACTTCAATTCTTCGGAAGAAGGTTGTGATTTTTCCTATTATGCAAATACCTGAAGTCATCCTACATAGTCCATGTTCTCACAACCATAATTGTTTTCCAGTTTTAATTTAGCACTAAGTAATACTAATATATGGAATGATCTCATTGCACATTACATAATTATTTTGGTACGAATAAATCAAATATGGCATAAAATGCACATATTTTTTAAGTACTTCTTTTGGTTTCAATCAAGAAATATCCAACTCAATTTTGCAATATTTATGCTTTTAAAAAAACACATCCAACCCATAATAATAGTATGAATTTTACTTGCAATGATAATAGTTTGATTTTGTTAGAATGTATTTTGTAAAAATTAACATCAAAATACAACCTTAAAAATAATAAAATAAAAAGTCGTTGCCTAAAGTATATGCCCATGCTTTTATTTTATTTTATTTGTGTGGCGATTTTTGGGTTATAAATGGAAGAATTTTCCCGGATTTGACATAACAACAAAGGAAAATGAGATATTCCATATTGGTCTAGTCCGTCTATATGTTTTTCCCCGTCTTCACCCCAGAACATACGCTGCCAAGACGACTTTTTCTTTTTAAACTTTTAAATTGATAAATTATATGCTGTCTAAAAAAAAGTCAATTATATAAATTCACATTTTTTTTAATATTAACACCTCAACTATACTCATTAATTTAACTCTTCTTATTAAATAAATGTTATATTTTAGAGAATAAAAAATATAATTAATTATACTTATAAATTATAAAATTTAAATTTTTAATTCTTCTCATCGATTTATTTTTTCTTCCTAGAGTGCGCAATGGGGCAAAGCGACTGTCACTAATTTTCCATACAAACACCAGAGCCAACCTTTTTTTGCTTTTTTTGGTCCTAGTAACGAATGACTTACATTGACTATATATAAAAATACTCAAACGGTCCCCTTTTTCATTTCAACCAAAACTTTCCATTAACATCATTCAAAATTTATCTTGATTAAATAATATCTCTATCAATCTTGGAAAATTTGAATGTGATTGCTCTCTCCTTGTGAGCTTCCTCTAACTCTACCCCGTTCAGAAAACGTTAACTCAATTCTTGACCAACAAGATTTGAACCAACCAAGAGGATTCTAGTTTTCTTGGTCAACTTCAAACCATTATCCTCATGATATGTCTTTCTTCCCATTCCCCTCCAACACTCACGCAACCCCTAGTAATTAGCTAGCCAGCCAAAGTAGTGGAAGAAAGGTAACCACAACCTAGTGATATATCGCTAGCAGCAGCAGCACCTTCTGATCAGCCATGGCAGCAACCAGCAGCTGCAATATTATCAGTTCCTGGCTTATATTCTTTCTAACCTTCCTCTTCCTTCTCTTCCTTTTCTTCTATTCATTTAACCAAAACCACGTCACCCTCATTGGGCCTATCAACCTCCCACCTGCACAACATCTCAAAACTCTTGCCATTGAACATAATATCAGTATCCTTTTATCAAAGCCTTCCTCAAAGGTTGCTGGTTCTGGTTCTACCATTGTAGAAGCCATGAAAGTATGCTTTTTCTTCTTTTTCTGTTGGTAATATTTTTTAGGGTTATTTACCCTTTGGTTATTATTGCTGAACTAAGTTCTTGTTGTGGTCTGGGTTTATAGGAGAAGCAAGAGATCAAGAGGAATAATAGTAGTTTGGTGAGGATCGAAAAAGAGTTGGTCGAAGCAAGAAGGGCTATTGCAAGAGCGATGCGAAGTAGGAACTTCACGTCAGAGAAGGAAGAGAGGTTCGTCCCCAGAGGATGCATTTACAGAAACGCTTATGCATTTCATCAGTTAAGTAAATTAATTAAGCTCTTACTATAATTAAGGTCTGTTTCTCATCATTAGGATTTTATATTAAGCTATGCCAAATGGAGAATTAATGCGTTGGATTCAGATTGTTCATGTTATATAATAAATTATTAAATTTTAACACTTTTTAAAAAGTAAAATTAAAAACCCAATTCATCATCAGCTCTATTCTTAATCCATAAACATTTTCTTTTAATTAACATCATTCTCCATATATAATTTTTTTTTGGGTTTAAGAAATTTCTCTCTACTTTTCTAGTGATCATGGAATAACTCTTTTTGCAGATTCTAAAACCACCAGTTTTGTAAGGTTTGATTTGGGATCCAAATTTTCTATTCACTGAATATTTTTTTTGTTATTTCAGTGATATCACAATTTATTATTAGCCATTCATAATATACTATCTAAGTTTGAAAGTATTTCAGAGCAAGAATATAAAATATTAAATTTTCTGAGAAAGAAACAAATTATACTGTACTAAAAAAAGGAAAAAAAATTATAGCACTAATCAATTAGGAAAGATTATCATCAAATCATTTGAGACAAACAAGGAAAGATAACAAATCAAATATTTACCTGTTTATCATTATTAATATTATTAATTGGGAATCTGAACATAATTAGGAAAAATATTAAAAATTTATTTTTGTGTCTTCTCTCCTACACAGACTCTTATTTTTTCGGTGGGTGGGGGAGGGGGGAAAGTTGGCCCACAATCTTCTCCCTAAATTTTACTTTTTTTTATTTATTTTTTGTTCTTTTGTTGGGCCATAACTTGTGTATTGCGTTGTTCAGGAGTCACATAGAGATGATGAAGAGATTCAAAGTGTGGACTTACAAAGAGGGTGAGCCACCCTTACTCCATTATGGGCCCATGAATTCAATTTACGGTATAGAGGGACAGTTCATGGATGAAATCGACAACGAAATGAGCCCATTTTCAGCCCGAAGCCCAGAGGAGGCACATGTGTTCATGCTACCCGTAAGTGTAGCCAACATCGTTCATTACCTCTACAATCCTCTCGTCACCTACGCTCGTGATCAACTCTTGAGGGTCGTCACAGATTACACCGCCATAGTCGCACAAAGATACCCTTACTGGAACAGAAGCCACGGAGCAGATCATTTCCTTGTCTCTTGTCATGACTGGGTTAGTCTTCGTCCTCGTCGTCATCCTATGCAAATACAATATTTTTATATCAATTTTGAACAATATTTGGGTATATGCTATAATAGGTAAATTTTTTCTTTATGTATTTGTTAAGAAGTTCTATAATCAAAATATAACTTATAAAGAAATTTTTTAAAAGTCAATTATATTTGTTGAGCTGTAAAAAAATATTTATATATTATATTTTAATTGTAAAATATGATAGTAAAATATAATTTATTAATTTACTTTACTATTTAAACTTTTTTCCCATATTTTATATATTCTTTTATTATATTTACTTTTCCCTTGTAAATTAATTTATTTTTTAATAGATAAAACGTGAAAAAACTGTGATTATTTAGACGAAAATACTCTGAATTTTTAAAACACGTTTCAAAATATGTTGGGCTTTGACCCAAACTCAACTCGGATTGGCCCGGCCCATGAACAAACAGGTATACTTGTATCTAATTTTGTGGTTTGATTTCATTTTTGCAGGCACCAGATATCTCAAGGGAGAAAGCAGGGAGAGAGCTATACAAGAACTTAATAAGAGTGCTATGTAATGCAAACTCCTCCGAAGGGTTCAAGCCAGTGAGGGACGTTTCATTACCGGAGTTCAACTTGCAAGGTTACAAGCTAGGTTCAACATCCCCGATCCAAGACCCCCACCATCGTTCCATACTGGCTTTCTTCGCAGGAGGGTCCCATGGCAGAATCAGAGAAATTTTATTACGGCACTGGGAGGACAAAGACGACCAAGTCCAAGTCCACGAGTATCTTCCCAAAGGGCTCGACTATCACGAACTAATGGGGCGAAGCAAGTTCTGCTTGTGCCCCAGTGGGTACGAAGTGGCTAGCCCAAGGCTGGTGGAGGCTATAAGTGCAGGGTGTGTGCCTGTGATAGTTTCTGATAATTATGAGCTGCCATTTAGTGATGTTCTTGATTGGAGCAAGTTTTCGGTGCATATTCCGTCTGAGAGAATAGGGGAGATTAAGAGTATATTGGGAGGGGTTTCGGAGGGGAAGTACTTGAAGTTGCAGAGGAGGGTGATGAAAGTGAAGAGACATTTTGAGCTGAATCGACCTGCAAAACCTTTTGATGTGATTCATATGATTCTTCACTCTATATGGCTTAGAAGGATCAATATTAGGTTACCCAGTTGATGGCATAGATGGTTCTCCCTCGTTTCCTCACTGCTTCACTAAGCTTCTTAATTTGAGAGGGACTAAGGCAATGAGTGATGCCAAGATTTGATCGTTGTGTCGCAGTCCTGGTTGGGGGGCGTTGACAATGGCTACCGTATTGATTCCATAGCTTCTAATTTTTTAAATTTGTTTAGCTCCCTTTCTTTGCTTATTTTCTACCACAGCAAGTGAGCAGAAAAGTTGAAGAAACGTAGTGGATACATACTCTTCTCACTTTTTATCCTACAGTGTAGTTCTTGGGCTACGTGTACCTTAATTTAATGGGGCAGCTTGAAAAGCATAGTTCCCATTACTTCCACGTGCTTAACGCGTGTTTTTTCCAATCGTAAAGCCTTGAGCCTCCAATCTTTCCCTCGACTTTGACTTTCCCACGCTGTCTGTGACTCTGGCGTTGGGGTTGAACCACCCAACCAAGGGCGTGTTTGGTTGATAGAAATGAAAAGGAATGTGAAATGGAAAATAGGATTCTATAGTTTAGTTTGATGGAATGAAACATTTCATAGAATGCTCTATTCCATCATGTGATAAAAAATTGATTCCTTCCAATAATGGATGGAATCTAAGATTCCATCACAAAATAATACTTAACTTCATATTTTTTTTATTAAAATAATTTAATTTAATTATTAAAAAAATTAATTTGATTATATTTTGTAAAAATTAATTTGTAAAAATTTAAAAAAAAAATCTATTTTTTTTTAATTTTTTTATTTAAAAAAATTAATTTAATTATTTTATATTAAAATTAATTTAATCATTTTGCTTATCTTATCTTTTTATTCTTTCAATTTATCTATTAATTAAATAATAAAATATCACATTACCTCTTTCTTGTCATCGCATACCAAACAAGATAATGGCATTTCATTCTTTTTTCCATTCCTTCTTCCTTTCTTCTTTCTATTTCATTAAAATTTATTCTATCCAATCAAACGGGCCCCAAGAGAGTAATGCTTGATTGTAAATTTTGATGATAAATATTTTAAAATGGTACAAGTTGGCTATAAATTCTGCTCAACACTAACTCGCACAATCAATGGGTTTGCAGAGAATAAATTTGTTGGTGTGTTAATATCTTTGGAATTTGGACCAAAACCAAGGTATGGTTCTTGTTTTTGGAGGTCACTACAATTAATGAAGAAAAAGAAATGCCATTCAGCATTCATTTCAACTTCTTTTTCTCACTTATTAATTCTCCCACCCACACAGCTACACACCCTTCAAAGATGCTGTCGTGAACAAGCTGGCATCAAATTTAATTTTAATTAACAGGTAAATTAATTTAAAAATAATTTTACAGCAAAATAAAAAATAAGTAATATCTGAATTGTGTACGATTATTTATTTATTTAATAAAAATATTGAAAATAATAATAACACTATTCTAAATTGAAAGTGAATTAAATAAATTCTTTTTTTGTGTGTGTAGCGCTTAATTTTGACTGTTGAGCGTTGCGAAGTATTTTTGTGTTTCTTATTTTGTGAAAGGTACTCGTAGTTGGAAGATCTCATTCAAATAATTGTCATTTGATCTATGGTACCTTTCTGAAGTTTTGAGACACCCAATAAAGAGTCACAAAGTGGTTTTACTGTATTTTTTATTTTTTCTGGAGACGTTTTCTCCAAATAATAAAAAAACGTATATTACCAATCAAGAGATCGATTTTGTTAACATGCCGTTAGGTTTCATTTAGTAGATAAAAATAAAATTATGAGAATAAAATAAAATAAAATAGATATTTTATTTTTTGATTTAATAGATAGAAGTGATAAAAATTATAGGTCTCACGAAATACTGATTATCTCCTTTAAGATAATCAGCATTACTTCTAAAAATAGGTAAAAAATAAATAGTACGATAGAATAAAAAGTAAAAAGACTAAAATATCTTTTATTATTTTATTTATTTATAAAATTTTATATAATTAGAAATATATATATATATATATATTTAAATTAAAATTTTTAATATTGTTTAACAAAATTTAATTCAAAATTTTATATTAATAATAATTTATTTTATTTTTTATTTATAATATTTAAAATAATTTTTTAAATTAAAATAATATTACTATAATAATTTTATTTTTTAAAAGTATTTTTGTCTTTTTGACCATTTTTATTTCATTCCATTCCATTGATTTGTCAAACACAATTTTAATTACAACATTCCATTTTATTCCATTTGAATATATTTTTTTTTATTTCATTCTCAATTCACATTACTATTCCTTCCGTTGCCATCTATTAAACAGGACCTTAGAGATTTACATACTATTTTTCTTAATTTTCTGATTTTAAAATATAAAAAGAAGGTTTTTTTTTTATATGCATCCTATAATCAATATGAATGGTTTACCTTTCACCATACTAAAAAAGTAAATTAACTAAAGTTTTTGAGATTCTATTTGATATGAATAATTTTATTTTACTAGTTATTGAGTCAAATTCTTAATAAAAAGTTAGAACTTTTTTTTTTATATTTTGGTATTTATAAAAAATAAGAATGACAAAATATTCAATAATACTTACTGAAATGTTATACAAATTATACAAAAAAATTTAATTTAAATTGAGATATTTAATTTGTTATAAATATACCCAATTTCAGAATCATCATTAAATGTGTTTGTTTTTTTAATATTAGGATTTTTTATTATGTACTTGAGTTATTTTAATTATTGTTAAAAAAATAAAATTCTTATCGTTAGCATAAAAAATCTATTTAGAAAAATTAAACCAAGGCATTAATTTTCTTGTTAATTACCCGAAAACATGATTGGCATAGTCAAGAAATCGAATTATCTTTAGTTATCTACAAAATAAAATTAATTTAATATCTTAATTATTAACAAATAAATTCTCGTGCACCTTAAAAAAATTGGTTGGTTTTTCCTTTTTTTTCAATTAAAGATATTTCATAAAATGAGATTAAAATTACTGACATTTGGGATTAGAAAAGCATAATTTGAACTAACATTTTAAGTATAGTAATATTTATTCATAAACATTAAATATTCATATAAATATAAATAAATAAAGTGTGTGTGTGTGTGAGTTAGGTTGGCGGAGTTGGCCATGCTAGATTGTTAGTTGGTTAATTTAGCTGTCAGTGTCTACGTGGCTAATTATTGACCCATGATCACTTCCATCTACAACCAAACACGAATTCAGAAATGTCCCCTGGCGTTGGGTCCAAAACATCTTACACACACATCCCACCTACCCCTCAACCAACTTGTAACGCTCAACTAATATTTTTTTTAGATTTTAAGAAGAATAAATTAATATCAATTTAGTTATGATGCAAAATTAAATTACTCGAAAATGGGTGATTATATTAGAAATAAAAACAAAACAAAAATGAGAATGAGAAAAGATTATTATTTGATGTGATTTAAAGAGCAGAAAGAGCAAGTTTAAAAATTATATATTCATTTGTAATTAATTTTTTTAGATGATACTTGAATAGAGTAAATATATGATTATGTATATTATTATCATATATTTAATTAAAAAAATACTCTTATTTGTAAGTATTATTGTAAATTTGTAACATATTTAGAATAAAGTAGTCCTTTTACTTTAATTTTTTTATAATTGAAAAAATTGTAATCTTAATATTAGAGAAATTAAACCGATGAAATTTAGGTAAGATATTTTGCATTTCTCTTTTCTGAATCAGATCACGTGACTCTCGCCCATAATTTGTACTTTCTTCCTTACTTCTCTTTCAACAAATAAAGACGCATTGTATTTTAAAAGTAAAAGTTGACATTAACTTAAATTTTCTCTTCCCTCTCTAACAATTGTGTTTTTTTTTTTTATATATAATAACAATTTAATAAGATGGATATCTTTTTTCAAAAAAAAAAACTAAATAAATTTAAAATAAATATTTAATTTATCGACAATAAATTAAATATTATATAAATAAAATATTAAAAATTTGTCAAAATTTTATTTAAATAATTAAAATAAATATACATAACAAATTTTTAATATTTTATTTGTATAAAATTTGATCCACCGGCGGTGGATCAAAATTTTTTACATGAGCTTAATCCTTTGACTTAATAACTTGTTTGAGACGGAATGAGATAAGGTGAGGTGGAATGAATTTATATCTAACTATTATTTAAATGTTCAGAATAATGGAATGTGACTGGAATCCATCTCATTTATACTTTAATTTTTAAACCCCCCAGATGGAGGAAGTTTGGGATGATTTGAGTTTTTTTTTTGGGTCTTTTTACTTACTCCTTTGTTTCTCTGGTTTTCTAATAATATAAAAAAATTGACCTTCTTAAAATAGTAATAGAATAAAAATTCTTCTGTATAATAAAAGTTATTTTTAATAAATTAAAAAAAAACACAATTTTTCTTATAAAATCACCACACACAAAAAAAAACCAAATATAATTTCATTTTAAAAATTAATCATTACTTAGATGACATATTTAAAAAAAGGTTATAATCTCTCAATTTTATCTAAAGATTAAGTTTTTTTTACAATTTTTTTATTATTTGCATTATTGAAATTTTATAAATAAAACTAAATTTTTTAAAAAAATTTATCAATGGAGATAAAAAAAATTATTATAGAGAGATAAAATATTTCTAAAATAATAATAATATTTTTATGAAAGTAGAAAAAAAAGAGAAGAGAACAAACTAAAAAAGAATAAAAGAAGGGAGCGACAGTTCAAACCTAACATTACCACGCTGGAGAGAAAAAGAAAGACAAAAATAATTGAGGACGGAGAACCTTCGATTCTCGCAAAAAAAAAAAAAAAAAAAATTCCTGTAAGAATATTGAAAGGGATCTTGACGTGTTACTGTGAGTGAACGAAACGTTGTAATTGGAGGGTCAGGAATTAAATAAAGCTGAAAAGAATATCTAAAATACATTATAATATAGTGGTGGAGACAAGAGAGTAACCATCGATGCCTCCGAATCAACGGCAGAGAGGTACCATCATAAAGGCGCTAGTTGAAGAAACCCATCCAACAGGGTTCACAAAACAATTTTAAATTAAAGAGTTTGAAATTGTAACCCCGTACCGTCACACATGATTAATGCCTGATATTTTAATATTACCGTCGGTATATTACTTAACTAATAATATTATTAATTATAAATATATGTATATATTTTTGTACCGTAATTTAATGTCACTGTTAATTAAGTAGATTATCAGTACATTATAAAAAATTCAAATAAAATTATATGTAATTATGAATAATTAAATAACGCTTTTATTATTCTTTTTATAAAAAAATAGATGAAAAACTAACCTTTTTTTAATAATAATACTTTTATTATTCAGTTTTAGTTATTGACGAATCAAAATAATGCCTCGGTTAGAATATGTTAAAAACTAAAATAAATAAATAAAAAACGATTTCCACCTTTGAATTTGAAAAAGGACCTGAAAGTTATAAAGCCACTTTAGTTAATTAAAAAAGTAAAGTCGTTCAACAAAAAGTAAAAGTAAAAGGTGTTTAATTTTATTTTAATTAGGAAAAAAAGACGTGGTTTTATATATATATATATAAACACATTATTTTATGTCAATTTAAATATAGATTACGTTTGATATTTGAACAATTCTCTAAATTTTATCATTAAAAAAAATTAAACAATGCATATAATTAAATAATCATTAATAAATACCAATTAATTTTTAATTACTTACTAGGGTCTTCATTATATTATTATTTTTTTAAAAATAATTTAATTTATTATCGATAAATAAATTTTTATTTATTAATAATATTTAATTTATAATACGTGATAATTATATATTATAATTTATATATTAATAATAAATTAAATATTAATTTTTATATTTATTAAAATTTGATATTCTTGTATGGTTGAAACCAACGAAGAGTGAGAAAACACTTTCTTAATTTCGTGCGTTCCAAAAACAGCCAACGATGCTGAAGCTCGGAATGTGTGAGATAATAACAAAATTTGGTTACCAATTTTTAAAATACAGATCGTCTTCATTAGTGCATGCATGGCGCCAATCATTGACTAAGTGGCCGCTGGGGGGCCATCGATCTTACGTTTTAATAATTAATTTAAATTTTATTTTTCTCAATTTGGTAAGGTCATTTGTATAACATACCAAAACAAATCTAAAAATGGACATAATAGCTAATGTATAACTCAAAATTAATTAATTAGGTTTTCTTATGACTGATTGATTATTGTTAAATGTAGTTTAATATGATTAATTATCATAATTTATGATAAAAAGTGAGTATTTATAATATATCAATTAGTACACAAATTTTATTTTATTCATTACATTCAAGTAATCTCCGTAACAATTTGTGTATATTTTAATTAATTGAATTTTTTAAGTCTAATATTATTTATTTTAAGATTAAAAAATTCAATAAATTAAAAAATCTCTCATAATTTGATCTCATTAATAAAAAATGACGATAAAATAAGATTCCAAGTTATATATGAAAGCGAGTCTGACCAATATCGCATAATTAATTATCACAATGATTAGAGCAACCCAATGACTTAAATATTAGTTTTGTATTATTTGCCCTTAATCTTTATCTTAATAACATTATAGCTCCAATATTTATAGAATATAATTTTTGAACTAGCTGGCACACTGTTAAGAGTTAGTCTTGTTTCTAAGCAACTTCTTTTTCCTCATTGCCAGTTCTATTTTGTTGTTATAGACAAGACTTTCTCAACGTGGAGTAGTTCCAAAGCAACCTGGTGACTCAGGAAAAATTAGATCCACGCAGTACTTACTACATGCTGCCTAACCTTTTTCTTAAACCATCCCATCAATGTCGTCCCTTTGTTTTGATCCAATATAGAAGCTTAAGCGTCCCTTTTCAAAACCACTTGTTGTTATCTTGTCTTCATGTCTTTTATAATTTGGATCTCTATCTTACGCACTCATCTTATAATTTACAATTTATAGACTAAATCCGATCACGGGCAAAATAATTCGTCTGACTTTAAAAAAAAAAAGAGTTATAAAATTAAAACTAAAATTAATTTTGAGTTGGATTTAAACTTTGTTTCCAAAATGAACTTTAAACTCGGATTAATTAGTTTGAAAATGTATTATTTTTAAATTAGTCCGAGTTTAAAAAAGTTACATGTATCAAATTAATTTATTTTTTAGAATAAATAAAATATAATTTTTAATATGTTTTAATATTCTATAAAAGTGTTATTTTAAAAAATTCAATTATTCTAATTTTAAAATTAAAATAAATAAAAAATTATTTTAAGCTTCAAGTTCAAACTTGAACTTAAATATTCATATTTGAATTAAATTTGGATTCAAACATAAGTAGGTAAATCGAGCCAAGCCTTTTTTATTTTATTTTATAATTCAACCTAAATTTGACTTAGCCATTAATTAAGTCTCATTTATGTATGCACACAATAATATGCCTAATTTTGATGGTTTAAAAAAAAATGGCGTTTTGTTAATGTAAAAGCTTTGGACATTTGTAACTTGGCGTGGCGGTGCATTGTATGCGTGGTGCACTAATAAAATTCGTTATCTAACTTACAAGTCATTACAAAAGTTATGTTTGTGATTGTTGGTGCGTTCTTGTCCATATTTGAATAATAATAATTTACTTTTTCTTTCTGCCTTTTACATATTGAATTATAAAGTACGATAATAAAATATACAGAAATGAGATAATCATGTCTGTGACTGTGGGTGTGTTAGAACTTAGTGCTCCGTACTCTATGTACAATAACAAATTAAAATTACATAGTTTTACCTAATATAACAACAAATTATTTTTGAAAATATTTTTTGAAAATTATTATGAAAGTAAAAAATTATAGCAGTAACTTGTCAATATTTTTTAATTTTAAAAACTATTTATTTAATTTATTGTAATATTTACACTTATTTACAATAATATTTACGAAATGCTATTAGTAATCAAAATAAATTTATTATATTTTTTATTTTAATACGAAAAAAATGTTCAGAACAAGTACGGGAGTGATTCTACGCTTTTGCCAGTTGGCAGAAGAAAGAACTGGAGGAGGTGGGGACGATGTAGACGATCAAAACCCAATTTAACCATAGGGACGGTACAACTTCATACAACGCCGTATTCTGACAAAAGAAAAACGAAAATATGCCAAAATAATATTAACAAAACAATAAAAATGGCGTCTTAGACGCCGACGATTTAACCAATTAACCAAACCAAGCTCATATTGGCTCCACTGTTCTGTCTCTGATAATCTCCCTCCCTCTCCCTCTCGCTCTTGTCTTTCCTCTTTCTCTGCTTTTTGTTCTCTTCGGTTCTCTCTCTCTCTCTCTCATCGATTCAGGTTCAGGTAAATCCAGCTTAATGATCCCTCCTCGCTTTTACGGTTCATTGGTTAATTTTTTGTTCAGTTGCATAAATCGGGGTGTTTGTTGTTGTGTTATAGATCCTCCATGATCATCTTACTTTTTTTGTGCGTTGAGAGCTATTATCGCCTTCTTTTTTTTTTTACTATTGATTTAATCAAAGAAAATTCAGTGAGCTGACTTTTTTTTTTTTTTGAACAATGCGCTGGATTTTCATATGGCCCTGTTTTGGTCAAAATCTCATAGCTCTCGTTGTAATTCCAGTGCTGATTGAGAAGCTTGTTCGGTGATAGTTATTGATTTTAGAAATTTTGAAGTCTGTTTTTGGATGTGAATTAGAACTTCTGGTTATTATAGGATCGGCGATGATTGTCCACTTATTTGGATCTGGATAGAGTGATAAGAACTCCGTTATGAACTTATGTTTTAAGGGATATTCTAAATTTATGCTAATTTATCGTTTTCTCTTTTTTTTTTTTGTATTTGATGTTAGAAACTTGGAATATTTAATTTTCAATGAAAGGGATGAGCTTTGGAAATGACCGCTATCTTATTTTGAGTTTCAGCAGAATTTTGTGGTCGAGAGAGGGAGAGAATGTCAGGAGGCACGCAGAATAGTCTGAGAAAAGCACTCGGAGCCCTGAAGGACACGACAACAGTTTCATTGGCTAAAGTCAACAGTGATTACAAGGTAGATTTTGATGCGCATAAACTATTTGATGGGATGCTCAATCACGTACTTTCGCATATTTTCTTACTGGGAATTATGTCTTGCAGGAATTGGACATTGCTATAGTTAGAGCCACAAATCACGTGGAGCGTCCAGCTAAGGAAAAACATATAAGAGGTTTGTCCTCTCTCTTTATAGCTGTTTTCCAGAATGCGTCAAGTTTGTACGGAAACCAGTACTATGTGGTCTGTTTTCACTCTTCTATTCATTTTATGTTCTTACTACTTGCTTCATGCTTGTAGAAGGAACGGTTGTCAGATAAACTAGGGTCTTTATTGATGTGCTTTCTTTTGCAGCCATTTTTTCTGCAATATCAGCTACTAGACCTCGGGCTGATGTTGCATACTGCATCCATGCTCTTGCAAGACGATTATCAAAGACACATAACTGGGCGGTATGTGCATCATGTTTTAGCGTTTATTCATTTGAAGTAGTCAAGCTTATAATTTTCTTAGAGACAAAAACTTTTCAATTTGTTTACTGACGGAGTGGGAACATGCGAGGAAGCTTTTAGGCAATTATTATGTATTTGGCCAGCGTTTCTATTTTTTAGAGTAAAGTTGATGGGACACTTCATCTCGTGTCATATTGCTGGATGCTTCTGTGTCATCGCTTGTATATATTCTGGCTTGACCATCACAATTGAACATATACAATTAAAAGGGGTGGGGGGACTGTGGAGAAAACTCAAATCTGATGTTCATGACCTCCATCAGTATTGGAAAAAATTTAATCATATCATGCATCTCTCTGTGTCATGTGACTGAGTAATTTTACTCTTTTCATCTAGTAATGAGACTATAATATTTGTATAAGCTAGGTTTATGTGACAGCTTCTGCAGTTCTCCTGTTCTTTTTCTGGTAGTGTCTAGCATACTCAATGCAATTCTTTTGTGTTCCTGATATCATGCCAGTTGCTAACCATGATTAGGTTGATACAAATGTTTGATGATAGGAGTTTGAGTGTCAGTGTTTGAGTAGTTCACCATAGTATGTTTTATGCTCCTTCTATTTAATTAACTCATAATTGGTTTGTCTGTAGGTTGCACTAAAAACTTTAATTGTTATTCATCGTGCTTTGAGGGAAGTGGATCCCACATTTCATGAAGAACTCATAAATTATGGCAGAAGCAGAAGTCATATGCTCAACATGTCTCATTTTAAAGATGATTCCAGCCCAAATGGTACTTTGCTTCTCTCTTTGTCTTTGATGTTTTCATTATTATTTTTAACTTCATAGCTGTCATTGCTTTGTTGCTCAGCGTGGGATTATTCTGGATGGGTTCGCACTTACGCATTATTTTTGGAAGAAAGACTTGAATGTTTTCGTGTATTGAAGTATGACATTGAGACAGATCGTCCAGTAAGTGAAAACTTTAAATGTACACGTTCTGCATAATCAGTATTATTTACCAGTCGCCTATCAGTATTATTTTAGCAGTCAGCTCAGACATGAGACATGCATGATTTTGATTACTTCGATGGAAAAATTGATTTCTTATGAAAAATTTATTAATTGTAAATTTGGTCACAGAGGACCAAAGATTTGGACACTACAGAATTGCTGGAGCAGTTGCCAGCATTACAAGAACTTCTCTTTCGAGTTCTTTGTTGTCAGGTAAACTTTGGTTTAACTAATTCGAGTTAAATGGGATTAAGACCCAAATATTTCACAAATGGTGTGTCCCAATATTTGGAACAAATCTTACATTGCTGGAGCAGTATAGTTTTACAACATATTGAAACTTTTATGCGGTGCAGCCAGAAGGGGCAGCTGTGAATAATTTTGTCATTCAATTAGCACTCTCAATGGTGGGTGAATTGTTTAAGCATATTTGTTTTTGGTAGTTTTGGCTTTCAACATCTGTTCTGAACAAACTTTTTATTTTAAATAGGTTGCTTCAGAAAGCATTAAAATTTACCAAGCTATCAGTGATGGCACAGTCAATTTGGTTGATAAGGTACGGTATGGTTCCCTTAAATGTGAAGCTTGGATGTTCAACTTTCTATGCATTAACAAGACTGTTGTGACAGTTTTTTGAGATGCAACGCCATGATGCTTTGAAAGCTCTTGATATATACAGGAGGGCTGGGAAGCAGGTATCTCTTTTAGGATTTTTTTTTCCTGTTCTTCAATTTATGCCCATAGTAATGTTTTAATATTTTTAATGTGAATCCATTCAGGCTGAGAGACTGTCGGAGTTTTATGAAATATGTGGAAATCTTGATGTTGGACGTGGACAGAAGTTTGTTAAAATTGAGCAGGTTGGTTGGCTTTTATATCTTGCTTGAGTAAACTGATAATGCATTTTTCAATATGGCATGTTTAAATAAAATACTGAGTGAATTAGTTGATGATATGAAGCCCCCTGCATCATTTCTACAAGCCATGGAAGAGTATGTCAAAGATGCTCCTAGAGATTCAACAATCCGCAAGGATCAGGTATAGCACCACCTTTTCTCTTTTGAATGCATCTGTAGACAAATGAAGAGTTATCATCAAGAATCATGTGTTCACTGTTTCAAACAAAAATCAAAGCTAATGATATATAATAACAGTGATTAGTAACTATGGTGGTCAGCGTGACTTTAGATTTGGATTATGGATGCATTTATAATGAGCACGTTTTCTAGTTGGTACACCGTACACATCTAGTTGACACAGTTGACACAAATGAAATATGGGTGCAACCCTATTGGCTATCGACTAGTAAATAACAATGATATATTTGCTGCCAAACATTGTGTGAAAATGTAAATTATGTTGACACAATTTCTTGAAAGAAAATATGGTTCAACCATTGTTGCAATCTGGCAGGTTAGTAAATATTCAAGTTACACTTAATGTGTTATACTTGTTTCCAACAAGCTCTTGGAGGAGTAATATTTTTTATCCCATCTAAACTTATGGAATCTCTTGTACTACCTTATAAAGTTTTTTTGGTCCTTTTACATGCTATTGTTTTGGTGCAAATACTTTTATCTTGTGGCAAGACCTTGAATTTATGTGGTGTAGTCCATATTTTTATTATTTCAGCTGCACAAAGTTCGCATTCAGATACTGTTACTTCTTTCCTTTTTTCCCCCCTCTCAATGATTCCTGTCTTATTTAAATCCTGTTAGTCCAGAACTTATCTTCTATCTAAATGAAAACAACAATCATTAACTGCCAAAATATATTTCCCCAACCAATTATATAATTACCAAGCAGGTCATTGACAACACGATTGCTGCCCCAAAAGAAGTTTTGGCTATAGAATACAAAAAGACATCAGAAGTGCAGGAGGCACGTGCACCATCCCCACCTTCACCTCCGCCTCCTGAACCTGTAAAAGTGGAAGCACCTGCAGCACAACCACCACCGGATTTGTTGGTAATTATTGGAGTCCCTTTTGGTTTCCTGCTTTTGGCATATGCAGATTGTTATGTGGCTGATCCAGTTATGTTGACTCAGATAAAAATGTTGCTTTAGCTGCACTAACAAACTTCTCTCCTTTTGGGTGCTGTCTAGAATTTGGAGGATCCTGTTCCAGCCGCTGCAGAGTTGGAAGAAAAGAATGCCTTGGCATTAGCCATTGTACCAGTTGGTAAGTTGTTTTTCCTTTTCCTACATTTAGTTTACTGTGTTAAATAAAGCTTGATAATCTGCATTAGTAAATATTAAAAGTTAATTTATTCCAAAGCAAAGTGGACTGAATGGTTCTCTTTGAAGAAGAGCGATTCTTAACATTCTCAGGACTAGACCTCTGACTATTAAGGGCTAATCAGGTGGATTATGCTCTAGCATTTCCCTCCCTTTCCCACCGTTGTTCGCAACTGAAATTACAATGCTCCATTAAAATTTAGAATATATGCATGTAGGGATATGTCTTAATGTCTTTTCTTATGATTTCTTTTTACTGATGGTTTCAGCTGATCCGCCAACTTCTTCTGTTTCAACTCAAGCAAATGGAACTACAGGCTGGGAATTGGCACTTGTTACAGCTCCAAGTTCAAATGAGACTGCTACTGCAGCTAGCAAACTGGTATCTTCTCCTTTACAAATTTATGCTCAATTTACTATTCTGTCTGTTTACATTATTCATGAATGTAAATCTCTCTCTCAACATGTGTCATGCCCACATGCACACATGCACACATGACAGACAGCACTTTGCATGCATGCCTGCTTTTGTTATTTTGCTAATGAGTGATGGCTTATTGGATGATCAGGCTGGAGGTTTAGACAAGCTCACACTCGACAGCCTATATGATGATGCAGTCAGAAGAAACAGCCAGAATGTGAGCTATAACCCATGGGAGCCAGCACCTGTGGGACCCATGATGCAACAGACAATGTACGATCCATTTTTTGCCTCTCATACAGTAGCTGCTCCTCCTTCTGTTCAGATGGCAACTATGTCCAACCAGCAGCAGGCTTTCTTGTTGCAGCAGCAGCAGCAACAAATGATGATGATGGCTCCTCAGCAACCATCTGTAAATCCTTTTGGAAATCCTTATGGAGGAGCCTCTGTCCACCCCTATGGCTCCGGTATGCCTGTTCAAGCAGGCAATCCATATACCGGTCTCATCTAGACACTTCATCAGTAAAACAAATTCTTTATTATAAACTTGATGAAGAACTCGATCAAGAAAGAAACCGTGATGCTCAGTTTTGGATTCTGAGATTGGGAAGAAATATGAAGGATAGACAGACTTGTACTATATTTTGTGTATGTGCAGTAGATGGCTAGAGTGAAATTCTTTTTTGAATAATTTAGTAAGAGGGAAGGTTTTCGTTATCTGGTTATTATATGATCGAGGAACCTGATAATGAGCTTTGATTCAGACGTCGTCGTTTTTTTTTTTTCAAAATTCCTGATTGATTATTGTTAATGCATTAGTAGGAAAATTGTTATTGGCTATATTGTTTCAGTTGCGCTTCTTCATATATGATAGGAATTGTTTGTACTATTGGATTGTTGGATACAAAATTTATCAAAGGACAGTACATTATTAAGTTTGAGAACCGTCTATTCGATTTGAAGAACAATTTCTTCATTTTATTATGACTTCGATTCACTCATTGTAGAGCAATGCCACCTTACTCATGGTAAGTTTTGCATTAGCTATTGATTAGCAATGTTATTTTCACAACTTTTTTTTTCACATGTTTAGTTTGTTTATATGATTTATTCAGCATTTAAAACCTATAGAAGTGATAATAGTACCAACAAAATATATCTCTTGCAAACTATCCCAACTCTCGAAACCCAAGGATACGGTAATTATTCGCCATAAAAAACTCTAGGTTTATCCATGATCTCTCTCGTGTTCCTTAAACATAAAGAAACAAAAAAAAAACAAAAGTTGATATTTAGGGGAATTAAAAAAAAGGGGGTTAGGAATTCTCTAATTTTTTTTTTTATTGTGGAAGATTAGTTTAATTATTGAATTCCTTCTCTTTTTTTCCATTCAAAGCGGGCCTGATGGTCCCAACCAAGGTACTAAATTTCGTTTCGAAGTACCGTTTCAGTGACTCTGAAAACGGAAACATTTCGAAACGTTTCAAAAATTTCGAGGAAACGGAAGATTTTTTAAGAAACTTTTCAAATAATTTCAAATAATATTTTTTTAATTTTAAAAAATTTTAACATAATATTAATGATATAGATATATAAAATTATATTAAAATTAATTTGAATTAATGTCTATAATTGAATAATAAGTAAACATACTACTACAGTAGCGACTTCAACTCAAATTTTAATAGTATTCAACAACAATCTCTCTATTGCATCTATCTCTCCATCTTCTTCTTAACTCTTTCGTGACATTTATATTTAAGTCTCTTTCTCCGTCGACCATAATTCTATCTCTATCTTTAGATATATTTCTCTCTCTTTGCCTTTCAATATTTTTTTGTATCATTTTTGTAGTTTCCTCTTTAAAATAAAGATAATGAAGGAAAATAATGTCATAAGAATAAAGGGGGAGAGTATGAAGTTAATAAAAGTGTTGTGACTTGTGAGAGAAAGTAACTTAGTGTTAGATATGATATAATGATATTTTCATCTACTTTTATATTGTCAATTTTTTTATTTTTCAAATTAATTTAGTACTTTTTCATCAAAACAAGAGTATTTCCATCGAAATAATTCGAAACAAGAGTATTTCTATCGAAATAACTCGAAACAAGAGTATTTCTATTGAAACAACTCGAAATAAGAGTATTTTCACCAAAATTTCTATTGAAACAAGAGTATTTCCATCGAAATAATTCGAAATAAGAGTATTTCCATCGAAATAACTCGAAACAAGAGCATTTCTATCGAAATAACTTGAAACAAGAGTATTTCTATTGAAACAACTCGAAATAAGAGTATTTTCACCAAAATTTCCATTGAAACAAGAGTATTTCTACCGAAATATTTTAAAACATAGCAATTTTAATTGAAATAGCATAATTTCTTAATAAATACTTCGTTTCGTTTCGATAACTCCATTTCGCATCGGTGACTCAAAAAACGAAAACGTTTCGATTATTTCGATGAAAAAAAAAAAAAATTTAATTTCTTGGTCCTAACTCCTTGGAGTTATTTTTTTGGTACGGTCTCCTTCCAATGATTTCGATTTGTACCTGTCCTGCACATTCAATAGGTGGGCTTCACAATCCTGCACTTTTATATATCTTTGTACAATCACTCCATAAATGGGTACCATCAAAATTACCACCAACTTAAATGCCTGTTTTTCAAGTCTCATGTGAAATTGATCGTTCCATGCCTGTTTTTAAAGAATCTCATAAATTAAAAGAAATAAATATGAATATAAAAAAGGACATGTTAGTCAAGGATTCGTCTAAAAATATATCTTGCGAAACTCAGTAGAGTCCCATGCGTCTACTGTCTAGTATCTTATATGATATCATTCATAATTTGATGGTACCCATCGAATTTGACTCACTTGAAGTGGTGGCGGTGGTGGGTGTGGGGGTCTAATGTGCTGCCTTTGAAGGCAACAAGTTGGATAGCTTCGCCGACCAAACAACCCACGTATATCTTCTATCAGAATTTTTTTTCATCATATTATAATTTTTTACTTATTAATTTTCATTATTTATGATTAAAATCTAAAAATAATGCATAAAAAAAAATACTAATGATGAGCTCATTGATCGCACCTGTGGTTTTATGGCAAGTCTATGAAGCAATAGAACAATCATTGTTCATTAACTTGAAACTCAAGTTTAACCGTGCTGCACTTCTTAAATTTTTATTTAATAATTTAAATTTAAATAATTTTTAATATAATGTTCAAATTTTTATAATCAAACGATGAAAATTTTGACTTTTGTTTATTATTGTTTTTTTAAATAAAAATTAAAATAATTTAAATTTTTAAAACAAAATAATTCTTAACAAAATCATATCATACATATTACCTTAAAGTGTCATAATCAAGGGTGAGTGAGTCTAGTCCTTGATATTTTGTAGGTATCAAAAAATATCATACAACTGATTTCAACCAATCTTCAAACCCTCTCAAAATGATCAATATGGTCGATTAATGTCATCTAATAATAGGAGAAACAGGTTTGTGTAGTTCGCTAAATCAATATCATTGTAAAAAGTAATATCTTTTTTTTTGGTACAGATATTAGACAGGTATTCTCCAGTCGACTGTTGAAAATTAATTTTTTCGAGACGTAGAGATCATCAAAGTGAGTTTTACCTATGTTAACAAAACTTTTTTCATACACACGGTCTGAAATCAAACCCAAAACAGCATATTTAAAGGATCCAAATATTTACTACTTGTGTAGGGACCGTTAGTTGTAAAAAGTAATATTTAAGCTCACAATTAGTTAAATATCTATATATTTAATAAATTCATAATCTCATCAAATTAATTGTTTTTTTTAAGTTTACAATTTTTTTTATAAATTATTTATTATTAAAAATATTTAATTATTAATTTTTACATAAACTTTATTTATGTAAGTAACGTATTCCTATATCACTGCCGCAGGTCCGCTAACAAATTTGTAATTTGCTCAGTGATAAATATAAAAACAAAAAATAAAAAAAGTAGCTAACGTTCACGTTCTACAGGGAAGACATCAAAAAGTATAAAACAGGACTCCTTAAAGTGAATTTTCCCGAGTCTGTTTCTTCTCAATCTCCTTGTCTTGTCTCTCTCTGTCCCAGAAACTCTCTTTTTCTTTTGCTTCAATTCCCAAACCTCACTACCATTAACACAAAATTAAGAATTAATTTACAAAATTTTAATATTTATTTTTAGAAAATAGAATGTCTTGGCTCTTCAAGTCTCTTCAGTTCAACGACCCACAATCTCCTCAGCTTGACCGCGCCGTTACTCAGTCGTCTTCTCCGGAACGGAGCCCCTCCGCCGATCGCCATGGTCGTTCCGCCCTCAAGGATGACGTGTCTGGGCTTCTCCGCGGCGTCGCCAACTTCCTCGCTCCACCACCGTCCTCTTCTTCCGCCGGCGATTCTCTGGACTCGACGTCGCCGTCGTCGAAAACTCTTGATGGAATCAGGAACGATCTCGTGGAGATCGGTGGAACCTTCAAGACCTCGCTATCCCTTCTCTCCACTAACAAAGTTGTTACTGGAATCTCCGGGCTTGCTTCTCAATTGCTGCAATTCGAGGGCCAAGTTGTGGAGGATGATCAAAAAGAAGGTAATGATGGAGGTTATCCTAGTGATGGGGTTCCGGGGACAACGGATGAGGTTGTTCGTTTTGTGAAAGAAATTTCTTTGCGGCCCGAGTGTTGGACAGAATTTCCCTCGTCACTCGATAATGGTATTTCAAATTTGCTTCGATTTTGTGTTTGTTGGTTTTACCTATTACTGTTCTCTCTCTTTTTTTCAATTGACGATGTATAATTATTGGCCGGCGGGGCTTACTGTAGTTAAATTGATCACTCTGCTTATTCCAGTAAACAAACAAGTAGTCATTTTGGAATGTGCCTTACATAATCAAAATGATAAGTGACAATTTGATCTCCACGTTGAGCTTTTTCGTTAGAAGGTTGGTCATTCTCCTCAATTATTATTTTAGAACTCTTATATGCTCTTGCATGTTCCTCTTTCTGGGAAGCAAGACGAAGTTTCTTGTCGCTCAATTGTAGTCATGTTTGTGGTTGTGCTTTTAACTTTACCCTTTAAATGCTGTTCCTAAAGGTACTTCTTACCCTGGTGCCTCTCTATCTCTATGTTAATCATATAAATGGCTGAATTTGGTATAAGCTTATGGCATATGTTATTTCATAATTTAATCACCTCCTTGGATATGTAGTTGAATTGGTTAGAGAAAAATGGATCTTAATGGTTGTGTAGTTGTTATGCTTCTGGCTGCTAAAATGTGAGTTAAGTCTACACTCATAGGCGTTTAAAGAGTTTAGACTCTAGGGTAGAGTCAACTCGCAATCAAACTCGCTTTTTTGGTTAACTTGGATAGTACAAGTTGTTGGGTCTGAATTGGAAAGAACTTACAATCTGTCAAATTCTACATTTTTTTGTCACACTCATCTCTCTTTCAGAAAATTATACTGCATGTAATATCCAAACTGGTGAAATAAACTGCTTTATGTTGGATGCTAGTGGCAGTACAATGTGGTAACTAATGCTTCCAGTATAAAGTATTTAGCTTTATTCGTAACATTTAGAATTTGATTTGAAGATCTAATGAAAACTGTAGTCTGATGATATTTAGAACATGACATCAGCAAAGACTTTATGTTGAAAAAGTTTCAGATATTTGCAGTATATATGAATGATTCAAAGATTCAGATGTTAAAATTTAAATGCAATAGCCCATGGTAAATCTTGTTCTTATTTGAGGAAGCCACTTAGACAGGTCTCGGTTGGGATAGACTTTAGAGAACTCTATGCCTGGAGACACGGGGCATGACTATGGGGCTAAGTTCCCACAGTCAGGTCATAAGTCTATAGACGAATAGACAAGTTGTGAATAAAAATAAATTGAGTGGCTGGCTTTATATGACTGCATTTAGTGTATTTGACTGTGTGTCCCTGTCTTGAGGTTGTGTTGGATATAAATATTTAGCATCTTTAATTTTTTTTATCTCCCTCTCTCACTATATATTAATTCATAGCAAGTTATTTATTTTGATGAAGTCAGATTTATCACTTTCTTTTAATCTGATTTGTTTTCTTTGAAAGAGATGTTGCTGCAAAAGGAAAAGAGCGGCTGCCTTCAAGAGCTATAGCATCTATTTCTTTGACTTTATGTTATCATACTTGGTTATAGGTCTATGTGATGTTTTGCTGATAAGTTCACAAGGTTAATATGGAAGGACCCAACAAAACATTTTAAGAATTGAAGCTTTATCTCACTTGTTCTATAATATATCATAGAAAATTCTGATTGTGGTGTAATTTCTAGGAGTCACTGCTGCAATGCCCTTTCAGCACTGCTAATTTGATATAAATAATGCCTGTGATAAGGCTAGTTCAGGCACTCCTTGATTATAAAGTCCAAAGGGTTACATCTCTAAAATAACACCTACGTAAATGCTCTATTTTGAAATAAAAATAGTTTGGTCTTGATTTGTCAGATAGTATACACACATTGCAAGTGTATTTCATGTTGGATGCATAAATATAGGAAACCCTGATGATACAATTTTTTATATTTTTGTTCTACTTAATTATATAATGATATTTGTAAACATTAATACCGAAATTTGACTTGTTTCAGCAGATTTCAGCATGTCCAATTCTCAGAGAGAACATGCATTGACTATAGAAGGACTGGTGCCTGAATTTGTGGCACTTAGATTGAATCTTTGCAGTTACATGAATGTGGAAAAATTTTGGATGATCTATTTTTTGTTATTGCTTCCAAGACTAAATCAACATGATTTTGAGCGCCTATCAACCCCCAAGGCAAGCTATGTTTCTTCAGATATATTTTTTATTTTTTTAATAATTTTCATGAATGGAAAGGCCTATTTATAATCTTCTTGGCCAATATATTTGGTCATCTAATTCCACAAAGTATATGCTATCCGTATTTTCACTGTAGATTTTTGTGACTTAAAAAGCCACTAATAGTTGCATGCTGAACATCTATTGTACATGTGGGTAATAAAGTTTGTTCTTTCCAGCTGTTTTGGTGTGTGCATATAAGATTTTCAGATTGCTTGGTCTGTTGCACCTAAGGTTAATGTGCTTGAAAATAACTTCGTCTATAATTATCTTTTTCCCTTGTTCACAAGCTTGGTGGCGAGCTTCTTTAAATATGTGTTATTGCATGTATATATTTCCCCTTTTTCTTTTTGTTTAGATTGTTGAAGCAAGAGATGTGCTTCTTCGGTCACTTAGAGGGAAGAGAAGCTTGCAGGTGGAAAAATGTGATAAAATAAGGACTATTGATATGTCTCAAGAGTACAGGGAGGACAGTGTAACAGAGAGAGAGAACATCCCGCCCGAGGAAAACCAGATTTTGACCAAGATAACAAATGTAGCAAGAGGTCTAGAAATTGATGATATGGTGAGTACTGAAAATTGGTTGGAAGATACATATATTGATGCTGCTTCATTGACTTGCACAAAACTTGAACAGGAAGATGTCTCATTTAGTGACTTAGAGGATGATAGAAGTGATCTCTCTGATAGATTATCAGGCCATAGGGGGGCACAGGACGTTAGGGGATCATCACCTGAAGGATCTAGTGACTGGGTTCAGCTGAACGAAAATTCTGAGAGACGAGGTGGCCGGCACAAGGCTGTTCATTTAAAGGGTAAGGATTCGGAAGATGAGTCAAATGATTGGCTTGCCGTTGATGATTTTAACGAGACAGGTTCTTGATTCACCAAGTGAAGGTTCAACTTTTTCCCCTTTCAAGGGTTCTGTATTTAGTGATTCAAAAATATTATGGTGGCTTCTTTTCTTTTCTTTTTTAAATATCCATATGTACATATTTCTTGTTTGGCCGAGGTTCCGGTCGACATTAAGTGAATATTTTTCGTTGTGTTTGAAAATATGGAAGCCAAACAAAACTAAGGATTGCTATATATATTTAGGATTAGAAGTTTTTCTTTATTTGATCAATAGTAGGGTTCATGGATGTCAAAAGGATTATCTAAGAATTTACTCAAAAAAAAGTATTCATAAAAAAGAAAAAGAATTACTACATAAGATGATAGGAATGGTCCTATAAGTGTTGTTGTAGTTGACAATTCGTTTTTATTTGATTTTGACATGAATTACTTCATAAGCATGGACAAAAGAAAATAATAATAATACATATAGTATGATTACAATTGCATGCCGTAGTCTTCTGTTTGTTATAATAGAGCGAAGGCCATATAACAAAAAAATGATTGTTGAGAGAAACAATGCAACTGATTAAATGTTTGGACGTTAATTTCAAACTATTTCTCATAGTAAGATAATCACTCTTATTTAAAGTATACTTTAGTGAAAGAAAAAAAAATCTTAGAGTGGGTGAAATTCCTCAAGTTTTTGGTGTTATAGGGGGTCCTAGATATTGTGCTGGGTGTATTTGAGAATGATTTAATTCCAAAAAAAAAAAAAAAAATTGTTCAGGGGAAGTCACCAGTTCTCACACCAACGCAAAGTCCCAAGAAATAGGTGTTCTAGTTGTTAAAGCTGAGCCTAAACTGAAGCCACGATAGCTTCTACATTAATAGATTTTTCTAATTCATATTTACAATTACACCGCAAAGTAATAAAGAGGTAACGCAACAACTAAAATTTAGACAAGCAAAGACCTCAAAATTGCTAAGGAGCTCGGCTCTGCTGGTGACTAATGGCCAGCCAATGAATCAAGAACAAAGCCTACGTTCCATCGTAGTAAGTAGGGCTCTGGGTCTCATCGATATCCAGTATGAGTTTTGAGGTAAATTGTTAGGCAAGAGATTTCCAGTAGGACAAACCCTTCTGATGCTGAAGAAAATGAAATGGGTTGCTTTCAATTTCTGTTCATGGACGCGAGGTGAAGCCTCCAGTTCCTCGTTGACACATGTTCCTAAAGAGATCTTCGTAATAAAGAATTTGTTGCTGCATAAATGCAGAGGGTGATTGTCAGCAGAGTTATAATCTAAAGATAAACATTGAGCCCGAAAGATACACTCTATATTGGAATCATTTTGTATACTTTGAGATTTTTCTTAGCAATTGGTAAATTTCATGCTTGTTATACAAGATATAGAACCCATAATATCATCTCAGCATGGGTTCTTAAAGGAGAGGAAATGCCACAAGACACAAACGAAAATTTCATGTCAGTCATTATGATAATACTCCAGTGATCTACATTTCCCACTACTTTTCAATTTAGGCTTGTTTTCATACGTTAATAATATATCGGCACATATAATTATTTCTTTTCCCCTAAATACATACCACTTCAGTAAAATGCAAAATTAAGATAAAAATGTTCCCAGGAAAGGAAGCACCAATTTTTGCCTAGTTTAGGACCTTGATGTCCTAAAGTAACAAATGGCAATTGAAAAAAAAAGCTACAAACAAATTACAGTTCTCCCTGTTCTTTTAGTTACGGTATAAAGCATTTCATGAAAAGATTAAATAACAATTAGTAGGCTATGTTCTTGCAACATTTTTCAAATTACTAGAAGAATGCCAGGACTATTATAAGGAGAGAAGGGGGTAAAGCAAACCTGGTAAACCATCAATTTTGCCTTCATCTCACCAATGTATGTTTTCAACAGTGAAACCTCTTCTTCCTTCTTCTGTCTCCCTTTTTCCCTTTTCTCAACTTCTTCTTGTGATCGCCATATTTCATGCTGAAGTGACTTGCTGTACGTCTCTTGAATTTCAGCTTCCAAGGCAGATAGTTTTAATTTATCGTCTAGTAGTCTTATCTCATCTTGAGCATTCCATAACCTTGCAGCAAGATGATTTTTCTCTTCAACAGCTCGCTGAACCATTAAAGTATTATTAGAAAGCATTTTAAGCTTCTAGCACAAAAGAATTTCACATATTAATGCAAATAAGAGAGTTTGAAGGGAAACAGGTTCAGAATTAAAAACATCCTGGAAAATAAACACTAGAGATAGCAAATACTTACATGCATGTTTTTTCAACTGATAAATTGTAATAAAACGCAGGTTTATGTTTTCCAAAGCGTTTGAATGTAATTATACCACATCTGGCAATATCAGAGGCTAATATTTATATGTAGAAAAATTACCGCTCATTTAAATAAAATACCTTATTGCCAGCAAGTAGATGTAAATCATGCTTATTGAGATATCATGCTCACTCTATATTGGTATGCAAAGCAAATACAGAAAATTTACAAGTAAAATGGGCCAATTCGTAACTGATGAAGTTTATATTATATCCATGTACATCAACCATCATCATGGTCTTACAGTCTTACTCCTTTCTCCAAATATGATAAGATAATAGCAAACAATTTGGGCTAAATTCCCATTACATAAAATGTAAACACTAGTATTGTCAGACCCAAATTGAAAAAAATTGAAGCCCTTACATTAAGGTAGAATCATCACAGCAGTACAGAAGCATCCGATAGATTGGTGTCAATACTACTGATGTTTAAGGCATCTAATCAAAGACAGAAATATTGTCAGCCTCCTTAGTTTTTCACTATTTTTAATGTTTACTACCATTATCCTAATGTTTCAGTGTGTATGACCTAAGATCAAGCAAGTAAATCAGAAAATAATCTAACCAGCAGGCCGTTAAATTTTTCCGACCTTTCACCAAGTTACCTAGTTACCAAATATGTTTTATGTGATCTGAAACTGAATACTTATCAATTAAAAAAGTAGATGTTTTCTTTTATGCCATTTTGAAATAAATAAGACGCCGGAAATTCCTACATCCACATTCAGAGGTAAAACCAAACTTGACTTTTGAGAACATCTTCAGAAGTTGTTACAAAAGTCATTATGCAAATCAAGCAGACAAACACTGTGTACACAGTACAACACAAACGGGGGAAAAGAGGAATGAAAGATCAGGTTATCTGATCACTACATATAATCAAAATAAAAATCATAATGCTCAGATCACTATAGAATTGAAAAAAAAAAAGATTGCGTTAAACTTAATTCCATACACATTCATCTGTATATAATCAAACCAAGATAGTTGTACAAGTTTGAATGGGAGCTGTACCATCATGGTATATTTCTGACGTTTCAACTCAGCAAGTTGTAACTCAGCACTGCATAGTCTATCTTGATAATTTTTTTTCTCCATGGAGAGCATTTCTATTTTATCGTCTAGTTCAGAGCGAAACAATTTAAGTTGATTCTCAACTTCTTCTATATGTTCAGTGAGTTTCTTCTTTTGCTTGGCAAATTGTTCCTGTTCACACCTAATCTCAGACTGTCCTATTCAAACACATAAAATTGTTGTCGTCACAAACTATAAGAATAGATAGCATTAGTTACGTAGATCAGTAAGACGACATATCATATACCTTGCACTGACAAATTTTAGCTTCAGACACACTTAATCTTTCTAACAAAACGGCTTTCTCTTTATTCAAACTTGAAATTTCAGCATACCATTCTTCTGTTTTACGGGTATTTTCCCCCTTGATAGCACTTAATTGATGGAAAAGAACAGCATTATCATTTTTAGCAAGTACTGTAGCTTCCCTCATCATGCCAAGAACTTGTTTAGCAATATCATATTCTCCATGAACCAAGAAAAGCAATACATCCATATATATCTGAAAATTCTGTGAGGAGATTATGGCATGATTAACCAAATCTTTGAGCAATTTTTTGCGATGGTTTCCCTCAGCAAACAACTTCAACAGTACAGCATAAAACTCTCTCGCCAATTCACATACTCGAGGGTTGTCAGAAAAGGATAGAGTTTCAGCTAGATCAATAAGGATCCTAAATGATCATCTTCAGTTTCCTCTTTCATCTCTGTTACTTCTTCATCTTGATACTTTGCAGAATATAATGCATCAGCTTCCAATTTAAGACGACGCCTTTCCAGGACCCTGGTCACCACTTGATCAACAAAAAATCCATGTGCTATGCCTTTCTCGAAAATCTTTGTCTCTTTAACAGTCAGGGGAGTTACAAAAAGCAAATCTATCAACATGTAGATATTTGAAAACTGATGATCGACAAAAAATTGTTTATCTACCAAAGGCAAGTAATGTAGAACGAAAGACAAAACCAAGGGAAAATCACAATTTTTCAAAACTCAAGTATCTCAATATATTAATTTATCATAAAAAAGGAGTAATTAATCTATTTTCCTAAAGCCATATAAGCCATATATATAGGCAATTAAAATAAGGAATCCTAAACACTGAAATATAAATCCTAATAAAATAATATTAATAACTAATATAATGGGATAACCATTCCCTAGGCTTGATTGCCTTTATTGATAACTACTACCTAACCTAAAATTACCCTCAATTATTTAATTATAAATCTATAACTATTTTAGAAGGGTTTACAAGGGTCAGCTTGAAGCTAGCGAAGCAACCCATTTTAAAGTCCCGGAGTTCGTTGATTTCAAGGCCGCCATTTTAAAGTCCCGGAGTGGCTTGGGCTGCAAGAAACGATGGCACGCAAAGTTCTTGCTCCCCTTTCACGAACGCCAAGTCTCTTGTTCCGCTTCCGATCGACTATACAAGTGGCGGGAAAAATATTATTAGGATTTTGTATAATACGTATAAAAATGCTGCGTTAACCAAATTATTTATAAAATTTGAAGTTAAAATGATTTTTTTACTTTTTTTTTTTTGGATAAGTGAAAAAATCACATTCATAATGAAAGGTACTCAGGCCAGCAAACAGAAGATAAAGACAGGATAAACAATTTCTGTGGCTTCTAAAGATACAAAAAAAACTCTCAGTACTATGACTAGAAAATAAAGAGGCAACACACCCCTCAAATTCTAATTTACCAAATAATACATCTTAAACAGATTTGATACACAGTTACAACAACATAAAAATAGAAATGAAGAGACGTATCATAGAAGAGATAACCCACCTCCCAACCTTCTCTGAAGGTTAACTCTCTTTAAATTTCTTTTACATAAACCAGTGTTGTAACTTTGACGCTGTAGATCTGAACAAAAGATGTATATCTTTGAAGCTCTAAAAACTCTTCTACAAAGAGAAGAAACATTTCCTAATGGAAATAAGAAACTCTCCTAAAGAGAGAAGAAATATTTCCCTCAGAAAGAAAACCCAAAAAAACTTTAGTGAAGAGAATGAAAAGTGGAGAGGAGAAAATGTGGAGATGGAGGAGGGGCGGGGGAGGAGTGAGGGGATTTCCATCCCCTCCCCCAACAAGCTTCGTGGCGCTGCTTCTTTCGCAGAGAGAGAAAGGAGCGCTCCTCTTCCTAGGGTTTGTTTGCTGGGATTGACTAAATGATTTTTTTACTTAGAGTTGGTATTTAGAACACTGACGGTGAATAATTTTTTGTCCACCAACGGTGTCTAAATCATGACACGTTACAAAAATAATTTTAAAAACTATTATTCTTATTACGTGTCGCGAAGTGGACATCGTTAATGGATAAAAAATTATCCACCGCCGATAGACCAAATATTTTTTCTTTTACTTATCTTTTGAGTTTAAGTAAACGACATATTCATCGTCATTCTCTTTCAAACCCCAAGACAGCCAAAAGAGATGAGAAGCAGGAATTAAGCATTCAAAATAAAAATCATGTGTCAATAAATTGCTCCTAAAAGTTAGGGTGAGCTAAGTTTAATAAATAAATTAAAATATTAATATTTAAATTCGATCAAAATTATAAATTATTTAAAAAATTTAAATTATATTAGATTGATCAGATTAAATTTTAAAAAATTAACTCATATAAATTTAATTAATTCGATTTAATTTGTTTAAAATAATTTTTTTAACAAAATTTAGTTTAATCATATACCCCTACTAAAAGCAACAAATTACCAAAAAAGTTGATGCATTCATGAGAATAATTTTTTATATGTGTCATAAGTATTATTTCATAATATATTTAATTAATCAAGACTTAATATTAACTTATGTCAATGTGGTCTATGACACTCTTAAATGGGATTTAGTGTTTTGATTGATATTGATCGGCCTTTAACTTTAGGTATAGATCATTAATACTATAAAAAATTTACAACAAATATTAGAAGAAGTTTGAAGAAATCTGAATTAATCTTGAAAAATATTTATCTTTCTCCAACAAAATAAAACTTTTCACTGGATCTTATTCTTATCAGAAAATCAAAGATGATGATGTACGCAAGGATTTTGTTGCCATTCCCCTCTCCCTCCCATGGATATTGACTTAAACCCCAGCAAGGGCCTGCTCATACTATCATAACTTAGGCCATGTTGCTTGCAGCCCAACCTGCAAATTTGGGTCATACAACAAATTCCACAACTTGATTATAACAGTTTGGCCCAAAATTCATATGACAAAATCTTAAAAAAAAAAACAAAAAAAGCCATTCACACACAATGAATTATGAATCCTATTCCTCTCACCCACAAGATAATTGCATTAATTTAAAGGAAAAAATGTAAGTAAAATTTTTTAGGTTTATCGTGAAATTCTATAATAAAATTAATTATATGTAAATGATTTTTTTAAAAAAATTAATCATGTAATGTTAAACTATAAAAAATAATTATATATTATATTTTTATTGTGAAACCTAACAACAGATATCTTAAAAATTGTATTTAAATTTTGTCTTGATATTTTGAATTCATCTTTAGCTTAGGATGAAATAGAGATAAGATTTTAAAAAAAATGATGACAAAAAAAGAGAGGTAAGATAAAGTTTGTACACTAATATATTATACAATGAGAAGGACTTTAAAAACAAGAACAAATAGCAGTGAGATAGCTAACCACCAATGTCCAAAGGAAAGCATCCAAAATCCTTGTCCTGACTAGACTTCTAACTCAAAAATGCACTGGACAATCCACATTTTCCATCAAATAAGGTTGTTCGATCCAAAGAAGATATACAGTGAACCTCTTTCTTGTCTCCTCTTGTGACGGACAGTTTATTATGACTTGGAAGAAAACTGAACTCCACGGTAATTCATTCAAAATGATTCTGATTTCTGAATAGTCAGCAGCTCGCTCAGCCTCCATATAACGCCATATATATATATACACACACACACACACAGTACTGTAGTTTCCAGCTTCTCATTTGTATCTGCTCCTCCAACTCCAATACACTGACGCATCAATAATTTTCCAGCAAAAACTATTAATATGATAAAAAATAATTGAACACATCCCACTGTATCCACATGTACCACATGTGCCATTGTACCTTACTATAATTACAGGAATATATATTTCAAAATGAGAAATTTTAATTAAATACAGTTTATTTTTCGTATTTGTTCATAATATGTAAACATTTTTTATAACTCAGCAATAATATTATAATTTTATCCAAGAGTGAGATAGCAAACATGCAAGTAATTGTGGCTAAGTTAAAAGCAAATTCTGTGTGGCTGTACTTTCAGCAACCATAGCCACTGGACGCTATAACCTGCATTTCCTTTTGACATGTAGAGAGCCCTTAGTTTCAGGAAAAAAAACCTCAGCCATGAGATTTGAGTGCAAGTAGCTAAGTATCCATTTAATGTTTCAGAATACATATAGAGACACCAGAGACGACAAAGCCAATTAATAGTGTTGGTGTCTCTTTTCTCCCTGGAATTCTGTGATGGAAATTGCAGATCATCATCATCATCTAAAGAACTTCTTCGATGTGACTTTAACTTGTTTCAGAATTTTTTTTCACTAGTTCCACTTACATAATTCTCTTGTGAGAGATAACAAGTTTGCTTATAGCTAGAAACACACAGTAAATGATGATCAGTCTACTTCTGCACATGCTTTTGTACAACAGCACAAAAACGGCATTAATTTGGTAGTGAAAGGAAAATTAAAAAAATATGATGAGAGAGAGAGAAGCCCACTCACGGATATACAAGCTTACAAAAGCAAGGAAGCCTATCGTAACAGACACAGACCAATATTATACATCTCTATCATGGCCATGTTGCCTCACTGTGTGTATATATATGTGTGTGTTCCTGAATGATCCTTTTCTTTCTCTATCTTCTATTTCTTCTCACATGGTTGTCAAGCTGTACTGTTCACTCGCTATCACAACCTCGTCCCCGTTTTATCCTCTTAATAGTGTGCCTTGACCACACTGTAATTATTTTATTTTATTTTAAAATTAAATTTTTTGTAATTTGAGAATTAAGGTTTTCAGTTAGTTATTTTATTTTGAGTTTACTTATTTATTAATATCAATAACCGGTTATTTTATTCGTTTAATTTTTTTTTTAATTTTGTTATCTTATACAACCTATATATTTAATTTCTATATATATCGGATTGCCTTATTATACCTTTATCTTTTATTATTGATTTTAATAAAAAAAATATTGAGTAACTTTGCATTCTTTGATTTTACACCTAGTACCATACATATTTCTAGATTTGGTTTATCTTAATCTTAATCTTAATCTTAATTTTATATACTGAGAATTATAGACTAATGTCATGCTTAGGTTCTAAGTAGGTAAATTTTATATACTAAGAATTAATTTTTTTGATTCAATAGGACAAACACATTACATATATAGACAATAGATCACACCCTAAATAACTCTGAAAGGGAATGTTTAAGCATGTGTATCAGATGATTAATTTGATAATTGAGAGTCATTGCCTCATTTGTGGAGACAATATCATTCTTAATAAAATATGTATCATCAAGACTTGGAGTATAGCTCAGTTAGTAGTGAATCGTGCCTATAATGACGCATGGAGTTGTGGGTTCTAATCCCCTTAAATTGCAACCTCATGAAGGCCTCAATCCTAGGTCTATATGCATTACAGCTACCTTGACGTACACTTCACTGATTCACCTTCACAAAACCATATTATATAGATCAACGAAGTTGTTAATTTTGAACTTGACGGGTAAAGAATTTCTACAATGTTAAAAGTACGTGTTCAAAGAAAAAAACTTGTGAAGAATATCAAATCTAACTTGTAATAATCTATCTTGCGGGCATACAAGAATTATTTTGCCATTTGATATGTTAATTTATCTACCAAAATATGGTCTGTCTCTACCCAAAATTCAGTATTATAATTCTACTTTTGTCTAAATTTCAAAGTAAATGGACTTTTAATTAAGTGTGGTATTTCATCAGTGATTACTTCAAAATTGTGGCTTGTCCGTGAGTTTTATTAATATTTCAAACGAAATTACTTCTATATCTAAAAGTGAGATATTCGTATAAACAAAAAAAAAAAATAACTATATAATATAATACTATGAGGGACAATAACGAAGAGTACATCACCTTGGTTTCATTGTTACAAAGTGCAAAGATATTTAGTTTGCTTTAAGGAAATAACGTTGCACTAACTTGTACACTAAATTAAATTCTTGAACTAGAGTAGGGCTTATCATTTATTTGCTTGATCATTTTCTTTTTCAATAAAATCTGTGTGCATATAACCACAAAATTTGATGTTATAACGGAGCGTGGCTTTAAGAAGAGAAGAGCAAGAATTGGAAGTGTCCCCAGAAAACTTAAAAACCAAAAGTGAAAAACCACTATATAGACTGCAGAAACATACATCTACCGCACATTCTAAAGCAAAATGCGGAAGGACTTGGATTTGATAGGGTCCCTAAGGTTGATAGAGACTAGACTACGGACACTGACTGAGCTATTATATGAGAATGGGAGGCAATGGCAGAGGATTCCTAACATTATTATGTGCTTTGCTTCCTATATCTTATTTTTCTCTTCGCTATTCAATTGTCCGTGAAAATTACCAGTTTAAAAACCTTTGGAAGAAGAAAATTCTGAAACTTGATGGGTCAGAATTTGCAGGAAAATTAACTTCACTGGCCACAGGATGGAAAATACAAATTTTTAAACGTGCATCACAGGGTCCATATTTATGTGATGGGCTATTGTTGACTTTAGGGGTCTAATCATTCACCCATTATATGTAAACTTTATCTTCCAATTCCTAGATAAAAATATATAATTAAATAATCAAGAAGATAATTTTTTGCAGATATTTTCTTTCCTTTGTTTAATAGTCAGTTGAAACGATCTTCGACTCCAGAGATTCTTTAATATATGTGAATGTGAATTAAACTTACGGTTCTCTCTCTATACCTCGCTCTTGCATGGTCAATTAGAGAACGTGAACTGGGCAGCGACAGTGTGCTAGTCTTCCTTATCCTTCACGAATCAATTAATGGTTATATATGGTCGAGGTTTTTCTACTAAACATTTCCATAAAATTATTATAAGACCATTAACGTATTTATATATTTGATGAAAATTCTGTCATTAAAATGTATTGTATTTACAAGATGGTTATAAAGTACCAATACTTAAAACCAAACAGATTAATAATTTTTTTAACACTAATACGAAACACGATATTTAAAGACCATACATATTTTGTTATGTTATGTCGTGTCATATATATTCATGTCAATATTTGTGATTGTTAAGTAGGTTGGTCATTTAAGGCCAAATAATGTTCTTCAACACCAAAATGGAAGGTATTGTTGTGACTTGTACTCTCAAGGGGTTTTCCCTCTCAAGAAACCTTTCTTCAACTAAGCATAGTAGCCAAAATATGTGTGCAGTGGTAGTGAAGATAACCATAGCGCGTCTGATGATAAGATCTATATTTTCATGCATATGAGGATTCATATTCATATATACTGGTAATTTGCCAACTAGCAATACCCTGGCAGCTTCCTTTGGAACGTACTTGCCCTATCATCACGTGATCTGCTTCTGACCATTTTTGTTTGCTTCTCCTCCTCACTACTTCTATATATCACCTTTGTCTTCCCCTACGTCCTTGAACACTCTCCCTTTCTCTCTTTCTTGCAAAAGAGAGAAAACCAGAAACAAGCATGGAGTCCCCGAAAGTCTATGCTTTCCTCTTCATTTGCATGCTCTTCATCTCCTCTGCCACTCCCATTCTTGGTTGTGGCTATTGTGGAAAACCCCCTAAGAAGCACAAGCCCGCTAAAAAGCGCAAGGGCCCTATTACCCTCCCACCCATTGTGAAGCCCCCAGTCACCTTGCCTCCCGTTACTCTCCCTCCCATTAAGCCCCCTGTGACTTTGCCTCCAGGCATTGTCCCTCCCATTAAGCCCCCAGTGACCTTACCTCCCGTTACTCTCCCTCCCATTAAGCCCCCTGTGACTTTGCCTCCGGGCATCGTCCCTCCCATTAAGCCCCCTGTGACCTTGCCTCCCGTTACTCTCCCTCCCATTAAGCCCCCAGTGACCTTGCCTCCGGTTACTCTCCCTCCCATTAAGCCCCCTGTGACCTTGCCTCCGGTTACTCTCCCTCCCATTAAGCCCCCTGTGACTTTGCCTCCGGGCATTGTCCCCCCTATTGTGAAGCCTCCCGTGGAACTCCCACCATTAGTGAAGCCACCCATTAATCTTCCACCAATAAAGCCCCCGGTGGATCTCCCTCCGGTGACACTTCCCCCGGTGCTAAACCCGCCAAGCACGGGAGGGAAGACATGCCCGCCGGGGACGCCGGCGCAGGCAACTTGCCCCATTGACACGCTGAAACTGGGAGCTTGCGTGGACCTGCTGGGTGGGTTAGTGCACATTGGGCTTGGGGACCCAGTAGTGAACCAATGCTGCCCGGTGCTGCAAGGGCTGGTGGAACTGGAAGCCGCGGTGTGCCTTTGCACAACCCTCAAGCTCAAGCTTTTGAACCTCAACATCTACGTCCCGCTGGCTCTGCAGCTTCTGGTAACTTGTGGAAAGACTCCTCCTCCTGGTTTCACCTGCTCCCTCTAAACCAGTACTTATGTACTCGTTATGGTAATGAACCTCTATTCCCTTTGCTCTCTCTTTCCAGTAAAACCCTACTTTTTATGTTTTGTGATGAAAGAACTTCTCTTTCTTTTTCACTAGTATTTGCTAGAGATATTATTATTGGGATCCTAGTTTGTAAAAAATAGGTAGAACGATAATTTATTAATAGGTAGTAAACATGTTATTATTATTATTATTATTATTTTGTGGATTCACTATTGACAAGCCTCTTAATTATAGATTTAATGTACCACTTTTTAATTTTATAAAACAGGTCTACAATTATATATAATATATTTTTCAATAAAATAATGAGATGTGAAACAATTTTTTTGTAAAAAGTCAATATATTATATTTATATTAAAAAAACCTAATAATAAATTAATACCTAAAAAGGTTTTTATCCAAGTCATATATCTTTGTTTAAAAGGAATATAAATTATACTACATGGGTAATTAATTAACTCATCCGCTTTTATAAATCTCACACATGCCAAGTACTCAATGCTCAACCATTACAAAGTGCATGCCCTTATAATTAGAGACAAAGCTTCTCTTCTTGTAGAAGTAACTAATAACATTGCAAACCATAATCTAATTTATTCTTTTTGGTTTCTCTTTCTATTTGGGATTGCAAGATGCTAATAGTGACCCCCAGAAACTCCAGATAATTATTCCAATGTTATAGGCATATTTATGCCATGAAGATTTAAAATTAGAGACTAAAACTTGACCATCACATCTAGATAGAGTGATGTAAAAGGAACAAATTAATGAAATGCTACCTCTTTAGAAATGAAAATTAGCATGCATTTGAATCCAATAGGAAATTAAGTTACTGTTTCTGCAATTGTTTTCTCACTTCCTTTTTCACATGTCTTAAGTTATTTTTTCGTATATAGGAATCAAACAATCTTCTTCTACCCGTGAACTTGAAGTCTTTGTCTCATTGCATTTCATGGGCCTATGCCTCGCAGGTCGACTGATGGCAGGACTGAAGACTGTATGGACGAAATCGACATGAGAGGATGTCGAGCCACTTCTTCTCTCTTTTCTCTCTCTCTCTCGTTAAATTGGAATGACGGTCATGTTTGGTTATTACATTGTTAAACCATTTGTTTTCAATTTGAGAGATTAATTAATGTTGTACTTTGTATTTATGTTTCATCGTATATCCTAGGCCCCATTTAAGTACTAGCAAAGATGCTTCTGTGACATTAATATTCTAAAATATTTATATGATTCGCATGCAGTACTTTTGTTAAAGATCGATCACCTTCTATATATTTTCTATTATATAGGATTTTCTGTATTAATTGGGATCTGCTTATCAATATCCACAGACCCTATCCCTAGACAAAAGGAAAAAAAATATCAAGCATATCTGTGAGACAGGCATAGATTCCTCAGTTAGCAAAACTTGAATTACTGTAGAAAAAGGTTAAGGGGAGTCATGTAAATTTGATGCTTCATTGGATATTTTTCCAAAACCTGTTGAGGGGGTTAATTTTGGGAGTCAAACGTGACATAACATAAGATTCCCTTGGCATGGTCCACCACATCACTGAGGAAGAAAGAGAGGGGACCTGGTTTTGGTTTTTCAATGGGCTAGGGAAAAAATTCCACTTTTCCTTAGAGAGTGTTACATTTTTTGGCCTAACCAACAAACAGACAGTGTATTGTGAGAGAGACATTGAAGCAAAACAAGCAATCATGTGATCAATTCTTGTCCCTTACTGATCATTGTAACTCCTAGAATTCACCATTTATTTCCAATATATAACATTCTCACATTTTGTACAACTTTACATTAACAACTTCGTTAACTTTATAAACGGACTTTTAATCTAGGTACGTAGATGTATGTATTTTTTATAATTAATTTAATCTATTTATCTTTTGTACTAAACCTATTTAAGTGTTTTAAATGTATATATGCACTATATTAATATTTTGCAAATTCTAAATATATTTATATGTTTATTTCTTATTGATTGGGTCTACCAACACCTTCCCCTACAACACAATCCACTTTTTCTCTTAGCTGAGCCGCGATCACATTCCATGGTAAAAACATTTATAATTTTATGAAACGTAATGGCTTTGCAGCCTTCAAATGCAACATGTAAGACCCCACTCCCTTTGAATTATCTCTAATTCCGTAACTTTTCTTCCTCATAAGACCCTACATTAAGTCTAAATTATTAATGATCTATGATTTGATGTTGCAACCAGCAGATTTTAATTAATTATCAGCATTATTTTTAGCCTAGTTGGTATCTCGAAACTTATCGCTATAATGTATGAAAATCTTTGAAACTCTTCTAAATTCTAATATCAGGTTTAATATCGCTATAATGTATGAAAATCTTTGAAACTCTTCTAAATTCTAATATCAGGTTTAATAATATTTAACTCATAAATTTTTTAAACTTAACTCCTCTAAAATAATTATTATTGTCTCAGTAAACAAATTATATGATCAAGTGATTGTTAAATTGACATAATATATAGATTAATATAACATAATATTATTATATATTTATTGATATGATTAAAATTAAACTAATATCTTATATATAAAAAATTTAAACACTAATAGTAATAGTTATAATAGTAACAATAGACATTAACAATAGTGGTAGTGAATACTGACACTCTTAATAATAGTGATGATAGTGTTGATAATAGTAATAATATAACTATAATAATAATGATAAGAAAGGTTACGACAAAACAATAATAGTAGTTATATGATAATAATGATAATAGTAATAGTGACAATAACGATGATAATAATAATATAATAATATAACGATGGTAGTAGTAAGAGAACAATAATAACAATAATAGTACGGGAGGTCGTGATAACAATGATAACAATATTACATAAACTATAGCGTTAAGAGTGGTAAAATATGATAGTAACAATGATGATATTAACAATAATGACAATAGTCATTGTAAAGTGGTAATGGAGATAATAATATACTATTAAATTGATAAGTAAATATATAATAATAATTTTTATTAAAAAATTTATATAAATTCTTTTTCAAGACTTATCTCTTCCCTCATCTAGTATATAGTGTTATATGTACCATAATAACTATAAAATTCATAATTATATAAGTTTATACACAATAGTATAAAGTTAAATTGTATTAACTTATATTATCTTATAAAATTTTATACAGCACATCAAACAAGACCTAAGAGAAACAAATTCAAAATCTTCGCTTCACTAACCGTAATTCTGCAAAATTCGTATTGACAGCATTATATATTCTTAAAACAGAATATACAAAAACTACTGTGATAAAGAAATGGATAGTTAACAAAAAGTTTATTTGGTCATGCACAAAAAAAAAAAAACAGAATATAAGACAGAAATCTATATTTAAACGCACCACATAAATCAAAAAAGACTAAATATGAGCTTCAGTATAAAAGGAATTCCCGTAGATCCTCTTCTTGTTCATCTTAGGCTAAGAATTTAGATAGTAGGTTCAAACAGCGTAACTAATCCAACCTATAAAAATTATGTACCAATGACATTGGGCCAATCCAATCCAATGGGCACCCTTACCAACTAAGGCAATAAAATGAGGTTAACCTGACTCTCAAGGAGAAAAAGACATCAGCTAATTTTATAAATGCAAACTGGTAGTTGTTTAAAGGCCTCAACGTCTAAAACAAAAGGATATTTGCATCCACTTCAATCAAATTTTCCACCGCTTAAGCTGAACAAGGTTCAACTCAGACTGAATATTTCAATTCGTGTCTTCGAAATTAAGATTCTGTAATGGGAGCTAGTTTGCTGATGCCTACTGAGGATTACAAGCAGCAGCTAGCAGCAACAAATTTTTTCTTCGGAAATAACCAAGAAAAGAAAAGAGAAGAATATTAGAAACACAGTGGATCTGAACTGCAATATATTCCTTCTGCATATTAACAATCATTGGGCGTGAGAAATAGAAAGTTAACTCCCTGGGAATAAAATTGGAACTGAAATCTAAAATAAAACGATTTTTCAATTCTTTCTCAATGTAAACACTTTGACCTCTATCCTCTTGAATATCAACTAGATTAGCCTCTAGAACACAATCTGAATCAGAACTACAACTCAAATTTCCAAGCTGGGCATCAGCACTAACCAAAACACGGCCACCGCCTATGAATGAACCCCTAAATTTGAAAATTATAAAGAAAAAAAAGAACTGAAAAAACTTATTCTCTGAATAGAACTTATATATATGTTACAAATGCTATGGAAGGATTAAGCTACCTGCTAACTAAAGCTGAGGTGGGTCAGGTGTGGTGACCCATCAATACAAACACTCAAGATTTATTCAATGTTATTCCACTAGGGAGGAACTTAATGCGGCTACAACGTTTTAATTTGGCTAGAGCTTCTTGCGGCTTACCAAGCAAGAGATCCACATAAACTGCAGTAAGTGTGGCTTCTGGACTGTTTGGTAATATCGATAATGCCTGTGTAACCAATTGATTGGCCTGCTCAAACTGACCCTGCATTGCAGACATTACTGCAAAATTTGCATAAATTGTTGCTTGTGCCTCCTCTGGCTTGAGGAAAACAATACTTTGTGAGACCTCAAGGGAAGAATTCTTGGCGGTCGTGGACCCTCCATTCACCTCTTCAAATTCAGGGGTCCTTTTTACTCGCCATTTCTCACAGTCATCTTGGCTGAAAGGCAAGTCAACATTGTTTCCCCCAGAAAAATAATATGACAAATGCTCAGCAGCTTCCTTTGGTCTGTTTAGCAAGCAGAGAGCCTCTGCTGCATAAACACGGCCTAGAAAGATGTAAATTCTGGAACATTCTGGAAGTTCCAAAAGAGATCTTGCAACTGACAACGCCTTCACAGGGTTGTCCAATTCCAGCTCAACATATGCCAAATTAGCAAGAGTAGCTTGCTTAATCAATTGATTTTCTCTTCTACAAATGTCTTCATAAAAGGATAGGGAGTTCTGAATGAATTCCTGACTAGTTCCTCCCTTTTGCTCCTTTGTTTCCCCATTTGAATTAACCTGACCTAAACCTACTGCTACTGAAAATGCCTTTGAATCAATGCCGTGTAAGTTTTTATGATTTGAATGCTTTGAAGATGACAATTCACTTAAATCATTGTCCTCCACAGAAGAATTTGAGGGCAAACCAGACTTCAAATAGTTTGTCCTGTAAGAGTCCAGCAAGTTCAGGGCGTTTAAGAGACACTGCCGAGCAAGGGACACTGATAACTTCAGCTGCCCATCATTGCTCGGACAACAATCATCCCTTTCAGACAAGTTCACGTGTCCATTTCTTGGAATTTGTTCCATGACAAGTTGTCTCCATTTTCCATTCCCAACAACATGAAGGCCAACCTCGGACATTTCTGATGGAAACCGACTTGAGGTAATTAGGCCCTTTTCCAATGCCATCAGACAGCATTCAGAGAGTCGGAGCCACAGGAGAGGTTGATTGTAGAAAACCAAGCTGGCCTTCTGGAAACAGCGTGCAGCAAGTACTGGCTTTCCACAAGACAAGTACTGCACGCCACAATTATATATTATAAGGAGAGAGTTATCTTGCGAGAAAGTGGCCAGCTTTAGAGGTTGGTCCTTCCGAAGAGATGAACAGTTAGTTAAAGCCTTTGTGAAGAACAAGGATGATGTCTGGTACTTTCCAAGCTGATAATAGATGCACCCCAGATTATTGTTGAAAATGCTCGACAATCCTGTATCTGTCCGATTACTTGATGCCATTAAAAGCTTTATTGCTTTGCGGTGGTTACCACGAGCATATTCAAGCTGAGATTTCAAAAGAAGAGCCATGGATGAGTCTCTTCCACGTGCAATGTTCATTGCCAGCTTGACTTCACGTTTTGCTAGTTTCAAGTTCCTTGTGAGAAGCAGAAACCGAACCTTGTAAAGTTGCAACTTAAGCTTTAACTCAACAGTAGAAAACTGATCAACCAGAGCCCTTGATAGATCAGTTGAAGACAGGCCAGTTGGCCTTGCTAAATTTTGTCCACCCATATCCAATAACATTGCTTCATAATCAAATGTCTCTTCAGATAAAGCTCTGGATAGATGATTTTCAGATGCATTGGCACTTGACCCCAAATCTGAACTGGATGCATCAGCAGCTGGTGCACTGCTAGGGACAGATGAAGACTTCGTAATTAGGTTAGCAGATTGTTGCTGTGCTGAATTCACATTGTCACCTTGACTTACACTACTAACACCAAATGCTTTTTCCAAATAAGTCAATACATCCTAAACAAAACATTCCAGCATCAGAACAGTGCACTTGTACAATTATAAAGCTACAAAAGGGAAAACAATGAAATAATTAATCCATTCACTCAACAGGTTGATAAAATAAAAAGAGGATGCAAGGGTGAGAGTGAAATAGCATATGCCCAAAAAGTTTAATACCTTACATTATCAGGGGAAAACAAAATAAGGCAACCTCTCGTGTACTTTACACTTTCAGTTTGACCATATATACGTAGGGAGAGTTTTCAAAACTACCTTGTTATTTTGTCCATATAAGCAATATCAGCCCATTAAACAGCTAGGGCAGCCTAAGCTACACTAGCATAATGAACAATGCTACATCTAATTTATAATTAGGGTAAAATACCCTTCTCTTCCCTGATAAAATACATTTATCACATACGCTTCCTCCTATTATGAAAATATACGCAAACTTGCCTTAAAATCACACACAGCTTGACCCAAATTAGGATCTAAGATTAAGAAAGCCATTTTATTCTAATCAAAGATTAATATTGCCAAAACAGGTTGGCTCAACTAGTTAAGGTTAGCTGGGTTAGGACTTTGCATCTCCAAATGCAAGGTTCGAATCCCCCTTGACTAGTAATCTCGTTTGGCGGCTAACTCTCTCCGGAGATTCCCTTTGGAGGTAATCCTCTAAGTTGAGCCTTTTTCCTGCCCCCTTTAGGATTCCAAGCATGCCATTGATGCTCTAATCAGCGATAGTCTTGCAGTAATATACCTTTACTACCATACTGTTAGTGTTAACCCCAAAAAATAAAAAATAAAAAAAGACCTAATACTTATTTCAGGTGACAATAATACCCTCTTGTAATTAATAAATTGATATTCACATTCTGACCATGGTGGCTGCTGGGTTGAAGAAAGAGGAGAAATTTTCAAACTTCAAAGGATGTGATTGTTAAAGAAAGTGAAAGCATTCTTAATCTGTTTTGGTAATTAAGGAAAAACTTTCACTTGAATGATGAATAAACATTATAGATTAATAATGAAAAAGATCTTATTTAGAAGGGGCATGCATTCGGCTTCAAACCTCTAAGCTCATGCTTATTTAGCAGGGACATAGTTCATGAGAACATAGCTCTTTCTCTTCACCCTCTCCTCCACACTCTCTTGAAATGTTAATCTATGTCCCTCCACTCACCTTTATTTACCAGGGACAGAGTTCATGAGAACATGGCTCTTTCTCTTCACCCTCCCCTCCACGCTCTCTTGAAGCGTTAAACTATCTCCCTCTACTCACCTCATATCTCTTGCCCTCTCAAATTAAACCTCATCTCCCAAATTCCTTTATAGCATCCACTACCGTATTCACCATCAAAGCTGCCCACCATAGTCTATTTCTTTTCTTTAGTTCTTTCTACTTCCTTCATTGAGTTTTAGGATCACACACCCGCTGCAGCCTGCACCCATAACTATGCATCTTCTTTGTCTTAAAAAATAGAAACGTCTTTTATCAAATCTCTTAACAAATCCCCTGGCTGCCAGCGCTTTGTTGAAAGCTTTCTCTCAACCACATATTGTGCACCACCCTCAAACAGAAACCAATCACGTTTCTCTCTCAATCACATTTCTGGTGAAAGCTTCAAGTGTAAGTTTTTTCCTAATTAGTTGAATCATTCCTTAATGAAACCCAATATTCCACACTGGTTGATTTCACAAGCAAACCAAAATTGAATCCAATACCAGCATCAACTAATCGAGGCACCACTAAGTAAAGAGAGCCACTACCGAGTAAAGGAAAGTGCAAAATGAACAGGCCTAGCTTCACCTACAACAAGCACAGGCATTTTAGTCACTTGATAATTTAAGAATAAATAATGAGAGCATCAAAGAATCATTCACATGATATTCCTAAGAGCATTAACAAAAGCGGATTAACTTGTATATTGTTATAATAGAGGAGAGAGTTATGTAATAAAGCCATTAATCAAAAAAGGGGAGAGTATATTACTCTTATAATTACGACAACATTCCTTGCCTCCTCAGCAAACTGATTTTCTATGTTCAATTATTGAGAAATAGACTATGTAAGTGAGATAAGGGTACAGAATACCTCCTAATAACAACAAAATAAGATGGTTAATTAAACGTAACACCATTGATAAATTTAGCTTGCTAGCCCAACAATGACGAGGGAAGAAAGATTTGAGTTTACAAAACGACAACATTCAGTAATCAACCATCTTCCATGCAAAAGATCTTAAGAAATGGAGAAAAATGTGTCTAGTACAATTTCAATATTTTTAAGCAGCGTGTGAAACCAAACCAATCACCAATTTGGAGAAGGGAAAAGGGTCTTGGCTCAACGGGGATTTTTAGTAGATTTTTTTAATAATAAAAAGTATCATTGTTTAAATAAAATTATATGATCATTATCTTTTATATATTATTTATTACATAGTACTATCTTTCACCTAACTGCTACTCAGTAGTCAATACTTAAAAAATTTATCAAAAAAACAGAAAGAAAATATAAAATAAAAAGTTGTTCTTTCTTTGAATTATATAATAGGTATACTAGCTGGCATACATAACATTGAAAAATAAACTGGCAATGTGTTCAGACGACTACCCCTATCCATTGGTACCTAATTCCAATCCCAGCAAAGCTAACAATTTCCAGATGAGAGGTCCACAATTTAATATCTTGAACCTTGAAATGAATCAGTTCTCCAGTTAACCAGACGGTTTGCTAGGGTATGAAACCAATCCTCACCAATTCTGAGTAAAACTACGTATTACCATATGACTGGACCAATATCCAAATTGGATTCCAGTCAAACTGGCTGGTCCAGTCCAGTTTAAATACTCAAATTGGCCGGACTAATATCATATTCCAAGCAAATTGCATAAAAAAGCCACAGCCAGACCAGAGAACATAATATACTACGACTATCCCATATATCCTATTTTACAAGATTTTAAATTCTCAACCTACTAAATGTTCTCAAGTGGCAAGGTTTTCCTAATCTCAGATACCAACTCTACAAACCAATAAATGGTCATAATAAAAACACCACACAAAATGTAAACTACGATGGTTCTTGTTAGCAATCTAGGTTCAACAAGATTCATATCAAACAATTAGAAAAAGATTGTATCTCTTCTGTACAACCCCATGTAAAATGTACAGTATGATTTTCATGTCACCAATACTTCCCACATGGTCATCATTGATGGAAAAGAAAAGGAATGGACACACTTATTTGCTTCTAGCTAGTGACATTTAAGCTCAACTTATAAATGTATAAAATAAATAGCCACATAACAATTCAAAAAGTTATATAACATAATGAACGCATGAAATATGAAAATCAAGGTTAAATGACAGCAATGCATTAAATGACAAAACTTGCAATACTTAAAAAGAAGTTCAAACAAAATTATAGATACCATGCAAATTTTAATAAAACAACTAATTAAATTATCAAATAGAACTTACAGCTGACTTTGATGAATCATGGCAAGCAAGACTAGCATCCAGCAGCAGAAGGCAAATATGAAGAGCTGTTGTCTGCTTTTTGAAAGTGAACCCACAAAAAGGGAGAGAGAAAAGAAGAAACAAACCCATTAACACATCTTTGAATATTTAGAAAAAATTAAAATTAAAGTAACCTATTATACCTCGTCTATGGGTTCAATATTTTGATAGAGGGGTTCCAAAACTGATAATGTCTTTGCATACTCATGAAGATGGAACCAGATGATAGCCTAAAGAGATTGAAATAACAAAATCACATAAATTAAGATATTATAATTGCAAATATATGTCTATCCAAGCAACAAGCAAAAGAGAAATGAAATGAATCTACTTAGATAAATCAACATACAATATTTAGCATTGCCACAGAAGAATCAAATTCATCTGTATACATCGTACTGGTGCTATTTGCACCTGAAAACTGATGTGCCAAAGCATTACTTCCTTTGGATCCCAAAACTACTTTATTTCCAACATTGTTAGCTGACTCTCCTTGTTCTCCAGAAGCCTGAGCTAGCTCATTGCTTTTCCTCTAAAGCAATTCCAGCAACATGAAGATGGATTAAGTACAAATAAACAGAAACGATAGCTTCAAACAGAAATTCAAATTACCCAAATTAGCATAGTCAAGATTAAATGCAAGAATTCAAAAACCGCTTCATTATTAAAGGGGGGAGGGGCCAAAATGGACAGCATCTGAAATTCCAGATATCTTTTAAAACAATGCGAGAGCTTTAGGCTAACTTCACCAAAAACCTAAGCAAGGCTTCCTATTGCCTGCAATGGACTTTACTTGATTATGTTAGATAAGAAAAAAAAACAATTCAATCCTTCTCCACTTGTGTTTGCTAAATTTAAATTTTATCATTCAGGTCCTGGTATACATCTATATTTTGCCTCCTTTAAAATTATCATAATTACAACCAGAAGAAGGATTTAAAAGTTTAATTGTCATCAATATATACAGTTTTCAACTCCAACAAGAATTAAAATCTCATCTGCTTTCTTAATCAATAAAAGAAACCAACTTCTGGCTCTACAATTATGATAATCTATCAGATACCAATCTAGATTCTAGACCAATGCACACGGTAAAATCTTGAACATTCATTCCATGAATATAAAGTTAAGTTTCTATATAGAAATTCATTGCCTTGAGGTAAAAAGGATCACAAACTACTGATATTTCAAGTTTAGAAGAGCCCAAATTATGACCCAAGGCTATCATCATCATTACCTTTTCATTATGTTTTAAATTTAATAACTCCATCATAATAATTCAATTCCAGTTTTCTAACAAATGAAGATAAATAAATAAATGCCCTCATGTACCAACCAAAAAGCAAAAATATAGAAAAAAAAAAGTTGACACTTTTCAATAAACCACAAGAACTTAAAAATAACATACCTTGACGCCATTAAGTACTTCAAGCAACTTTTTGGGATCTGAACAACCATCTCGGAAGGATTCTGCAACTGCAATATTATGAAGAACCTGAATTATGAGGATTTCAACGTTAGACATTAGTATTCAGAAAAAGGATTGCTGAAGTCAACACCAAAGAATCACTCTACATAAAGATGATAAAAATTTGGTGGGTTCATGCGTTATCCTCCCTTCCTCTAAGACTTAACAGTGCTGGCCCTGAATATGAACGACAGAGAACTTTATCTTTCTTCAAAAATTAGTGCCATATCAAAAGTCAGGAACAAAATCATCCACAAATTAAAAAAAAAAAAACCAAAACTAAAAATCTAACAAAATTTTTCAAGCCAATTAAACTGGTAAAGACTGTCCTTATCCAAAAAAAAAGGTCAAAATTCTTCTGGCAAAACCATCGAAGCATTCAAACTTTCCGTTCCAGATTGAATAAGGTGATTTTTCTAGAAGTTTAACAAATATCTACCGACATTCAACATTCTTACATTCCTACATCCCATGCACGCAGTCGGTTCCAGATGAGATTTATATTAACCAGTTGAACCAATGCACAGTAACAATTTTAGCTACAGAAGGTTCACTGCAAGTGCCTACAACCTATGGTGCCCGGGAAGCATTAAATTGAACTAAAGCACTTAAAGAAAATAAAATCGAACTGATTTATCACCTAAAGCATAATAGCATATCAATTACAATAAATCATACCACCACTCCAAGAAGTGTCGAGGCTTGAAACTTTACAGACTTAAATGATGCAGATTATAATAATGAGCGTCGAACATTTGCAGAAACATTTGACATAGAGAAACGACATTGGTAGTATCAGTATATATGCAAATGGAAAGAGGATTACCTTGGGATCATCCGGTTTCTTGAGCAAGAGCTGGTTCAAGACCTCAGCACATTCGGCGAACTTGCCAAACTGGAAATGCAAGACAGCGTCTTTGGCCAGAGCAACGGTAACGGAGAAAACAGCATCGTCAGCATCAGTGGCCGAAGACCCATCGCGGTTGGCGGTAGCAGCCGCCGTTGACGACGACAAATCTCGGCCTTCCATGCTGAGATCGAGTAATCAGAATACAAATCGTATTGGGAGGTTTTAGGGAAGGAAGAAGAAAAGCCCTAAATTGAGTGAGGAAGGAAAAGCTAGAAGTGCAATGAATCTGGATTACATTCAAAATCAAAGAAGTTAAAGAAACCCTATAGTTTACAAAATTGCAGAGGAAAAACCCTTGTTCCTGTTGGTTTGCCTGCCTGCTTGCTTGCAGAAAGAGAAAGTGAGAACGAAAACCTATTCGCCGAATCAGAGGAGGTGCTGATAGAAAGAGAAGGACTCGAAGAACGAGAGAAAGAGAGAGAGGGAGTTTCTTTCTTTCGTTTTTTTCGTAATAATTCCTACGGCACCAAAAAAATAAAAAATAAAAATGGTGAACTATTTCTTTTTTTATTTTTTTCTTCTCTTTTTTTTGTGTGCCGGGAGTTTGATTATTTTGAGGTACTTCAGGCGCAATGTATTGCCGTGTTTCAAAATCTGTAGTAAAATTTAGACACAGTAATCTTTGTTATCCACACGAGGGTTAGTCTGGTTGTGGACAACACGTGATTTGAGACTCTTGTCATTTAGAAAATTAATTAATTCAGGTAGGTATAAATTAATTTAAATATCAAATATTTTAATATTTCAAAATTATTATTATTATTATTATTTGAATAAAAATGAATTTATGAGTAAAAAAAATTTATTTATTTATAAATATAATTAATTGACATAGTATCATAATTGTAAAGAGCTGATTTAGTCCCGAAAATAAATATATGATGTATAGTTGTATATATTATTATGAGTTTGAATTTTAATTATTGTATAAATAGACAATATGGGATTTGAAAAAAAAAATATCATGGACAACCGAGTAAGTTTTCTTTTTTAAATCAACATTAGTGGGTTCTTTAATGGTTGAATGTGATAGGCATAATATATGTCAATTTAACTCATAATTTTTTTTAGAAGTTAATAATAATATTTCACGAAGGTAAAAATGTTAGTGTGTTTCACTTTTTCTAAATCTTTGTGTAAAAAAACATAAATAAAATATATATAGAGGAAATAAATATTAATAAAATATCGGTTCATCATTTTGTTAAAATTGATTTATCCTTTTTTTTCTATTATTTTCCTTTTCCAATTAAATCATGAGTGTCCACTCAAATTTATGTGCTGGATAGAACCATAGTTAAGTGTGTGTAGTAGAAAAAGAACGTATTAATCAGAAAAATTAATAGAAAATGTAACGAGCTTGAACAAAATTAAAAGTGAACTTTATTTAACATTTTAATTTTTTTCTTAAAAAAATTTCAATTTTATTAATTTTTTAAAAATCAATGCTTTTCATTAAAAAAAATGAAAATCCAATGAGTTAGTCTAAGGCCGAGATCAAGAGAATTGAAATTAGTAGATTCTTATTAATAAAGAATTGTCACCAAAAATTAAACCAAAAACATTTCAACTAACACAATTTTATTTTATCAACTGAGTTAAGTTAACCTCTGTTAAAAATTTATTTTTATTTTAGTTTTGCTCTTTTGACAAAAATGATCAAAACTATTTTTTATCTAAAACAAACTAATATTTCATCCAAATTTTGTTGAGCCCTCTTGATTATTACTTTTAGAGTGAGTTACTATTTCAATTATTAAAAAGTGTTTTATTTTTTTATTTGATTTAATTTTTCAATATTCAGTCTCTTCAAATTAATATTTTAAAAATCATTTTATTGTCAAAATAATATCTCTATTATAATTTATCTCATCTAACATATAATTGAAGTCACATTTACGAACATGATATAACTTAAAATACACAAATTTAATATGATTTGTACATAAAAAAAATAGTGAATTGTTTTTCTAGTCTTTAAAAAATATTATATTTCTCAAATTGGTTCTTCAATGTTTAACGTTTTCAATTTAATCATTTAAAAATTATTCTATTATTAAAATAGTTTGTTTATTAAATTTGTTAATTGTAATCGCTTATTTTGTTTAATAATTGAGGTAAACATTAAATGTATAGTACTACTTAAAATACTATGATTCGGTAGAATTACATTAAAAAAATAATTATTTTAATTTTTTAAAAATGCTCTATTATCAATTTGATCTTTCAATATTTAATTTTTTTAATTTAATTTTCTAACAAACATTTCCTTATGAATAGACAAAACTACTTCATTAACTATTTTAAGTGTGATTACTTATCTAACAAAACAAACAACTAAGGGTGTGTTTGATTTAATGGTGTCCAAACGTGATTTTGTCCAAATTTAATTTTTGCAGAAACTATCTTTGAGTTGCGATGGTCAAACTCCCGTTTGAAAAGGAGAAAACGGGTTTTTAAGCCCTCCCATCGCCTACCCAAACATACGCTAAGAAGCTTTGTAAAAAGATATTATTTAAATAATTATTAAACTCAAAAGTGGCTACAAAAGTTAGGAGATACCAACATACGAATTGACAAAACTACTTCATATGCTTTTCTTTGTTAACCAAATCCATTAAATTTGATTTGTCGTCTTATCCATTTAAAACAAAATAATAATAAAAATAATGTCTCTGATCTGTAGATTAATCAGCGACTAAACTACCAACTACTTATAATGTACATTATCCTCATCAGAAGGAGTCGCATAGCTTTTCTCAACATCGGCATGCAATTTGGCTTCACAATCCTTCAGATTCTTCATGCAACGCTTCATGCGAACTCTGTGTGTTTCTTTCTCTGTATACTGTATAAGCTAACTGTGGCTGGTAACTGTGATATATCCCTCCACTCATCCTGCTTCGTGTTCCCATCGCTCATTAAAATGGTTCGGGGAGAAGGACACCAGATTGCCAAAATGAACTTCCATATATAGGATTTTTTTTGGACTGCCTGAAAGGGCCTATTCTTAAAGGAGAAAATTTCAGAATGGGCCTGGTAGCCAGAACACTGATTATAATATATGGGCTTTGGAAGCAACGCCCCATTAAATGGCTGCCACGGGATAAAATCATTAATGTCACCTTGTTTTATTTAAGAAACATTATTGTAAAAAAAAAAAAGTTAAAAATTGTAATAGCTCTAAAATTTTTAAAAAATAGTATTATTTGTGTAATCCCAAAATTGCATCTTGAGTTAACTTTTATTCATGAACAAGCTTCAATATTTTACCTTCAATCATGGAAGATCCTACATGCTTGCATCATTCCTTCCAATAATTACATTACATAATCATATTAAATCCAAATAAAATAATAAAATATTCATAGCCATCTGGGCAAGTTGGATGCACCCTGGCATTCCCTAACTTTTTCCTCGGTGGGCTCTCTCACTGCACCCGTGGCATGCTAATAATTCCTGTTGGTGGGTCCATAACCCCAATTATTGACTTGCTTAAAACGCCACTATTTTGCTTAAGTGTACCCAAACTTAAATATTTTAATATTTGGGAACTCATCAAACAAGAAAATATGACGCGGTGACGTGGAAATGTAATTGGCTAAGGAACACGATTGTGTGATTGAACTTTTCAGAAAGTGATACGTGTAAGAAAGAGATAGATGTCAGAAAGTGATTTCGTGGACACAGATCAGTACCATCAAGTTATTATTTTAAGGACAAGGCTAAGGACTCTTCACATGGCATTTTATACCCAACAGCCACTGCACACGTGTCCTTAACTGCGGGAATAATACGGAAGGTCCTTCACACGTCGCCTTGTAATATATCAATTAGCAAGTTGGTTCCACGTGGTGGTCGTAGAATATTTTATTACCGTTGGATAGGACAGGACGTTGGACGCAGAACATGCTTGTCCGTAGTTACCACTTACCAATGACGAGACAAATAAGAAGGTAAGAAACTTGCAGGGCTTGTTCACCGTGGTCAATTCATGGCCATGGCTAGTATAAATACCCAATCAGTAATTCTTTCGCCTCCCACATTTGCTCTCAGGTTTCACTATTCTTTCTCACATTTGAAAAGAAACTTTGCAACACTCAGCTTCTGGTACACCTTCATCCTCCATTCCATTTGCATTTTTCTTTTTTAATTCTTATTTGCTTAGTTCATGGGAAAATTTGCGAACTTGTGCATATTTTGGAATTGGCAGACATTTTTTGCTGTAAATCGTTTCCTGTTTTAGTTTTTCAGGTAAATAAATGGCGGCTATAATTTCAATCTGGTTTTGATATGCTTTTAAGAAATTTGTTAATGGAAGATTTCTTGAATCTAAATGTAGCAACTTCTTTTAATTGCAGAGAAGCGCTAGACCGTACAGTGAGCTAAGAGATTCAAGAAGATTTGATAGTTGAAAAGATGACGATTAAACCAGCGGTTCGGATTTCCGAACGGAAACTTATCGTGAAGGACCGTACAATTCTGACCAGTGTTCAAGACAATGTGATTGAGACGTCAGCGTCGTCATCGGGCCCGGTGGAGGGAGTATTTCTTGGTGCCATTTTCGATAAAGACGACAGCAGCCACGTCGTTTCATTGGGAACTCTCAGGGATGTCCGCTTCCTCGCGTGCTTCCGGTTCAAGTTATGGTGGATGGCCCAAAAGATGGGAGATAAAGGGAGGGATATTCCTCTGGAGACTCAGTTCTTATTGGTGGAGACGAAAGATGGGTCCCACCTAGAATCCGATGACGGAAACGAGGATAACCAGATCGTCTACACCGTCTTCCTCCCTCTTATCGAAGGCTCATTCAGAGCTTGCTTGCAAGGGAACGCGCAGGATCAGCTAGAACTGTCTTTAGAGAGTGGCGACGGCGAAACCAAAGCGACGTCGTTCACTCACTCCCTCTTCATCAGCGCCGGGACCGACCCCTTTGGCACAATCCACGACGCGTTGAAAGCTGTGAAGAGCCATCTGAAGACATTCCGTCTCCGACACGAGAAGAAATTGCCTGGTATCATCGATTACTTCGGTTGGTGCACTTGGGACGCATTTTACCAGGAAGTTACCCAAGAAGGAGTTGAAGCAGGGCTTGAATCTCTCGCCGCCGGCGGGACCCCTCCGAAGTTCGTGATCATCGACGATGGGTGGCAATCCGTCGACAGCGACGAGAACAAGAAAGAAGAGAAGGAACACTCGGTAATGAGGTTAACGGGGATAAAAGAGAACGCGAAATTCCAGAACAAGGAAGATCCGAAATTAGGGATAAAGAACATAGTAAACATAGCCAAACAGAAACACGGGCTAAACTATGTGTATGTTTGGCACGCCATAACTGGGTACTGGGGCGGGGTACGGCCGGGAGTGAAGGAGATGGAGGAGTACGGGTCGGTTATGAAGTACCCGACGGTGTCGAAGGGGGTGGTGGAGAACGAACCCACGTGGAAAACGGATTTAATGGCGGTGAAGGGGTTGGGGTTGATGAATCTGAAGAAAGTGTACAAGTTCTACGACGAGTTGCATAGTTATTTGGCGAGTGCGGGTATAGATGGGGTTAAGGTGGACGTGCAGTGCATATTGGAGACACTGGGTGGTGGGTTAGGAGGGAGGGTTGAACTTACCAGGCAGTACCATCAAGCCCTCGATGCCTCCATTGCTAAGAACTTCCCAGATAATGGCTGCATTGCCTGCATGAGCCACAATACAGATGCCCTCTACTGGTAAGTAATTTATACTTCACAATAAATTACATCAGAACAAAATTTAGGGGGAGTTTCTGAAAGTATGCTCGGTATTTTTTATAAATTAGTGTCACATAATTTATTTTAAATTTTACAAAATTTAATTTTAAAATTTACAAAAATAGTAACTTATGGGAATACATGAGAAATCAAAATGAATTTCATTTAAATTTTTTCATTAATTTATTGACTCTTGAAATATAATTTTTTTTGTATGAAGTCTCTTATTTTAATGTAGTGTATAATTTATTCACTAAGTTTTAATTTGATTTCTTTTTCTCATATCAATTATGGATATTTGTTGATTTTATCCTTTTTGTTAAAAAAAATTAATTTGGATTAAAATTAAGATTAAATTGATAAAAACTAAATAAATAAAATATTAATTTAAAAATGATTCATCTGCATTTTTAAGAATTAAATATTAATTTAGTTTACGTTTTAGTGTTGGTTTTATGGTTTTTATCTGAAGCTGATGTGAATTGAATGCTATGAAACAGCTCAAACCAAACGGCGGTGGTGAGGGCTTCCGACGATTTCTTCCCTCGTGATCCGGTTTCGCATACCATCCACATAGCCTGCGTGGCTTACAACAGCATCTTCCTCGGCGAGATCATGCAGCCAGATTGGGACATGTTCCACTCGCTTCATCCCGCGGCTGAATACCACGCCTCCGCTCGAGCCATCAGCGGTGGGCCCATCTACGTCAGCGACGCGCCGGGACACCACAATTTCGATCTCCTCAAAAAGTTGGTCTTGCCGGACGGCTCAGTGCTCCGACCTCGTTTCCCGGGTAGACCCACCAAAGATTGCCTGTTCACTGACCCGGCCCGAGATGGGGTGAGCTTGTTGAAGATATGGAATATGAACAGGTACACTGGGGTGGTCGGTGTGTATAACTGCCAAGGAGCCGCGTGGAGCAGCGAAGAGAGGAAGAATACTTTCCACCAAACCAAATCGGAAGCCATCACAGGGTATCTCAGAGGCCGTGATGTTCATCTCTTGTCGGAGGCAGCCATCGAATGGAATGGCGACTGCGCCGTTTACCGCCACCGCTCAGGAGAGCTCGTGGTTCTTCCGTACAATGTGGCCATGCCGGTGTCCCTCAAAGTGCTGGAGCACGAAGTGTTTACTGTGACACCCGTGAAGGATTTAGCTCCTGGGTTGAGTTTTGCTCCTCTGGGGCTCATCAACATGTTCAATGCGGGTGGAGCCATTGAAGGCCTTCTGTACGAGGTGAAAGGTGGAAGAAGAGAACAAGATGGTGGGGCTGACGAATCGGTGGGTGTGGTGCGTATGGAGGTAAAGGGATGCGGGAAGTTTGGTGCTTATTCATCGGCAAAACCAAGAAGGTGCTTGGTGGGTTGTAATGCGGTGGATTTTGGTTATGACTCAGATTCTAGGTTGATGACTTTCAGTTTAGATCATTTGCCAGAGGAGGGACAGAAGGTTCACTTTGTTGAGATTGAGTTATGAGTTTAGTTAGATTAACTATAGAGAGGGCAATATTTGGGAAATTGATACTCTTGATCAGTTCGCCCTTTGAGTTTTTCTTGCATTTGTAAATGCCATGTTTTGGATGCATAGAAAAATGAGTTCCTTTCTTTATAGGGTATTGAAATTAATTATTATAACATTAGATGGTCATGTAAGTATTTGCACGAGATTATGCTATTTAATTTGCACTTGTAAATATTCAATTCTTTTACTTTGAATTCAACAAGTTCTAATTGCACTAGCAAAAATTTATTTTTAACAAGATTTAGTTCAGTTAGTATAATCAAATTATATTGACAAAAAGGTTTTTGATTTAATTCTACCTTACAGTAAATTCTATATTAGTATTATAACAATGTATCTCACTAATTTTTTTCCTTTAAAAAAAATATTGTTCTTACCCTCTTGAAATTTGTGTGTACGGACCACTATGATATTTGTGTTCAGTGCGGGTAGCCCATTCAGTGGCTGCGAATCATGTATGTAATTTACATACTTTTTGCAAGGAATTCATTTTCTTTCTAGTTCTTGTAATTGGTGAGTTGTGTGTTCCATTGCTGGTGATGATGAGAGAACATTTTATGAAAACAATTGCACGAGAGATGCTACTTCATACAAGTTGCTGCATCATATTGCCAATGACGGGGCAACAACTGTTCATATCAGCACGTAAAACTGGTGCTTGTGGCTGCTGCTGACAAGTCCCACACCGGAGAGTGAAGACAGCGTCTAAGCATACAGCAGTATAAAAGGCAAGAGGAGGCCCATTCCAAAGCATACCTTTCTCGGCCTTTTGGCTAAGATCAAGTGTAGTATCTGTTCTTATCAGTTTAATATCTGATACGTGGGCCATCGGCTCACATGATATTAAATTAATATTTTTAGGGGTAGAGTCCACCACGGTAGCTTGCTGCTGAGGGCTCTTGAGCGTCGCCCATGCGTTGCACTACGGCAAGGGCCTGGCGCACCCCGACAAACCAAATCTAAGTTTGTATGCCCAGCAGAACACAACGGGTTAACTCGGTGGCTGCATTTGATTGATTGTTAGTGTTCGACAATTCTAGATGTATCTGCTCAAACGTAGTACTCACGGCTCTTGTCTGTACTCTTCTTTATGTTTTGAGTCACATTTTTTCTTTTAATTTTAATGTTTAATCTATGCCTCCCAAGATTTTACCTCAAATTTAATATCTCCCTGTAACCCTTCGCGATTGGTTCTTCGCCTGATTTTGCTTCAAACTCGTCCGTTGTAAACTTGTTTATAACTTTCTAATATTAACGCTATTTATTTACGTCATTCGTGACACAAGGAATTGTTCTGAACTGTCGTATAAATTCTGCTCAGAGTTTTCTGAAGTTATGGGTTAGCTATAACGTATACACTATTACCCTTTTGCAGATGGCTAAAATCCAAGCTAGAACATAGGTAGAGTAAATGAACAGCGGGAGTGTTTGACGGTAAGAGAAAGCGGCTTGTTTTATTTACTTATTTATTTGTTAGTGCGATGGTGGGCAGAGGTAGAGGAGGCAGCTCAGGACTCGGCGATTGGGGGTTAGGGAGAAATAGAATTTGGGGAAAATTTTGAGTAAAGGAGAGGTGTATCCTGTCATTTTAGAAAGTATAGGGGATAAAAATGACAAGCTACTAAATACAATGAATTCATAAATTGTGGTAATACATTGCATTAATATTTAAATTAAGAGAAAATTGCAATTGAAGGTAAAGATGGATAAATACTTCTTCGCTTGCCGAACTTATCATTTTATATATTGCGGGGCTTGGGCACTAATTAATGCCTGAGTCGTAGGACTGTTCATACCACGGTTCACTTAAAGAATTTCATATATCGAGGCAAATAGAGGCAGTCAGGCCAATGGCATATACTTAAATAACAGTTGAAACAAACTCATGATTTTTTCAACAAACACATGTAATGTTTCTGTTGAAGATGACATCACAAGTATCATTACAAATTGAACCAACAATCTTGTGAGCCATTGAACCTTGGATTAAAATGGTGGGAGAAAATAAAGTTAATGTTACATTCCATGCTATGTACACACAGGTATAGGAATAGTAGTAGAACCTAGAAGTAAAATATAGGCATTTTCTATGCTTCTGATCAACATACTGATATTTATAAATAATCTCTACTAATGAAACCTTTTCAATTATAGGGGATTATGAACGTCAATTATGAACTCATGCCCCAGAAATCAAGATTCAGATGCTTGTCTATCACCCTGCTTAGACACTCCATCATCTTCATGATGTTGTAGAAGTAGTTGTTCCAGCACCTGACCATATCCTTCATCATCCCCCAATCCTGTTTGTTTATAAAAAGTTTCTTTCTGGACATGCCAGTCATGAGCAATCCTTTCCACATCATCTCCTACCAGTTCCTTATCTTCTGATATGTGCTTGATGTCTTGGACATCTACAACATTGCTTGCTTCTTTAAGAAAAAACAAGAAGGCAAGGCACATAGAAGTTAGATTATTGACAATATTCCATGCAGCATACGATACAGGAGAGAATTCAATGTATCATAAACTAGACAAACAGCAATAGTCAAGATAGAAAATAAAAATGAAGTCAAAATAAACTAATACAAACTTAAGAAGTTTAAATACAAAAGGATAACACAATACTAATGCATTAGTATATGGAATTATCTGGCTAGGTTATAATTTGGAAACTCAGGATTCAATATAACACTGGTTGAAGGCAATAAATTAATAATAAGTCATTCTTAGAATAGTTTCAAATACGTTTAAATCCGCATTCCATCAGCAACATTTGGAGGACAAAGCGTGGTGGTTCACCAATGTATATGTTCAGATTTAGTATGAACTTGAGCTTTTTACTTTTAGTAAAGTCTAACATCAGTGTTTTTAGTCTAAATAAGAATTAACCAAAACACTCATCCCCAGTGAATGTCATTGCATAAAGCAGTTTCTGAGGGAAAAGACTAGATCCTTATGATAAGAGTATTTTCAAGGTTTCCTGCATTGACATCTGGGCAAAGACAAACACCTAACATCATGACAGGCAGTCACTTCAAAATATAGAAATTGTCTCTCTTACCAATCACCTTATGATGTAGTATAGGAAAGATTAAAGTACCTTGAATGGCTACATTCTTAGCCTCAGCATATTCAGATGACATTTTCTTCAGCAAATTTAGGTCAGTTTCCATGCCCTGGTAAAAGGGAATTAAAACGGATGTTAGATGCAAATAAATCACAATTTAATCTAAACATAAGCTCAGGGATATGAGATTACATAAAATACATCTCTCAACAGACTGATTAGTTTCTAAAAGTTAAAGCTATCAAAATCTACTCAACTTGTTAATCTACCCAGATGAAACCAAGAGAATAGAGTAGTAGTTATCCTACATAAGGGTTACTGATCAAATCTAGTCGCACTTAAATCAGCTTTGTGCTGAAATCTATAATCAAACAGTATTCTTCCACACCAGGAATAGAGGTGTGGTTAAAATAAAAAAAGTATTGCCAAATATATAATAGCAAACCAAGTATCTAGGCAGATTATGTATGGATCTGATGACTATTGCTTCAAAGTAAAAATAGGTGTATTCTAAAGTCACGTGCCTATAACCCACCCAAGTTGGAGCTATTAACTGAGGTCAAGTTCAAAATGCTTGTTATAAATTATTCAAGAGCATTTCATGTTGTATAAGCATTTACTTTGATTAAGCAACTTGACCTTATCCAAGCCAATATTGACAACCGTCCATTAGATAAGAGATGACAAAAGAAGATTAAATTGGCTATACATAACAAAATATGGCATAAGTGTGCAGATAAATATCTACCTAATTTGTAATGAACCCCCACTTTTTGTCCCAGTTCCCCACAATTAAGAGAATTTTAAAATACTCAAAACTCTTGGAAGTACCTCCAATTATTATTACCCACTAGTTCAGGAAGACTAACAACTAGATGTAAGTTTCCCCATAAAAGTTAGCCATATGAAATCTGATGGTAAGTCACTATCATTAAATATTTATATAATTTTGCAAATCACAAGGCGCCATACTACTTACAAGGTCCATGTGGATGTAGTGCTCAATTGGAGTACTATCAAATAACCTGTCATCCAGGAGGAAAACAGGAAAATAATTAAGTTGTTGAGATAATTAATTATCATGAATATTTTGATAGAGAAAAATGGGCAGTATACTTTTCATGTGCAACTTGAATACGAGCATTCTGTAATTGCTGGAGTTGATTTACTGTCTCTGTGACTGAACCTTCCATTAAGTCAACGGAGCCAAAAAGGAACATGTTTCTTTCCAGCATTCTTTTTACCAATGTAGGAACCACTTTAATGTCTTTTGCTTTTGCATCAGCAACAAGGAATCTAAGTTTCCTTAACTCTCCTGTTAAAGAAGGATGGAAATCAGGTTAACTTGGAAAATGCTAACAAAGGAGCATCATGAACCCAAGAGAAATGCCAAACTTAATCCTTCTTTCTTCATGCCATCCACATCTCAGCCTGTTAGTGTTTATTAAACACGAATGTCAAAGTAAAAAGGATGCAATTAGAAAACTACGAAGATCACCCTTGCTGTTGCTTGACTCTGGCTCCAAAATAAATTTAAAATATAACTGGAATCTGAAGTATAAACACCTTTCTTTAGGTTCTTCATGTCAGCCATTACTAGATTTGGGCAAGTAAGAAGCCAAAAGAAAATAATAACATCAATCTGGTAGGTAGTGTAAATAAGCATATTCAAAACTTGGTTCAAAAAATCAAAAAGGAATCTTTCAAGTACCACTTTATAGACACAATGAAGCCTAGTCCATTAAAGGCGTTGCAGAACACATGAAGGGAAGGGCAAAAAAAAAAAAAAATTCTTCCATCATGCATCATATCAGGAGGCATCTGAAAATGGTAGTATCTGCCTACACATGCATGTGTGGAGCCAAACACTAAGGTAAGTTCGATAACAATGAAAAGGTTGAAGAATGTATAATTTCAAACAGTCAGGAAAAAATTATCATACCAACAGATAGATAAACTCTGAAAGGAGGTTTAAATGGCTGAGTCTCATAAAGACAGTAGAGGCAATAGAGGCCACCCAATCTGTGTGATAAAGAAGCAGTACCAACCATGTAACCTGCATTGGACCGAAAAAGAGTTGATATACTAAAATAAAAAGGCAAAGACATTAAAGTAAAACTACTACAATTGATTTGACGTATATTAGGTACTAGTGAATTTTCAGTGATAATATTATGTAGTTTACTACTGTTTGCTTTTCTGCTTTGTAAAATTTTAAGGCTTTGTGAATATCTCTTAGCATATAATAAACCTTAAAACATCCAAATTGCCATCCCAGTTGGCCAGTAAAATTGTAAAGTTATGTGATTAGCTTGCATTTACCATTAAAGCTAACAATTACTACTGTAAGAGTACATTCATTACACATGTACCTATGGAATGGGCGTACAGAGATTGCATAAAGAAGGCCAGATTGGTAGAAGGACTGGCTTCATAAATGTAGGAGAACTTCTTCAAAAGCCATACTCTCTTCAAATCAGCCAAAGTTGTTGACCCACACTATCGCCCACCAAATTTGCATGCGATAAATATTGGATGGAAATAATAGAAAACAGGCTCCAAAAAATTATAAATAATCAAGGAGATCATAAAATTAAAAACCACCTCAGTAAATTCATCAATAAGGTCATCAATATCCTGCCTGAAAGGAGTGAGATCCATAGTGAAGATTCTTAATTTGCGCCAGAGAACCAGATACCTGCTATTTGTTAAAAGAGGTGGTCAATTGTCATTACATCATCTAAAGTGGGAGAAAAAAAAAGTATAGAAGACCAAACAAGCAACTAGAACGTGAACAAGAAATTAAACAGACAGTTCAAGGCTTCTCAAACATGTTTATAAACAAACGAGTATGCTCGAAAAAAATTAAATTCCAAGTGTCCATGAAGAAAAACTTGGCATCTGTATATTTATTGTGATCTTACAATTCTTCCTCCAGGGCGAATTATTGTTAAGTTGAAAAAACATTGAATTAAGATGGATCTTAATTATTGTAATCAAGCAAGAGGGCATATGCTCATGCTTCATGAACACTTGGAATTTGATTTTTTTTCTAGCATACTTGTTTGGTTATAAACATGTTTGAGGAGCCTTGAACTATCTGTTTAATTTCTTGTTCACGTTCTAGCAAAAATTATGAAGGTGAACCTGTCCTCGAAAAGGGAGAGAGAAAAGTTGGGGGAGGATGAACAGGATGGTATGGAGTAAAAGCAAAATATTAGGAACAACAGATGCAGTTCTGGAAAAATGTTTAAGAAGGAAGAAAGAGGGGAAGATGTGGAAGGACAGATAAGGGAAGTTAGAATGCTGAATACGGCTGAGGAGGCGGGCCTTATCAAGCTCCACTCATTGCCATGATGACCATAAGTCGAAACTATTAAAGTGTGGGGTTGCCTTGACAGTTCAGGAGCTGAGAGACTTACGTCTAAAAAATAAAACCTTAATTCTTTTTCTTACGGGAACCAAAACCAAGGAAAAGAATATGAGTAATCAGAAAAGAAAGCTAAATTTTGACAAATGGAGGTGGCTAATCGTGTTGGGAGAACAGTTGGTTTATGCCTAATGTGGAAAAAGGGGGCTTAAGTCATCATTCTAAGAAATGTTAGACCTACATACAAGCCAGTATTAACCTAGATAATGAGAGACAAGGGTATTTGACTACTTTTATTTATGCGCATCCAAAAGGTAGATTAAGAAGAAAATTGTGGCAGGAAACAGCAACTTTAAAGCCAGGCACCAGGATTCCTTGGCAATGCATGGAAGATTTTAATGAGATCCTATACAATCATGAAAAAGAGGGAGGTAGGCTGCACAGTAAGATTCAAATGGAGGTGTTTATTTAGAGATTTTCTTGAACAGAATGAGCTTATGGATACCGCTCTCAAAGGCTGCAGGTTTACTTGGTGTAACATGAAAGAAGTTGGAGGGGTGAGGGAAAAAACAAACGGGCATATGGCTAATGATGCTTGGAATGTCATATAAAAAGAGGACAAGGTGATAGCTTTACCCCCAGTAATCTCTGATCATTGCCCTCTAATCCTTAAGACAAGTCAAGATGCTAGAAAGAAGGAGAGACTTTATGGAGGTAGGGGAGCAAGGATGGAACAAAGACCCCCACTCCAGGAATTATGAAGCTCAAAACAGAGCTTAAAGATGCTCAGAATGGCAGACTAGGCCCGCACACTGTTGATAATGTTAGGAGAATTCAAAAACGTATTAATAGATTATGAAATCAGGAAGAAAAATACTGGAAGCAAAGATCAAGGATTAAATGGTTAAATTGTGGTGATAAGAATACAAAGACTTTCATAGACCAAGTGTTCAAAGAAGGCAGATAAATGGCATGCACAGGATTAAATATGAAGAAGGAATATGGCAAGAGACCTAGAGTGATATCCAGAGAGTATTTCAACAGTTCTATTCAAGACTTTTTAGCACCTCTAACCCAAAGCTCTTGCCCAACATACAAGAGATCATCCTAGAAATGGTCACTCCGGAAATAAATGATGGCCCTATTAAAGAGGTCTCTAAAGAGAAGATTGAAGGAGCAGTTTTTAACCTCGGAGCAATGAAGGCCCAAAACCTGACGAAATTAATGGAGGTTTTTATCAGCACTCATGGAGCATTGTTAAAGAGGATGTTTGCGCAGCTGTAAATAATTTTTTTGTCAAAGGGCATCTCCCCAGAAGTAAATAAAACTCACATTACCCTTATTCCAAAAATTCAAAATCCTGAAAATGTTGGGCAACATAAACCCAGTAGCTGTAGTAATTTTATATATAAGATTATTACAAAAGTTATGGTTAATAAAATAAAAAATCATATGAATGCTTTAATTTCCCAAAACCAAAATACTTTTGTGAGTGACAGGCTTATTCAAGATAACATTATGCTTGTGCAAGAAGTGTTCCATTCTCTCGAGCATAGCAAAAGAAAGAAAAAACACTACATGGTCATCAAGCTAGACGTGAACAAAATGACATATTAGAATAAGGGTTTCTCAGGGATGTGATGAAAGCTTTCTAGTATGCAAAGAAGCGGATTATGCTTGTTATGAATTGTGTAACATCAGTCGCATACAGGGTGAAAGTCAATGGTACCCTAATGTCACGACCTTACTCTTTTCCCCTGAGTTTGAGCCGTGCGACACTTAGTTAGAACACTCCCCTTTGTTGCTAACTAAGTCAGCCTTTCCCAACACACCTCTCAGAAGAGAATTAAGAGATGAAAGCTAGCAAGTGAGCAAGAGAAAGAACAAGAGAACTTGAAGAATGTTTGAAAGTTCTAACACTCAAATGCTTTGTGATTCTTCGATTGCCTTACAAATGAGGGGTGAGGGGTTTATATAGGCCACCTCCCCTTATATGAATGGTTAGGATCTATTTGATCCAACGGTTCATAATGCCTCTCTAGAATATTCTAGCCTACTAGTATTTACAAGAGTTCTCTACACATTTCTAGAGAATTCTAGGACATAGTACTTCTACCATCTTCTAAAATATTCCACCACCTTCTATAGTATTCCACTACCTTCTAGAATATTCTATTAGATTCTAGAGTATTCTACTCTATTCTAGAAGACTCTAGAATGTACAAGAATTGTCTAGAAAGTTTTAGAACATTCCGGAACCTTCTAGATGCTTGCATAGAAAAGTTGCTGACTGAGCGCCACGTCGTGTCCATGTCATGCCTGCGTGGCGCTTATGTGTCGGAATGTGACACTAAGCTTGATTATTTACCCTCAAAGAGGACTAAGACAAGGAAACCCTCTATCTCCCTATCTTTATATCCTTGCAGCTGAAGTATTATCTAGATTGTTTGCTAAAGCAAATAGAGGAGAGGTAGGGGGGACTCAAGTTGGCAAGAAATGCCCCTGAGTTATCTCATCGTTTCTTTGCAGATAACTCTATTTTGTTTGCTATAGCCAACAAATAACAGGCCAACAAGATTCTATCCATTCTGGAAACCTATTTAAGAATTTCACGGCAAAAAAATTAATACAAAAAAGTTAGGCATTATCTTCAGTAGGACCTGTCCAAAGGATTTTAGGAGAGAAGTCCATGAGATTTTGGGTATGCCCATTTGAGATAACCCGAGTAAATATTTAGGTATGCCCACCCTTTGGGGTTGATCCCAAAGGCAATCTCTCAATAGGGTTATAAAAAGAATGAGTCAAAAATTGACAACTTGGAACTCTAAATTTCTATCGCAAGGAGGTAAGGAGATAATTATTAAGGCAGTAATCCAGACTATCCCCTCATATGTCATGTCTATCATCCCATTCCCAAAAACTTTTGCAGCAAGATGTGTTCAAAAGTGGCCAAGTTATAGTGGAAGAATTCAGAAAAGGAGACAGGGGTGCATTGGATGAAATGGAAAAATCTCACCAAGAGGGAGAAAGAAGGAGGGATTGGCTTTAAAGACTTTAGAAACATGAACATTGCTCATTAAGCCAAACACTTGAAGGCTGATGGTGGAACCTAACTCCCTATGGGATAAGGTTATCAAATAGCGATACTTCCCTAATTCTACCTTCCAGTAGGCTAAAAGAGGAAGGTCTAGGTCTTGGGCCTAATTGAGTATTCTAGAAGTTAGAGACCTCATAATGAAGCATTGTAGATGGAGGGAAGGAAAGGGGGACCAAGCTAGAATTTGGGATGACAAATGGCTACCGAGTGGTCAAACCCTTATAAACTTTTCTAGCAGTAGGCTTGAATTTGTTGCAAATTTGATTAATCAAAACACAAGAACATGGAACATTGAGATCCTAAGAGAGCTTACCACAAGTCACATGATGGAAGAAATCTTGGCCATTCCCATTCCATTGACAAATGCTGAGGACAAGTTAGTTTGGCCTATGTCTAAGGATGGTTAATATAACGGAAAAAGTGGTTATGAAGCTATTAGAATGCAGGTTATGGAGAATAACAGATGTAGACCTTCTACCTATGCCTCTGTAAATCCGGCACTTTGGAAACTAGTGTGGAGTTCCTATGCCCCGCTCCCCCAAAAAAAATCAAAGTATTCATGTGGAAAATCCTCAACGATGCCCTCCCCACTAGGAGCAATCTGTATAGAAGAAGGCTAGTTAGAGACCCCCATTGTCCAATTTGCAGCACATATGATGAAACTATAGAACACATGTTTCTAGAATGTGAGTGGATAAGGCCAACGTGGTTTGGTACAAATTTCTAGTGATTGGTGACTACCTGTGAAACAATGAGACTAGACATTTGGTTAAGGGAAAATCTGGAATTCTACAAATCAAAAGGGCTAGAGTTGAAAGATATTAGCTCAAAACTATTTATCCTCTTATGGTACATGTGGAAAGAGAGAATGAGCATATACATGAAACAACCAAAAATTGACTTGCATACAGTCATCAAAAAATACCAGACCCAGCAACCATCAAACCAAGGGTAGACAACAAATTTTTTTGAAGGGTCAGATGGAAATATGTATGGGAGAGGTGGAAGATCTCAGTGAAAGGTACCTCGTGAGGGGTGGGTAAAGGTAAACATAGATGTAGCCTTCTCAAGTTCCTACGAGGAGAGTCATGCTGTAGTGGTGCTAAGGGACTTGAACAGCAAATGGCTCAAATAAATTTGCTAAGGCAATGGAGGAAGCCCTAATCCTTGCTCACAACTTGGGAATCAACCAAGCAATATTTGAATTAGACTATAAAATATTAATAGATGAGTGCAATGGTTAAGTCTCAAACATAGAATTTGTTTCATGAAAAGGTGTCGATTGAGAAAGGTGCCGAGCAAAGAAGGAGATTCCAATTGCAGTGGATCCCGAGAGAAGACATTGCTCATATGGTGGCAAATCTATGTTGGGTTGCCTAAACTGGAATTGGTCTTTCCAAATGCCAAGAAGCTTGAAGACTTTGTTGGAGGAGGAAGGAGTGAGATGAGGTAGGGAATCAATTTTTTCTGAGAACAGTAGAAGGTTCCTGTTCTTTTTGTAGAGTGTGCTTCTCCGTTTGTTTGCTGGGTTTGAGTGTAGAGAACTGGACTAGGTAGTGTGTTTAGTCCATTGTTCCCTGTGTCCCTCTTCCCTTTGGGCTATCAGCTCTATTTTTGTGTATTTTCCAAAATTACTACTTGAAGCTATTTGAATCCACAAAACCTGGTGGTAGCCCAAACTTAGAAGAGGTGATTCCCAAGTGCATTACTAAAGAGATGAATGAAGAGTTTTCAAAAATAGTAACCAAAGAGGAAGTGGAAAGGATTGTGTTTAATTTAAGGGCCATGAAAGCATCCGACCCAAATGGCATGAATGGAGTTTTCTATCAAAAAAGCTTAGGGGGTGGTGAAGAAGGATATGAGCAGCACAATCAAGAGATTCTTTGAAGATGGTTTGCTTCCCAGAGAGATCAATGAAACACATATCACTTTGATCCTAAAAGTTCAACATCCATAGACGGTGGGACAATTCCGCCCTATTAGTTGTACTAACTTCAATTATAAAATCATTTCTAAGATCGTTGTTAACCGGTTGAAATCTCTTATGAATAGATTGATCTCCCATAACCAATGTACATTTGTTAGTGGAAGGCTTATACAAGACAATACCTTACTTGTCCAAGAGGCTTTCCACGTCTTGAAGCATAACAAGAAAAAGACCACATGGCCATCAAAACATGAATAAAGCTTATGATAGATTAAAATGAAATTATCTTGAAATGGTTCTAAAGGCTCTAGCCTTTGATGAAAAGTGGATTGAGCTGATTATGAGTTGTGTAACATCAGTCAGTTACAGGATTAAAATCAATGGGACTTTGGGGGCTACCTTTAACCCACTATCTCTATATTTTCTTATTTTGGCAGCTGAAGTTTTATCAAGGTATATAGCTAGAGCATCGAAAATAAGAAAGTCAACAAGATTAAGTTAGCAAAAAATGCACCAAAACTAACTCGCCTCCTTTTTGCAAACGAATCTATTCTCTTTGCAGGGGCAAATGATCAACAGGCAATCAATTTAAAAAAGATTCTATAAGACTATTCAAAGTACTCAGAACAAATGATCAACCTTGATAAATCGAGTATTATCTTCAGTAAAGCCAAACCGGTTGTTACAAAAGAAAAGATACAAAGAGTGTTCAACATGCCTATTTGGTACAATCCAAGAAGGTATTTAGGGATCCCAGCTATGTGGAGAAGATTAAAGAAACAAACTCTAAATTGGATTATGGACGGTGTGAAACAAAAGCAGTTTAACTGGAAGATAAAATTTGTGTCCCAAGAGAGAAAAGAGATACTCATTAAAGCCATGATCCAAGCTATTCCCACAAATGCTATGTCTACTTTTTTATTTTCTAAATCTTTTTGTACAAAACTTTGCCTAGAGATAGCAAAATTCTGGTGGAAAAGACAATAGTATCCATTGGGTTAATTGGAAAAAATTGACCGGGAAGAAAAGTGACGGCGGTATGGACTTTAGAGACTTTAGAAACATAAATGTTGCACTGTTGGCAAAATAAGCCTAGAAGCTGTTAGAGGATCCCAACTCCCTTTGGGCAAGCATTTTCAAACAAAGATATTTTCCAAAATCAAATTTTCAAAAAACTAGAAGGGGAAGATGTAGCTCTTCAAGTGATGAAACATAGGAGATGGAGAATTGGTAATGAGAAAAATATTAACATTTGGAAAGATAAGTGGCTCAGGTGTGGTGAATGAAAAGAAAATAACTCCAATGGCAGTGTGAAAAAAGTCACTTCTCTAATTGACCAAGCCTCTAAGACCTAGAATATTGAAATCCTAAGAGAACTGCTATCCATTCACCACATAAAAGATGCTCTTGCAACCCCTATTCTTTACTCCAATCAACCTAACAAATTCATTTGGCCTTTGGCAAGTGAGGGCTGGTATAGGGTAAAGAGTGGGTATGATAGTGCCAAGAAGGGGATCCAAACACTATCAGAAATAATGCTTCAACTTCTGCCTCAATCAACCTAAAGATATGGGGAAGAATTTAGGAGTCTACTATTCCTCCTAAAATCAAGATAATTATATGAAATATCCTCCGTAATGCTCTGCGGAGAACCTACACATAAGGAAAAATCATGAAGACTCTATGTGCCCTATCTGTAATAAGCCCCGGAAACTCGGGAACATATTTTCCTAGAATGCAGTTGGACAAGACGGGCCTGGTTTGGAGCAGATATTCAGAGTCAGATCAACCAAAGTGAAGGATATAAGCTTAATGACTGGTTGTGGGCTAAAATCAACATGAACAGTAAGGCTCGGGGTGGATGAAAAGGAAGCTATGGCGAAGTGCTTTATCATGATGTAGTTCATCTGGAAGGAGAGAAATTCTTTTGTGTTTGAACAGATGAAAATTGGTCCAAGCAGAGTTATACAGAAAACAAAATTCTTGATAACAAGCCTGACCAGTTTACAGAACAAAAACGAACATACAGAGAACAGCAATAGGGAAGGGGGTTTAGTCAGATCGGCAAAGTGGAAGCACACCCCGGATGGGTAGTTAAGGATAAACACAGATGCAGCTTTTCCTAATCAGAATGCAGAATGTTACCTCGCAGCAGTTGTTAGGGATGATAGAGGATCTCTACTCACGGGCAACGTCAAACAGAGCTCGGCACACTCGGCTTTGGAAGCGAGCAATTGAAGAACCACTAATTTTAATCAACAACCTGCAGTTGAACCGAGTGATTATTGAGTATGATTGTAAGCATATGGTAGAGGTGTGTAACCAGAAAAGAGTAATTTGTAGCGTCAATCACATCCACTGTATGATCAAGCAGGTTACCTCCAATGGAAGACAGATTAAATTTGAATGGATCCAGAGGGAGAAAAACGAAGTAGCCCACACGGTTGCTAAACTCTTCGCGCAAAGGAGGCTTCAAAGACATTGGGTCTCCCACCCACCGATTCTCAAGATGATATTGAGAAAGGAGGCTCATCTAGATGCAGAAAATCCCTAACCATTATTCGGTCCTCCGAAGCGAGCCTCGCCTGCTGATCTCTCGGGTTTTTTGCACAGAGTGTGTTGCTCTGGTTTTTCACCCTTAATTGTGTTATCTCTCCCGCAAGCCAGACTCATGGTTTTGCCGTGCAAAACCGAGTCTCCCGTGTCTCTCAGTTTTGGGCTTTTTGCCCTTTCAGTTTGTATTTAGGCTTGGCCTTTTGTCCAAAAAACAAAATTGTTTAACTCTCAATTATCTTGTATAGATGCAAGGTAATTCTGATTAATATCGTACAAAGATAAAGTGTGACATCTAATTATAATTGAAATTTAAATAATAAAAAATAGTGCAAGGTTGGTAACGGATCTCATTACCAGTTATTATACAATAATATACTACGGAAGCACCACGATGAAGTACTATTCACCACCCTTGATTCTGTCTAAAAAAACCCCAAGGGAGAGATCCTCCTCAGTTAGCACACATTCATGGGTTTAACCACTTATGTTGAACTTTCAATTATATATCACGTATATATATATAGATATAAGGTAGATCTTGTTAAAATCATAAAAACATAAAATGTCACATAAAATTGTAATTCAAAGTTAAATAATAAAAAAGAAGAGTACAAGGATCTTAGCCATCCAGGCATTATTTATTAAATGTTAATTTCAATGCTTGTATTTTGACAACCAAAAAATTTTTAAAACAAAAAAATATTTAAATAATTAATTAAATAATTCGATATAAAAATAATTGAATATTTTGTAAAAAAAAAATTATTCATGTTCCATTTTTTTTGTTATGACTTTTTTTAAGTTAATTACGTTATTTTTAACGACTTCATTCGTAAGAAAATTAATAGTAAATAATTAAAACTTTAATATAATAACACTTTTTTAGTTATAGGTAAAAGAAAATTTGATTAATGAATTTATTAAAACTGAGTAAATGGTCCACTTAATCAAAGTTGGTTCTACATTTAAAACAAAACAAAAAAATAAAGACAGACGACGAAGTTGCCTAAGTCGTATAACATGTTGGTTATGAACAAGACCAGGATGTTTTTATTCTTTTAATAGTGAGATGAACTACTTGTCTTTCAAAAGTTGATTAAATCATTGACTACTACAAATTTGCATATCCCATGTACTTTACCAACATCGATCCAATAAGTTGTTTATTTCAATATGGTATACACAGTGAGATAATGTTATTTAGTTTATATAATTAATATTATAACCTAGTATTTTTCGTCGTCACGTTTGCATATTATATTTTACTATATTAAAATTTCAACTATATGCTCCAATCAAACTTTTACATATATAGGCGCCTAAGAATAAGAAAAATAACAAGAATAAAAAAATTCAATGAATCTGAATTGTGAATTTAAATTTATTAGTTTAAAAAATTGAATTTAAATTCAATTAACATATTATGTACAATTTTTTAAATAATTATTATCATAAAAAATATGTCAAATATTTTAATAATTGAAAATTATATTATTAATTTTTTAATATCGTAATTTTATTAAAGAAAACTATATATATAAGTAAATAAAAAGGTTCGCCCAAATTTTGTGATTGGGTAAATTAAATAATAGAATATTACCGGTAGACAAGGAAAGGAGGCATTGGACAATTGGGAAAGGGGAAAGACAAAGTGGTGGGTTAAATCAAATGGACAAACTTTCTTTCAAGGTGTCGGGCATGTGTGACTGTGTTTGCTGTTGACGGTGTCAGTGATATACTGACAAAAGAGTACATGCATTTCCATGCATTTGTCGCCAAACGTGTACACGTGTAATACACGCCTCCTGACTCTACTTCCGCGCTGCTCCAACCCCACACCAAAAAACAAAATAAACATAATTAAATAAATAACGCTTGCGTTTTCAAATTCCAATTAAAAACAATTATTCTAGTAATAAACAAATATATTAAGAGAAATTATTCAAAATCTAATATTAATCATTTATGTTTACTTTTTTGTCGGCACGTGTTTGTTATTCTTACTATAAAAAAATTTGCTGTTGTTGTCTAAAAGCAAGCTAGATGGAGAAACTTGACTCTCTTTCTTAAAACAAATGCCTTTATGGCTCAATATTATTTTATTTTGGATATGTAAAATATGAACTAATTGCTAATTGGTGGTTAATAAAAAAAATTCAATATGTAATCTGCATACAAATAATCTATATAGTAGAAAATAAATGGGTTTATATAGTAAAAAAAGATAAATGGGTTTATTTATTTTCTATCAAATAAACTTTCATTTGTCATTTATAGTAGAAAATAAATATATTGATAAATAATTTTTTAATTTTATGTGTGTATGTTTTAACAATCAAGCTCTTAAATTTACGCCCTTGAATTTTTTTAAAAAATGCTAACCTTATAAAATCATTAGATAATATTAAAAATAAAAAATTATATATATATATATTAAAAATTCTGTAACTTAAATTTATAGAGATGGAAAAAATATTTATTTATTTATTATCAGAAATTATTAAAGATAAAAAAATTAAAAAAACTCGAAGCCGCATCGTTTCTTTTAGGGAGACGGGGGACATAACACTAGCTAGACAAAAGTATACTTTACTTGCTAATGCAATATTAAATATATTATATTAAATGAACTTGAAAGTAATTAAATACAGGAGAAAATATGAAAAGTAAAATAAAATAAGGGAAGGCATTGATTAGCGTTGTTTCAAATCAAGTCAAATCAAAATGAGACGGAACAAGAGAAAACAGAGTAAAAGGTCGTGAAAAACAAGAGTGTGTGTGTGACAGCTAAACAGGGGCACTGAAAGTCTAAAACAAAGAAGGGGGAAACCCATCCATCGCAGTAAATGTCGTCCATGATTTGTTTCTATGTGTTTTGTTTGTATTAGTTTGTGGGTTATTTTTTGTACATAGCAACGGGATTTTAAACTTTAAGACCAATTATTTTAATGTAATTATTTAATGCGACCGACACTCAAATTCTGTCTTTTTGTAGTGTTTGAGCATACAATTATTTGGTCTATTGTCATTTTTATAATCAGATTAAAGTATGCTCCGTAAAATTTAATCAAGAATACGCTCACTGTGCGTGGTTTTATTGTTTTGAATTTTAAGGTATAAGAAGAATATAATTGATATTTTATATAAATTAAATTAAAAGTACATTAAAAATGTTGGAATGTGAATTTTTATAATTTTAATTATATATTTAGAAATATAGAATGTGTTTGATAAATTTAATAAATTAATTTATAATTTATTTAATTATTTTATAAATTTATTTAATTAAATTAAAAGTATTTGATAAATAAATTTATTTAAATAATTTAAATTAATTAAAAATTTACAAATTATATATTATTTCAAATAACATATAATTTATAAATTTTAAATTAATTTATAAATTATTTTTATCAAACAGAATCATAATTTAAATTAGTGTTATCTTAAAATATTTTATAGTTAAATAATAATATATTAAACACGTTTTTAAAATGTGATTAGACATTCAATACACCAAAATTAAAATACCATGTTTAAAAATATCGAATCTTATCTGTTTGAATATCTTTATATTATACCATGAAATATTATAGAGACTCCATAATTTAAAAAATTTAGTAACTTATTAATTGTAAAATTTTTAATTGAATTTAAATTATATATTATATATTAATAATATTTTGTATTTTATTATTCGAGATATAATTAATAAATATTTGATATTGCTGTACTCTATCCATCCTATCATGCAATGAGTTATAATAAATTCTCATAACTTTGGGTAGATACGCAATAGTGCTGTGAAAGTGATATTCTTAATTGGGAATTATCTTTATAGTTAAACAAAAAATGTTACTATAATTACACGGTTGATTAAGAATCAAAATATTTAATTGTAAGACTTAAGTTTAATTTTTATTAACAATAATTATATATAAATATCATCATAATAAAAAATTTAAATTATTAAGTGTGATTTATTAAATGTTTCCTCCATATTAATTAGCTGGCCGACAAAGCGACCTCTGCCCCCGGAAAAAGCGGGGACTAGAACCGTGGTTAAGAATTACAGACACAGGTCACAAACTCGTAAACTAAAGGGACCGAGAAATGTCCATTTTGGCCCCCCCACCCACATCCCAGCCAGCGCCAGCGGGGTCCTCTCCCACATGCACATGCCGCCATGTGAGCCCGTAATTTTGTCTTTCCCCTTTGGGCTATGCTTAAATTTAGTTTTCGGATGGTTTAGGGTTGCCACCGTGCTTCCAACACCTGCCTCAACTGCTCGTGTCTTCCACTCGCCCTGGCATACACATGCACAGTTTTTATTTTTTATGTCTCGAGAGTTTAATGTATATTACAAATTTAACAATTGTGCAACATGATCTATTTATATTTTAAAAATAAATATTTAAATATAAGAAATAAATTTAGTAAAAATATATGGTCATGTTAAATTTTTAATTATATTTGTTATCACATATTTAAATCTTATTAATTTATGTTAATTTTTATTTCATATATTGATATTTAAAATGTTTAAAGACATAAGAGCCATATAATTATATTTTTTACTTAATAATATTTTTATGTTTCATATTAAATATGAGAAAATAAAATATAATATTATTGTATCGAAATACATTAATATTCAGGACATATAGAATACTTAATTAATCTATAATTTACATATAATTAAAGCAAAGCATTAATATAATTGAGACATTATAAAATTTATTTAACCTTAATTTTTTATAATGGTTTCGAATATTTGAATTTTAACAAAATAAAAAAATTATTTTTAAAAAATTTAACTTGAAAAGGATTTTATTAATTGTCTATCTAATTAGGTGAAAAATATAAATTTTAGTCATAAAAAATTACGAAAATCGAATGTTTACATAATAGAAATATTTAAAAAATAAAGTTCAGCTTACATAAGAATAGAAGAAGTGTGTGCGTGTTTGATATATTAATCTAAAATTTATTAACCGATTATTTATTTGAATGTTGGTTTGTTTGGATCCTTTGTTGAGCCGGCTGATGAACAAGCGCGTGGAATACAAACTTTCCGGTTTGACAAAAGGGCAGAACTTGGCTGCTTGCAGAAGCACTCATGCTACTCGTCCAGATAAGCGTCGTCCATATCTTATCTTTACACAGTAAGCTTTGTTTATTAAATTTTCAATTTAAAATCTTTAAAAATCAAAGTTTTGTATTATATATTGTAAAAGGAATAAAATTGATAAATAAATTGAGAATAATGATTAAGAGATTAACAGCAAAGGCTATATATTAGAAACCAGTTCAATTGTTGAACTTCGCATATGAGTTCTACGTACATATCATTCATGTGTTAATTAATTACAATCTTTTTTGTTTGAAGCAGTTTAATTAGCATTTAATAATATATAAAAAAATCAAATTATTTAATTTTAATCACATTGTGAAAAAAATGACAATATTTTTTAAAAAATGACAATCAGTATCCATTTATTATAAGTTTATCTCTTATATATATATATATATAAAGCATACTCGATCGATCTCTTAGACAACAAACAACTATTGATACTTAAATTTTTTAACAACAGTAGTATTAATATTCGTGGCTTAAATAATAAATGTAACACATTTATACACGTACTTTTTTAATATAAGATTGAAATAAATTTAATTCTTAAGTTTAATTTATATTCTGTTTCCTTTTTACGATGACTTCTATAACAAAAATTATTAAATTAAATACAGAATAGAGTTTATTTTCAAAATTATTCAAATTTTATTGATATATAAAACTAAATAAAAACACATCCCAACTCAAGACATGTCTTTATAGTATTAAAAAAAAAAGATAAAACATAGATTTTTTTTTTAAAAAAATTGTTTTGACAATAGAAATGTAACATGTAGATTTTTTTACATAATTAATTATTTTAGAAGTTTTTTACACATATCATGTTTTTATTGTAAAATTCAAGATAAATATTTAAACAATTTTATTTTGTTTTCATTATAAAAAAAAAAATGGGCACATCATGTGCCCCCACAAGTAGGTAACTGCTACCGTCAGATCCAGTAGGCTGTATCATTGCCGCACAAATATTGATGACTTTTCTTCCATATGGTTATTGATTATTATACCATTAATTTGGGGGTCTAATGGGATCAAACGTAGTCAGCCTTTAAATTAGGGTTCCAGAAAGGCAGGGTTCCGTAATCTGTCATCTGAGGCCCAATATTCTTTTAGGGATTGATGATAAAAAATAACATTAATTTAAAAAATAAAACATAAAAACCCTAAATTGTCCTATATATACCCTCTTCCTCTCCCCCACCTATACCTACATCTCTCTTTTTCAATCTCTTTAACTTCAAGTTTAGCCTCTCCCCGCTTGGTTTTCCCTTTCTCCACCTTTCCTTCCCCATTGGATTAGAATTAGGGTTTTGGATTTTGTTATGAAGCTTCCAAGCCATTTTTTTTAGTCATTCAAGCTTGCGGGGGCCGGGGTATTTGCCATTATGGCCCTCTTTGCACTCTTCCACAGCTTTCTTGAACTGCATCTAAGAGTTCCCTTTTCATGCATGCCCATGGCAGTGGCACTCTCGCACACCTTTGTTGCGGTTCAATAAAGCTGTGGGAGGATACAGATGGGGTCAACAACAAACTTCCAAGATAGTTTTCTGCTGTAATTAATGCTTGGTAATTCGAATTGATGATGATCTTTCTCTCTGTTTTTTATAATATTGTTGACATCATTTTAAGATTTATAATTAAAGCATTGACTTTTCTGTATATCTGATCAGAATATATGAAGACTGAACTTTTATTATAGATTTATGATGGTGGAATATTGGTGATTCACAAGTCACGAGCAGCTATGGCTTCTCTTCGATCTTCTTCGCGATTCACAAATCACCATGCAATAGTGCTTTGAAGATTGTTTTGTTTGTTTCATTTCTTTTCTCCTCTTTACTCTTACATTGTGATGCATTTTTTAGATGCAGATGTTAATTAATTTGATGTGAAGATTTTATTTTATTTATTTATTTTACAATTTCGTGGTCTGTGTTGAATAAATTTGATCAGTTTTTTTTTTCTGGTTTTAAAGTGTCTCATGTGTAGCCTCCATTGCAGGCAAAAGTTATCAGTTATATAGGGACCAAATGTCATCATTTGAGATTAATTTCTAAATGGAAACATGTCTCACTTAATTCTTTAAACCTTGGATCTGTTTCAGTCGACAAAGCTACAGGTGGGTTCGGTAATTAAATATACATTCCTGCCTGCTGAGACAGATTCAGCATATGCACATTAGCTCGTTTCTAATTTTCTATTAATTAATAATGAGTCAATCAATCCCTAGTACTCTATTCCGTCTTAAATTTTAGTGTTCTTTTATCTGCATCTTCATCCTGGCTGCTAGATCAAGATATTCTTTTTAAAATATCTGCAAGTCACAACAAACACTTTTTTGTTTTGGGTACAGAGGGATTAACTGGAAGGAACATTTTTTTAGTTTCAGTTCCCTGATGGTTAGACGATGGACCACAGAGAGAGAGAGAAAAGGGGGGGTCATGAACATGCTGTGCCTTTATCTCTGGTTTGAAGCTTCCAACAACTTATGAAAGCTTTTAAGCAATTGGTTAGTAATCCTAGAGGGGTTAGGTGAAGCTTTTATGGAAAAGAATAACCATAAGGAACTCCCCCTAACAGTTAACTCACAACTGTACTATTGAGATTTTTGCTCTGCAATAAAGAAACCCACCTAAAAATAATGCACAACCAGCAGCGTGTAGAAGGAAGGAAACTAGGGTTTTCTTTTTCCCAACTAAGTTAGAGACAAACCAAGTTGCGAGATTTGGACATTTTAACTAGATCATCACCTGCAAGTACCATTTATATCTCTTTTTATTATTTTGCTAGCTAATGTTGATGAGCATTGAGAATCAGTTTGAATCCTGAACCATGTATTTTCATGCTAAAAAAGAAGAAGAAAAGAACCCTCTTTTTTCTTTTTGAAAAGATAATGCAAAAAAGCCATATGACCATGTCACTTTAATTGCAAGATCAATATCCTAATGTAACCCACCAATCTAACATGCATATGCTGATTTGTTCCTCATTCAATGGCTTTTGATATTTTTCTATGTCTGACATACTTTTTAAGTTCTTGGGCACGATGTTTCTGCTTTTATTGGTTTCGATCTATAATTATTATTTTTAATATTCTTTGTTATTGCTATTACCCTCCTTTCCTTTAAAAGTGCCTCTTAGATCTCTCATGGTTTTCTTTGTTATTATTTGTTTCCTTTAATGCGGGTTAAGTGGATATAATATACTTGTGGTTGAATGATGTTTGGTTTGGCGGATTTGTTTGTCTAATTGTCTGATATAATCCTATGTCTCAATATCTTTTCCTTGGAGAAAGATAAAAACTGCAAAAGTTAGATTTCCTTGTGCTCCGCGATGTGGTGGAAGGTGGAGGATCGGTGAAAAGAGTTAAACGACAGAGAAGTTAATAAATTAACAGACAATTCTCTTGATCTTATCATTTCTAAATTATTAAAAAAAAAGGATTATAGCCCTTCAATTCATTGCTTTGATCTAGACTAGAAAGTCGAACATTGATTGGCTAATAATGCTACGATGAACCATTCTTCTGGTCAAGGGAGCAATTTCTAAGAGATGCAAAGTGGATGCATGCAAGCATGTGTCTATATGTTTCCTGCAATAATTTGTATATTTTTCTGCTTAGATTTGTTTATTCTTTCCAGTATATAATTTTTAAGAAAGAAAGAAAGAAAATTGCAAAGTTGATTCTTTCTTGGCATGTCGGGTTCAGATACACACAAGCTTTCTTTTTTCATGAATTAATACACCCGTTCTCTCTAATTTCCCACCATGGGTCAACATGGTATGCTTTTATTTGTTGTTGAGGCACTTTCACATTTTTTATCACCAGTTTCCTACGTCGACAATAGATAGCATGCCCTACAATTCATGGTGGGCATGCAGTTTTTTTGCTGTCACTTCTGATTCATTCATGTACCCAATCTATAGTTAAGAGTCATTTTTCTTCCATTAATTTTCACCTAATCACCATGACACAGCAGGAAAAAAATCTGATTATTTCTTGTTGGTTAGTGCAGCTTAGTTGTGGAATGAATTGGTTCTAAATTGTACAAAACGCTAGCGTGATCTTTATTTATCATCGTTGGCATGATGTTTTTATATAAATGAACCTTTTGGAAACTGGTCAGGGCTTGAGAAAAGGAAGAAGGGAAGGAAGTAAAGTGGGTCACGCGCTCATGCTCTGAATAGTAGAATGGATTTGTTTTCAATGATAAGTTTAACGTTACGTGCTAGCTAGTATTGCACCTGAAGATTCGAGGTCTTGGGAAAAAAATTGCATTTCATCATTTTATAAATTAGTTAATTAGCATTCTTTCTAAAATTCCAATTTATCATCAATAGATGTAAAAGATGTCACGGGTACTATATATTCCTCTTTCTGCATGCGTATGTCACAAATATTCTAATTATTAATTCAAGTTTTGTTTGTTTAAAAGCAAGAGAAAACCATTTATTTTAGTGATTGTTACTATTTTATTATGACACCTTAAATGAATAAGTTTGCATTCTCATGTCGTCCTAAAATTGCCTTTTTCTTTAGTTTAGTGGTTGATGACCATTTTGTGATCTTTAATTTTCAAATTACGTAAATGGCAACTTTCATTCGCTCACTTTAATTTGCTGAAATAATGACAACGAAAGCGTGTAGTAATTAAACACAACATTGATATATGAAAATTAAACTCACAAACATTTTAGTCCTAAGACAACGTTGAAATCAACATTTTCTTCAAGTAAATTAGGTTAATTATTAATACCATGGTAAGAAATAGACAGAAATAATGAGAGAAAACTTTTAACCTGCATGGCACCCCAAATGTTGCTGTTTACGGCCAGAGACATGAGAAATTATGATCACAAATATATATATAGTAAACTGCATTTCTTCTTTCCGAAAAGAAAAGCTGGGATTCAACTGTAGTCTCAAAAGCAAGCAAAAGAATAATTCCGTACTACGAAATTTGGCTCAGAATTCAGATCTTTCAAGCCTTTGTAAGCTCTGGCATTGCAACTTTCATACAATGTTGTGTCACCATTCACAAACTGAAGATTCATGTGATACTCAATGAGGTTTCGTGTGTCTGTGTTCCAAGTTCCCTCTATTTCTCTGAAAACTGTAAATTTTATAAAAGGCCATCGAATATATATAGCATATGGTGCACTGTTACGTTACTGCATATTTATATAAAAATATATTTAGTACCACCACAACTATATTAATCATATCTTTTACCAAGCACAGAAGTGCCATGCCTCTCTGTCTGCCTGGTTTTTAATCTGATTTTTGGTGGACCTACCCCTCGGGACAACTTGTTGTATTCCCTTTGGCTAAACCTTCAAAGTTTAAAACTTTTACGCCTTATAATTTGGTAAAGCTGCTCTCTTTTCTGCTGGTATCTTATTTTCTTTATGTAAACTGCTAATTCCTCCTTCCTTCTCTATGTTTCTGCATTTATAGCTACATCTCTGAATAAAATATTTATATTTTAAAACCTATGACGCTTTAAATTATATTTAAATATTATATATGTTATATCCCGTATTTCAAAACCTGTGTCAGTATCTTTCATTCTTACCTCCAACCACATTGCATTTTTTTTTCTACTTCAACGAGCAAGATTATGGTGGTGAATAAACAGTTCAGTATGCAATTTTAATTAATCATAGAGAGATGAATATCCATCACGAGAAAAAAAAACACATAAAGGGAGAGGGAGCCGAATAAACAAAACATGATCTGCAGACTAGAATAAAATAAAATTGATTAGGAAAAGATAGTTGGCAACAGAATTTACAGTAAGTAATTCAAATAAAGTGCGGGCAAGAGAAGTTGATAAGGTTGAAAACCTAGTGACAGGCTGAGCTGAACAATGAGACAGCAACTATCATAAATTACCCACATTTCAGCACCAACTTGGCTTTCTAGAGAGAAAGAGACAGCCAGCCAGCCACAGAGAGAGAGAGAGAGAGAGAGAGCGAGGGAGAGGTTAAAATGAATTGGGGGGAAAATGATGTCAGGAGCGGAGTGGTTTGAAAAATGATGTCACATGGTGACAAAGGCTAACCTTTTTCACAGAAATGTAGGAGGAGATGTGGATTCGCTAAACCAAAAGGGCCAACAGGAAGAACTATCATCATTAATGATAAAAAGGAAAAGAAGGGGAATCTTCTCTTTGCAACGTAACTTTTCATTTTCAACATTTAATTGAATCAATCAGATTTTAATAATTTTTAAGTAAAATGGGAAATTTCACCTAATTCTACAGGCATCTAGGAAACTTTATAATTATTATTATTGTTAACTCTCGAAATTTTCTACTGCCTCTTACCTTGCATGGCCAGAAAGTGTTGCATCAGATTTAAGAGATGTAGAATTAACCAAACAAAAACTTAATGGATTTGATCTCCTAATCATGGGTTTTGTTTTTTATACAATCCTATTATAATATATCAAAGAAGAAAACCCACATTAGCTTTGGCTTTCCGGATCCAAGACGCAAGAGAAAAGGTGTTTGAAATTAATAACCATACCTATTTTTTTTCGTGGAAAACTGAAGGACTCGTGGGAATTTTTTGGTGAAGCGGATCATTTTCTTCTCTTCCCTTAAAGAATAGAGAGAGAGAAATCGATTTAATTGGATCCAAGCCACAGATTCCTAGAAGGAAGAGACTGAGTGTGAGAATTACCATGATAAGGAAGACAAAAGAGCAAGTTGGGCAATTCACCGGCCGGCGTTGTTGGAAATTCTGTACTCTGAATCTGCAAAAGAGACACAAAAAAGCCTGAATTGCCATGTATTCCCACAGCTTTCTTGAGCTTCTAGGGCTTTTAATCCCGAAAGAGCAAGCTTAATTAAGATGCTCAAGAAGTTCAAGAAAGCTGTGGAAAAGCATGACCAGGACTTGAACAAAAATTGACCTCAGATCTCAATATCTTTGCCTAGCTATGCAGTTTCTTCTAGCACTGAGAAAAAGAGGGAAAGAGGTAGTAGCAGCTACCAGAGAAGAGAGTAAAGGAAGGGGCCATGCCCATACAAAGTTTCTCATGGACCACTCTACCATTTATAATCAATCTACCCAGCTTTATAGAGAGGAAGGGTGTCAAAGAGTAGGGTTCAATTTCAATATTTCACTTACAGAGGTGCTATTTACCCACAAAAATGACTTACTTTCCCGGTGAGTGCGCAGTGGGTCACATACAAACACGTCAGATGGGTAAAGAACAATAATCTTCCTAAAAAAGACAAATTAAAGAAAAGTAAAGAAATTTATGAAGAGAGAAAGAAAAAAAAAAGAATAAATAGATGATTTAATTCTGAAAAAAACCTTCCCACTCCCATCACATGCAACCATGTGAACAGGATCTCCCTTTTTATTTTATGAAAATTTAAAGGTATGGGTTGTTTATGGTCCCCAATCCTTGTATACATTTTAATGTTCCTCAATTCACCAAACCCACATATATAATTCTTGCTGATCACCAATCATTTTGCTGTAATAATATGCAGATATTTTATAAGATAGGAATAATCTAGAGTTATTAACAAAGCTCTCAGTATATATCAGAAGAGATGACATTTATGTTATGCTAACCTGGATTTTATTTTATTTTAAATATGAAAGGATTTAATTTCGAAGACACCACACAATATATATATATTGAGCACATATATATGAGGCTGCTGAATGAAGAGGCTATAATTGTACATGGGTTTAACTCCTAACTAGAGAAAAGGAGGTAAAAGAAGCAGAAGATCATAGGCATATAAAGTGGCTTTCTATTTTTCCACTTCTATTAGTGAATATGAATCCTTGAGCTTTACCAGCTATATGTGCTACACATCTATAACTAGCCACTTACAGAAATCAAGATGTACTACACCCTTGAAGTGGTTGAGTTATTAATGCCAAATGTTGGTTCAAAATTAAAAAAATGTGCCCACCTTTATCTGCACTTTTGTCTAAAGTGTGTTCAGTATTCGGCAATTTAATAACCTTCATAATGTCCATACATTTGATGTTGTATTTTTCTTTAACAAAAAAAAGAAGTAATAACTTTGCAATTTTTTTTTAAAATTCTTATATATGAACATATATACATAGAATCTATATGACTTACTTCATAGTGGGAAGAGTTGGAAATTCAACTCAAACCAATTTTAAAGATTGAATATAAAGTCATGTGAGATATTAGTTCATTTGTAATTTATAATTAGGCCTTTGTTTTTTTATTTTATAGAAATTAACTATTTAATTTTGAAATATATTTTTATATATACTCCAAAGTGTACTTACTGCTTGCATTTTCTTTTTGTTACATATGTAAAAAGTCCACGACTCTAAGTAGCTAGGAAATAGAAAAAGGACAAAAAGTATAGACTGAACTTAAGTACACCAAAATCACCCTCCCTAAGCTATATAGATATATTCTTTTTTTTTTTACATAATTTATCTTGAAAAAGATACTCAAATGATAATATATATGTCTATATCTTAAATTTTTCTATGAAACATAATTAATTTATAGAAATAATTAATTAAATTGATATATCATTTTAAAATATAAAGAAGTATGTATAATTAAGAAAGAATATATATACTGTGGGAATGTGATATGGATGAGTAGGATGTGGGACACGATGGCATAGACAGGTACAGAGAAGAAGGGGATTAGTTGGAGGCATAAATATTAAATATCAGAATGAATATGTGATAACATAAGATATTATCATGCGCGATGCTATAATGTCGCTCTTGTGCACATTGGCAACGGGTCCCTCTACCCTCCTCGTTTGGGTCACTATCCTTATATTTTTTGAATGTAATATTAATTTATTTAAAATATTAAAAAATATTAATATTTTTTCAAGAGTTCGAACTTGTGATATTATAGAGAATTTTTAATTGTTAAATTTAATCTTATTTATCACTTAAATTATAAATTTAAATATATCATTATTTTATTTTTAATAAAAAAAAATTAAACCAACAATCATTTACTCAAGTTCTTATATATATATATATATATATATATATATATATCATTTGAATTAGTCCCAAATAAATGGAAAATGATCCCCTAATTAAAGAGGGGGCGAATTTGGCACCTTATTGCTAACGTGTTGTCAATATAGCAAACTGCCGATCATTACCAAATGAATTGTGAGTTTAACTTTTTGTTTTAATTAATTAAATTATCTAGTTTTATATAAAATAAATTAAAATGCGATATATAAATAGCTTAGACTTATTATGGATCAAGTTTTGAATTTTATTTTACATCAAAATATTTTATTTTTTGAATTTAATTTTTTAAAAAAATTCATCATCACGCATGACCAAGTCCATATTTTTGCAATATTTATTGTAATTTATGAGTTATAAAATTTATTTCAATTGATGTTAAATTATTGTCTTTAATAAGTATCATTATCTTTCACATTAAATTAATATTAAAATTTTTTATAAATATTTATTGAGAAAATTAATATAAATAGAAATAATATGTTGCAATAATAATGAAAAGAAAAAGAAAAGGAGTAATTGAGAAGTAGAAGATATGAGAAAGTAAGGCGTCCGGTTGCGGAGCACCCACCAGTTAACATTTATAGTTCGGAGCAATTGTAATTGTGGGTTGGTTTGTTTAATTTGGCCGGCCAGGGAGAAAGTTTTTACCGTCTGCGTGCGGGTGTTGCTTCCTTATTCTCCACTCGCTCACTCCCACGTGTCGCTCTCTCTCTGGCCTTGCCGCCACCTCCTCTACTCTACTTCTCAATGCCAGCCAGCTTCGTTTAACAAGTACAATTAAATAAATAATTTTATTATTTTTTATGTTTATTAAATTAGTCTTTAATTTTAGTGATCAAAGTATATATTATACAAAAATATTGGCCTGGAAAATAAATGTATATTTATTGGCGGCAAATTAATTAGGCAGGATGATCAGCAGATTTACCATCACAGACAAAAATTAATTGAAAAAAAAAGAAATAAAAAGAAAAAAAGAAAATTGGGATTGTAATGCATTGCACATGATGAAGCCACTTGTTGACAAATTTGGGTTGTCACATCTTGATTCCACTCTCGTGGCTGTGCATATTTATTATTTTGTTATAATTCGCAGCTAATGCACGATGCTATTTTAGGGTACAAGTCAAATCTGCCAATAACCGCGTTGCATGAAAAAAGGTTTTATATATCATAAATTAGGATATCATAAATAGACACGCATCTAAACTTTTCTCACAAAAAAAGCAAGGGTGAGCGAATATTGGGATCGGGTTATTAATCAAATTCGATAAAAATTGGGTTATAATAAAAAAAAATTTAAAATTATCTAATTTTTTATATTATATAAAAAATTTAAATTAATTTAAATCGAATTACTTGAATTCGATTGCGTTATATTAGATTAATTGAATCGGATTAATTATTTTTAAAATAAATCATTCAACCCATTCATTCAAATATAATTTTTTTTAAAAAAAATTTAATCAATATCAACTCATTTAACTCACTCTAACTTGATCCAAAATAATTTTTTTTGTTGGATTGAGTCGGGTTGAGCAGGATGTGTTCACCTCTAAAAATAACGGTGCTAGATTTATAACTAATAAAAAAAACATAAAAAAGAAACTCTTGAAAATTGTTTTATAAAAAAAATCATATTTAAAAGTTTAGTATCTTAAAAATTAAACTTCATCTTCTTAATAAAATAAGACTCTGTGTGTGTAAACGCGCGCGCGCATGTATATATATATATATATATAGCTATAGATTTGAAAGAGGTGTAGTCATTTTGAAGAACAATCAAATACTAAAGCTCTGGCAAAGAAGAGAGAAAATTTTCAATGGAGGAGGAAAATCACTTTATTAAAGAAAGAAAGAAAGAGCAAAACTTCTTCCAAATAAGGAAGAAAAACTAGTAACAACTAAGAAGAAAGGTAAATAAATATATTTGAAGGCAGCGAGCTAGCATATTGCTGATATTTATTGGGATTCCTCGACAAGCCCACTAGAAGGTTGGGCCTTGTGTGTACATATATATAATGAAAACCAGAGCAATCATCGCTCTTATATATTTGCTAACCATCACGATAAGCCCCATGGCTCACAAATTAATTTTCCATGTCTTTTTTTTTTCACATTCTTTGTGACTTGTAAAGTGTAAATGATCTGCCTACTAAAGTTAAAAAGTGGAGACAAATGAATATATATGTCTGTACTCAATTTTATAAAAAATAATTAATATTTTCAACTGAAGTACATAAAATTCTTAATGACCAACTGAACTACCTAACGTTTTCACAACTTTTTTATTTATTTATAAATAATTTGGGAACATTTGAAAGACTTACCAAATTGCCTCGTAGAAATATTCTTTAAATCGATGAAATAGTTTTAATACCATTTTAAATTAATTAATCTCTTAGGTTAGATAATTTTAATTGTTATCCTCCAAAATCAAAGACTGCATATATGTGTCAGTGTGTCATTTGTCCTCCAGTTGATATAATATTCAAGGAACCAAGTTCTGCACTCACAGCACGTCAAACACCAAAAGTGGGGAGAGTGCTTTTCCTTGGCTTTTAGGGTTTCCACTCAGATTCAGACTGGGGACTTTGCTAGAAGGTTGAATCTGAATCACCTAGTGAGCTAGCTAGGTCACAGCCCTGCCCTCAAAGACCGACCTTTTTCAGTTCGCTTTTCTGCATAATTTGCTTCAATTCAATATAAACTTATGTAAGGAAACATTCAATGTTGTTTTAAAGTTCGGGTTCAAGAAACTTATCCATAAAAAAATAATATTAAATTTAATTATCGGTTTATTATATTATTATTCTTGTTCTTTTTTCCACTGGAAATGTATGTTAAATGCATGGTACGTAGACTATATATAAGAAAGCGTACGTGAGACTTTTGTCAGTAGAATTCTTCCATAACTGATGGCAATTAATGGTGTTGGTGTCCATTAAAAATTGCTATTCTGAAGTAGCTAGTTAGAGACTATATATATAATGGAATAATATATAATTGAGATAACTCCGGCCGGTAGCTAACATGCACATGATGCGAGTCAGAGACAATTGTAAGGTCTATTCAGTCTATGGTACAGGCCTCTCTATGTTTAGATGATCTGCGCGCAGAAGACAATTTTGAGGCTCAAACTAATTAACGTGTGAACTTGCTTCGGTTTTGAATTTGTAAAGATGCTAGCTTCTGAAGTTGACACTATAGTTAGAGGGCTCTAAGGGCCAGAAGGGGCACCATTTATTTGCAAAGTCCCTATTGTTGCACTATTCATATGCTTCTCTTTCGTCACTAGGTTGTACCGTATCTACCTATCTATATATAGCATGCCTAAGGGTTCCATTATACACATTTACTTGCTCCTCCATTCATCTCATATATAGATGCCAAATACATACAGCTATGGGAAAGTCAGAGAGATATGCTGCAGAATTCGAATCTATTCTGCCGTTGTAAATATAGCATAACCCTAGCTAGATCCTATATATTCTGCTCTATGTTTAATTTAATTTGTTCTTCAACTAATTAGCCTCTACTTTTATTTTTGTTATTGAGATAATAAATTAGTAAATCATCAATATTAAAACTAAGATTCACTACGGCCTGAATGAAGTGTTTTCCACACACAGAGATACATATATATTAATAATATTTTTAGAATGAGATAAAATTAGCAGCGATGTTTTTTAGAGAAATAAACTCTACAAGCCATTGAAAAAGTCATGCAATATGCTGTATGCAAAAGAGAGGCGTGAGAGATAAGATTGTACCCTCTTTTTATCTGTATTGAAGAGAGGGAAGTATTGTGAAAATGACAATGCAAATGGGGAAGATAAGCTAGCAAAAGAGGAGAGAAAGCAAAGGAACTGGGCCTCATGCACGAGGTTTGTAGTAAGAGAAGAGGGTGTGAGTTTTTTTGGAGTAAAAAAGGGGTCGATCCACCCAAGCGTGTGGTAGCAGAGGAGGAGCAGTGCAGAGACAGTAAAGTGATAGAAAAGCAGGAGGACAAGTTCTGAGAAGCCAGAGAGAGTGCAGAGAATGGGTATAATAAATATATATATATAATTAATAACACCCTGTTTTTAATTTCAAATGATAATTGATTGAAAGAAAGAAAGAGAAGGTCCCACATCGGGCAATTTATTTACCTCCGTCAAAATTTGTGATGGTTGACAAGTCAGGTGCACGAGCACCCCTCGCTCATATATTCTAATAATCATATGTTGTGGTACGGATCCCTCTACCTTCCCCCTATCCATCTTCTTTCCCTCTTTTTCACTTCCCATTCTCTCTTTTCAATTCTTCTTCTTTGCCTTCTCCGGTAATCCCTTTACTTCTTTATTTTCATTATCGTTCATTTCCCTGATTTCAATTTTTTCACATCAATTTAATTTAAAAATATTCATTTTATGAAAAATTAATATTTTTTCATTTGTAATCATAATTTTAGAAATCAAATCAAATCGATCAATTTAAATTAATTAATTAATGAATTATTTCAATAAATTTGTAAAAAATAATAAAAATTCGTTGAATTTATTTTAAATTATGCGAATTGAAGTTTAGTAGATCAACAGCTTAATTTGTTAAACAATTAAAAATTTATTTATGACAAAATTTGAGAACAAACAATGTGAAAGAAAAATGGAACATTCATAGTGTGTGCAGAACACGTACATGTAAATTTTAGAATTGTCCTATATTTTCTATTAAAAAAATTATAAAAAAATATTAAATGTAAAAAATAAAAGAATTTAACCATAGCATAAAGAGTTTTAAAAGATAAGAATTTTATTTATTTATAAAATATTAATTTTATAAAATTTATATTGTAATTATAATTAAAAAAAAATCTAAATCCAATTAAGAAGATGAGCTTAGATCCCAAAGGAGTCAGAGAGGTGAGTGACAGAGATGGATGCGATGGAACAGGCGACATGAAGCAAACCAAAGTACACATGGCATTGGTGGCAATCACGTGGTGCAAGTGGGGTCCAATGGGGTTGGGACCATGCTAACGAAGATGTAAGTAGGAGCATGTGATCATCTCCCAAAGCCGAAAAGAGAATAAAGCTGAACCTTAGAACGGGACGGGGGTTGATAGAGAGTGATGCAGAGGTGTGATTGTCTGTGACTTTATGTTTCCTTATCAGGTCACCCTCATGGGGTCACTTCACAACCCTCTTTCCTATTTTCCAATTAAAAACTGTTCTCGTATATTTTTACTTCTTATCAATCTTTAAAGAATTTGACATTTTATTTATTGATTATACATTTATTACTGTTTAATTATAATTTTGAGTATGTGAGTGCTATTTAGTAATTTGGTATATATATTTTTTTGTAATAAAAAATTTAGGATAATAAAAATTAGTTTATTAAAAAATCAGAGTATATTAAAAAAAGTAACAAAAATATATTTTACTATTTAAAATTTTTTTACCATAAAAGATGCTGTTTATAACAAAAATAGAATTTAAATTTCATAAATAAAAGTAATTTAATTTCGATTGGCTGAATGGATGGAGAACGGGGGCAATTGGATCCTTGTTGATAGAAAGGAACATAATTTAGACTGGAGGGGCCCTGACCAAGAAGGGCCATATAAATAGGGTCCAAAATACTCAGTTATGGTCGATCACATGCATCCATCTCTCAATTTTATTATCCAATGTTCGTATTAATTTTTATTTTATATTTTTTCTGCTTTTTTTTATTGGTTATAAAATAGGACAAGGATTCGCCCCAAAACGCAGCCATTTACTTTTCTTTTTCTTTTTCTTTTTAAAATTTTAATATATTTTTAAATTTTAATTTTTTTCAATAAATTATTTTTAAAAAATTAAATAAAAAATAAACTTTAAAAATATAAAAATTTGTTAAAAATAATTTTTTGTTGAAAAATAAAATATAAGAATTTTAAATAATTCATTAAAAAAATTAAACTTTAAAAATAAAAAATGCAAGAAAACATTGCACCTCTTTATTCATATATTTGATTTTTCAACAAAATTTTAAAGATTTTCAACAAAAAATTATTTTCAACAAAATCTTACTTTTCAAACTTTTTTCTCTAATTTTTTTTAAAACATAATTTTACAAATAATCTGTTAAAAAATTGAACATTAAAAATATATTAAAAAAACCAAAGCCTTCTTATATTTTTGAATTTATTTTTTATTTAATTTTTTAAATAATTTATTAAAAAAATTAAAATTTGAAAATATATTAAAAAAAATTTTAGAAAAAAAAGAAAGAAGAAACGCAGCCAATGGCTCCGTTTTGGAGGCACAAAAGAGAATCCGTGTCCTATAAAATATAACAAAATTTTGAATCTCAAACTTCTTATTAATTATTCTGACTTTTACTATTTTTTGGGGTCTTTTTTAATCTTATGTAAGATACATAGTTGATCTTAATTACTCCTTGTCGCAGGCTACACAGAAAAGACAAAAGAAAAAGAAATGATAGTGAGTTAGGGGAAGTGGGACCTACCATTGGATGTGTTTGGATACAGAACTAGTGGTGGTGCAGAGAAGTTCAGGGTTAAGCTCCTTCAACAAAAAACGCTGTGTTTCAGGGAAGGTGTAGGCACCCTAATCATTCTATTCATATCAGATTGGTGGACCGTAGACACCCACCTTTTCACTCGTTTATCTTTTCTTTTTGTTTAGTTTTTTTCTCCATTTTTGTTTTTTTAACAAATTATAATTAATGGATGCATACTTTAGTTAAAATTTGAATTGAAGATGTGTACTTTGAATTGAAGCAGAGCATAGGCTTTACCAAATTGAGTCTGAGTGGGCTGCCTAAAGCCAACACTTCAATGGTCTTTACGCCCAAAAACACATGTCTTCAAAGGTTGTTCCTAGCCCAACTTTGATGCTTGCCCAATGAACCACTTACAACTCCATACACACACAGCCCAAACAATATATATTAGGCACATGTTTCTCAAAAAAATTATTATAAGTAAATGCAGTGATTAGATGAAGGAGAGCTGAGAAATTATAATTACACGAAATAAGAAATTGTAATTGTACATAGTGAAAAATTATAACAACTACCGGAAGCAATATAGAAATTTCATAATTGAATAAGTTATTTCATAAAAACAAATTTCAATAATTCTAAGGTACTAACTAAGAGAAAAAAAATCAGAGCCATAATATATAATATAATAGTATATAAAATATGTATGTAAAATATGTCAATATTTGTTTTTAAGTGTCTACTAGTTATACATTTAAAATTAAACTTATCTTATACAACATCAATTTTTGAAATTGAAGTGAACTTGGTATCATTGAGTTTTATTCATACCTCAATCATCAAAACTTTAAATGCATATTCTTCAATCAAACAAAAAATGTATGCATGGTTCTATTAATTCAAAGAGTAGAATAGAAGAGGTAAGGATAGAGCGTGCACTTTTTATATGTGTATAATTAGTTCGCTATTTTTTTTATTTGGGTTTAGTCAACATGTGATGAATATGATGATTTGGAACTAAATGGCTAAAAGCCCTAAACAAAGATTGAGATTCTTCAATGTAACTTTGCACTCGACTGGCACGCTAACGAAGCATCTATCAAAACAAATATGTGAAAGCCTGAGCCTGCATGCACTAATTGGGTTTCAAAAAGGTCTGGGCCCTCGTTACTATCTGCAGCAGGATCTGTCCAACGCTAAATGGGCCCGGCTAAAAAAATTATGAAAGAAAATGTATAATTTTTTTTCCTAAAAGATAAAAGTTTTCAGAATTTATTTTAAAAAATGCACAATTTTATATACTAAACGTATTACTGTTATATGGAAACTTTATATTAATATAAATAAAATTAAAGATGGTATCATTACAATTAAAAAAAAAAAAACAAAGATGCTATGTCATGTTTGAATAGAACTAGTGATTTTTATGCTGCTATCGATGTAATAAAGTATACAACTAAAGTGATTTTCATATTTCATCAAGCAAGCATCGAATTAAAAACAAGGATTGTATAAATCTCCATTCTCACTGGTAAAAAAATGGAGTATAAAAAAAGGGTAGGGACAATCATGCATTTCAATTAACAAGCTTGTTCTGTATCCAAAAATATTCTCCTTCATGATTATTTAAACTATGCAAAGAACCAACTGACTAGAAAACATCTGGATGATAACGCCCTGGGATAGAATTGCTTTGTTGCGCTTGCTTTAGGTGCATTGTCAAGGCATAGTTATTCACCTCTAAAGTTCTTACCTGTTCCTGGTACTGGGACACTAATTGCTTTAACTGCTGCAACTCCTGGTTCCTATCTTCATACTCTTTCTGCCGTTCATGCTGTACTGACACAGCTCGCTTCAGAATTATATTTTCTTGGATAAGGGTTTCCACTTGTTCCTTTAGCAACATATTTTCCTAAAGTAAATGAAACAATAAGTACATTACATCCTCTGACAACCCAATGCAATTGGGTTTCATTGATAAAACAATGGGAGGAAAGCAAGGAAAATGGCAAACAATGAGAAGAATATGTGCATCATCGCATGGTAACTTAGTTGACTATGAGAAAACCTGGTGGAAGCTCTGTGCTGTCTCCGCACTTGATCGAGCACATATGGATTTCTCCAAAGCTTCTAGTACTCTTGAAGCTCGAGCTTTTGCATCATCAATGTTTGAGGCACTTATCATTTCTTTAACAAAAAGCTCCACCCATTCTACACCATCCATAGGATAATTTGGAGTTGCTGTTGCGTCTTCAGGAGCTGCAATTTCTGCATCAACTACAAGTTAGCTACTTCTTCCCAGCAATAACCGAAAAGTTTATTATGTATCATCACCTGTCATCAAGGACCATTTCAGCCTTAAAATTTAAAAGGATCATTTCATTCAAAAAGTTTATGTTGTTAGGAGAAAGTTCAGGAATGATTTTTATTGATATCTTTAACAACATGAACAATCAAATCATGGTCGTGACTAGTAAACATGCCTTATATATAACAATAACTGCTAGCTACATATTACAAGAGATGCTTTCCTGATTCAATTGGGGAACTAGTTACTGGGTAACATGAAAGCCAAGAGACAAAACATACTGTTGATATTTACTTAAAAATAAATGATATGGGCACATAAATTTGGAGTCATGAAATTCACAAAGTTGCAATAAGACAGATTTCAATTTTCTGTTCACACAAATCAAAATCTACCACACTACAGAATGTGAGTGATCCATTTACCTAATCCTCATCCTTCCAGAAATAGACAGAGACACCACTAATAGGCTATGGAGGTGAGAAAAAGAATATGCATTTAACAAATAATTCATTGGTAAAGTCCTATTATTTGGATCTTTAAAATAGCAATAGGGGTGAGTTCAGACTCTCTGTAGCATCATATAAAGACAGAACAAATATTTAGAATCCACATATTAAGATTAACAGATGATAGTAGGAGCAATTTAGAAAAGCAAAGTAAAATATAACCTAATCAAGCATCTATTGCAGTAGAAAACTACAACCATTCAACAATCTTGAATGTGGGTTCAACATATACATACAATTGTATTTAATGTATACCTTCCGATTGAAGTTGAGCATTTTGGTCTACTGCTACATCAGATACACTGCCAGTAGAAGCTGTAGACTTATCACCAGATCCTAACCGAAGCTCATTTAATCTTCTAATAGCAGAATCCAAATCATTACCACATTCTTCAAGAGCTTTCTCAAGAAGCTGGCATGAAAATTACCCAAATTGTTAGTAACTAGAAATATTACCAAGGCATATATTAGTAATGGACAACCTTTGAACTTTGAATAACTCAGTTCTTTGGATCACAATATTCTATGGATCATCAAATCAATAATTTAAAATAATGTCTGTTTTAGTCTAGAATAAAAAATATACAGAACTTCATTCAACAAAATCTAAAGCATGGAAGAATAATTTAAAGGGTTGTACTTTGTAATAATTGATAAGGCTGTTTTATAAACACAAAGTGCAATGCCAACTGCGTTCTCTACAGTCCCCGTCTTGATTGCTAATCCGACAAATGTTTCTTACTCCTTTAACATGTAATGCTGAAATCAAGGAATTGAACTATAGGTATTCATGAACATGTAGTACAACATTTAGGGGAAAAACATGTTGATGAACTTTTTGTAAATTTCAAGTACAAAACACCAATGCAAAGCTCGGTATTATCTTTAATCTTATCCTTTATTTTGTGTTACTTGGGGAGAAATATAAAGATAACACTAATGGGTGCTTCCTAATGGAATTAACTTGTGTACAAAGCAATATATTCACTTATTGCATATTCATGTCGGCAGCTAGTTGTGAATGGAGTTTCCCAGAGCTGAACACAGGATAGGTACCACATATGTTTCCGGAAAACAAAAACTCTTCATCTTCCAAATCCAATAATACTACCTAAAATTTGCTTTGTATTAAAAAAAAAAACCTTCAACGTTTTCCTAGCTAGATAATAGCAGATGGAGGTCCCATTTCCAACACCATTCCTTATTTTGCAACACAATAAACGTGAAGCCTCAGTATATTTATATTGCTAATGAATGTTTGTTTGGAAAGTCCGATGATGGAAAAAGCTAATCCATCAAATTAAAAATCTCAAAAAATGCTTATTGCCCCAAAAATCAAGAAGCGTACAAGATCGAAATCTTTTGAAGAAATCAAATAAGAAGAAAAAGAAAACTTGCACGAGAGTACCTGCTTGTCCATGTCAGGAAAAAAGGCCGCGAGGTGGTCGATGAGCAGCGATTGAGGGGAAGGAAGATTGGAAGAAGTCCTTGGGGGAGAGAATCGAACGGGCGAAGAAGACGAACAACGAATCCTCTTGGAAACGGGTGGAGTCGATGCAGGCAGGTCTTCGAATATGTTTGATCTCTTCCCACACACTATGGCAGACATGTTTCGGAGCACTCGTCTGCTCAGTTTGCGTCCGATCCTCCAATACCGACCCCCACCGAATTGCTCATGCAAATCCGATTTGAAGCTGCCAGAAATTATTCAATTTGCAGAGAGATCAACAAATTTAAGTTTCCTTTTTCCCTTACTTTCTCGGGAAAATAAAGTTGCACTAAGATTCAGAGGAATCGTAGCTTTTGATGGGTCTCTCTCAATCCTCGATGGATTCTTTGCTCTTCTTCATTCAATGATGCGCAATTTGTACAACCAACCATCCAATTAGACAAATCGTCCGGAAACGCACTGGTCAGGAGAAGAACCACTTAAATATTGCCACGTAAATAAATGCCTCCCTTTGGTTCTTGGGCTTCCATTACTTGGGAAATCCCGATTACAGGCCCAGCTCAATTAAGTTAAATGAAGAGAAAAGTGACGCAATTTTTTTGGGGACTAGTATATAGAAGCCTAAAAGCCAACCTTTTTTAGTCCAAAAAAAGCCCACCATTTTGACCACTTTTGGACGGGCCCCACCATTTTGACCACAAGCTGACAAACAACTTTGTTCCCAGGCCCAATCCTCATTGAAAAACTATTGGGCCAGTGTATGAGAAATCTATCAAACTGGGCCAAGTAGTTATTCTAACAGGTATGAAGGCCCAAAAAATCAAAACGTTAAAATTCACATAATATTTCAAAATTATTATATTTTTATTTATTCATTTATTTTTGTAACAGATAACTGATTTTATTCTGAGAGCAGTCTATTCAGAGAAAAACTCCGTTGTAAAGATTCCAAAATAACTAACCCAGTATTATATCATATGGCTATAGATAATCGTCATCCTATTCCTTATTTTTGGTTGATTCTCGTCCCATTAATCTTTTTATGTTATTTTTATCATCATGACAGAATAAAATGAAGAATTCACATTTTAATTCCACTAATCACATATGCTTCATCTGGAAACATCGTGAATCCATTTTTTTTTTTACCTCCAAAAGAGAGCTGATAAATACAATAATAAATTTATTATAGGAGCTCGTAGCCTATTATAAAAAAGATGCTAAGAGTATTTAATTATAGTTTGAGATATTGACGTGTAAGTTAGGGTCTAGATCAAATTCTTGTAGTTTAGGGAGTTTTTTGATATTTTTCAAAAGAGTTACCAGAATTCATTCTAAAAAAAATAGAGTTTATACTTAATTTGTATACATTTCTTTTTTTAGAATGACATCTATAGAATTTAAAGAAGTTAAAAAACCAATTAGAGTTTTGTTAGATAAAAATGTTATGGTAAAATTCTATTTTAATCTTTTAAGTTTTCAGTTAAATTCAATTTAATTTTTAATTTTTAATTTTTCTTTCGAATACATTCTTAACATTTTATAAAATTTGTTTTCAATTTTTGGGATTAATTTTATAAAAAAATAATAAAAATTTATTAAATTATCTGTTTAAATAGTTGAGTTAACAAATTTTTTTTAGTAAAAATATGATTGTTAGATATCTTGATTTCGAAATAACAAGTAAACTTTTAATTGAATAAACTATTTTAATGAATAATTTAATAAATTAAATGTTATATGTGTTGAAATTAATATTTTTTTATTAATTATTTTTATAAACTTAGTGTTAAGAACTAAAAAAAGATGCTTATAAAAGGGATTAAATCAAATTTTATTGTAAATTTAAAAAATTAAAATAGAATTAAGAGGAATCTACAAATAACTATTCTTAGTCAATGGACTCATAATTCACATGGCATTATTCTTAAACTTTAAAATTAAAGTAAGAATTATGTATTCATATTCCATTCCCATCCTTTACTTCTTTTTATTTTTTTAAATCATCTACCTCTTATGTATATATATAAAAAGAAAACAGTAGGCAACATCTTTAAGGACTTTACCAGATTCATTTCCCAACTCAGATGGTTTAATTTCATGTTCAAATGTATAACAAGATTAAGCTCTTTTCAATCTGTTTGTGACACGAATGGCATCTCCTGGTTGAATAAATGTACGATGAAGACGAAGATGACGAGGATGTTGATGCTGGACTAGATGGAACCATGTTACCCCCAAGTGGTTCGCTCTTCTGCAATGGTTTTACATGCAGACAATAAATAAGTCGTTTTTGTGGGTTGTGAATCGGAAACTAACAGCGTGTTATTATAGGGGTTTTTTGGGGCCCTAGATAATGCCCAATAGCTGTGGAGCTAAGCTACCACTCAAAATCCAATTCAAAAGTTCTGTCCTATTTGTTGTGCTCTACCATTCTATCTGCAAAAATCTAGTCCTTAGCTTTCTTTTTACTGTCCAATCATATGGCTTAGCTAATTTTATACATAATTCTTTTTTTAAAAAATTCTTAAATATACTTCTTATCCCATCAATATAAGAAAATTTATTAAAATAAATATGCAATATGCCAAATATTGAATTGAGTTAAATAATTAAAATTAAAATTTTATTTTTAAAAATTTACCTATAAATACAAGCCCTTCAATCATCTTCAAACTAATTTTTTTCATTTTTTTTCTTATTTTCACACAAACTAACCTGATTAAACACTATATGGTACCTGAATTTCTTTCCTTGCTTGCCATTATGACGATGACCTTGAGTGCCTTACACTGGTCACTATTCCAGAATCTGCCTCCGTCCCCTCTCACTCTATGACTGTGTTTGTGTGTGGTAGGGGCCTATGACGAGGACCCACACACTTAGTGGGGGCAATTGGTATCGCTTCCTTTCAACAAGACCATGTCAAGTTGCAAGCATAAATGCAGAAAAAAGAATAGGATCTTGAAATGCTTTTCATCCTCCAAAACATCATAGAATACAATTTTGTTTATGGCTGAATATTGATGAGATGACCTCTCACAGCAAGCACCCTCCTCCTCCCTCTCTGCCTCTTCCCCACTCACTCTTTTATCTTTCTCCCTTAAATATACCCTCCCAAGAGAAACCCACCTAGTTTAGACCCATTTCTCATCCATGTAGGAATATATGGCTAGAGAGAGAGAGAGAGAGAGTCTTGGGATAGCACTCAAATATGCTCTTGACCATTTTCTATTAGTTTTGACCAAACCTTTATGACACAAGCTCTTTCTGTGATTCTCTTGGAGTTGCAATAACTGACCTAATTGTTTAACAGATTGGCTTTTGCCCTCAGTTGTATCATTAGAAGAGAAAATCTTCCATGAGCATCAGCGGATGCCTTCATGAAACTACAACTAGCCTGCGTATTGTTTCTACTTACTCCCATCCTCGCCAATCATGAAAAGTTCAGAATTTGAACCAAGAAAATTCTACTGCTATGACGTATTATTTTTAAAATAATTTTTTTTTTTAGTAAATTTGATTCAAATATCATGTAGCAGAGTTAAAAAAATGCCTGGTTATTTGATCCAGGGCATAAAACGTCAGTCCTCAAGATAATGGTTTTAATTTTTATTCTCTCTCCCTTCTTTTGGTGGGGGATCCTATATCTGTACCCCATAATTTAATTTCTGAATTATTGCTTTAAGATGTACTATCAAATATTTCTGGTGCATATTAAAATCTCTTGGAAAAGAAAACAGATTATAAAACACATTTTCTACAGTTCTAAACATATGAGACGTACCATTATGTAAAAGAATACTAAAAAATCTGCATCAAATTTTGGTGTGATTTGAAGTTATTCATTTAGAAGACTTGTTTATATTTGCGAAGTTATATAATTTTTATTCAAACAATATTAATTTTGTACTAAAATACCAGTGTTAGGAAAAAAAAGTAATCATGAAAGTAATTTAACAATGATTTGCTTTTTAAGAAACTAATATTTGGATCTCCAAGTTCATCCATGATGATCAAGTTTCAAAATTGAAAATTGGAAGTAAAAAGGATTGGTGAAATATGAAACAACATCCTCAGAGCTTGAGAGAATCTAAATATTTAAACAGGGACTCAAGGCAAGGCAGAGAGATCAAGATAAAAGGGAAGTGAAAACAAGTAAAATAGTATATGCACTTACTTCAAATTAACCGCAAAGGGTTGATATTGTTAAAGCCATTGATGATGGGGGTCTCCGAAAATGCCAAAACTTTGTTAGACATGATTTGTATGTTATGGTAAATTGAAGCAGGTAAAACAGAGTAGGAGAGGGAGTGTCCCATTCCCTATCCCCCACACAAAAGGTGGTGGGAAAAAGTTCTTTTTGTACACTCTGCGATGATGGCGATGATGATGCCTGAAATCTCCAACAGCAGCAACAACAACAACACAAACACCAACGCCACCTCCCCTCTCTCTCCTTCTTGTCTTTCCATTCTCACTTCTTCTGCTGCTGCTCACTCAGTTCTCTTCTTTCGTCGTCGTAGCCATGGTTAATTTTTTCTTTTTCTTCTCATGTTTCTCTTTCGTATGCAATTTTATGACAAACCCCCGAAAGTTGTAACAATCCAGAGCCATGGAGAAGAAGTGTGGGTGCTGGGCTGTTCTGAAACGCGGCGTTAGAGGTGCGTGCAAACCCTCAGCTTCCAGAGACTCTGCTAACACTATTCCTCGTACTAGTCTGGTTTATGATGCAGGTATTTACCACTATTGATATAGGACCTGTTTCAATGGTGGAATTCGGTATTTCATTTCTAAATTTTGTTTTTCCTTTCTGATTTTGAATCTGACGGAGTAGTGGGCACATCTCCGAAATGCTCCATTTGTGCCCACTTCTGTTTATATTTCCTCTGATACTGGTAGTTTCTGAAGCTCTCCATCACTTCCTCCCTCTCTAACTCTTTCCGAGTCTGCAACAAGTTTTTACAATTTTCCAGCACTTTGTTTTGAATCCGGGTGTGCCTAAATCACGGAAATTTTCAGGCGAAGAATCTTTTGGCACGCATTTTTGTGGAGTTCAATTATGAGATGGTACTTAAAAATGATGGATCCTTTTCTGCTTTCCCAGAATCTTTGCCCACACTTCTGTTCTAATCACTTAAAACTTCGCCAACTGCATAAATCCTTTGAAGGAGTAACCACGGAGCACCTTTGAGGAAGCTAGTCCCTCTTGTAAAATCAGAAGGATTTCAATCCAGTACAAGCGTGAACGAAATTTCTAAGTCTTGGATTTTCATGATTTGCCCAGTTTTCAACTTACGCATGATTATTGCTGTTGTAATTGTGAAAAAAGTTTGTAATCAGTATAATGTTAGTTCCAATTACATTATTAGATCTCTAAAGTCAAAAATTGAAACGAAGCTAAATGCAATTATCATCTACTACTTCATGCATAAAATTGTTGAGATTGAAGAAGGAAGCCTTCACATTCTTTTATGTTGATGCAGCAACTGAGACACGATACCTGAATGCTAGTAATCGAGAGCTATGTCCTCCCAATGAAGCTCAACTATCTTGTGATAATCCTGATCCCCCATGTGAGGAAAATAAGGCTCCTTGCCACCTTCTTCAATTTTCTTTTCAGGAACTAAAAGCTGCGACTGGAAATTTCAGACCAGATAGCATTCTTGGCGAGGGTGGTTTTGGATTTGTTTTCAAAGGATGGATTGAAGAAAATGGGACAGCCCCAGCAAAACCAGGGTCAGGGGTTACGGTGGCTGTCAAAAATTTGAAACCAGATGGTCTTCAAGGCCATAGAGAATGGGTGGTTAGTAAAATATCTGCTTTGGGTTAGTAGATTGATATTATAGAAGAGTTGTTTAAGAGTTGCTGGAGATTATATTGTAACATGACAATTCATTAATGCAGGCTGAAGTTGACTTCCTTGGACAGCTTCACCATCCTAACCTTGTGAAACTTATTGGTTACTGCATTGAAGATGATCAGCGGCTTCTCGTTTATGAGTTCATGACCCGTGGAAGTCTAGAGAATCATCTATTCAGAAGTGAGGGCAGATGATTTTTTTTTTTTTACCTTAACAAATTACATGGGAATCATATAATATGTGGCCTTACTGATGAGATGAATGCCTTTTTGTAAGTAGAGATGATCTGATAATGATTTCTAAGTTGAGTGCAAATCATTTCCACAAATGATGTGGTTTTGGTTATTCTGTAACTTGTTCTTTTTTTCCTTTTTTGGGTATGTTGTCAAATATGGTTTGTTGAACTCAAAAATTGTTTTCTCTCGTCTCAAAAATGAAAAACTGGCTAGCATATGTGATGTCTTACAAAACCTTTTTCAGCAGAGATCCTCTTTAAGTACATTATAAGCAGTATCCAATGAACTGTTCCTTTTTACCCCTCCCCCACCTTCCTTTGCTCTTCCCCTCTTTTGTCTTCCATATTATTTACGAAGCAGATAGATCTGGAATATTACAATTATTTGTTCTCTTCTGATCCTTTACATAATCCTTCTATCTTACAAGAAAAGTGCTGATGTTGTCTACATTTTGAAGGAACCGTACCTCTTCCATGGTCGAACAGGGTTAAGATAGCACTTGGTGCAGCAAAAGGATTGGCCTTTCTCCATAATGGTCCAGAGCCAGTCATTTATAGAGATTTTAAAACATCAAACATTTTGCTTGATTCGGTATGTGGATAACAAGATCAGTGTCTGACATGCTTAAATTTGTTTAATTGCTTATTACGTGGAGTGTTTTATAGGAATATAATGCGAAGCTTTCAGATTTTGGTCTAGCAAAAGCAGGGCCTCAAGGAGACAAGACACATGTTTCTACCAGAGTTGTTGGCACTTATGGTTATGCTGCTCCTGAATATGTCATGACAGGTAAGAAGATAACGGTACATAGCTTGATATGATAAGAAAACTCTTGAAATCTGACACACCACAAGACAAGATCTTCTGTAAATATTGTGCTTAAAGTAGTAACACGGATAATAATTTCTGCTACAAGCAGAACATTTCTGAAAGCAGCACATGCCAATCATTCAAGTAGGCTTCTTGGTCTTGTGCTGGGCTGCAATATAATTGTTATGGACAAAACTGAAATAGTCCATCGGGTGTAATGTCAAGATGATTAACTTGACATATTTATTTATTCATATATATCAAAAATAGATAGGTAGATTAAGACGATCATGAATAAACATGTAAACATGTTAGGCTTACTTTATAATGAGACTTACCTTTGATATGCTCATGTGTTTATTATGATTTCATATGAAGATACTTTTCTTAAGTATAGAGGCATTTCTGAGACCTTTCTGTTTCTTTTTTACCAGGACACTTGACAGCTAAAAGTGATGTTTATAGCTTTGGAGTTGTGTTACTTGAGATTTTAACAGGAAGAAGATCAATGGACAAAAAGCGCCCAAGTGGTGAACAAAATCTTGTAGCATGGGCTCGGCCATATTTAGCTGACAAGCGAAAACTATACCAACTTGCGGATCCTCGCTTGGAACTAAACTATTCTCTTAAAGGGGTGCAGAAAATTTCTCAGTTAGCTTATAATTGCCTCAGTAGGGACCCTAAAAGCCGTCCTAACATGGATGAAGTTGTGAAGGCTCTGACTCCGTTGCAAGATCTTAACGACCTTGCCATCCTATCTTACCACTCTCGTTTGTCTCAACAAGGGAGGCGAAAGAAGAAAGCAGATGGAACTCCACAGCTTGCCTACTCACAATCCAAGAATATCAGGGGTTCTCCCTTGAACACTTCTAGTGGCAAGCAGCATCGACGTGATGGGAAGTGATTTCCTTCTCTCTTCGGCTGGCTCTATCATTTATTGAAACAAAGGTTGGGATGCCTCCTTTGTTATTTTATTTTGTGTGGAGACGAAAATTTTCGAGCTTTCTTAATTTTTGGGTGTTTTAAATCCATCAGGGCCAGAAGAACGATGGAATAGTATTACTATACTGATTTTCTTTAAGCCCTTTTATTAGAGAGCTAGCTAACCATCAATGTGGAACAGACCTTGCCATTTGCCTGTGCTGTAATTGAGAAAATCCTCTAAAAGTAGATGAAAGATCTTACATTTGAGAAAGTCATTTGTAGCTTTCTGAATCTATAGCTTTTAGCTGTGGGAATGGCATTCTTCTACTTTAGTGGTCAGGTTTTTATGCTCCCTCTAATTCTACAGATTATAGAATCTTACATTTTCTACACCTAAAATCTGCATGTCTCCCTTTGTCTTCAAATAATTTTCATCTTCAGTTTCATTGATAGCCGTATTTAAAATACAGAGCAGACTTTCCAAAAGTAGTAGGCGAAAAATTAAGATATATGCCCCTTTAGCCTTGACTAGTAAAATATTTGAATAATAATAATAAAGTAATAAATGGTGTACATGTGTTTGTGTCAATGATAAATTTGATGCTCTTCCAAGAAATGTTGGAACCTTCCTAATCAAATTATAAAAATCTTAATTTTCTATATATCTTCGATTAAAACCAAAAAAGTTGTTCATCATCCCTTTTGTTGGCGTAGCCTATGAATAGGCATCTTGATGAAGGGTAGTGTGCGAGAGAAATGTACCAGAATGAAGATATATGCTTGGTACCAACTTAGAAAGCATAGAAAAGTCTTTATGCAGAGCATAATTATGTGTGGACGGCATTTTGGCGATATATGTTTTCGGTGACAAATTGAATTGGAAAGCAGAACCAGACCTTACTTTAACTCATTCGTTATTTCAATCAAAGGTAGCCACAAAGTTTTATGTTTTACATCAAAGCAGCAATTATTTATAGAATATGCTTGCTGTCAGTTATGGAAACACATGCCACTTTTAGTACCAATCATGCTTTTTTCTTTTGTCCTTTCACTCTTCCTCCCTAGCTATTCCTTTGTTTTCAAGTTTCCTAGCATGACGTTGCCTTTTTGCTTTGCCAATTTAATTTTAAGTGTTTGAAATTTTATTTATAAAAAATTTAAATATATGATATGTATGAAAAAAAAATATTATTTCTATATTATTCAAGACACATAAACACATAAATTTCAACTTTTTCATATTTCTTATATCCAATTTTTTGAGAAATTAAAATTCTTCCTGGATAGTTTTCTTTTTTCTTTTCAAAATACTCTCTAAAGAAATCAAATTTAAAAGTCTGGTATTTGTATGATTGTGTATCTGATCACAATCTTGCTTTTGCCGTAGTAGATCAGCATGTTTTTATTGTAAGAAATAAAAAAATGAAATGAGATGCCCTCTACTTTCTAGCCAGATTCCATAGGTTTCATTATTAACCTTATATATAGATTACTCAGTTTCTGAGGCAGGACGCATACTTGGTCAAAAATAGCTAATTAACATCCTTAAGCTGGTGGTAATTGGTAAAGGACTGGGCCAAAGCTGATGAAAAAGATAAAGGCAGAAAACCACGAAACGCAATTTCTCATAACTCATAATTGGCTACCATTCGGTGGCGATTAGTCAAAATTAAGCCTTTCTTTTTTCCTCTCTTATTATATCAGCATGTGCCAATACGAGATGAAGACAAGCAAATTCAGTGGAGGATTTTATAATAGGTGGACCGAACCGAGGGTACACATGCATGGTTTATGAACAAAACATGACCCAAAATATACCAGCATACTGTGATTTAATTGGGCACAATATCTAAGTTTGGCCCTCGCTTGGATTCTCCGCGCCTTCGTTCTTAATACAAGAGATTTTCCTATTTCACAGTGTTGGCTTAACTGTCTCTCTCAGAAGAACGCAAAGGTTTCTGTAATTTCCATTTTTAAAATTCATAATATTTCTTGTCTTCGATTATAACTCATGAATATAATTCTTAATATTGTATGAATTTTCTGGTCAAAAATTTCATTTAAACCCAGAAATTTAAAATGTTAGCTGAAAGCTTAAAATTAATTTTATTAATATTTTTGTTTATATCCATTAAAAAAAATTGCAATTTGGGATGAGTATCTATCAGGGTTATAGTGTTATAGTTAGGGTTAGGGTTTCAGCTAAAGTTATTTTAATGAAAGCCAGAAGATTTGGAAAGATCGGAGTAGTGAAAAGAGGGTTTTGCTACTATTGTGGAAACCGGGGAACGGTTATGGACGTTATACGGCAGCATGAACGGCAACGTCGTTTCCTTTATGTGCAGCCTATTGGCAATGGGCTGGAAATGGACCCCAGATCCACCAGCTGGGGTAGTGCGTTTCTTTCTAGGGAAAAAGAAGAAAGAAAGTTCTTTTAATTTCCTCATTTTTAATGGTACTTTTATTCTTTTGGATAGCTACTAGCTAGCATTATTGGCAGTTAATCAACATATGCAACAATTTGATATTTGATTAGCCATTTATATCAGACATAATATAATCAATAATTCATATGGTATTAATTTCAGTCATAAAATAATGAAGATTTTAATATACTAGCTAGTTCAATCCCTAATTTTTTTTTTCACTTTCCAACCTCAACCCATGAAGTTCCTTTCTAAATTAAAAAAAAAAAATGTAATCCATTAGTTTCAAGCCCAAAAAATGCACACGGAACCATTGCAGGTACTACAATTGGGGTCTTGCTGATCATTTTGATTAATTTAAAATATTTTTTTTGAGTAAAGTTCTATTTTAATATTTTAAATTTGCAGTAAATTTAGCCTTTAATTTTTTTTGTTCGAATATATTTTTAATATGTTATAAATATCCTATTTTAATGTTTAGACTAATTCTGTAAAAAAATATTAATTTGAACATATATTATATTTAACTTGCTGAATTATTTGTCTAAAAAATTAATTTAATTAAAAAAATTTCTATCACTTTAAAATGAATCATTTGTTTAAAAAATTAAATTAACTAAAAATTTATTTGTTATTTTAAAATGACAACATTTAATTATTTCACTTCTACTCAGCCAAATCATACCATTAAAAGTGGATAGTTAGACGCCATAATTCCATAATTTCATGTTGACAAAGAAATATTTAGCTAAAACAAATTATTTTCTATTATTTTTTTTATAAAATTAATTCTAAAGACTAAAAAATGGTGTTTATAAAAGGTTAAAAATATATTTAAACTAAATGAAACTTTAAGGACTCAATCAAATTTTACTTCAAATTTTAAAAATTAAAATAGAACTTTAGTCTATTTTCTTTTTCTTTTTCAAACAAGGAATTCAATTCTACTATATATATATAAAGTTGGGAACTTTCGGTTATCAATAACATATCCCTCATTTTCCAATCTGTACATATCATATATCAGTTCAGTAAATACTCCAAGTCTCCAACTATATAGAGACGTGCACTTATCATCTTTATTTTAGTTAAACTTCCAAAGCTCCGATAAAAGAAAAAAAAAATCATGTTCATTCTGGTTAACTTAAAAACAGGATCATTCAACTTGTCCAATTACTTAATGGCTTATTTTAGAAAGTTCAACCACAAAGTTTTCAGTTTCATTCCCTTCAAAATGATCACAACATTTTCATCTACTTTCTCTTGCTGTTCAAACTTTCTTATTATGCCATCATTTACAATAAGAGATTCTTGTTAATTAGGCACTGCAATGTTCTCAATATATGCATGTATTCAAACTTATAATATGTATAAAAATAACAATTTCTATGAGAAAAGAGGGATAAAAGAGGAAGAAAAATTGAAAATGAAACTAGAAATGACTTATAAGTGTCTGCATTACTAAATTTCACTTTTCCCATTCCTCCTAATTTTGTTTCCTAGACAAACCATAAGAGAATGCTAGCAAGCCTTGTAATATATAATACCGTCCATACTTTCTGTCTGATCGCCCTTCAAATTGATTTCAATAGTATGCAATACTATTGCTCTTTGATCCTTGATGCCCCATGTAGTGGACTGTCTTTTATGACCGGTGAAATCGAGTTTGCAGACCAAAGGTTGGCCAAGTCTTTCAGCTCTCTTTGTGTTCAAACCGTGACATTAATTTGGTGTCTATTTTCTTATTCTCGTGCTAACTAATAATTATAACTTTTTACCAAGTACTTGATCTTGATCCTGGCATAGCATACTTTGACAGATGAGAGATTAGGAATTATGCATACTCAAAACGAAAGCAGAAACTTTTAAGAACTAATTACACCAACTCAAAGAGAATATTATTAAATTCCTAGTTTGGCAAATGAACATTTAATTTCATACCTCTATCTCCTGGTAGAAACGATCTTGGGCACTGAAGAGCAAAGGAATCAATGCACTGTGAGGAGAAATTGTAGAAGGGAAAATATATAGAAGCATACCTGCATGAGATTCCTTGTTGTAGTGCTTAAATTGAACCCAAGAGAGGGATATCTTTGATGTGAAGATTAATTATCAATGGTAATATTCTCAAAACAGAATATCTGATGAGGTGGGATAAGCTGGAAAGCAACTGATCAGGGAGAGCTAGCATAGCCAGCTAATTTGAAAAAAAAAAAAAAGTGATATTGGCGCGGCTCAATCCGAGATCGTATTTTACTGCTGCTACATGTAAATCCGTCTTCAGATTGAACCTCACCAACATCGCTTTCTCTGCTTCCCAAATCCAAAACATCATCATCATCGTTCTTTCTTATGAGATGATATAAAGCAAGCAAGCTAGCTAGCTACCATAATGCGCAGAACAAAAGTTATTTTCATCAATATTCCTCCATGGATAGGACTTGATCATCATCAAGATGTTCAAACCAGTACATATTAATGTGGTCTTGTAAAAAACTTCGAGTGGTTTTCCTAACCTACCAAAAAGAAGGGAAAATAAAGGTGGTGGTTCAATAATAATAAATAATAAATAAATAAATAAAAACCCTATATGGACCCATTGTGCAGCTAATGACAAGTTTTAGGTGGAGTTGGAGGAAGAGGATGGTGGCTGGTGGTGTTTGGGGACAGAACGATCACTATATGCTAATCAAAATTCAAATTTCTTCAATTGAGTTGCTTTCAATGCATGATCAGGTGCAACTATATTTATGCTAGCAGTATGCCTATATATGAACTAATAAAGTGAAAAGCACAAAATCCATAAATAGATTTATATTCCAAGCAAACCGAAGTGGGATCTCCACATACTGGGAAATGGACAAAAAACTCAGGAATAAGGGGTTTTTTGCCTCTGCTTTTATCTGGGACATCCAGCACTATTGGCTTTCACGATCATATATGTAGGTTTCTTTCTTTTCTCCAAAGAAATTTTAACTAGCTAGGGTTTAGAGGGATCTCAATAGAGAGCATAGCATATTCTTGGCTTACAGAGAAAAAGAAAAAAAGGGTAGTGACAAGTGATGAATGATGATGAACATGTAGTAGAGAATGAACGAACTAAACGGGTATCTGATAAGAGGAAGAAAATTTTGATCAGCTTTATGAATACGAGGGAGAGAGGGAGGTGAAGTGAGGATTGGAGGGTGGAGAGGCACAGAATGTATAATGGTAGGCTTTGCCTCGGGATGAGAAGGTGAAGAAGGTGAGTGGAATGATGTCAAGAGGGAGCAACGATTGCTTTAGGGTTTGCCATGCTTAGTTTGTACTCAATAAAAATCAAGCGTCTCTCTCTTTGCGCATGCACCTGAAATATTCTCCAAAACACAAACACACACCCAAATAAAAAAGAAAAAGAAAAAAAATTGAAACACATCCCAAACAACTCCTTCTATTTGTAGCCTTTCTTTCTAGCATTAATTATGGTTTTTAACCATTACCCTTTTTAGATCATGCTTGCATTTGCATCATTATACTTTTAGTAAGAGAAAATAAGATAGTTGGCTTATATGTCGCCTCAGATAAAGAAATCATGCTTTTACAAAAGAAATATTCATCAATTATCTTTCACTTTAATATTTAAATGGGCTATTGTAAATTTTTCGAACTTCATTCAAAATTACATTTTTTTCCCAACAATTTTAAGCACCCTTAAATTTAAGTGTTTCTTGTAGAATCTTCTTGAATTGCATTACATGGCAATGGCACATGGATCCCTTTGGACCATTTAGCGACCAAGCCCCTCTCTATGTACTATAAAAACTTCTTGAGGTTCTTCTCACAGAGTTACCGCATTCATTTAATCTCAAACATGGTACTTTTGGAAGCGTCCATTATATGTGTAGTACACAAGTTAAGTTTGTGGTCAAACTGTGTGTTTGTGGGAAGAGAGAGAAATTGGGAACATGAGTGCAGAATGTCAGCGAAGGGGATTTTGTCTAGAAAGAAGTTTCGGAACGTACAAAGTTTGCTATCTTTCACACGAACACATCAAATAGGCAAAATAGCCAACAGCCAAAAGCAGGGACACCGGCGCTAAAGGAGCCTTGCCTTGGGCCTGCACTAGGGGACACTCTTCTTGGGTTTTGCTTAACCCCACTTTTATTTTTAACTCTCCTTATTCTTCTTCGCCACTTCATCTTATTCTTCCTTTTCTTTTTGTAGGTCTAATAAAGGGGCATTCTACATGCATTTTTTTTTTAGTCTTTCTTCGAAGATTTTGGGAAGTGCAAAAGACCCTTTTAATAAAAGGGTTTGAAAACTCATGATTTGGGGCGATAAGTTCGCGTGCCACTGCCCAAACAGATTCCCCCACGCCTTGAACCATTCCCATCTTTCCTCACCAGATCCTAGGACTTTCTATTCCTACTTGCTCTTTTTCTTGGACTAAAGGCTGAGACAGAGAGAGGGAGGTCAAAAGTGAGTTCTTTGGGGCTTTCATTTCTTAATGTACTCAAAATACTAGCCCTCGTGCATGGTTGAAGAAGTGAAAGTGCAGTGGAAACATAAATTCTCAATGGTCAGTAATAATCAGAATTTGCTGGTCTTTAGGACTGATACTGTGATTGTCTCTGATCAAAAGGGTCTGTCATGGACAAGGAAACCCATTTTCTACTTATAACTAAGATTTCTAAAAGCTTAGGGGGGGCATGTTGGCCCTCGTCTAATGAACAAAGCTAACATGCTTTCTTAACTATTACTGTTCAAGAGAATATTTGAATCACTTTATGGCGTTTTCTGTTTTTCTTCCTTTGTTGATATAATACTGTTCTCTTGAATCTCTTCTGCTTCCACTTTTTTTTTTTGGGTGCTAGTTCAAAGTTTTTTTTTAATAATTACTTTCTGAAAATATTGCTTTCGTGTGGCTTAAACATTATAATTTAAATAACCTTCTGAGGCGAAAATCCACGTTCAGTTGAAAGTGCAAGATCTTGGAGGGTCTTATATTTAGCCATGAAACAAGGAAGGAGAAAGGGTTTAGGGAATAAATAAATAAATTTACATTTTGGAATGTGACGGGTATGTTTCATTCATGCATGGCAAACAGATCAAGGTTAGTTGTCTGCTTGTGAAGACAAAGAATACACATCTCTACACGAAATCCAGTTACTTCTCCTTCTCTCTCTTCCCTCCCTCTCTCCCCTATTATGCTGAACTTTTATAGCTGGAGACTCTGTTCACACATGCAGGGAAGTCTTTGAACAAAGAATCCCCATATAAATCACAGAAATTCCATAGTCCGAAGGCTTGAGAACTGACGATAACAGCAGTTGCTTCAGTAGCATGCCAAGTACAGAGAACGGTTGAAAAAAAAAAAAGAACCTTTTGAAATTTGAAAAAGGAAACTTCTGAAAGCATTTCTTAAATTGATAAAAGATGGGCACAAAGCCAATAAGGTTTCAATGTCGGCTTTAGATGTTTCTCGCAGTAGAATATAAAAGCAGAAACAACTTTTAGATATTATCTGCAATCAAATTTATTTCTGAAACTTCAGCAGATAACATGGAAAATTTCAGCCGTATATTGCTTTCTCCCTTCTTCTTCTTCTTTTAATGTTTCTCTCCGTTTTAACTCTCAGATAGTTAATTGAACTCCATTGAAACATAACCTATATTTACTTAACGTGTATATTAAAGAAATAGGTATTAGAACGAAGAACTCTATTTTTAAAAGATCAAATTTTAAGTTCATAATTTACGTGATAAGATATTAGTGGGATCAGGGTAGATTCTTTATGTTCAATTCCTATTTTAAAGGTAAAAAAAAAAATCAACCTCTTCTCCCTTTAGTTTTCATGGTAATTTAGAGTTGCACAGACACCCTACATCAGTTGGGTCATCCTTAGCTAAGATATACCATAATAATAATATCCGACCTGTTGGTCGGTACGAGAAGAACAATCATCCATGTTCCAATTGAAGTAGGACGATTTATTCATTATTTGTTTGTTAGGTGGCTGTTCTACAAACGAGTAGCGCAATGACCTGCCCACCATTCATCTTGTAGATATTCTACGACAAAAAGTCATTAGCATTCATATAATGTCTTCTTTAATCTCTACATATTGAGCAGAATAATATACAATTGTGACTTTAGTAATTACATATGAAGCATTATTTAATCGTACACACAATTGTATATTTACATATCCTTTATTAGTTTTCTGATTTTATTTTTATTAAAAATAAAAAATCATAACTGAAAATGTGTTTTGATAGAATTTAAGAAACAAAGTAAAAATTTAAAAGACATTTTTAGCGTTTTAAAAAAATGATTGATGATATTTTTGTATTTTTAAAAGAGTCTATTATAAATATTAAATAAAATTAAAACAACCTTATAATTATTGAAAATCAAACTAAAAAATCTAGTAACATTTAATGCCATTTATGTCAAATTGATTTGAAAATAATGAACAAATTTTTAGTTTCATAAAACCAAAGACTTGTAAATGAAAATAAATTTTAAAAAATGACAATAAAAAATAAAATATTATCAAAAACCAAAGACGCCCTCAGTTCATTTGCGCTCTATATATCATTTTTCTGAGTATAGGGTTTCGTTCCTATTGACTATCTAGTAAATAAGAAAACTTGAAAAGGACATAGGCAGACAAATTTTGTAGTTTGTTTTTATGTGTCTGTACAAAATCTCTCAACAGAGACAGCCTGCAATGGATCAGCGCTGGCTGTAAGTCACCTACCTCCGTTAAAATATGGAAGCTCTTCCTCATATTCCTTGGAGTTTACAATAGGCGTACAAACAGGACCCAAGGAAACCAAGTGATTGACCAAGAACTTTGAACTGTGGGAGCAAAACATAAGACAAAAAGTTTAATAAATATTTTATAATACCGAAAATGGCCACTTCAAAAGTTAAGGACTGCAAAGGAATTTGTGCTTACCAAATCAAATGGACGTCCTCCAAAACTTAGCCAACCAAGCCCAATTGAAAAAAGATCCTGGCAGAAAAGAAAATTGTAAACCAGGAAACAAATATAACCATGGAGTCTGTGGAAGCACCAAACTGTCAAATATTTATCAGACCCATAAGAGTACTTTACAGAACTTAATGGAGAAATTCTGAGACCCAATTTACAAAAATTGGTAGAACAAACCAATTATGTATAGACATAGAGGCATATCGATATACTTGGAATTCCCTTTTGACTTATATATATGTCCATAAACCTTTTATAGACTGAGTTAAATGCAGTCAGCAAATTGTTTCTTAAGAGTGACAAGCTGTACAAATAATTTAATGAGGGAGTCAACAGCCAGGAAACCAGACACGATTCACCAAATTTACAGTCCAGAATGTTTCAAGAAATTGATAGAATCACATAAATGAACAAAAGATTCATTTCTGCCTACTTTGCTGACCAAAATAAGCAAACATATTATTATTACTGACCTTCAAATTGCCACACATTGTCTGTTTAGGTGCTGATGAGTTGAGACTTGAGAGTTGTATTTATAAACACAAAGTAGTTAACAAAAAAAAACCATAACACAGGAAAGTAGCATCACATCCTGCAAAGCATTCCAATGCAGCAAATTCAATTTTGCCTCTAAATTTTCAATTGACAATTGACAGATATAACAATGCCGGGAGGTACATAATTCCTGGAAAGGTACACAGTACACACACACGTTTGTATTAAATTGAAAAATTTAAAAATGGTAAATAATCAGAAAATGGATCAGGATATTGGGGTAAACTTGCTTGCCAAGGCTAATCTTCAAAATGCTTGACCTATTGCAACTCCTATGCAGCAAGGAGACAAGCTGTCATCAACGGAGAGTGGAGATTTTCATGACCCCAGCATGTATCGAGCAGTGGCTGGAGCTCTCCAGTATTTGACAGTAACAAGACCTGAATTATCTTACTGTGTGAACAAGTTGTGCCAGCATATGCATCATCCTTTGGATATCCATTGGAAAGCAATGAAAAGGGTGTTAAGGAATCTTAAAGGTAATGTTGATTTTGGTCTTCTGTTACAATAGTCTTCATCCATGGATCTCATCGGGTCCTGTGATGCTGACTGGGCTGCAGACCCAGCTGATCGAAGACCCATCACAGCTAATTGCATTTACCTTGGCTCTAATATGATATCATGGACGTCCAAAAAGCAGCATGTGGTCTCTCGCTCTAGCACATAGGCTGAGTATAGAAGTTTGGCAAACTCTGATGCTGAGATGACTTGGGTACAATCAGTTCTTAAAGAGCTTAAAGTACAGCTGCCAAGTGTTCCCATTATCCACTGTGACAACTTATCAACTGTTAATGACTTCTAATCCTATCCTTCACCAAACAACAAAACGTATTGAACTAGATCTTCATTTTGTAAGAGACAGGGCCATACAAAAAGAAATCATAGTGAGTCACATTTCTTCTGAGGATCAAATTGCTGATGGAATGACAAAACCCCCTGTCCCGAGTCTCATTTGAAAGGTTTCGGACCAAACTCAATGTGATCAAACGCCCACTGAGTTTGAGGGGGGCTGTGAGTGCGTAAGATAGTTTAGCAGCTTGATAGATTGTTAAATACTGGTTAAGTTTTTATTAAGATGAAAAGCCAATGTGGCACATGTGAATATAGTGATCAGAGGGGAGAAGTTCCTATATAAATACTGCTACTGTACTTTTTCTGAATGAATGAAAAATATCCTTCAGTTTCGTTTCTCTTCTTCTCGTCTCTCTTACTCTGTTTCACTCTACACACACACTTGCACATGATACCCGTATATGTAGATGTGGGTGAGAATTTTCTCCACCGCCGCAGCATCACAATTTCTAGAGTTTTCACCATCGACTATTTCTGCACCGCTTTATGCTCCTAGCTGGTAGATGTTTCTGGATATCTCCCTTTTCTTGCTTGGTCAGCAACTCTAAGATTTTCTAGAGCACGTGCTGACTCTAACAGATGACATCCTAAAGGAAGCAAAGTCGCTTCAGTTCCTTAAAGCTACCATTCAATCCTCAAATATTTTACACCAGATTGTTCCCAACTCCCAGTTTCTTTGAATGGGGAGTTCAGACTTATTATATAACATTTTCAATATTTTAAAGATATATACAAACTTTAAAATAAAAGTTCCGTGGTATATTAATATTTTTATTATATTCCTTAACAAATATATATAATACTCTCTTTTTTTTATTATAAAAATATATATAAATTTCTTTCAAATATAAAAATAAAAATAAAAACATTACAATTTAATTTAAATATCTTAAATATGATTGAAGAGAAATATACAATAAATAAATAAATCACTTTTTCAATTTTTTTTAAATTTCAATCAAATTTACAAACAAATAAAATTAATATTTTGATAACTAAAATTACTTCATAATTATTTTAGAAAAAAATAATTTGTATTAGAGAACATTAAATTAAAAAAAATTATCAGAGAGCTATTTTATTTTATAATTTATTTAAAATTTTTGTGATATTTAAATTAAATTATAATATATTTTTTATTTTTAAAAGATATTTATTTATATATATTTTTATAATAAAAGGAATGAAAATATAATAAATGCATTAACTAATGGAGAAGATATTTTTATTCTCTATTTTAATTTTAAATAAGATTTGTGTATATTTTTTTAAAAAAATTATATAATAAATATATTAGTCATTGGAGGAAAAATCAATTTAATCTATATGTAATTATAGATCTTCCTTATATATATACACGTAAATAGTCTTATTATTGTCTTGATAATTATTTATTGTTTGACATAATATATGTACAGTGATAATCATATTAAAGAATTGCCTTCTAATATTTAGTATGTTAAATATCATTATTTAAATTATTTTAAGATTTAAAATGTTTATATTTAATATGATAATTAAAAATATCAAAGAACTGATATAATTTATATTTATAAAAAAGTTCTAAGATTATATATATATATATATATATATATATATATAGACTGGGATTTTTATAAGATTTGAATATTATAAAAAAAATAATTGTGTGAATTTTTTTTTTGTTTTTGGTGATTTTATCTGAGAGTTCAGCGAATCGTTGAATTTTTTTTGTTTTATTTTTTCCGAATAAAACTGAATTGGATTTGTTATGTAATTTCCAAGCCCAATAGATAAATGGACAAAAAAAAAATTCGTCAGTGTGACGGAGACGCTGTGTGCTATTCACTGGGAGATTCTACCCGGCGGAGGGTAAGTGCTCAGATCCGCAAACCAAAACGGGACAATAAGGCCAAAGAATGCGTCAATCTTGACCGTTTATTTGGGCTTCTATCGACATCCAACGGTAAAAATTCGATGAAATTCCTTTCGTGCCCGCGTCGAAAACAAGTAGCGTGCGCGCGTGATGACCTTTACCCTTCTCTCTTTCCGTTATTTTTCCCGCAACTCGGATTTTCCTACGTCTAGAAGACAACTCTCTTTCTCTCTTCTGTGTTTTCAATATCAGCAAATTCGCCGATGCAGGAAACTGAGCTGCACGATTTGTCAGACGACGCCGATTACGCTGCATCGCAGCAGCAGGTAAGAGCTTTGTCATTGTCCTTCCGAGTGTCTCCTCACTTGTTGCTTTCTTCGATGGAATCGCATTGAATTAGGGTTAGGTGATTCAATTGAATTTTTTCGTATATGCGTTGTTTGATTCCTGATTATCACAAATTTAACTGAGGCAAGGAGTTTGAGTGGTTTTGTTAATTTGGATTAGGGGTCTGCAAGCGTGATGTTGCGGAGCGACAGTCCTAAACAGAGTTCATCTAGTGAGCCAGACAGTTCTCAGATAGTGTTTCTGAAGGACAATGTTGCAATTCATCCGACTCAATTTGCTTCCGAAAGGATTAGTGGAAGACTGAAGTTGATTAAGCAAGGCTCTTCTTTGTTTTTGGTAATCATCGATTGTTATATTTGTACATTCCTTATTGGTGTGTGCGGTTTGTTGGTTATGGAAATGTCTATTGTTCTCTTCATTGTAGACATGGATACCTTACACAGGGCATAGTTCAAATGCGTTGCTGTCTGAGAAAGGTAGTTTGCATTTAGACTTTGAAATTTTCCTTATATAGCTGTTATATATGCTGAAGTTTATTCAATTCCTTATGTAGACAAAAATCTTTACACCATAAGGGCGGTGCCCTTTACTGACATCAGGTCCATTCGAAGGCACACTCCAGCACTTGGATGGCAGTATATCATTGTTGTTTTATCATCAGGTAATGTTGAGCATACGAACCTAATAGATTTAATTGTGTTTTTCTTTCTCCCATTTTACCGTTTCTTTCCTCCTTGGATGATTTTGATGTTCTGTCTCTTATTTATGTGTATTATACTTGAATAAATCATGGAGGGTGTTGGATTGTTATATATCTATTTTGGATTTTGTCATAGTACATGAGATGGGGACTAAATTTTCTTATTTGAGGTATCGAGCAGGATTTTTTTTTTTTTTTTTTTTTTTTGTATAATAGGTAAGTTAAAGTTCGTGTTTGTGTTATGCACTTTTGTTGGTAAATACAACTAATATTCCAGTTTACAATTCCCTTTGATTCAATGTGCAAGTTGGTAGAAAGTAGAAACACTACCTCAATCTCCACGAGCAAACTCTAAATAGGTTGATCCATGGATGGCCTGTTCAATCAGAGTAGTTATAGTTACTTGGTTGTTGAAAGTTGAAAAAAATTGTATTTAAGCGTAAAAAACTGAAAAGAAGTTGGCTCTTTTATCTGCATTAAATATAAAATGGAAAAGGTATTTTAAAGTAGGTTATAGATTAGTTTGTTATATTTATGTGCAGTGCACTAGATTTACTATATCATTAACTATCATGTTACGGGGATGTGTAATTCTTTAAAAGTTTAGGAAATGGATATAGTAAGGTTCTTTTTGATAAAACAATATAAATTTTGTTTCTTTGTTTATACAAATTAATAGTGTTAGAAATAATATTAAAATATATTACATTCTAGAAATTTATTTTTAGTAGCACTAAAATTTAAATGATTCAAGCGAGTAACTGTTGACATGTTTTAGTGTTTTTTGCCTAGTTTAGATGCAAACTAAAATGGATTCTAAACATTTTTTAAATGCAAGAAGAAACGTTGTCATTTGTGTTTCAAAATGGATTAAAAAATGAAACAAGTGAGTAACTGTTGACATACTTAATTGCATTTCAAAATGGATTCGAAACATTTCTGCCTGTGTTGAGATTTGAGACTAGATGAGATGCTTAGCCAAAAGAAATTTGAAAAATCAAGGATGCAGGGTCATTTTCATTTGTGTGAGACACAGAAACATATCCTATGCATTTCCACATGAGTATTGAAGGAAAATTGCTGCATCTTTGCTTCCTGGATCAATAACTACTTAATTTTATATTAGTAATAATTTTTGTTCTGCCAAGATCAGAAGATCTCCAACCAAATCTTGTTCTGGCATTAAATTGGAAGTAACTTAATCATTGTTTTTTTAAATGATCTTATGATAAAATTTCATAAATTGAAAGGATTTTGTTTCATTTTCATATTTTTCTGTTCAGTGTTTGGATGTAGCTTGTACTGCACTAAGTTTCTGAATATCCATATGCTTTCTCTGTTGAAGTCTCTTGTGGCGCATGCGTGATCTCTTTCAATTTTTTTTCTATATCTATTTTAAACACTTTGACCAGTATTGATTTAATAAGTAAGATGTTTGTTCTTAGTTGGCACTAATTTTACTTTTAAGGCAGAATTACTCATTATTTTTTGCATGACTCTGTCTTTATCATGTTTTGTATGTTGTGTAAATAAAATATTTTTGCAGGACTTGCATATCCACCTCTGTACTTCTATAATGGAGGAGTCAGAGAATTTCTTGCCACAATAAAGCAACACATTCTTCTTGTGAGGTTAGTTTCTTGACTAGTGTCTTCTTTTGTCTTCTTCCAAATATTGTTGATACAATTACCAGTCTCTTTATGATATACTTGAAAATTTGAAATGTACCTTTAATTGAGAAAGGATGGGGGTTATAAGCTTGGCCCCAAGCCCTTTTCAAAAGGAGTTATTTGACTCCATTGCTCGTTCTTATCCAATTAATTAAACACTTGTCTGCTGAAGGGGTTGGGAGAGAAAGAAAAACCTAGAATAAGATTATGATAATGTTTTACTTTGAAAAGAAAAAAGTAAATAACAAAGGGAGAGATATGCCTGTTACCATCATGTCATAACATTTCCTAGCTCTGGGTAGCCTTTTTTCTTAGCTAATTACTTGCAGATGTGTTTCTCTTGGCTTTATGATTAAAAGGTAAGATATCCTGGATGTGTGTAGAAAATTCATTCATAGTAAGCTTATATGGTAATTTAGTGCTTTCAGGGGGGTAGCAAATGGCAAGAAGTCGTTAGCTTTACAAGGAATTTTTTTTCTTTTAATTGACACGTATGATTCTTGAAGATTGACTTGAAATATGTTTTAAATCCCTCGAAAAGACTCATATGTAGAGTTCACTCAATTTTTTTTAAGTTGGTGAGCTTTTTCCTGCTGGCTTTTCCTTTTTACTATATTTTCCTCTCTTCTTTGCTGTTTGCATTTTGCAATAACTATCAGCTGGCATGTCTCGGAAAATGAATCAAGGCTGTCACCAAAAAAGAAAGAATCAAGGTGTTTGAAACTTTTTGTCAAGGATTACTTCAAGTTAAAAGCTTAAACTATTAAGTGAAACTTTATGAATAGTTATTATAATCTCTAACATGCTGCCTCACACAAAAACTTTTGGGCTTGAAGTGTGGACAAAGCACAGTTCACCTACTTTGTGTTGAAACTTAATTTTAATTAAAAGATGGAAACAACCAGGATTAAACTTTTAATCACTTGATCATTGAGGTTTTGATACCATGTTAAGAATCACGTCGCTCAAAAGCTAAAACTGTTAAATAAAAGTTCATGAATAGTTTATTATAATCTCAAACACTTTTCATAGTTCCTAGAGTCTCTGCAAAACTATTGTTATTCATTTTATTGGCATAAATTCTATCTTGTTTAACCAGTTAATTAATGTTGGTTATTTTATAAGTTCTCATCTCAATAATCGTGGACTGTAATTATAGCTTGTCATGTGGAGAGAGATGAGCTGAGGGACTTATTCTTGGATTTTAATATTTACTTTTCACTATAGTCTTGTATTTTTGTTATGAAGAGAGAGATGGGCTGAGAGACTTATGGTTAGAATTTAATAATTACTTTTCACTTTAATCTTGTAGATAGCTGTTGCTACTGTTGTTGTTTCTGTATACTTTAGATGATGTGTTTGTTTCCCTGTATGAAAATTGACGGACCTTCAGTTGGACATTTCTTGATTGTCATTGTAAAGCTTTTTTATGATTAATGCTATGTGCAAGTCTTAAAGGGTCGTAACACTTAACCTCAAGTGGTCAGCTGTGTGACATGTCTTGTGACACCTTAAGTTTGATATAGTTTGTCATGCTGGTGATCATCATGCCATTCTTTTTGGTACATTGGATTTATGGTGCCCAGTACCACTAATCTTTTCCTCTTTCACATGCATCAGATCACTTTCTTGCTGCAATTAATATAATTCTATATGCTTCCAGATTCATTGCCATGTTTATTGTGTCAAGAAAAACATATCAATAATGTACTACTATAATTTTTTGATAACTTCTGTTGCAAATTTGATTCTGTTTGAGTGCCATTTTCAAGCACATAATTTTAAATCTCTTGTTATGCTACATTTTCCAGATCTTCAGAAGATGCAAATGTGTTCCTTGTGAATGATTTTCAGAATCCTCTGCAGGTATGCTATATTCATGTAAAGTTGTTTGATTGGTTTTAGCAACTGGGTCGTTGATGTATAGTCTCTCTATAGCTATATCCCCAATATATGCAGCAACATATACATCAGTAGTGATACATATTTGTGAGTCAATCATTCCTCACTTATTCTGATAATCAAAATATTAAATTATGGCTCATAGAAATGTCATCCCACGTTCTCACTATTAAATTTTCAGTTTATATATGTACACACACATATTTATGTATGTTTGCTGGCATAAAGGAAGAAAGAATAAGAAGAATGTTGGTGCTTACATTTGAAATTTCTGCGTGGGTCTCTGAAATCTTACTTGTAATTTATCTAATTGAATTCCATGCCCTTTTATTTGGCTTGCTAAACTTTCTCATGCTTGGATTGGCTTCCAGAGGACTTTATCTTCATTGGAGATGCCCGGGGCTGTTTCTATTGCTTCTGGACCTTCTAACATATCAGTTAATGAGTCCAATTTGAATGAGAATCAAGAGAGGATTGATAGTGGTGCCAGTGCCATTCTTTCTCATTACCACGGGAGACCACAATATAAAGTTGATCCTGCTCGAGATTTTTCTATTCATGTTTTGGAGACGTTCTCTCTTGTGACTAAATTTGCCCGTGAAACTACTTCACAACTCTTTGGTGAAAATCAGAGTAATGGATTTGGTGCCATTGAGAGGAGAACCCATGATTGGACTCCCCTTGATCATCCTAAGAAGTCTTCCAGCTTGGGAGAAAAGGTTCCTGATGAAAGTCCTGTTGCCCCAGATCCTCTGGAGGTAACCTTCCCTTTTTTTGGTGCTAGTATTTTAAGTGTTAACTCCCCCTCACCTTTTTGAATTATTGTGACAAAAGCACATACTCTGTATAGCTGGTTACCTCAACTCGTTATATATTATGGCCTGGAAGGAACGAAATATCAAGCTATTTCTCCTTATGTGATAGTTTCGTTATGCTTGCTAGTAAAACATGCTATGCTGTGTAGTCAAAATGCTTCTTAGTTGATAATTTACAAAGGGTCATCATTATACCACCACAGATTAAAATTTATTAACATAAATAACAAGTGTTACCAGCAAGGATAGGGAGTTGCAATAGTGGTGTGCAACTATCATTCACCCCTGTAAAATGTGTGTATGATAATCATATCTAAAAGTATCTGTATTCTGTATTTGTTCAAGGTGATACAAATGATATGGAAAAATGTGTGTTGTATGTTAATTGTTTTGTCCATATGGCATCTCCTTATCTGTGTGTTCGTATAGTAGTCATGAATTTAATTTGGTTGTTGTGGACATTGCTTTGGAGATAGTATATTGAGCATGCATGCTTACAGGCTGATTTAGTGCTCAGATTTCTAAAATTGTGTATGTGACTTTTTTTCCTTTGCCCTTCCCTTTCAAACCCTATAATATTAATGACATCATCTTTTGTTTATCTTCTCACAGTTTGATAAATTATCGCTAGTATGGGGTAAACCACGACAACAGCCTTTAGGTTCTGAAGAGGTGAGTTACGGTTTTCACTTCTTCTGTAAGATGTTACTTCTGTTATTCATACTCCTGTATCAGGTTATAAGTCATTTTTTTTTCTCATGGAAATGCTTACTCTTCATAATTATCAATTTTGTATATACAATTTTTCCTTATAGTTGCTCTTGCAAATGACATAACCTGGGAGAATTCCTTTAGTGGACTAATGAACCTAAAGGTAGATGTACAGTATGATGGTCTCAGTTCAATGCAAGTTCACCTGGAACCTCAATTGAGCTTTTTCTGTTTTATTCTCTCTCTCTCTCTCCAAGTGTATGTGTCTATCTATCTGTACCTCCTCTGGTTGGGCATTGGGACATTTACAGTGCAACATGACTCGTGTGAAGCTAGTTCTTTTCACATTCATATAACTTTCAGAGATTCAATTAGGTGTAAACAAATAAAAATTAAAAGGATGTCCTTTTTCTCCTTTTCAAATGAAATATTTGGAGGAAATAAGAAAAAAAAATTTATTTATAGTAAAAAAATGGGGTAAAGGGGTGAAAGAGAGACAACTAAGAGGAAGATAAAGGCATTTCCTTGTTTGTGTGTTTGTAAAAGGGAGAAGAAAGTGGTTTTATTATTATGTTTTCTTTGAATTTTCAGGCGGATAACCAATCCTCCTGATTTGTAACTCTTTTATCTCTTGATAAAATTTATTTATTTTTATCCAAAGAAAGGGAGAAGAAAGAAACTAGATTAATTAAAGCTGCAACATATGGCAGAATTCTTATCCCTGAATGTGGAGCAAGTAGGTGGGGAAAGAGAGGAGAGATTTTCTAAATTTTAAAATTTCCATGATCACCGATGTGTTTCTCAATATCAATATGTACATATATGTTATTTTAGCTTTCTTATATTTTTATCTCTACGCATCTGTATCTCTTCCTCAATTCCATTTTATTTAAGTTACAAATTCCCAAGTTTTTTGGGTGGATAGGTTGTTAGGAAATGGTTACTAACACTGACCAAGTAATAATATCATGTTGATGGTAAAGTAGAAGTAGTCATTTTCCTTTCATCTCTTTCTACAATAATGACAAAAAAGATTGTGAAGCGACAATTTTTGTCATTCTTTCTCTTATCCTTTCTTTAATAATTCCTGCCCGTTACTTTCATTTCAAAACTCATAGACATTATTAAGGAAAGCAACCTGGTTATATAAAAATTCAGTGTATATATGATGGTATGATGGATCCCCCAGACCCCCAATTACCCATGTGTATGGCAGAAGGCATAAGGGAGGGACTGAGCTGCATGAGAGAGAAGGAGAATGAGGGCAGTTATTACTAAAAGCAGAAGAGGAATAAGGGTAGTTATCCATAAGGGCAGTTTCTGGCTGTAATGGAGCAGTTATTGGGTTGTGGCAGTTGAGAGTTGGTCTGATTAATTGGTAGGATGGTTATTAGATGGGTGTGAAAGATTTTGAGTGGGAATTTCTGGGAGAGACCTGTAGCCTCTTGAACTGCTGGAGACTTGTACAATACCTACTGTTTTTTTTTTCAATTTCTAATTTTTATTGCCTAGACTCTAAGGGGGTGTTTGGTATATGGCAAAATTTTTTGTTTCTGAAAATCATATTTTCTGGGAAATATAATTGATGAGAATTGTAATTTTCTAGAATATGCAAAATATGTTTGGTTGAGTTTTAAGATTGTTGGGAATCTTATATTTATTTGTTTGGTTATATTTAAGTTTCTTAAGAATCCTAAGTAATTTTTCAAAAATGTTATTGCATGTTTTTATTTTTAATAAAGAATAAAATATTGAAATAATAAAATAAATTAAAAAATACCTATAGTTGCCCTCCCAAAGCAACAAAGATGCCTCTTCTATGACAAAAGATATGTAAAATTTAAAAAATATGCAACATTGCATATATAATTACATGATAGTACTATATTATAAAAAGTTATACCTACAAAAAATCTCAATAGGATGTGTACAAAAAAACATCTCAGGAGAATGTATACAAAATAGTTATAAACAACAAAACATCTCAACATGATGTGATAACCCAAAATAACACAATCTTCTTAATCTAACTTTTAACCTAGTATTTTTTTGATCAACATTGCAAGAAATTGAATCATGTTAGTAAAATATGAAAGGAAAGAACCAAAAAAATGTAACAAAAAAGTTACCTTCTCAAATATGATTTTCTGCTAATATATCATTCACTAGCAATTTTTTTTTTTCAAGATCCACTTGCAAGGAAATGTCAGTTGTATAACTATCTTTACATATCAAACGCCCAACTTTAACCTTTTGTAGAATATTTAATTTTTCAATATTTTTCAACTCATAATAAACTAACATGCTCTTATTGATTCTATCAGATTCATCCATTAAAGTTGAAGCCAAAGTTTTAATTGTACTAGTACATTTTTCATATAAAGTGTTACATTTGGTAATACTATCCGCCACCATTTCAATTAATGAGCTTTTTCGATCTCTTTTTTTACCTTTTTTTTTATTATTTGACCCATTACCTTGTCCAATATTAATAGTTGCTTGAGGTTCAGTAACAGAGTTAACTGTTTCATCAACTTCCTCTCTTATATGTATTTCAGCTTCAATATAAACATCTATAAAAACTTCTTTATCCATTGCTTCCACAGCAGTAGCAGGATCTTCTGCATTTTTTCCGTTGGCATTATCTTTATTAAAAACATGATCAAGTACATCAAAGTAAAGAAATAGTTTATTGTAAAGCCCTTTAGCATTAGGATGAGTTTGCCAATAAAAATTATAAATCATATATATATCAATTGAAGAAAAAAACTACATAAAAATATCATAAGTTATCTTTACCCACTCTTTATATATTTTCTTATCAACTACATTCATTTTGTCCTTGTCATTCCAACCAAATCCACTGCTACCCCTAGGCCCCATCATTTCACATATTGCATTATAGTGCCTTTTGAATTGTTTAACCCTTGACTCTATATGAGGGGAAGCTTTCAAAGTACAACTAGGCATTTTTTGTAGCATCATCTTCTCCAAATGCTTGTGAAATCCAGGTTTGAAACTATTGTCTCCTCTCGAAACTATCTCATATTCAACTAAACACTCAACAAAAATTGCATCTTCTTCGAAAATTCATTGATGATGATTACGTTTCGCTTTGGATTCTTCTATCTAGTGATAGAAAAAAAAGTGTAGAACACAAATAATATCAAATAGTTAATAGCATATAATTAAATGAAATTTATTAACAATATCATAACACAACTGCAAATGTCATAAAAATAGATAATATCCAGTCTATTACAATATAATAAAATGACTAAACTTAAAATATCTATCGTTACAAGCAACACAAACAGAAAACAAAAGTTTTAATAATGCCCAAATGATTTCAATCTTGTCCTCTCCATGTATTGAACATTTCTTGAGCAAGCTCATCTCCAATTTGTCCAAGCATCGGATGCCTTTACATGAGTTATCATATCACTTTGCAAAATATCTTCTTGTTCTTCCATGTCCATCAAGTGATGTTCTAAAGGGTCCATTGTCATTTTTCTTCTAATGTGATTATGAAGGAAGCAACAAGTAGTAATTATCCTACTCTATGTTTTAATAGGATAAAATGATTTGGCCCTTAAAATTCTCCAATGCCTTTTTAACAAGCTAAAACATCTTTCAATGACATTCTTAACTGAAGAATGTTTCTTGTTGAAAAACTCTTGTGGTGTTGCAGGTTATGCTCCGTGTCTCCATTCACTAAGATGATATTTTTGCCCCCTATAAGGTGTAAGGAACCCTTTCCCATTCATATATCCAGCATTACATAAATAATAATACCTTAAAAGAGAATGATGATCATTTATTAAAAAAAAGTTATTAGAATGAATCTTAGAAGCACCAACCTCAAAAAATAAAAAAATGACACTCAAAAATAAATTAAAATACCTTTTGACACCTTTAATCCAGTCCTATGATATATAGCATCTCTGAGAACCTTAGAATTTGCGACTGATCTTTCCCATCCAGTTAAAACATAGATAAATTGTAAATCTTGAGAACAGACTCCTAACACATTTGTTGTTATCTCACCATTTTTGGTCTTATATCTAGCCTTATCAACTTGTAAGACATTAAGCCTTATGTATGTCCCATCTAGAGCTCTTCGACAATTTTATTCATTAGAAAAAAAAATGTATAGCATTAGCTTTTATTTTTTAATTAATGAAGTGAAAATACCTATTTTTCTATATTTGCTTGTAACATTATCTTGAACTATTTTCAACGTTCATTAATATAATTTTGAGGTATAGGTTCAGGTTGTTGAATTGCCGACTTATTGTTTCACCAAATCTCATAAATTGTCTTTTAATTACTCTATTTTTAACATCACGAGTTAAAATGTGTAAAAATATTGCAACTTGCTTTTCTACACTTATATGTTTAGTTGGTACAAGCATCCCTACAGTTTTCAATAAGTCACATAATTTATAAAAATACCTCCTATCTATTTTAGTATTTTCAATACAAGTAGTATCACTAATGTAAACTATCCGTTCGAAATTGATATTTCTAACCATGGCCCTACTATAATGATCCCAAGCAACACATCTCCTAGTTCTTTTTCTTAAATGATAAACTAATAACAAGATACACATGTTCATCAAGAGAAGAACAAATTGATTAAATAACTCTATATATATTATTAGTATGAGGATGAGCTTTCTTCTCCTTCCATAGTTTAATCGTGCTATTATCTAACATGAAACAAAAATAATATGCTTTTAGAAATGACTAAATGAATGTAAAGAGAATATTTTTACAAACATGCTATAAGAAGTGTCATAGATGTTTATTATTACAAATATGCTACCAGGAGTGTCACATATGTTTATTACAAACATGCTATAAGAAAATTAAAATATTATGCTTTTAAACCTTAAATATTATAGACAAGATGCCAAGTTTTTATCTGGTAAAAAAGACAAGATGTCAAGTTATGATAATGGGCTAGTAGTACTAGTTCTTTGGGAATTTTTAGAATGCGTGATAACTGATCAACGTTGAGATGGAAAAATTCTAGTTCAATTTATTTCATAAAAACTTTTCTTCTTTTTTTAATTTTGAATCACATTTAGTAATCAATAACTGTGTTTTATTACCATATAGTGCAAATTTACAAGCAGTAATATGTAAATAAATTTAGATGATATTCTCCCATTGAAAATGAAATATAACAATGACCTTTTACTGCTATGCTGATTATGAGAATTTCTGAGGAATGCCATTCATGTTATCCCACACAAAAAAAAAAAAACAAGTTTATGCTGGAAGTGTGCAAATGTTGTTTGCTAAACTGCTTTTTGGGATCATGCTTTTGCAGTGGATTACCTTCTTGGATTCTGAAGGGCGAGTAGTGGATTCAGAAGCTTTAAGAAAGAGAATATTTTATGGTGGACTTGACCACAATATACGGAATGAGGTCTGTGTATTACTTAATTGATGAGTTCCATTGTTCCAAGCTTAGTATATTGTTTTTAAATTGGTTACGCTCTTCCCCTTATATGCCTTTTATAAAATGATAGGTTTGGGGTTTTCTGTTGGGATACTATTCTTATGATTCAACATATGCTGAGAGGGAATACCTGAAGTCAGTTAAGAAGTCAGAGTATGAGACCATAAAGAACCAGTGGCAGGTTTCCATTGTTCCATGCTTTTTCCTTAATATGCATCTTATAAAATTTCTTACTGTCCACCTAATCATAGTTTTCTGAATTAAAAATAATTTGTTTATGTACTTTTCTCTGTAGAGTATCTCCCCAGCACAGGCTAAAAGATTTACAAAATTCAGGGAGAGGAAAGGCCTTATTGACAAAGATGTGGTATACTGGAAACTAGTGTAAATGTTTCTGAATTATTAGAAAGACTACAAAAGAGCAGCTGGATGATGCATATGTAGTTTTAACTGTCTTCTCTTCTATTTTTGAAGGTGAGGACTGACAGATCGCTAGATTTCTATGATGGGGATGATAATTCAAATGTGAATGTTCTACGAGATATCCTGTTGACTTATTCATTCTACAACTTTGATCTTGGTTATTGTCAGGTACTAATCTATTTGATGCAGTGGACTTCCGGACTTAAACTTGGTGGTTGTAAATTGTCAAATAACTATCTTGAACACCAAAATTCTGTTCTTTTTGTTTGTGTCATCATCAGAAAGGGGAAAAAATAAGGGAATATGTTATCTACAATGTTTTAAAATTAGAATTCCAATTTATTATTTTTCCTTCCAAATATTGTCTGAAATCTATGATGTTAAATTATTTGATTAAGCAAAGAATTATTCACTGCATCCAGGGAGGGAGTATCTTAGTACTTATCATCTTTCTGAACCGAAGTAATTTCTGGTACCCACTAATCAAGAGTTGAGGTCCCTCATTGTTGCCAAATTTTTCATTAGCATGCCCCCCCTTAAAAAAAAGGAGAAAAAAGAAAAAGCTAAAGGAAAGGGTAATAGTTGAGAATTAACATTTCATATGGTTAGGTAATCTTATACATATGTCATTCTACAGGGTATGAGTGATCTTCTTTCCCCAATATTTTTTGTGATGGGTGATGAATCAGAGGCATTTTGGTGTTTTGTTGCTCTTATGGAACGTCTTGGACCCAATTTTAATCGTGACCAAAATGGCATGCACTCTCAACTTTTTGCATTATCTAAGGTTTCTCTCTCTCTCTCTGACACACGCACATCATTTTTTTAATTTTATTTATGGAAAATTTTATTTTTAATTAGCGTGGTCTTTTTTTTAATAGCTTAATCTTTCATTTTGTTTTCTTTCAATGGTCATACCCAAGCGTTTGTCTCTTGTATAATTTACCTCACAACATGCACAACATTTTTCTTGTGCTTATTTTTCATGCATCTTATATGACATATCTGCCTTCAGAAATGAGCTTAAACAATTTAGATTATAGAAATACAGATTGTAAATTCAGTATATTGTTTAAATGTTTCAGAAGTTTGGCTCTTTCAAGAGGTTGTGGTACTGTTACTGGATCTTACAGGCTTCGCCCATTTATGCAAACTTATGATGAATCCTGAGAATTTCTTCTTTAAAATTAGATCCCCTTTTTTTTGTGGGTTTTCAGAAACTTCTAAACAAGATTCAAGAAGAATTTTTATAAACAAAAGAATTAAAAAATTCTTTCTGCAAAAGTATTCTTAAATCAGTTTTAGAATTTTGAAGAACAAAAACTGCATTGGGAAAATCTATTTTGGAAAGAAAATTTATTTGATGTACAGTCTCTTTAAGATACCTTTTTACAATAAACTATATGTTTTAAGGGGAAAAGAAACAAAGAAGAAAATGGTATTTAAAAAACAGTTAGTATTAAATATAAACTTTATAATAACACTTGGAGAGGTCAAAAAATTGTATACTCTTATGCATCAGAATTGGTAGGCTGACGCTACGCCTAATCTGTTACATGATGATATGTTGCCATTTCCATAGAATTTTGATCAGTTAACTTGATAAGTTGCCATCATTGGAGCTTATCCCCTCCATGTCTATGTCTTCATTTGAAGCCTCTATCCAGGAAGGATCCTTTTACTCCCATTGTCTAAACAACCTATCGTGTAGTCCCCAGTTATGTGTATAACTGTGAATGGTACAGCATGATATCACACCTTGCTTAGAAGGTTTGTACAGTCAATGGTGGCATCAATTAGAAATGGAATTTACACCGATGACACTCCAAAGCAACCGTTAATTACCATTCTTAAAGACGAGTGTCCACAATAAATTTATCCTCACAACTTCCAGGTTGTCAACCTTGACCTTGATATTCTTGTGCATATCTTTCACCTTTATAAAGGGGAAGAAAACCTTGGGCAAAGATAGTCAGCATTCATAAGGTAAAATTATCCTAAATCAATGAGGGAACACCGATTAAGATTAATTTGCATCTTTGGGTAAGTGCATCCATGAAGGATCATGTGCGCTACTTTCCATCTCAAATACACTAGTGACAAGTAAAATTATTGGAATCACAAATACTCATCACATTGGTAACAACTTCCTTTTGACCTTTGCAAGATGTTTCCTCCTACAAAGGAACCCATGCACTTATATACATCCAATTGCACCCCAACAATTACAAATGTATGAATGTGATTAAAATCATTTATTACTCGAATAAAAAAATAAGAACATGAAAAGATGTCATAATATACAAATATTCCATTAATTGTACAATCTACCTTGAACCATGGACAACATAATGGGTTAATTTAATGTGCTGAGGAAAACCTGTGGAATCTTGTTTCATTAGCTCCTTTCTAAATCCACATATTTCTCTTATTACTTCCTTAAAATAATGAGTTTTTTTTTGTGGAATGCCAAGAACATTCTGCCTCTAGTCTGGCAAATATAGAGTCCTATTATGTGCAAAAGCATTGCAACTTTTTCTCCCAACATCACATCCCTCGAGTCATCTAGGTTCCATTTGCTCCTCAATTCATTGGAGAAATTAATAACTCTGCTAATTTGTGCTCAACATCTCTTGAATAAGATGGAATGCATCTCCCATCTGAGAAGTCCTTATTTTTTTTCTTGGACTTGCACTCCTTAACTTGAATTTTGAGCTTCCCACTACATTTGGTGCATTCAATTGTTTGTACAGCAACATTACCCCAGCTATACTCATCATCTACATGAACTGATGCATTAAGGTATACATTTTCAGGCTCATTTTCATCATCTGTATTTGGTGGGTCTTGATTCGATGATTGGTGAAGTATTCTAGTAGCTGTAATTCTGTTGAAAACATATTCCAATAATTTATAGTGCTCTCTACTTTTTCTTTTAAAATTGAGCAGCATTAGGGTGTGCCTAAAATTGAAAGTAGATAAACAGTTTTACTAATTATGCTAAGATTATTTCTTTGTGAATAAAACCACAAGTGCGTAAACTTGTATACCAGAATGTAGTTCTGCAAAACTTATAACTAGCTGTGTTGGTGCATCCCAACCTAATCGGGTGTTAGGAAGTGGAGAGAATTCATGATGTTTTGTCCACAACCTATGAAACTTTTGTTCTATATGTATTATATTGAGAGTTTCTGTTCATTGTATTAAGTCTATTTTGAGTTGGCAATGCACCCTTTTGGTGAAATTTGGAAATAAATCATTTTGTTTATGCCCTTTGTTGACCTCATCAACCAAGATTTCTATGTATGTTTTAAGTTTAACCAATGGTTATTATTGTCGGCAGTCTCAGTTTGCATCTATAATACATGTTCAATAAGACACGAATAAGAAAGTTGAGAAAATCCAAATTTGTCTCACATAGCACTAACAACCGTAATGCATGAAGAGCACAAATTAGGTGAATATTAAACGCTTTGCACTTAGATAGTGTTGCATCTATCATATCCCCATAGCAGCCCAAGCATTTCAAATATGTCTAATTTGTGTAGAAGGAAGTGCAAAATACTTACCTGAGCTATTTCTCCTTTCCACAAAATCCAATCCTCCACAAATCAACCTGAAAATCCAATTAGTGGCATAAAGTCATAGTTTAGCGCCAAGTGGCTACTCCACTACTTTTATGTAATATGATACCAGAGGAGCTAGTAATCTTTCAAAAGAAAACCAACAGCTAGTTACTTATATATTATTAACCTGCATTATGTGATCTCTTACTTTTATATATAGGGAATATTGAAACATGGAAATCAATTAATTCCACCAAAAAAAGTCCACTATTATGTTAAGTTCCACATAGAAAAATATGAAATGGAGGTCCATTTTAATTAATTTATGGATGTCTCTCACTCTTCTGTATTTGTGTTGTCTTTAGACACTCAAACCAAGCCAAGGGTTTCCTTGCTTCACTAGACCATCATATATTTGGGTTATATCTCTATATTAGCTACGGAAGGGTTTCCTCTCTTTAATGCGAATTAGCATTAGATTATGAGAAGGCCATTGAGATTTACTAACAAGCTAGCATTTTGGCCAACCTACCCATTTGTTTATAGTAGTTAAATAGACAGATATAGATGAATTGTAACTGAGGAGCAGTTCAACCAGCACAGTACTTCTGTACTGACTCCTTGTCAAGATTTATCTGTCTTTTTTAAGAAAAAGGTGGCAGTAAAGACAGATCCAACCATCTTTGCACAATTTAGAAGACTTTTGACTCTGAATAATGATTTCAACTCATTTTGGCCAGAAAATCTCAGCTACACCCATCAATTTTTATCTGCTCTTCATAATCTTTCTCATTATTATAGAGATGCCATTCATGAGCCCATAGGTCTTAGTGTCTTCAATGTGTTTCAGAAACATCTAGAAGTCGTTTCTGTTGTGATGTTTTTAAAACACAATTGAGCATCATTTTTAAAAGATTGAAATGCAAAATCATCTAATCCTATTTTTTTTTTTTGGTATTAAAACCAAAAAGCTGTTTTAAAATTGAGTTTTCAAACAGGCTGTTAATCATGTTGCTGTTACCAAAGTATCTGATTCTGCAATCTGCAATGTATAAAATTGTTATCCATCACTGGCTGGTATAATTGTTAAAACTTGTTATTTTGATAGAACCAAGTCTTGTCTGACACAAATTTACTTGCATTCATCTTTGTCTGTCCTTTTCAAGTCTCTCCATTAACTGCTGTGCAGATACATCTCTACTGTGCCTTATAGAATCCATTGGTTGTCCCTACCTAGTATCTTCTGGACAGATCATTTTCTATATACCCCAAAGCCGTTTTTTGCTTCATTTCATGAAATTGTAGGCTCCTGTGTTAATAGGGAAATAGGAGTTTAGGGGATCCATAAGTTTTCATCAGGAGCCTTGCATGTTATAAAGAGGCATCTGGTTAAGCCAAATGCCATATCAAGCTTCCAGTGACAGAAGCTGGCACTAATAGTCTGTCTTATGGTGTCTATCTATCCTTCCACCTTAAATGCTTCAGTTTTGGGCCAACACTAACGGATCTGCATATCTGTGTTGGAAACCTGGTACTAAGATGTATTACTGTTAGTTTCCTTTGCCATTTCTGACAAATTTTGTATTTCTTTGTTGCAGTTGGTGGAGTTGCTGGATAGTCCATTACATGACTATTTCGAGCAGCATGACTGCTTGAATTATTTCTTTTGCTTCCGCTGGATTTTAATTCAATTTAAAAGGTCAGATTCCTTGAGTCACTATGTTGTCATAGTACCATCATTCCAGGGTATGTCTGATGTTAATAGTGCGTGCTTCTACATTGTTAAAAGTAGTTGTTAGTTACCATTTGAAAATAGTTTGGCTGTACCAGCAACACAAAAGGCATTTTGACTCTCCCTTATAAAGAAATATAGCTATGAAAACTTCCTGCAAACCCAACTCTATGCCTGATCCAGGTCCTTAATGAATCTCTGTTTGGATTTTGGACTGCTTTCTTTGAGAAAATGGATATTTAATGATTCTCTGTATGGGTTGCTTTGAATTGAGAAGGCTGGGTTTTGGTACTGTATTCCTCATCTCTTTATGCTGCAGAGACTTTGTCGCCTTTGTATTAATTTGGGACTCATGAGAGGTAGGTTGTGAACAATGTTGTCTAGCATGCTAATACTTCAAGTGATTATGCTTTACTTTTCTTGAGATGATTCAGAAGGAGATTGTATGCGTTGCTGAAGAGCATCTCAGGCGGTTCACATTGGAGAGAATAGTCTTCCTGTCCAGAAGAATGCCCCACTATGCTAGATGATAAGAATTTTGTTCAGCTCCTAACTTGGAACAAAATTTAAAATTTACTTTATAAGTTTACAAAAAAGTTTTCTAGACTCGTTCTTGAAAAGATATAGTCTTGAAGACATTTCAACTTCATAATCAGTTTCCTTAACATTTTCGATGGAGATTCTGATTAGTAATCATGTCAGTGAAGTTATTGGAGTTTTTAATTTGCCATTCTGACAGGTTTAGCCTTGCATCGGTTATCTTAAATCTTTATCAAACAATAGCTAAACTAATCAGTATTGACTTTGACATTTCAGGGAGTTTGAGTACCAAAAAACTATGCGCTTATGGGAAATATTATGGACACACTATCCGTCTGAGCATCTGCACCTGTATGTATGTGTAGCGATCCTGAAACGTTACCGCAATAAAATAATGGGAGATAAGATGGACTTTGACACCCTTTTGAAGTTTATAAATGAGCTAAGCGGTCAGATTGACCTTGATTCAAGCCTCAGGGATGCAGAGTCTCTGTGTATATGGGCTGGGGAGAATGGTGCAGCTCGTATACCCCCCGGAACCCCACCGTCGTTACCTATTGATGATGTTTTATTATATACTCAAGAAGATGAAGTATTGTAGATGATTCCTCCCAGAAATTTCTTTAGTGATACACACATATATTCACCTCATTGTGTAATTTTTTTTTTTAAAATTTTGTTAAAAGATTATGTTAGCTTATCAATTGCATTTGTTAATAATATTTATGCCTCGTCAGCATTATTTTCTGTGTGTACGTCTCCGTGGGTGAAGTATCACTTGACCAAAATTTTACGTTGAGATCCAATTTTGGCTTAATATCGGATGATAAATAATTGGATAGAAGAGACACCTCATCTTCCTGGGGTCTATATGTCCAGTGGATACTGATGTACGCTTTTAAGGCTTGACTGCTTAAGATTATCGGCAATCTCGGGCATTTGGAAGACAGCATCAAGGTAAGCTTTTTGAAGTGGGACTTACAGATATTACATGTATAAGATATTCCGCATGTTCTTGCATTCGACCCTCTTTTGCCCATCAGGACGCACAGCGAGGTTGATACCGACATTTTTTTAAAATTTTTTATTAGACATAATGAGCGGGTGGAATTCATTAAAAAATAACTTGACACATGCCTTCTCGTTGATCCCGTCTATTTAGATAAATCAACATAATATACCGAAGAATCTTATAGTTTTAAGTATATTTAATTAATTATTACTAACATAATGAATCTAACATTTTAACGAGAAAAAATGTAGTGACTAGCAAGATGAAAGTAGAATTTGTGTATTTAGGAAGTAGAATTTTGACGTGATGGCATTCATTATTGTGTAAAGAGGATGTGTTAGGCTTGTGCCAAACCAAGAAAATATTTTACCCAAAATGGGGAGAAATTCTTAGCAAACAACGTCAACTTACGCAGTTAGATTAAAGCAATGAAAAACAATTATGTCAATATATAAAATAACATTTCAAAAAATATCACGTTTTACATTATGAAAAATTCTTAAATACATTTTTTGCACCCTTTTTTTTATGCAAGGGCCAATGAAAATATAATAAAATAGATGTGTTAGGTCATAAGATTTATTAACACATCTATTTTAATAAATTTTTCTTACCTCCTTACACCTATAAATATAATAAACATATTTAAGAATTTTTTTCTCATCACATGATTAGTTTTTATGGATTTCGTCTACTTTTCGTAGATAGAGTATCTCTGTTTAAATAATTTTGTCTTTTCTTAATTTTAATCTTTTTATTTTAATAAATGATACAATTTAATTTTTTTTATTTTTAAATTCATTAATTTAGTCTCTCATATTTATTAAGACATTACAATTAAATTTCTTCATAAAAAATGTATTCATATATAAACAGTATTTACTAATATAGTCATTAAAATTTCACATAAACTGTTGGTTGATAACAATTGTAACATATAACAATTAGATAAATTATGTTAAACATTTTATTGTTATATCATCAAAAATTATTATTATTAATAGATAATTTTTTTTATAAAAAAAACTTGATTATAATATTTTTTTTAAAAACTAAATTAAATCACTTACTAAAACAGAAACACCAAACTATGGTTAAGCCTTCTCTCTCCTAGTCTCACAAACTAGAGGCATTTGAGACTATGGCATGATCCATGGCATGTGCGAATTGGACTCAAACCATCCCCAGTCTAATGCTTCTTCAGTTTCAAACAAGAGGACAGGATCCAAGTTGGTCATGAAAGACTCGTCTTCAAAACCATATACTGCACTATTCCCGGGCACAATTGGAAAATCTAGATCACAGTCAAAGCTCCAAGAATTGGTGATGTTACTGCTCTCTTCTTTCCTTGCATCCTCTAACCCTGTCTCTGCAATGCTTGTGGAACTCGGAAAGTCAGACTTACTGGATCGTAATGTCTTGTTACTTTCTTGGGGATCATCATTTGAATCAATGGCTTTCCTTTTGCCTCGAGGGCATCTCTTGTTCAAATGGGTATTCCAGTAGTTTTTCACTTCATTATCAGTTCTCCCAGGAAGCCTTCCAGCTATCAGTGACCATCTACATGAGGTAAGAATAGTGAATACCAATGGTTAGTATTATATATCATCATCTATCAAACAGGCTTACTTAAAAAATGGAGCATTGGGGTATTCCAAACTACATAGCCCAACACATTACATATTTGGATTTTTCGTGTGTGTATTTAGCCTACCACATCATCTATGACTTTACTCTCAAATGAGTGATAATTTCAATGTGGTGGATTTCTTGAATCATGTGTGACAAACATGAACATGATTGATAAACTTACACAAAATTACCTCATTGTATTTTGTCTTGTTGCAGTATCTATATCCTATTGTGTTCCTCTGTATCCATGCTTTTTAGATGATGATCATAACCAACTAAGTAATCATGGTTTTGGAGTAAGTACTCACCGGTTGCCAAGAAGCTTATGCAGTCTGATGATAAGGTCTTCTTCCTCTTCAGACATACCTCCACGTTTAACGTCAGGTCTCAAATAGTTCTTCCATCGTAGCCTGCAACTCTTCCCTCCTCTCTCCAGCCCTGAAAATGGGGTTTTTTTTTGGGGGGGGGGGTGTTGGAGGAAGTGACAGATTAGAAAACCCTTTGTCGCCTAATAACGAATGATAGCAACCATTTTAACTTAGGTAGATGGAGAATTGAGTATAGATTATAGAAGAATCATGTATCTTTTATAACAAACACATGATAGGCATGGATAAAGATAGAGGTATTCTTACCCGAATTTTTGGACACAGCTTCCCAGTGTCCTTCACCGTGAGCTTCGATGTAGTTTTTCAGAACCATGTCTTCCTCAGGCTTCCATAAATTCTTTTTGGGCTGAGGCTTCACCGGTCCTTTACTTTCCATGAGATGACTTAGTTTCTGAAGGTGTGTGTGAGTGTGAGAAAGAGAGTGAATTTCTGAGAGGGAGTTTTATAGGAACGAAGATCATCATGTGCATGTTCTCGTGCATGAACCACAAGGCAAAAAGTTAAGGCAGCGCGGGCCCCATATTTTCTTTCAACTTTAGCTTCTTTTTGGTTATGATCATAATCTCCGGTAAAAGTATATTCATCCAAAGGAAAAAGATTTGGTACATCGTTGAATGTCCACCAGCAGTGTATCAAATCTTTACTCTTGATCCAAAAGACTTACAGAAAAAGAAAAGAAAATCTTCAGTAATGGCGAATTTGAGATATATGTGAAACAAAGCTTTTACTCATAAACAGTATTGCCGTAGAGGGCACCCAATATCCTTCTTCTGGGGTCCGGGATGTGATAAGTAGCAGTTATAAGAAATTCTCTTTTTGTGAGTTGGGAATGTCTGCCATTAGCTACTTTAAGGCACTGGCACATTGGAATTCTACACATTTTGCTTTTGCGTCATCTAAGATTCTATGTAAGGTTTTTGATTAATTACGAGGAGCTCAAGTTTTAATTCTATATCTATATTAAGATGTGAGGGAGTGTCCTTTTAAGATTGTACGGAGAGAAGATTTACTCTTTTAAGAAATAGCCTGAGGCGTTGTCATATTAAAAGGTTTGATACAAAATCCAAGTGAAAATGGAAAATTTGAGATGGGTTTTAATTAGAAATTTGATTTGGCTGTGTAAATGGTTATTTAGGATATGGCAACTATTATTGGTGCAGACTGAACCAATCCCTTTCCAATTATTGAATCTTTTTTCATGTTACTAGCTGTATCTTTGTCTGGGTCTTGCATGTTGGTGCATCGTCCCATTATTCTTGATGGGGATGAATCGGGAAGTGGAAGTGGGGGCAATGCACTGAGCTTGAGGCAGTTAAACTGATCAGTTCATCAATGGAAATCTGAATGCATGCATGACTGTGAGTTGGACCACAGATGGCTAGCAATTTTGGTAGATTCTTTGCCCTACTTTCACTAGTACTATTATGATAATAGTGTCCTTGTTTTCAATAGGACTTGGTATGAATTAACAATCTCGCACTCACTTCCTCTGTCTCCTCAAACAGTATTCTTTATCTGACAAGGCAATAATTTATGCCTTTTGCTGGTTATTTCTTTCTCTCAGCAGCTCTCACTCAGATCCTTAGCATGAGAAAAACCATCTTCCACATCTTATAGTGAGGGCCTGCAAATTTATAATGAGCTGCTTAATATAATCATACTTCAGAAAGTGCTCATTGTTTACATTCTTTTGGAGGGCAATAATTTAAATATGCTTCAGAGAAGTATTAGGAAAATAATCTCTGGATTAAGCGTATACTGTAATCTTTTTTCTTGTGGGTATTTTTTATTTTTACAGTCTGTTCTTTGTTGTTCTCCTCGATCTATATCTGATATTGGCTTTTTCCAGTCATTGTCTCCATGAAGGTTTTCCACCATCTCATGTCTCCCTCCGTACAAGTAAAATAAAGAACCTTGAATTGAGGGGAAGAAAATGACAAATCCCCTTGTTCTACATGACACTTGGATTTTGCATATTGCCTCGGCAGCATTGGATTTTCTTTTGTCCTACTTGATGTAAGCTTTCTGAATCCTTCTACCCAAATATGAAAGAGGAAGACACAAATTATCTTATAGGTGTTAGACATTCGCAACGTTACACTTACCTTTTCAATTTTGTCATATGTATGTGTCCTTATGATGTCCATGCTTCGTAGAAACTATATTATAAAGAAAAAAAACAGAACATGTAGTTAACGTAGTTGCAAGATTATTAATGTTAAGTCAGTTTATGAGGGGAATCGATCATCTAATATTGCACTGATCCAAACACAGATTTCGAAGGGTACTATAATTTCCAGGCACTTTTAAGCTGGCATGCATGTTTGGTAATGGTGGAGGGCCTAATAAGATTGCGATTCCTCCTGCTTCTTCTGCCTTTTCTCATTTTTCTTTTTTGCAAAATGGAATTCTAATATTTCAGCTTTTGTTATTCCCCTGCAAATCACATGAAACTTTACCCTGCAAAGTGAAAGCAACCCCTCCTCCCCTCCCCTCAATCATTCTCCCATCAAAGCCCCACCCTCTGCATGCAAAGTGGGTTTTGCATGTCCTTACTTCTTGCTACCCACTTTGAATCTCTATTGTTCATTCTTTACAACGTCACATATACTTTCTTTTTTTCTCTTTTTTGAATTTTATTTAATGTTACGATTAAAAGTGTCCTCAAATTTTGTTTGGAATTAAGTTTTATTCTCAAGCAGGATCTCTTACCAATTAAACTGACCTTTTAAATGTCTTTTTTAAATTATGAGTGTATTGTGCGATGATAAATTAACTATTTTTTTGTCGGTAAAACTAGTCTATTATTTTATTTCTTTTTTACTCTTTTTCTTGGATTTTCTAGAAACTTAAAATGCTAATAAAATATTTGAGAACTAGTGTTGAACGAAAATGTTAAGATGGTGGAAAAGTGTCGATTCTGCAAATAAAATAATAGATTAATGGAGTTCTAATTAAAATCTATCCGTGAAAGTTCATTTTCGACTTTAAAGATTGTTCTTTGAATCATCACTCTATTCTATATTTATATTATTTCCTTATTATTGTTATATAAAACGAAATAGAATAATGTTGCGTAGATGCCCATTTGAATACGTTATTTCCACAAAAGTGGTTCTAGAGAATGTTTTTATGAAGCGCCAAAACATTAGGTTTTTATTCACAAGATAAGACGATAGCTATAGATCTGGAAGAGATGTAGGCAATCTTCAAGAACCCCAACCAAACTCCAAAGCTCTTAACAAAGAAAAGAGAGAAGTTTCTATAAAAGAAGAAGATTACTTTCACTAAAGAGAGAGAGAGAGAAGAAGCCTTCCTCGTGGACCTGGAATCTATGCCATTGCTCCGTTCTCGCCTTCCCTTGCCATTAAACTGCAAAGACAAATGGATGTAGATTCCACTGACTCCTCACCCACTATGAGCAATCCCTGGCCACCAACATACTAATCTGCGAAGTAGATAACTAGTCGATTAAATATTATATTTATAAAAATATATAAATATAATAAAAAAATTGTGGCAATTGATTTGGTCTAATTTGATTAAAAAAAATTTCCAACTGTCAATTGAATCAAATTATTTAGTTTACTTTTAAAAAAATAAAATAAAATTGCTTAAAATTATTTTTATTCAATTTTATTCAGTTTTGTACATCTCTATTATCTTTTCTACATGATTTTTCTTCCTCACTTGTAGGATAAAGCCTACCTAGACATCGAAACACAAGCGACACCCCAAAAAAGAAAACTTGTACCTAAATTTGACTTTGGTGAATTTTGAATTTTAGCACTGCTCTTTTCGCAAATGTCATCATTAATGTCAAATCAATTAATTATTTTTAAAGAAATTTTTTATTTTAGTTATTTGCTTGCTTGTTCACTACATTGATTCCTACGTTAAAATATTAAACATGGGTATCATGAGTTTAGATGTAAAGATGACAAAAAATTTTACACATGCTACTAATACTCTTATCAATAATATTAAAATAATTTATTCTCGTTGTCATCTTTTTTGGAAAAACTAACGTAAATCAAATCGGAAACCCCATTAATGACGAGCTTTACTTGTACTCCTCCATCTTACAAATCCAACGGATGTAAAACATAGCAAGATATAGAGGTGAAAATGAGTGAGAGGGCAAGGAGAATAGTTCAATTAGCGTACAATTCATTAAGGTCGTGTTTTGGAGAAATAAACTCTCAAGTTCGTATGCTAACTATTCACATCACTTTTCATCTCTGACTCCCTCTTTCTCCAAATTAAAGTTCCTCTCCGAAATTTCCTATCAGTGTCACCCAACACCCAAACCAATCAATTAATTATTCCGTAAAAAAATTTGAAAATTTGTGCAAAATGAATGGACTGCATTGATGGTGATTCCTTATTTGACCTGTTTCCGTTACCCTCACAAATGAGAATGTTCAAAATCAACAGTCAACAATTTTGTCCCCAAAGGGGGGGGGGGGATGGAAACTTCCCTTCAATTTTAGACCACCCAATTAGGAGCCTAGAAATTCTGGGTTCAAAGTGGCCCTCCTCACTGAGTTTTGGACTATTTGGACACATGGGCTTCAACCAAAGTTGCAGATTAGGAGTCGTGCTGTTTTGACAACGAAAGAGTATCTTGTTAAACACAGCAAAACCCCGCGAGGTCACCGCCCCATATGCGTTGCGTGCTTGTTGGGCACGTAATGCCCACGCCAAATGCTAGTTTTCTTCACTGAAGCAGCAGCATCCACTTTCCCAGAGAAAACCCTGCTGGCCAGTTTTAGGGGTGACTGCCAATGGCAGCTATACCCTTTCCTTCCACATTTTTTTTCTTTCTATTTTTTGTTTAATTATAAGTTCTTTGAATAATTTTCTTCTTTTATATAAGTTTATTTCTTCCTTCAGATTTATTTCTTTGTTTGATACAAATTATATTTTAGGGTTTATAAGAAATTGAGATATAAATTTTTTTTTAATATTTAATATTAAAAATAAAATTTTATTCTCAAAAATAAAAAACTTTAAAAAATAAAAATTTAAAATAAAAGAATAAAAATAAAAATTTCTCATGCAATGAAAAAAATTTATTACATAAAATGACTTAATTGATCTCTCTTTTTATATATAAAATTAAGGATAAAATATTTTATACCTTTAAATTTTAAATTTTAAACTCTAATCCTTAAATTTTAACCCTTAAATTTTAAAACTACAAATTTTAAACCCTTAAACTCAAAAACTCTTTAAACTTTAAATTTTAAACTATAAAATTTTAAAATCTAAATTCAAAAATTTTAAATTCTAATCTTAAATGCTAAAATCTTAAATGGTAAACTATAAATGAAAAATTTCTTTTTTTTTTTTAGTCAAAAACAAATTTTATTTTTTATTTACTTATTTCTTTATCTCTTTTTTTTATTTATCATTATTTTTATTTTAAAAGGTTTTTTATTTAAAGATATTTAAAAAAAAAAATTATATTTCTAAAATATTTCACGTAAACTAATTATAAAAAAAATTTGGTAAAAATATAACAAATTGTTACTGAAAAAGTGAAGTGGCAATTAAATATATATTTTTAATTTTTTTTATTTGTTTCGTTCATGAGAATGAAATTCACAAAAATGTAACTTTTTTAAAAATAAAATATTTTATTAATCAAACACTACTTTAGATAAGTTATCTTCTGCTATCAGTGAAATTTTTTTTTTATAAGAGGAGATTCAATGTTAATTAAAATTTTAAAAAAATCTATAACTTATTCATATTTATAATATTTTAAGTTTGAAAGAAAAATTAAATTTAAAAATCTTAATTTAAAAAAAAAATATGTGTTGTCTCTACTTAAAATAATTCATTTTCTTTTTATAGAATGTTTAAAATGTTGTAATTTAGTTAATGTTATAATTTTTCTATAATATTTGATTAATAATAATTAAGAGGTGTATTGTCTCTTTATCTAAAATTTTTATTTAATTTTTAGAAATGTAGTCTTGATTTTTATTTTATTTTTTTATTATGTTTTTTTAGAAATTTTGTAAATTTTAGACTTAATGAGTTTGCAAGTCTGGTTAAAAAAATTTCTCACAACTTAGTTTTAAAAATTTGACAAAATAAAATTTTAAAAGAGTAAAGTTCGTTGAATTTTATAATAAAATTTAATTTAATTTTAAAAAAAAATAGTTTGATATCCTAATATTTCATAAGTGTTTTTTTAATTCTTTAAGAATAATTCGGTAAAAAAAATATATTAATTTAAACATATATAATATTTAATTTATTAAATTATTTGTCTAAATAGTTAACTCAATTAAAAATTTAAATGATATCTTAAAACAACAAAATCTGGTCATTTTACATTTAGTGATGAGTTTTGATTAAGTCACCCTTAATTAAATGGCCAAACATCATTATTTTATAATGATAGAGCAGTTTTTAGTTGAATTAATTATTTAAACAAATAAATCAAGTTGTGTGTTTCTATATCAACATTTTTTGTTAATTTTTTTTTTACAGAATTAATCATAAGGACTAAAAAGAGATTTTTATAAAACATTGAAAATGCATTCAAATTAAAAAAATTAAGAATTAAATTAAATTTCCTTGTAAGCTTAAAAAGAGGACATGATACAATTTTAATTTTATATAAATATTTAATTATATATCATATATTCGTGGTAAAGATAACCCCATTCACATGAAACATTATTTTTTTTTTGAAGAAAAAAATTAAAGTGAAAAAAATATTCTATTTTAAAGTTAAAATATATTATAAATTTCAACGATATCTTACGTAATATTTATCAATCATTTATACAAAAAAAAAATGGTTGAGAATGAGATTTAAATTTGAACAAAATGTTTCAATTTTTATTAGTTAAAATAATATTAAATCACTCATTTGTTAAAAAAAATTCAAACTTTCAAACATAAACACATGCCTTGTTACTTTGTCCTATAAAATAATGCTCGATCGTGTTCATGTTTTTATCATCATTTTAGGATGGATATGCCTAATTTGGAACACGATCTATGCTGTCGGTAACCTTTGTCCATCTTTAGTTGATTTCTGGGTTTGTGTCTGATTCTATAGAAACACGTGGAGAAAAGAAATTATATTTTGGTATTAATTGTGGATTAATTAACATATGGCCCCCCTATTAAAAATTGGATCTATCGCGGGGCTTTCTATATCTAGCATAAAAGTTACGCTGAATGTATAGACCACGCATATTACGATCTTAGTGCTCAAAATTACTATAAGAATCTTTGAGACAATCTCCCATTTTGTTACTGAGACCTGCATGTGTGTAAATGTGAACTAATTTAGATTTTGAAATTGCTAATGGCTTATTAAATCAATTATTTACACATTACTTTTCAATGTTAATTTTACCCTATTTAATTTCCACTCAATGAATGAACCTTGTTTAAATATTTATGCAGTTGCTTTTGATTCTAGTCCAAGTTTTGGACCTGGTTGGCTCAGACTATTCAACATTCAATTAATATTTCTCCAGAAAACAATGAAGAAGCAAGCAGGCAATTGGGTCGGCAAAAAGCCAAGCACTGACAAGGACACCTCAACCCTTTGTTTCCAACACCAACACCACCTTCTTCTTCTTCTTCTCTCTCTCTATTAAAACCCCTCCCCACAACAAACGCACAGCTCTTAAATCCTCAGTGCATATTCACAATTTTCTAGTTTCCATACATTTCAGCAATCTTTGTTCTGTGAGTATTGTTGGTGTTGGATACTTGTTTCTTGCACATGGACCTTCAATTGGGTCTCGCTCCCCCACGCAACCCTCAAGACCTCCTCGCTTCAGTCCCTTGCAACCATGACAAGAAACGTAGTTTTAGCCAACTCTCTGAGCATAACACAGACGTTCTTCTTCCCCCCACTCTGCCTCTTCTGCCATTAACACCTGACGACTACCATACTGGCTGCTCTGCTATCACCAAGTACGCTTTAGCTCTCTCTTTTTCCTCGTTTGATCACGTATTTTGTTTGTTTTTCTTCTGGTTCACCATAATTTCAAATTCAAGAACCCGAGTGGTTTGTGTCTGGTATAATTCTAAAGTGCTGGATTTATATATATGAATTATCAATTAGGAATACTGGGGATGACACAGAAGGGGCAGTGGGTTGGCCACCCATAATTTCCCAGAGGAAGAAACTTCGCTATGGCGTTGAGGCTGCAGGGAATGATGATGAAGATCACGGTTCTGTTGACCTTATCAGAGGGTATGTGAAGGTGAAGATGGAGGGAGTAAGAATTGCAAGAAAGGTTGATCTGAGCTCGCATCATTCTTTTCAAAAGCTCAAGGAAACCTTGATCGGCATGTTTGGCAGATGTAAGTATAAGCTAAACCATGACCACAGTAATGCTTTAATTTCCAAGTTTCAAGAAGAGGTTGAGTTCAGAGATCATTTCTGAAACAGGTCATCAGCATTCAAACTGCTATGAACTAGCTTATCAGGACAAACAAGGTGATTGGCTGCTTGCAGAAGATGTTCCATGGAGGTCAGTGCCTTATATCATACACCTTATTCTATATTCAAAGATAATAGTTTGTATGTTCCATAGAGGTATATGAAGCACTCATATTTCAAAAAGGAGTTTTTTAGTATTTAATATCTCTCTAATGTAAGAATTTTTATATAAATCTAAAACACTAAATTTTATACTCATAGATAATATATCTATTTTATTTAATTATAGTCAAAGGAACCTGTAATATGTTCAAATTTAGTTTATCTCTCTTTAACCACCAATTAGTAATTGATGGAAAAACAAATTTCAATGTATATTAGAGATATATAGAACTCAACCCTAATTTTATTAGTACGACCACTCGTTGACTATTGAATTCACTTATTCTATGTTGTCTTCGTTACATTATTATTGGGCTTAATTAGACTTATATCAAACCCACTTAATCACATAATTAACATATATCAAAATATTATTAGTCTACACATTTAGTCTATTTGAATCAATTAAACCCAATAATACTAATTTTTCGTTCTCGTATCAAATACAATAATCTTTTTATTCAAAAAATAAGTTATATTATGTCACGTTGTATATTCATATTCATTCATCTTAAATGTTATATATATATATTCTAACAGAAGCATTGTTAAAAATGTGTGGCTCTGCAGAAGTTTCATTGAGTGTGCGAAACGTCTCAAATTACTCAAGAGCAGGGGTTAACTTAGTCAACTAATTTGTTGCCTGCCCTCAGAGTACGTAGTTTGCGTAAGAAATATAACGCTATCTTATTTGTTTCTACCCAAAAGAAAAGCACCAAGTCTTATCTCTGAGCTCTTGCAATGGTTTTGCCAAGCTCTAACATTCTGGGTTTCTTCATCAGTTTGCAGATTGTAGGGTGAGCCCAGCTGGCTAAGTTTAGCGGCCCCCATGAGACATTCTTAAGAACGTAAAAAATTGTAATGCTTAATATATTAATATTTTATTTAGTTAATAATAATATATTAATATTAATTATTAATTAAAATATTAATTTTTTATCAAATATTGGCATGTGACGTCATTGATTAAATTTGAGTGGAAACAGGAATATAAAATTGTCATAACTCTGGGTTTGTGTCCCAACAATAATTAGATTATTAGTTATGATTTCGTCATTGCTATTATTTAGATAAGTGAGATCTTAAATGATAGGAAAACTTGGCTATAATAGATTATAATTTAAATAATGCAGTTCATTTAACGAAGAACAGGTCATACATTTAATTAAAACGTGATAAAATGTGTTAGAGCTTTCCATTTCCACTTGTTATTTTCATACTTAAGTTTCTTTTTTGAAAATTTCTTAAATAATTTAAATTTTTTATGAATGAATCTTCTTTAATTAGTGGGTTTTACTTTTCTATTATGATTTTTTTATAGAATTAAATATAATAATGGATAACTGATTTTTTATAATATAACACTAAATAAATAATTACACGTTATGATAATTTAATCTAATAAACTAAATAAAATTTAATAATTAAAATAAAAAATAAGTTTGATAAATAAAATAAATTAATTTATAATTTATTTGATTAATTTATAAATTTATTTGATTAAATAAAATAATTTTGATATATAAATTTATTTAAATAATTTAAATTAATTAAAAATATATGTTACTTTAAATAATATATAATTTTTAAATTTTAAATTAATTTATAAATTATTTTTATAAAACATAATATCATATTGACACTAAAGATATAAATTTTTAACTCTCTTTTTTTTTTTGCATTCATTTCAAATAAACACAAAGTTCGAATACATATAATTCATAATAATTTTTAAACCACTAGAAATAAATTTAATTTTTGTTTTATTACTTAATTTTTTTTGTTATTTGATAAAGAGAATATCATATCATATCATCACAAAAAAAAAAAAAAAAATCTCCTTTCATGTAACGAAAATTGATCATATCATGGACATGTTTTTTTTTTATATAACAAAGAGGTTACTTTATTCATAAAGATGGACAAGCATAGCAAAAGCCACAATTGGTGGTGAGGCTTCCGCTCTCGTATTAACACCCTCTAAGTCCAAGCCTCAAGGCCTGAACTGAGCTGCAGAGAATTAACCAAAGTCCAGAGTCCCTGGCCGGGTTCCTCTTGTTGGCTATAGGGTAATGTATCCTATTAATTAGGGATAGCCGCAGGAGATAATAGCCCTCCTCAACCTAGGACTGACCCAGTCCTAGGTTGAGGTTCCTCATCCCATGTTACCGTAGGCTATAATGACGGTGGCAGTGGCATTTTGCTAAATAAAAGAAAAAAACATGTAGCTCCCCGTAAAAAGCAAACATATACGTGGGCATCAAGGAGTTTCTGGGAATACTTCCCCACAGTTTTCTTAATTTAGATACCACCAAGAAGATATTCACGTTAACGTTCCCAAATTGTCTGTTAACTATTAGCTAGCAATGGTCCACACCGCCAATTTTAGAGAAATTCTTTTAGTCTACGTGCAGAATATATTCTACATCAACTTTTTGTGTTAACCATAAACACAAAATAAAAATATATTTGACGTCTTCATTTTTAAAATTCTATTTTTAACATAAATCTCAGTGGTTTAATTTATGGCATTTTAAATTACAGAAATATTTGAATTGATTTACATTTATTTTAATTAATTAATCTCTTTAATTTTATTATAATCCAGTCATCTATATCGAAAATATTTATAAAAAAAATTCCTTGCAATTTTAATATAAAAATAATAATATAATTAAAATTTAAATTTGTAATAGTGTATTTATATAATTAGGGGTGTGCATCGATCAAGTTTGGACGAGTTGAGGGTGTCACCCAACTCGACCGACAACCTGTCGGGTCAAAAAACATCAACCCAAATTCGCCTGTATTTTAATTGATCCAACTCGACCGATGTTAGTTGATTTTTATATTTTTTTTAACTCGTTACAACTCAAAAATTTAATTTTATTCACCCAAATATCTATATTTTTATCAATTTAATTCGGGTTTATTCAAATTAATCGATTTGTGAACACTCTTAACTGTAATTAAACATATCCTTTCTAGATATTACTTGCAATAAGGAAAACGAATTTATTAGATATATATATTTTTCACCCTTTTTACTTATTTATTATATGGTGTAGATGGTGTTGAGTATATAGACATATTAATTTTCTAAGTATTCAAAAATTTTATTTATAAAATATATAAATAATATTTAAGACACATGCAATATATAGATATTAACATTTTCAAGTTTTTCATACTCAGATTTATAAATATATTTTTAAATAGGTAAAAATAAAAATAAAAATTTGCGCATATCAAACATCGGAGTTGCTTTTTCCCATACAATTCCGATCCAAATCCATGCTTTTTTAGAGCAATAAGTGTCACTTTTGGAGAAAAGGTTATGGAGCGCAGCTCATGGATTAGTATATTTTAATAAATAAATAAATAAACCAAACATAGAATTAGTTCTGGTAGATTGTCAAAGAAAGAAAATATATAAATAAATAAATGAATAAACGAGGGAAAAGTGGCGATGGCCGATGTTGGAGCCACTGGTCCATGAAGCAACCACGAAAACTCATAGAAAGGGACATATGGCGGTGAAGTTGCATATCAATTATCGTTTGCGACCCTTGAAATGATAGGGGGGGGGGTCCCCCTTCCCCCTTTGAAAGGCAATGCTTTATTTGATGCTCCGGCATTAAACTATCATTATCCTATTTTGTTGTCTTCAAAACCTAATAGATTCAAATTTTCATTGAGAGATCTCAGAATATAAAACCAATAAAGTTTTTTTTTTATTTTGAAATTTTTTAATATCTAAAATACCCAAATTTTTTTTTAAAAAAATTAAGATGCATAAGCAACAAATTTATACTGTAATTATCAACAAAATTTATAGTATTTATAAGATATTATCGCCTTCGCTAATACTTTAATAATATGTTTGATATTTCAGAAAAATAATTGAAAGTTTAATTCAAATAATTAATTTTTAAAATTATTATCTCTTTAAATGATGTTGTTTAATTAATATTTGGCGTGAGGTAATTGACAACCAAATAAAATTATTATTTATTGAGAAAATTTAATTTCAATAAATTACAAAATTGATCATTATATCAAAAGCGAATCTATAAAATTTATTATGGCTAAATATTTATTTATATAATAAGCTTTTAATTTCTTTATCTTAAAAGAAATTTTAAATATTTATTTATATAAAATTTTTAAATATTTATTTTACTAGCAAACACAAGTAATTGCTTTATGACGTAACGGATTCTAGGAGGATTTTTTGATAGATTTATTTTAATATTTTATTAACTTTTTGTATTTACAAGAGATAATCTTACTATTTATCCAAGTTTGTATTGTCGGAGCGACACGTGGCACAATGAACCTGCCTCGGCGTCAATTATGATGGAATCGGCGGGGGTCAAAATCAAGGTAATTAAAGGGATGGCAAAAACGTGAAACGGACACAAAGTCTCACCTTATTTATGATGAGGGCCTTTACATGTGATTGGCGCCCACTCTTCTCTTTCTTCCTAGATAAATACAAAAGCGTTGTGATTGGAACCGTTTAAAATGTCTTGGGGCACAGTGAATCGACGTGCGGTTGTTTCCTGACGAGATAATAATGTACCGGAGATTTTGAGACGGCTTTTTCTTGTCATGAAAAATCGGGAGGCGACGAGACGAAGAAATAAGTCGATAAATTGGGTGGTGTGACTTTTCTTGGTTTTGTTTAGTATGACCACCTCTTCTCGTCCACTTTATCCAATTTAATTAGACTTCCGTCACACGCCTGTTTTTTATGCAAACCCATTTATGGAGAAAAGTACTCCCTCAGGTTCCCCCCCACTTTCGCGACTACTCGACGATCCCTACTCGCCTTTTTGTCAAGTGCGTGTTGCTTTGGTAACTTCAACGGTCTTCATTTTTATTTATTTTTCATATATTTCTCCGTATCTTTCTCCATTTTTGACCTCGTGTCATAGTCCATCTTCTTCTTTATAATGTGGAATGCATTTACGTCCTTTTCATAAAATATATTAAAGAACGACGGTGGCGATATTTAAATTTATAAATTTTTTTTTATTGACTGTTTATAATAGGTTAATACTAATAATATTGTGCAAAAATTTAAATTGATTCAATAATTAATAAAAAATTTAATATATTAAAGCGCGGAATATTTTAAATGTTAAAATATTAAATTCATATTTTAGTAATTTCAAAATAAGATTACTATATTTTTTTAATATTATTGTGAGGTGACAAATAGCCTTCGTAGTTGTTCTTGTTACGGGTCTTCCGTGGGACACATGTGCCCGTTTTAAAAATATATATACTATGCATCAAAGGTTGTCACACGTCTATTTAAAAAATAATAAAATTTTAATTTAAGTAAAATAACATCTAGTATTTTATTTATTAATGGTGTATTAAATAATCACTCAAAAAACTTGTATTTAAATTTTTTAAAAAATACATATTTTTACAATTTAAGAAGAAAAATAAATATATGTCAATGAATATTTTTTGTAAAACGATGTATGAATTAACTTATGTTTAAAATAATTTATTTTTATTTTTAGATAAAATATAAATCATTTATGCAAAGAATACAAAAAATATTGTAATCTATTCATCATAATTAACATAACTAAAATTTAAACTAGTGAAATTGTACTAATCTCACGATCATTGCTAGGAGTTTTTGGTTGTTGTTGTTCTTTTTTTTTCTTAAAAGAGCATTAAACAAGTTAATTATGAATGATCAGTTATTAAAATTAATTAATGACGATGTGAAAATTATGAAGTGTAAAAGTGGAAGGGATTTTTTTTTATTGGATAAAAAGTGGAAAGAATTAAGACAGGACATGAAGACAGAATGAGGTGGCAAGTTTTAATCCGACGAATATGTATTTTGAAAATACAGGCTTCCGATAATTGACGGGGCACAACGATGATGTGGACATGTGAGGCTGTGTCGGTGTTCTCGTAGCATTGCTGGTTCTGGAGCAAGGAGCACCAATTCGATCGACCGTCATTTTACCATTTTCTCCGTTCGCGATGATGTTCACTTATTATTAACACTGAATTATCCTACTACTCATATATATTATATTGGCAAAAAACGAAATCAATCTTGCTCCTATCTCCTTAACAGTACTATTGATAATTATTACCATTATTTTTTATTTTTTTTATAATTAGATAATATTTAAATCAATTTACATAATTTTAAATTATTTATATTTTTAGCCTAATTATAAAAAATAAGTCGTTCATACTAATATTAAAATATTCACAATAACTTTATATATAATTCAAGTGATAAATAAATTTGAATTTAATAGTTTAATTTTTTTTACAATTTTCAAAATTCAAATATAAAAAAAAGATAATTCATATTCAAAATATAATTTCTTGTAGCATAATTCAAAAAAAGTATGCGTACCTTTAAAAAAATATTAAAATATGAATTAAATTTTTTAAAAAGATTGTTGTATATTCTAAAACTAATTAAACCAAGGGCAGACATAATTTCGCTAAAAAGTCAGTGTAATTTACTTTTCGGATAAAGAAGAGATAAAATGGATGCCATGGAATACCATTAGGTTTGCGTGACAATGACATCTGTGGAAAGTATAAGTCCAAAAAAATAAAAATGGTGAAAAAGGTTTCGTTCATAAGTTGGATATTTAATTAAATTACATAGATTAGACGAGAGACTCATTTTATTCTTACCGTATAATTCATATACTTTATTGTGATTATTTTGTCGTCACGTGCTTAATGGATATATATATGGTTGCTTAATTACAATTATGTTCTTTAATAAAATCTAATAAATTATCTTCCTCCGTCAACAAGCATCGCATTGATTTTTTTATATTAAAATTTAGACTTTGCTTTTGAGAAAAGACGAGTAGGTTACATTAATTAATTTTAACCAAAAAGTTAACAATAATAAACCAAGTTTTGTCCTACGTAGCTTTTTTTTGAATAATTTTGTAGAGATAATTTGATAAAAATGGTCATGTAAATCCAATCTCAACGGGCGGTCATATAAGGCTGCAAACTCCCAAAGTATCACGGTCATATAAATTGTTTTCTTAATTGGCCAGCTTTGCACAGTCATGATGATTTAAAGGAGGCCTTTAGGTACTGCTTATATTCATCCTGGAGCGCTCCTTTGGCGAGGCCATTTCCTTTTCTAGCAAAGTTTCTTCAACTCCCTCTTCTTTTCATTTTGCCAATTTTATGCCAGTGAGGTTAGTAGTCAGGTCTATTTAATTACTCCGTGCATGCTTGAGGACTCTTGGTTCCTCTTGGGAATTTCCAGAATTCTCTTCATCATTTAAGGGGACTCTATTTTTTGTCTTTCCCCCTATCCCTTATTGTTAGAATTGTGGTTCCACCCCTCTTTGCCGCGGCTTAACCACAAACAGTTGATTCTTATATATGTCAAGGGGTTGTTCCTCAAGATCGTGTGCATTTCCACAGCATCCTTAAAAAATAATTGAGAATTCTCTCCCCAATTTCTTCAACTCTAAAACCCCTTGGGTTGCATTGAGTAGCTTTCAAAACAATTTGAAGCATAGACACAACAGTGAGTTTATCATAAAATAACTTTGCAAGAAGGCCATTTGGAGCGGTAGGAATGCCTTCCTGGAAGAAACCGTCCTCCACCTCAATTACCTCCTCCTCTCTTTGATACATTTTCCTCATTTCACTGCGCCTCCGCCATAATCGCCGTCGAACCACGAAAGCACTTACACTGACAGATATCCTTAACTTATCTAAAAGTGTAAAATTGAAATATTCTTCAATATAAATGAATTATATCTAATACCCTTATTTTATTTAAAAGCATAAAAAATATAATTATCAATAATATTTTTGTTACACGATCTTTCACTATATTATTATACAATTTATTTTTCATTATAAAAATATATATAAATATTTTTTTTAAATAAAAAATATATTATAATTTAATTTAAATATTTTAAATATCATTTAAGAAAGAGAGATAGATAAAAATAAATAAATAATTATTTTTTATTTTTAATGAAATTTTTAAATAAAAATAATTCAAATTATTTTATAATTATTTTAAAAAAGAATAATTGCTATTAAAAAAATGGCGAGAATGCTATTTTATTTTATTGTTTATTTCTTATAAAAAAAATTGAGATATTTAAATTAAATTATAGTATATATATTTTTATTTTTAAAATAGAAATTTGTATATATATTTTTTATAATTAAAAAATAATATTATAATAACCCATTCGTTAAAGGAGGATATAGTTTTTTATTCTATATTTTTAATTTTAAAAAAATTGTGTTCAAAACATTGGACAATAATTTATGCACGCGCAGGAATATGCACACTTATTTTCATAATAAATAAAAAAGCTTCAATAAGTTGCCAAATTAATTAATATTCAAAGTATATGGCATTAAGGCATTAATTGCAGTTATGGTTTACGTAGGCACACGTTTAAAAGCATTTGGGATTATAGTAGCTCTAACAACTACCAACCACCACACACGTTGACTATATTAAAATAAATACAATTTTAATTGCACACAAATATTATTTATTCATTTTTTCTACGATCAGCGTGTGTTATGCATATTATATTTGGAAAATCTCGTCTACTGTCAAATTCTTTTTTTTTTTTTTTTTAATTTCTATCACTCCCACAATTTCTAACTCCTCAAAAGACAAACACCACGTCATCCAAACACTCTCTCGCAAAACTTGCTTACTTTTCTACATGTGTTTTGTACATTTAAGTTATAACCTAATGATTTTCACAATTTATTAACAATAATTTATTAAAATTTAAACATCTTTTTTTTAGAGAATTTATGTATTTTTAGTCTCATTAAAAAATAATTATTCATATATAGTGGATATTAAATAAAAAATAACCTAATGATTTTCACAATTTATTAACAATAATTATTTTTATTTTTTGTTTTTATTTTTATAATATAAAAAATAAAAAATAACATATTTTTAAAATAGTTTATAAAACAAATTTTTTTTATTTTTATTCTGTAGAATAATTTTTAAACACAATTTTTAAAAATAATTTTTTTTTAATCTTGACTCCAAATTATCTCTTAAATACAATAATTAAAAACCACAAGCATAGTCGCTTTTTTATGTAAAATTTAAATAATATTAATTAATAATAATATTTGATTAATTCGGTGGATTCATTGTGTAACGACGCCAATCAATGGCACTAAATCAATTCATTAAATAACATATAAAAATTAATTAACTACCTACAATTTTCTTTCCAATCATAGCTATAGATTAGTTCAAAAAATTAATCATAGGCTATTTATTTTCCTCTTCCGTCACTCATGGGACAATAAACTTGATTAGTTAATGGTGTTTTTTTTTTCCTCTTCCTATAAAATTATTTTTTATTGTTAGTTACATTGTTACATACATGCATGAACAATTCTTAAATATCTCTAAATAAAAAATTTAATCAATATTTGTAAAATAGGAATTATATATTTTATTAATGATTGCACGGTTTAATGCATTATCTATTTTTGTTTTCAACTTCCGTTTCTTACATCGGAATATTCTAGAAAAAAAAAAAGAAAAAATCTAAAGGATCCCACCTAACCATTCACCAAATTCATCTTCATATAAGAAAAAGGAGAAAGGAAAAAAAAGCTAACTAATTTTTCACTTTTATGGAACGAGTTAATGGTTTGATTTGTAATAGTATGCTATTTTATTTATTTTATAAAACACAGGAGGTTATTAATAAATTCAGGAGCAAATAAGCTGAATATTGTAATAATTATATAATAAATATTTTTCTTATTAAATAAATAAATTAATATATACACAAATTGATTTGAACAAAAATATTAAAAAAAATTCATCGCTGAGTAGTTAAATTAGTTGAAAAAGCAGACTAATATTTGTAGAGAGACAAGTCATATAGATTGATGGAAAATAAAGACAGGTATTTTTTTATTTAATTTTTTTTTTTGGTCTAAATAATTTGAAAATCTTAAAAGAAAAGAATGCCGGCTCACAGGAAAATATAGAAAATGATAAATAGTGTTGAAAACCCCGCAACTCTAGCCGAAAATAATTATAAATTTATGCGTATTTATGACTCCCGATAAGCCGATGGCATATCTCACTCTATATAAGCTACTTCACTTATTGGAGCAATTATAAGTAGTTGCACTTATCGTGCAGGACCCAATTCCTATCTCATCTCGTTCTCGCTCACGCTATTTAAACTGTCTGATACATTCATTTCGTCGCTTCACACCCTTCTCTCTCCTGGTTTCTCTTTTCTCTTGAAATCCCTAGCCCTTTCCTGTATAAATACTCAACCGGAAGAGTCCCAACACGGGAAAAGCTAGAGAGAGAAAGTAGAACGAGAAAACACTGAAACCCTCCATTTTCATTCTCGTTCTGCTTCAAGGCCTCTCGATCTGTGTAAGAAATCTCGGACAGGTGCGAGCTCCTTTCCTTCTTCCCATTTTCGTTTCTCAGCAAAATTTTCTCTCAATTTTTCTGCTTAATATATGTTTAATAAGATATGTTTTCTGACGAATTATGTTTTTTTACGAACTGAGACTTGAATTCTTCATGTGGATGTATTTTTCGTTTAATTCGAGGTTTCGATGCTCGAGTGTTGTTGATCTATACGAGTTTCGATCTTTCAGGCGGTTTTGTTTTAGTTATTGGGGACGCGTCATGTCTTCGCTTAGCAGAGAGCTGGTCTTTCTCATACTTCAGTTTCTTGACGAAGAGAAATTTAAAGAGACTGTTCACAAGTATGCTAGTCCCCTACTCACCTTTTTTAATTTTAATTTCGGTATACTTATATTACATATCTCCTTGTTTCCTTGCGTTAATTTATGTTTTATCTAATTGTGAACGTGAAGGTTGGAGCAAGAGTCGGGATTTTTCTTTAACATGAGATATTTCGAGGATATGGTGACGAATGGGGAGTGGGATGAGGTCGAGAAGTATTTGTCCGGTTTTACGAAGGTGGATGATAATAGATACTCCATGAAGATCTTCTTTGAGATACGGAAGCAGAAGTACCTTGAAGCATTAGATAAGTAGGTTATGGTGATGCCCAGCCGCTACTGTTCTTAAAATTTATATGTTCATTGACTTAGAAAATTAAATTATAATCTATTGCAGGCAAGATCGATCAAAAGCAGTGGAAATTTTAGTGAAGGATTTGAAAGTGTTTGCAGCATTTAATGAAGATCTTTTTAAGGAAATCACACAATTGCTTACTTTGGATAACTTTAGGTATGAATAATTTGTTTGGGTATTATGTTATGCTCCTTTTTCCTTGCTCATAACAAGAGTCTCTATGAATTTGCAGACATAATGAACAGCTATCTAAGTATGGAGATACCAAATCTGCTAGAGGAATAATGCTTGCTGAACTAAAGAAATTAATAGAAGCTAACCCTCTGTTTCGCGATAAGCTTCAGTTTCCTACCTTGAAGAACTCCAGACTGCGGACTCTAATTAATCAGAGGTCCTTAAAAAGATCCAATCTTTTTCATGTTCATACACTCCATTACTTGATATATTCGATGATACTATCATTATTAAATTCTTCTCAATTGTTGACTTGCAGTTTAAATTGGCAACATCAACTTTGTAAGAATCCAAGGCCTAACCCTGACATAAAAACCCTATTTGTGGACCATAGTTGTGGGCAACCGAATGGTGCACGGGCTCCGTCCCCTGTTACCAATCCTTTAATGGGTGCTGTCCCAAAGGCTGCAGGTTTCCCCCCGCTAAGTGCTCATGGTGTAAGTATAAAAATGGGAAACATTTCGTGCATATTTCACTGGTATGTGCTAGTTTAGGTGTAAAATGCTATATATCTGATTCTGTTTATACATCTTTATAGCCATTCCAGCCAACACCAGCTTCTCTTCCAACATCTCTTGCTGGATGGATGGCTAATCCGTCTCCTGTTCCTCACCCTTCAGCTTCTGCAGTACCTATAGGTTTGACTGCAGCCAACAATACTGGTAAGTTTTATATCTCGTCACTGTTTTGAGTGCTTTGACTGAGATATGAAATGGGAATTGGGATTAACTCCATGCTCAATTTGTATTGGTTTTTGTAATACGATCACATGTGAAAATGCATTTAATTATGTTATTTGCAAAAGCAATATGAAAGATTAAAAACTGAGAAAGGCATGAAATCATTAGATGTATAGTCATGGTAAGCTTATCATACTTTTTTCCATGATGAATATTGTTGTTGAATGATTGCCCGTGTCTCTGTCACATTATGTTTGATTAAACCCTTCATATCTATCTAAACTTATGTTCTTTTGCTCTTTCTGCTTTTGATAATGGTAACAGCTATTTTAAAGCGCCCCAGAACTCCTCCTACTAATAACCCAGCTATGGACTATCAAACTGCAGATTCAGATCATGTATTGAAGAGAACGAGACCTTTTGGCATATCAGAAGAAGTACAATTGATGCCTTCTATTGGTTTTCTTTGTCTTTCTGATTTTATTTAAGAGCGAAAGTGTGAATCTCATTATTGTACTTGACAACTTTTCCCTTTTCATTTTGTTATATGTTTGTGTGCTTATTATGTGTCTGTTTGACTGCATGATGCTTGCTCCATGGCATAACATTTATTTCTGTATCTGACAGTATGTGGCGTTCCAAGTTACCTCATAGCACCTGACCAAAAAGGAAGTAGTTAATCTCTTGCACATTCACATTCTGACCTTTTAGCATACATTTATGGTTGTCAGTTTTGATAACTGAACATGATCCTTCAATTGCAAAACTGTGTTTACACCCAAATTAGAGAAATTCAAGTCAAAATCTCAGTATTACTTGGTAGTGTTCTTTGTTCTGTGCTTTTCATACAACTTTTTCTTGCTATTAAAATTAAATTAAAAAACTCTTGCAAAATTCTTCAGAGAACAAGTTTGAAGAAAAGAAGCACTCAAAACTTGTTCATGTGGAAGTTTAATACATTACTGAAATAAGAAAATAGTGTTTGGTTGCTTTTTTTTTTTCAAAATTATCTTTTGTTTGCGTAATTTATTCAGTTATGTTAATGCAGAGAGTAGAAATTGTTTTCATAAACTTAAGTTGGGGATGGTGATTAATTATATGATTTAATTTGGATGGACTAGCAAGTGTAGTGTATATGTTTTCTTTTCCATCTACTGCAACTTGGGATTTAACTTTAAAATTTTAGGTATTAATCCTACATCTTGTAGTGTATCATCTAGAGTTTCTTGCAAGGGATAGTTCAGTGTATGTAACTGGTGCTGCATCTATTTATCTTAGCAGGTCAATAATCTACCGGTAAATATGTTGCCTGTTGCATACTCTAGCCAGAGCCATGGTCAGAGCTCCTATTCTTCTGATGACTTGCCCAAGAATGCTGTGATGACTCTAAGCCAAGGCTCCACTGTCAAAAGTATGGATTTCCATCCACTTCAACAAATTCTACTTCTTGGTAAGCCTCTATTGTGTTTGCATGCATCAGTAGTTTCTTCAGTTTTTGATGCGTTATTTATCATATATATATATATGTGTGTGCGTGTGTGTATATTTATTTATTTCTGTTGATGGTTAGTTGGAACAAACATGGGAGATGTCATGGTGTGGGACATAGGTAGCCGTGACAGGATTGTTTATAGAAATTTTAAGGTCTGGGACCTTGGAGTATGCTCAATGCCTCTACAGGTGTGACTCTCTAACTCAAGTTAATGAACACTACATATTTGTTGATTCTTCTTGATGTCAGCTTGTCATGAGGTGAGTAATTGTTCTCTGATTTTTATATAGGCATCTCTGTCTAATGATTACACAGCTTCAGTTAACCGTGTGATGTGGAGTCCTGATGGATCACTTTTTGGTATGCTCTAATGAGTTTTGCTGCTTTCTATGGCTCTTTTCACTAATTATTTCCCTTGCTCTGCTGATCTCTGATTTACGGAGGTTTAATTCTTCGTAAGTTTGATATTTCTTTGTCAATATTTCAGGTGTTGCTTATTCTAAGCATATTGTGCACATATATTCCTATCATGGTGGGGATGAGCTTAGGAACCACCTAGAGGTTTGTTTATCCCTCTGTGGTCCAGTAGATATGCTTTGTTAGCCAGTTGATCATTTGTCTACCAACATAATGTTCATCGGTTCTTCAGTTTATCTTCTAGTCCTAACTATACATTAAAAGCACAAGGCCCATAACTTATGTGATTCATGTATAGCTGCTTAGTTGCATTTTTGGTGACAGATTGAGGCACATGTTGGGAGTGTCAATGATCTTGCTTTCTCTTATCCAAACAAGCAGCTTTGTGTTGTTACCTGTGGAGAAGATAGGGTCATCAAGGTTGGTATATCATATAACGTTTCATGATAGGATTGCCGTAGGATATTGTTTATAAGTGTCCAATTTTGCAGGTATGGGATGCAGTTACTGGTGCAAAGCAGTATACTTTTGAGGGTCATGAAGCTCCTGTATATTCTGTATGCCCTCATCACAAGGAAAATATTCAGGTAAACAAAGTCAAACGCAATAAAAAGTACGTGGTTACTTTTTACTGAGTAGAATATTGTCTGCTTTCTATGTTTGTCTACCTCAAGTCAAACTGATGGAAGAGCATCATATTTGTTTAGATTTGGAAGTTTGCACTTGTCATATCTTCCATTTGTCGGATACCATTGATGAGAAAAATAATATTCTCTTCCATTTTTTTAATGGTAATAATTAACTTTCATGATGTCTGGTTTACTCTATAATGAATGTTTTTCATTCATTGTAATTTGTTGTGGTTTACGTATTTCTTGCTTGTATTCTTGTTGAAAATTTTCCAATTATATTCCAATATGGTTTTAAATTATGTGGTTACTTTTAAGGGAGTAGAATATTGTCTGCCTTCTATATTTGTCTTCCTCAAAGAGCATCATGAGATGGAGCAAATATGTTTAGATTTGGAAATTTGTGCTTGGTATATATAATAATCATCAGATTACATTGGTAAGAAAACTAATATACTCTTTCATTCCTTTCATGTTGATAATTAACTTTCTTGATGTCTTGTTTACTCCATAATGTTTGTATTTCATTCTTTGTAATTTTTTATGGTTTACCTATTGCCTGATTGCGTTCTTGTTGAAATTTTTTTAATTATGTTCCAATATGGTTTTACAGTTCATCTTCTCAACTGCAACTGATGGAAAAATAAAGGCATGGTTGTATGATAACATGGGTTCTAGGGTTGACTATGATGCACCTGGCCATTCATCTACTGCAATGGCATATAGTGCTGATGGAACAAGGTTCAGACATAAACTTAATACTTTTTGTCTCCCCATTTTTCAACTGATGCATGATTATGTGGTCTAAATATTTAAGGGGTGATTTTTGTATGGTTCTTAGATTGTTCTCATGCGGTACAAACAAAGAAGGGGAATCATTTCTAGTGGAATGGAATGAAAGTGAAGGAGCTGTAAAGCGTTCATATCATGGTCTTGGGAAGAGATCTGTAGGTGTTGTGCAATTTGATACCACTAAGAATCGGTTCTTAGCTGCTGGTGATGAATTTATGATCAAATTCTGGGACATGGATAATACAAATTTGTTGACAAGTGTTGATGCTGAGGGCGGATTACCGGTAATTATTGGATTAGCTGTATCTTTTGTTAATGTGATGACACCATCCCTGCAAAGTAATATGCGCTTGCTTTTGCAACCTGCAGTCTTCTCCTTGTATTAGATTTAACAAGGAAGGAATACTGTTAGCTGTCTCCACAAATGACAATGGAATTAAAATTCTAGCAAATGCTGATGGAATTAGGCTACTTCGGACCGTGGAGAGTCGGACATTTGATGCTTCTAGAGTTACTTCTGCAGGGGTTGTGAAGGTAAAGTTATTCAAATTTAGTTAATCTTCTGCAAGTGCATTTTGTGAATCCATCTTGTTTCTTCAGGCACCTACCATTGGCACTTTTCCTTCTAACAATGTACCTGTTGGAACAAGCCTTGGTGATAGAGCTCCTCCAGTGGGAGCCTTGGTTGGAATTGTGAGTTTTTTCACACTGCTATGCTATGGTTAATCTGTGCATGAATGTGGATTGCATGTTTTTTGATGTTTTTAATGACCTAATATTTTGTTGCTGTCCCTGTAGAACAATGATACTCGAAGTTTAGGTGATGTAAAACCCAGAATTGCTGATGAAGCTATTGACAAATCTAGGATCTGGAAACTGACAGAAATTAATGAACCATCACAATGTCGCACACTAAAGCTTCCTGATAATTTATCACCAATGAGGGTAAGATCTGCTTTTAACATTGTATTATTTTTTCAGTTTCTACTGGCATGTGATGCTGATGATGTTACCAAAAAAATCTGCTTCACTGCATATCAATGAAAAATATGGACCACTCCACATAGTCAAGCTCCTAACACTGTCAGGATACCTGTTTCAAAAGAAAGGAAATTCAGCATGGTTATAGACTTTACCAGGCTTTGCTGAATTCTTTCAAAAGTATGCAAATTGTTAATGTTACAGGTTTGTGGTATGCTTTAAACTATTTTAAGACATTTTAAATATTGTTTCAGGTTTCTAGGTTAATTTATACAAATCAAGGAGTTGCCATTTTAGCATTAGCAGCAAATGCTGTTCACAAGCTATGGAAATGGCAGAGAAATGATCGAAATGTTACAGGGAAGGTAATGAAGCTTCTGTAATATATAGTTGAGTTTCCATTCATCCTCTCGATGTCCAGAAGTTCTTTATTAACAAGAATTCCTTTTTTACAGGCTACTGCAAGTGTTGTGCCACAACTATGGCAACCGTCTAGTGGAATATTGATGACTAATGATATAAGTGATACAAATCCAAACCCAGAGGATGCTGTCTCATGCTTTGCACTCTCAAAGAATGACTCATATGTGATGTCAGCTTCAGGGGGGAAAATTTCCCTGTTCAATATGATGACATTTAAGGTAGATGGCTTGCTCTCTGTTTTCTTTTCTCTTTCCATATATGAACTGAATTTAAGGCAATATTGAATAGTAGTTCTTGTAGCTAATTCTATACTAGTGCAAAACTTCATTTTTCAGTGTATTTGTTTCTGATCCTTCAATAGATGGGATAATAAACATAGTGGGGCTGAAATAGATGTTGTAGTATGCAGTTATTGGTAGATAATACTTGTACAGTATTGAACAGTTGGACGTCATAGGAACTGCCTTGCTGTTGCATTAGTCCTCGGAGTCAGTTTTGTCTAATGCAAGTAATTCAATCACTTGAGTTCCCAGGATAGGTGTAGTTGAGTGTTGAAGGGTTTAACCAAGGAGGCTACGGCTAAGTGCTCACCTCTTTAGACTGTTCTCAGGTTTATCATTTACATGTTTGTACCCTATTTATTGCTTGGGGTCTGTGGGTTGTTTATACCGAATCTTGGGATGACACTGATTAATGACGTTGCAATCATGACAATCAGAATTTAACAACTCAGAAGCCTCAGTTAGGTCAAAGTATGGTTGTGGTTCCTTTCTTGAACATGGGCAAAGGACAGAAACTGCAAAAAAACTGAGCCACTTGTTTTTTTATTTTTTAATTGATCTTATTCTCTTCCTTTTTGAGTATTAATTCAAGGTCAAAGAGGATAGAATCTACCAAAAATGTGAGCACCTCTATCATTGTATGATGTTTCCATTCTCACCCCTTGCTTTTCTTACCACCTTTCTTTTTCTTTGGCTATATCCTCCATGGATTGTAGCCCTCCTCTTCCCCTAGTGCTCTCTCTCTCTCTCTTGTTGCTCTTTTCTCCCAGCTTAAAATGCGATTTGCCCGTCTACTTTGCTTCTGTCACATCAGTCTGTTGATTCTCTCAACTTTACTGTTAAAATTCTAAATTAAACTAGTCAAAAGTTTGCTTATAGAATTGCTATGTGGCCATAACAAAATATTACGTTTGATTGTATTGATTTTAAGAAGTCCAGGCCTCAATTTACTGGGCCAAATGCCTTGCGCACATAGCATCTTTTGGTGAGAGGAGTCTTTGTGCCTTGCCCTTTTGGCAATACTGTTAAACTAAACGTGTCACTTCATTTTTGTTAGTTATTTTGTGTGATTCAATTGATTTGTGTATTCTAACTGCAGACAATGACAACTTTCATGCCACCACCCCCAGCTGCTACGTTTCTTGCATTTCATCCTCAAGACAACAATATTATTGCCATCGGCATGGAAGACTCCTCCATTCAAATTTATAATGTTAGAGTCGATGAGGTATTACTCTATAGATGTTGTTTGAGATTAGTAAACTATACAATTAAGGAGCTTTTGACATTGACCTTTTTCTTTTCATTTTTCGTCCAAGGTCAAAACCAAGCTAAAAGGTCATCAGAAGAGAATTACTGGTCTTGCTTTTTCTCACGTTCTAAATGTGCTTGTATCATCTGGAGCTGACTCTCAGGTAAAGAATTTTGACTTGTATTTTTTGTTGCTGAGTAGTGAACTGCCAAAACCTAAAAGTCAACTTTAAGGAAGAAACATTCTTTTATTACCATGGCAGTTCAGAGACGATTAAAGTTCAATTAAATTTTGTGGTTAACTGAGCTTTTGTTCTGTTTGACACTGTGTGTGTGTGTGTGTGTGTGTGTGTTTCTTTTAATATTTTTCCCAGCTTCCTTCTCTATTGGACTTTGATCTTTTGCATTTTCTTTTAAGATATTGAATTAGGGATTAAATGGCATCTGTAAGCATAGAATGATTTCTTCTGATGAGTACTTTTAGAAAAATAATTTTGAAAATAACTATTGTGTGGAAATCAGCAATGCATTCATCAGTTTTTTTTTATATGCCCAACAGTTGTGTGTTTGGAGCACAGATGGATGGGAAAAGCAGGCAAGTAAATTCCTGCAGATGCCCAGTGGACGAGCACCGGCACCTCTTGCTGATACCAGTGGACGAGCACCGGCACCTCTTGCTGATACTCGTGTACAATTTCATCTAGATCAGATACATTTGCTCGCTGTTCATGAAACACAAATAGCTCTATATGAGGCACCAAAGTTGGAATGCCTAAAGCAGGTATGCCAGCTTTATATACAAGTCTGAATACATGCGTTTAGTTTTACAAATTAAATCAATTGGATTTGATTTGGTGGAGTGGATTGTTTTTATTTGTTGCTAGCTTCACTTGGTTTCTGCATTTCAATGTGATGTATAGAAGAAGCCCACAAATTTATTCTGAAATTTCTTTGTTATTTGACTAGTGGGTTCCTCGAGAAGTCAGTGGTTCAATTACACATGCTACATATTCATGTGACAGTCAATCCATATATGTAAGCTTTGAAGACGGAAGTGTTGGCGTTCTCACTGCTTTAACACTTAGATTACGGTGTAGAATATATCAAACTGCTTATCTCCATCCCAACCCAAGGTGTGTGTTGTTTTCAAGTGTAATGAAAGATCTGTAGTTATTATTTTCCTTCTCATATCTGAATTTTTTTTACAGCTTGAGAGTGTATCCTCTAGTCATTGCTGCACATCCCTCGGAACCCAATCAATTTGCCTTAGGGCTTACAGACGGTGGAGTGCATGTTCTTGAACCTCTAGAGTCAGAAGGAAGATGGGGCTCTCCACCTCCAACTGAGAATGGTGCTGGGCCGAGCACTCCTGCCGGTGCCAATGTATCAGAGCAACCCCAAAGGTGACAGACTATCATGGAGTCTTTGTCCAAGGACCTTGGGTGTATGTATTTGATTGTGATCCCGCTCCCTTGTGCAAGGGGAAGCTGCGGAATGTAGGTGTGATCAGCCTTAGGACATGTCAATGTCAATTGAACCTATCACCTTCTTAGTGGCTTCCTAACCAATTTGTGTTCCATGAGATTGTCACAATATGTTTTTTTTTTGGTTTAATTATTTAGGGTTATTACGTAAGTTTATGTAGTGTAAATTAAATTCAGAAAGGGGTGTTGGAGAGAGGAGGGTTAAGGACTGAATTTTCTTTTTCCTTTTTGGTTGGGCCTGCTTTATTATTGTTTAGTTTTGGTATATATTCATTTAGTCATTATAATTATTTTTTTTTACCCAGCAAAATTTAGATACTCTGATATGCTGTTCTGTTTTGTCGTCTATCCTCTTATGCAAGGATTCTTTTAGAGTTATCAATGATATAGTTTGATTTACGGTTCATTATTATGATTTTGGCTTCTCTTGCGGGTTAGATGTTTTTGTTTGAAGTAACGAGGCTCCAGCCATCAACGTGTTTCGTTTTAGATTTGCACTGCTTGAGATGATCATTATTAAGTTCCTCTATTAATTTTAGTTGACTAACAATGTTGAACGTTGACAGTATTAAATGAGTATGTGAAGTTTTATCAAAAAATTGGATCTGCTACTAAATTTTATTTTCATTATAAACATATAATTTTCAGACAGCACTTAAAGGCATCCGTTTTGGAATGTATTAGGTTAACGGCGTTGCTAAGAAAAACTCGATTTCTTGAAATAGTAAGCTTTTCACTTTCAAATTTATATTTTTGTCTATAAATTGTTGTTCTGTTAAATAATGAATACAAATTTTAAGACGAAGGTATATATCCAAACTCCAAAGGTGTAATTTTTTTTTTTTTTTTAAAAAACCTACACTTAAAATGTAATGATAGTAGTTTGCTCCTGAAAGTGCATAAAACAAAGAAAGAAAAAAGACAATCAAACGACAGGAATACGATGGCTATTAATAGTTTCTCTATTTCAAGTGCAGGTTTTAAAATAATAAATAGTTACTAAATTACTGTGGAAGTTTGTATTTTATTTATTTTTTGATTTGGTACTGTGGACGCTTTTAAAATGCACTCGAGAAGATACTTTCAAACTAGGGCCCCGTTTGGATAGGAAGGTTTATAGCTTATTGGAGCTTTTTGACATCCTTAAGCGTTTTTATAATTAAAAAGCAGTGTTTGTATAAGTTTAATTAAGCTCTTTTTTAATTTAAAAAAAGCTGATTTGAATTTATTCGGTGAAGCTATATTTTTGAGCTTCTTGGATAAGTTTGCTGCGAAAGCTAAAAATGCAATGACCGGGAAGCTGTTTGTATTTTACACGGGACGACTGTAGCCTCGCTACCCTTCACGAAATATTCCATCCAGCTTTTCATGCCTAGCGTCTTTTCTAGCTTCTTCACTTTCTCGAGCTTCTTCACCGTTTGAAGTTTTTTCTCCAGCTTCTTCAACGTTCAGTTTTCTATTTGAAATTCCAATGGCTTTTCCAGCACCAGGTATGCATTTCTATCATTGTTTCTATTTTGTTTCTTCTGCATCTATTCCTGAAAAAGACGTTAGTTGCTTTGCTTCTCTTTGTTCTTCGTTCATTCAAGTTTTCATTTATCAAGCTAGTTGCTTCTTTTTTTTTTTTTTTTGCTCTTCATGCATTTAAGCTTTCATTTGTCACACAAGATTCATTAGGTCGTAGTAGTGAAGCCAAATAGAGTTGTGTAGGTAACCAAAAGGACAAACTTAAGATACTTGTTTTTCAATATTATTATCACTCTGTTTTTCTCCATTTATTGACCGAGGAAGAGAAATCAAAATGGCTATCCAAGATATTTGTTTCCCTCAATTTCTAACTGAGAGAGTAAAAACCTGTGGATGCAGAAACATAAACCCAAATATTGAAGTAAAACCATAAAAGCCTCTAGGGTAGATAAATAAAGCCAGGGGATGAAACAGTTCACTTTCCTATACTCACAGAAACACCACCTGCTTGCCATCTAAAACCTCTCAACATTTTTGGATCTGACTTTCAAGGAAGGAAGCCAAGACTAAAGAGACGTAGAGACTAAAGAGACATAGGCCGAGACTAAATGAAACTTAAAACCTCCATGTTTAGTGAGCTCCGAGACGTAGGCCGAGAACAACCAACATGCAACTGGACGTGAGCTCTTTCAAGCCCATAGTAGGGCTTTAGGTTCAGGTTTCTTTTTCTTTTCGAGCGTTAGTCGAGGGAGGAGAGTGAAGCAAACAAAACCACGTGCAACTAGATGTGATGTGAAGGTCTTTAGGTTCGATCTCCTCGTGATACGCCCTCCCGAACAGGATGCGAAGGGGTGGGGATAGGGCAAGGAGGAGGGATAGGGAGTGGTGGCACTAATGGGATAGGCATGGGCTTTGGGATGGGAATGGGATTTGGGGAAGGTAATGGCAGTGGTTTTAGTGCAGGTGTAGGAATAGGAGGCATGGGCAGAGGAGGAGGACGTAGTGGTGGTGGTGTTGGTGGAGGTGGAGGTGGTACCAATGGAGGGTATGGTCATGGTAGTGGCTTCGGCGTTGGTATGGGCATGGGTGGAATGGGAGGAGGTGGAAATGGGGAAGGATATGGTCATGGTGAGGGTGGGGATGGTGGTTTTGGAGTGGGTGGTGGAAACAGCAAAGGGGTGGGGATAGGTTAAGAACCCACATGCCCTGCGGCTTGAACGTTTTGCGTGACACAGAGGGATAGGGAGTGGTGGCACTAATGGGCTTTGGGATGGGAATGGGTTAGTGCAGGTGTAGGAATATGAGGCATGCGCAGAGGAGGAGGTTTAGATCGATGCCCTGTACTCTGTTTCTGGAAGATGCTAAGTAGGTTTAGATCGATGCCCTGTACACTGTTTCTTTTGTTTTGTCTTGAAGACTCGCTTAGAGTTGTAATAATGGATGGGCTCATGAAGTAGCTCACTCTTTTAATAAAGTATTGTTTTGGAAGATGCTAAGTAGGTTTATCTCTTGTTATGCTAAGATTTCCATTTTTAATTTTTTTTTGGATGTGTGTATCGTTAGCAATTTTTGCTTGCTTTCTGTAAACGAGGTTTGGATATGGAACTAGGATAGAGTTGCTTGTTTTTATCGTTAGCATTTATAATATCATAGAATTTCTATATATGTATAAAATATTTGCCAGAGAAACATAGGATATGGAAGTAATGCTGTTTGTGGTTGTAGGGATATGTATATTTTTTTTCTTTTCGCGTTTCTCACGATCTATACATTCCTTTCGTCATTGTTTGCTTAGCCATGCAACATAAATATGCTCTAAATAGTATTTTAATTAATCATAATTAAATTAATTAATGTTAGGAATTACTTGAAAAGGCTAGCAATATGAATTTATATATGTTGATGTTTAATTCCTAATTTTATTTTTAATGTATATTACATTTTTATCCAATAACTAGTGAATCTCTATAATTTAAATTTAAATTAAAAGGCGAATAATTTTTTTTATTGATTTATTGATTTTTTTGGAACGAAACATTATCATAATTATTTGTGTTATTGCAAGATAATGACTTCTAGTCATTCATTTATTGAGTCAAATAATTTTGTTTTAAATATTATAATATCTCTAAAGCAAAACAAAGAAAATTATTAATATTTTAATTAGACGAGGACAAGAATGTTACCTTCAACAAAAATGGGACAACAAATTAAAAAATTTTGAATTTGTTTAAAAGAATAGATCAAAAGATTTATATATGTATATATATATATATATATATATATATATATATATATATATATATATATATATATATATATATATATATATATATATATATATATATATTTTTACCGTGAAAGCTAAATGCAAAAGGTTTATTTATAAAAAAAAAAATTAGAGAAAAGAGTTGCCACTGTCTAAATTGATTGCGGCAGTCTTTTTGCGTTTGTATTCCACTGCTCGGGGCTTAGTTATGGAATGAAACTGCTAAAAAGCATAATCTAAATGTATATTACTTTAGTTTTATACGAATTACAAGAATTATAAATTTCATCAAATTGATGATATAATCATGTTCAAATGGTCTATGAATAATAAAATATGCGTTTCTTACATAATCTACTATTTAAAAATAATTTAATTCCATGTTTTTTTTAATTACAAAAACATAAGTGACGGAATTTGAATTAAAATTATCATTCTCCACTTCTCCATCCCCCAAAATATTGATTTTGTTCTTATTTCTATTAACGACCCTACTTGTTTTGATTTTGTTTCTACTATAATTGACTCTTCTAGATATTGGCCCCGTATCCCCTGTCTTGTGCAATTTGTTTGATTATATTTCCTTGCCTATTGTTGTTGCTATTTATATTAACTTTTTTTTGTATGTATTAGAATGACTCCAAAAATGCATCCTATGCAAGTAGATGAAAGTGAAAAAAGTAGTGGTAGTGCAAAGAGGTTAAAGGCTGATTGGAATAAGAAGAACACTACTATATTTGTAAAAATATGTGTTGAGGAGGTGTATGCAGGGAATAGACCTCACACGCATTTTAATAAAACTGGTTGGGTAAATTTGAAGTTAAAGTTTCTTAAGGCTACTGGATTGCCTTATGAATACAAGCAATTTAAAAACAAATGGGAAACACTGAAAAAGGAGTAGGGTTTATGGGTAAAACTTATTGGAAAAGAAACAGGTATTGGTTGGGATCCTGTTAAAAAAACAGTTGAAGAAGATGATGTTTGATGGGAAGCTAAGATTCAGGTATATGAAAATTAATAATAAATTTGTCATATATTAATTTTAAATCATAATTATAGTCTCTTACTTAATTTTTTACCTTTTCACAAACAAATCCTGATGTGGAGAAATTCAGGGAGGAAGGTCCAAAATACTTAAATAAAATGGAAATCCTTTTTAAGGATATTGTAGCTACTGATTGTAGAGTTTGGGCACCGTCCCAAGATCAACTTGAAGTAGAAAACATCAACTCCACTTTTTTTTTGCGATTTAATTAACTCGTGTCAAAGAGAAGAAGAATTTAGCCTTTATAGTTGTCCCACGATAAAAAAAGAAATAATAATATTGTGTCAAATGTGTATATTTATTCATTTACTTGAAAATAATAATTTAATAACATAAAAGTAAGCACTTGAATGCAATACAATAAACAAATAATAATTTTATAATAATATAATTATAGTACTATATAAATATTTTAAGTGTAATTTTTTTAAAATTATAAATAAAAATGCTTATTTATCCAAACACAATCTTTAATAAGTGCTTATTCATGTCTATTTCAGTAATTTTTATAATTATAAGCACTTATATATTATTTATCCAAACGGTTTAAAAAGAACTTATGAATTTTAAAAGCACTTTTTCAATTACGCATCCAAACGCTAAATAACTTAATTTAAAAGGAACTTATGACATAAAAGCTTTTCACGTAAGTCCTTCTTCAATAAGTCCTTAAATAAGTTATTTATCCAAATAGACCCTAGGTGTCATTGTCGACTTGTGCAAAGCACTGGAAAGAAAATTTCAACTTCCAAATATTTAATTTAAATCAATATATATATTCAACTTTATAATATACATTTTTTATACTCGGAACAATTCTTTTATTATTTTATCAATACTTTATCATTTAAGATGCAAATTTTTTAAGTTTTTATTAATTAATATTTTAATTTTGTTAAAAGTTTCTTTATAGCTTCTTCTGTGCAATATTAGTTGGTAGTATTAAGAACCAATGAAATTACGTGTTTTAAATAATAACAGTCAGCGAGTAGTGACTAATTCTATCTCCTGAAAAAATAAATAAATAGAAAGAAAGAAGCCGTTACGCGTGGAAAATGTCCAGCATGGCGTACTCTAAAACGACTGCGTTTTGTGAAAAAATCTGTTTTGAATAATATCTAGCGCAAATAGATCTGTTGGCCGTTGATTACGCGGTTTCGCAATCTCTGCCTCCTTTGTTCTTTTGTCACTCAAGACTCGCGCACACGCAGACAGCACTCGCAACCCTGTGAGACACACAGGCTCCTCGCTTCCACCGCTCTCCTTTTCTTCATCTCCTTTCTCAACACGTAGCTTTCTCTTCTCCGATCCTATTCCGGCATTGATCCCGATCTTCCATTTCCTCCATCAATCCGATCCACCGCCGCTTTCTTTGTCTCGGTCATACTCAATCTTCACAGAGAACGCAACCTTAATTTTCACCTGCAAAAGATTTTATTTTGATCCCAATTCCCAACCAGATTCCCTAAACAACCAAATCTAGGTATAACCAATTGTCGTATACTCCATCGCGAATGGCATCGAGCACGATCCGTAAGGCGATTGGCGTTGTGAAAGACCAGACTAGCATTAGCATAGCTAAGGTCGCTGGAAATTTAGCTCCTGACCTTGAAGTCTTGGTAGTCAAAGCCACCAGCCACGAGGAAGTCCCTGCTGACGATAAGTATATTAGAGAAATTCTGAGTCTTACTTCGTATTCCAGGGGTTATGTTAATGCATGTGTGATCACTATATCAAAGCGGCTCGGAAAGACCCGTGATTGGGTTGTGGCCCTCAAGACTCTCATGCTTGTTCATAAGCTTTTGGTTGATGGACATCCTTTGTTTGAAGAGGAGATCGTGTATTCCACTCGGAGAGGGATGAGGATTTTGAATATGTCGGATTTCAGAGACGAAGCGCATTCCAATTCTTGGGATCATGCGGGTTTCGTCAGACTTTATGCCATGTATCTTGATGAGAAGGTTGAGTTTGTGGTGTATCAGAAGAAACTGAAAGGCGTTGAATCTGTTGACGGTAAATTCGAAGAGAGGGACGATAGTTGGGGTCCATCTCGACGTGGGTATGGCGAATATAGGGATGAATTTAATTCTGGGATGGGTAGGAGGACGAGGTCAGACGGCGACATGAATGAGTCAATTGAGAAAGAGCAGAGAAATCAGATTACGCCGGTGAGGGAAATGAAACCCGAGAGGGCTTTGGACAGGTTGAACCATTTGCTGCGGATTCTTGATCGTGTATTGGGTTGTAGGCCAAGTGGTGCTGCAAAGAGTAGTAGGCTAGTGCTCGTTGCGCTTTACCAGATTGTAAGGGACAGCTTCAGGCTATACGTAGAAATATGTGAGGTACTGGGGCTGTTGTTGGATCGGTTCACAGAGATGGAATATGCGTATTGTGTCAAGGCCTTTGATTCTTATGTCAGCGCGGCAAAGATGATCGATGGATTAGTAGGTTTCTATGGTTGGTGTAAAGATATGGGAATTGCAAGGTCCTCAGAGTACCCCGAAGTGCAGAGAATTACTGATAAGCTTCTGGGAACGCTTGAAGGTTTCTTGAAGGAGATGACTAATCGGCCAAAGAGCCCTGAGAAGAAAATAGAGGTGAAGGTAGCTGTCAAAGAACCGGAGCCGGAGCCAGAGCTAGACATTGATGAAGTGAAGGCTCTTCCTCCGCCAGAGAATTGTACACCTCCACCACGTTCGGTAACCCAGCCTAAGCCTCCTTCTCAACAAGAGACAAATGATTTAGTGAATCTTAAGGATGATAACATTTCGGCTGATGAGCAAGGCAATAAACTAGCTTTGGCTTTGTTCTCTGGACCCGCAACTATAAAGGCAGAAGGTTCCTGGGAAGCATTTCCTTCAGATGGAGGATCTCAAGTAACTTCTGCATGGCAAACACCAGCAGCTGAACTCGGTAGACCAGATTGGGAATTGGCATTGGCGGAATCTGCTAGCAATTTGTCGAAGCAAAAGGCTGATTTGGCAGGTGGGTTCGACTCATTGCTACTGAATGGCATGTATGATCAAGGGGCTGTGAGGCAACATGTGAGCACAGCTCAAATAAGTGGTGGGAGTGCTAGTAGTGTTGCACTGCCTGGGGGACCTGGTAAGAGTGCCACCCCAGTGCTGGCTTTGCCTGGTCCAGATGGGACAGTCCAGGCCGTAGGGGCACAAGACCCATTTGCGGCATCCGTGTCAGTGCCACCTCCTTCATACGTGCAAATAGCAGAAATGGAGAGGAAGCAGCAGCTGCTTGTGCAGGAACAGCAGCTATGGCAGCAGTACGGGAGGGATGGAATGCATGGCCAAGTGGGTTTGGCCAAGGTTGCTGGTGGAGCTGGCTACTACGCTGCTGGTCCTCAGCCAATGATGCCTTATGGAATGCCACAGTATAGTGGAATGGGGCAACCTGGAGGATACTATTATGCACCTTATTGATAAGGGTCCCCCGTTTTGAAGAGCTTGTTTTGTGGGAGGCAAATATAAGAACGTCTTTTTGTGGTCCTCGGACTCAGATCAAGACCTGTTTGGAGGATTAAATTATATACTGTATGTAATGGCCTTTTCTTGTGTTTCACTCTGCCATGTAATTTTGATACAATTCTACTTCTCCGTGTATCTTTTCTTTTAATAACCCTTGCTACTTGTCCCAAAAAAAAAAAAAAAGCCCTTGCTGCTTCAGAATATAATTGAAAATCTAGTGAACTTTGACACAAGAATAGACTCTGGTATAGTCAAATGACTGAAATCCATTAGGGAGGCAGGCTTCTCTCTTGGCATAGAATCACAATCGATTTTGGATCTGCAAATGGAATCAAGAAATTCAAAAAAGAAAAAGAAAAAAGAGATACGAAATGGATTACATATTATTTTTTGGGGCCGGAGGAAAATGAATTATATATTAAACTAAGCAGAGCGCAAAGGCCACAGAAGACTCTCCGCCCAGAGATTCTAAGCGAAGCCTCCAATAGTCAACAAGACTCCTCTATGTAAAACTGATATAGAACAAGTTTGACTTTTTCCAATTTTTTTAAAATTTGCTCCCAAGACGTGATTAAATTTTAATTTATAATAAAATTCAAAATCAACCCGCAACTGGATCTAATTGCATAAAAGCTACTGCTAATCAATCATATTAGTATTCAAGTTAGCCCCCAATTGACCAATATGCATGGAGTATGTTTTGCTTGTGGCTATGTTCATATGACGTGAAACCTTGAACAGATTTTTGGGCTTTTCCATTCAATGTTGTTATGCTTTTTTTCTGGAAATTCCACCACATGGCAGATTAACTCAAGGACCAAAAGATCTTATTCCTAAATAACCTCACTTAAGTATAAGAATCCTTGTATCAATGGCGCCCCTAAGTTGGCTGCTCTTGATTACATCACGACGACATAAAGATTAGGAGCAATTACTATGTTGTGAGATGAAATAATTAAAATTGAGATAAGTAAGCTCGTGAACTAAATCCAACACCAACCAAAAAAAATTAAAGAATATCATTAAATTAATTAGCATGTCTGAAGAACATGGTATGCTCAGGTTTCATGAATATTGCCATGAAACCATTTGAAAGTCTAATCGAATACAATGCAATTTTATGATTAGTTGCTAACAAAATTTTATACATGAGCTACAACATCGCTACTACCCCTATGTTTACATTCTCAACATGAAAAACTTCATCCGAGACACATTCACTGCAATCTGTATTGCATTGAGTTTCATCGAAGAGTCTGGTATCTTGCTTACTCCAAGTTGCTCTTGGACTGGACTAGGTCACTGCCTTCCCCATGCCTCCCACTACTCACTTCTGGCGACAAGTTATGTACTCAGCCTCTAATCCTTTGAACTAGAGACTGCAGGCAGCACTGGTACGGGAGTCATTCATCCTGTAACTTTCTTTTTTGAGCTGAGGGTTGTTAATCCACTGGTTTCAAGAATATAAATAATTAAATTGAATCCATTTTATTTAGACGTCCACTTAGTCAGAGTATGGTGGCGAATCCATGCATAGATGCACCAATTTTCTTTGATACTGCCCAAAATATTCACCTACTGCAATGACTTCTTCATTCTCTGGACCTAAACCAGGCAAGTATAGTTTATTCTTGACGGAAGAAATTTCATCATCTGTATTATCTAAGTTTGCAATTATTTCTTTGTGGATCTCACGGCATGCAATTATAAACATGGCGGCTGTTTCAGGTAGTTTAGCCTCACGAAGTGTTGCCAATGCCTCTAGTAGTGCACCAGCGGCGACATACAGAATCATAGCCCTGCATTGGGTCATAGTGGGCCCATATTGAGTCAAAATTTCTGATAGAATGAAGATTCAACGAAAGAAAAATAGTCATACCTCCAGATATTATGTTCAGTGTGCAGGACATATCCAGCCCACCTTCGTAACACTCTGCAAGAATACAAAATATGGGGAAGTTCTCAGTCATGATGATAAACATCATACAAATACAGAGACATCATTCATGTTTGGAAGGCAAAAATAGGTTAAAAACCAAATGGTACAAGAAATTGGCTGCAGTTCCCCCCCCCCCTCCCCCAAAGAAAAAAAAAACACAATTAAAAGGAACAACTGGTATGGAATACACTTTTCGTCATTCAGTCAGGGGATTAGAAGTAATGTTGATAATGTGGCAAGTGAGACTGTGATATCAAATGAATGTAGTATTTATGTCAAGAAACAACTGCAGTAAATTAGAAGTTAATACTTGTGGACAGAAACCCCAGTTAATTAAGGGAAGAGTAAGAACCTTGCATAATCTGATCCCTTTAAGTGACTAGCAGCTAAGGTTGCAGCATCCAACCAACATCCAGCATCTTGTAGCTGCATAAGATATGCCATTATATTTCTTTAGAAAATTCAAGCTACTGTATTGATAACTTTTTTTTTTTTTTTGGTTATTTGAAGTTCCGGGAAAGCTAAGGGTCTGTTCAGTTCAGAAAAACTTTCTAAACTGCACGAGCAATTCTCTTATAAGGAAAGCAGCAAGGAAGGTGGCATTATGACATCCATCCCAAGTAAAAGGAACTACTTGTAACTGGTCAAAATGATTGCTCATAATTGTTTCCATACCCCAATGGTTGAGTTCTATGCAATTCTACTAGGAGTTCCCATGTTCAAATCTCACTAAGAGTAGGTGCGTGGGATTTTTGAAAGGGGATACATTGTCCCCATTTGTGGAGCCCAAATTCTGATGGACCATAATGGAAAGCAATTTTCCATAATTATTTATAAAATGTGTTCTAATTTTTCTTGGTTAACCATGTTTTTTAATTATTAATATGTGTGGAATCATCCGTATCAACTTCTGCAGCTAAGATCTCATCAAGGTTTGTTTATTCTCATTCATGTCATTTAGGAGGTCTACTTTGGTAAGCAGTAGTTTTAAGATATTTCAAGCAACATTATTAGAGTTGAAGACCTACTCTCATTGCATAGGAATTTTAATCTGTTCAATACACGATGAGATCTAAGCTCAGACATCAGAATGTTAATATCAAGAGACTATCAGTACAAAACAGCAGAGCACAATTGGCGCAAAGGATTTGATGGTAGGTTCTAATAATTCTGAGGGAAATCTTATAGCATACAGCATGCTGATCTGAGAAATCGGATTTTCATAATTCTGTTAACTAAAAATTCTTGACCTAGAAAAAAAATTAATAATAAGTTTCACTTCCATAAACATTGTTCTGCATTCAGACTTTTTCCCACATTTTTTTTCTTGGGTAACATCTGCCAAGTCTTGGATGCAGTTATATCTTAAATTAAAAAAAAAAAAAGAGAAAAAAAGAAAGAAATCTCTTGACATAGTTTAACCCTTTGATTCAATTAAAAAATTTTAAATTATTTTAATGTTAAGGTGCAAGCTCAATACATAATCATTACTTCACAGAAAATGCAAGAAGTAACCAAACTCAAGTTTACAAGTTTATATGATTGACATAGTTCAACCCACGTAAAAAATATTAAAAGTATGTGCATCTGGGTTTGAATGTAATATGCATTGTAATACCAATCCAATGAAGTATGTAGAGTACAAAGAAAATTTTATTAAGCGTGCAGCCTAACCTGAGAACATGCTTCTTGATATCTTCCAACAGCACAAAGAAGATGAGTGCCAGTTAGTGACCTGTCAGCCCTCACCATGTTTGCTGCAACAACCTAACATGATATAATAAATACTTAGTACATGAACTATACCACCCAGAACTTGAAATTTGATGTCAAAACACATTCATATCCAAGTCAAACTCACCTTTACTGCAAGTTCATGAAGAGACCTTGAGACAGCTGAAGAGAGAGCAACTGCACGAAGAGCATTTAAATAGAAATAAGAGCTCTCTGGCGGAGTGGAAAGCAATAAACTAACTGCAACTTCTAGGTTTCCAACTGAAACAAGCCTGATAGTAGAATATACAAAAGGAATTGACAAGTGAGTATGTACTCTAGAAGGACTAGAGCTTAAACATTGAAGAATGTAATATTCCTACTCAAACTAATAAAGGAACAGAAATTATTTCCAGTTTTTTGTCACAGCATTACTACAATCCAAAGCCAAAACTTATAATCAAAATTTACAAGCGACTAAGGGTGTGTTTTGGTAAACTTGAAAATTTTAGCACTGAATTAGTGTTGAATTTATAATGATTCAGAACTGAATATTTAATGTTAGAAAAATCTCTCATAATAGCTGGATGTGTATTAACAAAACTATTGGAATTTTAATAGTATACATGAGGCTATACTAAAGGAAACCATTCGTTAATTTATCAAATACAAAAAGGAAACCCAGTGTTTCATATGTTCACTTAAATTTATTTTTGGTCGGTATTTAACAACCACCTTTTTCAGTGCTGAAATATTATGTTTTTAGCACTGATTGAGTTTTCAAAAGACTCTATATGTCCCACGTATTAAATTAGTATTAAGGTTGAACTCTTCTATTATTATATTAAAAATATGCTTTCATATAGTTCACTGTAAGAAAAAATCTCATGTATTTGTCACATGAGAGTATTAAGCTATATACCTTCTGCTCACTTCAGAAAGTGAACTAAATAGATTCTTAATAAAAATGATGTAAGTAATGCTAGATTTACTTACTCATGTACACGGTTCTGTATGACCTCTTCACCCTCTAAATTTTCATGCCAAGAAATGCGCTCGCTAGCACTTTCCCACAACTCTTTTTGGTCAAATGCCATCAATCTAAGTTGACCTTGACTCTGCTGACCAAATTGCCCATGTTACTTTGATGAATATGACATAGATTTAAATGTAAAAAGCAACTCTCTAAACAACAATGGGAATGTGGGACACTACAAACAATGGCATATGATAGAATATTCGATGAAACTATTAAAATAACTTACCATCACATCTCTCCCTGTTTCCTCTGTTGGTTTTCCTTTTGATGATATCCTAGACAATATAGATGTCTCATCAACCTCTGGGTCTGATTCTGATTTAGGCGCTTTTGATGGAGGCTTTTTCAATAGCTTATTCATCAAATGTTTCAGTGCCTGAGGCAGCTGTAGCCAAAACAGAGCTTCTGAGGTTTCGCCAAATATTGCAGCAGCAAAGGAAAACCTCACGGCACTACCTTTATTCACCATGCTAGCATACAACTTTGCCCTCTCATCATCAAGTATGCACCCTTGAGAGACGGGAACATTGGTAAAGGTTAAAACAGCAATTATATGAATAGCAAACATGGGGATCTTCATGATTAAAATCTCAGCATAAGATATATACCTTCTTTTCGATATGGTTCCAATACTTTGAGAAGCATCTCTGGCACCGCAGAGTCACCAAGAGGTGGTAAATCAATCATATATGTACGAAGATCCCCGGCGGATGATGGAGTTCCTGGAATTGAGTGAGGCCTCTTTTTTATGGTCGTACTACAAGTATTAAACCAAGAAGGTTCAACACCCAATTGCAAAATCATCCGCAATGCCTGTAGCAACATCAGTAAAGATTTAGCAGAGCGAAATAGCCACACATCTAGCAAAACAAAACAGCTTTGGCAATATCACTACATAATTAAAGAAAAAAATAGTATATTTACCTAATAGAAATAATAAGAAATTTGAAGTTCTATGGTTAATGCTTACTATAAAAGCCAAATATCCTGATTTTTTTTTTTAAATTTACTGATGATTTTTATTTTATACAAACTTCAGAAGACAAATACAAGAGAAAATACAATAAATTTGTAAAAGGAAAACATCATATTTAAGCAATTTAACTATACATGACAGTACAGCTATAGCACTAACGTAACTTGAAGAAAACCCCTCAAATTTTGTGTATTAAATTAAAGAAGCCTGGCTCTCGCTCTTCTATTTTACATTGCTTCTTCCCTTCTCTGTTTTGACGCATTGACCAAGAGGTTTCTGTCAGTTCCTTTGAGATCGCTACATTCCAACATGAATGTTTGATAAGGATGCAGGAACAAGTCAGTAACTAGGACACTGAAATTATGTCTGATAGTGAAGAGGCCTCAATAAAAATTTAAGCCATAATCCATCTAATTGGGAATTGTAATCCAGAATATGGATCGTACATATAGTTCATAAAAAGAACATAGTTCTATTCTTAATCATACAAAGAGGATATTATTTTAATCATACAAATTTTTTGTCACATCTAAACAAATGTTTCCAACCTTCTAATATATGATTTCATAATGTCATGTGGTATGCATAAAGTAGGGAGCACAGTTATATTTTCTTGTAAATGGGCACATGTGGCAGTCACTGAGCGGGATCCAATTCTATTAGCAACAGGAGAAGCTATTCCAAAACTAAGGCAAGAAATATTCCATTGTATCTGAATATTTGAATTCCCCAAAAAACAAATATTTAAGACGCTTGGGTTTCATTATGAGACAACACAAAGGATTATGTAAACTGAGCTCAACTTGAGGCTGGCCTAAATTTAAAGCTCAAAATGCCTGTCCAGTCTATTAAAGTTAAATGAATAATGTGGGGCTCAGACATGTCCCATCATAACCATAGTTTACTTAAGACTAATGATTTTTGTAACAACTTTTCAACAGAGCTAGAAATCCCAATTAGGTTGACTGAGGCGGACAGCAGACATACGCTGATATAAGTGCATTGTAGTCAGGATAGCTTGAAGAATGAAGCCTAAGACTAACTTGTAATTTAGAACAAAATCATGAGGAATACACCATATTAATATAGATTCTTTTAAGTTAAAAGGCTTGTTAAAGTCCAAAGGAAATATATATTATTTATCACAACCACAAAGCGATGAGAATGATCTGACTCTAAGAATGTTTCCAGTTCATTCCTTGCACGTTCATGTTGTTTCTTACATCCATTAGTGCACACCATAACTGATATTAGCATTGTACTTTCATCTATTCGATGCAAACAATGATTGAGAGATTTGGAATAAAAAAAATACCGGAAAATATGATTTGTAGTCTATTCAGTAAAGTCAGTAAATTTAATGCTGGCATCCTACCAGGGCATGTGGTGTAGGAAGTAGTATGGGACAACACAAAGGCATTGGCCGGAATCTTTCCTTCATAGTTCTGAGATGGGGTGCATAACCAAGTCGTTTATCACTTCTGCTTTGAAAAAAAAAACATGTTACTGATCACAAACAAATTTCACTTTAAAAACTAGAGTAACTTATGAAGCATTAATTATTGAAAAACAAAAGATACCCTTAATATATATTTTTTGGATAAAAAAAAATTGTTATGAAAGAGGAGGAGTACAAAAAAGAGAGAGAATAAGATATAGATATCCTCCAACAGAAACTATAGAAAACACGAAGATTACAAAAAACCCGAGGAAATAGAAATACTAAAAGTTAAGTATGCAAAATAGCAGCCCGATCTCTTTGTAAATCTAAAATCAAGACCCCCTTAAAAAGATTATAAGCAGAACACTAAAGTGAAGCCATGAATCTTATCCTTTCCCACAATATTTATGAAGACATCAAAACACCTTGAAAAATACGTGCATTTCTTTCCAACCATACATGCCACAAAACAGCAAAAGTAGCACAATTCCTCAATATCTTAGCCTTTTTTTTCCTTCCAAAGCCTCTAAACCACAGTCAGAAAACCATCCAAAGAAAGAGAAGACATCCAATTTTCTCCACAAATTCCAAAGAGCTTATTCCACAAAAAACAAATGACCTGACAGTGTACAAAAAGATGGGCAACTAACTCTGAACTATTCATACACATAGATAAATTGAGAGAAATGGCTATTTTGGGCCTACAAATTTGCAACAAATCATTAATATTAATCCTCTTCAGCATCACAGCACTTCACCTTAAGTATTTCTATCATTAAGATTTCTAAAAGATACCCTTAATATTGGGACAACTAGTATCAGCAATGTGTGGAATCCCAGTGTTTCAACCATCCTGTAGACTGATGGAGACCTAGATCTCCATGTGAAATTCACCAAGAAAATAGTAGAATAATACTAAAAATTCAACCATCTTGTCTCCCATAACCCAAATTCTCATAAGATTTTTCCTTCTCTCACCTCTTCCTAGTCCCCTTTTTTATAACCAATTTCATAATTAACTACCCCTATTACAATTTGCCAAGTTTCATTTGCTGCCTAAACCCCTTAAAAAATACTTCTAATAGCTTCTAATAACTACCCATTTGCTTATAATAACTTCCAATAATTGTAGGGGGTCTATCAATACTCTACTCTTGAAGTTTCACCTTACTCTCAAGCGAGTGGTTGAAGTTGGAACCCCCTGGCTTCTTCCTAGTATGAATATGATTTTCCTTCCCTTTCCCTCATTCTTCATCCCTTATTTCCACCCAATGTGGGACTCCCAAAGTTTTTTTGACTTGTGGTTCCTAACAATACAGCCCCCTTTAGACAGCAACATCCACGATGCTGGCAGCTAGTACTCGAGCTTTCACCCTTTCACTCCTTAAGCTCCTCCCTTTTGCTCCTCTCCAGCCACCGCCTTTGCTGCTTGAGGATCGAACCTGTTTTGATACCAAGAAACTAACCTCCAAAAGTTAACTTGTGAAGGGAGGTTGCCTAGAGACTTTATAAGCCCCCCACTAGGTGCATTTTCACCTGATGTGAGACTCCCAAAGTTTTCTTGACTTGTAGTTCCTAACAGAGACAATATTAAATCTCTTTTTTTTTTCGGCCCAAAATTAAATCTCAAAAAGACTAGACACATGCAATAAACATCTATTGATGTTGCTTCATGTTAAGCTAAAATACCACAATAATTCAAATTTTATACCATAAAATTTTATCATCACAGTACAGCAAACCAAGGTGCATGCTGGTTCAGACTTTCTAATATTTTTACTTGATTATGTTTAAACAAAGATTTCGGGCTTAAGGAGGTTAGCTCAGAGTTGCATATCCAATAAACTTACTTTCCCAAATTCTTCCACCCCTTCTTAGTGACATGACATGCCACTTACGCCAAATCCTCATTTTGATCTAAACATTCAAGTGGTTAGGATCATTTTATATATTATTGCTAAAATTCCTTCTCCCATCCATTTCAGTCCGAGCCATGACAGAACCATCTAGGCCACCAACTATATCCAGATAATGGAGCAAGAGCTCATCACTTCAGAGAGATTTGGCACTTACATATTAATTTCGACAAGGCGAAAGCTACTATCAGCTCCAGCAATGCATAATACCAGTGGGTCATTCTTATCAGTTCGCAAGGGCAACCAATCAAGTTCTAATACAAGGGTTGGAGGAAATTGAGGCTGCAAAAGTGAATTGGCTAAGGGGTCTGATGAATCCTGCAAAAAACATGCCCAGTTTTATATCAGAGAAAATTTGATATTTATGAGAGGTGGTAAACTTGTCAGGATACATTAAAAAAGTAATTTTTTTCCTCCTTTTTGTTTTTGTGCCTCAGCTGTGCCAAATTGCTAGAGAAGCAACCTAATATGAGAGATAAAAACTGGCAGCCTTCTTTAATTAAATGACAACCTTTTAGTTCTTTCACACGAAACTATTACAATTTGCAACCAGCCAAATGGGGCATAAATCAAATAAGTAAGAGAAATAAGAGACTCCCTACATAGAAGCTCCAAAGAAAATCAAGGAAATAAGAAATCAAGACTTGAGCTTTATATCAATAACCAATTTCAAAGAAGCTTCAGAGAAATATGAAAAGAATTATGAATCAAACTTCCTTCTATGTAAGGCCTTCAATCTCGTTAAAAACCCAGACTTAATATAAATTCATCAAAGTTATGAAAAAGTTTATGACAAGCAGTATAAGTGCCTCTTTGGCTGTGCTGCAAAATTTCTTCAGTTTTTGAAAATTGCTTTTTCAAGACAACTTTTTTTTAATACTTGTTTTTATAGAAATTAAATTTCTTTTGTCTTCCATAGCGCTGCCAAACAAACACTAAATATTCATATAACTTTTAAAATACAATGAAACAAGCCATTTTCTGTGCTTACCAAATCAAATACAGAAAAGGTATTATCATAAAACAGAACAGCAATACGCCCCCGACTACGGTCCCCTGGTACAAAAGGTGAAAATTTGATACGCCGGATTCCTTCCCTTTGAGTGTTGAATGAGGAAGAATGTCCAGTTATCACATCCCACCACCGTATGCTCCCTAACCTGTCCCCCATGACCTGAATTACTAACTTAGTCACAACCATCATTAAATTCAGAGCAGTTTATATATATATTGAACCAATTCTAAAGATCTGATGTATACCACATGAGGCAATCGGTAGGCCATAGCAGTGGTTAATCCATCTGATGATACAAAGGAAGAAGTAGGCCACTTTGGTCTGCAATACTATCTTTATTAGATAAAACAAACAACAACAAACAACAACAAAACAACAACAACTAACCCTTTTCCCACAAGGTGGGGTATTAAATAAAACAAACAACAGGAAAAAAAATGCAAGAGAATTGTATAATAGAAGTAAGACAAATTAATATATTGCATTAGAAATAAATTAACTATTACAGACTATATTAGTTAATTTTTTTAATGTTGTCAAAAAACCAAATAATTCAGGTCAGAGAAGTGTTACATTAGCACTTAGAACAATAAGAAATTTTAATCCATCCAGTTTCAATTTGTTATATTTTTATTTTTTCTTTCCCCACCTCTATCTCTTATTTTTTTTCTCCTTTTCTTTTTCTTAATTTAAGAGGGTGAGTTTTGGCGCAACGGTAAAGTTGCTGCCTTGTGACTTGGAGGTCACAGGTTTAAATCTTAGAAACAGCATCTCTGCTTGCGGAGATAAGACTGCGTATATCTATCCTCCTCAGACCCCACCAGGTGGGAGCCTCGCACATTGAGCCGCCCTTTTTTTTTCTTTTTCCTAATTTAGTTAATTCTTTTGATAATGAGGAACTGAAATTTCCTGGTTAGGAGGAATTCAGCAAATCTTGGATATACAACCTTACCTACCCACAAGAACCTAGTATGAGGTTCAAGTAGAGCTGTTCCATGTTACAATAAAAACCATAGTATGTTATCTACTTCCAGGAAGCTCAGAACTAGTTTCAGAAGAGACTTCTAATAGAAGTATAAAAGAACAAAAAAATTGTCACAAGGATATAACACAGTAGACAATGTACATGGGTAGGACATTGCCCAAATATGCCTCTGCACCAAAAGATAGACCGTCACTACAGATGAGATCAGACAGATCCATTGAGATAAGAATCTTCTTAACATTGCTTTGGGGAAAAATAAAATGTGGAGAACAAGAAGGAATTTTAACATCTGCAATGATGTAAAATTACCAACAGAGAAACAACCTTATGGTATTAAATTTGTTTCAAAAGCATGCAATCATGAACTCATCTCTATACTTCTGGTTCATATTAAGCATACAAATGAGAAAATCCTAAATATTATCATTCTCACTATCGATAAGATTATCTTAGGACTGCTATTTTAAAATAGACAAACGAAGATGTAATCAAAGCATGTCCATTGAAATTCCTACCATCAAAATAGAGAATTGTTACTTCTTTAAGTAGTGAGGATGCTTGGGGTTTAGGTCTTTCTGCTCTTCAGTGTTGGGGTGAGTTATTCTTATGGATCAGAAAGATCACCTCAATTGCAAGGTTTGTCACAGGGCACCGACATTAGTTTTTGCAATTCAGGAAACAACACAAGAGTAGAAAGAAGAGTTTAATCCATAATCTCTTCTGGATTTCTTTTCTTTTCTGAAGCAGATCCTTCTCATAAAATAAAATCACTTGAATTTTAGTCTCATCATATTTGAATATATGTATCTCTACTTAAGGTACAGAGGCCTTTTAGATGCAGTTTGTGTACTTAAGTTATGCCTCCTCCTTTATTTAAATGTATCTTTAATCATTAAAAAAGGAAGACACCAAAGATAATCAAACAATGCTGATGAGCTTTAAGTCACATGAGTTATGACCCCTCCTTCCTATTGAAGAAAAGGGGTGAGACATGAGTTTGTGGTTTAAACATGTGACATCCCAACCCCCAACTCCCACCTCCTTCTAGCGGGAAACCATGTTTATGTCTTTTTAAATACTGCAAAAAAAAAAAAATAGTTGATACTAAATTTGATAGCAATTTTACTACTGAAACTGAACTGAACAAATGCCTGCCTACACAAGGATTAAAACATGATCAATATAAACGCAACAGTCCATATATCATGAAAAACAACATAGGTACAACAATGCACCTTTTCTTAATGAAAAACAGTTAACACCTGAAATCTCTAATTCTTCGACCATGAACTTCAAAAACTCCAAGCGCTCCATTCATGAGAGCAAATGCAAAACTTTCAGAAGATTCATCATGTGATAACTCTGTACTTGAACACTCTGCTTAGAGATATTAACTTTAATCATATGCTATTTTTAATCAGAACAAGAAGAAAGGAATCTAGAGTAGCAACTGTCCTTATAATATCAAAGAACCTGAAGGGGGGAAACTCACTTGAATCTGATGAGGACACCATCATTGGGGTAGATGCCTCATCTGTAGCCCTAGGTGTTTGCTCCTTTGGAGATAGCAGTGCTTGCCCAGCAGCTGCATTTTGAGCAGGACGTGGAACCGTTGGAAGAGTCCATTCCAGTACCGTAAATGGAAGAGCTAATGATCTAAGCTACATAGAGATACAAAACATTGTAAATATCCCAGTGAAACACCATATAGTACCAACCAGAATTTATAACAGTTAAACCGCAGACACTAAAATTAACCCATTCAATGGAAAAAAGATGCAGAAGAATCCTAAAGTAGGGTTTTCAAAATAAAAAAGATATATATGCAGTGCAAACTTCAATCATGAATCAAGAAATTAAATTCAGATTTAATCTAGTCCTACTGGCAATCAGGAAGGAAGCTTTTGGAGGAAAGAATAAATCTGGGTCCAAATATTGACTGCATTTACCAAAAAGGATCCAGAATTCAACTAGGATGTTGATATATGGGACAACTATTATCCTTTTTCGTTCAAATCAAAATTACTTATGTTTTAAAACCTATAAAAACAGGAGAACAAATAAGATACCGCTTAACTATATAACCATATGCATAATAAAATTGCAAGGATTTCATCTCTTTTCTCATCAAAGGATTCAAGAGAATAACAGATGAAAATAGAGAAATAATACTTTACCTATGGAGTAAGTATGCTCTCATAAAAAGGAAATTTCAATATTATACAACAACAACAACAACAACAATTAAGCATTTTCCCACTAGGTGGGGTCAGCTAGAAATTTCAATATTATAAATCAGCAAAATTAGAGTATTACCCAAATTCTACATAAGTTATTTCACTCAAGCTCACATATACTTAAGCTAGTTATCACATTAGATTCCGGTCACTAACGAAAAACAACAACCGGATCCACTTGAGAATAAGGCGCCGAATAGGTGTCAAGTGCATTGGCCAACTTACCATGATGGGATTTTTAGTCATTGCCCAAACCTCCACGGGTGCATCACGAAACAAAATGAGAAGGTACCTAAAATATTGTAGATATCAGACTATTGAAAACCATAATGTGATTACAGATTGCTCTATGAATGTAGGGCAGAAGTGAAGCATTGCGGAGGAAAAAAGAATATTTTAGCACATAGTCTTATCTACATATATGGAACATTCTGCCATATTAAACCCCAAAAAAAAAAAGTTTCCTTTGGTGTCAAGTTTCAGAAGATCTGGAAGATCACATATCTCCACAAAGATCTCAACCTAATGTTTCTTAGAACCCATTGTGGTATATGTGAAAACTCAAAAGAGGTTAATAATACTAACAACAAGAAGTCATTACTATGCACTCAACAGAGGCAAAAAAAGAGATTTTTCCGTCCTCATACTCTAATCATCTGCGACTCAGGTGGCAACATTCCACATTAAACCCTTTTGCATTAACTTCTGAGAGATGTATCAACATTCACTAAGATCATGTAAAATAAGATAGACAAACTGACAAATCATATGCATCTGAACAAAAGTATAATTCCATATAAATCTAGTTGTCACTCAAGTCACTAAACTCCATCTTGCCATTACGAAATTGTTGATATAACTAAGCCATTATTGCTTACAAGCATATCACACGTGAGTATAGAAAGGAAAATAGTAAAATGCACAACTGAAAGAAGATTCAGAAACTTAATTGATAAATAATTAAAAAAATGTAGGTTTGAGATTCACCTTCCAGATGAAGATGCTCTTAAAGCTCGTATGGGTGCACGTTCTGGCTTTTGCAAAACTCGGAACATTTTGCTAAGTCCACTTCGTAGGCAGGTCACAACTAGCTTGTTAATATATCCTCCAGTTTTTTCATTAACCTGAGTCCGAATTTTTCCAGTATATATCAACTGAGCAATGATGAAAAACTAAATGCTCAAAGAAAGCATAAAACTATTATGAATTAAGGATTGAATCATATGCAAGAAGCATAACCCTTGTCATGCAGAAAGAAAAGGCAAAAATAATTAAAACATGAAGTCAGCAATGGAAAGAAAGAAACTCTACGGGGAAATTACAGAAATGACTTATGCACACAGAAGTAACAAAATAAATTATAAATACCTGAGTATAAGAAAATGAAACCAGTCTAGAATTTCCCAGCCATCGTAGTCCCCTAACAATACCATTATGTACAGATAAACTTAATGCAACAGCATTGGCAGAAACATCGATTAAATCTATTGTCCCATTCTGTGTTCCCAAAGCCACCAAAGGAACAGCTACTGCAGGACTGTTTCCCCCACCTTCACATTAGAAAATCTCATTAATCAACACAGAACGCATTGTATGCATGATAAACTCTATAAAAGGGTCATAGTAGCTTTCAACAAATATGTAAATTAGTGATGAGATCAACTAACGGGCCAAACTCGCTGTCAGTGAAGGGGTTGGTACTGCCAGCATAGACAATGTTGAAGAAAGAAGCTGAAGTTGTCCAACCAAGCAAATCTGCATCAGAAGGAAAAGGTAAATTTATAATAAGATATTAGTCAATTTTCAGATGTTAGTAACCAACACAAGAAATTTATATAGGTGCTACCTAGCACTTGAATGCAGTTTTACATTTTGTCCAAAAAAAATGCAGTTTTACAGGATAGAAAAATCAGGATCTAGAGGTAGACAGATCATAAGGCAAAAACACATGAACTCTGACCCTGTGAGTTTAGAATGTGTGATCCTACTCTCTGGCCCTAGAAGACGAGGGTCTATTAGACCCAACTGTTCTTCATTTCTGTGCAGGAAAATAAGGAAAAGAGCTCAATTACAATTTTGACATATTATATTATTTTGCATCTTTATTTTTGTTTAGTTTCTTTGCTTTCTTGTAAAAGGGCAGAGTAGATTGGGAAGGAATGGCTAATCAGGACTTGTTTGTATAGACACATACAAGACACATAGGATCAAAATAACCAGAAATCCAGGCTGCACCTTAGTACTTGCATTGCTCTTGTGTGTGTACATATGTCTATACCTATATATGAATAACAGAGTGGCAAGAATTCAAAGTTGTACTATGTCTCACTTGAAAAACAGAAATTGATTGCTTTTGAACCAGTCAATTGAACCAGCCAATAATTTCATCTGCAACACTCGTTATTGAATTCATGGAATAGACTCAATTATGATTTTTGACCAAATGTTACTTATATGTGCTATTCATTGGTTACCAAAATCTACCAAGATCCTGAAGTTTCATAGCATAATATCACCCAATTAATTACTGATTTCATGTCAATAGCCTCAATTATGTGTTTTGACCATATGTTACTTTTTTTACTATTGATAGAAAAAGAATTTATTGACGAGAAGAGGAAACAAAAACGGAGGAGAAGTAATCCTTCCAAAACCAAAAAATAAAGAGTCCAGACATTTTAGCTAAGAATAGCTTTCCATTCCCTTTGTAAATCCACAAGGGACACCCCTTAAGAAAACCATTTGCTGAAATTCACAAGGAGGCCATGCAAATAATTCTCCACCCCCCCCCCCCAAAAAAAAAAAAAAACATGTTAACATCCTGAAGTCTCATTGCATAATATCACCCCAAAAATGGTGGAGTATGTCAAGCAAAAGCAAGCAAAAATTAGCCAGTGACATTAAGACCATCTACTACAAGCAGTAAAAAAAATTGTAGTGACTAAATATGAAGGAAGTTACTATGTCACTCTATCTAAATTCTTTTGAGAAAAAGTGGAAGATGTTATCAAACAACAGCAATGCTGGAATTTTGATATTAATAAAAAGAAAGAGTTAAAAATTGTGCTCTTTAATCTTGTTCTTTGAGAAAGCCATTGATCGGTGTATGTGGATATGAACCAAGTCTCTAAGTATAGACTTACTTTTATCAACATCTGTTCCTGGTTGAAGGTTGAACTTGACAGGCGGCTTGTACTATCATTGAGATTCTCTTGTTGCCTGCCTAATCCTAGGTCCAGACCACCAGTGAAGGATATGATGGTGTTAGTTTTGGTCTCAGGAAACGATACCGTAAAGCCATCATTGACCAAACCCAACTTCTTATCAACCTTCTGAGCGTCTATATGCCCTTCAGCAGTCAAGAGCCAGTTCCATATTTTTCCGTCATCAGAAATGGAGATCAAATGTGTCTTAGAAACAATGATGGATTCATCACAAAAATTAAAAGGATTGTCAAAATCCTCAGCAAGAAAAGAACTAGATACATCAGAACAATTCCTGCTAATGTTCTGAAGAGTGGAATCTGATTGGCATAAAAGGACAGCAAGTACTGAAGGAGAAGGGACAGAGGTACCAACTGAAGGCATCAACTCTTCCACTGAGCTCATGATGTGTACCTGTTCCCCACTGTAAGTGCAGATAAGTATAATTCTCAATAATAGAACAATGTTAGTAGTTTAGCAAGACCACTAACATTAGATAATGACGAGAGAGAACTCAAGTTATATTGGCTAAATATATTTCATGCATATATGTAGAATAGCAGAAGACTTGTTAGGTTCATGTATGATGTGTCAGATTTTTAATGTATATTATCTTAATTGGTTTTTAAAATGTATCTAATGTCTACAGGGACAGATGCATAGATATTTTGAGCATTGAACACTCTGCATTCTCTAACTAAAAGTTCACTTGAAAGGTCAGATGACATTAAAAGACAATCATAAATTTCATGGCACAAACTTTTACATATAAAACATCTCAAACCCAATAGGTTTACTAAAATAGCTCAAAATGCACAAATACACATTTAACAGGAGTTGATTATAAACAAGCAAATGCTGAGAGTTTGTACCATAGCTAGAGTGGCATTAATGACTTAAGACCAACTAGAAAAGTTATAGAAAACAGATTTCTGAGGAGAAAAATAATAGGATTACACGGTCCTTTTTCTTATCCATCCCCTTGACAATTAACTGAAGGCCATCATATCGAACTACCATATTTCCTGACCATTTTACCACCTCACTTAAAAGTGATTTACTTGTTGGGAGGGATAGGACAGGAGGAGGGAATACCTTCACAGTCAGGACAGCCTCACTTCATACACAAGCATCTTTGAACTGGTAGAAAGTGAGATATTTTGGCAGTAAAATGTGGAATTCAAGATCCTTATGTTCGGTATCACAATTAAAATCCTTTAAAATATACCACAAGATAGGCATGGGCATCCTATAATCCCATAATGTTAGCATTCTACGCAGTGTCCAATATACTTGAGAATCTTACATGTGAATGTGAAAATGGCAGCATATTAAACACCTTAAATATATGGCCTTGCCTTCATAACTGAGTCTCTTCATTTGGAATGTAGAAAAATACTAATGACTCCTATTCCAGCATTCCAACCCATAGAGTTCCAACTCCTAAAATAACCAAATAGTAACTAACAACATTTTGATCACTCCAATCCTTTGACGGAAGGCTAGCTTAAGTGTAAAATAACAACCATTTCAAGCGCATCTAAGTATCTAACCCACTCTCAGAATTAGGCATCATCATCTGGTGAACAAATACCCAACTGCAGAACAAAGGCATTGGCAGTTCAGATATGACAATGAAATGAAATATTCACAGAATTTTTTCTTTATTTATTAAAAAAAATAGATGCATACTTATCATAAGTAGATAACTCCTAACAAGCACAATGGCAGAAGGTGTTCTGTAAATAAACAGACAGCATGAGTAGCTGATACCAAGGACATTTAGGACTGCCAAATATAAGCTACACGAAATGCCATGCCTCTTAAGACTATGGGATTGAAGGAAAAACTAATAAGACTTCAAAGAAAAACATTAATTTTTGCACTTCAGTTACGATGACTGTTGACCAGAACCAATTTTCCCACAAATTAAAGATCAATGACAATTTAAAGGCTTAGATTAACAAACAGCAACAACAACAACAACAACAATTAAATCTTTTCTCACTAGGTGGAGTCGGCTACATGGATTAAACGACGTCACAGTGACTTATTATAAATGAGATCAATAGATAAATTATTAATTATTAAATCATTCTTAATAGTTTCACCTATTATTTTATTTGACCTCCGTCTACCTCTAACTGTCGGATTATTTTCCATCTAATATTCCCTTTTCAATAAAATTTTTGTAAGTCTTCTCTACACATATTCAAACCACCTTAAGCGAGATTTCACCACCTTCTCCACAATAATTGCTACTCCAACTTTCTCTCTAATGCATTTATTTCTAATCATATCCCTGTGTCCACACATCCAGTTCAACATTTTCATATCTACAATATTAAATTTATTTTCACGTTGTCTTTTAACTGCCCAACATTCAGTACCATACAACAGTAGAATTTTTTTTAACTTTGAACGGCACTTTTTTATCACAAATAAGACTCGAAACCTTCCTCTATTTCATCCATCTCGTTTAAATCTTATAGTTTACGTCCTCCTTTACTTCATTGTCATTTTGTATAATGGACTCAAAATATTTAAAACTTATAACTTGTTTTAATATATGGTCTCCAAATTTTACCTCTAAATTCATATTTGTTCGTCTTTTATTAAAAATACATTCCACATATTCTGTTTTATTTTTACTTATACGAAAATTATGTATTTTCAAAAGGCTTATATTAACATTTACAGTATTTTTTCCAATGAAATTGGTCTTTAGTGTAGAGAGCTTTACTTGACACACTGAAATTGAGATAGCAAGTAACTAGTCCTCTCCTGCCAAAGCTTGAAAATTGTTAAGTCCTTCTAGCATTCCCCTGAACTTTAAAAGCTATTTGGATGGATGGAATAAAGAGGAAATAGAGGAAGGAACTATTCATTCTGTTAATAGGATGCAAGGAAAGAAAATGATGTGATCCACAAGAACACTTTCCTTTCCTTGTCATTAGTTTGTGTTCCTGAATAAGCATATAATAATTCTTTCATTCCCTTAAAGTATAGCAATTAAATAAAGAAAAGATCAACACTGTCATTCATTTTATTCCACTTCCTTATGACTATCATATTACCTTCACACTATCATATTAGCTTCACTCAACCCTTTCTTATTCATCCAAATGGGTTCTAGTCTTGCTACGGCAGCCACCACAATGAACAAGTCAGCTTATATCCATAACACATTCTTTGTTAATTTAACTTTTAGGAAGCATGGATACCTTTCCCCTGCATTTTTGTTTATTATGTTAACTACTCTTGGAGCCGTTTGGTACAAAGAATAAATTTTTGTAGGACTAGAATGGGCATGGCAATGGAATGACCCTTCCTATTGTAAAGGCACGGCAGCCCTCTAGGAGTTTATTACTGATCGCACCATTCCCAAACGTCTAAGAGGGAATGGTGATTATTGTCTCTGCAGAATCAAGACTTGGAACGGCGATTCCATTCCGTATCTTTTTTTATAACAAATACAGGAATGATCATCTCATCAAATAGAGACAGGAAAAAAGCAATAACAGTTTTTTTTTTAATAAGCTCAGCATGTAAAGAAAGCTTTTCCGTTTTATATTCAATGATGTTACTCTCTTACATTTCCTCAAAAAGCTATCATAAACTGTGTCTGTCAATGTATGCACGGGGATATACTCGTCTAGAGGTATACACTAATCACTTACTGTTTTCTCCGCCAGGTACTGAGCCTGCCATCGAGATGAGCACAGTAAAGCCAGTCGTTATTTGGATCAGGCAATACGTCGAGAAACTTGCCACAACCACGAGGCACTGTAGAGGCAAAAATTATGGTCTGGTACTGCAAATCATATACAATCAGCTCCCTCGGAAATGTAACGAACAATATGTGTCTCCACTGCGGGGAAAAGGCAAACCTCGCAACATAAAGGGGAAACACCGCCGATGCAGGCGACGTTGACCCACCAGCCGCATCTTTCTCCAGTTTCTTCAATGCGTTACAATCGGTTCGAATCTGAAACTCCTTTATCACAACGTTATCTTCCTTTTCACCAAGTACGGTGACGGATAAGAGGAAACCTTTAAGCCCAATAGCGCAGATGTGTCGAGAATCAAAAGGGTCGCGGCGAATACAGGAAAAAAATTCAGGTGATGCGTCGTACTTCCAAATACACCGGCCGGAAGATGTGTTATAAAGGGAAAGAGTGGACGACCCATTAATGGCTGCAAGTAGATAAAAGTCGTGTCGAGCTTGGACCCAACAAAGGTCTTGGATTCCAATATTCGGATCTGTTTCAAACCACATTACAGCAGATTTGAGACGGAAATCGAGCAAAGCAATGCGTCCTTGGCGATCGCCTGCGGCAAGGAAGAGATGAGAGGAGGAAGGTTCGGTGGAGAGAAGGTCGCGACTAAGAGGGAGGGGGCTCCACCGGACGGAGGTAACAAAAGGGGAAAAAGATGGGGCAGCGGAAGATGAGGCGGAAGGAGGAGGAGGAATGGAGAAGGAAGATAGAAGCTGCATAGAGCGAGTGTCTATGATAGAGAGGGCGCTGCCAGAAGGAAATGCAAGAAGGCCATGGGGACTAAAGTCAGCGGATCCAAAATTGCTCCAGTTTGATGGACCTGGAAGCATGGATTCCGATGATTCTTCAGGTTGTGGTATCTGCGTCAGAGGAACTGGTCTGGGACTCGACATTGTCTTTGTTGATCCCTCAACGGACCAAACTCAAGAAGAAGGTTGATTTCGATCTGAAGAATGGGTGGGAAAAGTTCTGGAGCTGTTTTTCCTGAGTCGCCTCGCAGCGCCAACGACTGATCCAGTGTATTTTAGAGAGAGGACGAGGGAACCTTTGCCGCGTCCGAGACACAGCGGGTGACGAGTCCTAACCGAATCCTCGTAGAATAAAAACGGTCTGAAGTCTGAACGTTGTTTTTTTATTGGTGTGATTTCTTTAAATTATTAAAATATCATATTTATTAATAAAAAATTGGATACAAATAATTTCATTTAAATTTAATAAATGAAACCTGGACAAAAAAATTTAGTCCATAAAAATTTAAAATACCCCAAGTGTAATATTAAAAAAATAAATTAAATTCTCACCTATACAGATCTAAAATAATAAATTTATGTTCTTTTTTCGATAAAAAAAATTTAAAAATTAAATAAGTGAAATTGAACTCAAAACTTTTTTATCAAAAAAATTTAATCTTATTAATTGAAATAATTTTTTGCTGGCTATCTACGTTAATTTTATATAATTAAATAATAAAATAGTAGTATTTTCTTATATGCTTGCCAAGGACTGTGGTAATTGTGTCTTTTACTCCATAATTGTTTGAAGGACGTGCTTAAGCATGATAATAGTGTATGGCCATAACTAAAACAACATAAAATAATAATAGTTCAAGATTATGCAAGAGTGTCATTGTCCTCTTTGGCATTCGCTTAGATATCTTGGGCTATGTTTAGTTTTTTGGTTTTTTGTTTTTGTTTTTATTAAAAACAAAAAATATAATTAAAAATATGTTTAATATATTTTTTTAAAAAAATTGAAAATATTTTTAAAACAGAAAATATTTGAAAAACGTTTTTAATGTTTTCAAAATGACTTGCGACACTTTTAGTAATTTTTTTAAAAAATATATTATAAATTTTAAAGAAAATAAAATTAATCTTATAATTATTAAAGATTAAATTGATTAAAAATCAAGTATCATTTGCATCTATTCATCCATTTATACCTATTTTCATAAATATGTTTATAAATCAAATGCGCCTTTTAGTTTCTTTTACATTTTCTGTTGAATACGTAAATATAAAGTAATATAATTTTAAAAATTACGAAAATAAAAGAAATATCCAACAAATATACAGAGTTTGATTCCTTTTTTTTTAAATATATTTCTTAAATATTTACAAATAAATTGTTAACAGTTAATTACTTTTTTAGTTCCTCCTAACTATACTGATGCCTTATGAAATGGCTTTTTAGCTATGCTACTTTTAATAATCTTTATTTAATTAAAAAATTTACTTTAATTGATAAAGTCTAAAAGGTTTGATATTTGATTTTCGTTGTCCCCTTCCTAAATCTTATATAAAAAAATACAATAATTCTCACACCTAATTTATATTCTCAATTTTAAAGTCTAATAATTAAGTGTTAAATATTTTTTTTTTAAAAAAACACCTTTTGTTCCGTATAAAACTAAAAAAGGGTTCTCGAAGCTCCGAAGTCAATTATAATAAATTCGAACGCTCTTTCATTTTGTTTTTGTTTTCAAGACTGAAAAAAGGGAATCAATTAAAAATAAAAGGGGTAATAATACAGTAAAGGATTGAAATAATTTGACTTCCATTGGAGCATAGTTATTTTAAAGAATTATCAAACACATTATATATTCTTTTTTATAATTATTTTAAATATTAAATGGCAGTTTTTTATATAAAACTTTAAACATAATTAAAAAAAATATCACACATTTATTCTATTAAAGATACTACAAAAAAGATAATAAATATTTTATAAATTATGGTATAAAATTATACAATTAATTAAAAAATAAAAAAATTACTAATTTAATTTTATCAAATGGATAATTATCTACTCTCTCTCTCTCTCTCTCTCTCTCTCACTCTCTCTCTCTCTCACACACACACACACACACACACACACACACACACACACACACACATATATATATATATATATATATATATATATATATATATATATATATATATATATATATATATATATATATATATATATGTTTGAAACAGTGTCGTCGTTGAAAATTTTAGTGTCTCTTAAATATTTATATATAATTTGTTCATAACAATTTAAACACTTGTTATATTTTAATTTTAAGAAGTTTTTTATAAATTTTCTAGTCTCACCATAAATAATTTATTTTTTAAGAAATTTAAAAGTAATTTAATCTAATTATACATAAATTGTTCGAATTTCATGTAATCACGAATAACATTTTTAAGTAATCATTCTTACAAATGGATTCGGAAATAACAATATGCAGATGTCTATTTTTTTTATTTTTGGTATTTTTTAAATTATTAGATATTTGTATTGGAAAAATAAAATATAGTGTCATATATGTGATTTTTTTTTAATCAGCATACACATTTTTTTGGGTACCTCTAAAGAGAGTACTGTATTTCAAATTGATGTACTATCTACAATATAAGATATTTCACATTTTAAAATTATACAAAAATCTAAAAATAAAAATAAATATTATGAAATATCATTCAAAATTTAAATACTTTAAAAAAACACTTAAATGAAATTAATTCTGTAAAAAATAACCATGTATTGAATTGACTACTACTTATCTTTTATTTTCGCAATTCAATGAATATTTTTATATACTAAAAGTCCAAATCATATTGGTGACAAGACACAATTGTGAGGGTAAAATCTGCCATTCCCAACACGACGCTGAATTAAACGGAATTGACAACTAAAAGATCACTTCCCACTTAAATTTGTCTGCCTTGCTATACCCAATTCCAATGTCCCATCCTCAATGTAAACTCAAACCATTTATGCAAACCACAACATTATTGCAAACCATTTATAATAATGTATAGATACGAACATCATTAATTTTCATTAAGTAGCTAGTAAGATTACTAAATTAAATTAATTATAAATAAATACATAAACATGTAACAAATTATTATATAAACAATAAATTAATCTTTTAATTATCAAAAAATGTAATTTTTAAAATTTTATTCTTTAAAATTTGAAATTTTCAATTTAACTCTCTAAATATTATTTTGTTTTAAAAAGTCTAAATATGAGCTCTATTAATATTTTAATTACTTGACATAATTAAAAGTTTGATTGGTCATTAAATATTTACTTGACTTATAACTTAATATACCATGTTTTATTAAAAAGTGGATATTTTTTATTAAAAAAATAAAGTAATAAAAAAATTTCAATTGAATATTTAAGGTTTGTATCAAATTAGGCTATATAAGTTAAATAAAGTTAATGTGAATATATTTTTTAAAATAAGAGATTTTTTGAAAAAAAAAAATTAAAATTTGGAACATCAAATTAAAAGAAAATATATATTTTTAATTATATTTATTATTGACCTATACTTCTCTAATAAAACTTTAAATTGTATGGATGTTCGCATTGAATTTAAAATTTTCAAAAGGCGACAAAAATTAGACCCGCCACCACTTCATAATCAACTTTACCCACAGGGCCGTGCAGTTTTAATTTTATAGGGCATAGCAGACCCACTTGATTTTGAATTATTTGGTTTCCCTGTCTTGCAAGTTGCAAGTAGCTACTAGCTAGTGCTCTCTTCCCATTATCCACTACCGTTGCTATAAAATATTGTTGAATCTTGTCGTGAATAGTACAGTTTCATGCTAGCTTTAGAGAGTTTTGCGGATCTGGGACTTATAAATACAAGTTCAGAATTGGAAGGGTGATTGATTAAGGAAGATCGATGATGAAGAGAGTGGTGCTTGTGGATGAGAAGTTCAGCTTCGCACAAGAGACGCAGCTCACAATTCACAAGACGTCGCTGTTTTTCGCAGGGGACGGCTTCGTAGCCTACGCTCCAAACGGTGAGCTTCTCTTCCGGTTCGATACTTATGGCCCCGATTCTCACCCAAAGGACGAGCTTCTCCTTATGGACGCTTCTGGCACCTGCCTCCTCACCCTTCTCCGCAAGGTCGTCACTCTCCTTTTACCATTGCTTCTTTCTTTTTTCTTTCGCCATAATTTATTTTTCTTTTTTAAGTTTATCAACTTAATTATTTGGTGAGTAAATAATTATGAACAATGATTTAATTATAAATATTTTTATTTAAAATTATAGAAAAGAATTTTAAACTACAGATTATTTTGGTCATCAATCTTAATCTATATATTTAAAATAGTTAGTTCAAATTGGTTTATGGAGGACTCAATTAATGACGAGTAACTATATAATATGTGTATGATTTGTATAAAACAAAATTTAATCAAATTGATTAAGTTCACACCAATACAGCATTAGGAAACTATAAAGTACCAATTGTAATCCAATAGGTTGCCATAATTATAAACAAAAACATTGATGTGAGATGTGATTAGAAAAATTCAATTAATAAATTTTAGAATTTTAATTATGACACTCCTAAATTTTATTTAAAATTATTAATATTTTTTAATTAAATAATATTAACCATAACATGTCTATGATAATAATTATTAAGCATAAGTTAAATATAAATTAAGAAATGGGTTATATCACTCGACTCCACTATATTAAAATTATTAAAACATTTTTTATTTATTTAATTATTTTAATATACACATGTTTATCATAATAATTATACATTTATAATCTCTACTAAAAAAATTTAATATATATTTAATTTAAAAAATGTGTATGAATTTAAGAGCTTTTTGTTTAATTTTCATAAAATTTTAATTGTTTATTGTAAATATTTAAAAGTATGAAAATCGCTATAAAGCTCTATAGCTGTAAGAAATATGAAAAAAAATAAAAAATATCTCAAATTGTGAAAAATAAAGATGAAGAATATCTCTATCTATAACATGAATAGTATATATTATTTGTACAGTGGTAAAAATTTTCATTGTTAAAAAATATATTTTTTGATAATAATAATTATTGAAAATATAAAAAATATATTTAGTTATTTTTAAATATTTATTTAAAAATATTTTATTATTATATTTGATTATAATAAAAAATATTTAAATATTTAAATATTTTTTTAGAAATATTTTTACTTTTATTAAGATGAAAGAGAGAAAATAAATATAGAAATAATAAAGAAAATAATATAAAAAAATAAGAAAAAAAGTAAAGAGAAAATACTAGAGAGAGAGATGAGAAAAATGGGTAAGAAAAATATAAAAAAAAAGTGATATAATTGAAGATATTATTATTTTTTTATATTTTTAAAAAAATCTCATAATATGAAAAATTTAAATTCTTATTTTTACATACAAAAAATTTTGTGAAAATTCTTTTAAAAAATATTTTTATAAATTCATATTTTTTACTAATTTTATTTTAAAATTTAAAAATCAAACATTGAAAATTTAATTTTTTAAGAATTTAAAAAATTTTCTTCTACTAAATACTCTCTAAAAGTTAACATAATATGTATTTGTGAAAATTCTAAAAATAAAAAATAAAAATGGTGTGGATTCGAGAAAACTAGAAAAGTAAAAGTATAAGTGGAGGATAGATACCTAACTTTCATTAATATGGAATACAGAAGCCAAGTCTGCATCAACGTTGGGAAGGATTCGTAGGAGAGAAAACAGGGGAACACAACCCAGTATTTTGCATGTTTAGATCGTCCATAGTCGGACGGTCAAGCGTGGTGGTGGAACTTCATCGCGATCCGGTTGAGGAGTATCAGATCGAGGGCTCTTATTCCCAACGGTGTTGCAAGATTTACAGCATGCCCTCAGATCACTCGTCGAAAGAGTGTGTGGCTGAGATTAAAAGGAAGGTGGACCCCTCAACCAACGTTTTGCTGGGGAAGGATGTCTTCTGGCTAAGCCTTCAACCAGGCTTTGATGGTGCTTTTGCCATGGGATTGGTACTCATTCTTGACCAGATGTACGATGACCACGATAGTGACTATGATGATGATGTGGACCGTACCCCACTGAATTCGTCTTCTTAGCTCAGGAAATATAGAAAAAAGAGGTATAATTATTAATTCATCTGTGTAAAATGTAAAAACCAGAAACATTCTAGAAGTTTTCTTTCCCACACATTTATTTATTTTTTAATCATACCCTTATTAGCAACTAATTAAACATGGCAACGACCATTATATTCTATTAAAAAAAAAGGAAATTATTAATTTTTGAAATTGAATAAAAACGGTTTTATGTTCATAGTTTCAAATTTTTGTTTTATTTATTTTTTATGATATTTAAATGGTTATACCAAATTATTCAAATATTATTCAAAATACTTTTGTTCTTAAAAGTTCCAGCCTTTAATTATTTTGCGAGAATCTATTGTAATTTGAAATCATAAAACTTAATATTATCAAAAAAGATTGTGACTAACAATTAGTCTATTCGTTGGAGTGACTTGAACATTTAAAATTAAATTAATTTTAAAAATAAACTCAACCATTCAAATTGGCTCATTTACTTTATAAATTACAATGGGTAAGTGTAGGTGAATACGTAAAAAGGTGAAAAAAAAAATTATTTTTACAATTTAAGAAATTATTTTATTACGATATACATATATAATTTTTAGATAAAACTTTATATTTTAAAAATTAAAAATTTAAAAACATAAAAATGGGCCCCTGTTTAGTTGGTAGCCCACCAAAGCTTCATCGAGCGAATATAAACACTTAAAAAAAAAAAGAGTTCATTTTTGAAATGACTCGATCCTTAATAAAATCCATTGCAGTGGTATCCAAATTTAATAATTTATAAAAATGAAATTGAGGGGATTGAGAAAGAAGAAAAGAAAGTTGAGTAATCGGAGTTGGTTTGGGGGGAGAATCTTCCCCGGTGCAGAAGAGAAGAGGGGGGAGAGAGGTAGCTTTCCTTACCCCATTTGTCTTTAGCCCCGGTACTATTTTGCTTATACCCCCGCCATAAATAGATCAAAACGAAAGGCAACAAAAGTTGGTACAATCACTTCTCATGGTTGATATGACATGCGCGATGCACCTATTTTTATCTGTACCCGTTCAAAATAAATACCAAAAATGTTCAAACAAATAATAAATAAATAAATAAATATCAGAGTTGTGTATGTGGGTGTGGGACAATCTTGTGGATACTTTTCAGTTGGTCCCTGTCTCAATTTATGGTTAAATTATTAGCAGCTGGCTGATATTATCTTTTTATACTTACGCTGTATTGGCGCTTGTGGTCCTGATCATTTCTACAATAAAAATTTCGCATTTTAATTGTTGAGTGTTGACATCCTAATAGTGCAATTTTTTTATTTATTTAGTATTATAGTAAGACATGTTCTCAAACTTTGTTCTATACTAAATTTCGTTTTTAGACATTCATTTTGTGAATTTATCTAGATGATTAAATGTATAAATTAATCTCTTTTATATGATCGTTTAAATTTGTCTTCAATTTTGTAAATTTATAAGAAAAAAATTTCAAGAATTTATGTTAAGGGACCATTTAATTTGGAAACTAATGATTAGAAGAGATACCGTTCTACTCCTTTTAGAAGGTTAGGGTAAAAATATCGCTTCTTTCTTCTATATACGAGACATGCTGCAAGAAAAGAAGAAAGTAATGCTAACTATAGAAGACCTTAGGCTGATGATGGATTGTGATATTGATTATGTGATTATGGGACTAATTATACTATCTCTTTAGATATATAAAGCCTCTTTCTTTTTCTTTTTTTGGTTCTGTTTTTCTCTTGGGTTGTAAGATAAAGTGAAATTTGTACTTTTGAGCTTTAGAATCTGAAGTACCAAATGGCAACTGGGGTAACAGTGATGTGAGGATTACATTAGTGCTGAAACATTAATTTCCAAGGACTGTACCTAAAGAAAAAGATGAAACTTGAAAGTGGGATGCTAAAGGATTGCAAAAAACTGAAAAAAGATTAAGCGGAGGAGGGACATGAGCGAGTGGGCAAGGGCCATACAGGGTCAGTGTGTTATGTCAAAGGCCGTGTTTCGCCTCCTGCCCACCACAGTGCACTCATAAAGGGGGATATTTATTTACAGCGCTAGCTGTGTCTGCACGAGTTACCCATTCACCCATCCATCATCGCATTAAATGCATGTGTAAACTGATAAATATACTGCATATTCCAAGTCATTGATCATGCTCAAAATCATATTTACAAGCAAAAAAAGGTCTTATGACTTGAAGTTCGTATTTTTTAGCACCTCATAAGATATAAATTTGACTTCAAATTCTAGAGGTCCCATGACAGATGAAGAGTTTTGTACAGGAGAAAGGACAATAATGTTGTCTACATCAAAAAAAAGCATCACTATGAAACAGAACATTGAGGAATATGAAACAAACCATATTGTGGAAAAAAAGGGGGGGGGGTGGGAGGAGGGGTGGAGAGGATTTGAGAAAAGGTAAAACTGGCTTTTATTAACGAAGAATAAGGAGGGACGGGAACTGATTTAACCGGATTCTCTTGGGTTTGGTTGATGTTGCTTTATGATGAAGTTGAAAGGAGAGGGGGTTTTGTCATTTTCTTTTTAGAGTTGATGCTGGTTGAAGGGTGGGTGTACAAATATGCTGCCCATGTTGTATAAATATAGATAATGCATGTAACCAATAGCTCATGCCATGGCAGGGGGAGGTTTTAAATTAAATGGACATTATTATCCAGGTACTTTTCGATAGTAACCCCCACTCTCCTTTTTTCCCGAGAGGTAGTGACCCCTCCTCTACACAAAGGAAAAGATTGAACATCAAACTATGGTAAACTCACTAAATTATTGGGGAGGAAGACAAAAGAATGAGAAAGCTACCCCTTTCTTTCGTTACTGCTACCCTCAACAAAACAGTCCATTACAAATTGGGGAATGAAATTGGCAAAACAGAGCAAAAGGGCAAGAAACCCAGCAAAACCCATGTAGAGGAGCACTAGCTCCTCCGCTTCCCCCCAAACCAGAGCACTGTCTTATTTTGCCTTCATTTCTTCCATATTGTTGTGGTCAGAGTCAGAAAAAGGTTGCTGCTTTCTTGAAGATGCCAAGGCCAGGCCCGAGACCTTACGAGTGCGTGAGGAGAGCTTGGCACAGCGACCGGCACCAACCCATGAGAGGTTTCATCATCCAGCAGATTTTCAGGTTCTGGGTCCTCTCCGTTTTCTTTGTTTTTTCTGTGCAGTTGTGCATTCTGTTGATTGCCCATCATATGTTTGATTAGGGTCGTCAATGACACTCACAGCTCTGTAACTAGAAAGAACAAGGAATGGCAAGAGAAGCTTCCCATAGTTGTTCTGAAAGCAGAAGAAATCATGTACTCCAAAGCCAATTCCGAGGTTTTATGTTTAGAAATGCGTATAGATTGTTAGATCTTTTACTGCATTGCATACCCTTTTCCTAAAATTTTCATAATTTGGCTGCTTAGGCAGAATATCAGAATCCTGATACACTTTGGGACCGCGTGAATGATGCCATTAACACAATCATTCGGAGAGATGAGAGCACGGAAACGGGAGAGCTTTTGCCACCATGTGTTGAAGGTATTTTTCCCCCTTCTTGACATTTCTCCGGATCCAGTTCTGAAACGTACTGGATAAATTTATATCAAAATCGAACTGTACTGTGTCAAATTTATGTCATTTGAAAATGGGTATTCCCTAAAAAATTTTAAATTTGAGCTGCAAGTGATGTATGCTTTCTTTTTGTGGCTTCTCCTTTCTTTGTGTTGCTCAGCTGCACTTAACCTGGGCTGCAAACCTATGAGAGCTTCAAGAAGCGAACGGCACAATAACCCCAGGACTTACCTCACTCCAAGAACGCAAGAACCTGCTTCTGCTTCTGGATCTCCTAAAACTATAGGGGAGCTACGCCCTCAGTTTTCGCCTCTTCAGGCTGGCAACCCGTTAAACTTTGCAAGAGCCACAGCAACTGTTTCGGCACTTCCCGTTTCAGATACCAGCAAGCGCACTCAGCAAAATAATAGGTTGATGGGTTCCTGTAACTACCCCTTCTCAGACACTTCTGCTGCTCGTAACCCGCCATTAACAATGGAAACTAACCCCTCATTGAACTCGGGTTCAGTTTACCCCTTATATTACGGAACTCAGTATGAATCTAAGGAGCCTCGGCTAAGGACTACCCCAGAAAACACTTCTGACAAAATCTTTGTTGGCACACCAGTCATTACACCAATTCCAGAGGCAGCAGGAGTTAGTCTATTGCCAAATTTTTCCTACAGTAGATCCCAACAAGTTTTTAGTAGTACTGCAAAAGAAACTTCTGTGGACATTCAAGAGAAGTCACGGGATGGAGAATGTGATTTATCTTTGAGATTGGGTCTAAGTTCGCATCCATGTTCCAGCAGAGAAAAAGTTTCTGCATGCGAAACTGAAGATGTTGGTAGTGTTAGTTTAAGAGGTTCTCAGGAGGGCAACAAGTTTAGTCATTTATCTTTGCAGATAAATGAAGAGTTTTGCTTTTACCCTAGACAGACAGGTTTTGATCCCTTTGACCGCAATTCTAATGAATGCGGTTTGGAGGGTGAACATCAGAACTTAGAGGCAACATTTCGGAAGCGCAAGGCACCTTTAATTAACAATGAGGATGATGGACAATTTTGCCGGCAACTAGGGGTCCCATCCAATCGGCTTACTGATAGAAGCCAAGGACCAGGTTTGTAGACAGTCTTGCCTGTTGTAGCATATATAGATTTGCAATTCGAGATTATTTTGAATGTTCCTTAATCCCCTTGTGTAGACTCTTTCTATATATGTAGTCCTGTTTGCGAAAAATTTTAGAAGCTGACGATGAGTTGCCGATTGCATTGCTGCAAATATGAATTGTAAATAATATCTTATCTTTCTTTGTTTATTGTCTGGTTAGCTCAGAAAAGATAAAAAGAGAAAATAAGAGTGAGCTTTTGAAATAATCACAAGGGGAGAGTATCTAAAAGCAATCATTTCCCCTGTTAAAGAAGAGGTCATGCTTGAGACATTAAAATTACTAAATCTAAGCAAGATCAGCATAAAATAGGTTTTAGACTAGGTATTCCAACTCTTATGGAGATTCAATATCATTTGTCTGCTCCTTGCGTTGGACCCCATAAGCAGTCAACATGGTTAGGTATTGACATTTGACAGAGTGAATCTGTTTAAAGTCTGTCTGATTTATATCTTTTAGATGTGCTTCAACGAATGACTTGTCCGGAAATGTCACATTAGGGTTGAAACTGCGTTAGGATTTTTGGTCCCAACATTTGGAGAATCAACTTCTGCATCCATAGTCCTACTTAAACTCAGTAAAAATAACATTTATTTAGTATGCTTAAAGTGGCTGTGTTAAATAACAGTTATAAGTATGCTTAAGCTGGCTGTGCTTAAGAAGAGCAATGTCCCTACTTAGCGAAAACTTCAAAATTGAAGGTGACAGTTGCTGTCCGAATCTTTTTCTGGTTGGCCATTGTTGAATGGAAATTACTAGCTGCCTCTTCCGTGATAACAATCAATTTCTAAATTTTAATACTTCAGTAGCATTATATATGTATTCTATTCTGTTTTGTTTTGTCTTGACTAAGAGCATTATATATATATATATATATATATATATATATATATATATATTCGGTAAAATTGATCACTCTTAATAAAATCTTTGTAAAACTAAAAACAACCAATTATAAGAGGGACAACAAACGTTGTTTTTGTTTTCATTGTTGGCAAAAATTCATGCATCTTACTTAAACCGAAAACTACCACAGTGGATTATAGAAATGAACAAAGTTCAAGGGTTGCTTTAGGCACCACTACAATGTGTTCATGTTAACACGATTCTTTCAAATTCAGACAGCCAACGATAATCCCTGAATGCGAATTGCAAAATCTTAAATCAATCATCTCTCTAGTTTCATGAATTACTGTCAACTGCTTTATTGAAGGTCTGAAACAATTCGTAGCAGTACATCGTTATTGAAATTAAAATACACTGCACACCCAGAAGAATAGGACATTCAAAGAATACAAAGAACATCTACTCTCTAAGTATTGAAATGTAATGTCATACACTTAGATGCGGGTGAACAAATAGAAAGCAATGCTGGAAAGAAATGCAGATAAGGCTCCAAAGGTCAGTGTTGGAGCAGAAGAATATGGTGGTTGAGCTGCAGGACCTGAGTTTGGCCACTCAACGTTGACTCTGAACTTCTGGCCTCTTGCACAGTGGTCATCAACTGTGCAGACGAAGTAGCGAGGCCCAGGTCGCCCTAAAGGAAACCCAACCCCCCCACCGTTCTGGTCTCCGGTGACTGTTGGACGATCGGCGCTGCAGTTGTCGTAATCAGACTTTGTTACATCAGCCACGTTATGGTTTCCAGTCCAGTTGAAAACTGATCAATTCAGTAGAAAAAGGAGAAAGGCGTCAAAATTTGAAGCTGTTATCGCCATATGAAGTGACCCAGATGATCACGGACACTATAAATCTAAAAGTCATAGGTATCGATGCATGACAAAATATGTGTTATACGAGCGATATGAATGAAGTTTAAGCTTACCCAGTTCGTCCCCAACGAAGAAGTTCTTGGAGCTAGCCCAGTCTGAGTAGAAGCTCTCATTGGGAGGGATTTTCCAACCAAAGCTGTCACCAACCGTATAATTTGTTGCTTCAGTGGCACCAAATAATAAAGCCATTACAACGAGGGAGCAACCTATCAAACCAATGTGCTTGGCCATTATTCTTCTGTGTTTTATGCTCCTGGTACTCCGTTCCCTGTCTCTATTGTTCTACTGATCTAAATGCTGGTTCAAGTGAATAAGATTGCGTGTTATAAGCTTGTGCTTGCAGCAAATGACATATATATAGGTTTTGATGAGGGCTTCTTCAACGATTTGAAATATAGAATTGTCAATGACGGTACAAGTTTTGGACGCGTTTGTGCATACTTGTTTAAATTCGGTTCAAACTTAGAATTTTATTACGTGCTGTAAAAGACACCTTGAGGGTTTGTGACTCTTCTTCTGGGAAGCAGACGTGATTATTGGGAAGAGAAATCACAAATCTATAGTGATACAACATGGTTACCAAATCCATGGTCGCATCTTTGAACGGTAATGCAGAGAAATTGAATATTAAAAATATAATAACGGGGGCGAGTTTAGCTCAAAAGTAGGCCAATTAAGACTTTTGGATATTAAAAATTTAGGAAGCATAGATGGAAGCTATCTGTTGTTAAATGTAATATTAGTTTGTGAATTGGGGGTGTGCCACGTTTATTCTTACAAACGATGGAACTAATCTTTGAATATTTTACTTTTTGCTAATGTCCATATGCATTGATTTAGTCCACAACGATGAAAATGTCTCTTGACTATGTTAATCCCCTGGCTTTGGGTGCCGGCACCCCCCGAGACTTTTCGTCAAAAAAATCATGTCTTAATAACGAAATGTAAGTGCTTTGTTATTTTTTTTCTTAATCATATATATTTGCGATTATTTCTGTTTTTTTTATTCAAATTATCATGATTATTTAAAATTTATTCGTGATTTAGCAGTATAGTGTAAAATTGTTAAAGATTTTAACATAAATTTTCTTACAAATCTAATGGAATATCTTATATAAATATATTATCCTTTTTTTTTCCTGTAGTTTCTTCCTTCTTTGTTATCTCTCATTCTACATCCTATATTATAATGAGAAGAATAAAATTTTTACTTTTTTGGTATTATTGCATTGAAAATCATTGGGAATGTCTTCAAATACATGTTTTCTTTCTCATCTTTTTCATTTTTTGAAAATCAGTGTTTTATATTCATAAATGAGATTGAGATATTAGTATAGTCTACCCTTGCTTTATAAAAATATTTTATTTAGTATAAGTTCGATAATTTGAATATTAAATTTTTATGGTGTGATAAAATATTTACGAGATATTTAACTTTGAATTCAAGCCATCTAAATTGTAATATTTATTACTTCAATAATAAAATAAGTATTTATTTAAAATATACTGATAACAATTTTGTGTGTACAGGTGAAAATGAATAAACTATAATGTTATGTAGAGTAATCTGTTTTTTGGGCTTGGCCGATCGCGGGTCGATTTATGACCCATGGACTCTAGTGGGTAGAAACAAATATGACGGACAGCCCAAGAAAGAAAAAAACAAAACAAGGAATTAAAAATAAAACGAATTGTAATGCATCTTTTCTTACCTCCTCATAATCATAATCATAATCATAATCCCATAATATTTATTGAACCACTCTGAAAAAGGAACCAACCTACCTAACTCGAAATTTCATATTTTCTAATGTAATGGACATAAAGAACTGAAGCCTGGCATTGTGTTAATTTGTAGATACAGGAAAAGAGATATGACTATAGAACTATTTCAATATCTTATATTACACACACTCAGAAAATGAGAATTTCAGTTCGAAACACTTCACTGAAAAAATTTCAGTTTGATGCAAGTTATTAGAGTAAAGAAAATCCCATTCGTCCTCCAAATGAAGATATGTACATTGTCATTTACAAAGCCCAATAAACATTGACAAAGATGCATTATTCTTAACTCCCTATCAGCATTTTTAGTGGTACAATTCTTTAAAATTATTTAAATAGATTTTATATTGTCATATTATTATTATTTTTAAACAATTCTACATTATTTTAAACAAAGATGCATTATTCCAAACTCTCTAATACCATTTTTAATGATGCAATTCTCTAAAATTATTTAAACGGATTTTATATTGTTATATTATTATTTTTTAAATAACTCTATACTATTTTAAGTAATTTTATACTCTAATGGTACAATTACTAAAATTTTATTAAATAAGTTCCACAGATTATTCAATATTTTTATATTTTTTTTATTTCAAATTAAAATATTAAATTATTTGTATTTTAATTTTAAAACAATAAATACGTTAAAAAATCTTTAAAAATATTAAAAATAATACAAATTTATTTCAAGTGATATTTTTAATAACAATAATTAAAAATGATGAAAAATACACAACATGATATTAGTAAAAAAATATATAACATTATCTTAATTAATTTCATGTAATTCTCTAATCATGTTACATAATATTTCATGATCTTAACGTTATCTCTTTGTCGTTCCAGATGTATTTTTGAAGAGAATCTCTAACTTCTTCAACTTTAACTCTTTTTCTTTTAATTTTTTTTCATCATTAACTCGTACGAATTTTATCATGACAGTCATTTTTTTCTTATGTACCTCTTGTATTACAATAATATTGATATTGTCAAAAGCAGTTTTATCTGATTTTTTTTTATCCTTCATTTTTACTGCCTCTTTTTTTCATTTGGATAATTGAAGTAGGTGATATTGGATTGTATGTACATTCAAATGGCATCACTGGATTAGAAGATGATAAATATGCTCGAAAAGCAAAAAAATTTGCTCCTTTTGAAGAACTCTTATTTGATTCTACAATCTATTTAGATTCATATTTTAGTAATCGGCACGCATGCTCAAATTTGAATTGTTCACTTTCATATTGTGAAAAAATAATATATGCATTAGCCATGATATCCTTGTCTAAGCTTCTATTTTTTTCTATGAATAGTTTGTTTGTAGCACGCAACGAACTTTTGAATAGTATTATTCAATTGATGCCATCAAAATTTTAGTTGAACGGATTTCCTCTCTCGTAGCTAACCACGATGGTAGTTATAATTATCTTTTATTCTTAATAAAAAAAATTATATGCTTTTTTGTCAATTCCAACAATTGCATCTTTTGAAATGTTGAGTCATGCTTAAATAAGAAGTGTATCATTTTTCATTGTGAACCTACTCAAGATTTTTTCTGACTTGTATTTCTTTCTTTTTCATCGAGTACAATGTTTTCCAAATCGACTTGAGTGAAAAATTGTGAAATTAGAGACTCGGATATGGACCCGGTTGCCGGTTGGTATTTTAGGTTCTTGATCAGTGCACTCTGTAACATCCCGTAATTTTTATTTTTAAAAAATAATATTTTATTATAAACAAATATATTTTTGTTTGTGTAAAAATAATTATGTTCTGCTAAAAACAAGTATACTTTTAATTAAAGTAATTATTTTTTTATTAAAATAATTATATTGGCCTTTAATAAATTTTTGTTCTATTTTTAGAAATATTCTTTCTTTTATTATGTATAAAGATATTTATTTTGTGATTTTTTTATTAGAACTTTTATCAAGAAAAGTCATGATTTAAGAGCTTAACTAAAGTTTTATAAGAATGTAAATTTTTAAAAAAATTTAGAATATTTTAAGATGAAAAATAGTATTTATATGTATATAATAAAAATAAAAATACTAAATTTTAAATATTTAATTATTAAATAAATATAATAAAAATAAAAGAAAAGGAAAGAAAAGAGGGAGGGGGAGTTAGAAGCGTGAAGGAGGGATGCAACCGATTTCGTAATAGTATGAATAATATGAATAGTGTGAATAGTAACCTCTATTTTTCACTCTAGATCTGAAGTGTCTATTGGTTTTCGATCTCAAAACTAAGGATATTACTGGATTCAGGACGAAAAATACTACGATTTTGATTGAATAGTTTCTCAAATCAGCCGAAGACTCGTCGTAGATCGGAAGTAGAAAATTTCAGAAAAAGGTATATTCTGAAACTCTTACTTATAGATCTCAAATTGAAATTTTGACACCGTAGATGGATTTAAGAGTTAGATAAACTTTAGAATATGAAATTTTTCAGCTATCTGACAACTTTTTGTTCTTGGTAAATAGTATTTTTTGGTGATTAATAGTATTTTTCGATGGTGAATAGTGTTTTTCAGCCATGAATAATGACCAAATTCTCGAAGTCATTTTCTTGATTTTTAGACCCTCCAGACACGTTTTTAAAATTTATTTAGTCAAATGTGAATTATAAAAATACATTTTGGGGCTGTCCAATCTGAAGCCCTTACCTTGTGAGTGGATAATTCTTTCTATGACTTGCCATATACTCTTCTTAATCTTTAAACGTATATTTGATTATGTTTATAAAATATTTACACTTTTATATATTTTTGAAATGCATTAAAATTATTGAAATTGCTTATAATTTTGATTATAGTTCAAGAATAGTATAGTTTTGAGAAATAGATTTTTGAACTCATGGTATATCTGATTTTACATGTATTTCTCATTAAATGGTGAACTGAATATTAATGCACGTGATACTGATTTATAAAGCTATATAATTGCCTCGAGAAAGGGTATGTATATGTGATTTTAAATGTATTTATCATTATTTAACAAAATAAATATTATGTGCATAAGGCATTGATTTGTAAAACTATAAAGTTACTGATTATGATTGAATGGCAAGCATAAATTTCATCGCGAGTTGTTTGATAATTTTACATTGCATTTGATGAATATGCATTTATATATATGTATTTATTGTATGGATGAATATCGACGGGTTGTATGGCTTGTGACAGTATCGAAGAGGGGACGTCCTATTATAACTTTATCAGTCACTATACGTATAGCAAATGAGTGTGTGGATTGACCAAATCGCCGAATGAGGCATGTCATTTTAAAAGTTTATAACTTTATCTCAAAAATTTATTATTTTACTATAGTTTATACAGTTGAGCATAACAACATTTGTTTAATGATCATACCGTGTTGAATATGGTTTGAATATCTGAATATCCTTTTATTTGAAAATATTTGAAATATGGGTCATATTTGAATGTACTTCTGACTTGTATTTTTTAAGTGACAAATTTTAAAACATGAGTACATCTATATGTTGACCTAAGAGGTTATAAGAGGTATTATCTACTCACTGAGTTGTCAAACTCACTACACGATATTTTCATATTTTTTAAATAATAATACAGAGTCTGATTCTGTAAATAGGTGATCAGTTAGGTGGCATATTCTCTAGGTGAGTCTACGTTGTTTTCAAGGCTCACAGTTTTGAATTATACTATATTTGTATTCTAGAGTGTGCTCCGAAAGTTACAGACAGGATTTCTGCTTCTGTTATTACTTTGAAATTTATAACTCGATTTGTATAATGTATATACATGAGAGAATCTATATGTATATATTTTTATGATAAAGAATAGTGTTATGCATGTTAAAAAAATATCTGATTGCGAAAAAAAAATATTTGTTTCACGTGCTCATAAATTAGGGGTGTTACACACTCTATACTACTAGTATCTATTGAAGGCCTATAAAACATGGCATGATTGATTGGTAGGAATGGAAACATAACAAATTGAAATTTTTTAGGATTTAGGTTATTTTATAGATTTAAAAAAATAAAAGAATTTGAGAACTTTGACTTGTAAGAGGTTGACAATTTTACATAAAATTTAAGAAAGAATTCAAATTAAACTGATTGAGATCTATTTGTCAAAACAAATGAAACTGTGAGTTAAAAAAACTACAAATAGAGTTGATAAATTAAAAAGTTGAGTGTACACAATTTATAGAAAAAATTTCCAACATCTCCAACGATAATATAATGGTAATAATAGAAGAGTTTATAATATATATATATATATATATATATATATATATATATATATATATATATATATATATATATATATATATATATATATATTATTTTTCCAACCATAATATTGCAATAAAATATGTTTGGCATCATGACGCCAACTCGTGAACCCATTTTTATACATAAAGAACCGTTATTTATAGAAACAACACGCCTTAAATATTTTTGTTACGGTAGATCACTCCAATAGTACAACCCGTTAAGATGTGTTACTTAATTTAAAATATCACATAAGAATCTCTTGTTGAAAATACTCTAAGAGATTTAGTTATTTATCATTTGATATATTTTAAAAATTTTATTTTAATAATTTATTGATTGAATTACAAATTAAAAAATTGGAGTTCTTAGACAAATACCAATAATGAGTGATGATGTTCTAGTTTTCCATCGGGAATAGTGGAGATGGAAATTTAGATGGAGATGTGCCTGCCGGATTATCTTCAAAGACAACATTGCATTCTCATAATTTAAACCCAATTTTACAATCATTATACTGGGGATTAAGGATAAGAATGAATAGTTGGGAGGATCTCAAACAGCATCCTCATAATCATGTTCTTTTCTCTTTTGGTAATTGCCTTGCAGTCATATTCAATTTAAACTAAAATGGTAATATTTTCTTAAAAGTTTAAAATGAAACAAAATATAAAAAAATATTCAATCAATTGAGAGTAAATTAAATTTTACCCAAAAAAATAATTAAAAAAATGTTACATATATTTAATTAAATTAATTATTTTTAAATTTAAATTAATATTTAATAATTTTTTATTTTTATAAAATTTAATCTATTGTTAATAGATAAAATATTTATTCATAAAATATATTATACTAATGAGAAAATTAATTCAGTAATACTAAAATTTTGTCTAAAATTAAAAATTGAAAATTAAAATTTAATTATAACCAACAATAATAATTTTTTTTATTAAGTGAAGTCGATTATATAGATTAAACGATATCATAATAGTTTATTATAAAAAAAATTAATAAATATATTATTAATTATTAAATATTTTTTTAATAATTTTATTTATTATTTTTTTTATAAATTTTTAATTATATATATATAGTATAGTGAAAAGTGTTGGAAGTGGTATAGGTCACAATCAATTAATTTTCATTCATTACAATAAATACGTTAACAAAAATTCACTGTATGTCACCACCTATTCATTCCTAACCATAAAAAGGAAAAACCAAAACTCTGTCTGGTTGATGAAAATGGAAAGCCATCCTTATTGTAAAATGAAAAAGAAAAAAATTCAATCAAAGACCCAAAACGAATCACACAACAATCCTATAATAATCTCATCTCTAGCTATTACAGAAAAGCCACAGCCATAAGTGACAGGAGGGTGGCAGATAATCCAGCAGCTCCAAAACACGGAGCATCAGAGTTTTGTAGAGGGGGGCTGACGGCACCTGTGGAAGAAGGGGATGGAGGAGTGGTGGTCGACGGCGGAGAAGAAGATCCGATGGTAATGCTGCTGCCGGTGACGTTGATGGCGAGCTTTAGACCTGTAGGGCAGTGTCCTACAACTGCGTAGATGAAGTAATTCTCGCCAGAGTTGTTAAGAGTAACCCTCACTGGTGGCTTATTGTAAATGGCAAGAGGAGAGGTGGCGTTGCAAGAATCAAAATTTTCCTTTGTCACCTCAGCCACGTTATGCACATTCATCGAGAAGTTGAAGACTGCAGAATAGAAGAAACAAACAAATCCAAAAGCATTAGAAAGAGTGATTTTTCTCAATAGATTTCAATGATATACTGCTATGTCATATTTAAGATTGTATTCTCACATTACTCTTCAGATGAGTGTGCCTTAAAAATGTTCGAGAAAAAGATTGAAGTCCTTACCTAGCATGTCTCCAATCTTGAAGGTGTTGCTAGAAGCCCAGGTTTGGTAAGCAGCAGGATCACTAATAGGTACAGTCTATCCCACTGCGTCTTCAACGGTATAAACAACTGGTCCCCTGGATGGAGCTGAAGCTGGTTCTGGAATCGCACTTGGTGAAGGAGTACTAATGGTGCGTTCAGGAGCTGGTGCAGGCACTGGGCTACTGGGTTGAGGAGCAGGGGAAAAAGAAGGAGAAGGAGAAGGAGAAGGAGAAGAAGCTCTGCTAACGTTAATCACCAGTTTCAGACCAAAAGAGCAATGGGTACCAAAAGTGCAAATATAATACTGCTCCCCAGTCTCATTGAGATTGATACTTGAAGGGCTGCTAGTAACAGTAAAAATGGTATTACCAGTATTGCAGGCATCAAAAGCTGCTTTTGTGACCTTAGCCACGCCATGTTGGCCATTTGCGAAGTTGAACACTGCAAGATTCATCAGACACAATCAGATAAACATAAGCACAACGAGGAAGACAACATTTAACATTGTTAAACAAATTCCCTAAATGGGTTTCTAGAATCTGTCGAATTTATTGTACCAAGAGCGTCGCCAACTGTGAAGGTATTGTTGGAAGCCCAGGTTGTAACAACTTCATTTATGTAAATGTAACAAATTTTTTTTTATATTTGTAAAATTCCATGAAGTTATTACTGCTTTAATTCTAATCACTTAACTCGTAATAATAATCACTTTAACCAAGTATAATTGTTATTAACAGTGATACAATACTGAGTTTTTATACACACCATTATTTTATAAACATTTGTACAAAGATACATATTAACTCTAATCATCTACGTCGACTACTTCCGGGGACACTGGTGCGGGTGGTACCTCCACCGGAATCTCAGTCACATCTACTACAGATACATCTGATATAACTGGTAGTTGCCCAAAGTATGGCACCTCGATCCAACGTACAAAAATAATAAGTGTCATTGAGAAAATCTGCATAACTAATTTTCTGAACATGATATGGAAACATAGTGAGAATTAAATCCCAGTAAGTTCAACAATAATTTTTATGTTAACCATTTATTTTAATTCCATACAGATAATTCTCAGAAATTCAAATACAGAAGCTATCCTAACATATTCTTCCCTAATGAACCATTTTCTGACCTTTGACTACTAATCGGACCATATCTACCTTATATGGACTCCAAATTGAATGATTCCAGTGGCTAAAAATCTGTGACACATATATCTTTAATTCTTATGTTAACCATTTATTTTAATTCCATACAGATAATTCCCAGAAATTAAAATACAGAAACTATCCTAACATATTCTTCCCTGATGAACCATTTTCTGACCTTTGACTACTAATCGGACCATATCTACCTTATATAGACTCCAAATTGAATGATTCCAGTGGCTAAAAATATGTGACACATATATCTTTAATTCTTATGTTAACCATTTATTTTAATTCCATACATATAATTCTCAGAAATTAAAATACAGAAGCTATCCTAACATATTCTTCCCTGATGAACCATTTTCTGACCTTTGCTTACAAATCGGACCATATCTACCTCATATGGACTCCAAATTGAATGATTCTAATGACTAAAAATCCGTGACACACATAGCTATAATTCTTATGTTAACCATTTATTTTAATTCCATACAAATAATTCCTAAAAATTAAAATAACGAAGCTATCCTAACATATTCTTCTCTGATGAACCATTTTCTGACCTTTAACTACTAATCGGACCATATCTACCTTATATGGACTCCAAATTGAATGATTCCAGTGGATAAAAATTTGTGACACATATATCTTTAATTCTTATGTTAACCATTTATTTTAATTCCCTACAGATAATTCTCAGAAATTAAAATACAGAAGCTATCCTAACATATTCTTCCCTGATGAACCATATTCTGACCTTTGACTACTAATCGGACCATATCTACCTCATATGAACTCTAAATTCAATGATTTCAGTGGCTACAAATCCGTGACACATATATCTATAATTCATATGTTAACCATTTATTTTAATTCGTTACATATAATTCTCAGAAATTAAAATACAGAAGCTTAAAATTTTTGCCACCCATAGCCATACCTATGTAGAACTTTCTATACTAGTCTAAGTATTCAAACATACATCACATGCAAGATCAATATGTAACATGATATAGCAACATCCATGACCAATCATCAAAGTTTTAAGATCAAAATCTCATATAAATATTATAAGTTTCAAAAGTTTTCTTCAAAAAGAAATATTGTTAAACTTACCTAAAAATCTCCATAACTTACTTAGTGTATTGGTTTTCTTGTTTCCTCTTGAAAGAAGTAGCAAGATTCCTCCCTTCCCTTAGGTTTTCTAGCAGCTTAGGTAAGAGAAGGAGGGTGAATTTTTGAACCTCAAGGATGAAGAAGAAAAATGGATTCAAGTGGAGATTAAGATAACTTACCTTGAGTACTTAGCCTTCTAAACTTCTCCTTCTTCTTCCTTCATTTCTTCTCCTCTCTTTCTCTCCTTTCCTCACTCTACCTTGCTTCTATTTCTCTCTCTTCCTCACTTGGAAGAAATTAAAATGTTGTAGGGGTGGGTTTTTCTTAAATAGACCACCAAATAATACACCTCTCATGATCATGGGTCTACCTTATTACAATTAGGATACACTTTGTTGAATTTTTTGGAAAACAAACAACTTATGTTCTTGTCTTCATCTTCCTTAATCAAGATATGCATAGGAAAAGGAGATTTGTATTTTGAAAATTATGATGATATGTTCTTAATATAAGGGACAAGGTCCTTTTGATTTAGGGATTCATTTTCATTTTCTTTTGTCTTAAACAAGTATGATAGGTTTGCCTTTTTAGGTGACAAATTTCTAACTCTTGAATCTCCATTATTTGGTTGATATTATTTGTGTGGGATAGGAATGGTTTGTCCTAATGCCATGTATTATCATACCACTTGCTAAAATTATGAGTGTAGGATATAGATGTTTTTGTCCTAAAACCTTGTATTATCATGCCACTTGCCAAAATTATGAATGTAGAATCACACCACTTGCTAAATTTTTGTCTTAATGCCATGTAACATAATCTTTATTATTATTATTACAATATTATATCATCACCTAATTTATTTTATTTTATTTTTTCTCTTGGATTTGGGCTTATTCCTACCCATTATGGGCTTATTCCTACCCATTTTCTTTGCTTTGGATAAAATTCTACCTTTCTTGGAGGGTTTGGTCACATTTTCATAATTTTTGAGCTATTGGTCAAATTATTATATCCTAGTCCAAGTCTATGTTTTATTTCTTATTTAGGTTATCCAATGGACTTGCTAGAAACTTATGTGAAGTGGAAAAACTCTATATGAAGTGTCCATAGGTAAAAGCTTAATGTATGGGTAAAGATTTTAAACTTAGTAACTATAATTCTTAAATTAGGAAAAATTACCCTAATCCAATGTTCTTGAAATTTTAAGACCTTTACTTGTTTTTAAAAATTTATCTTCCTTATCCAAGAATTTTGCATCTCTTTAGTATGTTATTTCTAATTGTTTTTCCTATTAGGTTTTTCCTCTTTATTTGTTCTCTTAATGTTAGAAACATTTTCTATGCATATACATAAGGTGAAGAATTTCTAAGGATTATATTTCTTTAGATATCTAAAATATTGTCTAATAAATTTTATTTCCTTAATTAAATATTTATGTACTTTTATCAATAAAAGAAACGAAATTAGGGATGTTACACAGGTAGCATAAGTTGCAGCACCCCCAGAAGGGATGGTCCAGCCCATGGCACCACCCACCACATGTCTCGTCTGTGCAGATGAACTATGAAGCAGACTGGCTGCTAGTAGCACAAGAACAAGCACATTGAAAATGGGTATTACCTAAAAAATTTTAAATTTGAGCTGCAAGTGATGTATGCTTTCTTTTTGTAGCTTCTCCTTTCTTTGTGTTGCTCAGCTACACTTAACCTGGGCTGCAAAACTGTGAGAGCTTCAAGAAGCGAACGGAAAAATAACCCCAGGACTTACCTCACTCCAAGAACGCAAGAACCTGCTTCTGCTTTTGGATCTCCTAAAACTATTGGGGAGCTACGCCCTCAGTTTCGCCTCTTCAGTCTGGCAACCCGTTAAACTTTGTAAGAGCCACAGCTACTGTTTCGGCACTTCCCGTTTCAGATACCAGCAAGCTCGCTCAGCAAAATAATAGGTTGATGGGTTCCTGTAACTACCCCTTCTCAGACACTTCTGCTACTTGTAACCCGCCATTAACAATGGAAACTAACCCCTCATTGAACTCGGGTTCAGTTTACCCCTTATATTACGGAACTCAGTATGAATCTAAGGAGCCTTGTGATGAATGAGTTTTGTACTCATAAATTAAATATTTTTATCTTATATTTTTGCCTTAATTAAGCATTTATATCCCTTATTTGTCTTTAGTTTTTTGTATTCTTATAGATGAAGAGAAGAATAGGAAATTGACTCAATTGGAAAAATCAAAGCTAAATTGTGATTCTTTAGAAATGATGTCTATAAATCAAGCAGACAAAATAAATTCATTAAGGATGGCAAAGTAAGGAGCATTATCTTTTTGTCTCTTGAGACGCATCCTAATGGATATATGCATCAATTCAATCTTGATTTATGACCACATTTCTAAAAGAATCGAAACATAAAGATTCAAGGCAAAACACTCAATGTTAAAAATTTGTTTGCTGCTTGCTTTTCAACTTGATCTTACTACATTATTTTGGCCGTATCTCAGAAAATACGTATATATTATGTACGAAATTTGGTAGATGAATATCTGACATAATTTCATACAACTTTCATGTTTATGTGATCAGCAAATTCAGATATCCAAAGGGTCAAAATTGGGCTAGAACATAACATGTTTACTGTTGCAGTCCATTCCAACCTTACTGTAGTATTTGGGCCATATTTCAGCAAATACATATTTAATGGACACGAACTTTTGTAGGTGAATAGAAGATATAATTTTCTACAACTTTGATGTTCAAGTGGGCAGCAAATTCGGACACTAAAAGGGCCGAAATTGGGCTAGAATCGAGCATATTTATTGTTGCAGTCCAGCCTGACCTTGCTATAGTGTTTTGGCCATAAATCACAAAATATGTGGCCAATTTTTGTCTACCTTATATGGATGGAAAGATAATGAAAATATCTACAACTATTATGTTGATTGGATGAGCAGATTCGGTGTCTATCAAGGTGATATATCATGATGACTTTCGGGGCAGATAATGCAACACTATTGTCAACTTTAGTGCAATTTGCTACCCACCATTTTTGTCACCTACTTCCCTTGTTTTTTCTATAAATAGAGACATATTGTGAGCTAAAGGAGGGGGGAAAGGCTGAAGAGGGAGCTTGGAAAATCTTTGTAGAAGTTCTAAGTGTTTGTAATCCTTTTCTCTCTTTATACATTTTGTATCTTTACTTTATTTCATAAGTTTTATCATGCTTCTTCATCTTTCATTTTGTTTTCTTACCTTGATTATGGAGAACTAATCTCCTAATGCTAAGGTGAAAGGGTGAAACTCTTGGTATAAAAATAATAATTTATCTAACTCTTAATTTTAATGTTTATACTTGATGTTGTATTTATCTTCTTATTTATTTTATTGTTATTTACTTTCTTAGAGGATGGCTTTGTTGCCCCTCTGTATTTATTTTTTGCCTTTCTATTATTTAATTTTGTGTTATTTACTTTCTTAGAGGATGGCTTTGTTGCCCCTCTGTATTTATTTTTTATGTTATTATTTTCTTATTATTTTTCTTCTGAGAGGACGGCTCTGTCGCCTCTCTGTTATTTATTTCTGCACTTTTATTATTTACTTTCTTGTTATTTAATTTTTTTAGAGGATAGCTTTGTTGCCCCTCTGTTATTTATTTTCTGCACTTTTATTATTTACTTTCTTGTTATTTACTTTTTTAGAGGATGGCTTTGTTGCCCCTCTGTATTTATTTTTTATGTTATTATTTTCTTATTATTTTTCTTCTGAGAGGACGGCTCTGTCGCCTTTCTGTTATTTATTTTCTGTACTTTTATTATTTACTTTCTTGTTATTTATTTTTTTAGAGGATGGCTTTGTTGCACCCCTGTTATTTATTTTCTGCACTTTTTGTATTTATTTTCTTGTTATTTCTTTTCTCAATGGATGGTTTTACCGCCTACTTTATATTATTATTATTGACTTTTTTTGTATATTTTTATTTTAAATTTTGTAAAGTGCAAATCTTGATACATTGTAGACAATCGTTGGCACAATAAATATTTGAATTATTCTTGATTTATTGTAGACAATATGATTGTCACGATGTATACTTGAATCTATTTTAAAGTTATTTACTATTAGTAATAGAATAAAAGAAGGCAAATACACTTCATCTATAAACCAAAACGCGTTTAATGTAATATCTTCTGAATGGAACCTCATTTACGTGAGGATTCCATTTGAGTAATAAAAGAGTTAAAATTTATTATTATTTGATGTACCAAGAGTGGATCCCCTAACCTTAGCATGTTTCTTACTTTGAACACATTCATATTTAATTTTAGTATTTTAGTTCTCTGTTCAATACTCTTCTCGCAAAACAAACATTCTGGCAACTAGGTTAGAAATATTTATTTTGGATCTGAATTAAATTTTCTCAATTGGCAATCCTCGTGGGATCGACCTTGCATACCACTAAATCTATACTCCAATAGATTCGTGCGCTTGCGAGTTTTAATAAAAACAACAACAAGTTTTTGGCGCCGTTGCCGGGGATTCCGACGGAAAAGCTAATTAGATCCAGGTAAGTAAAATTCTTCCACTAGTTATTATTTAGAATATTTATTTTTTGTATAGAAAATTTTCTTTGTGAAAAAAAAAATTCTTTGTTGCAAAATTTTGTGATTGTTTTTGTTGTATTTGCATTTTGTTACTTGTAGTTAACGTTGTATATATATGTTACTATGTTGTAAAATTATCCTCTTTTGTAATTGTGTTATATGCTATTAGAAATATTTGTTTATAAATTTTTCTTTTAGTTTATGCGTGTTTGGAAACGTGATAAAGATCAGCGTTTGGTTAGGAAAATTTTAGGATCACCCTTTGATTTAAAAATTGAAACATTAGACTTTGTTGAGACATCTTAAAAAATGGAAAAACAAGTTGTGCATGAGAAAACTCTTATGGAGTACTTCTCACCTGTCATAGCCAATACTCCATCTTGCATAGTTTTGCCACAAACTACTGCAACTCACTTTGAACTCAAACCAGCCATACTTCAACTTTTACCATCATTTTATGGTTTGTAAAGAGAAGATCCATACATGCATGTGAAGGAATTTCTTGAAATTTGTTCAACATTTCGCTTTCAAAATTTCAATGATGAGTCAATTAGGCTTAGAATGTTTCCATTCTCATTAAAAGATAAAGCTAAACCCTGGTTGAATTCCCTTCATACCGGAACTATTACTAGTTGAAATCAATTGGTAAATAAGTTTCTGGCAAAAAAATTTCCTATGTCTAAAACTGATGCCCTTAGGAGAGAAATTTCTGATTTTTGTCAAAAAGAGGGTGAACAATTTTTCGAATGTTGGGAAAGATTTAATGATCTTCTTTTGAAATGTCCTCATCATGGTTTTGAAATTTGGAGATTGGTAAAATATTTTTATGATGGTTTAATTTCATCAAACCGTCAAATGATCCAAAGCATGCATGGTGGGAGATTTTTACAATTGAATGAGTGAGAAGCTTGGGAATCCTTAGGATCTTTATCTGAAAATTCTCAACATTGGAACTGCATAGATTCCAGGGATAAGAAGTCTCAAACACATAAAAATGGAGGAATTTATGAGGTGGGTGATGACATAGATGTGAGAATTGTCTTAGCTAGCATGACTAGAAAGGTCGAAGCTTTAACTTTAAGCCACACTCTGAACCCTTCTACCAATACTAGGATAAAGGCATGTGCCTTATGTTCTAGTACATCTCACATTACACAATTTTGTCCATCCATACCAGCTTACCAAGATGCATTCTTTGAGCAAGTCAATTCTCTTCAATTTCATGGAAAATCATCAGACAGCCCGTTTGCACCTACATATAATCCAAATTGGAGGAATCATCCAAACTTTTCATGGAGGCAAAATCAACCTTCAATGAATCAAGGTGGGCAACAATTTGCCCCTCCTAACTCATATCCTCCAGTTCCTCAATATGCTCCTCCTTTCGGAGTATCACAACAAAGAAGACCTTCTTTGGAAGATACTCTACAACAATTCATGCAATCAACTCAACAAGCTTTACAATCCCACACTCAATCTATTTCAAAACTTGAAACACAATTGGGTCAAATAGCCAATGCTATAGGAGAGAGAGAGAAAGGAAAATTCTCCAGTCAACCTATTCCTAATCCTAAGGGTCAATTTGAAGTAGGATCATCAACAAATCCTAATGAATAAGTGAAGTTTGTAACGTCCCTTAGATCTGGAAAAGTGATTAATAATCAAGTTCATTGCCTGGAACTAAAGAACAGAGTCAGCATGAACCACAAATTAATGACTCAAGTGAGAATAAAAGTGAACATATTCCTTGTGCCCCTAAAGCTCCATTCCCACAAAGACTTGAGAGAAATAAGAAAGGTACTCAATATAGTGACATTTTAGAGGTGTTTAAGCAAGTAAGTATTAACATCCCTTTTCTTGACGCTATCAAACAAGTACTTGCTTACTCAAAATTTTTGAAAGATCTTTGCACGGTGAAAAGGAAAACTAATGTTCCAAAAAATGCATTTTTGATTGAACAAGTGAGCTCCATAATTCAACAAAAAACTCCTGTCAAGTACAAAGATTCCGGTTGTCCTACAATTTCTTGTGTTATAGGTGACCATGTGATTAACCGAGCCTTACTTGATCTAGGAGCAAGTGTGAATCTGTTGCCGTATTCTGTGTATGCAAAACTTGGGTTAGAAAAGTTAAAACCTACACCAGTAACCCTTCAGTTAGCTGATAGATCCACAAAAATTCCTAGAGGTGTCATAGAGGATGTGCTCATTAAGGTTGATAAATTCTACTTTCCAGTAGATTTCATTGTTCTTGATACTGAACCTGTTGAGAATACAGAGACACAAATTTCAGTCATTTTGGGTAGACCATTTCTTGCAACATCCAATGCGATCATTAATTGTCGAAATGGAATTTTGAATCTATCTTTTGAAAATATGACTATGAAACTTAATATTTTTAATGTCTCTCGTCAACCTGTGGATACTGGTGATTTATGTGAGGTCAACATGATTGAGAGTATAACTGATGATTCATTTTTAAGTTCTTTTGATGATGACCCTTTAGAAAAATGTTTGGCTTACTTCAACATGGACATAGATGAGGACTGTTTGATCAATGAAATAAATTCCCTATTAGAGACTACTCCATTGATGGATACCAATGAATGGAAAGTCAAAACAGAGACAATTACATCTTCTGGCTCTGTCCTATTACCATCCATAGAGAAACCACCTCAGGTAGAGTTAAAACCTTTGCCAGATTCTCTAAAATATGTGTTTCTAGCACCTGCTGAGACCTTACCTGTTATCATTGCATCAGACCTAGATAGAGAACATGAAGTTGAACTCATAAAAGTCCTCAGTGAGCATAGGGAAGCCATAGGGTGGACAATAGCAGACATTAAAGGTATTAATCCATCAATTTGCATGCACAGGATACATTTGGAGGACAATGCCAAAACCTCAAGAGAGCCACAAAGACGTCTGAATCCAAACATGAAAGAAGTTGTGAGAGCCGAAGTGATTAAACTTCTTGATGTGGGTGTCATTTATCTAATTTCTGATAGCGCATGGGTCAGTCCTGTTCAGGTAGTTCCTAAGAAGTCTGGCATTACTGTAGTCATGAATGTGGATAATGAATTAATTCCCACTAGAGTACAAACTGGGTGGCGTGTTTTTATTGACTATCATAAGTTGAATGTTGTAACAAGAAAAGACCATTTTCCACTTCCTTTTATAGATCAAATGCTAGAAAGGTTGGCTGGATATGCATATTATTGTTTTCTTGATGGATATTCAGGTTACAACCAAATTCCCATTGCACCCGAGGATCAAGAGAAAACTACATTCACTTGTCCTTTCGGAACTTTTGCCTATCGTCGAATGCCATTTGGATTGTGCAATGCACCTGCTATATTTCAGCGTTGCATGATAAGCATATTTTTTGACATGGTAGAGCGATTTCTGGAAGTATTCATGGATGATTTTTCTGTGCATGGATCTAGTTTTGAGGAATGCTTACACCATTTAAGATTGGTCTTAATTAGGTGTAAGGAAAAAAACCTTGTTTTGAATTGGGAAAAATGTCATTTCATGGTTAAAAAATGAATTGTTTTGGGACATATTGTGTCAAATCAGGGGATTGAGGTAGATAAAACCAAAATTGAATTGATTTCCAGTCTACCACCTCCTCGGACAGTGAAAGAGGTACGTTCTTTTTTAGGCCATGCAGGGTTTTATCGCAGATTCATCAAAGATTTCAGCAAAATCTCCAAACCTTTGTGTAATTTACTTATCAAAGATGCACATTTTATATTTGATGAAAAATGCTTTCAAGCTTTTGAGAAGCTCAAATCCCTTCTTACTTCTGCACCCATCATTAGACCACCCAATTGGAATCTTCCATTTGAAATCATGTGTGATGCCTCTGATTATGCAATTGGAGCTGTTTTGGGTCAACGTCTAGAAAAGTTTCCTTATGTGATATACTATGCTAGTAAAACTCTTAATGATGCTCAATTGAATTATTCTACAACAGAAAAAGAGTTACTAGATGTGGTATTTGCATTAGACAAATTTAGATCTTATTTATTAGAATCTAAAATTGTAGTTTTTTCAGATTATGCTGCACTTAAGTATCTTCTTTCTAAGAAGGATGCTAACGCGCGTTTGATAAGATGGATACTTTTGTTGTAAGAATTTGATTTAGAAATTCGGGATAAGAAATGATCTGAAAATGTTGTCGCTGTTCACTTGTCTAGACTGATAGTTGAATCGGGTGACAATAACTTGCTTATCGGAGACTCATTTCCAGATGAGCAACTCATGTCTATTTCTCAGTTACCCTGGTTTGCTAACATTGCTAATTATCTTGCCACAGGTCAAATACCTACACATTGGAGTAAGTAAGATCGGGTAAAATTTTTAGCAGAAGTAAAAAAATTCTTTTGGGAAGATCCATACTTGTTTAAGTATTATCCTGATCAAATCATTCGGAGATGTGTTCCTGAGAGTGAGGAATATAGTGTTATTTCTTTTTGTTATGATCATGCTTGTGGAGGTCATTTTAGTGCTAAAAAAACTGCTGCAAAAGTCTTACAATGTGGCTTTTACTGGCCATCATTGTTCAAAGATGCCCATTTGTATTGTAGTTCTTGTGAGTGTTGTCAAAAATTGGGCAGTATTTCACGGAGGAATATGATGCCTTTAACTCCCATTCTTATTGTTGAGATATTTGATGTCTGGGGAGTTGATTTCATGGGTCCTTTTCCTAATTCTTTCGGTAATTTATACATCTTTGTTGCTGTGGATTATGTGTTAAAATGCGTAGAGGCTCTTGCATGTAAAACAAATGATCACAAGATTATGGTAAAATTCTTGAAAGAAAACACTTTTCGAGATTTGGCACACCACGGGCTATCATTAGTTATGGGGGAAAACATTTTTGTAATAAGCATTTTGAGCAGTTAATGAGAAAATATGGCATTACACACAAAGTTGCTACCCCATACCACCCTAAGACTAGTGGTCAAGTTGAGATTTCAAATAGGAAAATTAAAAATATTTTGGAAAAAACGATTAACCCAAATAGAAAAGATTGGTCTTTGAAACTTTCTGATACTTTATGGGCTTATCGTACTGCTTTTAAAACCCCTATTGGAATGTCTCCTTACCGACTTGTGTATGGCAAGGCCTGTCATTTACCTGTTGAGTTAGAACATAAAGCTTATTGGGCCATCAAACAATTTAACTTTGCTCTTGACAAAGCAGGTTCCCACAGGAAGCTTCAACTCAATGAACTGGAAGAAATAAGGAATGATGCATATGAGAATGCAAAATTGTACAAGGATCGAATGAAAATTTTTCATGACAAAAATATTTTAAGAAAATCATTTAATGTAGGTCAAAAAGTTCTTCTATATAACTCTCGTTTGCATTTATTTCCAGGAAAATTACGTTCTCGGTGGTCAGGACCATTCATTGTTCGTACTGTTTATCCACATGGTGCAGTAGAGATTGAAAATCCCAAAAATGGTGATGTATTTAAAGTCAATGGCCAAAGATTGAAATCATTTTTGGAATTACGCAACCCAGACGTAGAGGAGACACTTCTGCGTGATCCTGTCTACCATGATTGATTTGCTTCCTTTAATTGCTACGCACGCTATTTAGGTAAGATTTTTTTTTATTAGTTTGCATTAATTTGTTCCCTCATTAATATTTTCTTTTCAATTGCTATTGTTTTCCTGGTTTTGTTGCTTTTGAACTTTCTTCAAAAAAAAAGAAATTGAATTAAGAATGGAAGACATACTTGCAAACTTGAAAAATCATTTTCCTTCTCTTCCACCCAATGCATTGTTGAAAATTTATAAAGCACAGGTTGAAAGATTAAGGTTGATGATAATAATGGGAATACCTACTGATATTCGTTGGCTAATTGAAGCTAAGGTACGATTAGCAGGTGAGTCTGCAAATGGTTACATCTCTTACATGCCTGGTTTAGGAAAAAACAGTTTTGCTAAAAAGCGTAGAGCTAAAAGAATGGATGTCTGCCATAAATGTGGACGTGAAACTTGCAACAAACGTTGTCGTTCTTTGGGATGGGTTCATGTAAATCGAGAAGATAAAATCAAATTCATTAAAGATGGCTTGAGTAAGGAGTCATTGGATGATGAGTTTCATCCAACGTCTCTTGAGACGCATCCTAGTGGATCTGTGCAAATCGGAATTGTTAGTTTATGACCCCATTTTAAAAAAGAACAAAAACGATACAGTCTTGGGAATCTGACATTAAAAGACCCTGTTTGCCAATTTATAAGAAAATTGGATGGGAAGCATATCCTCGACCCTTAGAGGGCGTTTAAGCCGTTACTGGACATAAAACCAGAGGAAGATGTGAGCCACAATCACAACTACTGTACATATGCATGCGTGCCGTTATTTTTGAATTTTTCATCTTTAATTTAGCTGTCATCCATCGGCCTACTCACATGGCTATTGTAATTATGCCACCGTCTTATGCGCATAGCTGCTGTAAGTATGCTTTTATCTGAGTTCTATAAATGCACATATTATTATCTTTATCTTCATACTCAAAGTTAAGGTGATTGCAGGTATGGAAGGAATCACATTTCGTCAATTTCGAAATATTTGTGTCTTTTGTGGTTCCAGTCCTGGAAAAGATGGAGAGTATGTTAAAACAGCACAAAATTTGGGTATTGTACTGGTCAGGAGAAAAATTCATTTAGTCTATGGTGGAGGTAGTCATGGGTTAATGGGGTGTGTGTCTACAGCTGCACATGTAGGAGGATGCCAAGTTCTTGGTATTATTTCTACAGCTCTAGCTGTATCAAACATCATTGAAAAAACAATTGGAGAAGAATTTAGGGTAGCCTCCATGTATGAACGCATTGCTAGAATGATGAGCAACGCTGATACTTTCATTGCCTTACCAGGTGGTTTTGGTACTTTGGAGGAAATTTTTCAAATAGTTTCCTGGGCACAGTTGAATCTCCACCATAAACCCATAGGTCTGTTGAATGTTAACAATTTCTTTGATGGTTTGCTGTCTTTTCTTGATCAAACTGTAAAACAAAGGTTTATCTCACACTCAGCACGACGAATTCTTATCTCGGCTTCGAATGCTGATGAGTTGATTGATACATTACAAGCATATATTCATATTCCTGATCAAGCTACAGCTTAAATAGATTGGACAACAGACAACTGCAAAAAGCGCAAATTGGATTTAGATCTTCATCTGTAACACCTTTTATTTGATTGAATAATTTTTTCTTTTCTAGTTAGTTTACTGCAGGTTTATCTTTTCCTAGATTTCCTTCCAGGTAATATCTCTTTCAATTTTTGTTGTTTGTTATGTGCTTGTCCTTCTTCTTTCTTCACAAAAAAAAAGATGAGTGGGTGTCTAGCCTCCTATCTCTGTATAGGTTCTAGCACCTAGATTTAAAAAAAAAACTGAGTGATGTTTTGGGAATAGGCAAAACTAGCACCAATGATGAAAATAATTTAAAGTGCTTGTAACCTTAGGAAAATATATGAGTTTTGAGTGTTATGTGTGAACCTAAACTCAATTGTAACTTATATTTTACTTGAGAATCCTAAAATCCTGAACACTTAATCTTTTACATTTGATTGATTGTTTATTCAGAAAAGATTTATATAATTCAAATATGCTAAGTGATCTTATGAAACTCTAGAACTTATTTGATTGTCACTTGAAATGAAATTCTAGACTACTCTCTATTTAAGAAATGAATTAGGCATTGTTGGAATTGTTTGAGCCTTTCAAACCAATCTACATATTATGCCATCCCTAGAAACCCATTTTGAGCCTATATTTATCTTTTCTTGTACACCTATATTATTATCTAGCCTTTGAATAAAAATATTTCTAACTTTTACCTTTCACTCACAGGAATGATCATTTGAAAAGCTACGGTTCATGGGTGAATGGAAGAAGTTAAAAAAAAAAAGAAAAAAAAATATAGAACCTCCCAAAGAAATAAGTTTGGGGGTACTTTTCAAAAAAAAGAGAGTATTATGAGCATATAACATAAGGATGAGGATAAGGTTGGAGGTAGAATTCATATGATAATATCAAAAATATTTGGGAGGACTTAAATGATCATGTATGTTATAGAGTGAATTGAGCTTTCATATCTTTTTATTCACCTTTAACCTATGCCATACATTACAAGCCTAATGGAAGTCCTAATGATCTTAAATTTTATGATTAGTCTACATTAGTGGAGAGTGACATGAAAAATAAGTTTATGGAGTCTCAAATGTAAAACTTTGGAGATTTGTTTTAAAAATTTGATTATGTAAATTTATTTGAATGCAAAAAGTCCAATGTCATAAGATTATCACACACACACTTGGGATTCAATAGTAAATTATATGTTGCATTTGAATTAAAGTTTTACATAACTTTGGAATTCTGATATTTTCCTTGATTGCACATTTTAAATCTTTGAGGAATGTTTAGTAAGCCAAAAATAACTCATCACTCACTCATCTTTTGAATTTTGATGTTTGTGTGTTTTGCTTGAGGACAAGCAAAAGATTAAGTTTGGGGGTATTTGATGAATGAGTTTTGTACTCATAAATTAAATATTTTTATCTTATCTTTTGCCTTAATTAAGTATTTATATCCCTTATTTGTCTTTAGTTTTGTGTATTCTTATAGATGAAGAGAAGAATAGGAAATTGACTCAATTGGAGAAATCAAAGCTAAATTGTGATTCTTTAGAAATGATGTCTATAAATCAAGCAGACAAAATAAATTCATTAAGGATGGCAGAGTAAGGAGCATTATCTTTTTGTCTCTTGAGACGCATCCTAATGGATATATGCATCAATTCAATCTTGATTTATGACCACATTTCTAAAAGAATCGAAACATAAAGATTCAAGGCAAAACACTCAATGTTAAAAATTTGTTTGCTGCTTGCTTTTCAACTTGATCTTACTACATTATTTTGGCCGTATCTCAGAAAATACGTATATATTATGTACGAAATTTGGTAGATGAATATCTGACATAATTTCATACAACTTTCATGTTTATGTGATCAGCAAATTCAGATATCCAAAGGGTCAAAATTGGGCTAGAACATAACATGTTTACTGTTGCAGTCCATTCCAACCTTACTGTAGTATTTGGGCCATATTTCAGCAAATACATATTTAATGGACACGAACTTTTGTAGGTGAATAGAAGATATAATTTTCTACAACTTTGATGTTCAAGTGGGCAGCAAATTCGGACACTAAAAGGGCCGAAATTGGGCTAGAATCGAGCATATTTATTGTTGCAGTCCAGCCTGACCTTGCTATAGTGTTTTGGCCATAAATCACAAAATATGTGGCCAATTTTTGTCTACCTTATATGGATGGAAAGATAATGAAAATATATACAACTCTTATGTTGATTGGATGAGCAGATTCAGTGTCTATCAAGGCGATATATCATGATGACTTTCGGGGCAGATAATGCAACACTATTGTCAACTTTAGTGCAATTTGCTACCCACCATTTTTGTCACCTACTTCCCTTGTTTTGTCTATAAATAGAGACATATTGTGAGCTAAAGGAGGGGGGAAAGGCTGAAGAGGGAGCTTGGGAAATCTTTGTAGAAGTTCTAAGTGTTTGTAATCCTTTTCTCTCTTTATACATTTTGTATCTTTACTTTATTTCATAAGTTTTATCATGCTTCTTCATCTTTCATTTTGTTTTCTTACCTTAATTATGGAGAACTAATCTCCTAATGCTAAGGTGAAAGGGTGAAACTCTTGGTATAAAAATAATAATTTATCTAACTCTTAATTTTAATGTTTATACTTGATGTTGTATTTATCTTCTTATTTATTTTCTTGTTATTTACTTTCTTAGAGAATGGCTTTGTTGCCCCTCTGTATTTATTTTTTACCTTTCTATTATTTACTTTTATGTTATTTACTTTCTTAGAGGATGGCTTTGTTGCCCCTCTGTATTTATTTTTTGTTATTATTTTCTTATTATTTTTCTTCTAAGAGGACGGCTCTGTCGCCTCTCTGTTATTTATTTTTTGCACTTTTATTATTTATTTTCTTGTTATTTACTTTTTTTAGAGGATAGCTTTGTTGCCCCTCTGTTATTTATTTTCTGCACTTTTATTATTTACTTTCTTGTTATTTATTTTTTTAGAGGATGGCTTTATTGCCCCTCTGTATTTATTTTTTATGTTATTATTTTCTTATTATTTTTCTTCTGAGAGGACGGCTCTGTCGCCTCTCTGTTATTTATTTTCTGCATTTTTATTATTTACTTTTTTAGAGGATGGCTTTGTTGTCCCTCTTATTTATTTTATGCACTTTTTGTATTTATTTTCTTGTTATTTCTTTTCTCAATGGATGGTTTTACCGCCTACTTTATATTATTATTATTGACTTTGTTTGTATATTTTTATTTTAAATTTTGTAAAGTCCAAATCTTGATACATTGTAGACAATCATTGGCACAATAAATACTTGAATTATTCTTGATTTATTGTAGACAATATGATTGGCACGATGTATACTTGAATCCATTTTACAAAAGTTATTTACTATTAGTAATAGAATAAAAGAAGGCAAATACACTTCATCTATAAACCAAAACGCGTTTAATGTAATATCTTTCGAATGGAACCTCATTTACGTGAAGATTCCATTTGAGTAATAAAAGAGTTAAAATTTATTATTATTTGATGTACCAAGAGTGGATCCCCTAACCTTAGCATGTTTCTTACTTTGAACACATTCATATTTAATTTTAATATTTTAGTTCTCTGTTCAGTACTCTTCTCGCAAAACAAACATTCTGGCAACTAGGTTAGAAATATTTATTTTGGATTTGAATTAAATTTTCTCAATTGGCAATCCTCGTGGGATCGACCTTGCATACCACTAAATCTATACTCCAATAGATTCGTGCGCTTGTGAGTTTTAATAAAAACAACAACACCTTGGCTAAGGACGACCCCAGAAAACATTTCTAACAAAATCTTTGTTGGCACACCAATCATTACACCAATTCCAGAGCCAGCAGGAGTCAGTCTATTGCAAAATTTCTCCTACAGTAGATCCCAACAAGTTTTTAGTAGTACTGTTGGAGAAAAGTAGTTTGAAAATTAAAATTGTTCAGATATAATTTTTCAGAAAAGATATAACTTTCTAGAAAAGTCACAACTTTTCATAGAAGTCGCAATTTTTCAAGAAAAGTCATAACTTTGTTAAAAAATTATGTCTGATCAGATTTTTATTATAAATAAGAATTTGGAGATTGAAAATTTATAATGAAAAACATCAATTCTTCTCCTCAATCATCTTCTCTGAAACTTCAAGTTATTCTACAGGAGAGATTCCAAAAGTTGTTGTCTGTCAATCTCTGGGTGCTTAGAATTACTTCTAGGGGTGACTTGCCATATACCCTGCAGCAAACGTAGTGGGGGCAAATATCACCTTAAAAACAGTGTGATTACACACGTTTCTAGACACAACTTTATCTTCAATCCACTCTATTTTTTAACAATCTTAAGGTGATATTTCTTGTTGAAGATGAAGACTACCTAGAAATCTGCACTCAAGTAAATAAATATAAAGTGGGCACTACGAGTGGAAACCTCCCAAGGATTGATTAATTGGATCAAAGTATTTATGATTGTATTGTTAAGCATCAAAGTTTAACAATCAAGGTACGCTTTTACTTAATCATTTTATTTTAAAAGCATATTTATATGCTTGCTGTGTGATTGTAGTAAGAGATATGAAAAATCAGTTCATAGATATGCCTTGAATAGTCTATATAATAATTAGATTGTATAATATATATATTTCTGGCATACAGTATGTTGTTGGCAAGAAATTAAATTATTATGTATATTTTAATTGGCTTGACTTGTGAGTTTGGAGGTAATGCAAATTTTTTGGTGCTTATACCGATCTTTGGTCCTCAAATTTGCTTTACAAGTAGATAAATGCATGTAGACTTTCAAATGGGTGATTTTCTGTTTGATCATGAATTACGTCTTTTTATTGTATGGGCTTTGTCTTCAAGTGTGGTTTAGAGCTTTTTTTTTCTTGATGGCTTTTGTATGGGACCCGCTTCAGAAGATAATTAACAAGGCAGAGAATGTGATCATTTGAACCATAGAAATATAAGAAAATGAAAACAGAGAAGGAAAACCCAAAAAGATCGATGGGCTTATGATTGTTTTACACTGGTTTTGGGTGGTTTCTGGAATGGAGGCAGTTGCTTTTTGGGAAGTTCATCATGCCTTTTCGGTTGGTTATTAGGCAATTTTCTGGGTGCTTAAAAATAAAAAATAATAATATTCTTGACATCACATACATTAAAAAAAAATTGTTAGCTTGAATGGAAGTTTTCTTCCATGGGGCATGGAGGCGCTACCTGAAAAAGAAGAGTCGCAACTTTTCTGGTGTAAGAAACAGTAGCAACATTTATGGTGCGATTTAAAAAAAAACAAGGGGTTTGCACCTCTTGAATGAGTTATAACGTTTCTGTTTGAATGCTTTGCATGGTGAGTCATGGTCCTAGCCATGAAATTGATAGGTTCAGGGGTGTTTAAAATTTCTGGATAAGAAAACTGTTTGACAATATATATTAAAAACGATTTTGACGGTGTTAAATACATGAATGGCAGTTTTCCATGTCATGGGGCGCGTTTTGTAGTTAGAAATTGATTTAAAATCAAGAAAACCATCATGCCACTTGGGTATGCGCTGGTTTAGTAGTTAAAAAAAAATTAAACTTGATAGAATTAGTGAAACTGGTAAGGAACATTATGCCCTGGTGTTAATGGCATCTTAATGGATTTGGGAATGTCATCCATAGAGATGGGTTCATGCATAAAAGAACCATGCCATAATGGACAGGAATGTAATATAGATTAGTAATCTTACTAAGATTTTTGTGCGTAGTTTTGCAATTAAATTCATTTTTTCAAATAAATTTATGTGCAAAGGTGAGTATGAAATTAAATATACACATAGTATGATTTTATAATATTTTAGAATATATAGTGTAATGGTTTACACATGAAATATTATAGTTTATAAAGATACTCATAAATCTTCTGAGACTTGTGTCAATGCACATATGTGAAATGATAAAAAAAAAATTCATGGTAAATGTGTATTGTGAATTACATGAAGCCATACCATATTAGTAAATTTTATTATTAAATTTTATGTTGTTAAAAAAAATATGTTATATATTGTTTGTGAATTTATGATTGCAAATTTATTTCAAACATGATAGAATCTAGTGAAGACTATTTTGGATAGTTAACTAGATGAAAAAGTTATTAATTTATTTGTCTCATTAGATAAGCATAAGAATGATAATGAATAGGGTGATGTTTTTATGCTTATATGTGGGATGAATAATTTGTTAAAAATTTGATTAGTGTGAAGATTTTGTGAAATAGATATTATCTTAAATATGAAATTAAAGAACAAAATAGTGAGGGTTTATCCTTGAATTTATCAAGGGATTGTCAAGTTGAAATACTTGGTTTTAAAGAGATAGAGATCTCTAAGAAAATTTCACACAAGGAATTAAACTATGGTTGATCAATTGTTTGGTTGATTGTATTAGTGCTATAGAAGATATTGAACATGATTAAAGTTGTACTAGAGTAAATTATATTTTATAATTTATAAGTTACTATATATGTGAAATAGTCAAGTGTTGATTATTGAAAGAAATTGGTTAATCCTAGAATATATTGAAAGATATATGAATCTATGATTGAAATTTAAATTCTTTCATAAGGTACTGTAATGATAAAATTTATGCTAGTTGAATAACTAGTGAAAATAAAGTAACTCATTCCATTATGGAATATGAGTTAGGTTATTGTAAAATAGTGGACAAAGAAGAAAAATGATTGAAGAATTCATAAAGTGAAGTGTTGTGGCCACAACCAAAGTCAATCATTTTTTTGCACTATGATTATAAAGCTATATATGTCTAGCATATTGTTGACCATAAACAAATGCAGTCATATTAAGCTTGAAAAATAATCATTGATATGTGATTTATAATAATAATTATTCAATATTTAAAACCAAGTAAATAACTTGGTAGACATGTTTATAAGAGAATTCACAAAGAAAATTGTGAGGATAAGAGGACTCGCAAAGAAAATTGTGAGGGTAAAAGGGCTCACAATTAAAATTGTGAGGGATATCACAAAGAAAATTGTGAGGGATATCACAAAAAAATTGTGAGAATGCTATAGCAAATTGTAAAACATACAACAGATGTCTAGGCATGTTGATTTGGTATATAAATCATTGATAATTCTTAGTAAAATACTAAGAAGAACTCACTAAAGATATAGTGAGAAGATTTAAATGGAATGAGATTAAAACCTCGTAAATAGAATCACCAATAATGGGAACCCAATCTTTGACTGGACCAAATCTAGTTTAAAAGTTCAATGGGTAAAAACAAGTTACTGATAAGTGGCTGTGACACTATAGAAAATTTAATCATTCCAAGTTTAGTGTTTATATATTAAAGAATTAGGGTGAGTAAAACTCTTAATGGATTCAGGAAAGTCTATGAGATTAAGACTTAAGGAAAATCTACCTATATGAACATAAGGAGTGGTGCTGCTCCTAGCAAGAATTTGGGTTGATTCTTGGACATGTTCATGAAAAGTCTAGGGTGAAGCACATGGCCATATGAGTGCATAAATATATTTTGTGGGAACTTCTTTGAAGTTATATAAGACTATGTGTGTGATATTTCAGGTATTAACTTAAGAATTGCGGTTCAATGCTTCATGCAACCATCAATTTGTTAATACTTTGAGGTATTTACACTAAGGGTAGGTTCAAGTTGTAAGGCACTTATCTCTATGCATAAGTCTTATGTGTTAGAGAAGATAGTCAATTTTCAAACTAAATAGGGGATTGTTGGAGAAAAGTAGTTTGAAAATTTAAATTGTTCAGATATAACTTTTTAGAAAAGATATAACTTTCTAGAAAAGTCACAACTTTTCATAGAAGTCACAATTTTTCAAAAAAAGTCATAACTTTATTGAAAAATTATGTCTGATCAGATTTTTATTATAAATAAGAGTTTGGAGATTGAAAATTTATAATGAAAAACATCAATTCTTCTCCTTAATTATTTTTTCTGAAACTTCAAGTTGTTCTAGAGGAGAGATTCCAGAAGTTGTTGTCTGTCAATCTCTGAGTGCTTAGAATTACTCCTAGGGGTGATTTGCCATATACCCTGCAGTAAACATAGTGGGGGCAAATATCACCTTAAAGACAGTGTGATTACACACGTTTCTGGACATAACTTTATCTTCAATCCACTCTATTTTCTTAACAAGTACTGCAAGAGAAACTTCTGTGGACATTCAAGAGAAGTCACGGGATGGAGAATGTGATTTATCTTTGAGATTGGGTCTAAGTTCGCATCCATGTTCCAGCAGAGAAAAAGTTTCTGTATGCGAAACTGAAGATGTTGGTAGTGTTAGTTTAAGAGGTTCTCAGGAGGGAAACAAGTTTAGTCATTTATCTTTGCAGATAAATGAAGAGTTTTGCTTTTACCCTAGAAAGACAGATTTTGATCCCTTTGACTGCAATTCTAATGAATGCAGTTTAGAGGGTGAACATCAGAACTTAGAGGCAACATTTCGCAGGTTTTGATCCCTTTGCCGGCAACTAGGGTCCCATCCAATCGGCTTACAGATAGAAGCCAAGGACCAGGTTTGTAGACAGTTTTGCCTGTTGTAGCATATATAGATTTGCAATTCGAGATTATTTTGAATGTTCCTTAATCCCCTTGTGTAGACTCTTTCTATATATGTAGCCCTGTTTGCGAAAAATTTTAGAAGCTGACGATGAGTTGCTGATTGCATTGCTGCAAATATGAATTGTAAATAATATCTTATCTTTTTTCGCTTATTGTCTGGTTAGAGATAAAAAGAGAAAATAAGTGTGAGCTTTCGAAATAATCACAAGGGGAGAGTATCTAAAAGCAATCATTTCCCCTGGTAAAGAAGAGGTCATGCTTGAGACATTAAAATTACTAAATCTAAGCAAGATCAGCATAAAATAGGTTTTAGACTAAGTATTCCAACTCTTATGGAGATTCAGTATCATTTGTCTGCACCTTGCGTTGGACCCCATAAGCAGTCAACATGGTTAGGTATTGACATTTGACAGAGTGAATCTGTTTAAAGTCTGTCTGATCTATATATCTTTTAGATGTGCTTCAACGAATGACTTGCCCGAAAATGTCACATTAGGGTTGAAACTGCGTTAGGATTTTTGTTCCCAACATTTGGAGAATCAACTTCTGCGTCCATAGTCCTACTTAAACTCAGTAAAAATAACATTTATTAAGTATGCTTAAAGTTGCTGTGTTAAATAACAGTTATAAGTATGCTTAAGCTGGCTGTGCTTAAGAAGAGCAATGTCCCTACTTAGCGAAAACTTCAAAATTGAAGGTGACAGTTGCTGTCCGAATCTTTTTCTGGTTGGCCATTGTTGAATGGAAATTACTAGCTGCCTCTTCCGTGATAACAATCAATTTCTAAATTTTAATACTTCAGTAGCATTATATATGTATTCTATTCTGTTTTGTTTTGTCTTGACTAAGAGCATTATATATATATATATATATATATATATATATATATATATATTCGGTAAAATTGATCACTCTTAATAAAATCTTTGTAAAACTAAAAACAACCAATTATAAGAGGGACAACAAACGTTGTTTTTGTTTTCATTGTTGGCAAAAATTCATGCATCTTACTTAAACCGAAAACTACCACAGTGGATTATAGAAATGAACAAAGTTCAAGGGTTGCTTTAGGCACCACTACAATGTGTTCATGTTACCACGATTCTTTCAAATTCAGACAGCCAACGATAATCCCTGAATGCGAATTGCAAAATCTTAAATCAATCATCTCTCTAGTTTCATGAATTACTGTCAACTGCTTTATTGAAGGTCTGAAACAATTCGTAGCAGTACATCGTTATTGAAATTAAAATACACTGCACACCCAGAAGAATAGGACATTCAAAGAATACAAAGAACATCTACTCTCTAAGTATTGAAATGTAATGTCATACACTTAGATGCGGGTGAACAAATAGAAAGCAATGCTGGAAAGAAATGCAGATAAGGCTCCAAAGGTCAGTGTTGGAGCAGAAGAATATGGTGGTTGAGCTGCAGGACCTGAGTTTGGCCACTCAACGTTGACTCTGAACTTCTGGCCTCTTGCACAGTGGTCATCAACTGTGCAGACGAAGTAGCGAGGCCCAGGTCGCCCTAAAGGAAACCCAACCCCCCCACCGTTCTGGTCTCCGGTGACTGTTGGACGATCGGCGCTGCAGTTGTCGTAATCAGACTTTGTTACATCAGCCACGTTATGGTTTCCAGTCCAGTTGAAAACTGATCAATTCAGTAGAAAAAGGAGAAAGGCGTCAAAATTTGAAGCTGTTATCGCCATATGAAGTGACCCAGATGATCACGGACACTATAAATCTAAAAGTCATAGGTATCGATGCATGACAAAATATGTGTTATACGAGCGATATGAATGAAGTTTAAGCTTACCCAGTTCGTCCCCAACGAAGAAGTTCTTGGAGCTAGCCCAGTCTGAGTAGAAGCTCTCATTGGGAGGGATTTTCCAACCAAAGCTGTCACCAACCGTATAATTTGTTGCTTCAGTGGCACCAAATAATAAAGCCATTACAACGAGGGAGCAACCTATCAAACCAATGTGCTTGGCCATTATTCTTCTGTGTTTTATGCTCCTGGTACTCCGTTCCCTGTCTCTATTGTTCTACTGATCTAAATGCTGGTTCAAGTGAATAAGATTGCGTGTTATAAGCTTGTGCTTGCAGCAAATGACATATATATAGGTTTTGATGAGGGCTTCTTCAACGATTTGAAATATAGAATTGTCAATGACGGTACAAGTTTTGGACGCGTTTGTGCATACTTGTTTAAATTCGGTTCAAACTTAGAATTTTATTACGTGCTGTAAAAGACACCTTGAGGGTTTGTGACTCTTCTTCTGGGAAGCAGACGTGATTATTGGGAAGAGAAATCACAAATCTATAGTGATACAACATGGTTACCAAATCCATGGTCGCATCTTTGAACGGTAATGCAGAGAAATTGAATATTAAAAATATAATAACGGGGGCGAGTTTAGCTCAAAAGTAGGCCAATTAAGACTTTTGGATATTAAAAATTTAGGAAGCATAGATGGAAGCTATCTGTTGTTAAATGTAATATTAGTTTGTGAATTGGGGGTGTGCCACGTTTATTCTTACAAACGATGGAACTAATCTTTGAATATTTTACTTTTTGCTAATGTCCATATGCATTGATTTAGTCCACAACGATGAAAATGTCTCTTGACTATGTTAATCCCCTGGCTTTGGGTGCCGGCACCCCCCGAGACTTTTCGTCAAAAAAATCATGTCTTAATAACGAAATGTAAGTGCTTTGTTATTTTTTTTCTTAATCATATATATTTGCGATTATTTCTGTTTTTTTTATTCAAATTATCATGATTATTTAAAATTTATTCGTGATTTAGCAGTATAGTGTAAAATTGTTAAAGATTTTAACATAAATTTTCTTACAAATCTAATGGAATATCTTATATAAATATATTATCCTTTTTTTTTCCTGTAGTTTCTTCCTTCTTTGTTATCTCTCATTCTACATCCTATATTATAATGAGAAGAATAAAATTTTTACTTTTTTGGTATTATTGCATTGAAAATCATTGGGAATGTCTTCAAATACATGTTTTCTTTCTCATCTTTTTCATTTTTTGAAAATCAGTGTTTTATATTCATAAATGAGATTGAGATATTAGTATAGTCTACCCTTGCTTTATAAAAATATTTTATTTAGTATAAGTTCGATAATTTGAATATTAAATTTTTATGGTGTGATAAAATATTTACGAGATATTTAACTTTGAATTCAAGCCATCTAAATTGTAATATTTATTACTTCAATAATAAAATAAGTATTTATTTAAAATATACTGATAACAATTTTGTGTGTACAGGTGAAAATGAATAAACTATAATGTTTTTTTTTTTTTGGACTGGCGAATAAACTATAATGTTATGTAAGAGTAATCTGATTTTTGGGCTTGGCCCATTGCGGGTCGATTTATGGCCTATGGACTAATTGGTGAAAACAAAGATGACAGACAGCCCAAAAAACAAAAAAAACAAAAAAAAAAAACGAATAAGAATGCATCTTTTCTTACCTCCTCATAATCATAATCATAATCCCATAATATTTATTGAACCACTCTGAAAAAGGAAGCAACCTACCTAACTCGAAATTTCATATTTTCTAGTGCAATGGGCATAAAGAACTGAAGCATGGCATTGTGTTCACTTTTAGATACAGGGAAAGAGATACAACTCAATATCTTATATTACACACACACTAAGAAAATGAGAATTTCAGTTCGAAACACTTCACTGAAAAAATTTCAATTTGATGCAAGTTATTAGAGAAAAGAAAATCACATGCGTCCTCCAAATGAAGATATGTACATTGCCATTTACAAAGCCCAAGAAACACTGACAAAGATGCATTATTCCAAACTCCTCAGGCAATGTTTGGTAGGAGTAAAAATTTTGAATTCTTGAGAATTTTAATATGAGAATTAAAAAATTTTTTATTTGGTTTTAAAATAAAAATTGTGATTCACATGAAATTTTGGGCCTATTTGTTTCTAATTTTAAAAAACTATTTTTTATTTTTAAAATAAAAAAATTCATTTGATAATTATTTTTTGTTATTGTTTCAAAAATAAATTTTGAAAATAAGTTGTTTTTAAAATAGAAAAACAAAAATAAGAAAAAGTTGTTTTTATTTTTTGTTTTTGTTTTCAAAACACAAAAAATCAAAAAATAATATATTTTTAAAATAGTTTATCAAACATATTTTTTTTTCTACAGAACAATTTTTAAAAATAATTTAAAAAAAAACAGAATCAAATAAACTCTTCAATTCTTGAAAATAATTTTTAAACAAAGATTCTTATGAAAAAATTATCATAGAAGGGGTGAGAATTGGTGATTTCCATAAAAATGGGAATCTTTATCAAAAATAAAATATAATTTTATCTTCCAATATTTTATGCAAATTTTTTTATAAAAATAAATTTAATTGTTAATATGTTTTTTTAATAATTTTAAAATTAATATAAACCTAATAAATTATTAACATTAATTTATTATATTTTTTGTTAAAAAACAAAAAAAATTAAAATAAATAAATAAGGGTATTTTTAGAAACTATATACATAAATGAGAATTTTTTAAAAATATTATTTAAAAATTTTTAACAATTTTAAAAATCAACCAAATACATTTTATACATTTTCAAGAATTATTATTTCCATCAATCATGTTTTTCAAAAAAATGATTTTCAAAAACCAAAAACTTTGTCATATATCAAACACCCCCTAAGAGTATTTTCAATGGTGCAATTCTCCAAAATTATTTAAGTGAGTCTCACGTTGTTATATCATTATTTTTTTTTAAACAATTATGTATTACTTTAAATAACTATGTACTTTAATGGTACAACTCTTAAAAATTCATTAAATGAGTTCTACAAGTTACCTCACATCTTTATATTTTATTTTTATTTTAAATTAAAATATTAACTCATTTGTATTTTAATTTTAAAACAATAAATACGTTAAAAATGTAACGCCCTCACTTTACGGTACATAAAATAATTTTTTTTTACTTTTCGCAATCAGATATTCTCCATAAAGATGTATAATTTAATTTTTTATCATGAGAATATATACATATAGGTTTTCTCATGTATATACAATATACAGATCAAGTCTATAAATATCAAAGTACAGCAGAAACGGGGATCCTGCCTGTAGCGTTTAGAGCACTCTAGAATACAAACACAGTATAATTCAAAGACCGTGAGCCTTAGAAGCAACGTATATTCACCCACAAAATATGTTATTTAACTGATCACTTATCTATAGGATCAGACTTTGTAGTCTCATCTGAAAAATATGAAAATATCATGTAGTGAATTTGACAACTTAGTGAGCAAATAATTCCTCCTATGACTTCTTAGGTCAGCATATGGATGTATTTATATTTTAAAATATGTCACATAGAAAATACAGTTTAGAAATACATTCATATGAGACCTGTATTTCAAATATTCTCAAATCAAAGGATATTCAGACATCTAAACCATATGCTGCACGGTATGATTATTAAACAAATGTTATTATGCTCAGCTGTATAAGTTATAGTAAAATATTAAGATTTGGAGATAAAATATCACTTTTAATGCACCTGCCTCACTCGACAATCTAGTCAATGCAATGAAAATATAACTCATTTGTTATACGCATAGTGACTTAGACTACAGTCATAATAAGTGAACAGGAAATGTAAGTACATCAGCCTCTTGTCTCTCCACATTACCACTGTCACTCGATTGGAGCGACCCTTCACCGGCTCACTCAGGCTAATAGGACGTCTCCTATTCGGTACCATCACAAGCCATACAACCAGTCGATATTCATCCATACATATAAATACATATAAAATGATCAAACAACTCGCTATGAGTTTTATGCTTGTCATATTTATCAAATAACTCGCCATGAGATTTACGCTTGCCATTTAATTTCATTATAATATGACATGCATCATTTTCACAAGAATATAATTTTACAAATCAATGCATCGTGCACATAATATTTATTTTATCAAATAATGATAAATAAATTTAGAACCATATATTCAATGAGTTTCAAAATACATTTTTAAAACTATACTCTTCTTGAACTATGTGTCAGTTCGTAAGTATAACAGATATTTTAACACATTTAATAAACTTATAATAGCATAAATAATTTATAAACAAAAATAATAATACATTTATAGTTTAAGAAGAGCATGTGGTAAGTCATAGAAAAGTATTATCTACTCACAAAGTAGGGCTCTTAGTTGGATAGCCTTAAAATGTATTTTTTCAATCCGAATTTGACCAAATAATCCTAAAAAACGTGTCCGGAGGGTCTAAAAATCTAAAAAATGACTCTAGGAGTTTGGTCAACGCTGGTTACTGTTCATAACCGAAAAATATTATTTACTGTCAGAAAATACTATTCATCACTAGAAAATACTTTTTACCAAGAACAAAAAGTAATCAGATAGCTAAAAAATTTCATATTCTAAGGATTATCTAACTCCTGAATCCATCTACAGTGTCAAATTCTCACTTTGAAAACTCTAAGTAGGAGTTTCAAAATTTACTTTTTTTTTTAAATTTTTTATCTCCGATTTACAGTAATTCTACAAGTGATTTGAAAAATTGATCGGTCAAAATTATAGTATTATCTGTCCTGAATCCAGTGGTACCCTTAGTTTTGAGATCAAAAGCCAATAAATATTTTAGATTTAGAGAAAAAAATGAAAATTACTATTCACACTATTAATCACTATTCATACTATTACAGAATTGGGATTTTTGCGTTTCTCTTTTACGCTGCGTCTCCTTCCCTGTTTTATTTTTTATTATTTAATAATTAAATATTTAATATTATTTTTATTTTATTATATATATATATATATATACTCATATAAATACCTTTTTTCATCTTAAAATATCCCAAAAATTTCTAAAAAATTATATTATTGTAAAAATTTAGTTGCAATATCAAATCATGACTTTTCTCAATAAAATTTTAATAAAACAAATCACAAAATAAATATATTTATGTATAATAAAAAAAGAATATTTTTAAAAATTAAAATAGAAATTTATTGGAGGCTAATATAATTATCTTAAACAAAATAAAAATCACTTTGATTAAAAATATATTTGTTTATAACAAAACATTATTATTTAAAAATTATAGGATATTACAAAAATATATTAAAAATAATATAAATTTATTTCAAGTAATATTTTTTATAATAATAATAAAAAATGATAAAAAATACATAACATGATATTAATAAAATAAAATACATAATATTATCTTAACTAATTTTATGTGATTTTTTAATCATGTTACATAATATTTCGAACTTCTTCAACTTTAACTTTTTTTTAACTTATTTTCTTTATCTTTAATTCGTGCGAATTCTACCATGACAGTCATTTTTTGTCTATATGCCTCTTGTATTGTAATAAAGTCGATATTGTCAGAAGAAGTTTTTGCTTATTTTTTTTCCCTTCCTTTTTGTTGCCTTTTTTTTCATTGAATGAACTGAAGTATGTGATGTTGGGTCGTATATACATTTAAATGGCTTCCTTGGGTTAGAAGAATTTTCATTTGATTCTGCTGTCCATTTAAATTCATCTTTCAGTAATCACCATGCATGCTTCAATTTGAATTGTTCACCTTCATATTGTAAAAAAATAATATATGCATCAGTCATGATGTCCTTGTCTGAACTTTTATTTTTATTCTATGAACAATTTGTTTATAGCACCCAACAAACTTTGAATAGTACTATTTAACTGATACTATCAATATTTTAATTGAGCATATTTCTTCTTTTATAGCTGACCACGATTGTAGTTATAATTATTTTTTATTTTTAATAAAAAATTATCTATTTTTTGGTCAACTCTAACAAATGCATCTTGTCAAATGTTGAATCATGTTTGAATAAGAAATGTATCATTTTTCATTGTAAATATGACTTGAGACTTTTTTCTGAGTTGCATTTCTTCCTCTTTTATTGAGTATAATATTTTTCAAATCGATTTAAGTGAAAAATTGTGAAACTAGAGACTTGGATATGGATCCGACTGATATTTCAGGTTCTTGATCAATGCACTCTATACCATTAGTACTTATTGGAGGCTTAAAATATGACAAGATTGGTTGGAATAGAAACATAACAAATTAAAAAAATTTAGTATTTAGGTTACTTTGTGGATTTGAAAAAAATAAAAAATTTAAGAATTTTAACTCGTGGGAAGTTGATAATTTTGCATAAAATTTAAGAAAAAATTTAAATTAAATTAATTGGAATATATTTGTCAAAACAAATGAAATTGTGAGTTGAAAATAACTACAAATAGAGTTGATAAGTTGAGAAGTTGAGTATACACAATTTATAAAAAAAAAATTCAACATCTCCAATAATAATATAACGGTAATAATAAGATTTTTTTGTGTATATTTTTTATTTTTCGATGATAATATTATAATAAAACATGTTTGGCATCGCAATGCCAGAAAGGCATGTGCCTAGTGTCGCGACGCCAGTTCGTGGATCCAGTTTTACGCATAAAGAGCTGTTGTTTATAGAAACAACGTACCATAAATATTTCTGTTACAATAGAACACTCTAATGGTGTAATCCATTAAGATGCGTTGCTTAATTTAAAATTTCACATAATAACCTTACGTTGAAAATGTTCTAAAAAATTTAGTTATTTATCATTTAATATATTTTAAAATTTTTATTTTAATAATCTATTGATAGAATTATAAATTAAAAAGCTGGAGTTCTTAGACAAATACCAATAGTGAGTGATGATGTTCTAGTTTTCCATCGGAAATAGTGGAGATGGAGATGTGCCTGCCGGATTATCTTCAAAGACAACACTACATTCTCATAATTTAAACCCAATTATACAATCATTATACTGGGGATTAAGGATAAGAATGAATAGTTGGGAGGATCTCAAACAGCATCCTCATAATCATGTTCTTTTCTCTTTTGCTAATTGCCTTGAAGTCATATTCAATTTAAACTAAAATGGTAATATTTTCCTAAAAGTTTAAAATGAAACAAAATATAAAAAAATATTCGATCAATTGAGAGTAGATCAAATTTTACACAAATAAATAATTAAAAAATTGTTATATATCTTTAATTTAATTAATTTTTTTTAAAATTTAAGTAAATATGTGATAACTTTTTACTTTTTAATTTTTCTAAAATTTAATCTATTATTTTACAAAAATAAAATAATGGATTTTTGCTGCTCGTAACCCGCCATTAAAAAATTCTCAGACACTTCTGCTGCTCTTAACCCGCCATTAACAATGGAAACTAACCCCTCATTGAACTCGGGTTCAGTTTACCCCTTATATTACGGAAATCAGTATGAATCTAAGGAGCCTCGGCTAAGGACGACCCCAGAAAACACTTCTGACAAAATCTTTGTTGGCACACCAGTCATTGCACCAATTCCAGAGCTAGCAGGAGCCAGTCTATTGCAAAATTTCTCCTACAGTAGATCCCAACAAGTTTCTAGTAGTACTGCAAAAGAAACTTTTGTGGATATTCAAGAGAAGTCACGGGATGGAGAATGTGATTTATCTTTGAGATTGGGTCTAAGTTCGCATACATATTCCAGCAGAGAAAAAGTTTCTGCATGCGAAACTGAAGATGTTGGTAGTGTTAGTTTAAGAGGTTCTCAGGAGGGCAACAAGTTTAGTCATTTATCTTTGCAGATAAATGAAGAGTTTTGCTTTTACCCTAGAAAGACAGGTTTTGATCCCTTTGACTGCAATTCTAATGAATGCGGTTTAGAGGGTGAACATCAGAACTTAGAGGCAACATTTCGCAGGTTTTGATCCCTTTGCCGGCAACTAGGGGTCCCATCCAATCGGCTTACTGATAGAAGCCAAGGACCAGGTTTGTAGACAGTCTTGCCTGTTGTAGCATATATAGATTTGCAATTCGAGATTATTTTGAATGTTCCTTAATCCCCTTGTGTAGACTCTTTCTATATATGTAGCCCTGTTTGCGAAAAATTTTAGAAGTTGCCGATTGCATTGCTGCAAATATGAATTTTAAATAATATCTTATCTTTTCTTGTTTATTGTCTGGTTAGAGATAAAAAGAGAAAATAAGAGTGAGCTTTTGAAATAATCACAAGGGGAGAGTATCTAAAAGCAATCATTTCCCCTGGTAAAGAAGAGGTCATGCTTGAGACATTAAAATTACTAAATCTAAGCAAGATCAGCATAAAATGGGTTTTAGACTAAGTATTCCAACTCTTATGGAGATTCAGTATCATTTGTCTGCACCTTGCGTTGGACCCCATAAGCAGTCAACATGGTTAGGTATTGACATTTGACAGAGTGAATCTGTTTAAAGTCTGTCTGATCTATATATCTTTTAGATGTGCTTCAACGAATGACTTGTTCGAAAATGTCTCATTTGGGTTGAAACTGCGTTAGGATTTTTGGTCCCAACATTTAGAGAATCAACTTCTGCGTCCGTAGTCCTACTTAAACGCAGTAAAAATAACATTTATTAAGTATGCTTAAAGTGACTGTGTTAAATAACAGTTATAAGTATGCTTAAGCTGGCTGTGCTTAAGAAGAGCAATGTCCCTACTTAATAAGAACTTCAAATTGAAGATGACAGTTGCTGTCCCGATCTTTTTCTGGGTGGCCATTGTTGAATGGAAATTACTAGCTGCCTCTGCCGTGATAATAATCAGTTTCTAAATTTTAATACTTCGGGAGCATTATATATGTATTCTATTCTGTTTTGTTTTGTTTTGGCTAAGAGCATTATATATATATTCAGTAAAATTGACCACTCTTAATAAAATCTTTGTAAAACTAAAAACAACCAATTATAAGACGGACAACAAACGTCGTTTTTGTTTTCATTGTTGGCAAAAATTCATGCATCTTACTTAAACCAAAAACTAGCACAGTGGATTATAGAAATGAACAAAGCTCAAGGGTTGCTTTAGGCACCACTACAATGTGTTCATGTTACCACGATTCTTTCAAATTCAGACAGCCAACGATAATCCCTGAATGCGAATTGCAAAATCTTAAATCAATCATCTCTCTAGTTTCATGAATTACTGTCAACTGCTTTATTGAAGGTGTGAAACTATTCGTAGCAGTACATCGTTATTGAAATTAAAATACACTGCACACCCAGAAGAATAGGACATTCAAAGAATACAAAGTAACATCTACTCTCTAAGTATTGAAATGTAATGTCATAAACTTAGATGCGGGTGAACAAATAGAAAGCTATGCTGGAAAGAAATGCAGATAAGGCTCCAAAAGTCAGTGTTGGAGCAGAATATGGTGGTTGAGCTGCAGGACCAGCAGAGTTTGCCCACTCATTAACGTTGACTCCGAACTTCTGGCCTCTTGCACAGTGGTCATCAACTGTGCAGATGAAGTAGCGAGGCCCGGGTCGGTCGAAAGTAAACCCAAACACCGTACCGTTCTGGTCTCCGGCGAATGTGATACCATCGTCGCTGCAGTTGTCGTAATCAGACTTTGTTACATCAGCCAGGTTCTGGTTTGCAGTCAAGTTGAAAACTGATCAATTCAGTAGAAAAAGGAGAAAGCCGTCAAAATTTGAAGCTGTTATCGCCATATGAAGTGACCCAGATGATCACGGACACTACAAATCTAAAAGTCATAGGTATCGATGCATGACAAAATATATACGAGCGATATGAATGAAGTTTAAGCTTACCCAATTGGTCCCCAACGAAGAAGTTCTTGGAGCTAGCCCAGTCTGAGTAGAAGCTCTCATTGGGAGGGATTTTCCAACCAAAGCTGTCACCAACCATATAATCTCTTGCTTCAGCTGCACCAAATAATAAAGCCATTACAACGAGGGAGCAACCTATCAAACCAATGTGCTTGGCCATTATTCTTTTGTGTTTTATACTCCCGGTACTCAGTTCCCTGTCTCTATCGTTCTAATCTAAATGCTGGTTCAAGTGAATGAGATTGTGTGTTATAAGCTTATGCTTGCAGCAAATGACATATATATAGGTATTGATGAGGGCTTCTTCAACGATTTGAAATATAGAATTGTCAATGACGGTACAAATTTTGGACGAGTTTGTGCATACTTGTTTAAATTCGGTTCAAACTTATAATTTTATTACGTGCTGTAAAAGACACCTCGAGGGTTTGTGACTCTTCTTCTGGGAAGCAGACGTGATTATTGGGAAGAGAAATCACAAATCTATAGGGATACATCATGGTTACCAAATCCATGGTTGCATCTTTGAACGGTAATGCAGAGAAATTGAAGATTAAAAATAGAATAAAGGCGGCGAGTTTAGCTCAAAAGTAGGCCGATCAAGACTTTTGGATATTAAAATTTATTAAAAATTTAGGAAGCATAAGATGGAAGCTATCTGTTTTTAAATGTAATATAGTTTGTGAATTGGGGGTGTGCCACGTTTATTTTTACAAACGATGGAACTAATCTTTGAATATTTGACTTTTTGCTAATGTCCATATGCATTGATTTAGTCCACAACGATGAAAATGCCTCTTGACTATGTTAATCCCCTGGCTTTGGGTGCTGACACCCCGAGACTTTTCGTCATAAAAAATCATGTCTTAATAACGAAATGTAAGTGCTTTGTTATTTTTTTTCTTAATCATATATATTTGTGATTATTTCTGTTTTTTTATTCAAATTATCATGATTATTTAAAATTTATTCTTGATTTAGCAGTATAGTGTAAAATTGTTAAAGATTTTAATTTTTACAAAACTAATGAAATATCTTATATAAATATATTATCCTTTTTTTTAAATGTAGTTTCTTCCTTCTCTGTTATCTCTCATTCTACATCCTATATTATAATGAGAAGAATAAAATTTCCCCTTTTTTGGTATTATTGCACTGAAAATAATTTGAAATGTTTTCAAATACATGTTTTCTTTCTCTTCTTATTCACTTTTTGAAAATCAGTGTTTTATAGTATTTGTTTTACACTCATAAATGAGATTGAGACATTAGTATATTCTACATTTGCTTTATAAAAATATTTTATCTAATATCAGTTCGATAATTTAAATATTAAATATTTATGTTGTGATAAAATGTTTACGAAGTATTTAGCTTTGAATTCAAGCCATCTAAATTGTAATATTTATTACTTCAATAATAAAATAAGTATTTATTTAAAATATACCGATAACAACTTGTGTGCACAAATGAAAATGAATAAACTACAATGTTATGTAGAGTAATCTATTTTTTGGGCTTGGCCGATTGCGAGTCGATTTATGGCCCATGGACTCTGCGGAAACAGAGATGACGGACAACCCAAGAAAAAAAAAAACAAGGAATTAAAAAAAAGAAAGAATAAGAATGCATATTTTCTTACCTCCTCATAATCATAATCATAATCCCATAATATTTATTGAACCACTCTGAAAAAGGAAGCAACCTACCTAACTCGAAATTTCATATTTTCTAGTGCAATGAGCATAAAGAACTGAAGCACGGCATTGTGTTAATTTTTAGATATAGGGAAAGAGAGATGACTATAAAACTACTTCAATATCTTACATTACACACACACACTAAGAAAATGAGAATTTCAGTTCGAAACACTTCACTAAAAAGATTTCAGTTTGATGCAAGTTATTAGAGTAAAGAAAATCCCATGCGTCCTCCAAATGAAGATACGTACATTGTCATTTACAAAGCCCAATAAACATTGACAAAGATGCATTATTCCAAACTCTCTAACAACATTTTTAGTGGTGTAATTCTCTAAAATTGTAATTTTTTTTCAAGCAACTATAAATTATTTTAAGTAATTATATACTTTAATAATATAATTTTTAAAAATTCATTAAATAGATCTCACATATTATTTTACATCTTTATATTTTATTCATATTTATTTTTATTTTAAATTAAAATATTAACTCATTTGTATTTTAATTTTAAAACAATAAATATGTTTAAAAGATTTAAAATATATTAATTACAAATTTATTTTAAATAATATTTTTTATAATAATAATAAAAAATGATAAAAAAATATACAACATGATATTAGTAAAAGAAAATACATAATATTATTTTAACTGATTTTATGAGATTCTCTAATCATATTACATAATATTTCATAATTTTGACGTTATCTCTCTGTCATTTTAGATGTATCTTTGAAGAGGGTCTTTAACTCTTTCAATTTTAACTCTTTCTCTTTTAATTTATTTTCTTCATCCTTAAATCGTGTAAATTCTTCCATGACAATCATTTTTTATCTATGTGTCTCTTGTATTGCAATAAAGTCAACATTGTCAGAAAAAATTTCAACTAATTTTTCTTTGCCCTTCTTTTTTGCTGTCTTTTTTTTTTCATTGGGTGAATTGAAATAAGTTATGTTAGGTCGTATATGCATTCAAATGGCTTCTTTAGGTTAAAAGATGATAAATACGCTCCAAAAGCAAAAAAAATTGTTCTTTTTGAAAAATTCTCGCTTGATTCTAGTTGTCCATTTAAATTCATCTTTTAATAGTTGTCACATATGCTCAAATTTAAATTGTTCATTTTCATTTTACGAAAAAAAATAATATATTTATCAGCTATGATGTCCTTGTCTGAGTTTCTATTTTTTTTTCTATGAACAGCTTGTTTGTAACACCAAACGATCTTTTAAAAAATATTATTCAATCAATGCAGTCGAGATTTTAGTTGAAAAAAATTCTTCTCTCATAGCTGATTACTATAGTAGTTATAATGATCTTTTATTCTTAATCAAAAACCATCTATTTTTTGGTCAATTTTAACAATTGTATCTTTTGAAATGTTGAGCCATATTTAAATAAAAAGTGTATCATTTTTCATTGTGAGCCTGACTCCAATTTTTTTTTTCTTTCATCGAGTACAATATTTTTTAAATCGTTTTAAGTGAAAAATTGTGAAATTGGAGACTCTAATATGGAAACAACTAGTATTTCAAATTTTTGATCAATACACTTTATACCACTAGTATCCATTTGAAGCTTATAAAATATAGCAGAATTAGTTGGTTGGAATGAAAATATAATAAATTGAAATTTTCCATTATTTTAGTTACTTTGTGAATTTAAAAAAAATAGAAGAATTTGATAACTTTAACTTGTTAGAGGCTGATAATTTTACATAAAATTAATAAAGAATTCAAATAAAATTGATTGGAATGTATTTGTCAAAATAAATGAAATTGTAAATTGAAAAAAACTACAAATAGAGTTTATAAATTGAAAAGTTGAGTGTACACAATTTATAGAAAAAAATTTCAACATCTCCAACGGTAATATTACAGTAATAATAAGAGAGTTCAATGGTGCATTTCTCTGTAAAAAAAAAAAACGGTGCATTTCTTCAACGATAAAAATAGGAGTTTGTATATTTTTTGTAGTTTTTAATGATAATATTATAATAAAATATATTTGGACGCTAGCTCGTGGACCCACTTTTATGCATAAGGAACCATTACTTATAGAAACAACACACTTTAAATATTTTTGAAACGGTAGAACACTTTAATAGTGCAATCTGTTAAAATGTGTTGCTTAATTTAAGATTTCGCATAAGAACTTCTCGTTAAAAATTTTCTAAGAGATTTATTTATTTATCATTTGATATATTTTAATAATTTATTGATTGAATTATAAATTAATATGTTGGAGTGCTCACAAATATCAATAGTGAGCGATGATGTTCCAGTTTTCCATCAGAAATAGTGGAGATGGAGATGGAGAAGTGCCTGCCGGATTATCTTCAAAGACAACATTACATTCTCATAATTTAAACCCAATTATACAATCATTATACTCTGGGGATTAAGGATAAGAATGAATAGTTGGGAGGATCTCAAACAGCATGCATCCTCATAATCATGTGCAGTCATATTCAATTTAAACTAAAATGGTAATATTTCCCTAAAAGTTTAAAATGAAACAGAGTATAAAAAAATATTCGATTAATTGAGAGTAGATCAGATTTTACACAAACAAATAATTAAAAATTTGTTATATATCTTTAATTCAATTAATTGTTTTTAAATTTAAGTAAATACATGACAATTTTTTATATAATATAGTGAAAAATGTTGGAACTTGTATAGGTAACAATCAATCAATTCTCATTCACTACAATAAATACGTTAACAAAAATTCACTGTATGTCACCACCTATTCATTCCTAACCATAAAAAGGAAAAGCCAAAACTCTGTCTGTGGCTGATGAAAATGGAAAGCCACCCTTATTGTAAAATGAAGAAGAAAAAAATTCAATCAAAGACCCAAAATGAATCACACAACAATCCTATAATAATCTCATCTCTACTCTAGCTATTACAGAAAAGCCGCAGCCATAAGTGACAGGAGGGTGGCAGATAATCCAGCAGCTCCAAAACACGGAGCATCAGAGTTTTGTGGAGGGGGGCTGACGGCACCTGTGGAAGAAGGGGATGAAGGAGTGGTGGTCGACGGCGGAGAAGAAGATCCGGTGGTAATGCTGCTGCCGGTGACGTTGATGGCGAGCTTTAGACCTGCAGGGCAGTGTCCTGCAACTGCGCAGATGAAGTAATTCTCGCCGGAGTTGTTAAGAGTAACCCTCACTGGTGGCTTACTGTAAAAGGCAAGGGGAGAGGTGGCGTTGCAAGAATCAAAATGTTTCTTCGTCACCTCAGCCACGTTATGCACATTCATCGGGAAGTTGAAGACTGCAGAATAGAAGAAACAAACAAATCCAAAAGCATTAGAAAGAGTGATTTTTCTCAATAGATTTCAATGATATACTGCTATGTCATATTTAAGATTGTATTCTCACATTACTCTTCAGATGAGTGTGCCTTAAAAATGTTCGAGAAAAAGATTGAAGTCCCTTACCTAGCATGTCTCCAACCTTGAAGGTCTTGCCAGAAGCCCAGGTTTGGTAAGCAGCAGGATCACCAATAGGTACAGTCCATCCAACTGCGTCTCCAACGGTATAAACAACTGGTCCCCTGGATGGAGCTGGAGCTGAAGCTGGTTCTGGAACCGCAGTTGGTGAAGGAGTAATGGTGCGTTCAGGAGCTGGTGCGGGCACTGGGCTACTGGGTTGAGGAGCAGGGGAAGAAGAAGGAGAAGGAGAAGAAGCTCTGCTAACGTTAATCGCCAGTTTCAGACCAAGAGAGCAATGGGTGCCAAAAGTGCAGATATAATACTGCTCCCCAGTCTCATTGAGAGTGATACTTGAAGGGCTGCTAGTAACAGTAAAAATGGTACTACCAGTATTGCAGGCATCAAAAGCTGCTTTTGTGACCTTGGCCACGTCATGTTGGCCATTCGCGAAGTTGAACACTGCAAGATTCATCAGACACAATCAGATAAACATAAGCACAACGAGGAAGACAACATTTAACATTGTTAAACAAATTCCCTAAATGGGTTTCTAGAATCTGTCGAATTTATTGTACCAAGAGTGTCGCCAACTGTGAAGGTATTGTTGGAAGCCCAGGTAGCATAAGTTGCAGCACCCCCAGAAGGGATGGTCCAGCCCATGGCACCACCCACCACATGTCTCGTCTGTGCAGCTGAACTATGAAGCAGACCGGCTGCTAGGAGCACAAGAACAAGCGCATTGAGATTCCTTGCCATGGTTAAGTGTTCTTAGAGTTAGGTTCGCCTCGGTTTTCTATAACTAAAGCTCTGTTTTTGCTTCCAATGAAAGCCAAAGTGTATGTCTTTCTATTTATAGAGCAGATTCTAAGTTTGGTATAGTTTGGTCAGCTTCGACATGCTGAGATTTGGGACAAATAGCCGCGTAAGCTGCACCAAAACTGAGACGTTGAGCGTTGACCATGCTTTCTTACATTACAGCATCCATTGGGGTCCACGAGGGAGTCTATTATATATATTTTTGTTGGGATACGGCGGAGTTAGTTATTAAAAAAAATGGCATTGAAGAAAAGAAGGAAAAAAGATGCAATGGAATTTATAGGGCAGCTTCCAATCTTGGAGCTTCCATGGAAATAATGGTTTGGTGAATGGGTGAAGTTTGAACACGAGAATCTGTCAAACTGGAGTTTTTAGCTGTAGCGAGTCTGATAAGACAGCACGAAATTTCAAATTTGTAGGACGCCATGTTTGATGTTTTTATGAGGAGAATGAAGTAGTTTAGTTCTCACAATTTTTCCTTGTTCCAAATTATGGTTTCAGTAGTAATTAGCCCCTTCAAGTTTTGACATTTGGTTCTCTCTTCATAGTTGTTCTTTTTTGCTATTACTTAAATGATTCCGTTAACTAAAATCAAAGTCTGTAGCATATGATTAGAGGATTAAATTGGATGGAATTGATTTTTGTTAGGGTAACATTTTTCAAAAGAAATAATAATTTTGATAGAAAGCCACTTGTTATAAATGGAATAGGGAACGAAGTGCGCTGCTGAAAAGGCATCAAATTTCTATAATTATTATTTTTTTCCCGTGATTCAAATTGGCTATTATTTTATTAAATTATATCATTATTCAATCACAAGTTCTCCAAAGACGGCCAAAGTTGAAAAGTGTAGTCCAATTGAAACCAGAAAGAACTTCTTTTTTCTTTTCTTTTTATAATTCTTAAAGCTTTTTTTAATGTCTCAATAGATCCTTAAGTATACTCAATTTATTAAATATAAATAAATTAAGTTAGTTATAAACAAATTATAAAAATTAATGGCTTGACATGCAAGTCAGTGCATTAAGGTTCCTGTCAGTTCATTTGTTTATTTTATATTTATTAAAAAATTAACATTAATCAACCGTTAACATTTATTTTTCATGCTTAAAATTATATGTTGTCTATCACCAAAAAAATTACCTCGTGGTTTTAGTTATTTATTTATTTTATCAAAAACTTTATTTTTAATTCTAACAAATAGGTAACTTTTAAATTTAATTTTTTATTAATTAATTTTTTAAATTTAATTTCTCACATATAAAAATATTTATAATATTATTTCTCAATTAAATCATTGTCTAAAATTTAACTCAAACATAGTTATAAATTTTGAATTTATTCTTTTACTAGTTGATTTTTTTTAATTTAATTTCTTATGTTATTTACAATATCAATTAAGTCATTATCTAAAATTTAACGTCAAATATAATTAATTATTGATATTATAATTTTTTGTTATATTTATTTAATTTTTTGTATGAATTGATATTCATATAACACTCATAAATAAAATTTCAAATTCACCCACCTAAGATTTTATTGGAAAATTAGAGAAAGTAGGATTAATTTGATTAAAAAAATTAAGAATTTGATTTATAAGCGTTACATGAGTATTAAGTCAATGTTGAATTAGTGATAATTTATATGATAAGTCATATAAAGGTGACTGAAAATTATAACATCAGTAATAATTTAAATTTGATATTAAAATAAACAGTAATATTGTAAATACTTTTATTTGTAAAAATATAAATTTTAAAAAATAAACTTAAGAGAATAAATAAAAAATTCATATATTTGTCAAAAATAAAAATATGATTTTTTTTAAACAAAACTACCCATTATCTTTTAAGTAAACAATAGAATCTACCTTATATTCATTCTTTACTAATTTATTATTTTTTAAAACACTCAAACCAAACAAATATATTTCAAAGTCATACTATGTATAGATGCATTGAAAAAAAAAAATTCTACGTATAGATGCATTTTATACCTTGAACATCAACACTGGTTGTGCAGTTCTCATAAACTACTGAAAACAAATATGAACGTAGGCTTGGGGGCAGGTGAGAGGAAGCAGCCAACTTCATTTAGAGTTGAAAATGAATGTAACAGACTAATAGGATACTATGCTAAAACTTGGGGTGAAGCTGAAGCTATGCTAAAAATTCTTCCCTTAATTTTTCGTTATATGTTTTTTCTAGTTTTCACACTAGATTTTCTTTCAAAGTTCTAACAATGTCAAATTTTTTTGGTTCATGGTAATTTGTATAGTTCGAACATAAGCATCTAATCGTGGAGTTGGCTAATTGGTTCCGGTAGGAATGAACTTTGGGTTAGCCTCTAAGGTTGAAACGCAGTATAGAGTCTTGACAAAAGCACTGACTTTTAATTTCTTAGCCAATGGTTAACAAGCATACGTAAGACTTCTTGCACACAACTTCAACTCTTACGTCGACCCATTAAATTTGTCAAACATCATCGTCAGTACTGCTTCAGGGTGTGCACCCTGAATCAATCTGGGTTAGCCAATGTTGGGTCAGTTTGGTTTGTTGCTGAGTTTCTGAACTGAAACTATGAACATCTCAAATAAAAGAGAGGCTGTGAAAGAATGAAGTCACTGCAATTTGTAATGGAATCACTGAAATTTATTATATCTAAGCAGATGAGTACGTGCAGCCAATCTGCCATGTCCAAAACCCAAATACACTGCATAATCTACCAATAATAAATCCAATAACGGATACTGCCTCACTATGTATACAAATATAAACAGAGAAAACCCAGAGATCCCATGTGTATAATATTTACTACTGATCAATAGAAGAAAGCCATGCCAATGAAGAAGAAGGTGGCCATGTATCCACCGACAACCTTAGATGAGGCAGAGTTAGCTGTATCGAGAGCCGAAGGTCCGAGGGCAGAGGGAGACAAGGCACCTTCTGGGGAAAGGGCAGTGCCAGAAGAGCTATTGGCAGTGACATTAATGGCTAGCTTCTGCCCCAAGGCACAGTATTTCGGGTAAGTGCTCGTGTAGAAGTGCTCCCCAGTGGTGTTTAGGATGATTATCGTGGGGCTAGTTGAATAAACAGCTATAGTTTTGTTTGTTTCGCACTTCTCATAAGCTTCCTTGCTTACCTCAGCAACATCTTGTGTTCCGTTTATGAACAAGAAAACTGCAAGACAAAGAAGATTGGTTAGCGACGACCGAAGATGACAAAGAGACAGAGAGATAGGTAAGTTTGAGGTTTTAAGAGCAACTAATTATGGCTGATATTTTATTTTTTGGATCTAATATCTTATTTTCTTATTTAAGTCTAGAATATTCTGAAATAACTTTTAGCATTACCAAGAGAGTCTCCGATTAGGAAAATCTTTTTGTGAGCCCAAGCAGCATATGCAAATTCACCACCAGGGGGAACAATCCATCCCAAGCCGTCACCAACGGTGTAGTTAACTGGCCCTGTGGGTCTGGGTTTGATTTTGAGTTTGGGAATAAGACTGGGTGAAGGTCCAGGTCCAGAAGCAGAGACATGGATGGCTAGCTTTTGACCAAGAATGCAGTGCCTCTCCAAGGTGCTTGTGAAATAGTAATCGCCCACAGCATCCAAGGTGAAATTTGCAGGGTTGGTTTTCTTAATGGCAATTGGGTTTGTTGTATTGCATTTCAAGAATGCTTCCTTTGTTACTTGTGCTACATCTTGTTCTCCATTTGTGAACTTGAACACTGAGCCAAAAAATAAAAACAGGTGGATGTTAAGAATCTGATCACTTTTATAGCAGTTTTTCTTTAGTTCTTGGTAATCAAACAGTAAAGGAACACTTACCGAGGATGTCTCCAACTTCAAAGGTCTGCAAAATGACCCAAGTGTCATAAGCTATGATGCCCGCAGGGGGAATGGTCCATCCTAAGTCACTTCCAACAGTCAGCACTTTCTGTGCAGCTGTAATTTGCAAGAAAGCACACACTGACAATGCCAGAAGAGCCAATCTCATCATCATTCTTCCAGCCATTGTTGTGTACTCCCTTCTATTCTTCTTGTGTTTCTAAGGCTTGCCAATGAATCTTTATATAAAACCAGAACAAGTTACATTGGTGAAAGTCTTTGTTAATGATGTTGACACAAGGTATAATTAAGAAAATGCCATTTTCCTAACCCTTTTTCTGCTCCTAAACACATCATCGGTCAATATAAACGTATTTTCCAGATTATAATCTTGGCAAGTCTTCAACCCTTTGATCAAGATGAAGGGATCTGGTTGTACTTCGCATGTAAAACTTCCAAATATTTTGTTAGTGCAATTTAGATTTTGAAATGCCGTGTTCTTGACCATTTCTATGCTTCCCATTAATAAAAAAAAAATGTGCGCTCAATTAATATTTGATAATCGAAGATCATTGTTCACGATTAATTTCTTTATTAACTTAATGTTCTTCACAGAAGCTTCTTTATTTTATTATTAATTTTTTTAGAAAAAAAAACAGGTCTAGCTTTGAATATTTTTAAAATTGGCATAATAACAACATTTTTAATAGTGATTACTTGGGTAATAATTCATCTATATTTTACTGGAGGAGGACATTCCGTGGAGCAGTTACGAATTGATCTTACAGAGTCAAGGGAAGATTTTAAGTTTACTAATTTTTTTAGAAGAAGAAAAAGTGTTTGGCTCCTCCGGTCTCATTGACCATTTATATTTTAAATATGAAGAGAAAAAACACTTGTTTAATGCCTTTCTTTTTAAAACAAAAAATTATGAAGCTTCTTCTGCTGCCCATATTTGACCATTAACAGATGTTTATTATAACTCACAAGAAAAGTATTCTGCAGCGATTCTGGGAAATGTAACAACAAAGACTCGCATTCCCTCAGTTTTGGGATAGTGACGGTCTTGCTTGCTCGATGAATGATGCGAAAATTAGTTACCAGATTAATTACTACCCTTAGCTTAATACAATTAGACCACTATATGTTTTCGATCCCATTAAAATACGATAATCTCTTAATAATCTACTTTTTGTAGATTAATTCCATAAAATCGATAAAGATATAATTTAAATTTATAACAATGTATCTTAATTAAACATTATTAGCTTATTTGATTATGTTTTTATTTTTTTAAAAATTATTCTGTAAAAAAAATATAAAAAAGTTTATTTAGTAAAAAATTTTAAAAATATATTTTTCTCTGTCTTTTGCATTTTTTTGTTTTATTATTTTAAAAATAATTGTTTTCAGAATTTTTTTAAAATAAAAATAACAAACAAGTTATTTTGTTTTGAGTTGAGTCAGTGTAGGAAAAGAAAAAAATGGATGATTAGGTGGCAAAAAATGGCCATTTATGAGAAATAATTTTTGGGTCGAGTTATTTTGTTTTAAATAAGTGAAATTTTAGGACTTTTTTTTTTAAAAAAAAAAAGTACAAAAGCCAAGTTAGAAAAAAGTAATGTGATAGGTAGGAGTCCTCCAGTTTTGGGTTCTAAAGTCATTTCTGAAAAATTGAGACCCGTCGGCTCTGGGAACGTGAGAAAAAAATGACTTCTAGAACTTTTTGATTAATCCCTCGTTTTCACACAGTTCACACTAGAAACACATTCTTTTTTGTTCGGTGAGAGAAGCTTTCATTCGTAGCCACTTCAATTTAAATCAAATATAAGTTAACAAACCTATCTTTACAAGTGTCACCAGAATTTATTGTCCCTCTCCCAATTGATTAAAGGACAATAATTTAATCCAGAAATATTTTTTTATTTATTAATAATATTAAAATTATAATATATAATAACAATAATATTTTTTAAATTAATTTTATTATATATCATAATTTAAATATTATTAATAAATAAAAAATTATTTATTATCAATAAATTAAATACTTGATTAAATAACTTCTTTTTTTAAATGTTTTCTACCTGCACAAGACACAAGAAAAGTATTACATAGCGGCCATCTCCTGACATCACCGTCCCGGGAGTGTTGAATCGGATTTGTGAAAGTATCGTCTATTTTTTCCCAAAAAAAAAGAAAAAGGAAAAAGAAGCATCTAGAACATCGAGGTTTTTGGCAGTTTGGCTCTATGCCTCTATCTGCACATTGATAAGCAGAGTATGTCATTTCAGTTCAAGGTTCTTGCAAAGACTAGTAGCCACCTCCTACGTACTTTCTCTATTAATTAAAATAAAAATCTAGTTCCTAAATCAAAACTGCGGATCCCCAAACCTTTCTGTCTCTTCTCTTCCTCCATAATAAAGATTAAAAAACCAAATAAATCCTGGATAATATGAAAAATGCACCACATAGAATCCATTAATCTACAATCATCAACTTAAGAGATTCTATATGTGGTCCATATATTGAATTATGTTATGCATTTAACTTATAATCATCAATTAATGAGTTGGTGTGTGTGTGGAGGGACATGAATGGCTAGCTTTTGTCCGCTGAAGCATCTGGGATGGAAGGTCGAGATGAAGTAGTAATCCCCAGGATTATCCAGGGCGTACGCACGCCTAACCAAGAATGGGACCTCTGGCATTGCACGGCTCAAAGTTTTCCTGAAATCAGAGTTGAAGAATGCAACAGAAAACAATATGTCACAGCTAAGTTTCATTCATTAATTGCGTGCAATTTAAGAAGAAAAATATATAAAAAGGGATTCACCTAGAAGGTCTCCTACTGAGAAGGTATTGTTGGAAGCCTGTGAGGAATAATAGGAACATTTGAGAGGCAGTGCTGTCTCCTACCACAAGGGTGCTTTATGGGTTGATTTAGTGCCATTCCATAGCAATAGTTTTGAACGTCCCATCAATGCGTTAGATGAAGCTTCAAAGTCCACCATTTCTGGGGTGAACATTCATGTCGTGAACTGAATATGAACTCAAAGAAACTTGAGAGTAAAGTCCCTCGGTTACGCTGAAGGGTTATATCTTATTCTCTTGAGTGGGAAACTACAATCTTGCAGATATATCCAAGTTTGGTACAAGTAAATGATTTGAGAGCTAGCTTCCAAATGGGGTTATCCATATCAGTTTCAAATGGATTCAAGATGATGATTCTATTGGAAATTTCATAAAGAAGATGAGGGAAATATGGCATTTTTTAAGGAGTTCAAATGTAACATTAAATTGTATGTGTTATATTGTCATTGAATATCCTGATAACCTAGTATTTGTCTATTTGGAAAGCTGATAAATCAGATTTTCGGATAGTTTAAATCAACGGTTCTAGTCACAGCTTTATAGATACAGTTATCATATCCTATATATATTTCCTGATATACTTTTTACTGCGAAACTCTTATAAATACCTGTATATTTATCATTGATATTCCAATTATTGCAGCATTTGAGTTTGGTCATGAATGCATGAAGATTGAACAAATTGATTATGCACTGTGATTATCCCAAAAGCTATTAAAATTGATGAAATCCCAGAAAGGAGGAATCACTAGATCAAAAAAAGGGAAAATATTTTACCAGGAGAAATAATTACACATTTGCTGAATAAGAAGAAAAGAAATCAGCATTTCTGGAAATTACTTTATGAAATATATTTAACAATAAACAATGGTATGATTTGATCTGCAGTGTGAACCAGTTTTGCTATGAAAACCCCCTTTTGATACCATGAACCAGTTTTCCATACAACATGACAATGAGGGAAATTAATGCTATTAGATCACTAACTCCAGAAAAGCAGTACTACCAAGGCAGATAGAAAGAATACCATGGTGTAGGAGCCGGACAACCCTTGAGCATAGATATTCTGCCAAGAGAAAGCAAAGAGAAACAAATAAACATCAAATGAAGAGTATATATGCTTGTTGATTTAAAGTTTAAAAAGAATTTTCAGCGGTTGAATTCTCAAGTGATAATGAAAGTTTAACTTTCGCTAAAATGAGTTAGGAAAAAAGGGCCACCCAATCATCTAACTGGGAGCAACATGCCACCTTTCACTGTATTGAAATACATATAAATTGATATAATGAACTTGACAAAATATGAATTGATATAATGAAATTGGATCTCTTAAGTTTAATTTCTTAAGGCATAGGCTTTAAACCGATGTTGAGACTGCTTTCATAACCTGTTGGTTCTTTACTTTTGTCTCATAATTTTAGATTGACCACTTTATTGAGATGAAGAAATTCTGACATACATCTATACAGAAGAGGAAATTAAGGAATCAGGAGTTGTGCTGATGGTCTAGCTAAAAAGGTGGAGGAGGAAGAGAATCAAGAAATTCAAATGGAATTGACATAATTGTTTGAGAAAAGGACCAGCCAGCCTTCCCCTCTCCACTCCCCCGACCCACTTCCCAAAAAAATAAGAGAAGGAAAAGAAAACAATCTGCAACAAAGAAATGTACCAAGATTACTCTACTTTTTCTATGAAAACTTTTATCTAAGTTTTGAACCAAACAACACAGCATCAAATTAAATTTAGTGTTAAACTAAAATTAAAAATACATAATAACGATGTCCATGATGATAATGATGACAGATTATAAGAAAAATTGTACCTTAAAAGACAGAAGAGATGAATGTCCAGCATTAAGTCCATGAAACCCAATGTCATATGATATGCTCCCATCAGCCTTGAAGAGTCCATAATTCCTCTCAGAAGTTGGCCCGGGCTTCATATTCTCATTGAAAAGAGCAAAAATGTATGCCTTCACAACATTTTTTGGTCTATGTGGGGTTCCTTTCTTCTTAGCTAGCCTTTTGCGTAGGTTATAGTTATATGTCCTTGCATTACTTACAGTTGCTCCAGGTTCATTTTCATCTCCTCGGGAGGCCCACCCTGTCTCAGTAACTATGACTTCCATTTTTTCAAATCCTGCATCTTCCAAAGCAGCATAAGCTGCATCAATCTGAGCATCAAGCATGTTATCATAATGCAGATGATACTTTGGATCATAAATTCCCTCTGTTGATTTGAAGAGAGCATAGTTTATATCAATATTCTCTGGATCACTAATGTAGGCTAGGAATGGGTAAGCATTCAAACAGAAAGGCGAGCCAATTTGGGAGAAGAACTCCAGTAGTGGCTTCATATACTGATCCACATTATCTTTAAATTTACAAGAGGAGGGAGGGTAGGAATTCTCAAAAACGGCAAATGAGTTTGCAGTAGAAATCTCAATTAGCTCATCCAGATGAAGTTTCTTCGTAGCATTATATATGTTTTTCACAGCACCCAGAAGAGCTCCCCACAAATTATAGTCATTCCCACCCAAAACCTCGTTGCCCACGGCAATTCCACGAATGCGAGTGTCCGGAAGAAATGACTGTACATTGTCTTTCACCCAATTCAAAGCGTGATCCGCATTAGAACTCATGTCTTGCAGCTGTCCATTGGGAAGTCCAACTACAAGTTCAAGCCCAGTTCCACTAAAGGCCTTTAGAACACTGTGATCAGCATCATAAATTCTAACGTTCCTTATTTTTGCCGCTCTGAGAAGAGTAACAACTTCATCAGGTGAGGGAATGTTATCAGCAATCCTCCCATAATTTATACCATAAGTTCCAGTGAATGCTTGCACACTAAGGGGTGCTGCAGACAAACAGGGGATAATTCCATTAATATGAACAAAATTAGCACCTAGGAGATGCAAAGGACAGGCATTAGCTAACAATTTCACGCCTTTGGCACCTTTGAATACCCGAAAAGGAAAAGACTAAGATAATCAGAACTACACTAAATAGAATTCGAGTAATCATCAATACTAAGAAACGGTGGCCCCAGGTGAAAAGAGGAAGCAAATACATTTATAATGATAATAACTTCAGATGAAAGAAATTAAAAGGAAAATCAAACTGGCACAGAAGCAGTAGAACCTCTCCCAAGAAAAGGAAGGAAACGTGAAAGAAAGAAAACTAACTCTCGAGAAAGGGGATAGAAAGCAGATTTAGAAGAAAACTGATGGCACGATTAAATATGAGGATTAGAGGACATAAAGAAAGCAACCAAGACAAGGATTTACAATGAGAAAAACGGAAAACAAGAACAAGCACTTCCTCTCGATATAAGGCGATATTTCACTAAAAACTACCGCAGAAACACCGACCACAGTCTTACAAAATCATAAATATCGATAAAGAAAGAGGAAAAAACTGAGCAAAACCCATAAACTACTTTAATTACAGCTTTCTGACCATAAAGTACAGCAAGAAAGTACCAATTTGAACGAAGGAGACAAATAACATAAGAAGAAGGGAGCCAAACAACCGCAAACTTGTCATCAGGAAGAGGATGTGGGTTGGTGGGGAGGGTCAAAACAAGGTCAGAATCGAGAATTGAAACGCCTTCTACGCACTGCTTCTTCTTCCTTAGGCATGCCATAAGACGAAGACTCCCTTGCTTTTGCTGTCTTAGACTAGAGCCTCGCTGCTTCCATTACTTCGTTGACTCCCTCTCTTCCACCCGCAATATTATAAGTACGATCTTTGTCCGTTGATACCAGAGATTGAAGCAGATCAGCGAGCAAAGTTGAGAGCTTTAACAATGATTCTCTTGAATATGGATATTTAAGGGAGAAAAGGAGAGAGTGCGAGAGGCTTCACACTTCATAGCAACTTCTTTTTCTGCGTGGAGTCGAGCAGCGTAGTGTCCGCTTCTGCTGAACTTTCTTGTATTGGTCAATGCCGGCTATAACCCAAATAGAAGTGTGCCTATGACATATGAATGAATGCGTTTCTTTGTAAATTTTTAGAACATCGTTGGTCCATATTCCCACTACCTCGTTTCGCTCTCTGCCAAATCTTAAACTGTTCCTCACCGACTTCTGAATACGTTGCAGATAGTCACTCATTAAGTCGTCCGATTCTCTCTGTCTCTCTCTCTTGAATGCTCTTTGATTCTTTTAATTTTTGGAATATAAATTTAAGCATGTTATCTTTCTATTTTATTAAGATAAAATGATTACAAATTATAATTATAAGGAAAATAATTAAAAATTTTATATTGTAAATTATATAACTTAAAATTATTATTTTACTATTTTTGAATTTTTAAAAATATTTTTTTGTAATTAAAAATAAAAATTAACATGTCTATCTGATTAAAATATTAGATAATGTTATATTAAATAAGTTGAAAAAAATTATAATTGTATATCTTTTCTTTTTTTCATCATTTTAAAATTGATATAAATTATATTAATTCGTCACATTTTTTAATGGATGAACCCATGCTACGTCAGCCAAAAAGAAAGATTAGTCAACAAAAGCGACTGCTGTCAACTCACATTAAACATAAAACTAAAAATCTAAAATATTTCAAAACAATTTTTTTTTTTTTATAAAATTGGAGACCAGAAAATCAATTACTTTCTCTCAGCTTTCCTTGTCTTTACTGTTCAATATTTAGATTTTAGTCTCATCTATATTCCAGCTTTGAGGTTAAATATACAATTTCAACATGATATTACGAGTAAACTGCCTTTACTTATGATAAGTCAAGTTGAAAAGGCAAAATGGTAGTAACTGATAACTTAATATACAAGCAGCTTGTAGAACAGTACTTAATACACCCACCCAGGAACCCAACCATCCAATTATATTTTGTAGCACTTTTGCTTTAAGATAAAGTTCCCATTCAAATTGAGATCATGGACAACATCTTGCAATAACTTGATTTTTGTATTGAGCTAGTTTAATTAATAAGAAAAAGCAATTAAGATAAGAGATATTAAAGAACACTGGAGGAGAGTGGAGATTGTAAAGCAGTATGAACTGAAGATAAAAATTTGATTATGAAAAAGAGGCAAAAGAGTGAGTATTTATGCACTTTAAAATACTGGGTATGCACCCATTATAGAATGTAAAAGCTGAGCTATAAAAGAAGCTTCAGAAAAAGCTTTAATTATGGGCTACTTGGAAACCCCACTTTCTGTTCCTTAACACTTAATCATTAAGGAGTGAGGAGCACATCTGGCTTGAGAGACTAGTGGTTGATTATTTACACAAATTATGAAGTGAGCAGCTTTTAGGCTCCCTAACCGCTGATTAGCAGCCCCCACATCAGGGAATCTGCTTTTACATTTTTCTTTTTCTTTTTTTTTTTTGTTAAATGCAGAAAGTGGTAGCAAAGCTCTCTTTCTTAGTGGCTACCCTTTGGCTTAAGGGCTTTCCTTCAATAGTCATTTTTGAAAATATGGTCCCTCTCTCTCTCTCTCTCTCTCTCTCTAATAAGATAGCCCACTTAAAAATGATGGGACCCATCTATGTTTTCAAAGGAAGGAGACAGACTACAACCTCTTGTGTTCCTCAGAAACAAGGGATCCAAATTCCCTGCAATTTTAATCTCACTTGGAAGTTACCAAGCTAAAGCTAATGAGCCCTTCTCTTAATACAGCTTTACCAAGAATGAATACTATAAAACCTTACATGTCTTTAGATATAATATATTTTTTTTGTCAAAAATTCTGTACCGTAGAGTTTCATATTTGTATCAATATAATTCTCTTAAAAATGAGTGTTTTTACTTTTTAGTTATGACAGACAGCTGCATAAATGAAGTCTAACGACAGTCGTCAAATAAGAAAATGGTGAACCTCGTCCATTTGTTTTTCTGGACTGATTTGAGACAACGCTGCATAACAAGGCCAACTTATATCCTTTTACCATGGATGGTAGCGGATGCTGTTGCTTTATAATATGACAACAATACCCTTAAGTATCTTAAAAATGACTGGATCAGATTACAGAGTCCAGCAACCTTATCCTCATAAAGTTCCAAAATTTCCATGTATTTTGAATTTTTCCAACCCAAAATACCGAATAGAAATGGCAACAAATGTTCTCTCCACTGCGAATTCCATCTTTCTACCATCTTCATCAGTCTCCTCCTCCTCCCCCTCTTCGTCATTGGCAACAACAGCATATGGTTGTTCCATGAAAAGCACTGTGAAGAGGCAATTGACTCTTTGCAAATCAGTGAACCAGCCAGCAGTTCTGCATCCTCCAATTCTAACCAAAAGATGCCTGTCAGTCAGCTTCCTCACCAGCTTTGTGCTTTCATTGACTGGTAAGGACGGTTTTGATGCTAATGCAGCAATTCTTGAGGCAGAAGATGATGAGGAGCTCTTGGAAAAAGTGAAGAGGGACAGAAAGAAGAGACTTGAGCAGCAAGGTGTGATCAATTCATCCACCAAAGAAAAAGGTCCGATCCCTCCACAAACATGATTTTCTGCTCATCCCTTGATTTTATTTTTTTTATTTTTTTTAGTTATTGCGATTAGCGTGTCATGAGGCTTTATTCGAAACTAAATCCTCTCCTCATGCGATTTTAAGATTGCATTCCCCTGGGCTAGTGCATTCAGGACTCCCAGAGATCTCTCTAGAAAGATCAAACTCATGTTATAAAGAGAGATGTCATCTCTTGTTACCAAGCATGAATAAAGAAGCTCTTTAACATCTTTACCCTTAGATGGCTAGTAAAGTAGGTAGTTTGATGGCTCGTTTGATTTGTCTTTCCGGGGCGATCGAATTGACTTGTTTCACTAAAATGCGAACAAATTTTCAGTTGGAATAATAAATTTGAGGGTCTGCATCAAATTGAATAAAATTTTAACTTTGCAAAGGCTAGTTGTTTGTTCTCTGAATCTGTTAAGCTTGTTTGCAGCCCTAATGAATAGAGTAATACAGTAGAGATTTGAAAGTTGTCACCTGGCTGACTTAACCAGAAATGTCTTCTTCTCACTAACTTAACGGATTCAGCTAGGACAAATTTCTTGAATGTCTGAACCACTTAAAATTGTAAATATAGGATATCTTCAGGATCTGGTGTTCAATCTGAGCAAAGTTGGTCAAGCCATTGACAACAATGACCTATCTGCTGCGGGCTCTGTTCTCGGGGGAAGCACTAATACAGATTGGGTTCAAAAGGCTAATATCGCATTTGATAAGGTAACTCTGATATCTAAAATAACTGCATTCATTATCAAGAATTTCATGAATCTTCTAATTACTCTGTTGATCTATTCAGTTACTGTAGTTTGCTCCCTTGCATCAGATTCTGAATTTTCAGAATGGACCAAAATTGTTATTTTTATTATCTCATTCATGTGTTGGAAATTTGGAGTTAAAACACGGGCTTGACAAATTTCAAATACAACACTTGTCCACAAGGGGATATGCTAAATGGATCAGAAAATACTATTTGATCTTCATTAGAAAGTTGATGGAGTTTTTACAACAGATATTTCTTATATTCTTTCTTTTCCTGCCTCTGAAGGTTTAGATAACATTTTTACAGTTGAGCTCCAGTCCTGAAGAGAAGACTGAGGTGGATGCGTTCAATTCTTCACTAGCTTCTTTGATTTCATCAGGTGGGATGCGTATACCTCATTGATTAATACTAATAATCAACTTCATAAAAGATAGAAAACATGCTTCTGTTGAAGTTTATTACCCAGGAAGAAAATAACCAGCCCGGATTTTACCTTGAAGAGACCCTCCAGAAGTATTTATTTCTACTTGATTAAACACACGCTGACCTTTTTCACTGACATTCATTTTTGTAGTTGCTGGGAATGATGTTGAGTCCTCTAAACTTGCCTTCGTGTCTTCGGCCAGTGCATTTGAGAAGTGGACATCCTTGACAGGGCTGGTTGCACAGCTAAAGGGGCTTTGAAGGAAAAGAAGCCACAGCCATTTCTTCTCATCTTTTTTGAATGAATATGGAGAAATCCAGCAATCTTCCCCCTGGTCTCCAAAAAGGCTAGGAGCAGTCCCTTCTTAGCTTCATCAAGCAGCACCATTCGTTATCAGAGTTGTAATTCTCGCTCAACCAAAATTGCAATTTTGATGCCATTATTTGAGAATTTGTTTAAGTGTAAGTTACTTTTGTTCATCAAACAATGCACCAATACCCAGCATCCATAGGATAAAAGTTGTAGTTTTGGTTCGTGCGGACGGTTGAAAACAGCGTAGAGTCTTAGATAACCTGGTAAGACTTGGAATCAATATTTTAGGAGTAGACGAAATATTTAGGATCACTGTCTTACATGTCACAGGTCCATATCACATTACAAATAAGATACAACATAATGTTACAAAGGGAACTAGACGCTACACATCTCTCCAATACATCGAAGGATGGTACATTATAGGCCTATTCTATGATTGTATGTAGTTATTTCAATGAACAATCAGATAAATAACAACAAAAAAACTAGAGTAATCTTAAGAAAGATCTTAAGGGGTCAGAAAGAGAGGAGAGGAGCCGAGAACTTATTAATCTTATTCATTACTAGGGGCTTTGACCTCACCAGCACCACTCCCATAGTTGCCATTCTCAGTGACCTCTGCTTCAGCTGTCTTGCTTATCTCATTAACATAGAGATGTTCTTCATTGTTCCCTTTTGATCCTTCTTTTTCAAATATTTCTCCTTCAGATTCCCGAGCAATTCTGTTGTTTTCTTCTTTATTCTCTTCTTCCACTTCAACCTTTTTCTCAACAGTAGTATCTGTTTCCAATTTCTCCAGCACCCCAGATCCATCCCCTTTCTTTGTCTCATCCTGTGGTTGCTCAATCTTCTCTTCCAGTTTTGCACCCTCACTCTTCTCGTCTTTATTCTCAGACAATTCAGCAGCCTCAGCTTCTTTGCCACCAAATTTTTCTTTCACGCCCTGTAGCTCTCCATCAGTAGTCTTGGATTTGTCCGCATCATTGGGTCTATTAACATGTTTTTCAGATTTATCTTCTCTGGGATGCGTGGATTCTTCTTTGATATCCGTGCCTTCAGCTCTATTCTCATCTTGATTTTTCTTCACAACATTCTTTTCCACCTCTGTATGTTTATCATCCTTCGTTTCAACAGCTTCTTGCATGTGCAATTCTTCTGTCTCCTTTTTTCCTTCCTGGGAAGCATCTTTCTTTGAAGCTGACGATTTTCTGCTACGTTTCTTTGCGGGTTCACTTTCTGGTGGAGGAGCCACCTTGGCTTTCTCACTGATCCTTGCTGATCTTCTTGGGGTCTCACCAGTGCCCCAATCAAATTCTGATACAACCGGCCCACCAGGGTGTGCTTTCAAATACTGTTCCAGCTGCTTCCTGTTAGTAATCTCCTCTCCTGTTGGTGCAGTGAATGCAATCTCATTTTTCTTTGGGGTTCCAGACTTTTTTGGGAAGAACTGCAAAGGATCACAAATTATGATTTATAAATCATCTTATGTGCAAAATCTTTATAAGACTTTTATAAAATGGATTTCATGGTGCAGGGTGGGGGAGCATGCTAGCTGAGATTGGAAGTGTATTAGCCTGAGGGTTTCTATAAAATAAAAGTATCTGCTGCTCAAGTTCCATCTATCCCTCATTTCTTTGTTTCTTTCTCTAATTCATAATAATGAAGTCCTCCCATTAATGAGGTAGAATGATTCTTATATAAACTAGGAACTTTTGACAATTCAAACATCATGGCCTGTTACAATCTAGCAAATTTCAGGAAAATAGTAGGATGGCACCAAATTAACCTTGTCCAGTCAGAAGGCTTTCATTTCCCTCTTTAATCCCTCCATTCAGGCTATATTTGGAAAAGTTGAAAGTCCATGGAATAGTGTGGAAGAAACAAAAATGAGAAGACAAGCATTAAAGTCAACTACAAAACATAGATCAAGGCCCATACTATGCCCAAAAAATAATAATAATAAGCGCGCACAGTATGGACAGCACATGAACCATTTACCAATCTAGAAATGCCGAAATGGAATCAGACAATGCCATGTAATGGGTTGACCCAGAACTAACCTCAAGAAGTGTCATAATGTTGTTACAAGGTGTACTTCTCATGTGTACAAAATGAGAAAAACATGAAAAATGAAATATTAATAAACGTCACAAGGAAAAGATTAAAATAAATTGTTGTAAATATGACATTGATAACATCATGACTGTTGTTACACGAAAAGGAACAAGTAGATTTTTTTTCTCTTCTAGTCACAGGGCAGCTTTCCTAGGTGTACAAAAAGAGAAGAATCTGAAAGACATAAAGGTAAACATAAGAAAACAAGAAGGAACGTATTGAAAGAAAAGGATTAAAAAAAGAATGACAGTGCCAATGAGCTAACAGCTCACATGGCACCAACCTCAAACTTTAAGATTTAGGTGAACTTGAGTCTTGATGTAATGGGTTTGATCGCTATCATTGTCCCTTCCCCCTCTTCCTACTCCCAAGGTCTTGAGACCTCCTTCGTAACCCCACAAAAAAAAAAGTGTGAGCATAGAAGTTTATCGTTTTTTCACACAATCACATGCCATATACTTTCTAAATAGGAGTTTATAATTATTCATGACCTTGAAAGTTAAAGTAATATAAAAAGTTTCATGTAAAATGCCAGGAACTAATTCTAACATAGCATCTCATAAATAAGAAAAGAAATATTTAAAATATACAATAAGTACTTGCTAACAAAATTGAATTAATCTTCACACTAAGAGAAGGAGGCATAAAAGCTCACACAAACTATTTATGCTAATTTCATTGTAATACAGAAGTCCACCACATGCATACAGCTATATCACTCCTTAAATTATTGGAAATCTCTGCTTCCAACCCAAAAAACATATTCTGATGATAGCAAGACGCCAAGGCTACATGCTGTACTATATGAATGGAATGTGCAGAATATAAGCCCGACTAAGCATCATCCAGATCAATTAAGTAATAATTTATAACTTAAGAGTGGGTTACTACATCAAACATTAAGAGATTGCATCAACCTGATACATTGCCTCCCACTGACTGTATGTGGGAATACTAGACACGACTCAGTTCCAATAAACCATGTGGCTCAGGCTGTGCTCAGTCTTGGACTTACTAATGAACATTAAGCCTGGAGTCCAACCTCACCAGCTTAAAAGGCAGCGGTACTGTAAGAAACAGCATCACTGAATATGTTCAGTCTAAGCAATTAATTGGTGTATTAAAAAATTAGAAGAAAAAAAAGTCAACAAAAAATGATCCATTGAATAACTCGATGCCCTCTGATTTTTTATTTTTTTATTTTTTGTTGAAATCAGTGCTAAAAAGAAAACCAGACAATTGGCTCACTATCTTAGGGCTAGCAGAACATTTCAACAACTTTCAATTGGCAGCCTCAATAAATTATTTAATGGAATTCTGAGACTGAGTTTTTTTCTTGGATCTCAAACATGAAATAATTTAAGATATTTTATATTTCTGCTGCTTAACGTCTTTCGGGGGAGGGAATGTAAGATGTAAGCAGAGGGGAGTGATAAGTGATTCTAATACAAGCATGAAAATTCAGCCATGTTCCTCCAAGAATGGCTATTTATAAAAGATATCTTTACTCACAGGAAATAAACTTAAGTACTTAACCTCACAACTAAGAGCAATAATTTAAGGTCATCTATCATTGTGAAAAAGAAATTTGTTCCTCCATTACTGCAAATGTTAGGCTTATCACTGGAACAAACTAATAAACACAACCCACAAAATTAGAAATCATTATTCTGTAATAAAGCACCTAGAACTGCCAATATGTGATCAGCTATATGAGATAGAGTTTCAATGTCCAAGTGCAAATTAAGTCCAATAATACAATCACCAAACCTAGAGCAATCAAGTCATAATTCGTGTTACCAATTAGAAGGTTGCAAAACCACAGTAAGAATTTTCCAAGAAGTATTCTAGAATACAATTGTGAAGTTTTTATCCACATTTTGCAGTCCAATATGGTGAGCAAACTTCTTCAGTGTAATCAGTTGGAAGATGATTTATTATAAGAACTTAATTTCAGGTACAAGCATACCGCAAAATTAAATGCATCCCTTCTACTGAGAACTAGAACAGGAATGTGCAATCTCAAAAATTTACCCAATTAGGAAATCGATAGCGGTAAACGTTTCTGAAAAGACTGCGTAAGACACAGTAAGAATCTAACCATTTCGGAACATGGGAATGTCAGGAGGTCTAGAAAACCCTATCAGATTACCAACACTCAGCTGCTAAATAATTTTCTAAATTCATAACTCAAAAAGCCTAAAGCTTTAATGTGAATTTCGAAGTATAAGTATTCACAATTCAAGACGAACGAAGCTAAAGAGAAAATGCCCTAACTGAGGTACAGTGAGCGCAGCATCAAATTACCATGTGGAAGACCGAAATTTACACAAACAAAACAAACCGATATCGGAATCAAACGTCAAAGCAAGAACTAGAGCACAATCACAACCAAATACAACTTAATATGTCAATTCCCATAAAAGGAATTGCAAAGCCAAACAGGCCAAAGAACAGAAACAGAGAGATAATTAGAGGTGGACCTTCTTCTTCCAACCAGGAGGAGCGGGAAGTTCCACGGAGAAAGCTTCTTCCCTTGCCAAACCCTCCTTTTCAACTGAGCTCGCCATTTCACCTACAAATTCAGACAGAATTTTTCACAAAACTCGGGTTACATAAAAAAGACTAAAAATCCCATTTTTTTTCCCCCCAAAAAGAACGATAAAACAGCAACAGGCACAGAGAAAAAAAAAACAATTTTTTTAAACCTTTTCTGTTTTTCAGTGAATTGGGTTGTGTCTGGGGACGAGAAAGAAGAAGAAAAAAAAAATACAAGAAAGAAGGAATTAAGCAGAGGGTTCGAAATTGGGACACGTTGTGGAATCCCAAATTTGGTGCTCCCAGAAAGCTGCGGCTCGGTTCGTGTTTTGGGCACTTCCGAGCGTCACAGTGCTCTCTCCTGCTGCCACCTGTCCCCGACTTAATCCGGGAACCCCCTTTTAGATTTTTTTTTTTTTTTTTTAAATCTAAGCTACCACTTGGGTCCGATCTCTCCGGAATTACGGATCCCAATGTCTCCGGCAAGTGCAACCTTTGCTTTTGTTGGAAAAGAAAAAAAAAATTATAATATATATATATATATATATATATAACTCGTTTATGTATTTCAAAATTGAAGATTAAAATCCAAAGAATTTTTCATTAGTTTCAAATTTTTACTTTTAAGTTGAAATTTTGTATGAAAAAAATCAAAAGATTAAATTTTTGTATAATCAATTAATCATCGTATAGTACAAATATAAATTTATTAAACTACATTATCATTTAAAAAAAAAAGAACAAATTTTATTGCATTTTCTTCTTGGATTGTTTCAACGTGGGGAAAGATTATGACATAGTACTCTGTTTAATTGATAGACATTTATTATTTAATCATTGATGATAATGTGGATATACTACATTTAAAGTCTTGAAAAATTTTGTTTTATATTTCATTTGAAGTTTTATTAAAATTATTTATAATTATTGCCATATTTAAATTTAATATTTTGTATCATTGTGTACTAAAAATGTTGAATTATTCATTTTATCTTCATAATGAGCTTAGTCTAATATAATTATTCTATGACCCAATGGTCCAATTTGGAGGCAAACATAGTAAATGTTAGGAGCAAACACATCATTGACTAATCATACAAAACATGAGATTTTTAATCTCAAACAAGGACAAGACAAAATAAATAAATAAATAAAACTTTTAGCCAAATTCTAGTCACATGGCCTTTGATTTTGGCCCCGTTTCATTTACACGTTATTGACGTTGTGGAACATTTTACATTTGATCGTGATTTGAAAAATAAGTTAAAATGGGTCCCCATTCACATTTGGGAAGAATTTGGGTCCATAAAATGCATTCATTTGGTCCCAATATTTATGGAGCATTGTTGGAAAGCATATTTCATGCCATCTCGAATATTCGCTAAATATGATTAAGGACATTTAAAATATTTAGATATTTCCTACCTTCCCGGTCACTGATTATGGGCCTTTACAAAGTTAAAGCCCAAACCATTGCCATTGGACTTCATCGGCCCACAGTATGTTGGCTTTCGAATTGGTAGACAATTATGGGCCGGTAGAGAACTTCACTCATTTATAATGAAGCGATTTTCTTTTAAGTTATCAACTCATCAGAATGGGTTAGACCGAAATAATAGTTATTGCTCATTTATATGGACTTGATCTTCTTCTTTTCTCATGAAAAAGGACTTGAATTATTTTACCTTTAACTTCAATGGAATTATAATTATGGACAAGCAAAATTAACTGAGACAGGAGATGCTTGAATTTCAGGTAAAAATATATATAATAATATTGTAAAAGGGTCACAGAGTTCTGGGTACATCTCACGGGGAAGAACCGAAGAAGAATAGCTTATAATTGTACCCCCATGGATAAATAGAGCAGCTAATTAAGTTCCCAAATTTTGGAATATTAAGCTTAAGAAATTCATTTTAAAAAAATACCATCAAGCAAGAAGGAAAAATAAACATAAGTTATAAACTATACAATAAGATAAAATTTATAATTTAAGAAATCATGTTAAGAATACATGATAAGCAGTGAAAACAAGCTAATTATTTATTAAACTAAATAAATTAAGGCAAGTATATTTTTAATTTAAAAAAATCATCCAAACTAGAAATCTATATATAAATCAAAGTGTCTAGTGCTCAAAATGTTGAAGCGTTGGTCCGTTCGAGACAAGAAACCCAGCTTTGAGTTGCATGCGTCCATGAAAGACGACTACAGATATAGCTAGTAGTTGAAGTAGCCCCGTGTTCGTCTGAAACAGTGCAAAGGTAGTGTTCTTGGTCCGCGAGGATAAAATACCCTTCACATGTGAGACGGATAGTCCATTGGAAATTTGGAAAATGTAAATGTGATCATTTGTAAGGTATTATACAAGTTTTGATGAATCATTGATGCTCATCGTGCTGTTGAAGTAATTCCAAACACTTGCTTTACTCCCAACTGGCGCAAGTAGCTATGGCTACCTAGCTATAGCCTACGCTCCTTTGTTCGTAAAAAGGTTTCACTTTTTCAGATATTGTAGGCATTCAGGAGAATGCTATTCCTTCTAGCTTCGATTCCTCATCCATTCTAGTTCAGCATAGCCCCACTGTTCTTACACATTCCAAACAAACCTAATAACATAGCTATATAGCTAACTAGCTAGCTAGTTTGACTTTACTGGATTCTCTCTCTCTCTCTGTGTGTATATATATATATATATATATATATATATATATATATATATATATATATATATATATATACACATATATATAAAAGATATCAATATATAAACATGTATATGTCTTACAAGCAGAAGATTTCTTAATTTGTTTCAGCATTTTATGGCTGGCTGAAATTTGATCGTGTATTGGATATATAGATGTAAATTCTCTGAATGAAAACGGTGTTATTGTTAACAAAGAACCAGCTGGAATCTGGTAAAAAATGCAATTAAATTTTGTGTGAGACCCATCTTTAAATATATTGGGTAGACAGAAAACCAGAAATTAAGGAAGCATGGCCATGGTTATGATCCAGTTGGAATAAACTGGTAGTACTAGGTAATCAATGGGTAAAGAACTTTTGCTTGTTATATTTTGCCCAATGGGTAAGGGGACCACGACATATGCGCCTGGTAGGTAGAGGGAGGCTTTTTCTGGATTTGTGAAAGGGAAGAAATTGAAAAAACTGAATGCAGTTCCCTGCCTCTCTCTAGTTTGCTACCAGTCAGCTCATACTTGGTCACATGCCTTATTAATTTGAGTTATCATTTTTAGGTGCTAGAGATGGGACTTCAGGTTTGTTTTTTTTGGGACATGTGACTTCAGGTTTTTGAAATGGGTACTTTTGTTGTGATTGTAGGGGTGAAATTTTTAGGCCTAAGTTCACTAAAATTTGTTAGTAAATTTTATCATTAAATACTAATATTCATGAATTTTTTTGTGCTATTAAATCATCTTATATCTATTTAAGTTTGCATGGATAAAGACACTATAAAGAAACATTACTAGTTGACATCCTCCCTTATTTAAATTAAGAAAATTTCAAGCTATCGATGCTTATTAGCGGACAGCAAAAAGTTAAAAGATCGTGGACAATTGTAGCTAATATATCTTTTCTAATCATATTTGACTTACAAAGAGGCCAGATTACCTAGCTAGCTCAACTAATTGATTTAGACAGATCATAGCATTAATAATCTTACTTTAAGTTGACTACTATATATAGCTGGTTAAAAAGCAATCACTTTTCGGAATACTAAGGAAAAATCTGACGAACTGTCTAACTCATGATCACAAAGATACTTACAAACACACACCAAAACCTGATGATTTTTTTAAAAAAAATAGAACAATTGTATTATATAAAGATGAAATGTTAATTAATCTCCAAATTAAATAAAATATGATACCGGTGTATTAATTATATATTTTTTGGTGAAAATAATTTATTTCAAACGTACGTGCATTGATTGTCATTAGTATATTATATTTATTTGATATTTTAATTTTGATGTTTATAGATAAATTTTAGAAGAAATTCAAGGTGTAGATATGTATTATAGGTACACCTAGAAGCTAGCACAGCTACTTGTCACTCCTAGACCTAACAGAAGAAGAAAATCAGAACTCTCTCCTCTCTCGAATATAGAGAGAGAGGAGAGGCCACCCCAATTACCCAACAATCATTCCTTAGAGATGCGAGAGAGAATGTAGAAGTAAGAAGAAGGATTGAGGCTCACCCTAAACAATATAATAGCCAGAGACTGACTTGCAGAGTAAGCAGTGCAGGCTCTATTAAATGCCCTTTCTGATACCCACAACACAACACTTTCCATCTCCATCCATCTGCATTATCTACCCTCCTTTAATTTCCCTCTTGTTTATATAGGTACACACCACATACAACCAACTTGTTAAATTCAAATTTAAAAAAAAAAATTAGAGAAAACATAACACATTTTCCAATATCTTCTGAGATGCTTCAGTACTTTTGCTGCACTGCTCTCTTACAAATAATTACTGTCTTTCATACATAATTTAATAATAAGGGTTCTTTTACAAACACTGATTTTTTATCATTATTATTGATATCATTTTTGACAGTGACACTGAGTAATTAGCAAAATAGTATTTTCCAATTGTACCTCAGGATTATTGATAAATTTTTAATTCTTTCTTTGTTCCTTTCTATGATTTTTTGGCGGGCGGGCTCCATTCATCTTTTGTTTCTAATTCTATACACTTTTGACTTTCCTAACAAAACGGAGACATGGAGGCTCCATCTCGCACGCTAGGTAGGCTGCTACTTAGTTATCAGTTTCCTTCTTTGTGTATGGATATAGGCAAGCCTATACCTAGCCATCCTTTGGGACTATAGATTGGGTCCCCATGATAGAGAGAGAAGCTCTTTCCCTTCTCAAACTCACCACTCTTCACCATTACGTGTCGAGCTTCTATTTATGATAAATCTTTCATCAGTTCATGAAATAATAAAGCATAATCAATCGTAATCTTAAGTTATGTCTCACAAAGTTTTCAAATTTTACATCATTTGAGAAGTGTTCAATTCCAAAAAAAGACTTTCAGCATGTTCCCTTTGAAATTTGTGGCTGAAGATGATCTTTATGCAGCTCTGTTATAATGGAAGTGGGTGTCTATTGATTAAAAAATTAACAGACTCTGCCAACCACAAATTGAGGGGACGCAAGACCTTACGAATATTATCTATGACTAATGTCTGGTTTGTCTACCATTGTGAATTACCATCACTTTCTTTTTTGGATCTGAATTAAAGGTGACGAAGTTGATGTTTTTATTTTCTAGTAGTTAATAGGTACCTCATTTTAAATTTTACAATACTTCTTCCAAGTTTCAAGGAAAAAAATATAACATTTCCACTCAAATTGTCCAAAATAATTTAAAAAGTGTTGCTATATATATGTTAGTTAGTACAATAGTCATAATTTGCCAATTTTTAAGGCTGACATCGTAAAAAAAAAGCAAATTTTTTGAATTTTTAATTTCAATGTGGATGGCGTACTTTTAATTGAATTGGAAAATTGAAGTAATTGAGATAGGTAAAAATAGTGCCCAAACATCGCCTCATGATGCCAATAAAAAAATAGTATCACATGTAATGATTTTACATTTTTATTAATATGATATATATTAAAACTGTTTTTAAATTGAAATAGTTTTTGACAATAACCAACTAAAGTATTTTTTTTTTTTTTTGAAATAACGAACTCTCTAGACATTTGTAGTTTGTAGCAGTTTCCAAACTTGATGCTGCATATATGCCTCTCGTGCAATTATTCAAATTCAGTGAACATGGAAGATAATTCCAATAAGCCAACAGCCCCTTTGTCTACTTGATGCTGCCTAACTCTCCCCTAAATTCAATGGAAAAAGCATTTCCTTCCTTGTCAAAACAAAGTGGAAATAATGGATAAGCGTTGATTAAAAAAAAAGTCAAGAAAACTTATCTTTATACATCCATAAATGACTACCTATAACGGTGGAAGTAGAATTAATCACCATTTCCTTCTAGATTTATTTCTGTCAATTAATCCCTGCAATGTTCCAGAGTTATATATATATATATATATATATATATATATATATATATATATATATATATATATATATATATATATATATATATATATAGTACTAAAAAATGCAGTTTACAATCAGAATAAGGAGAGATATAACCAACTGTTGGAAATTATCTAATTGCTGCTTTCAGATTTAGAAGACATCCATTAATTGTTCATCATTCAAACCATGGCTATCCTATATATGATATCTAGTAGCTAGCTAGTACTGTACTTTCCATACGATTTTTAATTTGACCGAGTAGAATTAATAAAACATAAGGTTGGCAGAGAAATTTAACTGTCTTAAAGGGGATAGAAATTCCAAAGATTGGTCGATTCCAATTCATGCATGGCATAATCAAAAGCTAAACTATAGAACAATTAATACGCATCGCAAATGTTGAAGTTACCTTAAAGACTTTTTGGTTCTATGAGGAATATGATGAATCATTTCCCCTCTTTAACAAAGAACATATTCCCTAAATTATATGAATAAGAATTTAAGTTGTCCCTCCACTTTTGGTATACACCTCAAATTAATTCTACAGTAAAGTGATTGTTGCAGAATGAAATTTTAGTTATTATATGATGATGATCATTGATCAAAATTAAAACTATTGACAGAGTATATGAAATGCTTTCTCTCTCTCTCTCTCTCTCTCTCTCTCTATATATATATATATATAGTTTTAACCAACGATCAAGGATGGAGGAGTGTCGAACCACTATGCATTAGGACTTTAATACTTATACTAAGGGAAGTATTACTTGAATCAAGATTTGTACAAAAAGAAAAAATTAAAGAGAGACAATGTGTTTGTACATACACATACATACATACACATATATATATATATATGGAATTTAAAATGAAAAAGAAAAGGAGAAAAATATATAAAAGATAGGCAGCATCTATCAATAATACCCAAAGGAAGGTGACGAAGCATAGTGAGTTCTATAGTATTTATTACACCAGACATGGAAAGAGACTGAAGCTAAAGGGCAATGGAACAGTCCATTAATAAATGGCTAAATCGACAAAGAAGAGATCCTAATAATGCTGTGGCCTCCTCATTTTCCTGGGGTTTTATATATCCCAATTTATATTATATTATTTTTCCAACACTTCTTAGCTGTCTAACACATCTTACCTATTTCAAGAATTTTGAGTTCATTTCTGATTTCCCTTTTTTTCTGGGCTTTCATATTAGTTTATCAGTCTAAGCTCTTTAAACCCCATATTTAATAACAATAAAACATGCGCCTAAAAACTTAAAAGACATTTCCAAGTTGTAAGTGTGCGACAAAAAAAAGGTTGCAAGTCTAAATCAAACTGTTCAACATAAATAAAAAAGAGGAAAACAAAAAAAAACCGAAAAAGCATGATGTGTATACGAGGCATTTTTAGTGGTCCTTAGAGCTTCAAAGGTGTATGGCATTTAGGTGTAGCTGTTTCGAGGTTTCTGATCAATTTTTTTGGTGAAAGGTTATAGTTAGTTTATTCAGCCCTTGAAACAAATGCTGCGAGAAAAGTTGTTGGAAGTGTGTGTGTGTGTATATATGTATATATGATATACAATCATCCATACAGGTTAAAACTTAATTCTACTTCGTTTATTTCACTTATTAGACACTACTGAAACACACTTTTTTGTAGCCTAATTTACAAAAAGCTACCTACAGCCAAAAGAACAAGATAAATAATTATAGTAATTAAGATTTTTAGAAAATTTGTTAATTAATTTAGTATGACCCAACCTTGCATTTCAGATAGAACGTAAGACATAAAAATAAAAAATATTTCAAAAAATTCAACACCCTCATCTCCCCCCCCCCCCGGGTGTCATCTGCTGAAGAGTGGTAGCAGGAGTGATGAGTCACATTCATCATATAAACATATAATAATAGTAGTCACCATATGAGCTGCCCAGATACGGTAATGTAGCCAAAACCTTTGCTCTGCTTTTCTACTGAAAACCCTAACCCTTTTCTTCCTCCAGACAGCTATAGCTACATATATAGTTATAGCCGAGTGAACCTCTTTTGCTTTCCTAATATTAAACCTGGTTTTCCTTTCCATTACAAATCAAAAACCACTTTCTTTTCCTTTCCCGGTCCCAGCATTCCCTGCCTGCCGCGGGCACGACTAAAACCACTTTTTTATCATATTGCCTTACCCTCTTCCCTTTCTCTCAATACCCTTTGGATTCCGAATCCCCCATCTCTCTCTCTCTCTCTACTCTAAATTTCTATATATACATGACCATCAACTTTCACTGTTGTTATAATACATAGCCCACTACTCTTGAAAGAGAATAAAGGCTTTTGCTTTGAACTTGGTGGTGGTGGTGTCGAATTACAAATTGCGCGAGTTAGCAATTAACTTGTTCTCCTTTCTTCTTTATAATCTCCTTGTTGGGTGAAGAAGCTTGAGACATGTCGAGCTGCAGCATCGATGTTGTGCCTGAGCAACTCTGCTACATCCCCTGCAACTTTTGCAACATTGTTCTTGCGGTATCTCCCATTTCAAAACTCTATTTTTTATTTAGTGAGATCAGAGATCTGCTTTCCAGCTTATGCTAATCTCCTATTCGAATTCCTGTAATATTGTACATATATATATATATATAGTTGCTTGTTTGGTCTCTCGTTGGGAGAAAGAACTCCTTTAGATCCTGAAAAGGAAGCTGGCTACATGTGTGCTTATATGTTATTTGACAGCAAGCTATTATTATGACTTTAATTTCTCTCTTTCTGGGCTTCCTTTGTTTTCTTACAGTCAGGTCTCCATCCGCTGGACCTTTCTTTTTCCTTTTCTTTTGCAGTCAAAGAAAAGTCATAGTTGAAGTTCTCTCTCTCTCTCTCTCTCTTTCTCTGTATCAGCGAGGCACAGAGAGAAAGAGACGAAGCGGCAGTGGCGTTAATGGAATTCTCTGTGGTATCTGTTCTTGTAAATAATAGAGGAGGGTGTCCACTAATCATATCGCCAAAACGATAAGCATTATATGATAAATAACACTCTTGATATGTAGGACAAGTCCTCTCTATCTATCTATCTTTGATTTCCTATCTCCCTGCCTCTGACCTAATTTACCTTTCCCTTATAATAAAGTCCTCCACTAAATGCCTCCTGTCTCAACTTGGCTTCTTTTTCCCACCAGGAAATCAGAATGAAAAATCCTTAGGTCTTCCCTTCACAATACCCATTCCATTTCTAACAATTTTAGGGTTTTCTTTCTTCTCAGTATGTGATCTGGGTGATCATTTTCTTGGCTGGGATCAATTTTCTTTCGGTGCCACTGTAACTGTTTTGCACTGGGTTATGGCTGATATAAAATAAGATATTAAAAATGGTATTTTTGGATGTGCAGGTGAGTGTTCCATGCAGTAGCCTATTTGACATCGTGACCGTTAGATGTGGGCACTGCACAAATCTATGGTCTGTGAACATGGCGGCGACGTTTCAGTCACTTTCATGGCAAGATGTTCAGGTGATTATATATATTGGGCACACGAACATATCTAAGTTTCAGTTTCGGCTTATTTTCAGGGGGCTTTCAGTTTGATGAACTAAACTGAGTAAATAAATAAATAAATAAATAAATAAAAGTAGTTAGGTAGCCCCTCTCAGATTTCTGAATCCTAGGGTTTCCGGGTGTTATTCTTTTTTGAGAAAATCGAAGCCCTTCTCTCTCAGGCATCTTCTGTGTTTCTGTATGCTAAATTGAGAACTTCAAAGCGTGAAGTGGTTGGGTGAGATGGAAAACCCTATCTAGCCGCCATGAACAAGGCCTATTTTCTTTTCTTTTTTAGCACTTTTAGTAGAGGCGTCAGGGCCTGTCGCTAACCCATCAAGGCAAACGATTTTTTGAGGAATGCCTTGATTTGATACACAAGTTATGAGAGGGAGTTCTTAGGTGATCAATTATTTCTTTTCGACATCTTTATCCTCTACCGTGCACACACAGATTATATATATCAAAATGAAGAATTAAAAACAAAAAAAAGGGTTTCTTTATTGGATCCTAAAATCGAAGCCCTTCATTTCCACAACCGTCAATCTGGGTTTTTTTATGTACTTCATTGATTCATCTGATGAGTTGTGTTCTAGTCTAACTACACTACTCGGCAGTGATCTCTCTGATCTGTTCCCCCAACTAACCTAAGTAATTAATCCACAGAGACGAAGCTTCCAAGCATTTTATGCATTGAAAAAGAAAGAACAAAAAATGACAAGGATTAAAATAAAAATGTCTCATCTTGAGCAAACAATATTCAATATATTATTCATGGCTACTTTCACTAAATAAGAAACGCTCAGTTTTGTTTCTTTCTTTCTTATTAATTCCCTCCATATTTATGGCTGATGATTAGCTTCTTGGGTTTCACTTTCAGGCACCTGGATACTCAAATCAAGACTACAGAATCGACACAGGTTCCTCTTCCAAATGCAACAATAATAGGAACATTGCAATGCGAGCACCCACCACCCAAGTAACTGAGCAAAGGGCTGTGAACCGGCGTGAGTGGCTAGCCCTTTTTGCCCCCTTATAGATCTTCAAACTCAAAAAGCATTATAATTAATCACATGACTTTTTTAATTTTAGTCTTTGTATATTTAATGTTATATATCTACCTAATATCTCATGAGTAGTTGTTTTCCTTTTCCAGCTCCCGAGAAGAGGCAGCGCGTACCTTCTGCATATAATCAGTTCATAAAGTAACTAATGCATCACTGATTGACAATAATAACTAGTAAGATAACAAAAAGCATCACAAATATAATTGAAACGTCTTTGTTCATATGCAGGGAAGAGATTCAGAGGATCAAGGCTAATAATCCAGATATCAGTCACAGGGAAGCATTCAGTACGGCTGCAAAAAACGTAAGTATTAATTATATATTGATTATATGAAAATTAATGAATTCAAATATACCTTTATAATTCAGCTATATATAATTCAAAGGTATGTATATTATTTATTGCCTTATTGTCTTGTTTTATTTATTGATGTTGGGGTGCTAATTAAGTGGTAACTATTTCGTTTTTAGTGGGCACACTTCCCTCATATACATTTTGGGCTGATGTTAGAGACCAACAATCAAGCTAAGATGGAGAATGTAAGTATAATTAAAAACAAAACCTTGTTGTCTTGTTTTATGCATTCATCTTTTTCTATTTTGTGCTTTTACATGTTCTGAGCTAATGAACCTTAATATTGCACCCACATAAAAGAAAAAGGGCCAATATTGTCCCTTTATATACCAAGACGAATGATTCTATCCAGAGCTCAACTTTTTAAAAGATTATTTCACCATTATATAGTTCTTGAGATTGTCACATTAATTTTTAATGTTAAATAACTAGAGAGGGGAAGTTGTTCACAGAATCAACCCTAAAAATGTTAGGAATTAAACTTCATTTAATGTCATGGTGTTATTTGATTATGTGCAGGGTTCTGAGAAGCATTTAATGTCAAGGGCGGCACTTTTGAAAAAATAAAAGGCTATATATAGATATCTCCATATCTCAAGATGCATGAGATCGATGACTTCAGTTACCTTGAGTTTATCGATTAGTATGTGTTTTGTAGACATTTAACTCTTCGTATCAGCGTACTTTTGGATCACTTCTTACCACTTGTTCAGTGGACGTTTTTTACATGTTTAAGGAAGAATGCTACTATTGCTTGTCATCGTCTTCAATATCTCGTGTTGTAATTATAAACTCTTATCCCTCTTTAATCATTGTCTCCATATCTCGTTTTACAATTATAAGCTCATAAAAAATTAACTAAATCGATATCCATAATTTGTTAATAGCAAAAAGAAGATCAAAGTATTAATTATAAAAATAAATTGTAGAATAATATAAATAAATAAAAAATTAATCCTGCTGCTGCAAAAGCACTTAACAATGTCTTGGTTTAATCTTTGTCAGATGAGATCTAAATCTAGTTTCAATTAATTTGATTGGAGAGAAATTATATGAAAAAATAAATTAATCTTATAAACTCTTTATTATGATATGTTGTAAAATTCTATCTATTCTAGCAGTTAAAATATTTCTTTCAAACACAAGAAAGAAACCCTTCACTTCTCAATATTATATGTTATAGCAGTGGTAATATATAAAAGCATCCACAGACTCACAAACACACACATAAATTTGTAAATATAAAAGATTATAGCAAATCTGCATTGCTGAATATTATTGTTCTTCTAAGTATCATGGGAACTAAAGGTCTTGAATCGTTTTTCATAGTTCTTTTACTGAACCACAATAGGCATCAGAATCACCTTAGTTGAATTAACATGATCGGATATAGGTGATCATCTATATATGCATGCTCTTCTAAAGTTGCTGGTGCCCAGCAGGATAATTAACCTTCAATTACGTACTTTCCAAAATTAATTATCATTTATTTTCTCTAGAAGTTACACGAGGAGTATGCAAGAAAAAGTGAGAGGAACAAAAATACGCAATATATATAGAAGCATATATGCATCATACTTTTGCACATTTTCGTTCCTCGTGTAAATTAACTGAGTAAATTCATGAAGATAGCGTCAAAAACATAATCATCAAGTTTATTAACCTCTTGATAAAAATGGAATTTTTAATACTGTACTATTGATTAACTTGTTTAAATATTTATCAATTTACACAAGTTTCTCCGTCATGCATGAATCTAATTGAGTACACCATTCTAAAAGGGTTCCTCCTAGCTAGTAGAAATTCTTCTGTTAATTTCTTTCTTCTCCTTTCTTCCTTTTATTACTATTATTGTATAATGCATTAGGTTTTTTTTACGAAAGAGGAAGAGAAGGACAAGAAAAGGGGGTTACTTTTCCTCTTTGGAAAGTAAAAATATCTAAGAAAAGATTTGGTCTGTCCAAGCAGAGACTCCAACTCATAAATTAAGAATGGTCTTTTGGTAAAGGAATTCTTGGACCACCATTTTGTCATAATGGAATCCCCCATCTCAACATCCCAATTGAATCTCCAACACAATCATTTTTTCAGGTTTTGTTTCAATATATTGGTTACAATTTTCAACACATAATGACTGTAATACATATAAAAGAAAGTAAAAATAAAAAGCAAAACTTGGAAGCTGCTTACTGAGATATATCCTTGACTGTCCCTCGGGATCCTCGTCAAGAGGTATAACGGCAATAAATTCCTTCATTTTATTTTTCTGAGAAATTAGTATTAGAATTTAAAAAAAAAAAAAAGGGGGGGGGGGGGAGAGAGAAAATAGAGAGAGATGTTAGGAGAGGATTACGGTGTTTGCCTGCATGGTGGTGAAGGTGGCTGCAGTCTGCAGTCTGTACACTCCTCATTCTGACAATTAGAATCTGAAACGTCAAAATCAGAGTCTGTTAGGCATTCATTTCTTTTCAATGTCATTTCATCTCTCGCTTCAAACACAGTACCCTGCCTTTCACACTCCCCCTTACCTTCAAGTTTGGACAGTTTGGATTCTTTCCTCATTCTTGTGTCTCGTGCTTTGAAGGAAGAGTCTTTTCTACAAGATAATTTTTAGGTAATATTGATTTATAAAAATATATAATTATGAATAAATAACTACGTTAAATTTATTTATTTTTAAGTGAAATCTACTTTTGATATATATGTATTTATTCACGATAACTTAACTTAAATCTACTTAAAAAATATTAACTAAAATTGTTTATATATCCTTTTATGTTTGAGATGTATCCAAAAATTATTCAAGAGAAAGGCAAAGCAAAGCAAGTGCAGTGGGACCCTTTTCATGCAATTCGATGACTATATAAGTAGGGACCAGGGAAAGGCTAGTTTGCCGTGATCACGCTGAAAGGGTAATAAAACCAGTTCTCTTTCGGAAAAAACTGCAGCAACAGCATGTGGATTGTGATTGTGATTCCAATGGCATCCTGTTCTCATATGAGCCTGCTTTTATCGGAATTCTTCAATTTTGTGATAGCCAAGCTACCTACGTGGCTTATATGTGAGGACCACAGACACAGTAGAGAGAAATTCAGTTCGCTTAACATTACATCGCAAATGAACTTGGTCAATGGAACCAACCCCACACCTACATTGCATTGGAATCTACGTGTACACTATACATGCTTATTTCTTCTTGCTCATCAAAACCCATTTGAAGATTAGACTGGAATATTATTCGCTTTTATCATTAATTCCACAAAAGTAATTGAATACAATTTTATCATTAATAAATTTGTATATATCTCAACTAATTTACTTTTATTTCAGTCATAGACACTCTATTTCACTGAAGAAATAAAGAAAGTCTCCAATAAATTCCTAGCTTCATGACTTTAAAAAAAATTAAAGAAACTAAAATTCAAGCCTGAAACGATGTACTTAATCACATATTGCATGCTCCAAGTTTACTTACTAAGCTAATCCCTTTTGAGATTAAACATGCGACTTCATCAGTTCAAAATTTTCTTCTGTTATACCTCGGCCACAAATTATACCGACATCCAGAACTCCATGATCTGCAATGGTCTTTCGGTTAATGGTCTCATTTAGAACTTTTAAGTCCAAGGTCACTCGTTACGAATCGCATGCACGTCTGGTTTTTAGAAGTACTCTTCAAACGTATGAAGAAATAATCAGCTTCGCCAAATATTTTCCAGTTTTTCTACAAGCACACGGACATAAAAAATTAAAAGAAAAGACTCAGAAGTCACAATCTTTCTCCTTTAAAAAGGCTTAATTCACTCGTATGTTCAGCCGAACAACAAAAGCAAAGCGAGAGTAACTGTACAACCGAGAGGATGGGCAATAAGAGGTAAAAATAATATTGACCAGACTATAAAATAGGCTAAAAAACTTTTGGAACCTAAACTTCGCCGTTATACTTAATAACAGATGGCATTTTTGCCAAACGAACTAAATGACAGCCTTGCCTTCTCATTGGACCCAAAGCTGAACTTTATATCACCAGCATCATTGCGAACAGCAGCACTGCTTGTAGAAGGGAAAGAAAAAACCAGCACTGGACTGGACCTTTTTAATCCAAAACTATATGAAGGTTCAGAAGATCTTTCTTTTGATTGATCCTGACCCACAGTGGAGAACGATGGCATGATGGACGGTGTTGGTGGATCAGAGAATACAGAAGATGATGCAGAAACAGGGAAGGTAAATCCTGAGCTCTTATCAGAAGAGAAGGCCCACCTTGAGTCAGGCTTGCTGATGGAAATAGACGGTAAAACTGGTTTGCTGACTGAAGAGTCAGAGAGAGGCTTCTTTTCTTGAATTTTTACGCTAGGGTGTCCACTGGATGGGACAATCTTCAATGCATCCTGCACAATGATTAATATATCTAAGCAGAGAAACGAATGCCTTTTCAAAACTAAATCCAAAGCTCAATAACACTAAAACCATCGTCAATATATTGACCACTAGAAAGTAACGGCTTTACTGCATTGCATATGCAATGACATTTTGCCTTCAGAATAATCTTTGAATTCTGATACTGCCCTATTGTAAAAATTTAGAACGGAAAATACATGGAAGAATTTTTTATGCCCATTAGAAGGATTGAGTACCTCTTCCGCAGACTTCACCGGAAAATTTTGAGAACCACCAAAGTTTTGCAAAGTCCTTGCATCATTTCCAAATCTCAGGATGCTGCCGCCAACATTCCTTTCAGACGCCAAAGGTGTTACATTTTTTCCATTTATAGATTTATCAGTACTCTCCCTATCAACATAGGAGTTCCCTCGATCTTCAATTCTTAGAGTAGATTTCTTTCCATCAAACCCATCATATTTATATGGACCAACATCTTTTGGTTTCAGAAAGCCATTATTTTCACTTGGCAAGACAGTATTGACATCTACAGAAGACTCAGGATTCTTCCATTTAGTTGCCAACTTCAGCTCTGCAGATTTCTCTTTAGGTGTGGGAGGGTTTCTATCAATATGCTCCAATATTTTCCTAGCCATCAAACTAGTATGCATGTGTACTGTTGGAAGACCCACCTGAGAGCCCTGTGGCTTGTTATCTAATGAGTTAAATTTATAACCGTAGCTGGTCCTGTCAGGTTCTAAACTCTTTGTAACAGCAGGCAAGAAGCCTTCATGAACATCAGAACTTTCTTTCTGTGAAGGGCCATTCAGAGATGAAGGAACATAAGCCGGCCTTCTTGAAGAAGATTGTGCACCAACCTTATGCCTACTTCGACGAATGGGTCCAACTGATCCATATCCACCCTCTGACACATCACCTCTAGATTTATCCTGTGTATCATAATTAAGCAACCTCTTTTAAGAAAAATAAACTGAAAAAGGAACTCAAAGCAAGAGACATTAAATTGAAAAGGCAAAAAGTTCAATAAAAAAAAAAAAAAAGAATTTCAGCTTCAAATAATTTTGACTATACTTGAGCTAAATTACAGGGAAAAAAATGTCAGTAAATCCCACTTACATGGTCATTGTATTTTCCAGGTTTCAAATGCCTGATACTTAAGATATGAGATGGTTTCAAAATCTAATATAAACATTAGGCAATTTACAAGCAATAATCAAATAATTAAGGAAGATAACAAGGCCATTATATAACAAAACGCATCACTTCTATCTGACCCAGAAAATTATAATTATCAAAGTAGAGGCAGCAAAATAAAGATTTTTGGCCTTGTAGGAAAAACAATTTTGAGGGTCAGATACAAAAAGATGTTAATATGTTTGATCAAAACAAAAAGGAATCTCATAATCTATTCAGCATTTAAAACTGCCATACATACTTCATAGATTACCAAGACAGATAGGAACATATAGCTTCAAACCCTCATCTACATGTGTGGTATAACAAAGTTTCTCTTCGTTATGGAAATTTCACAGGACATAAAAAGTTAAATTTGTTTATATTCTAACAAATCAGTTCACCAAGAAAATTAGCATAACAACCACATTGAGGTTCAGTGGTTTATGAATTCTTTAAGAAGACAAAGAAATATCACCAATTAAATACAATCATGAAAAATCAGGTAAACTGAAAAGATACCTGCCGATACAAAGTAGTCTGTGATTGATGAAGGGGAGTTGAGGAAATGCCATTGTAATCACCTTGCATATGAATCGACTAATGAAACAATAACAAAAGCATTACAATTTTAGAAAATGCCTTCAAGCATCAGAGTAAAAGATAAAGTTCTTAAACAAAATGTACCCTGGACTTGGATTTTGATAAAATAGTTCTAGAATAAGGCGTCCTGGGGAAGTTATATAGACCATGTCTTCTGCTTTGGCTTTGTGGCGTTACATAAGCATCCTGTACCACAGCACCTGGCCAACATGCTGATGACTTGGGTAAAGGTGATGGAACATATGGTTTTATTGCAGCTTCATGTAACACACTGCTGTCAACAGTGTGTACCATACTCTTAGAACTGGGGCCTGCTTCTGATGCACGAGAACCCATATATGCCCTTGCAATCTCGACTGGTGAAGCACCAATTTCTTCTCGGACCTGGAAAATTGTTGATAGTCACATCATATAGCTATTGTTTTCGGTGACATAGTTTTACCTTGTGTCACACTGAAGACATGACCCATATTTTAAGGAATATATTTACAATGTAATGAATCCTACTTAAGAGAATAAATACATAACCGCAATTGCCCAAAAACAAAGTTGATAGTAGAATAAGCAAAAGATAAGAAAATAAAATATAAATTCATTTTAGTGAACCTATGTAAAGGGATCCACATCAAACAACCTTATCATATCACCCAAAAAAAGGTGCAGTTGGATCATTATTTTAGAACCAAAAAATTATCATAACTTTACATATAGGCAAAAAGCTGGAGCTACAGCAGCAAATGTCAATTACTAAGAAGACATGTCACAGTACTCACCTTTGACTGATCAAGAGGTGTTGTGCTTCCCCATTTGACCTCATTCAACTCTCCAAACCTTCGTTCATTTGATATATTTAGAAAATCATTTCCCAAAACAAGACCTTTGTCATCGTTTCTAGCAGTTAGGCTAGCATTTTCCTTTCCTTGTTTAACATTAGGAAGATCAACAGCCCTTGAATTTATTATCTCCATCAAACGATTAACTTCATCTCTGCATGAAGAGAACAAAAATTTTAGGCATGGTCACATTTTTTTATAACATTATAACAATGCTTTTCCAAAAGGTTTAATAGAACCATAAGCTCACAACTTTAGCAAATAAGAACACTAGATCTATGCATGCAAACACATCAAAATGGAAGCAATTCCCAAGTATAGGTGAGATGAAAAATAAATAAAGAAAAAGAACTACCACGATGAATTTTCCATTCAGCAGCAAAGCAAAGACACAGATATTTAAGAGAGTTCATCTATCAACTAAACTTGGAGTTCAGAATTAGAGGCTTCCTCAAGTAAGCTCCAACCTTTTGGGATGAATAATTATATCTAGAATGTGAACAACCGCCATGATAGAATTCTGAAACTAGCAATCCATAAAAAAAAAAAGATTAGTATTACAAATTATTTACCTAGAGAATCTTTTTCCTTTGACCAGCTGCTCAATTTCAGAAAACTTGTTATTTTCAGATTTCTCTCCTTTATTTTCAGATTGCTCCCGTTTTTTATCCTGTCTGAGCAGAACAAAACCAGAACTGCTCCTCATTTTATCACTGATGTCACTAGTATTTGCTGTTTCAGTTGATTTGGATGTCCCAAGCTGCAAAAGAATAAGCATAGTCAGTAACAAATATATGAGGGTAAGGAAAAGTTACCAACTTCAGTATCTTCCCTACATGATGCAGGAAAAAGGGTGAAGCTGGGCAGGGCAGCTGTAGTAAAAACCATGGGAAAGGCTAACAACCTCACCAAGATGGAGATTTCAGTAATGCAATTCCACGCCACCAACTCATACACTCAGGAATCAGGACAAAAAGAGGGAAAGACAGAATGATACATTCATTCAATCAGACAAATTCATATAAACATATATAAGCACTAAGGTGAAGGAAATAGAAGAAAAGGAAAAATGCATAAAATGTGTAGCCAGTACCCATATTCAAGGGCATATAAGGCAAACATCAATATAATCAAATATGAGGCAAACATCAATATAATCAATAATCAGTCCAATGACAGGAATAAACAAGGCCATTCCATCACAATGATGATAAATAAAATAGAGAATCCAGAGATGTACTAATTTAGGAAAATACAAGTTAAAAACATATTTTGGGTATCAGAGCACAAAGACATTGACACAAAGGAAGCCAAGAATGCTCTAGTAGAACAATGTTAACAAACAGCAAATAAAAATATGTATCATTGATTCAATTCAGATAGTCCTTGATTGATCAAACAAAGCTTGATAATGTTGCACTCAAATTATTTGGTTATTTTAAGTTGAACTTGTTAGCTCACAAAAGTTTTTGGTTGTGAAATCTAATTTCAGTTAACTCATTTATTATGAGTCCAAGAGTTACTTAGTTTTTCACTTTTTTACATGTCTTCTCCTTTTAATGGCTTCAGTTTTTCATCTTCTTGGGATTTAGAATAATATCCAGACAAACAAAGCACATGATCACACTAATATTCAAAGAAAGATTATTGTGTCGCAATGCCATCCAAGCAAGATCCAGTCCATTAAATAATCACTGTCAAGACTCAAACCATATATATGCCCATGATAAACATATAATTATATATCTGCATTAAGCAAGAGCCTCTAATCACCAAAATTATGAACTACTAAGTATAACTATATTGAGGAAAGAGAGCTCAGCGCAAGAGCTGTCTTTTATATTACAAATACATATTAAAAAGAAGGTACATAAAAGTATTCCTGAAATTACTTTTGGATGAGTAGACAGGGCAATCTTACACACACACACAACACATTTAGTGCAATGTAAAAATTGAGGAGCAGCATGTTTTTCTAGTTTCCTATGAAGCATAAACACAGAAGACTTACATGTAAATCACGTTTGTGATCATCATCTGTATGACCTTGTTCACCTGTCTGCCAATTACCTATTGCAAATGAAAATTGTGATTAGAACAACAAGTGTTCATTAATTTTCCAAATGAATCAGTAAATTATATAGGTAAATAGGCATGGATGATGAACAACATTATTAGTTCCACCATTGAAAACGTTCAGTGTCTACAAGCTACATGCAAAGGAGCACCGGATGATTTTAAATTAACTGTGTAAAAGAAAGAGATGAAATACAGTCATAAAGCAAGATGGTATGCCTAGGAAATTAAAAATTGTAGCTCGAGATGGATTGCAGATCTTTTTCCCTTTTAAGTTCTTAATTATTAAACATTTTCTTCATCACAAAAACAAACACTGCAGTAAATGCCAAAATTTCATGCCATTACCATCACCAATCCCATCCAACTACAGAACATCGAAGGGCTGACATAAATACCTAAAATTATTATTTCCAAACTTCCACTTGAACTATACGTTTGCTATTATGCATGTCCTTCATTAACCTCTAATTACCAAAATGCAGCCCCTCCTTGACCAAACATACAATTACAGACATTACCAAAATTATGAACCTACATATTATGGGTTAAAACTATATGAACAGAAGAGAAACTAATAGGCATTATTAACAAATTTTACTCTGCCATGTTTCTAGTATGACTGGACCCTTTACTTCAATCATGGAAAGAGTATTCCAGCTTCGAACAGCATCGGATCACTCATTCCCAGATGCATGCCTAAATTAGGAACCACTGTATCTCCTAGCAATGCATTCATCCATTCTTGTTCTCAAGGGGAAAACACCATCCCACTCACCATTATGGATATGAAGACCACTATGTCAAGTCATGCACATAATGGGGTAGTCAATAAGAATTACTGGAAAGCCGAATAACTGACTTCATTTTCCTCCAACAGGAAGTCACCTAATAACCATTATCAAAGTCAAATTCCTTGCTCTAAGCGCTTTGAACATATACAATAACTGATACTCTGTCCAAAGGATGGACAAAGCATAAAATAGAGCACAAACTATTGTATGCCTGATAATTCAGAACTTCAGAGTTCCAATTTATAAGTTGCTATCACATTCATAATTTCTATCAAGGGCAAGGTTTCTAGAAGTGGCTGTTTCTAGAAAACTTAGCATATATAACTTCCTCATCAATGGCGAAAACATATAAGCAATAAATCTCTAGAGGGAATTTATGTTTTTCTTCGCAAGCTTTCATTCCAACAATCACTTTAATGTCAGGCAGTCCCTCACAATGATGGATTTTCATCGATTTAGTTTTGACAATAAGCCAATACTGCTAGTATGTAATAAGAAGCCATATTCAAGCAAACTTTAGTACTTTACAAGCACAAATGGAAATGCGGGAAAGCTTGATTGACACATCAGTATGTGAATGTGCACAAGTGTATGCATCTGAGGAATAACAGATTCAAATCATTTATGAACTAAAAGCAAATAATACCAGCAGTATTTTCAGAGAAGAAAAATAAGTTCAAAACAAATGGTTTAATGGCAGCGCCAAAAGAATGGAATCAACCCTAACAAAATTAAAATCAGTCATAAAACGAATAAACATGAGAATGACAGATAGAGGAAAGGATAGTAAAGGAAGAGAATAGAAAACAGTATAAGACCTTGATCTTCCGCGTCATAACTAGGGCCAGTAAGAGCAGGGGCAGAAGAAGCTTTGGAGAAGAAGGAAGGGAAAATACGCGTTGCGCCGCCTGCAATGAGACGGCAAGCAGGATCCACCAGTTTCGAAATCCAACGGCGCCGAGCGTTCTCAGCCGGACGCGCATAAGGGGTGGCGGCGGGCTTTCTCGGCGGAGGTCGCCTCAGCTTGCCTCCGGCACCTCTGTCCTCTCCTCCTCTTCCATTGGTACCCAACGGTGTGATTTCGTCCCTCTCCATCTCTATCTCTCTCTCGCGAGTGAGAAGGCGGACGTAGGGAGATTGAAGTTCGCAGTAAGAAGTTCAAGTGAGGTTAGGTGGTGGGGGACTGTGTGAACAGCCGAGTTACAAAGCGGAAAAGGATCGACCAGCCGCGATGCCGTGCGGTGGGCGGGTCAAGTTTATGTGGGTCCCATCCATTTTAATTTGATACGTTCATGGAGGACTTATGAAAAGTTACGTGTCACAACCGCATCAAAAGAAAATTCTATTTTTATTTTTTATTTTTTGTATCTCATCGTCTAATGTAAATAAATGAAAAAATCAAAAAACATTTGTTCATGAATTATATGTATATTACGGTAAAAAGTAAATTACATTAATTTTTAAAAATTTTGTGAAAATATACTTATATTTACTCTTTAATTTATTCAAAAAAAATTTATAAAAGTATTAATAAATATATATATAATCATAAATATTTTAATTCAATATAATACAAATAATTAAAATATTAAATTAATATTTATAAAAATTTAAAATAAAAATTTAAGGTAATTCTAATTTTTAAAAAGTGAACTTAATTAACTCTACTATAAAAATTAATTAAGAACATTGAAATTGTGTCACCTAAAGTAATAAAATTGTTTCATATAAATATTTTCAAAATTATTAATAAATAATATAAAATATTTAGTTTTTAATAAAAATATGTAAAATTTATTTATATGTTTATAATTCAAGTAATAAATAAAATTATTTTGAATAATTGAGAAAATTTTATAATATTAAAAATTTAAATAACTTCAATTTTTTGAATGAGATAAATGTATATAAAAATACTTGTGCTATGACAAAAATATATACATAATTTAATGAGATTAAGTTTGTATCAAATAATATAAATTATTAAATTTTGCAGATATTTTCAAGTTTGTTAATAATAAATAAATAATATAAATTATCAAATTTAAATGGTTAGGCACCATCGCCATGGATTTCTCACTGCTGCTGTCCCTACAAAGCTGAATTTCTCGTGACGCATTATGCACATCAATCAAGCGGTAGATTATTTTGCCTACCACTACCCAAGCAATCACATTGGAAAAGATATGTGTGTTACTTACACTAGGTAGTGTTGGAAAAGAAAGATTAAAAGAACTTGTGTATAGAAATTTGTGTAATTATATTATTTTTAAGAAGATTTTTATTTTTATTATATTTATTATAAAATATACGATAAATTAATCATAGAAATTATTTTAAACACTAAAAAATTGATAAATAATAATTTTTAAAATTTTTATTATAGAATTACTTAAAATTTTAAATAAAATAAAAAAATAAAAAAATTTATATGTTTTTATATTTTTTTAATATGTCAAACTCTTATTTATAATAAAAATTAAATCAGAGACAACTCTTTAATAGAATTGTGATTTTTTAAAAAAATTATATATTTTTAAAAAAATTATATATTTTTAAAAAAATTATATATTTTAAAATTTAATTTTTAAATTATTTTTCTCCAACAATTCTTCACTTATTTTAAAAATTAAGCATTATTTCTCACTCAGACTTATATATAAAAATAAGTATCTTTCAAATTGAACATACCCTCAATGTAAATATCTAAAAGTATTAATAAATTGATGGTTGAATAAAATATTAATATTAAAAAATGTTACACACATAATTTTATATAATTTTAAATAAGTTTACACAAAATATATTTAAACGCTTATATAATTACGTGCTTTACTTTAAACTTTTCATGAACATGTCCAATAATTAATATCAAATTTTTGCTACGAGCAGCACCACTTCTTATATTCACATAAATAAATTTTTCTTAAACTTTAATTTCATTAAATTTTTTTAAATCTATTAAAAGTTTTACTTGTCCTAAAATCTTTAATATATAAGCAATAGACATTGAATGATAAAATATTCTCTAATATCTATAGCAATTTATTTTCAATCATTGAACCTTTTAACTAGAATTAGTCTTATTAAAAGTTAAGTTTTATTACCAGTGATTCAATTTATGAGTTTTTAGTCCTATTCATTTAAATCCCCTCACTATATATTTAGTGAGTTATTCTTAGTATTTTACTTAAAATTACTAATGATTTATATACCAAATCAATATGTTTAGACATTTGTTGTATATTTCACAAATTTATTTGTGATATCCCTCACAATTTTCTTTGAATCCTCTTGCCCTTACAAATTTTTTTTACAAGTCATCTTATAAGCATATTTACCAAATTATTTACTTAATTTTAAATATTGAATAATTATGATTATAAAAACACATATACCAATTATTATTTTTCAAACTTAATATGACTAAGTATTTGTTTATGGTCTACAATATGCTAGACATATGACTTTATAATTATAGTGTAAAGAAATTATTAGTTTTAGTTGTGGCCACAACACTTTATCTTGTGAATTCTTCAATCATTTTTTCTCTTTATCTATTATTTTACAATATTCCAACTCATGTTCCATAATGGAATAAGTTACATTGTTTTCACTAGTTATTCAATTAATATAAATTTAAATTCTAATCACTTATTGATATTTCTTTTAATATATTTTAAGATTAAATAATATCTTTTAATAACCAATAGTTGACTATTTTATATATCTAGTAACTTGTACATTATAAAATATAATTTATTCTAATACAACATTAATTATATATACACTACAAGATTCCCTATGGCAACAAGACAATCAAATAGTTTATCAACTATAGTTTAATTATTTGTATGAAATTTTATAAGAGATCTTTATCTCTTTTAAAATAAAGTGTTCAAATTTAATAATCCTTTGATAGATTCAAGGATAAACTCTTATTCTGTTATTTAATTTAAGATCAAAAATAATATTTATTTCACAAAATTTTTATATTCACTGCGATATAGATATTTTCTCATTATTTTTACATTAATCAAATTTGTTAATAAATTATTCATCCCATATATAAGTATAGAAATATCACCTTGTTCATTATCATTTTTATGATTTTTTCATGAGACAAATAAATCAATAATTTTTTTATCTAATTAACTATTTAAAATAGTCTTTACTAGATTCTATCATGTTTGAAACAAATTTGCAACTATAAATTCACAAACAATTTATATCGTATTTTTAATAAAATAAAATTTAATAACAAAATATTTTACTAATATGTTATGGTTTCATATAATTTACAATTTGTGCCACTAACATGTAGTTTTGTAAAAACAAGTGTTCAATAATTTCTAACATTTTATGACACCAATAATTTTCATATCATATATTCTTACTAACTAATTAAGTTATGGTAAAAATTTGAAATATTACAAACTTAAATGATGATCAATAATGCACATTTATTATGAATTTCTTATCTTTATATATGCACTAATATAAACCCAAAAAAGATTGATGAGTACCTTATAATTTTTTTTAATAATATTTCACGTACACATTATCATATTATATATTTTGAGTTATTTTAAAAATAATCCAATTTAACATGTCTCCATAATTTTGAAAAGATTACGTATCCATATTTATGTGTATATTTTCTACTCACTTTCGTAAATAAATTTATTTAAAAAATAAATTTAATTATAAAACTATGCACATGTGTTATATTAACATGTAGATAACTAATATAATATTTTCTCTTCATGGCTTTATGGGAATTGTATATATCGTGATTATCATCAACTTTAACAAAAATTAGAATTTTATACAAATAATTATTAATTTAATAATAACAAACACAATGAATTAACGCTATATTAAATTTTATTTATTTATTTTTAATTATATAATACTAAACCACTTACATACAAGTGTATTTTAATTTCATGTTTTCAATAATTAAAAGAGAATAGAAGATGAACATGGACTCTAAAATCTCTTTGACAGTGGAATATCTCCTTCTTCGAGGTTATTTTTTTAAAAACAAATAAAAAAATTATATTCATACAATATTAAGCATTGAAATTAATAAACAAAAAATAAAAATAGAATAAACAAATTTTAAAATTTCTAAAACTACAAAACAAAAAATTAATTCTATAATTTTTAAAATTTTGACTCAATTCCTTGAATACATACTTTCTGCATAGTTATTGCTTCGAAACAAAAACAAACAGAAATTATCATTACAGGGACTTGGATCCAATTAAGAATAAACAAAACCTCGTTCTTTTCTATGAACACATATGACGGTTAATAAATGAAACTGCATACTTTTAACCGTTCATAAATATCAACATTCAACAGCATAAATATCTTTCATTGCTTTCTTATATAGGAATTCACGAAGCAATCTTGTACTTCAATCACAATGATGATAATAGTGTGTCTCAATAAGCATGAACAATTTCCTTGCAGAATTCCATCCATGCCTATTTAACGAAAATAAAATCTTTAACCTATCAAAGTTTTTATTAGAAATATTAGGTCTAACTCTTTTATCAAAATTTGAGTCCAAAAAAAAAATATTACCTAAATTTATAAGGAGCAGAATACTTAAACATCCAACCGATGTAAAATTTCAACACACTCTCTTCATGTTCAGAAATTTCAACACATTTCTTACACGTTCAAAAATGAACATTTAAAACGGAAAGTTTATAGATATGAATATCTGCGAGTGGGCCACATCATAAACTAGAGCAGTCTCTAATATTATATTAAAAATATTGAGCTTAACTCATTTCTTAAAACTCGAGATAAAAGAGAAAAAATTGTTTAAATTTATAAAGAGCACAATATTTAGACATCCAACCGATGTAAGACTTCAACAGTTTCGCCCAAAATGACGTATTGGAATTTTTTCCAATTGATTGTATCGTCATTGACTTATGAAAATTTTCTTTTAGACTCAAATTGTTATAACAATAACTTTCTCCTCCATCCTCAATCTAGTCCGGACAATTGATAAACCACCTTGAATGTATATTTTTGAATAGTCTCCATTTTTTATAAAACAAAAAATATCACTTTAAAATTATTAAAAAATAAAAAAAGATTAAAGATAAAATTGTGTTTAAAAACATGTATAATCAGACTATCTTTAAAGTGATATTTGTTTTTAATATATTTAATGTAAAGTATATAACAAACTATTTTTAAGAGACGTTTAATATATGATAAAATTTTTTATTTCTAAAAATAATGAAAATAATAATTTTTAGAAATATATAAAATGTGTTTGGTTAATATTTAAGATTATTAAAAAAAATTAAATAATATTTTTTGAAAATATTATATTTCTATATTTGGTTATATTTAATTTTTTTTTTTAATTTTTGTACATTTTTCAAAAATACTCTTTATTCTATGAGAGAGAATGTGAGAATAAAGAAATGGCATAAAAGATAAAGTGATAGAAAGTATGAAAGAAAAAGTGAGAGAGTAAAGAAAAAAAGAGACGAGAGAAAGTAATTTTTTTATTTATTATTATTATAATTATGTTATCAATAAATAGTATGTTAAAGTTTTTCAACCTAATAGAAAACTAGGATTCTCACCCTTCATGTGGGAATCATTTTATGAAAAAATTGTTAAAATATTATTTTTGGAAATCCTAGTTTATTGGGAATAAATTGTTTAAAACTTGTATCAAACATTATAATCCTACTTTCTCATATTGAATTTTTAAAAAAAAATTATGTACCAAACACTTTTTAAATATCCAGAAATTCACAGATAACAATTTTTACAATCGTTTTTATAGAATTATTTGAAATTTTAGACAAAATAATAGAAGAAAAATATTGATATATTTTTATGATTTTTTTCAATTTGTCAAATTTTTATTTACAATAAAAATCTGATCAGACACAGTTTTTTAATATAGTTATAATTTTTTTTTAAAATTATAACTTTTTAAAAAGATTATATATTTTAAAATTTAATTTTTAAACTATTTTTCATATCTATGATAATACTTTGTTATTGTGATGATGAAGTGGGAAGTTTTAACAGAAACAGCATTGAGGTTCAAAATTATATATCTATCGCGGTAGCTCCTGCCATTGACTGCTTCTGCAACTCTCCAAGCTAAAAGAGAGATCAATGGCTCTTAATTATGGCTTGACTGTTCCAGCAATGTCAACATGTGGTGATCTCCTTTAAAAGGAATTTCTGTCTTTATGGGATTAGAGGGATTTTTTTTTTATCGAATTTTTCTATAGTTTTAAATGAGCTGAGTTAACCCTAGGCTATAAAAGCCACTAGGTGTGGTCTAGTGGTGAGAGGGGTGGGTAACTTAGTAAGAGGTCTTAGATCTCGCTGTAAGCTCCACTAGTCCCAAGTGCTTATCCAAGCGAAATGCTTGGTTGTTTCCTAGTAGCTCTCAACGTTTATACATACCTAAGGATCAGAAGAGCAAAAATTTGAAAAAGCGACTTTTGGGAATGGAATCTTAAAGCTATATCAATTATAGAGAGCGTATATTCTAATGCAGAATGCTAAAAGAGCCCGATGGCCGATAGACAAAGATTTCTCATTCGCAGGTCCATGAAGGAATATGGAAGAGTGTTTTGTTTCCAAGGGCTTCCAAATATCATCAACTTAACTGATGTCAACATTTGACAATTCACTAATTTTCCAACTTTCTTCCTCCCTACTTGCCAAGATATATTGTAAATTGTCACCATCCTTGCAATTTCAAAAGCTGGATTGCAGTGGCTTAATTCATCGCAACATAAAATAAACACAATTTCTCCATTTCTTCCACCAGTAACCCAGGCAGCCACAACACTTTGACATAAAGATGATTCAATTTCCCTTGGATGTATTTACAGTTAACAGACCTTTAAATTTTGCCATGAAAATTAAGAATTTCCTGATTCCAAATAGACTTAAAAAGTACAATTAAGCCTATATCTAATGACTGGTATCTATCTAATATTAACCCAAGTCAGCTTGGCATGTCAAACTTATAATTAAGAACTCAACACCTATGTCCACCCTTGTTTATATATGCTTGGGGAGTAATACTTCAGAGTTCAGAACTATATAAGAAGCTATCCGAAATCACAACAGTGAGATATATTTAACACATTTATCAAAAGGACAGGGAAGGGAAAAATGCCCACCATTTTTATTACCTATTGTACTACTACATGAATCTACATTTTATACCAGAGTGGGCGAAATCATTGCAACTACTTTCACCGGCCAAAAATTACAGGGTTAAGGAAATATAAACAAGGTTAGGCAGTCATATCACGGGCGAACTCCATGATACGCAACTTAAGAAGCCGCGGCTAGGGGAGGTGGTGCAGGAGTAGCTCCATGGAAAAAACGGGGAGGTTTTTCAGAGCTGTCTTCTTCCACTACATCATCCTCTTCTTCTTCAGCATCCCAAAGGAAATGAGCGTAGGATGCTAGAACATAACTGCAACAACAAAGTAAAGCTTGGTTAATTCACATAATGACCTGAGCAATGACTACTCATAGCCTCCTTTGCATATAACAGAAATTGTTATGCAAGATCGTTCCAATAATTTTAGTTTGTCCTCACTATACATAAACCAACAAAGAATGATTCTTACCAATCATCTGGGGCGGCTTTAACTGCTTGATCAAAATAAGTCTCAGCTCGAAAAGCATCCTTCTGGCCCTCCCATATCAAGTCTGCGTACATGGATAATACGTTTCCATCATTTGGATTAGCCAAAATTGCTCTGCCACAGTACTCTTCTGCTTTAGCATAGTCTGCACGAACCTGTCATCATACCAAATCAACATAATTGGACAAAAAATATAACCAAGTACTAGTTATACGGATGGCTGCTAAGAAAGAAGAAAAAACACAAAAAGATGCTTCTTCGTTTGAAACTTTGTCAGTAGTTATGTGTAATGTTTCAGAACTCTAAAAAGTTATAGCCCCTTTTAGCAGTTAAAAAGATTTGACAGAAAATTATTGAAAATTTAATCTCACTTAAGAAAAAATTCAAAGTATACAAAGAAAGATAAAGATCCTTCATAAACTCATTTCCTGAGAACGCAAAAGAAAAAAAGAAACACAATCGCTGAACACGCAGCAGAACATACGACAGACAATGAGCAATGGAATTATGATCGAAAACAGGACAGAATAAAATAGCTTAAATTTCTCCATTTGTGTTTTCTGAATTATATGAGGGTAACCGAGAAAAAATCAAGAAATTGCCCTCGGGAAAAGATAGAAGAACCAACAGAAATTTCAACATACCTCTTTTAAGTACTTTGCGTAGTTGCTGAGAAGAAGTGGATTCCCTGGATTGGCTTCGATCATTGTCTGGTAATACATGTCCACACTATTATTCCCATGATTTGAATCCCAGAACCCGGAACGCCCACCATCTCCGTTGTCCGACCCACCGCCTCCACCTCCACCTCCACGACAAATCCTTCCACCCCCACCACCAATCTCACCTCCAACTAGAACACCCACCGGCTCATCATCCTTGACGCCAACCTCACACTCTTCGTCCAACTCAGAGAAAGAAAACAGCTCACGACCAAAGGATGCCGTTCTCGAATAAGCACTAACCCCCTTCTCCACCCTGCTCTCCTCCTCGTCTTCAACTGAAAGCCCACCAAAGAGCTGGTTGAAAGGTTTCTTCTTGGGCACAGAGAGGTGCCGGAGATCCGTCTCCGACAATGCCCGGGTCATTTTCTTCACGGAATCGTCCATCCACGATAAGGAGCTCGACGAAGCCGACAATGTAATCGAGCGATTTCTTGTAATCTGATGAACTATTTCAGGTTCGAGAGACGAATCCTTCGAGTGGGGATGCCATGAATTCAGAATCGGCGTCGATGAGCTTCGTAGCAGCATCGTTATCTTCCAGAAATGGGATCTGCTTTCTCTGAAACCCTAAGAATCAACGCTTCCAGAGGGAAATTTAGGGAATGCGAATCTCCTCTTCTCTAAGAAACCTAGCTTGGAACTGGGGAAGAATATGGTGGCCTGTAAGTGATTTTTATATTGGAAGAAAGGAGGGCCACTAGAATTTATCTCAGCCGTTGAATATTCATCAAGTGGACGCCTTGGTAATTCTGTCTTCTAGTCACCGTTGAAAGGCGGCTTCTCTCCTCGCATAGTCAAATTAACGCGGGACGGAGCGATGCAATAATACCTGGTCCCACTTGAGTACGGTGACGTGATGTGGGCCCCGTCTGGAATCGCAGATTCAAAGTACAGTGGGAATTAACGGTCTTGATGAATTCCATCACGTGATTTCCGTCCATATATATCGTTCATTACAAATCATGCAGTGGTCTGAGAGAGAGAGAATGAAAGATCCAAGATTTTTCCGCGGGTTTTAGCTCCCGCCGTAAAAGCACTTGAGATTTCGCGATATTAACGAATCTGCCACTTTAGTCTATGAATGGCCGAGTTGGATTGTGGCGGACCCCACTACGTGACACCAGAGCAAATTGATAACTTCGAGTGGAGCCCATGGTTCGATTCAACGGTGAGACCATGAGCCTTCGTGTCGTGGTCATCGGGTTTTGGGTTGGCTATTACTTGGCTCAGCCCCTCTGGTCAGATTATAGTGGGTCCCGATCCCGATTCTTGTCAGAGCAGAGCAAGTGGGAAATATGAAGGACGAGGGCGATATTGTCATTTACTTTCAGGCACTCTCGCTGAGATATTTTACCTCCCGTCTTGCCTTACCTTTTATAGGCATATTTTAACCATATGTAGGAGATTTTCTTCTTCGACTTACACATGCAGAGATATTTGGGCAATTATTTAGGCATATTATTTTAATGTCTTATTTTAAAGTCATGCTTGATAGATATTATAATCATATCTTTAATAATTATTATAAAATCATAAATGAAATTTAATGATTACATTTTAAATATTAATAAGAGTATCTTAAATTTAAATTTCAGTAAAATTTATAAATGTTAGAATGATAACTCCATTTAAAAGTTAGTTATTAAACTTTGACAAGATATTATCTTTGGGTAAAAGAATTCCTTAAGATCCTTGCAATTGTTTATATTGTGAGTTTGAATTCTTCTACTATGAAGAAATAAAGAATTGGTGTTGATCTCAACTCTCATAGTAGAAATCTTGTAACACTTAATTTTTTGGATGAATCTTAGTGTATTTTTTTTATACCGAAAATAAGTTTTAAATTAATTTTTTTTATTAATTATTCACACCCTTTGTGGTTAACCTTCACTCCAAGTCATCGATAGACTCTCACATTCTTTGCTCTACATTATATATAAGAGTTGGTATTTGGTACACCGATAGTAAATAATTTTTTATTCACCAGCGATGTTCAGATCATGACACGTAATAAAAATAATTTTAAAAATTATTATTCTTGTCACATGTCACAATTTGAATATCGCTGGTAGATAAAAAATTGTCCACCGTTAATGGACCAAATATTTTTTCAATTGTCACCCAAATTTAAATTTTAGATAAATAAAAGAGATAGTTTAATAAAATTACTATTTAATAAAAATAAAATTTATTAATTTAAATGTAAATTTTATACTATATTTTTACAGGTAATAAAAAAGCTATCAATTTTGTACATAAGAAATCGTGTTTTATATATTCAAAATTTAAAAAAAAAAACTATTATTGAGCATAGGAAACAAATATAATATGTATGAGGAGATGGTTAGACCGGTAGTCATTTTTCTTAGCATCAACACTAAGTATTAAATTGTTGAACATGAAAGATTCCATTATATTTGGCTCCTTATGGTTCGATGCTTTCAAGGGCCTCACAAATGTATATTAATTATTATATATTTAATATCAACATCAAATATTAATAGCATAAAAAAATCATATGGAGTCCAACTTGTAATTGTGATGTTAATTAACGAAGAAAGAAGCTCTGAAGTCTCCATTTTCAAGGCACTATAATGTCAATGTAGACATCAGTGTTAAATCAAATACAGCTCACTTTGTTCTCCACCACCTCGCAGCCCTCCAATAGGAAGGGAAAACTACCCTACAAAGCTTGATTGTTAGTGTACTTGGCTTTGGCGTTTTCAACATGTCTTTTTCCTCTTTTCCTTATTGTGCACCATATGTGGGGTTTTCTTAATTATTAATTAGTGCAAGTTGATAAATCATTAAGGTACAGTATCCTTCTTTATGTGGATATTTTTTATGTAGGAAAAAATTAAGAACCGTACAAAATTACACTTATTTAGCTAAATGTAATGTATTCGATTACACTATGCGGTAAGCGAGAGGGTGTTTGTGTCTGATTAAGTCTAATATTCTTTTAAAAACGTGGTGCAGGTTGAAGTTTCATTAATTGGAGCTTGAAAAAGTTTAGCCTCCAATTATTTTTATTAAGAAAAAAAACCTCAAAAGATGGGGAATTATTTTTTGATTTGACTCCAAAAAACTCAGTGCATGAGACTTTTATATTCTAATAGTGTTTAATACTAAGAATTTTTAAAGATTCTTAAAAAAACGAGGCAGATTTTTTTTTCTCAGGTTTAATATCATACATAAAAATTAATTTCTAAATTTTTTTTATTTTTAAAAATAAAAATAAAAATAAAAATTATGAAGATTTTTATCATTTTATTTTCACTTAAATTTTAAATTTTAAATTATAAGCTCTAACTTTTAAATCATAAATTTTAAACTCTAAAACGTAAATTTTAACCCTTCAACTTTAATTCTTAAATTCTAAATATTAAATTTTAAATTTTAATTTTTAAACTCTAAATAAAAAATATTATTTTTTTATTCACTTTTTTAAATTTTACTATTTTATTTATCATTCTTTTTATTTCAATTTTTTAAAAAAATACTTTTAAAAAAATAATTATATTCTCATAAATGTTTAACTAAATTTAAAAATAAAAATTTGATGATAGGCTATGTTTGGTAAAAATAGTTGATAAGTTAACTGAAAGTTTAAAAGTTAGTTGAAAACTTGAAAACTAATTTTTAACTAAAAGTTGAAAACTGTTAAGTTAACTTATTAAATTAAAAGTGTTTGATAAAATTAGCTATTGAATTAGCTGATAAATATAAATGACATAAAAGGACATATATAAAATTTATCATTTTTTGTTAGTAATTACATTTCATTATGTAATCTAAAAAAATATAAAATAAACATATCATCTAGAGTCCCACAATAAATTAGCAATATTGTTGCGAATCTCTTTCATCTCAATAGATGCCTCTAAATTTTTATTTATTGTGTCACTATTAATAATATCTGAAAATTTATCATAGAGTATATAATTTGAATGTTATTTGAACATAGTAAAAATAATGTTATCTTGTGAGTTGCTGCGGATATAATTATGTAATACAAATGCTACCATTATAACATCAATTTGAGTCTAAATATTAAATTGAGGCATTCGACTAAGTATCTTCCATCTTTTCTTCAATACTCCAAATGATCTTTCAATACAATTTTGAAAAGATGAATGTACATGGTTGAATACTTCTTGAGCATTGGTTGGGGCCTATTGTTTAAATTGAGATTGACCATATCTTATCTTAAAATAAGGCACCAAATATCCTTATTTATCTTGATACTATGCATATTTATGGATATAAAACTAGATGTTCAAAGGCAAGGAGAATTTATCAGTTTCTTAATAAAAAAGGTAGAGTCTGTATGCAGATATGTGAGAGGTGGAGGTGTTTGTGAAATAGATGGATGGGAAGCTGTCTTCATTGGTGGATGAACATTCAGTACTGAATCATTTTTCCCAATGGTCAAAGCAAAAAGTAGATGCACTTAGGGAAGCTGTTTGTAACCACTGAGGCCATCTCCAATGAAGGTTACTCAAATTTTATTGGGTTCTTTAAATTTGACATATGTCTACGATGGCAAGAAGAGAGGCAAAGATTTTAAACACCGTAATTTCTATAAGCAATGATGCTTAAAATAAAAAATAATTATTTAATTATGGGATCCACTTAAGCTCCTAAAGAAAAATTCCATGGCTGCTGATGCTCTGAGAGCAGAAAGCAAAAAGCAGATGCACTCTGTTATACGAGTATAATAAGCACTTTGAAGGAATTTATTATGAATTTTCCAAGTGGGCACAGCCAAAATATAGACGCAAATTTGTCCAATTTAGAGAAATATTTTATATAAATTGAAAAGTGTAAAAATGTAGCGGCACAAGAAAGATTGAAAAAAAAGAAAAAAAATAACCTGTTGTTTTCTCTTTTGCTATGTGATTAATGATCGTTGGTGTTCTAGTCCAATAATTTTAAAATAAAAATTCACCGACTTTCATCTGCTTGTGTCGTTTGAACAATAGGAAAAAAGTGTCCGTTAGATCTGCAAAATAAGAAACTGTGTTAAAGACTACGAGAACTATAATATTAGAATTTAAATAAAATAATAATAAAAAATATATATAAAAATTATAAATTAATAATTATACGTTATTTAAAATAATATATAATAAAAAATTATAATTTATTTAACTAAATTTATTTATCAAATACTTTTAATTTGATTAAATAAATTTATAAATTAGTCAAATATGTTATAAGTTAATTTATTAAATTTATCAAACATATTTATAATATAATAAATTATTTTTTAAAAATAAAATAATAATTAAATTTATTTTAATTTTAATAATTTTATTTTCAAATTTGAATAAAATTTTACAGAATCAAAACGCCACCTCTCTTCTAACTTCCTCGTCGGTTTGGTTCCTGAGAAAATTGATAGCGTAAGGTTCTGGTTCATCTGTTGATTTAAGATGCTGTGTTACCATTTGTTTTCTATTTTGATCACTCACAAAAGATGATTTAAAGGGAGAAGTTTTTTAAATTTAGAAATATAATCAGGTAAGGAGCAAGGTAGGGAGGTATGATGTGGGTCGAACTATTGGCGAAGGTATATTCGCTAAGGTTAAATTTGCAAAGAACACAGAGATAGGGGAGAGTGTGGCTATGAAGGCGATGGCTAAGATAACCGTTTTCAAGCACAAAAATGGTTGAACAGGTGCTACTTTGGATTTTGGAAAAAGCTTATGTTCCTAGTACACTGTTGATAATCTTCATGTTTCATCTCTGGTTCAATTTATTATAAAGTTTTTGAAACCCTTGAAAACATCAAGTTGTCTGATCTTTTGTTTTTCCTCTTTCTGAAGTCAGATGTTTGAAAATGCTTAACTTTTTCTTAGAATGGGGAGATTCAGTCCCTAATCATGTTCAGGTTGGTGTTCATACAAATGTATGGCTTCCTTCGACTGCTGAATAGATAGCTAAAATCATAAGCATAAGGTCGAAGATTTCATGAACTTTCCCAGTTATCTTCAAAAGATTCTTCTTTATATATATAAAATAAATCAACAAATTGTTTGTCTGGGAAACACTACATGGTAAATGAATGAATGCACTGTAGGCGGTTCAGTTCAGATATGCATGGCAATGCTAGTGCATAAGTGTGATACAATATTATGTCTATGTACCTCCAATAAATTCAGCAAAATGTGTTCCCCATGATTATTTTGCCTTTTATGGTTCTTATGTTTCATCTGCAATCAGAGGCTTCTATTTTAGTGTGCTTGACTATGCGTTATGACAGAATAATGATGTGTATTGTTATTGATCCTGGTTCTATCCTACTCCATGCTAAGCTTTTCTAACTTGAATCCTGTTTCAGCTTAAAAGGGAGATATCCGTTATGAAGATTGTTAGGCATCCTAATATAGTTAGGTTGCATGAGGTATGTAAAATCACATCATTGAATGTACATCATATTCCATCCCTCACATTGTTCTCAAATTTTAGGTTTTGGCCAGCCAGACCAAGATTTACATAATTCTTAGAGTTTGTGATGGGAGGAGAACTATATGATAAAATTGTAAGTATTTTTGTGTTCTTAAGTCAAGGGAACTGTTAGAGCTTATATCTTCTTCACTTATTTTAAAAATTCCCAAGTCTAACCATTTTAAATCAGTAAGCATTGATGACGTGCCAATATGCTAATTTTAAAGATTGGACTAGTGTTCTGCAGATGGTAAATTGTGTTTGTTGTTTATGTTTTCGCCTTTTCTGGACCTGTATGTTCAGCAGGGAAAGCCTTCTGAAAATGAATCTAGGCACTACTTTCAACAACTTGTAGATGCTGCTGCTCATTGTCACAGCAAGGGTGTGTTCCATAGAGACTTAAAGGTGACAGACAATATATGGTGTTATTTATGTTCTCCCTGTAATACATATCTTGCATATCTCGTTTTCATCTTGATCAAGTTTGCTTTTTTGCCTTTTATAGCCTGAAATTCTTCTGCTTGATGATTATGGAAATTTGAAGGTTTCTGACTTTGGACTGAGTGCATGGAGTAAGCAGATAAGAATGAACTCTTTACAGATAAAAAGGAGAAGACAAAATATAATTATTATATTCTACTGGCATTTTTAATTTACAAGATAAGTTCTCTTTTATCAATGCCTTCACTCATATATCTCCCTTCTCTTTCTCTATGTCTCGCTCTCTTCAGGGTGTTGGCTTTCTTCCCACCACAAGTGGAACCCCAAATTTTGTTGCCTCTGAGGTAAAATTGGTTATACAAATCTGATGCCATCTACAATTGTTTCCTTAATCGTTTGCTTCTTTAGTTGGTTGATTCAGTTGTTTGTTTTGATAAATAATACTCAGTATCAACTTTGGTAATGGCAATTCATTTATGGTGTGAGAATTCTTGTCACCTTTACAATTAATGAATCAGTGTTGATGAAATAGATCAACATTTGAAGAGAAGACCCTCCTAGTTATTCTCTGTAGAGCCTTTTGTGGTAGGAGGAGAAAGAAAAGAGAGGGCGGTGTATCATTTTGACCTGTTGCGTGTTTCTTCTAAACAATTGAATCACGACTGAAGATAAATTTGCTTCTTTGTTAATTTCATGATGCACATTTTTTTTATGTGTAAGGTGCTCAGCAATTTGGGTTATGATGGTGCAGCAGCTGATGTTGGTCATGTGGAGTCATCCTGATGGTTGGATATCTTCCTTTTGAGGAGGCAGCCCTCCCAACCCTGTATGAAAGGGTAGTCTGCCTTTCCCTTTAAATCTTGAAGTAGAGAAACAAGTTTAATAAGAGAGCTAGAAAGAAGAGAGTGGTAAATGGAGAATGAAGAGAGAAAAAGAGATGAGTGGAAGAGAACTTTATATTGTAAATTTGTAATTAATCCATCAATACAAAGTATCAGTAACTAATTTTAAATACTATAAGGCTTATTTACATTTTCAATCTGAAACTAGTCCTAAAACTATGAAAATTAGTCTCTGAGATAAATATTGAACAAGGATATAAAACCTACCTAATAATTAAGAAAAATAATAACAAACCTTGAATAAATAAGTTTCGTAACTAATACAGGAACAAAAATGAATTGCTAAGTCAACACAAAATTCTTATGATGACAGTAAAATTGCCCAAATTGAAGAAATAAATCCTTACTGAGTTTATTTGTATATCATCCTTACTCTAAAGAAGCTTGGTTTACTGAAAACTCCATTGATCCTGTTGTCTCTCTGAGAGACCTTGTGGTCTTTTCTGAGTGGACTGAATGTTTATCGTAGAAGCATCTAGTGCTGCAGATTCACAAGCAGCTATTAACTTCTTTTTTTGTTGTTGGTGTTGTTTACTTTCAATGTGTACATCAGTGGTGCAGAATTCACTTGCCCATTCTGGATTTCTGCTGGGGCAAAGACAGTAATACATAAAATACTTGATCCAAATCCTAAAACAGTGAGTACATTTATTAACCTTATTTTACATTACACAGTAATTCCTCAGATTACCATTAGTGAAGATCGGGTGCCTTTGGTAGCATGTATTTGTTTATGTGATCCAGTGAGTAGTGACCGAAAGGGGCAAGTTGTTGCTACTTGTGACACTAATATATTTAAACCCAGGTATTGCAAATAGCTTTTCTTTGTCCTTTTCCATTTTGGGGTCATAAATTGCAAATAAGTTAAAGACGTACTTAATTGAAACTGAGATAAGCAAAATAAGTTCTTCTCGACAAAGGATTTTGCATCTGTTAATATTCATTTGACAGTTACATTGCCTATGTCCTTTTTTGTTTTTGTTTAAGGACATACGATTTTTGCTGAGAGTGAAATAATTGCTTCTTTTTTTTCTTTAATATGTACATTTGTATATATTTCTGCTTGTATGTATATTCTCTTGGTTTATTTATGTTTATAAAGGTAATAATAAAGTCTTGCACTTATTTGCCCAATATTTTCATCCGATAGTTGCTACATCTTTAGAAATTTAATATATTTTTCTTAATAAATTTTGGTATAAAGGCAGCGTAATCAAATTGAAGAAATAAGAAAAGATCCTTGTTTTAGGAGAAACTATGTTCCTGTAAAACTCAAGGAAAATAAGGAAGTGAATTTGGATGATGTTTGGGCCGTTTTTGATGAAATTGAGGTTTGCTGTTGCCCTTGTACTCTTGTTTAATTTGCAAAAGCTAAAATCTATTTTGCTAATTTTTCTTATGAATCTAGTACATATAGATAAAGGGGTTTGCTTCAAATACAAAGCAAAAATACAAATGTTTGATATGTAAATTAACAAGAGAAGAGCTTGGAAATGTGAAAAAGTTCCTGAAGACTATCATACCGGATGGCTGGAAAATGGCAATATATATATATATACATGGTTGAAATAGGTTTTCTTGGCAATTTTAATTCTTTTGAGGACTCTGCCGAATTTCTGAAATGCTACAATATGTAACCAAAGCCTTAATGATATTTGAAAATCAAATAAAGTGAACAGCATAATAAAGTGAACAGCGTATGTATTATCTAGTTTATATTTATATGCACACTAGTGGTATTTTGGTCTAATGGAATGCTTCCACTATTTCAATTTTATTGTGGAGGATTAGAACATGCACGGAATTTCTATGCTTCTGCATTACTTAATTAGTTTATATTCTTTATAATTAACAAATGTAAATGTGTCCAATAGTGCCAAAAATGTATTGCTATGTGGACAGGACATATGCATAGTTGAATACACCCTATTAGATTTACTACCTACAAGATATACCTGGTTGCAGTCCCTCAATTATCGTTTTTAGCATTTAAAATGCTGCATTTGTGATTCAACATCTGGCATACATTAGATTCACTGTTCTTAGATAGTTGGTGATTTTCGCTGTTTGCCAGGACCGTTACATAGCTGAACAGTCAGCAAATACTTTTGATAATGAATGCATTTGAGATGTTAACCATATCACAAGGGTTGAATCTATCAGCATTGTTTGACAAGCATCAGGTATAATATTTTAAGACTCTTTTTCAAGTTTGTCTGTTGCATTGTCCCAAACCTTATTCTTTTGCTGTCCTAACAGGATTATGTAAAGCGGCAAACTCGTTTTGTTTCCCGTAAACCAGCTAAGGTTATAATTTCCTCTATTGAAGCTGATGCAGAGTCAATGGGTCTTAAGGTTCATTCTCGTAACTACAAGGTATCATTTCGCGTGTCTGCTTCTACTCTTTAATGTATGTTGGATTGCACAACTGTCCCCAGAGCTTAGGCTGATCGGAAGCAGTATTGTGGCATAACAATCACAAAATTCTTGCATCACAAGCAGAACTTATAATGCAATTTCTGCCACCACCCTATTGTAATCTAGGTCAATGCTATCTTTGTTTCAATATCTAGCATTGTTGAATTGTTTTTCTTTTCTTTTGGCAGATTAGGCTTGAAGGAGTATCTGCAAATAATGCTGGACAATTTGCAGTGGTCTTGGAGGTAACTTGTTTTTGCATTTTGTTGGTTTTGTTACTGGCAGTATGGAGACCTGAATTTCGTATATATGAAATAATCTTCTCATTATGTGAAAAGGTCTTTGAAGTTGCACCGTCCCTTTTCCTGATAGATGTTCGGAAGGCTGCAGGGGGATACTCTTGATTATCACAAGGTTAGCTTCTATACCTTGATATGTCTGCACTTTTTTGGGCATTGTGGGAAGGGGTTCCTAGGCTGAGCACCGTCCCCTCCCAGGGTCTGGGCAGGCTTCTGTACACCAGGCCTAACAAATTCATATATTTACATTTTGATGGCCCGATACTCTTTCCAGCTATACCAAAAGGGAGAAGGACCTTGCACATTCTGGCTTTAAATGCTCGTGTGTGTCTGTTTGCGCACACATGTAAAGTGATTGCTTCTACAAGTGTCCCATAGGAACACATATGACACCCTAAAGTATGGTGTATTTCTGTTTCTGCGGTTTTAGGCGTGTCTTAAAACATTACAACCTTCTACCCCGATGTAAATGTATATGGTTTTTGCAAATCTTTTGCTTATCAATTCAACTGTTCCATACACCAAATTTTTTACAATTCTTTAGTCTTCTATCATTATCTGTAAGTCAGTAGCATCACATGTTTTATTTATTTTTATTCTGAAGTTAATGTAGCAGCTGGTATTTGATGATTGACTGTAGCGGTCAGTAGCAACTTGGGAGTGAGTTGGATCAGGATTGGTTTAGACTGAGTGGAAATGCAAAGTCCACTATAAGTTATGTACAAATTCTATTATCTATTCCGACATTAAGTTCTGTTGCTGCCAAACACACACACACATATTTGTATTTATATAATTTGATAGTAACATTTTTGTTCTTTTGCAGTTTTACAATAATCTTTGTGCCAAACTTGAAAACATTATTTGGAGAGCGGCAGAGGCGATGTCGTATGCTTAGACAAATGACTTGCTGAATGAGTTCTTGTGGGTGTGATGAAAATCGTAATAGAAATTAAAAAGGGCATTAAAATATGGTTGAGTGACTATTGTATGGACTCGGAGTCACACTAAGCAAGATGGAGATGGACATAAAATAAAATAAAATTTACTTTTAATATGTTTACATGTTGATTTAATGTATGTATTACTTAGAATTTTGTATGGTATATTGTCAGAGTGAAAGTATTCTTGCATTAGAATATCTAGCTGTAATGTGAGCAAGCTCAAGTGTCAGGATACAAGCAGGTTTGATTTCTTTCGTCCTCTCCCTATACAATATCTTTTGGAAAAAAATATGTGAACAAGCGGGAAAGTGAGAAATAAAATTACAAGCAAAGATTACACTTCCAATCCTAAACCATAAATACCAAGCTTTATTTGGTTTACACCAAGAGTATCTCTCATTCGATTAGGGAGAGACTAATTTAGAAACTTTTTTTAACTGTATTTTTTTAATAACATTGCTTCAAAGATTGAATCTAGAACAAAATATTTAAAGAGCTCGAGTCTCTTCTACTCGGACCAGCACTTGTTGGTTAAATAGTGTGCTTTTGTCAGCATAAATTAATGGACCCTTCTCAAGATAAAGGGACCCAACATAATTCAAGACAGATATGCTCATTCCATCTGATCTGATCTAGGTTTATTTTCCTAGTACTTGTTCATGGCGTCACAGTTGTAGCTTTTTTTTTTCTCTCTCTCTCTTTCGGACACAAAGGTTAGAGTTATAACAAGGTACAATTGAAAACGTATCTGAAAGATTACAGGAAAATAAAATTATGTGGAATTAGTTAAGCTAAAATAAAGTTGTGTTATTGAGAATGAGAAGAGCCAAGAATGTAACAGTTATTTGAATAACATTACTTGCCATTCATGAAAGACAATTTAGTGGCGAAGCCTGTTTTGTTGCTAAAGCACGGCCCACGGGTTAGAAAGCACTCAGAGAAATTCTTGATAAATGGGATACATAAAAAGTAAGCAAATTAAATCAATAAAAAAACTAAACTAAACTTATAATGATGTAAATATGTATTCATAATTAATTTATTCTACTTAAGAATTTCTCAGCTTTATATTACACCAACTGATTAAACATGTCAGGTGTGCCTTCCCTTCTAAATTTTTCATGCTAAAACGATTTCCCATGTTATAGAAGGCAACAATGAAACCATAAACTTTTGATTTGTGACCTAAAAAGCTGCTCCTTCCAATGTTCTATCACAACAACCAAATATTCATTATTCAACTTGAGTCTACACCCTACACCACTACACTTCTAAATCAAGTTTGTTAGGTGCTGACTGCCATTAGAGAGAGAGGGGGTTGTCAATTTTGGTACATATCCCACACAGTTATACTATTCTCTCACGCTCAAGACACTATTGTATCCTAAAGGCTATCAACTTTTCAAGGGTCAAAGAACTTGTTACCGCATTTGCATTTCCATGACAGAGGATAGTAGCCCTCATCTCTCTGATCTGATGATGCCCGGTTTCTGTGACCATCTCTATGGCGTGGAGAAATAACTAAAGCAGCTTTGCAAGGCTTGCAGCTTAGGCATTTGTTAAAACACCCAGGAGGCTTTGACCCCAATATTAACTTCTTTTGCTGCAGACCCCTGAGTTCTTTTGTTGAAGCTGATCCATCTGTCCAAAAGTTAAGCCAACAACACACGAAAGGTAAATCCAAGAGAACCCTTCTTGTTAGTATAGAAGCATTTTGCCATTGATGGCTTGTTTTTACCTGAATTAGAAGGAGAGAATGTGAGAGAAATTATGAGAAACAGAATGAGTGAAGTCTTTAACCCATTAGGATGTATATTTGGCGAATCCATCAGTCCATAAATCCAGCAAAGAAGTGTGAAATGGGAAGAAATGGCTATGGGCAATAGTAAGGATGACGAGGAGGATTTGGTTTTGCTCACTGATTCGTACAATGCATCTCGTAAGTTTTTAAGGGTTCCAGCAAAGGACCTTGGTTTTGTTCGAAGTTTTTGTTTTCTTAGCAATAGCTGCTCTGACTTTAGGTTTTCAGGATGATTGACTGAAATCACGGTTTCTTTTCATCTTTTGCTGGCTGAATTGACTACCCTATGCTACCTTTTAGAATTATTGAAGTACTATTCCATCTTTTCTTTGTCACTATACGGGGACTGGCTAAAATTTTTTGGTCATTGCCTTTGCCTCTGCCTCTCAATATTACTATTAAATTTACAAGTTTAGAGGCAGTGTTTATTTACTCTATGAAACAAATTCAACCAACCAATTCAGACTATGGTCAACTGCATCAATATTTGCTGTATATAACCATTTCATTGAATGAATGCTGATTTCTTAGGCTTTCCATTATTCTTGTTCATACCTGTATTGTTTCCTGCATGCCCATTTCACTAGTGTGCAAGACCTTCTTAGTTATCCTCCATCAATTTCGGCTTGATTCTTAGTGATGGTAAGTCAATTCTAGAAAACCCATTTTAGGGACAACTTGCTGTAGTTGAATCAATGATTCAAGGGCTCCATTTTACTTGTTTAATGTTGGGTCTGATTTTAATAATTATCCAACCTGCTCTGACCAAGGAAACCAAATTTGTCTCCATTAATCAGGTAAAGGGTTTAACCTCCATCTAGCTCTGGGTTTGTTTATTCATGTTTCTTCTGCTGAAAACTGCAAAAACACGCTCCAAGATATACACAGATGACTAGATGCTATAGATTTTGAGTAAATATGATACATATAATATTAACGATTGAATTGTCCCATAACTGATCCTTTTTCAAATTTATTTGAGAGCGGAGTGGAGAGAGAGCGAGTCAACATTGATGCAGAGAAATATTATATTTGAAAGTGGATGATAAACATAAACCGCAGAGTCTAGTCAGAGAAACGTAATGAAGGAGGAAGGGGGTGAGAGATACCTTCCGCTAACTTGAGAAGCACAAGTCAGTAGTGGTGTCATTTCAATGTTCTTTTGTGTTACCACTTGTTTCAAATTTTCAAAGAACACCGCAACATCGAGAACAAACTACACATCTCTGCTCATTCATTCATGTTCAGCTTTAGTCGTAGTGATTTTGTATTTGTGTATATTTTAAAAATAAAAATAACATATTAAAACATATTTTTTTTCTTAAATTTATTCACAATTAAAAGGGAAGAAAAAGAAAAGTAAATGGTGAAGGGAAATCATATTCAGATGTGAGATGTCAGGGTTCAGAAGAGCCACATGACAAAAGCACACTAATATCATAGGGTAGGGCTGGCAAAAGGCAGGAGTAGTTAAAGACAGCGAGAGAGTTGTCTGTTGCGATCTGCAAAGTCCACAGAGTGGGTGCAGCAGGTTTCTGCGTTTTACTTAGGCAAAGTGTTACCTTTTTTTGAGCAGTACAATACGGTCACTCCATGGGAGAATACTATGACTATCAGCAGTAGCAGCAACCTTTGCTAACCATCCTTTTCTTTAACAGACAGATTTTCTCACACCACAAGTCTCACTACTCACTACCCTATCTTGTTATTATAGATTCTTACATCAATTATGAAAGAAAGCTGATGATCTAGTATAAGGATTCTTCTTGTTATGGTATTTGTCGTCCTCTTTGTCGGATAGTGCCGGCTCTACTTGGGTGGGAGGACATTCTTTACATTTATAATAATCTAAAGTGTAATTTTAATTTTTTTTTAAATTATGATTAATAAATCATATATATATATATATATATATATATATATATATATATATATATATATATATATATATATATATATATATATACACACACACACACACACACACATGCGCGCCCATTATACTTTATATGAGAGAGTATCTTTATATATTAAATAAAATTTTTGTAATCACCCACATTGAAGTTTTAATCTCATGAATATTAAGAATTTACGTTGGTGCTTAACCCTTTTCAAGGAGATTTCTTGGCACTCGGTTTTTTGGATGGTCTTCTATCCATCCATTGATAGTTCAAAGTTTTACTCTAATCCCTTTATTAACATGTCAAATATAAATGACCTGAGTTTAGTAGATAGAAATGTTTTGCTAAAAAAATCACTAACATGTTACGAACTATTTTTTTATTAAGATTTTTTATTTTTTAATGTAAATTCAATTATAGAACTGAAAACTCACTTTTCAATTTTCTTTTTAGCATCTCCTCATCTGCTTAAGAAAATGCACCAGACAAAAAAAAATGAAGTACATATTTTTTATTATAATTTATATTAAGCGACATTTTAATGCAAATAATGTTATCTCAACTAAAGTGTTGACAAAAATAAATATAAATTAAATTAAGTAAAAAATTAATATATATAAATTACTTGTATTTTATAATTAAAAAAAATATAATGTTATTAAATAAAAAATAAAATATCATAAAATAAAATGATACTAATTACAAAATAAATGTAATAATAAATAAATAAACAAACACAAATATAAATAAAATGTTGAGCAAAACAATTGAAAAATAATATAAATAACTAAAAAAGCAGACACATTTTTTTATAATTATTAAATATAATTTTACAAAAAGTATAGATAAATTAATGAGGTAATTTTAAAAATTAATTAATTGAAAAAAAAACACTTAATTAGAAGTAAAAGTGAAAATGGAAATGCTATTTTTCTTTTAAAAGATTTTGATACATCAGTGTTCATCAAACATTTAATCAATATCAATTATATTATATGCATTTTGAATGATATTTAATTAATATTGTAATTAATTTAAATATTATTTATAACACCTTATTTTGTCCGGGACAAAACACTAGTAGAAGTATAATCTGATTATCTTTAAAAATATTAGTTCCTATGAAAAAATGCATCTTTAAAATTATTTAAAGAAATAAATTTAATTTTGTACAACCAGAAAATTTCCATATTTTTTTCTCCTAACTATGGGTTACTCCTCTATTCTCTGTGAAGCTCGGGTACGTTAAAATAGGTACTGTATCTCAGTTGAACTTTGCTGGCAATGGGAGGATGTGAATTTTGTGGATGACACGTTGACAACCACACCAGCATTCACCTAGAAAAGACTGTCAAGAACGGGCAGGGAATCTAGCATTAAAAATAAAATAAAATAAATTAAGGTTTCACAGTACTTGCCTTTTGTATTACAGATCTTTCCTCCTTCCATTTTGGTAAGGTAGAAGCAAATGAAGACCATTTGGAACTTGCCCAGTTGCACTTCCGTTAAGATTTAACATTTCTGTGTTTAGTTTAGCCCCTTTGTGGCCTAAAAAATTAAAAACCCACTGCTCCCACCCCAAATCCAATCCTTGGCATTGATGGGAACGTGAACATAGACCATTTATGCTCATCTCACCCATAGAAGGAGGCAGTGACGCGGGATAACTCGTGACTGTCTCGCTTCAATCTTGGGCTCTGTAAAAATTACAAGGATTAACCAGGGAAGGAACATTATCACAAATGATTTTCAAACAATCACTAAGTTGCTGTCCAAAAACCAAAAAAACAAAAATCATTAATTCAGCTGCTATGACAGTGCTTTCCTTTTTACACAAGCTTTAAACTGGTAGGGAAGAGTTCACCTGCAATGGCTCATCTGCAGGACACCAGACGAACATCTTATATAACACAGGTTCGCATAGAACAGATTTGATCTAAAACAAGTTCTCTGCCAGCTCTTGATCTCGTGTTTTAGAAGGTTCTGTTTCTATACAATATATATACACATATATATAGACGTATATGTATATTCAAAAAACAAAGAGAAGAGAGAACAACAATGAACAAGGGCAAGTAGGTATTCCATTATAGATAAACAATGTGGTCTGCAGAGTACAATTCATATGAAAGATAGACCTGCGAAAACAAGGACTTGGTTTACGAGGGAAAAAACAACCCAAAACAAGGGTTGTGGCAGACTTGGTGAAGGAACCGCCACCACCAAAGCCCTTGAATCCGGGACACCTACCCTTACAATTGTCCTACACACCCACAAGTTCAAAAGACAGACGAAGGTAAAACAAAGACCCAAGACCCTCATCCATTCAAACGTTGCACTAGGAACTAAACTGACAACAGACTTCGAAAGCAATGAACTAAACCTTAAGTCTGGACACCATCATAGAAATGAGCGACAGAAGCTAATAACACTCAAGTATAGAACACATCCAGCAAAACAAAATAAGACCTAACAGAAACAATGCACTATCCACGAGTGGAAACCATCAACCAGGACTTAGTATCTGTATTCTCAGGGAACCATAGCTTTAAAAGATGCGGTCTCTAGTTAGCTGAGGCCAAAAGGGTTGAAACAAGCATTTCTGTATGAAGAATGCTTGCAAAAAAGGGGTCCGCCATAGTTCCCTGGAAAACAACCAAGTCATCAAACCGCCACCTAATCCACTGTAGATAGGCATGTCAGCCCAAAAAGTATGCCGAATGTCACCGCCTGTGAGTAGATTATTATGAGCTTCATCCATGTACTGTGTATTCCAAATTTCTAAATTCAGTTCAATGCCTTCGATTATTATAACCTTCCCTGCTTCAGCATATGCAATTGTTCCTATCTTCATTTCTTCATTAAGCCAGAATATCACATCTCCACAAGCTCTCCATTAGCAGCTCAATTTTGCTGCTACCAATTGAATTGCAGTTTTGAAGGTTCAACCCCTCCAAGGTCTGGCCCAATTTTTTCAGGAAAGGAACACTCTTGTTTGATACATCAGAACAGCCTGACAAGGAAAGCACTTGCAAACTGAGCTGCTTGGCACTAGAAAGAACAGCTATACCCACATCAGTGATTGCACACTTAGATACATCAAGATCATTAAGCAGCAGGCAATTATCTGCAATTGCAACCAAGCTTGCATCAGTAATCTTCCTGCAGCCATCAAGATTTAGTAGTTCAAGGGTTCCACCGTGTAGCCTAGCCAAGGCTGAAATTACATTATCTGTCAAGTTCCAGCAGCCAGTAAGATTCACCTTGACAAGTCCGTCCTCACAATTCTCCAAAAGTGGGAGAAGCCCAGCATCTGTTATGCCATATAGCCCAGTCAGATCAACATGCTGAAGTTTAGGGCACAACTTCCCAACCATAGCCAGGCTAGCACTACCAAAACCGGGGCAGTTTCGTATGAATAGAGATCGAAGAGACATGCAAGGAGAAAGCATAGATTCTCCCACATCAATATCCTTAATTCCCATGCACTTCACAAGAGTGAGTGACTTAAGCTTTGTTTTGAAATTTGAAAGGGCAGCAACAATCCCAGACTGGGTGATCCTGTTACACTCCTCCAACTGCAAGCTCTCAAGAGATCCTGCAGCTTTGGCAAATGCTACCAGTCCACTGTCAGATACAAAGCAACACTTGCGAAGGCACATCTGCTTTAGGTTGGTGCAACCTTTACCCATGGCTTCAATGCTTGCATCAGTTGCTCCCCGGCAGGAAGTAATAGTGAATGTTGTAAGTTTCTGCAGGCCCTGCGCAACACCCATGACCCAAAACCCCCTTTCACTGACATTTTGTAGATCACTGAGAACCAAATGTGTAATCGCCTTTCCGTAATGGCCAATGACAGCCAGAGAAAAATCAGTAATGTTCAAGGCCTGAAGCTTTACCTTTGATAGGTTGGAAGCAGATGACAACAGACTTGACACTCCATGATCCCCAACAAGAGGGCAATCCTTGATAGAGATGCACTGTAAGTTGGGGCAAAACCTTGCAATAGCTTGCAATCCCTCATTTCCAATCTTTGGACATGATTCAATATTCAAGGCGGTCAAATTAGGGCAGCCTTCAGCTATTGCGATCAAGCTCTTGTTGCTGATAGAGGAAGAATGGCACAGGTCTAGCTTCTCCAACATTTGACATCCTTTTGCAATCTCAGACAGGCCCTCATCCCCAACCGAAGATACATTCCATAAAGAAAGCGATCTGAGAGAAGGGCAGCCATGAGCAACTGCCAAGAGACCCATGTTAGTGATACCACGTACAGAGTTGCTTCCTCTGATTGACAGTTTCCCAAGACCCCCACGGCCACTAGTCCCAACTGCTATTGCAGCAAGTCTTACATCAGTTGCTTTCCTCCCTTCCAAACACCTTGTAAGGTAGCCATCACCTTCAATATTTTGATCCTCATCAGCCGAGATCATTTCAGTGTCAGTGGAATCAGATCTCTCAGTAACCTTATCAGACTTGCAGATTTCAGCCTTGCAGATACTGCTCATAAGCATAAGCCACCGCTTAGATACACAGGCGCACGAGCTTCTTTCTTTGCTAGTAGGGAGTCGTCTGAATATCTCAAATAGGCACTCATCAGGAAGAACTTCAATAGAAGGTTTTTGATCTTGCTCCCTCTCAAGAATTTCAAAGATAAACGGGGCACTAATGCGAGCTCGCTTGCTTGGAGGATAGTACAAATCGACATTGGAACCAATAGTATACAAACGACCCAAATCGATGGGATTTGGGCAAAAAGAACCCTGAGGATAGAGGTCGTCATCACCTGAAAAAACCATTCACAAAATCTAAAATCAGCCACACAAAATTGTTCCAAACCAATGATATAATTTCCCAGAAGCATCCCCTATATACTATTTAAGCTTTCAGCAGAACATGACTTTTGCATGTATTTTCTACCATAGAAAAGGAAAAAACTAACCCGTGTTCTCAGTCACAAAGAAACTAGTAGATCCAGGAATTTTTTTTTTACAGATTCTTATTGCAAGAACAAGATCTAATTTTTTTCATTTCTATGTAACCAAACATAGATATTAGGTTTTCTGAACCTAACACGATGTGACCAAAAGGAAAGGGGTACTCCCATCTCTTATAAGGGGAAAACCGGTTCTAAGCATATCGGACAACAAAATCGATCAAATATGTAAATTTTTGTTTTTTTTTACATGTTCTTATTCCATCCAAATCACAAACTTCAAAGGAAACTAATTAACAATTGCAACTTTGCAACATGCATCGTAAGCTAGCAGTAAACTATGAAAACCTATTAACCCAGACATGCCACAGACGATTCAACCTGATCTAAAATTCAAGAAATCACAAAACCCAGAAGATACGCACCACTGTAATTGACAAGGGCAGGCATGAGAACAGCAAGATAGACGACGAAACTCCAAGTCCCAACAGCTGAAACCCCAGACAAAGGGCAAACAGAAGCGCAACTATGACCAGGAAAAACGCAAAGAAGAAGATCAGAGGTAGGAGGGTGAAGAGCATTAGAGAGCAGAAACCCCACGAAGCAGGGCAAAAAAGAGAAGAGGAGGAAGAAGAAGCTTGGGGAAGGAATGGGTTGGGGGGAATGAATGTTATATGTGTCGAAAAGAAAGTTTTATATTGGGAAAGGAAGAAACAGAGGTGTCGTCCACAGCTGCATTACCACTGCTTCAAACAGAGAATGCTACATGCATTGAATCCTTCCTCAAAACCGGGTGTTGAAAACCAATACCAGGAACCGCTTTTCCTCTCTCTCTCTCTCTCTGTCCCTTTTTTCCATTAAAACAAATCCTTTAATTGCAGTATCTTTTTGGCCAATTTGTCCTGTTATGTGTATTTGGACCTCCTGTTGTACTTGACTCTGATACATGAGCTAAAGTCTTTACCGTATTAGGGTGCCTTTAGAATTTTCTAGCCCTCCAGAACTTCGTACTTCTTTTCTATAAAAATATTTAAAAATTACTTTTCTGTTTTCAAACATTTAGATTATTTCAAACAAAAATTTATTTTAATCTTTAAAATACAATTATTAATTTGATACTCTAAAAAAATTCAATTTTATACTTAAGAGTCTAATTTTGTTTTAATTTTATCATTTTAAATGTATTACAATGATACTATGCAATTTCTTTAAAGTATGGAACTGATAATTGTTAATAAACTAGATTAGTAAACTCTCCAAATCTTCTTAATTGATAAGATGCAGAAAAAAATATGTCCCTTGCATCAAATCAATCCCTGTATGAAAATTTATTATGCTTAAATCCTGATTTTTATACAACTTTTTAGTGAGCCAAGAAGGCATACTATGAACAAAATGCTTAAATTCAGTGTGCTGTGTTTTCTTTTTACCTTGAGAGTTGCCAATTTGTGGATTTTCAAATAACAATTTGAGGAATGCAATTATATTTCAAAGAAAAGATTAAAAAAACCAATGGTCCCTCCATTTGAATTTTGATTAACTGTATTTAGTCAATACCCACAAATAAATAAATTAAAAAAAGAAAAGGAAAAAGGTATCATATTCACTAGAACACATGGTTATGCTGAAGCCGCGTGTTTTAATTTGCTAATTAAATTTCTAAAGCAACTTTGCTTAACAAATCTATCCACAAAACAGAAAGCTAATTTTTATAAAATGCCTTTTATCATTCTCCAATGGATAACTCGGTGGATTAGTTTTGGTGGCAAATTTTTTTGGTTATGTTTACTATTTAGTTTTTTTTTTATTGCCCTTTTCTTGTAATTGAATTTAAACTTAAAGTGGTTGTATTCGGAGTATTCTCTCTTTCTTTTTTTCACTTGTTAAATGAATAAATATACTTTTGTGAAAAAAAAAATTAAACTTTTTAATTTAATAAATTAAGCTTTTTTATGCTTAAAAAATTATGATTAAATAAACAATAACCCTAACTAAATTTGGAATTCTAGTCAAAATCAAATAAATTTAAAAAAAAAAGAAATAACTTTAACTACTTGGTAATACCGAAGTTGTGGTGGATGTGGTGTTCAATTGAATCCTAGGATTTTCTTTTCGTGTCTATTTTCTCGGTTACCAAACAGCTATTGCGAAAAATGAAGGATGTAAAACAAATCATTGAATCTTAAAGGAAGTTGTTGGGTTTGCTCCCAATCGTACGCAGGCAAGTGAGCTGCTTCAATCAATAAGGTTTTTGTTAAGTATTCAATTAACAAGACAAAGCTAATGTACAAATCACAATAACTTGTGACTTTATATTTAATATTAAAAAGATTACCCATTCGTTATCAGAAGCAAAGAGCCAAAAAAAACAAAAAACAAAAAAGAGATGTAATTGATAATGGTTATGGTTATGTTATCTAATGAACTACGTACTGGTGAAATTTCGTAACAAATTAAGGTACTAGTTTCCTCTCTAATTTTGCTTTCAGATGCTAACCTTGGAATTAATGCTTCATCTTAAGTTAATTGGTTAGTAATTTTCATGTTAGATGGGAAATAAAGCTTTCTCCACTGATATAATCAACAATAACTTTGCAGCAATACTCAAGTACGTATAATGAATTTTTAAAAAGTTTTGTGGAAAAATTTTATTCAGTTGTTTTTGTTCAATAAATTAATAAGTTAATTTTTAAACTTGAAAAAGCATTAATAATTTAATTCTTGAATTTTTTGTGTGTATACAAATTAGTCATTTCAAAGATTAATATACAATAAATTTAATATTTTTAAAAATTAATTTGTGTATTACAAAATTTTAAAAAGTAAATTAAATTTGTTTATAAATTCAAAGATTACATTTTTAATTTACAATTTATTTTTTGTTGGTATAAATTAATTAGTCTCCATTATGTAAAAAAATCAGAATTTAAAATGAATTGAACGAGATTGCATGTAAATGTTATAGTATTAATTTTTTATATATATATAAAAAAAAGGCATCGTGCGTAACAATAAATAGAGATTATTTTTTCTTGGTTGATAATCAAATTATTGACCTAATTAAAATCCGACCCTTAATGGATAATTAATCTGGAAAGACAAGGTCATCATTGTTAGATGAAAATCGAGATGCAATTAATAAGGTTTGGTATTTTAGAGGGACTTTGAAAGAGCCAATTAATCTGCAGCATCAGCACTCACAGGTCTCGGCCGAGGTCAAAATAGTGAAATGCGAAGTGTCCCTACGATCTCTGAAAGGAAAAAGAGAGAGACAATTTATCTTAAACTGGTTGGTTGACCTGAAATCAGCATAGAAACCTATAATTAATGGTTTTGAATTAATTGAGGGGAAACGAGAAGGACCCATATATATGTGAAAAAGACGTAATGTATGTACCAAAATGAAACAATTTTGAGGGTACTCATCTCCAGGACAATTTTGTTTTCACATGCAATGAATTTGATTTTCAGGTCGTTACATCCACAGTGTGTAGGGTCCAATTTGCAAAGCCGAAAATGAAAGAGACCTATAATTAAAAGGATTTATTTTTTATATTATATATGGTTTGTTTTATTTTTTAAACAAAATTTAAACCATTTTAAGAGCACAATTTTAATATTGACTTGTATATTTAAAATTTTGCTCCTAATTAAGTGATTTGATAAAAAAAATTATTTTCGTTATTAATTAGATTAACTCTTTAAAAAGAAAAATTTAAGGAAGGAAAAAAAAGAACTAAAGAAATGAAAGAGTGGGTTAGAATCAATGAATCTCTTTCTAGAGGTTTGGCTAATGTAATTAATAACCTTCCAACTCTATTTGCTTTAGTTGAGCTGGATTGCCGAGTAGGGTGATAGGAATTAAGTACCCAAAAGCAAAGTTTTTCTGCTTTTGTGAAGGCAAATGAAAAGGGTTACCAATGACATAAAGAGTATTAATTTTCTATTTATGTGTATTATCAAATTTAGTTGGGTGAGAAGTCATTCATAATTAATTAGGATAATGCATTACACTAATTAGCAACTGATGATGATAGGTTGCATTGGCTGAATACTTCTACCAGACGCAACTAATCCATCAGATCAAATATCTAGATATTTTTCCAAATGAGTAATTAGTTATATTTTTGAAAATACAAATTTGTGACGTGATTTTGATTTAAACATGATCTAATTATAATTTTTAAAAAAGAATAAATTTTATTAAAGTTTGTCTTAAGTTATACATTCATTTTCTCTTATTATTTAAACACAATATATAAGAATTAAAAAAAGATGAAGTGATGTGGCACCATGAGAGATAAATAGGTATAACTCTATATATAAATACTAATATTTTCCAACAAAAAAACAATACTAATATACATGGCAAGTAAGTATAATGACACCTTTCAAAACTCCACATATGGCAACAATATATGTAGCTTCAAATTTGATCTCAAAACCTAAGTTTTTAAATTTTTTTTAAAGATGTGAAGTATATATCAAAATTTAAGAATATAACTATATGCTATTTCAAAAGTTCCATTAATTATAAGTAAATTTTTTATGTAAATATTTACATAAAACAAATATAAAAAAAAATTAACTTAAAGATCCTATTTTAAAACGCGTCATACGAGAGTACGATTATGAAATACTGTTTTAAAATATGATTTTTCATTAAGCATCTAAAAATAATTTTTTGTATATGATGTCAATTAAAAATTCAAGTGTTTAAGATTTTTACATACTCTTAATTTATCAAATATATATACAACTGAATAACGAAGATTGGACTTAATTTGCATTTATATATAGGTGTCAATTGTTTAAAATAAATTCAACTTAAAAGCAGGTGTAATAGTTAAAGTCACAAATTTACGTAAGATTCTTATGATATAGTCAAATAATTTGCAAATATTTTTTTTCTCTTATTAATATTTTTATTATACAGTCATCTCTATCTCATAAAAATATATACAAATTCTTTTTAAAAATAAAAATAAAATATTTTTTCTTTAATTAATATTTTTATTACGTTGTCTTTATTTTAATTAAAAATATATATAAATATTTGTTCTCTTGTTGATTAATACTATTATTACACAACACTCTTTCCTATTATAAAAATATACATAAATATCTTTTAAAAATAAAAAAAATTATAATTTAACTCAAATATCTTAAATTTTTTTTGTAAGAGAAAAACAGACAAAATATAAATAACTAAAATATTGTTGTGAATGAAATTTACACAAAGAGAAAATATAATGTAAAGACAATTAGAGAGAAATAACACATAAAAAAGAGAATGTCCTCATTATCTTATTACTTCATACAAGCCTCTATTTATAGGCATACAAACATAAAGGAAGATAATACAAAAGTCAAGGAGCATAAATAAGATTCAATGGTTTTAGGAGTTGGTAAAATACAAGGACACTCATAATAATGAATGTATTTATAATATTCATTGTTTTGAGAGTTGAGAAATCAAATCGACATCCACAATAATAGATGATTTCATAACACTCCCCATTGGATGTCCATTTTATAAGGAATATGCCTCATTAAAACCTTACTAGAGAAAAATTCAGTGAAAAAAAACTCTATTGAAGGAAAAAGAGTACATCATACCTTTTATACTCCCCCTGTTCATAATATCATTGAAGATCTCTGAGTCGATGCATTCCAATTTTAGATACTAATCTTTCAAATGTTGAAACCGATAAAGTTTTGGTGAATAAATCTGTTAAATTATCACTTGAACAAATTTGTTGTACGTCAATATCATCGTTCTTCTGAAGTTCATGAGTAAAAAAGAACTTTGGTGAGATATGTTTTATTTTATCTCCTTTAATATATCATTCTTTCAATTGAGTTATACATGCAGTATTATCTTCATATAGTATAGTTGGAGTCCTCTTTTCAGAAAATAATCCACATGTCTCTCGGATTTATTGAGTCATGGATCTCAACCAAATACATTCACGACTCACTTCATGAACTGCTACAATCTCTGCATGATTTGAAGAAGTAGCAGCAAGTGTTTGTTTTATAGGACATTCTCTTCTCTATGTATTATTTCTCTATAATTGTCTTTATATTATATTTCCTCCTTGTGTAAATTTCATTCACAACACGTTATCAGCACGAGTTTGCTCTTAACTACTTGTTTTTAAATCACAAGGAAGAAACCTGATTGTATCCCCAATGTCATTAGAGTATTTGAGAACTTACTTGATTCACATGGGCATAGCAAGGGTTTTGATTTTGTGGCCTTCTCAAATCTTGAGGAAGCAAGTAAAGCTTTGAATGAAATGAATGGAAAGATGATTGGTCGAAAATCTCTTTATGTTGTTGTGGCCCAGTGCAAAGAAGAAAGGAAAGCCTTGTAGGTGATACTTTTTTAGTCTAATCAATATTGTTCATGTATGACCTAAATCATTCTTATGAGTGAACCATGAGGAATAGTGATAATCCAAATTATTCCCTTATTGTGTAGCTTATAGTTAAGTGAGTGTGGGTTACTGGGTTAATTACATTGTTAAATATTCATTCATGCTTTAAATTTTACTGTTTTTCATATATTTTATTAAGTAGAATAATGCATCATCATATCTACTTTTCTATTATCAAATTTTCTGGCAAAAAAATGATATATAGTCATGAATCATTTGAATTTGGCCTTTTTTTTACTCGTATTGTCTACGTCTCGTTGTGTGCAGAAATTGCTCAATATATGCATCTCTATAAATTTATCTATTTTTCTTTTGAGAATTTTCAAGCATAAAAATGAATTATTCCTGGGTTATTGCATGTATTTGCCCACTTCTTATTGAGCTTATAAGTCCCTAGTCCCTGCCATATATACCTTCATAATCTTGATAGGCAATTTCACATGCAAATATTTTAATTGTTCCTTAAAAAAATTGTTTGTAAATTCTAAATTGAGTCATGTGCATTTTGTATGAGTCAGGGCTATCTAAAAATTGTGATTAAAATATGTGTCTTGATAGCTAGAATCCTTATTCATGGATTTGGATATGTTTATAACCCTTATGTTAATTGTTTCATTAACAACTTTGACTGATGAGTTTAAAGATGATCATATAATGATTTACAGTTCTTAATATTCTTCAAAGCATTTCTTGAGGCATTGTTTAGACCTTAGAAACCTTATAATGTTAGAATTTACATTTATTAACTTTGAGGTCATTGCCATCTTTTAGTTTATTCTAGTATTGTCCATTTATTATATTTTAAAGTAAAAGTGGCGTATCCTTTAAGTTGGTAACCTGAGGGTTAACATTGGCCTTAGAGGTATTAAGAAGATATTTCTAACTATGCTCTTATATGCATTTTAAATAGGTTGGGTGATCTATTAATTGGCTTTATATTTATTCATGAGATTTGATAGTCAATTGCCTACTTTATTAAATAATTTGTGAAATATGAAACTCTTATTGACATTCACTTTATCTCTTTCTAAATTAGTTAAATCTTATGTTATGATTATTTATCACTTGCATCAATATAGTGCTATCTTATACCACCCATTTTATAATGTGCCTAGTTACTTGAAAAATGATTATTTTAATGTACTGTTCACAATTTACAAATTGCTTGTGTTAAGCCTCGTATACATAAAAGAAGTATTTGCGAATATGCTGCAATAAACCAGAAGTTTATTGATTCAAAAACTTTCACTATTTGACATGGTCGGTTGGGATATCCTGAATCAATAATGATGCAAAAAATTATTAAAAATTCACATTGGCACCTATTGAAAAACTTGAAGATTTTTTAATTTAAGGAATTGTCATGTGTTGCTTGTTCTCAAGGCAAATTAATTGTTAAGCCATCACTAGTTAAAGTTAGAACTGAATCTCTAACATTTTTGGAATGTATACATGGTGATATATATGGATCTATTCATCTAAATGTGGTCCATTTAGATATTTTATGATATTAATAGACACATCCAGTAGATGGTCTCATGTGTGCTTGTTATAAACTTGTAATATAGTGTTTGCAAGATTACTTGTTCAAATAATTTGATTAAGAGCACAACTTACAAATTATACAATTGAATCTATTCGTCTTGATAATGCTAGTGAATTTTCTTCATAAGTTTTCAATGACTATTGTATGTCGATTAGCATAAATATAAAACATCCTGTAGCTCATGTTTATACACAAAATGAGTTAGCTGAATCATTTATTAAGCAACTTCAATTAATAGCTAGACCCTTACTTATGTGAACAAAACTCTCTGTCTTTATTTGGGAACATGCAATTTTATATGCAGCAGCACTAGTACGCATTAGAATAATAAGTTATCATAAATATTTTTCTTTACAATTGGCTCATAATCATAAGTTTAACATTTCTCATATCAGAATTTTTGGATGTGCGGTATATGTTTTAATAGCCCCACCACAATGTATTAAGATGGGTCTTCAAAGGAGATTAGGAATATATGTTGGATATGATTCTTCTTCTATTATAAGATATCTTGAGCCAATTATAGGAGATATATTTAAGTCACTTTTTGCCAATTGTCATTTTGATGAACCAGTCTTTCCAACATTAGGGGGAGAAAATAAAAAATAGCTGGTGAAAAAAATTATATGGAATGCTTTGTTATATCTTGAACCTCACACAAAATAATCTGAACTTGAAGTTCAAAAGATAATTCATTTACATAGAATAGAAAATCAATTGCCAGATGTATACTGATCTAAAGAGAGTAACCAGGTCACAAATACTAGCTGTAAATACTCCTGTACGAATTAATGTCCTCGAAGGACAATCTGTTAATGAAATCACTAGTAAGTCTAAAGCACATCAGAAGCGTGATAGACCAATCGGTTTAAAAAAAAATTTCCGTAAAAAGAAAGAAATAATTATTCAATATCAGAAATAGATGCTCTTGAAGAGACTAGAGACATAACAAACAAAGTACTTTCAGAAGAAGTTCAAGTACCTGAAATTGTTGAAATTGATGAAGTTGATGAAAATGAAGGGATCTCAATAAATTATGTATCTACGGGGAAACGATTGAATCGAAAAGAAACAATTGTCGACAACATTTTTATGTAAATAGTAACGCTTAATATTTTGAATGATAATGATGATTATAAATCTACATCTGTCGATGAGTGTCGACGTAGATGTAATTGGTCAAAATAGAAAGACGCAATTCAAACATAATTGAATTCACTTAAAAAGCTGTGAGGTATTTGGATATATACAAACACTGAATGCGTAATACCTGTTGGGTATAAATGGGTATTTGTATATAAAAGAAATGAGAAAAATGAAATTGTGAGTTACAAAACACGGCTTGTTGCAAAAGGTTTTCACAAAGACCTGGAATTGATTATAATTTCACATATTCTCATGTGGTAGATGCAATTTGGTATTTCATTAGTCTGACAGTACATGAAAAACTTAATATGCATCTTATGGATATTGTTACAACCTATTTATATGGCTCATTTGATAGTGACATATATATGAAAATTTCAGAAGAATTTAAGATGCCTGAAGCATATAATTCAAAAATTCCGGGAAGTTTATTCAATTAAATTACAAAGATCTTTATATGGATTAAAACAGTCTGGACGAATGTAGTATAATCATCTCAGTGAATATTTGGTAAATGATGGTTATAAGAATGACCATATATGTCCATGTGTTTTTATAAAGAAAGCAAATTGAGGATTTGCTATTATTATGGTGTATGTTGATAATTTAAATATTATTGAAACTCCTGAGGAGATTATAAAAGCAATAGAATTAGAAGGACATTTGTTCTCTATGTGTTATTTCTCTCTAAGTGCCTTTACATTCAATTTCCTCATTGTATAAAATTTCATTCACAACAAATACGACTTTCTCAAATTTTTATATGTTTTCAATTTTTAACCAATTTTATAAATTAAAAAAAATTAAGAGTCTGTTTGTTTTTTAATTTTAAAAATTATTTTTTATTCTCAGTTGTTTTCAGAACAAAAAAACTTATTTGGTAACTGTTTTCTGTTATTGTTTCGAAAACAAATTCTGAAAACAAATTGTTTTTAAAATAGAAAAACAGAAACAATGAAAAATTATTTTTATTTTCAAAAAATAAAAATAAAAAAACATGTTTTTAAAACAGTTTATCAAATGAACTTTTTTTACTTTTGTTCTACAGAATAATTTTTAAAAATAAAATAAAAAAACAAAATCAAACAAACTTTAATATTTTGACAGCTTAAATGACTTCATTATTATTTTGAAAACTAATAATTGATATTAGAGAGTAATGGATTAAAAAATTGAAAAAATATTCTTTTATTTTATTTTATTATTTATTTTTCTTTCATAAAAGTTATTTAAAATTTTTGAATAAATGTATAACATATTTCTTATTTTAAGAGTTTTAGAAAAAAATGTGTATATTTTTTTAGATAAAGAGAACTACAGTGTAATCACAAAAAAATAATTTAATTTTTAAAAAGAAAGGTAATATAATATAATGAACATAAAAATAATAATATGTAAGCAGGGGGGTAAATTCAATGGATTGTGATAATGTATTGGAAAAGAGGTGGGTCACAGTAGGCAGATGTATGGCAGTGAGAAATGGCTGAATGCATGCCCGCCTAATGGCAATGCCTATTGGGTGTTTGCATTAATTATCAAATAAAAAGCATTCTTGCAAAGTGAGATGAACCTCCACCCCATCCCTTTCCCTCTCACCCCCCATTTTCAATTCATAGGTACAGGCTTTTACGGCACGTAATTGCTGCACTTCCAACTATCGATCATTGCGTCTTTATCTTCACAATTTCTCTTTGAAGTGAGTGTAATAAGATTGATTGGGTGTTTGGATTTTGTCGTTGTTAGGGAAAAAAAGAAGAAGAAAAATTACAAAAAAGATATGTAATTAAAATTATTTAAGTTTCAGGATTAATTAAACAGTGGCATATTCCTGTTAATTAACTAAGTGCGCGTGTTGTATCTAGCTACTTGCTAATTTATGAAGATGAAACAAGTGACAGCTAAATTATTAGTGTTACGGAAAGGTGGCATGAAACAGCTTATAATGACTCTATCCAATGTCATTACTTATAATGATTACGTAGCCATCAACTTGATCATATTCCATCTGATCCCTACCTATTTCCTGTATGCTAGCTAAGCCACTTGACAACACCTTATCCTTTTCCAACTCATTCTATCTATCTATCTCTTTTTGATTGTCACTTCGTACAATGGAAATACAAAAAGTATAATTAGAGCCCAAATAAAAAATCAAAATGATCTTAATAATGCTACGTACTATATACCTATCACATGCGAGGATGAGATCATTTGCCATTTTACCCATACAGCTGTTAGTATGCATGGAACCCACGAAACTATCGTCCATTTTTCATCTCTAATTTTGCAGTTTATTAGCTTTGAAATTAGCTCCTCTGAAAGGTGCATGCATGAGCAATGTGAAGCCTAGCTATGTGCCTATGTCAATGTACGTAGAAGGCCAGGAAGGTATCAGGGGAGGCTAGCTAGAAACAATGGACCTCATCGATTATCTCTCTTTGAAGCCTTTTCTGTGTTATTGTAATTTTGTGTCATGCATGCAACCTTTTTCAGAATGTTTGTCCACCTTCTCTTCGACATATATATAGAGTATTTAATTTGCTAGTTGATCCATGGAATTTGAATATTTGTTTTTAATATCTCAAATAGCTAGGGTTACTTTCTATCAAGTTGGAGTATCATAGCAGGACTGATTCAGACTGCATGTGAGTCCCCGTCAATATATAGTTGTCAAACTGCATCAACCATGCATATTGCTAATCTCAATATCCTTATTTATTTTAATAATCACTTTATTAATCAAGTTCGATCGCTAACCAAGTAATAACAACTGTAAAATTAACGACTAATTTTTTTAGTTAGGGCCTACCTGTCTGAGTTTTGTTCGAGATTGAAAATATTTTTTTTTATATGATATTTTACTGGTAAACTCCCTTATATATATTAACTTGATGTGTATTTAGAATTCTACTAGTAAAATATTTTTTTTTCAAATTAAGCACAGTAAAGAAATACCCGGTAATTAAAGACCAATTGATGAGCTAGCTAGAAGCAACTTGTAAGAAATAGAGATTCACTTCGCTATAGATGAATATATTAAATAGACGACTAAACAATAGTCGTTGGAAATGTTATATATATATATATATTATAGTTGTGTGTCAAGCTGCAAAGACCAATTCAAAAGAAAAGTTCCTCGTAGTTTCAGTGAATAATTAAACCTCGAATGGTTCATGTTACATACTGAGTCTTACTTTAAAGAGTGGAGGCTTCATATTTTATATGATTATCAGAAATGTCGCCAGGTCAAATGTGTAACATTCAGAAGCCCAGATTCAGCGTAGTCTTTAGTCTTCAATTTTCTATTCTGTCCCCCCACGCCACCCCGCAACCTTCTTTTTTTAATATAATATTATTGAACCAACCAGTCTTCGGATTTGTTGGATAAACAACGTTCATTGTATGTGCATGTATCGTTAACTGAATGTACACCTACTTCGGAAAGAAAAATCCAAAGTAATTAATGATTTGAGTATAGAAATTGGGTAATTTAATTAAGAGACGAACTTGTTGATACACTTGGCATATCTGAACTTGAGGCAGGGATTAATATTTCGATCAAATGAACTTTAATTTAAATTCGAGTATTAATCTTATAAACCTTTAAACTCATTGAATTTAGCTTGGGCTTAAATTGGGTTAACTCAATAACATAATTTACTAATTTATCTATCCGTTTTAATTTTATTTTATATATACTAATTTTTCTCTCATTATTTATGGTATTTTATTATATCTCATTTTTCTTTTTCTTTTTTTACTATAATTTTTTTTCTGATAAATTAAATATGAAAAAATGTGACTATTTAGATATAAAAAATTACAAAAATACCTTTATATATGAAAGTGATTTAAAATTGATTATAAGTTAATTTTTCTAATCATTTTCAAATAAAAAATACTATTTATTTATAAAAATTGTCAAATTCACTCAAATAAGTTCATATCTTTAATTTTAACTAAATAGGATTAATATATAAATACACATGGGTCAAGTTTATGATTAATTCATAGGTTTAATCCACTACTTAACCTTTAATAATAAATTAAAATTAAAATTAGGCCTAAACTTAAGCCTAATATCTAAAAGTCTATTAGATTTTGACTCATTCCTAACTTGGCCTAACTAATATATGTAATATTATTATGTGATATTAAAATTTCAAACTGTTAAATTATGATTTATTAAATAATATTAATTTTTAACTTTTTTTGAATTTATTATTATTTTCTAATTTTTTTTATTTTGAAAGAAAAAAATAAAGAGTGAAAATACTGTAATTCGTGAGAATCAAACCTTTATTTTTTGAATAATTTTTTTTTAATACAATATGAATTATTGTGTAATTTTAAAAATTTAAACTATTAAATCACGACTCATAAAATGATATATTTTTAATAATTCGTAGTGTATAGTAGGCACCTTGTTGTGTATCTCCTGGTCTCGGTGAAGATAATTTTGGTTGATTAATTCATCAAATATATCGGCACAACCTAACAGTAACTTGATGTTAATATTGAATTTCACAAGGAATATCTGTGGTTGGTGAGAAAGAATGAACGACTTTTCCTTGTGTATTTGCAAAAGGGAGAGAGGCTATTTTCTGGGTGGAAAACAAAGACTACCTCCTCCATGGATAGAAAACAACTTGTTCTATGTACGTAGTTGCCACTCTTAGAATCAGCGGAAGATAACAGGCTTAGGTATTATTTTACAGAATAATTTTGGGGTTTGTCAAGATTCATTTGGAGAGCTGAATATTCCACAACATGAAGCGAAATTTCAAGGAATTAGGAGATATGAATCTGTAGAAGATCTTTCACTTTTGTAGATGCATGGAATGTTCACAAACCTTGAGCAAAGTGGTCTAGAATAGCTGTTGTCCTCTTAAGAAATCTTGGGGAGGAAAGGTAAAACGCAGACGAAGAAACTGGCCTCTAATTCCTAATCTTACAATATCCTGACTCTGACATTCAACCTACATGTCGTTGACAAATTCATTGCCTTAGCTTCCAGCCCTTCACATTGTTCATTATCAGCTACATGATGAGTCAACATCATTAGAGGTGTCCGTGAACTAGGCTGGTGGACTTAAGTTTGGACCAAATACTGAAATTAATAATGAACCTAAATCAAGTTTGGCTAAGCTCTAAGCTTAAACTCAATATTTAAAAGTGTATTGAACTTTTGTAGATTAAGTTTATAATTAAGCAGTCATGTGGCTGGAATATCTGGCTGTAAAATGAGGTTAATCAAGGTCATCATCCTTGGTAGCCATGAGAAGCAGCTGCTAGTTCAAAATCTTTCGATGAATAAATTGTTGAATTATTGAGATATGGGGCTATTTTGGCGTTGACAGCTGGGTTGCCATGAGTAGGTATGAGTTGGGTTGTATGGGTTGCCATGAATTATGTACGTAGAATCTCCTATAAATGCCTTCTATTTGCTGCTTCATAATATCATGAGAAACAAAAGCTTCCTATTTTATGTAATCACTACATGGTATCAGAGGAAGGTTCCGATCCACAGGTGCCCAGCAATCAACCATCCTTTCACAGATACCCTCTCTCAATGGACTCCTTAACAGCATCCAACACCAACTGAGTCTTCCTGCATGCTTAGAACTGGCCAAGCCTTCTCAGGCTTCTCTCTGCATCGTTCAACCAGCTGAGTTTATCATACTTGACTTGGAGCACGGCTTCGGTGGCATTTTCGAAGCCCTGCGCTGCATCCACGCCCTGGGTGCTGCCAACACCCCCGTGATCGTTTGCGTGCCTGAGGTCTCCCACGTCTGGGTTAAGAAAGTACTTGACCTAGGTCTACAGGGAATCATCTTCCCATTGATCGACGGCCCAGAGACTGCCAACACTCCTGGAGTTTTGCTGATCTGAGGTGCATACACACAGCCAAGAGTGCCAACTATGAGTCCTCCCAAGATGAAGCCACCAACAAAGATGCTAACACTGCTTGGCCTTCCACCATCACTGTAAGTAGCTTGAATTTTCAGCAGCTTTCTGGTTAAAGAAAATTGCTCATCTCAAAAAAAAAATAATAAAAAATGAGTGAAAAATTGAATCATTTGGTTACAAGTCATTACCAGTAATTGTCCAATCAGAAGGAGTTTTTAATGCAGGAATCATTCTTACAGAGGCCAATTATGATATATGATCTCAATTAATAGAAATGCAGATTGCTGAAAGAGACAAGATCTCTTATATACGTGGCAAAATGAAGCCACCTGCAGAATCAGAAGACGGATATGAGAAATGGTATGCTGAAAACCAGAAAGTTAAACGCTGGTTATTAATATTTATGTCTCCTGAAATCATGAAACGCTATATCCGTGTGCCTACTGCTCGTGAAATTTGGAATGCACTTTCAAAGGCATTTTATGATGGAAATGATGAACTCCAAATTTTTACTTTGAACCAGAAGGCTTTCTCAGCCAAACAACAAGAAAAAACCCTACCTACTTATTATGGAGAACTCACAAATTTTTTTCAAAAGTTAGATCATCGAGATAAAGTGACCATGAAGAACTCAGAGGATCTCCAATCATACCGTAAGTCTATTGATTGACTACGGGTTCACATATTTCTTGCTGGATTGGATAACGTCTTTGATCAAATTTGAAGAGAGATTTTACATAGTACTCCAGTCCCAAACTTAGAGAAGTGTTACTCTTTAATCCGATGCGAAGCAGTGCACCGTCTGGCATTGAATGAGGAAACACCTAGATCTTCTGCAATGGTGGCCCGAAATCGATTTACCCAAAATCAACAAGACCGTTCACAACCCAATCATAAGACGACTAACGGTATAGACAAGTCTAGTTACAAATGCACACAATGCAATCGGATTGGTCATACCTAAAGTCGTTGCTTTGAGATAGTGGGATATTCGGACTGGTGGGATCCGAACCGTGTAAAGAAGGACCAAAAAAGAATTGTCACAGCTGCAGCAATTGAATCAAAGATAGATGATGGTGTTGTTGGAAAAGCCACAGCCTTAGCAACAACAACAGATAATGGAGGTAAGTCATTTAATATTTCTGCACCTATTTTTAATAGTACATGGATAATTGATTCTGATGCAACAGATCATATGACTTTTGATTCTAGATATGTTTCATCTCTTGTTCATTCCTCTAAAAAATTTATTTCTACTGCTAATGGCACTTTAACCCCAGTAGCTGGGGAAGGACCTATTACTCTCACAGACACCTTTAATTTAGATTTTGTCTTAGTTGTTCCATCTTTAAATTATAACCTTTTGTCTGTTTCTTAGATAACACAAACTTTATCTTGTGTTGTAATTTTTTGGCTTGAATTTTGTGTGTTTAAGGATATTCAAACCAAAGCGACGATTGATTATGGTACTAGGCAGGGGAAGTTGTACTACTTAGATTTGATGTCACAAAATTCTGATAAATTACAACAAACATTGAAGGTGGCTGACACTAAGGGAGAGGAGAACAGAAAGGAAATCAGTTTATGGCATCGACGTCTAGGACATACTTTTTTTGGATATCTGAAAAAATTATTTCCAAGTCTATTTACAAAATTTGACATTTCTCATTTTAAATGTGATGTTTGTGAACTTGCGAAAAGTTATCGTACTTCATTTTCTTTACAATTGAATAAAAGCTTACTTTCATTTTCGGTTAAACACTCTGATGTTTGGGGACCATCCAAAGTTTCTACTTTGAGAGGATCACATTGGTTTGTTACATTTATTGATGACTGTACTAGGATGACATGGTTATGCTTGATGAAAACCAAAAGTGAAGTGAGCTCACTACTTCAAAAGTTTTAAAAAATGATTGAAACACAGTATAATGCAAATGTTCAGATCATTCGCAGTGATAATGGTGGAAAATATCGCAGTACAGAATTTCAACAGTATCTAGAAGCACATGGCATAATCCATCAAACTACTTGGTCTAACACACCCCAACAGAACGGAGTTGCAGAACGTAAGAATAGACACTTACTGGAAGTTGTTCGAGCATCATTGATCGATGCTCATATGCCATTATCATATTGGGGAGAAGCAATTACATCCGCAGCATACTTAATTAATAGAGTGCCCTCTAGCTCGATTGGTTTTCAGACACCATTCCAAACTCTTACAGAAGCAGTTGTTGCTCCAGGTATGCCTAATCTACCTCCTCATATCTTTGGTTGTGTAGTCTTTGTACACCTTCATAAGCATCAACGCAACAAGTTGACTCTACGAGCATTGCGGTGTGTTTTTGTTAGGTATGCTGCTCATCAAAAGGGATATCGATGCTATCACCCTCCTACAAAAAGAATGTTTATCACAATTGATGTTATTTTTCATGAAGAATCCATGTATTTTTCTGAGCCTGAATCTCAGGGGGAGAAAAAAAAAGAAATTCAGACTCTAGACTATAATATTTTAGACATAAACTATGATTTTCCTACAAAATCAATTGAACAGGAGTTGAGCAACTTTGATATAAGTGGTGATTCACAAGCTGAGCCAGTTAATGAAGAAATGAGTGTTTTAGATTCAATAAGTATAACATTGGACCAAAGTGGTGACATATTCTCAATAAACGAAGAAGTAAATCCAAATTCTTCTGTATCCGACCATCATGTTGGTCAGTCTGAAGACGAAATGCTACCTCTGGCCGACATACCATACCAATCACCTCCTGAAAATGTTCTTAAACCACATAGAAGGCATCTCCCACAACGTCATACTCAAGGTATACCTAAGCCTACATATGAACCTGAGCTTTCTAGTAAAGTCAAATATCCCATGAATCATTATGCGTCTATGCATAATTTGTCTGAGTCAAATAAGTCATTTGTGAATCAATTATTTTGTGTATCTATTCCTAACAGTGTGCAGGAAGCCTTAGTTGACCCCAAATGGAAAGTAGCTATGAATGATGAAATGAAATCCCTACAGAAGAATGAAACTTGGGAACTTGTTGATCCTCCATTAGGAAAGAAAATAGTAGGATGTCGATGAATTTATACTGTGAAGTACAAAACTGATGGATCAATTGAACGCTTCAAAACAAGACTTGTAGCAAAAGGATATACTCAGACATATGGGATTGACTACACAGAAACTTTTGCACTTATAGCTAAAATCAATACAATTCAAGTCCTGTTGTCTTTAGCTGCAAATTTAGCTTGACCATTACAACAGTTCGATGTGAAGAATGCATTTCTACATGGCGAACTATCTGAAAAAGTGTACATGGATCTCCCACCAGGGTGTATGATAGCAGAAAGAAAAAAACAAAAGGTATGCAGGTTGAAGAAATCATTATATGGATTAAAACAATCTCTTAGAGTTTGGTTCGGACGATTTACAAAATCTATGACAACTTTTGGCTACAGACAAAGCAACTCAGACCACACATTATTTTTGAAGAAGCAACATGGAAAAATTACCGCACTCATTATATATGTGGATGACATGATCGTCACAGGTAATGATCCAGATGAAATGAAAGTTTTGCAAGAATACTTGTCCAAAGAATTTGAAATAAAAGACCTGAGCCCCTTAAAATACTTTCTGGGAATTGAAGTATCTCGATCAGGTAAAGGAATATTTTTATCTCAAAGGAAGTATGCCATAGATTTACTCCATAAAACTGGCATGACAGCCTGCCAACCAGCTAACACTCCAATAGAAGAAGGTCTGAAGTTGTGTATTGAGCCAAACCAATTGCCTGTTGACAAGGAGAGATATCAAAGACTAGTTGGAAGATTAATGTACTTAGCCCACACAAGACCAGACCTTGCCTATGTATTGAGTATCATCAATCAATTCGTGCATAATCCTGGTGAGCAACACATGAAAGCAGTTATGCGTATTCTGAGGTATTTGAAATCTGTACCAAGAAAGGGAATTCTATTCTCTAAAAATACAAAAAAAAAATATAAAGGTATATACAGATGCTAATTGGGCTGGAGCAATTGATGATAGACGGTCAACCTCAGGATACTTTACCTTTGTAGGTGGAAACTTGGTTACATGGAGGAGAAGTAAGAAACAAAATGTTGCACGCTCAAGCGCAAAAGCGGAGTATAGAGGTATGGCATTAGGAATTTGTGAAGCACTGTGGTTAAGATTGCTCTTGCAAGACTTGGGATATTTTTCAAAGCAACCAATTCAACTATATTGTGACAATAAAGCAGCATGTGATTCACAATCTGGTACAGCATGCTCGTACAAAACATGTTGAGGTGGATAGATTTTTTATTAAAGAAAAGTTAGATGAAAAGATTGTGGAGTTACCCAAGATTAAATCGAAAGGTCAACTAGTTGATATCCTCACCAAAGCACTATCTTATCAAGGGTTTTCAAAATTTTTAGACAAGTTGGGCATGTATGATATCTATGCACCAACTTGAGGGGGAGTGTTGAATTATTGAGATATGAGGCTATTTTGGCATCGACAGCTGGGTTGCCATGAGTAGGTATGGGTTGCCATGAATTATGTACGTAGAATCTCCTATAAATGCCTTGTATTTGCTGCTTCATAATATCATGAGAAACAAAAGCTTCCTATCTTATGTAATCACTACATAAATTACATTTTTTTTATCCCATGACCTTTTTTTCCCTCTAAGAGAATCTATTCTTTCTAATTGTATTTACAGTGCGCTTCAAAGTAATACTTCAAAATTATCGTTTAGCAGTTGACCTAATTTAGTTTGGGGTCTCGTTTTTGTTAATTTCGCTTCTTAGATATGCTACTTCCAATGCACTGAATGCTGAACAAGATAGAAATATATATATATATATATATATATATATATATATATATATATATATATATATATATATATATATATATATATATATATATATATATATATATATATATATATATATATATATATTACTCTTACTTATAATAACCTACAACTTCAATTTTCAAGGGAACTAAAATGATACTAGAAAACAGTACATGCATTTTATAATGAACAAAACCGCATAAAAATCTCATATTCTATACTTGTAGCATGGAAGAACCTTCAAAACTCATGTAGCACTTGCCTTGGTTCACGAACCTAATTCAGGATGCAAGAGTGCCAATGTGCTGACAGAGGAGATACTTCATTGAGATTGAATACTGCTTAAACTCCAGAAAGCATCAGATATGGTTGGTTTTCTCACTCTTTGCCCTTGAATTCTTGGTCCCCTCGCTTTGCTAGCTATTCCAAGACAAGAAGTGATTAATTGATAATATACAGGATAAATATTAATTAATTCTCTTCAGCAGCTTCAATTAGACATGGCTGCTGTAGATACTACTAATATCAGATTACAGTAGTTTTGTAGACCGATGTTCGCCCTTCTCACATCAATAAAGAAACAGAATTTCTCTTCCTCCATCCCTCAGTAAGAAACTAAGTAATGCAATATCACCATTAAATAGATCTGGGTCCATTTTATCAACTAAATCCTGATGAAGTAACCATCAGCTAGCCGGAATTAATAATATCCAGTCCATTCAGTTTGCACAATAATGCATAAAGCAACCAAGACTTGCTTAGTCAATTTAATTTTTACTACCAAATTACATTGCTTTTTAAGTTGCAATATACTATAATGCTTCTAAAAATCACCCCTTTATAGCAACAAATTAAAGGCACTTCCAGAAACGGCAAACTGACAGCATTATCTAATACCAGAAATGGAAATCGACGGCTCACCCCATGAAAGCAAAAAGGTGAATGACCAAAGCAACAATCGAGCTACTGATCATGAGCATCTCTACCAAAATCAACAACTGCAGCCCATAGATTCCCCACCAAAATACCGAACCATGCATATGCATTGTCGTTTATCCTAATGCGCAAGTACGGTTTTAAAATGCAAATAATTCAAACCTCACCCACCAATCGTGGACTAACCTTGGTACATTCATCCTCCAGTGCCAGTCTGATTTATAAAAAAAAAAAAAAATTTTACATAATAAATAATTATCGTAATTATTATATGCATTAGATGTTGTATAAGAAGATACCCACTGAAAAGCATATCCATTGAAAAACGAAATATATTATACAATTTATTAGAAACTAAACAGATTTTGATTATTTTTTGAATTCACTTTGAAGAAGAATATATATATATATATATATATATATATATATATATATATATATATATATATATATATATATATATATGAAAGTCCTCATGCAGCTTTAGCAGAGATTTTTTGCTTTAAGGAACCCACACTCCAACTTTAGCAAGATTGATATAACATAACGTTGTAACTAGATTGTTAAAAGAGGTTGCTGGTCTTTAAGATAATTCACAAGTGGGTTTTGTGTTGGTACATAATGGGCCTGCTTCGGCCCATTTTGTTGAAAACGTCTATTGTTTTTTTGATGGGCTTAAACCAACGGCATATTCATTTTCCTTTACCATAAGCAGAGAGGGATGTATATTTGCATCATAATTGGTCGCAGACAGGGATGTTCGGGATATTCCAGCACTTAGCAAATAAAATATGCATGAAATTAATGATGATGTCATTTACGAGGATAAAGTACAAGCATAATGATTTTAATATACTGCTAAATCTTATCTCAAACCGCCCTTGTTTACCATTTCCATTAAAGAGAAATATTTCTGCTTCCCATGTATAGTAGGCCTGTCTCTATCATTCACAACTTTAAATGCAATTTGTGGTGGGTTTTTGCATTAATCTAATAATTACCAAAATCCTATTTGTTTACTGGACAAGACAAGCTTAATCATTGATAAGAATGAGGTAAGATGAGAAAGCATTATCGAAGGTGCTTTTGTTTATGATAAAATGGTTGGCCGAGAGGCAACGTTTCTAGGTTAAAGTTTTGGTTCTTTTGCTGACATGGTGGAGAGGCACGTAGATTGAGTATTATCCACATGGAAAGAACCCTATGTTTCCCAGAAACTTCATTTTTTTACATAAATAATTGTTCAAAGTTGCTTAAGTCACAGGGAAAGTGGATCCATTGTGCATCTGACTATGAGAGTTGCAGATGTCATCCTTCTTCGTGTTGGCCATTCTGAATGGGTGTGTGACTTGTCATATTTCACTATCCACCAAAACAGATAATTTAAAACATTAGATATTTTAAATATTAATATATTAAATAAATATTTTTTAATGTTGTGACATTTAAGATGCTAAGATCATATATTAAATAGTTTTTCAATAAAATATATCTATAACATATAGACGTCACTGTCGGATTAATCAGACCAAACAATATTTAGATTGAAAAATTAATTTTCATAACCAATCAAAATTTTAAATTATTTAAAAATTTTAAATTATATCAAGTCATTCAAATTATATTAAAGTAGAGTGATAAAATTAAGTTAATCGAATCAAATTTAAATATCTTTTAAAAAAATTACATATTTTTTTGTACAAATTAATATAAAATTATTTTAAAAATTTATTCGTAAGAATTCATCAATTCAATTCAATCTATTTGAAATGTTTTTTTTTTCTATTATATTCAAGTGAATTTATACGAATTATTAAAGTTATGCTTACCACTAATCTATGATACCTGTCTAGGTTATATTTGCTTAGTATACAAAGGTCGCTAGGTCTAGTTTAAAATTTTTGTTCATTAACTTAGCTTTGATCAGTCATCACTCAAACTTCCCGCTTCACCAATCGTGAAGGAGATTGCTGCTGCTGCCATTTGAGGGTCTCAAAAGTTAGAGGGCCAATTCAATAAATTATATTATTAGGTGCATATGCACAATTTGCTAAGAAACCTTTATTCTCGATAGAAACTCTATCATAGTCATAGTCTTCCAACTGTAGCAGCGCAAGGAAAATCACATCAACCTATGCTTTTCTAGTTCCTAGGATTATGAAAACATCCTCTAATCGCATAATCCTCCCCCTCATCGGATAAGGAATCACAGTTTTGTAGAATTTCAATTCAAGTGTTAAAAACTATCAACTGATTGAGAAAGCTACAGAATTCTAGAAAAGCATCATCATTGGACAGTGAAAATCAATTACGAGAGGCTCACATCACACATGGTTTTGTTACCTTCTATCTAAACTCATCCACCGCAGCACTTCAATTTTAATACACATTATTTATTCTCTTGTAAAAATTTTGGTCCCAAATTTAACCAACTTCAAAGCTTTATCTGTCATAAACTCTGCTATGGGGAGAAATATGAGCTCTACCCAATGAAAGAGGAAGCTTGTAGGAGTGGAAGGATAAGGGGATGAAAGATATTGTGGTACTTCCTCTTTAGCCCAATTTTCAAGTCTCTTGAGTTTCTTTCTGGTTGTGATGATTGGTCAAACACTCAAGAGGTGCTGGTTGGGCAACCGACCCTTTTGGAAATTTTGGAACATGCAACTACTTTCACGCCAGGGACACTGCACATTTAATACTAAAATAAAACACTTTGAACAGAGTAAGGTACAAAAATTGGGAGGATAAATATGGGACGCACACACAAAGTTTAACAGCCCTCACTTATTGGTACTCTGGTTTCACATTTCTGAGGGGTCAAATCAGCTGATTTGAAGATTCCCTTCCACTATGATTGCAACCCAACAAATTTTTCAGTTGCCTATTCCCTTCTCTTCAGGTTTTGCTTCTTTTCCTTGAGTCCAACACCCACCAGCCAAGTGTCTCCTTCTAGAAATTTGTTTATACTTTTCATTGAAGATAAACTTAGTCTACAAGCATTTGTTGTATGTCAGTTTATGATCAATTTTATTTAAGAATTTCTCTAATATTCTTAGTAACATGTTTAGAGACAATAAAATGAAATAGAGACGAATTGGTTGTTTTAGTTGAAGAGAAAAAGGTTTCCTTTTTTCTATTCTTTTGTGGGGGTAGGTGAGGATTGGGGGAAGGGCGAGAAATGCACCTTGCGCCTTGTTTTCGTAGAAAACTAGAACAGTAATGAGCATTCTCTTCTCTTTCTGAAAGAACAACAAAGCTTCTCTGCCATCTTTTGGTTGGAGATGCTGAGGTAAAAAAAAGTAGAATTCGTTCTTCAGAATTGTTCAAATAGATCTCTCATTCAAGAACTCCGTAAATATTGAATTTGATAAATAACCCACCATAAAATTAAGGGAATGAGCAGTCAGCAACAGTTTATTCAATAGAAAGAAAACACATTTTTTTTTCTTTCAATAACTCTAGTATTTACACGTCAGAATACAACTACAAGTTGAAGAGAAATCACACTTACTGCACGTGATTGTTTTGAGTACAAATGGGAAAGAAGAAAAACAGGGGAGATAAAGAAAGAAACGCAGAGTTGCTTTGAAACTTGAATTCTGAACAGCGTCCAATGAAAATTATCCTAAAATATCAAACAAAATCCTCTAACAGGAGAGGATCCACCTGTTCCTGCAAACTATCGGTATCTATCAGACTTTCTGGAGGCCCATTCCTCTGCTTCTATTTCCTAATATTTGCAAGATCAAAGATCACAGAATATTCACAGAAAACCAAATCAGTAAGAATAAGCATATCGTTGAGCCACGCGATCCCTGAGAATCCCATTATACAGAGCTACCCTGTTTTCAGGCATTCCTCTGGTCTCTGTTCCGCCATGACGATTCTTTTGGACCTTCAGTTCTGGGTTTGAATGCAAAGAACTGCTAGTCATACGTTGCTTCCTTCTGAACTTTTCTCCATGATCTCTACTTGAATCCATCACATCCTCGGCAAAGCGAACCCTCTTCTTCTTCTTCTTCTGCCTCTTCTTTCTCTCTGCTCCAGAACCCAGAGTTATATCAGTAAAAGAAAGTAAGAAACAGTATGAAGATCAAATCTTGCAAATTTAAGCATGTTCAGTGAATGGAAATTCATGCAAATTAGAGGAATTTAAGCGTACCAGAGGATATGCACGATCGTAGGATTGGAGGGGAAGAGTGAGAAATTCGATGAAGAGGGAAACGGGTAGGTAGGAGATTTTTCTGGAGACGCAGAGCGAGGAGGATGACGGTGCCGGAGACAGCCATGGCTGTGGCTAAGACCACGCCTTGTGAGCTTATAACTGAAGACATGGTCAAAAAAGGAGAAAAGTTGCAGGTGAATGTGGGGGTGGTGGTTGGGGGGAAGAAGGCAGTTTTCTTTGCGACATAGGGACAATATTATAAAAGCGGCCAAGGATGAGGAAGCAAACATGAATATAATATTATTATATATCTGAATCATATTGATAATTATTTTAGAAAAATAAGAAAAGAATAAAAAATGTGTCTAACGACTTTTTCATTCATTTTTTTTTTGGAGGTGGGGAATTGCCAAAACTCAAAAAGACTACTTCATTCGAAACTTTAATTTCTTAGAAGAAGATAATAATTAATTTTAATTTTAATATATATTTCGGATATTTTTTAACACATGGATCACATGTTATATTATTAAATTCAAACTCCTAAAATAATATTTAATATAATAAAAAAAATTATGAGATGACTCTATAAATTTATAAAAAAAATTAATTATTACTATTTGTTATATATGTGTTTTATTTAACATAATAATCTTAATTAAGTTTTGTTTAAAATATTAGTAAAAAATAATATGAATTATAAAATATTAATAATAAATATTTAAGAAAGTCTTTTTTTTTGTCGTAATTAAAGTATTTATTGTCAGATACAATGACTAATCTCTTTGCTCGTAGATAATTTGATGAGAGTATCTTTCATCGTTTATTGTAGGTACTTCGATTGGGTGGGACAGTTAATTTTGAAGATTTAAGACTGCTCTATATTTAAAGGTAAAAATCGAACCCTTTGATTAAAAATGAATGAGCTCTTCCGGGTCAACCACACCCCCAAGTTAGAAAGTCTGTTTTTATAAGCATTAATATTTATCGCGATGAGATTCAGACGAGGTTTATCTTATTAGAAATATTGGGCCTAACTCCACTCCCAAAACTCGAGTCAAGAGAGGGAGGATTGCCTTTACTTATAAGGAGCATATTCTTTCAACATCCAGCCAATGTGGGACTTCAACACACCCCCCTCACGCCCAGGAATGAACATCTGGAGCGTGAAGTTTGCAGGCATGAACATCTGCGGGTGGATCACATTGAAACTGAAGTAGCCTCTGATACCATATTAGAAATATTGGGCCTAACTCCACTCTCAAAACTCGAGTCAAGAGAGGGAGGATTGCCTTTACTTATAAGGAGCATATTCTTTCAACATCCAGCTAATGTGGGACTTCAACACACCCCCCTCACGCCCAGGAATGAACATCTGGAGCGTGAAGTTTGCAGGCATGAACATCTGCGGGTGGATCACATTGAAACTGAAGTAGCCTCTGATACTATATTAAAAATATTGGGCCTAACTCCACTCCCAAAACTCGAGTCAAAAGAGGGAGGAATGCCTTTACTTATAAGGAGCATATTCTTTCAACATCCAGCCAATGTGGGACTTCAACATATCTGTCAGCGGGTTCACAGTAGGCTCCACTCGGTAACGGGCTACTGGGCACTGTGTTCTCTATTCTAATAATTGAGCATTGAATTTTGGGTGAGTCTTGGATGTCATTTTTTTAAAAAAAAAATTATGATTTGAAACGAAATGTTGAATGAAATTAATTTTTTGTTTTGTTTCGTGTTTATTAAAGAATTGAAGCATCTCCTAATAAAAAATAAGAAAGGGCGATATGATGTAGGAAAAGTAAAACAAATGCACGAGACAGACTTCTTAGACTTTGGTGTGTATATATATATATATATTTTAACGAAGAGTGATGTCATAGATTAAAATTTCATTTTCATCAAGTTACTTTATTGATTAATGTGTCAGATTATATCGACAGTTGGGGTTAGAATGGAGGGACAAACTCTGGTATATAATTACGTGGTGAAAGCAATGTTTCTAAATATATTTTTAACTGTAAACACCTAGAATAGTGGTCGTCTCTAATATTATTATAAACACAATTAACAAATAAGGCATGTTTTTTAGGATTATAATTAGGAATATTTTCGATGGTTTTAAAAGATATATTAAAAATATATTTAACAAGTTAAATAAATTAATTTATAAATTTATTTGATTAAATTAAAAATATTTAGTAAATAAAATTATTTAAATTATTTAAAATTTTTTATCATACGTTACTTTAAGTAGCGTATAACTTTTAACTGATAGTTTTTATAATTTTTTTATTTTTATTATTTTATTTAAATTCTAACACTATTCTATTCACAAAATGATATTATTTTTATTATACTCGCGCAACATTCAAATTAAATATCTTATAATGAACTTCTAAATATTATTGATAGTAACACAAAAAATAAAAATTTAAAAACATCTACTTAGATAAAAGATGTTCGCAATAATATTACTAATTTATTGTGACACGCTTTATGATATATTTATTTTATATTTTTTAAAATTACATAATAAAATTTAATTACTAACAAAAATAATAAATTTTATATAAATATTTTTTTTATGTCATTTTATATTTATTAATTAATTTAATAATTAATTTTACCAAATACTTATAATTAAATAAGATAATTTAACAGTTTTCAGTTAACAACTTTCAATTAAAAATTAATTTTTCAACTTTTAATTAATTTTTAAAGTTTTAACTAATTTATCAGTTATTTTTATCAAATATAATCTAACTCAAAATGGTTGGCATTTCATCAAAAATAATATTTTATTTTTATTTTTATTAGTTGAGTTTAAATTTTAAATTTAATATTTTTTTTTAAAAAATTACTCTTTTATATATATCAAACTAATAAAAAAATTTAAAAATGTTCGAAAAGTGACTTAGTTCGATTAATGTGTAAATTGATTAAAAAATATTTTAACTATACAATAGGAAAAAAAAATTCCCATCAACTTATTATATATATTTAGAGTTTTATACTTAAAATTTTCAAATTGATAAAGAAACCGGAAATTGTAGTTTTTTTTAATGTTTGTTAAATAATTTAATAAATATAAATTAAAAAAATTATTAGCGGAATTCCCCTTTGTTCACTTATCTCTCTAATTTTTCAGGGGTTTTTTAAATTTTCATATACTCTTTTATATTTCAAAGCCGATTTGTTTGTTTAAATTAAGAAAATTAAATTTGAGAGTGAAACCATGCATGATATCCATTAATGAATTGAAAAAAATAGTGTTGTGCATCCTAAGGACCAGGGGTCGACAATGCTAATTGCTAATGAAATTATTAATTAAAGTGAGTTTTGTTGGGCACAGGGAGCTTAATTATGTCACCCATGACATGCTCTAAGTTTCGAGTAATTATCATTTTATGCACATAAATTGGTGTCAACATTACAAAAATCACTTTCAACCTATCACCATCATTGAATATAAAACACTCCGAGGCCAACACAAATTATTTAGAGAGATACAACTCTTGTGTCCATAATTTTGAAATAATTATTTTTTATAATAAAAAATACCTAGTATGAGTATAATTTTTAAAGAGCTGGCTTAATGATATTAAAAATAAATATTTAATATGTAATTAATCAAGTTGGAGATAATTAAGAGTTTAAAATTTCTTTTTATCTTAGAAAGTTAAGAAAGTCAAACTCTTGCCAACTTTTTTAAAATGACGCTAAATTTATCGTTAAATTAAACGTACTTGTTGTAGTTGGTCTAAGGTGATGCGCATGCACAAATAAACATTATTTGTTTTAAGGAAAAGAAGATTAGACTCTTTAGTATCCTATTTCGATTTCAATTTTTGAAGTTGTGTATATAAAAAAAATTATTTATTGGTGAAGTATTTCTATTGAACTATTTTGAAAAGACTAATATCTTATTAAAAAATATTAATTTCTGATATTATTAAATAATAATAATAATAAAACAGTGATGCCCATGTGCATATGTATTTTCCTATTCTTGCCGCCGTCCATGTTTGTTGAAAGAATCGGTTGGCAAATTTATTGTTGTTAAATTATAATTTTGGTAAGTCAACCAGAAAGACTATTCAAAATTTTCAATTAAATGCAAACACTTAAATTGATAACTGACTTTGTGTTTATTATACGGTTAATATATATTATATTATTGAACTATAATTTTACTTCATTAACTCCCTTTTTGCACAATGACAACTTGAAATAACACACTTTAACAAATTCATAATTAAGTGGGGCGTAAAGATATATATATATATATATATATATATATATATATATATATATATATATATATATATATATATATATATTTCCCAAATATTGGATCATGTTTTTACCATAATTTTTTAACTGCAGAGAAAGCATATTCAATTTAGAGACGAAATTGATCACTCTCAATGAAATTTTAAACTTAATTTATTGTTTAAATTACAGCTTTTTATCATAGTGATCTAGTTTAATATATAAATTAACATTCATTTAATAATGTCTTAACACACTCACTTAATATTCATAGACAAAATTAGTTTAATTAAAAAATTAAAAATTCTATTTATTAGTGCCATTAATCTATTAGTTAAACGTTAAAAGTGTCAACTCAAGTTAGATAAACGTTGTTCTTCTCTTCTTTTTTTTTATAATCTCACACCAGGTATAAAATTCTATCTTGATCGTTTCTGCATTCAATTTGCTATGGTAATTGAATATACCAATGAACAACCAAAATTAAAGAAAAATTCGCCTTGATTCATTTTAATTATTAATATCCATTCAATGTCTGGCGTAGTAGCCTTCGAAATTTTTACCCAGTGGATTTTTATAGTGATTGTCTTTTTATTTATCCTTTTATAAATAATATAATAATTATTGTCATTTATTTATTCATCATTAATTTATTTTTGTTTTACAAATCTATATTTAATTATATTTTTTATGATTATATTTTGTTTCTTTCTTATTTTATACATTTTTAGAAATATAATGATTATCATCTTATTTATCTCTTTTTTAAATTGTTTAATAATTATATATTTGTATGATTAATAACGTAATTATAATAACATAATGTATCTTTGATTATCTCTAATTATTTTATTTTTAATTATCCTCTTTTTAACAGTCAATAATTTACAATACAATTGACATCCTAAAGTTTTGCAACCACTCTACGATCAAAATTTGAAACAGTTTTTTTTTTTTTTGTATATATCTATATTTTCAAACACATTCATATATAATAAATAGATCATGCAACCAGATAAAGTTTTTCACTTTTTCATACTTTAAAGGTAACTAAGTCTTGAAAATTTAAACAATTACTCAAAATTATCAACGGATAAGAATATCAAAATAAAATAAAAATTATAGTATGAAATTTAATTGTCGCAGGATAACTTATTAAGTGAATTGAATTTCGTAAATTAATAAAGTTAATATTTATATTATATTCATATTATTAAAATATATTTATTTATAAAATTTAATATTTTTGGTTTATCTTTTTTAATAAACTAAGTCTATCTAATAATCTTTTAGTATAGTTTTGATAGAATTTTTAGTTATTTTAGTATTTAAATATATAATTATTATTTAAAATAATTATGAATTTTGTGATTAACTAATTGTGATAATGTTAATTCTTCTTCTTCTTCTTCTTCTTCTCTCTCTCTCTCTCTCTCTCTCTCTCTCTCTCTCTCTCTATATATATATATATATATATATATATATATATATATATATATATATATATATCACATATGTGATTATATTTTTAGATAAGAGTAAATCTAAAGTACTCTTTTTTTTTTTTAATTTTTACTAATAGGTATCCTCCCACATGTATCCTCCACTGAAAGCAATCTTGTTTGAATTGTAGAGGTTTCTTGCAAGGGTTTTAGCTCTCTCAGCAACAGCTTGCTCCAGACACAAGGTTCGAACCTAATATCTTACTTAAAGAACACCGGGTACCTACACTCATGCAAACCATTGTTCGTTGCGTACAAACTATTCCTACATATTTGAGAATAAATATCCATGAGACGATGATCCTATAAGAAAGTTGCATATATAGGATTTGATTGGGGTATATATTTCGACCTCATAGATTAGTTTGGGTGGTAAAGGTTAATTGGCCATTTTTAGTGCCAATAATCATTAAGTTCATCGTCTTAGGAATACTAAGACTAACAATTACTTATTGATATTTTGGTTAAAAAATAGCCAGTCAACCTTTACCGTTCAACCTAATCTCTCAAGGTCATTTTTATTCTTTGTTATCTAAAGGAGAGGTGCTTTATGAACAACAGCTTGGAAGTGACTATAAATATCACTTTGCTTTTCTGCAATTAATTGCTGCAATTATAAACATTTCCTAACACTTGTAGCTCTAGAGCAAGCAAACAGAGATAGATTCAACTCAGTACAATAACAACCTGAAAATTCGACAATAAGTCACATAATATATAGCAGCAAGCATTGCATATATAAACTCTGAATGAAAAGAACCATCAAGTAGCTTTCCATATATCATACATGAAGAATATCTGTACAAGAAAAGATAAAGGACTCATATATTTATAATTAACTTCATTCAGTAAAATACGTATAGTTCATTATGCTTGTTTATGCAGATACAATATTAAATGCGTAGCGGAGAGATGGTGTCTAGCCCTATCCCTAATCTATTAAGCAAAATCCATCAACTTCAGATATGAAAGACCAAATTATCCAACAAAATAGAATAAAAAAAAAGGTTACTCCAAATGGAAGAAAAACTTAAGCCTCTATTGTGACCCATTGATTCCTTTCCGGTCCTGAAGTATTGAAGGTCCTAGGGCCAAGTAACAGATGGAATACAGGGTCATTATCTCTACTCTACACTACAAGAACAATTTCCTATTAATTAACAGCATAACTTATTAACAATTATATTATATTAATTGGAAAATTTTAAATTATAGAATAGATTAGAGTTGAGAAAGATCGAGATGCTAAGCTCGATTCCCTGTACATAGAAAAGGCAGAAAAGCAATGTTCTTTAAATGAGAGAGGATGGGTATTAAGACAGGAAAGGAAAAGGCAGAAAAACAATGTTCTTTAAATTAGAGTTTAAGTAGGCTTCATGTTTTGAGAGTTTGAAATGGGAATGGAGGCAGGGACAAAACCCCTCAATTTAGCCTCTTATATGGATATTTATATAAGTCAATTTGTTGTGTGAAGATTTTCTTATTGTGTGTTCATACTTCTTAGATTTAGCGTGATTTTGGGAATGTTACCTTCAAACCCTTCTTTTTTCTCCCTTTTAATATTTCGTTTCCTTTATTCTTTCAGCTTCCAAAAAATTGATCCAAGAAGGGGGGAAGAGGGTGCCCAATGAAAACTTAATACTGATAATGCCATAACACACCAAGATGTCTCCTCATTACGCGCAGGGGTTAAACTCACCCCCTGGGGGGGGGGGGGGGGGAAGAAAATGCCTAGCAAAGTGAAAAGAGGCATATACGTATAGACAAAACTTGGAAGGCACGGTTTTAAGATATTTGGACCACATTCATGTGTTTTTGGGGTCAAGTCACAACTCACAAGTCACCTTTTGCAGCTTCAATACTAAGCTTTTCTCTACTCTCTTTAAAGCTGCTTACTAGGTACCTTTATATTATGCATGTGAGCTTGCTGTTTCACACTTAACGCTGCATTGATTTCAACACCTACAGCAGAGACGCCATATATAGTCTATAGCTGCAGGTCTACCCCACTAATAGATTCACTTTCCATCAGGGAGAGTTTAATTCCAAACTGACGATGAAACTAATAGTGCTAATTAGTGCAATCTATGTAGGCGGAATACCCTGCAAATATTTGCCCTAAAGAGAAACCCTTAACTTCCTGTCTATGTTGGCGAGAAAGCAAAGACATGACCTGACCCGTGATATATATATATATAAAAGGGAAAGTAGTTTTAGTTTGCCTTCAAATTTATTTTTACAGTACACAGAGGATAAAATTGAAGTACTCAATGAAGGGGCTAGTTATCATGCATTGACCCTTTTCATATATATGGATGAGATCATGATCCGTCAGCTCCAAATTCTTTTGCAGTGGCTCCATACTTCCCTTTTAGCTATTCAGATTTCATCCTCTCAGAATTTTTTTTTTTTTCATCTAGCAGGGTAAGAAAGAACACCAATTCTATTGTATATTATAGATTATTTACGTATAACACTAACGAGAACATTTTTTTTCTTGGGTTGTCATGATGATATATTGGATTAATTTGGTTTTTATATTATGGTTAGGTATATTCTCTGACACTAAATTTTTTCTCTTCGCCTAATCTCAATATATCATCTCAAGCAAAATCTAAGAATTTTCCATTCCGTCATACAATATCACAAGTTTTTATCATTAATATACTATCCTTTCAAAAATACATTAACATAGACGTTCTGGATTTGCGGGGTCATGCATCCTACCGATCATAAAGGGCCTTTTCCTGCCATCGTCATTTAAATTTTGACCCTAAAAGCAACTCTTCCTACTCCAAGATTTTAGGTTCCTCAGCAACATGGGTCCTATATTTATTAAAACTCTTGACGAGCAACTTTGAAAATGGCGCTCTTGGTCTCCCTTGAAGTTTTATTACTTATTAGATAGTTCTGTTTTCAGGTGGGTTTGAGAACGTTTTGTCAAGTATTGATATTTAATACATTTCTAGTCTTAAAGTAACGTTTCCATACACTACCGAACTTTAATCAATTTCATATTTAAAAGTCAAATAAACAGATACAAATTTCACAACCTTTTAAAGTATGATACATATTCAATCTTACACACTTCTTAAGTCAAAAAATTTATATATAAACCTTTTCACTTTCACATTTGCTAAGTAACATTTCTTTTTAATTTGTTTCATTCAAGAAGTTGTAACCATGTATGAGTCGATCCACATTATTTTAGTAAAATTAATATTTTTTAAAATGTTAAACTTATCTTTTGTTATAAATATATATATTTTAAATTAAATTTGAACTTTTAATATTTTAAAAATATTTTAACACTTGAATTTAAACTTACTTGAGCACAAACTTGACATATATCTATTGTGTATTTAAGAATAATTATTTTACACAAATGGAAGAGATATTCAAGGGTTTATTTGATTCTGTTTTTATTTTTTTATTTTTTATTTTTTTTAAAATTAATGTTTACAAATTATTCTACAAAATAAAAAAAATTCGTTTAATAAACTATTTTAAAAACATATTATTTTTTATTTTTTTGCATTATAAAAATAACAACAAAAAATAAAAATAATTTTTTTATTTTTATTTTAAAAATAACTTATTTTTAAAACTTATTTTTAAAATAAAGACAGAAAATAATTATTAAATAAATTTTTTATTGTAAAATAATTAAAAATAAAAAATATTTAAAAAATGCTCTTAATTACTTAAAAAACCTGTAAACTCTAAATAATTATTTAAGAATACTTAATATATTATATATATTATATAGTATTAATGCGTGAACCTAACAACTAGGGGAAGACTCTTGATTTGTCCATTTAAGAGATGAGATGACTTCCAAAGTTGTCATCCCCCACCCCTAAAGTTAAGCGTAATTGACCTGACATTAGCATAATGTGGACCGAGGCACCCACGTATTAAGGGCATGTGACCTACATGATGGACCCCCATTTTACCATTCAACTTTTTCTATAAATGAACCAACGAACGCACCCCTTTACCCGGACCAGTTAACCAATACCATTCATCCCTATTTCAAAATTATTTTCGTGGTCCAAATGCACTGGTAATTACAATATGGATCTGTCATTGAAATTTAATCCATCTGTAATTTTTCACTAATTAAATTATTAAAAAATGTTTATGTATCTTAGAGAGTGATGAAGCTCATTGTTTGTAAAAATAATTATCTATTGTGTTTATATAATTATTTTTATTAAATAATTTAACTTATCAAATTAATAAACTAAATTATATAATTTATTTTTGAAATATAGGTCTTACGGAAGGCCAGTTCATAGGCGTATAGGTCCCAATAATTGCGACATGTTCCGTCGTTTCAACGCTGCCTCTCTCCGTTGGTAGTTGCCACAAAGCCGACAAAGCTATGTTCATGCTTTCAGTTCAGCCACGTGTTCATCTTTCCTTTTCTTCAAAAACTCCAGCTAAAATGGTAAGTTAAATAGGCTGATTTAACGGTAGTAAGAAAGTTGCATACATTGATCGGCCAAATATATTTGTTACTTAATTTCATGAACCATTTTTGTAGCAAGGCAAGTTATATAGAATCCCACATGCAGTAGTACTGCTAGTGAGGACTTCAGCGTGTGCGCAACGCTAACAAGTCAAGCTCAAGCATCCACACTTATTGAAGGGGCCCACTGTTTATGAAGTGGATTTAGGTGACCATGTTTAATACGTGTACGGTAACTTTTAATTCGCCGACACTCTCCCTCCTATATCTTCCCATTCTGCTCCTTCTGTACTTGTGAATCACTCCTCCCATATCATCATGGTGCATTCAAAGAAGTTCAGAGGTGTCAGGCAGCGCCATTGGGGTTCTTGGGTCTCCGAAATTCGCCACCCTCTTCTGTAAGCTCCTCTCCCATTTCCCACATTTCTCAATATTGTATCATCATGCCATCTTCTCTCTTGATTCAATTCTATTATTCTGGTCTTTTAATCTTTATGTTCTTGGTTTCGGGTGTGATGGCACAGGAAGAGGAGGGTGTGGCTAGGGACATTTGAGACAGCAGAAGAAGCAGCGCGAGCCTATGATCAAGCTGCGATTTTGATGAGTGGGAGAAATGCCAAAACCAATTTCCCAATAACCCAAACTCCAGAGGGTGACCCAGAGAGTATTACCACGACAACTGATGACAATCAGGAACGCCCAGCTTATTCAAATTCATGCCCAAAGGATCTGCAGGAAATCCTACACGCAAAGCTTAGGAAATGTGGGAAGCTGCCATCCCCTTCCATGACCTGCTTGAGGCTTGACACTGAGAACTCTCACATTGGAGTTTGGCAGAAGCGTGCTGGTCAGCGTTCTGATTCCAACTGGGTCATGAGGGTTCAGTTGGAAAACAAGAGTAGTGGGAGTACCAATCATGAGGATCATAGTCCTCTGCTTACCACGTCGTCTGATCAGTCCCCAGCAGAAGTGTCAGGGCAGGGAGGAGGGGACATTGATGAAGAGGAGAGAATTGCCCTGCAAATGATAGAAGAACTTCTCAACAGGAATTGTCCCAGTCCTGCCCCTTCATTTAATAACATATCACAGGGGAACGATGCCAGCTTTTTTCTATAAAGTCTCTGTATTATGGTGTTCATGTGCCAGGTTGTTTGGGAGAAAAGAAAGTTTGTGGCCCACAGAGAAGTTGGGTATAATCATATGATCACTTGCAATATAAATACATAACTACGTAGATATATTCTTGCACAGCCTAAGAAATTATCAATTTGGGGCTGTGAAGAAGGGAAACTATAAAGGAAAAATAAGGCTTATGTATATGTGTATACAAGCAAACTTTTCACTGTTTACATTTGTATGATCATGCACAATTATTATAAATGGGTTTTCCGCTTTTTCTTTTCTTAAACAATTTGCTTATACAAATACTCATACTTTTTCAAGCACATATATTTATTGTAACCCTCTCCCTGTTAAAGTTGAAACATGGAAGTTGTGGATGTTGAAGTTCTATAAAGTTCAAGCACATCACCGTTATTGATGCTCTTATTATTAACAAAACGTCCATGTTGAAGCAGTATAACCGTCATTTTCTAATTAGTTCCGTCCATACATGCATCTACGTCCCCTGCAAGTGCAGTGTGCTCTGAATATTAAAGTTCATCAGTTAAAAGGCATGGTTCATAGTTTTAATATTGAAGCAGTATTCCATTGTTGAGTACTTTAGAACTTGCAAGTATAATCATTTTCCCCCCAAAAATTAACTACTGTAATAATTAATGAACAGAAAATAACAATGGCTTCTATATACAATATAAATGAGCCAAAAGATAATTGTGTAATTCAAAGATGTTATGAATTTTTCTTCAGTTTTCTTTCCACTTTCTCTCCAGGACAGGGATTGATTATATTAATGAAGCATTCATCCTTTACTTAAAAAATAAAAATAAAGAAATATATGTTATAATATCATATAACCATGAAAATAAACCAATGATCAAATTTGTTGCCACTTAATTTTATGACAATAGATTTTTAAAGAACAATATAGTGTTAAGATGCAATTATAGAAATTTGAGAAAAAAAAATTGAGTCGCCTCTTTTCATATTTTTTAAAATTTCACTCTCCCCTTTTTAGTTTGAATTAATGGAAAATTTTTCTTTTCAATCACAAACTTATTCATAAAGCTTGTACATTTTTTCTTCTAAAAAATATAATTAATTATAAATAGTCTAATTTAATACAACACAGATAATTAACAGTTTAAATCAATTCTTATAAAAATGTAAATTATAAAAATTTAATATAATTTCTTTTATAAAACTTCAGAGAATGAAAATTTAAGTTTTGTAAACTTTTTAAAAAAATTATTTTAATTTGAAACTAAAAAAAACATGAGTGTAATCTTACAAAATCTCAATAAAAATGAATGTAATTTGTTGAAATGAAATATATAGAGAACCTATAGTAGGTTTTGCGAGAGTTTTGTCTTAAATAACCTCTGCAATATATAAATTTGACTCGAAAATAAATTGTTGTTTGTGAGTGGTTATTTGACCAAAAAATAAAAAAATAAAAAAAATGGCTCCGGTCACAGGCATGTTAAGACTTAAGGACAGTAGTGCATGCATGTGTGTCTATAAATAAAAGTAACTTTGCAGAGAAAAGTTCTATGCTCTTAAAATGAAGCAGCTTTCAAGGACATGTAGGTTCAAACTTGGCTATCCATGTTTATGAAGGGCTTCAACTACTTTTAACTAAACGCCATGACTCATTTGCTAACTCTAGAATCCATAAAGCTATATTGGAAAATTTGCCACCGTTTGTGTTTCGGTGGAATTATTGATTTCCTGGGGGACATAAGAGATGGTAGATTCTCAGTCACTTTCGTTGAAACTAATGACAAATATTGAATATATGGTCTGCCTTCGTTGACAATATTTCCCCCATCTTTCTGATTATACGAATTAAACCAAACAAATCATCAGCAATCTTTCTGATGCACGACCCGTCATGCACCCAACCCATCTGTAACTTCTGGAAAAGCAGAATCCCAAGCTTGTTATAATGGCTCAGGTTTCCCAAAAGAGAAACATATGGACATGCATGTTTTCCTATGGTAGACACAGATCGAATCCTTCTTAAACAACCTTTCTTCTGAGTCACAAATATCCATTTTTGTACCTAATTAAATCAAAATTTTAGTTGAATATGTTCATGTTTCTTCCACAGTTAGCAAGGTTGTCGTATCTAAATATGTTGTGGTGGAAATTGAAGAACGCAGAAACAGATTATGGTTCATTCTTCGGAGGTGCAGCATGGATTCCCGGAAGACATATGACACAATTAAATCAAAAGAGGAAGATCTAGGACTAGGACTAATTAAGACACAACCCCTAGTGGTCCAGGCTAAGGAGGACTGGGCTTTCTGGTATAATTATCATTTGGCGATTAAGTTTCTGGTAGTGGTACTGTAGCAGTGTGAAAGAAAGGGAGGGAACCAAGAAAGTTCAAAGCAGTTGGTTGATCATCAATGTGTTGTTGCTTAATTCACTGTATTATAAGAGTTGGTATTTAGTACACCAGCGGTGAATAATTTTTTGTCACAAAAATAATTTAAAAAAATATTATTTTTATCATGTGTTATGATTTAGACATTGTTGGTGCACATAAAATTGTCCACCACCAATATACTAAATATTTTTTTGTATTTATTATAATTGAAATGAGTCCTACAAACAATGACCCATATAATAGGAATTTCTACGTATCAACATGTGATTAATTAGAATGAATATATCAATGATAAAATCATATATAGTTATGCCATCACGATGAAGTCACAGTGCAAGTCCACCTAGCTTGCTATGCTATTTTACTACTACTAAATCTATTATTTTTCTTTGGGCATTTGTTCGTTCATGAAATATGATGAAAAATATTACATCAGACGAATAAACTACCAACATTAGAAAATTAAAACATATGAAAAAAAATAGTCACGTGCTTCTTAGTAAATAAAAATAAGATAATAAAATAGATATAAAACACATTTCAAACACTCGTTTAAAAATATTATATCAAAAATTACAATTTAAAATTATAAAATCACAACTAGTACAACAAAATTGAAAGAAAATATAAAAAAAATGTCTATATCAAAAATTACAACTCGTGAGTTTATCTATTTCATCAAAGGTTGCCAATAATTTAGGGTCTTTTTTGTGTGTGGATACTACAGGGTCAAAAAAAGACTCTATGCTAGTTTTCTTATTTGATACTGTGGTTCTGGCCCAGGGTTGGGATAAACTAAGAGGAGTTATTGACCAGCATAAAGGCCTGCTGGGCTGAGGCTTTTTGTCACTGGGCTTTTTTATTCATACGTTTTTGGAAGAGAATTGAGAAAATAGAATAGGATTTACAGAACAACTGTAACAGAAATCTTCTTCTATGATTGTATGTTCTGTTTGGTACCCAGATTTAAACCGACCCAGATTCCCATTCCATCTATTTAAACGTTTGGTTGACAGAATATATATGCCTTGAAATACAGATTGCTTTATTTGAGGAAAAGTGTACTACCTTTGAAAAATGATGGAAACGGCAAAAGAGAATGAAATAAGCTGTGAAAGACTGAAATACCCTTGGCCTTATTTCTTTGTTTTATCTCTCCCATGCGCAGCAAGTCCCTCCTCACATTTTTCTTTGCACACATAATATCATTTCTGCAAGTCCCCTGATATAGATAATCTATATGGAATATGTGGAATTTGAGTTATGCATTTATTTAATTTTATTTATTTTATTTTTAATTTATATTATTTTAAAATAAATAATATAAATTATTTATTGATAAATAAAATAAAATAAATAATATTTAAATTATAAATAAAAATAAAAATTTAAAATTTAAAATATTTTCGTAAATCAAAAAATAAATAATTTTTTTAACTTTATAAAATAAAAATATTTTTTAAATAATAATTTTTAAAAAAATTTTATTTTTTTCTGTTTATTTTATTATTTTTATATTTCAAAGGTATTTTTGTCTTTTTGTCAGCTTTCTATTCCATTCCATTACATTGCGTATCAAACGTAATTTTTTTTACAACATTCTATTCTATTCCATTCCATTCCCAATTCTCTTTTCCATTCTTTTCTATTCCTTTCTTTGCCATCAACCAAACGACACCGTAGTATATTATCGTCCTTCCTTTAGTTAGCAGAATAACGACGCCCCCTCGCGCCGCAGCAAACCCTAGCCGCAGCAAGTTGGGGGTGGCTGCCATTGCAACCACCCCTCCCCCCTCTCTTATATTGTTGTTTCCTACTTTTACTTTAAATAATTTCTTCTTTTATGGAAGTTTATTCTCCTCCGTTAGAGAAGTTTCTTCTTTCATTAGGGAAGATTTCTCCTTTCATTAGGGAAGTATTTTCTTTTCATTAGAAAATGTTTTTTCAAAAGAAATTCAGTGCTAGTCGAAAGAAAAATTTACAACTTACTCTCTAGATTTACAGCATTTCAAAGTTGGAAGAAGATGTGAATGAAAAAAGAGTTTTAATCTTCAAAGAATATTGAGAGGTGTGTTGCCTCTCTTTGAATGGCTTCTTTATTGTCTGATGAAATATTCAGTAGTTTGTAATCTGATTAAGTATATTGTAATTTTATAATTTTGATTAGTACTAATTAAGAGGTATGTTGCCTTTTGATTTGAGATTTCTGCCCTCTTCAGAAGTGCAAGTTTGTTTTATATGTTGTTTACTTGTTGTGCCTTATTAAGACTTCTGTAAATTTCAGGTTCTTGTGCCTGTTTATTGAATATTATGATCTGTTGATCCGTTCAAAAGAAAAAACTGTAACAGGACAGTATATATTATGCTAAATGAATCAAAACTCGGACAGTATAAGTTTTAAGTCAACAAAGTAAAAACTATGACAAATCACATGATATAGTAAACCATATTTTTAATGGAAAAAGACAATCTAACCACCACAAGGAAGATTAACTCTTGTAACAAAAAGCAAATAAAATATGATGGTAAAATTCTTTTTTTATTTTTTTTTACATATCAATATATCATTATATTCAATAAATAAGTATAATAAAAAAATACAATACAAATTAAGTTTTTATTTCTAAAAAATTCAAAAATCTCAAACAACATATTTCTTAATTACTACTAATTAAATGTTATAAAAAAATTATAACATTTTTAATTAAATTATATTTTTTAAAATATTTTATAAAGAAATACTTCAATAATATATAATACATCCCTCAATCTTCAATGATTTTTTTTTTTTGATAGATCTTCAATGCCTTTCAAACAATTAACAGTAAACGGTGGGACTACCGGGCTCCAACAAATTTATACAGAGTGGTTTCAGCCCAAATGCAATATAATAACCAAAGTGAGATAAATAAAAGAGGGCAGGTACCGGTCCAAAAAAAAAAAAGAGGGCAGGTAGGAAATGTGCAGGCAGACAGCTATGGAGGAGCTGTAGGCCCACACTCCTCGCTCGGCCCTGGAGTAGCTGGTCAATCTTATTATTGGTGGGGCCCCGGGCAACCCGACTCGGTTCCGCCCTAACTTTAGTTAGTCTTATCTTTGGAATAATAATAATAAAAAAACAAAATCATTTATTTTTAGATCACGGTGACACGTGTTGAAATAGGTATTGCATCTAGAGTAGTGGGGCAGAGGCAGAACAAAAGGAAAGGACGTCTCCATTATCATCATCCCCTTGTTTCCAAGATAAAGAAAAGCAGGAAAATATCTCTCAAAACTCTGGGATGCCCACATTAGTTTACTGTTACCTTATTTTATTACTATTTACTATATTTTCTTTACCCAATTTATTTATTTTTTTGGTTTTAAGGGATGAATAAATAAATAAAATATATAATTTACAAGCAAATTATGGTTAACTAATTAATCACACAAATTAAGAACAGCGTACATTCTCATGGGACCAAATCCAAGCAACGAACCAATGATATAATTACAACTTGTTAATTAAAAACCATTTATTTTCACAGTGGCGGTATTAGAAAATAATATCTAATTGTGTTAAATTAATGTTATTTTTTTTAAGTGATTAATGTTGAAAGGCATTCAAGGTATTTGAAAAAGCCACAAATAGAAAAGAACAAAGGGTGGGTGGACCAGGAACTTTGAAAATTGGGGAATAAAGGAACCTGCAAGGGAATATGCCGTTGCAAGTTTCAATTTTGTACTCCCAAATTAAGGCATATGCCAAGCGATATGCTTACTAGCTATTACTACGCTGGCAGCGGCATCTTCCCATATCCTATCACCGCACTCCTCTCTTAATTATTTACTTTTTAATAATTAATTGTCAAGGGTTGGAATCAATGATCTATGAAAACTAAAATATAGTTTGATGTAAGAAAGTGATGTATAAAATAGTGAAAAGCAATTTCACCCCAAAAAACAAAGTTTGACCATGTTTTTAAAAACAGTTTTATTGTCGAAAATAAGAAACTTAAAAATTTATTTAACACAATTATTTTATAGTTTAAAACTATAAATAAAGTAAATTTTTTGACCCGTTCTCTATTTTCTAAAAAATAAACATAAATTAAAATATATTACTTAAATTAAATATGTTTAAATTATTTTTTTATATAGTAAATTAGAAATAAATTAAGTCTTAATTTTTTATAATTTAATTTCTAAATTTATTATACTCTTAATATTTTTTACAAGTAATATTAAGAATATATTAAATTAAAATATTATTTAAATACAAGCAAGTTAAGTCTTGAGTTTAACTTTTTTTCAATTAGATTCTACAAATGTATAAAGAATATATTTTTTGTTTTTAAATTTTTAAAAGCATGTTTAAAATTTATATTCCAAAACTCTTTTTAAGATAAAAATTCAAAAACAGAACATGTCCTATTTTTTTTTTTTTTGGCCTGGTATTAATTTACTATTAGACCGGCAAGAGACATGGATATTCCAAATGCCTTATGATTATACCATGCGTCATAAATCAGCAAGGGTCCACTTTTCTTTTCGGCCAATGAGGTCCACTTCACTTGGCTTGAACTTGAACTTGCCCCTTTGGATGGATTCTGTAATTCTGTAATTACATTTTTCAAAGATGAAGGCTATATCATTTTTTATTTTATTTTAAAAAACCAATTGTTATGAAGAAAAGGGCTTCTTCTTTTTTTACTTAAAATAAATAATTTTATTTCATTAAAATAAACATAAGAGAATAACTTCTCACTATATTAGAATGAATTTATGAAATTTTAAAATATACCATCAATTTTATAAAATATCATAAAAAAAATGTAAAATAACTTCTTGCTGGAGCTCGTTTGCTTTCTCACTCCAACTAGTCTCGCTCTAGTTAGATCGAGCGTGTCACACGTCTTTTAAACACAAAAATAAAAAAAAATTCATTTTTTTAATATTTGAAAATAATATATTTTTTAATTTTATATTATATTATATTTATTTAAAGAATATCTTTTTTTTTAAAAAAAAATTATCACACTAATTTTAATAATAAATATTTAATAAATTTATTTATCCATTTTAATTAAAAGTTTAGATAAATTTAGATAAAAATGTAATTTGAAATTCTTGATTTAGTGAACAAAATAAATTGTTTGGATTGATAATTTAAAGAATAAAAAAAATAAGAAATGAAATTTAAAAAATTATATCTTTTAAAAATAAATACAAAACGGACCACCCACCAACGACCCCGTTTTTCTTCAGTCCTATCTCCTCTGCTTCTGTGAGCGGGACGAGGCAGCGAATAAAACCCCAAATATACTCACTTGTGGATATTCCAACAATGCCCCCCGAATATTCCCTCCCTTTTTCGTTATATCACCCCCTCCCCCACTCTTTCTCCTTCCTCTGTTTCTTCCCATCCTTAACAAATCTCACCTCCCGTTTTCCCACACTTTCTTTCACATTCTCGGATAGTAAATTTTTGTTGTCGTTTTTCTTAGCATGAAATTCGGCAAGAGTCTCAGCAGCCAGATCGAGAAAACCCTGCCGGAATGGCGTGATAAGTTCCTCTCTTATAAGGAACTCAAGAAGAAGTTGAAGCAGTTGGAGCCTGCTAAAGGTGGTGGTGGTGATGATGGTGCCCAGGACAGGCCCAGCAAACGGCCCAGAGTCGATGCCGCCGATTGTAAGGACTCTGGAGACAAGGAAGGCATGTCCAAGGAGGAGAGCGACTTCAGAAACTTGTTGGAGAAAGAACTCGAGAAATTCAATAACTTCTTCGTTGAGAAGGAGGAAGAGTACATTATCAGATTGAAGGTGCGAATCGTTCTTCCTTATCTTCCTTCGGTTTCGTTTAAACGATAGTAGTTTAGTTATGATTGTTTGGTTGGCGAGAAATTCATGCTATCAGATTTACGAGGCCTTCGAACACGGATTTTACCAGTAAAGGCCAAGTCACTATTTTAAGTACGCTTTAGAACTTTTACTTTAATTGGAGAAACCCAGACGCAACCGAGCAGAGCGCTAGGATTTATTACACCTTATGTTTTTAATCCGAAAATACCCCCAAAAAAATAATAATAATAAAGTTATAGGCAGGAGAGAATGAGGAATAAAGTAGAATGGTTAACTGTAGAGGAACTCCAGATAAGTACGGACATTTGGTACAATTTAAAAATTTTTATTTTTAAAAATTATATTTATTAAAAAATATATTTTTTAAAAATAATTATTAAAAATTATAAAATATATTTATTTAACTTTAAATATTTATTTAAAATTTTTTATTATTACGTTTGTTTATAATAAATTATTTTTAAAAATTATAATATTTTTTTAAAAATATTTTTATTTATATTAAAGTGAGAAAGAGAAAATAACTTAAGAAGGGAAAGAGAATACAAAAATGACAGAAAAAATAATAAGAGAGAAAAAGATTATAAAAAAATAATAATAAAAAAAAGAGTAAATTAGAAAGTATGAGAGAAATAAATAAAAAAGAAAAATAATTTGAGAGAGAGATAAAAAAAAGTGATAAAATATAAGATATTATTATATTATTATATTTTAAAAAAAAATTTATGATATAAAAATTTAAATTTTTACTCTCTTGTACGAAATTTTTTTGGTGGAAATCATGTTAAAAAATTATTTTAAAAAAATTATATTTTTTGAGAATTTTATTTTAAAATTTTAAAATTAAATATAAAAATTTAGCTTTCAAGTTAAGTTTTTCATAAATTTAAAAAATTTTATCTTATCAAACACCCCCTTATAATAATACGTTTTTTTTTCTGTTTCTATAAGTTGTGTTGATTATCTGTTTGAGAAGTCTCTGCAGACACTGCAATATACATTCTCTTCAGTTTTTGTCTTCTGTAAGACCATTAAGCTTTCTGTTATTTTAAACCATATATTTATAAGAAGTTGTCATAAAATGAGCCCTGATAAGTATAAATTTTGTTTACTAAATACACGATTTTCAAATTATACATGAACACTGTGGGAACTTGTATTGTCACTTATGATTGTTACATTCAAATGCAGGAGTTGCAAGATAGGGTGGCGAAAGTAAAGGATTTGAATGAAGAGATGATGAAAATTCGGAAAGAAATTGTGGATTTCCATGGAGAGATGGTGTTGCTGGAAAACTACAGTGCACTTAACTATACAGGTACTTCAAGTTTCAACATATTACTCTCAAATTAGCTAGGCTCCAACAACCTTAAAATTTGGTTCCTATGTTTCCATTTCAGAGTAAAGCATACTTAGGTATATTACAATCTAAGGTCCTTGTATGCTAGAGGCTGATCTATGTCTTTCTTTATCGAAATTGATTTAATATTAACATTTGCAACTGATACATGTTAAATATGATTCAAATGTCCAGTTCCATTTTTAGCTGATGGCATTAATGCAAGAGAAAGTCAAGTAACATAGAATTTTCTGTGAAGTTTGCCCATTGCTCATGAAAATTCTCTGGGCAGCATGGTAGAACAAAGTTTATGACATATTGGAACCAAAGTATTTACCTTATCCCTTCCCGGATATGTTTCTGTTTTAGAGATTAGCTAATTAACCCTGTTATGGTACTTTATAATGGCTTCCTGAAGTTGGTGATTTTCATTTTTTTGTCAACAACATTCAGATATATGATCAATTACTCAATGCTCTTTCTACAGGACTAGTGAAAATACTAAAGAAGTATGACAAGAGAACTGGCGCTCTCATTCGCTTGCCTTTCATTCAGAAGGTCTTGCAACAGCCATTTTTTACCACTGACCTGCTCTACAAGCTTGTAAAGGAGTGTGAAACAATGCTGGACCACCTCTTCTCCGTGAATGATCCTCCAGCCTCTGGTGAGGGAACTCCACAACCAGAAGGGTGTGATCCTTCAAGTTCAACCACGACCAAGAGTGATGGTTTGCTGATACCTAAGGAACTGTCAGAGATTGAGTACATGGAGAGCCTCTATATGAAGAGTACCGTATCAGCATTGCATGTTTTGGAGGAAATTAGAAGTGGAAGCTCTACAGTTAGCATGTTTTCATTGCCACCACTGAAAATAAGTGGATTGGCAGAAACATGGAAGAAAATCCCAGTTCTTGAACAAACAGCCAAGTAACCTGCTGGATTACGTTGAGGCCAGTTTAGTGGGATGGTTTTCTCCCCTTTCTTTTTCTCTAAATCAGATGCATCTGTTATGCATGCATTATATACTAACACAGTTGTAAGATGCTAATGTAAAGATGGAATTGATTGGATCATAGAATTATAGGTTCCATATAATAAAACCTCTGGAATTTATAGTATTAGCCATGTTTTTACATTTTGCTGACACATATATTCTATATGTAATGTAATTATATATTTTGTATCTGCTTCATGCTTGAATGTTATTAAACACCTTCAGAAATTATCTCTATTATGATAGAGGGCATGCGTGCGATTTTGTTTTCGACTCCTGATTTGTTGAGGGAAACTCCCCAAAGATATTAATGGTGGCGATTGAGAGGCAAGTTGCAAGCAGAAGGCAGTGTAAGAATTCTCTAGTGCTAGGAATGGAGGATTCCCTCCCTGTTTTGAGTCTCTGCTGAATATGACTTCGGAAGCCATAACCATTTGCGTCTGTCTGATAGCGAAAGGTTGATGAATCTTATATTAAGATAATCTTCTGTTTACACGCTCATCTGTGGTTGCATGAAATCCCAGTAACAAGTAGAACATTTCTTAAGAATCAGAAATTTCTAATACTATTTATAATTAACTAAGTGGTCCTGAGGCTGAGATAAATCAGTTCAAATGGAATTCGGCTCTTCTAAGTGCAAATTGGTAATGGGCAATGAGAAAATAGAAAAAAAAAATTTGGTGCTTATTTGATTATTTTTAAAAATTATATTTAAAAATTGTTTTGCAGAATAAAAAAAAATTATTTAGTAAACTGTTTTAAAAATATATTATTTTTTAATTTTTTGTGTTCTGAAAACAAAAATAAAAAATAAAAAAAATTTTTTTACATTTTTTATTATTTTAAAAATAATTTATTTTTAAAATGTTTTTGAAATAATAATAAAAAATAATTACTAAATAAATTTTTTTATTTTAAAAATAAAAAATAATTTTTTAAAACAAAAAATAAATGGACTTTTAATTTTTGCACATTTATGAATAATTATTGAGTCACCAGTACTTTATCAAAATTAGAACTCTTGATTTTATACTCAACAATTAATCACGTTGGTCGGGCTCTTTTCATTAAGTATCTTGTCCAGGTTTGCTAATTCAACACCTGTCATTCACTCCCATCACGTTCTGCATTCATATATAATACCTTTTTTAGTTTTGATGTTAGAGAGCTAGATGTTGCTACTTGGGGGAAGTGGAAAACGATCCTGCATCCCTCACCAATGGAAGAAAGGACTCAATTTTTTTAAAAATAAGAAATAATGATAATAAAAATAAATTATTTTAATATTATTAATTAGAATATTATTAATATATTTAAAAAATTTTAACCTTTCATTTATATCAATGAAACTTACATTTTAGCGTAAGAATTAAAATAGTGACAGAACTGACTAAAAGGTAAATAAATGTTTATCCACATGATTAAATGTTAGGGTATCAATGTAAGAAAATTTAACCATCAACGTAAACTCTTTGCATTATAGTTTTGCTCTCACACATTTTAATTAATTTTTTTTTAAATAAATGAAAAAAAAGATAGAAAAGTTTAACATTACCTATAAATATACTAAGATCCTGTTTAAATAAACAATTTATTTAAGTAGTTATAAAAGAAAGACTTATGTAAAAAATTATTATATTATAAATTTTTTTAATTAAATTATTTAAAGTCTGGATATATAATTAAAAAAATATTTTTAAAATTTATAAATTCTTTTTAAATCATTTAAATAAATAAATATATAAGTATTTATAATTATAAAAATTACTGAAATATATATTAATAAATACTTATTAAAGATTATATTTGGATAAATAAATATTTTTGTTTATAATTTAAAAATAAATTTTTTTTCACTTAAAATATTTATATAATGTTATAATTATTATATTTCATTCAAGTGCTTAATTTTTTGTTATTAAATTATTATTTTAAAGTGTGATTTTTTACAACTAAAGTGGTTTATTTAGAAACCAAGGCCAATGTTTGAAGGTTATTGTCTATGTAAATAAATAAATGAATAAATATACACATTTGACACAATATTATTGTCTCTTTTTGGTCGTGGGGGTAAATATAAATGTTAAATTCTACTTAGTCTTCATTTCTAACACGAATTAATTAAATCGCGATAAAAAAAGTAAAGTTGGTGCTTGGTCTATAAATTTAATTTTCGTCATTTATATATCAAAATATGACAAATTCAACAAAATAAAATATATGAAATTAATTGATAAGAATAAATGAAAAAACTCAAATCACACTTTACAACACTACATGCAATAATAGTTGTTCATATTGAAGCGAAACAAAAAAGACTTGCAGAAACTAATTTTTACCATAAATTATAATAGAAAAGAAAGAAATTAAAATTAAAATCTAATAAGTGTTTATACAGCAACTATGATTTTATAAAAATATCAGTTCATAAGTTATATTTTATATAAAAATAATAAAGGCAATAAAGTTAAAGATGCGTAGGCAATTAGATTTTTATTTCCTCTCTAATCTGCTTCATTTGTTTAACGCTCTCTTCATTTGGTTCCTCCTATGTGATATTATTAAACCCTGCTTCATCTGTAATTTCTTCATCGGCAAATTCAAAGTTCTCATAAATGTTTCAAATTCTACATCACTTGTATCATTTCTCTTGATAAAATTGTACAAAGTCATGCAAGCAATTATGATTTTAACTTGTACCTCTAATGGGAACGAAGGCATAGCACCCAGTATTTTCCATTTTGCTTTACAACATCCAAAAGAGCGTTCAATTGTACATCAAAAACTAGAGTGATAATAGTTAAACACTTCAGTTCTTCCCCTGCCCTAATATGAAATGTGAAAGATGATATCTTTGTCCTTTATAGGGACCTAAGAAACCCATAAAATTAGGATAACCAAAATTGATCAAATAGTATTTACCTACAAACAAGAATTTGAAATTGAATAAACAAATAAATTACAACATACTTTAAAGTTTGAAATTCAAATAGTAATGTCTAAAAATACTAACCTTCAAGAGGAAAAGGGAAATGAAAGTTTGGTTTGCGTACAACCTCATTGAAAATTTTAGTATCATGTGCAGACCCCTCTCAACCTGCCATACAAATGTGAAGCATATATAATGTCACGACTCCAAGTTAAGAGTACGCAACCGGCACGGGTTTTGAGAATCATCTCATCCCGTAAGCCTTTAAAATGAAACATATAAATAAATTTCTCACAATTAGTATAGATTGTAACCAAACTTATAGACACATTTGTTTGAGTGCTTTCTTAACTATACTATATAATTTCAATTATCTCAAAATGTACATAGATACTATATAAATGGAAACTGAGATCCTGCTTGTGATATATGGAACAACTCTAAAGTATAAAATACAACATAAGCCAAAAGCTGAGAATCTTAAAAATAAAGTAGATTCACCCATAAAATGTGTTGCCTAACTGACCAGCTATCTGAAAGAGACTGACCAAAATCTGTATTCTTATATGAAAATTGTAGAAATATCGTGTAGTGAGTTTGACAACTCAGTGAGCAGGTAATTCTTACTATAACGAAAACATGACAAGCAAGGCACGAGTTTTTCCTTCACAAGTAAATATTTAAAACAAGGAAAAGATGAATGCCATATACATCATATGTTTGAAAGATCAATAACAAGAAAGTTTCAGTATCAAAATATATAATATCAATGTTACGATATTATATAAATAAATACAATCAGATCCCTAGTCATTTCTCAAGTATACAACAAAAAGAGTGTTCACCATCAATCAGAAATTATCAGGCAAAAGTCCGCACAATTATCTATCAGGCAAAAGCTCGTACAATCATCCATCAGGCCAAGGCCCGCATCCATCAGGCAAAAGTCCGCACAATTCATCCATCAGGCGAAAGCCCGTATAATTATCCATCAGTCAAGTAAAAGTCCATTACAAAAAACTCAATATGCACTAGGGTTAACATCCATAGTTACTTTAGATTCTTTCGTATAGATACAAGAAAGAAATAACAGGAAATGCAAGATAAACAAAAATGTCACATCCCTTCCAAAAAAATCATATGCTCACTGATCAACAATAGCCACAACAATATCAACTTAACGTATACATTTGTATTCAAAGGCCTACACATGTGCCTCATAAAATCATTTATCAATTCATATAAAATATCAATATCACCATAAACCAATATAATTTTGAGTAGTCTCAATCAGTATAGGTTAATATCACTAGAGAACTAAAATATAAATGATGCTTGTCCTGCATTTCTAAATTTTATACTAGGAGTCATGTTTTGAAATACATGATCACAATTTAAAAGAAATAAGTTTCACATTAATAGTAATGTCTCATGTGGATGTATCAAATAAATAGTTAAAAATAATATTATAGTAAATATTATCTACTCACTTGGTAAGGGCTTCAAGTTAGACAGCTCTAAAATATACTTTTCCAATCTGCATTTGATCAATTAAACCTCAAAAACGTGTTCGGAGGGTCCGATTATCAAAGAAACGTCTCTGAGAACTTGGTCATTATTCATCACTGGAAAACACTATTCACGACAAACAAAAAAAGCTGTCAGATGGTCAAAAATATACATATCCTAAGATTTATCTAGTTTCTGAATCCATCTACGGTGTTAAAATTTCAATTAGAGGTCTTTAAGTAAGAGTTTCAGAATTTACCTTTTTCTAAATTTTTTACTTCAGATCTACGGCAATTCAATAGTTGATTTGAAAAATTAATCGGTCAAAACTGTAGTACTCTTCGTCCTGAATCCAATAACACCTTCAATTTTGAGATCGGAAGCCAATAACTACTCTAAATCTAAAAAAGAACTTGAATGTTACTATTCACTCACTATTCATCCGTCTCAAAATTTTCTTCAGAAGTTCTCCCCTCCAGTTGTCTCGCCTTCCCCCTATTCTCTTTTATTTTTATTTTTAATAATAATTATTATTATTTAATAATTAAATAATAAAATTTTATTTTATATATATTCATATAAATTCCTTTTTTCATCCTAAAATATTCTAAAAATTTCTAAAAATTTTCATTCTCATCAACCTTTAGTTAAACTCTTAAATCATGATTTTTCTTGATAAAAATTGTAATAAAAAATCTCAACATAAATATCTTTTTACATATTAAAAGAAAAATATTTCTAAAAATACAATAAAAATTTATTAGAGGCCAATATACTTATTTTAAACAAAACAATAATTCTTTACTTAAAAGTCTACTTACTTTTAGCAAGACATAATCCTTTTTAAACAAATAAAATATATATTTATTTATAACAAAATACTATCATTTAAAAATAACAATTACTCTCCAAAATGTAAATTCTCATATTTTCTTTGTACTTCTTTAACCCATATAGTAAATATATATATTTTCTACGGTTCTTATCCCCATTTTTTTTAATTCTCTCTTTTGTTCCAAATTTTCTTTAATTGGAATTTTCGTTAAATTTTACGGTTATTACATATAAAATCAAAAGCACTCATTACATTGGTAGTTGTAATACATTTTCCATCAATGTAAGAAATTTGCAAATTCGGAGGAACAACACCATGTATATGAGTGGCATCTATGGCACTAATACAATTCTTAAAATATGAAAAATATCGATCATCATTTCTAATCTCAACAGGAGTGTCTCTAAAGTGTGGATCAATATACTTAATTATATCTTTAGCGAGATTGCAAACAATATTTAAGACTCGATGAAATTGTTTAGATATTGTCTCCCCTGAATGCTAAAACCTTTCTTCTGAATTACGAACTAGGAGTGTAATTAATCCAATAAATCTATTTTAAACCGACTTAACCAGATCAAAAAATAGGCCTTCATGTGTGAGATATCAGGTTCACGGGTTGTAACGAGTTGGGTGATTTAAAATCGGTTAACGTAGGTCGGGTCAGATTTGTGTGTAATCAAATTTTGTGACCCGACTCAACCGATGAAATTAAATAAAATTGTTTCAAACTATACCCACATGGTCACTTTGGTTCATTAGTAAGATCTTTGCGTCTTCACACCGAGGTTGTGGCTTCGAGTCCTACTAGTGCCTTCCATTTTATCTTTAATTTTTGTTTTGAAAAGAAAAAAAATAAAGTGATGTTGTTTTATCTTACCTATATATTTTCAATCTTCCATCTAAAGCCCTAATTTCCTGCCTTTCTTCTGCGTCTCTCATATTCTAGATGCTTCTCCAGTTCTTGCTGCCTCTCTTTCGTCTCTCTCTTATTTTGATCCCTCTTGACCTTTCTCTCACTCTTTTGTCTTCACGTCTGGTCATCTCATCTCCTACCACTAACGACACCGTCGTTCCTTCCACTAACTATATCGTCGGCAACTATTGTGGAGCAAATCTAAAACAAAATTTGTACGGTAAATCTCTCCTTTTTCTTGAAAGTTTCTCTCTCCGTCTTTCAATCCCTCTTGGCCTTTCTCTTCTTTTTTTGCCGTCGCATTTGATCTTCTCTTCTCCTTCCACTGACTACATCGTTGGCAATCATTGTGGAACATATTTGAAGCAAACTTTGCATAATAAATCTCCCTCTTCTTGAAATTATTTAGCCCTTTCATTTTTTTTCTTTCTTGTTCATCATCTACCTTTTATTTTCTTTATTTTTGTGCTGTAATATCTCTATTTTCCTTAGAATTTATAAATGGTTAGAATCTTTGTTCTTTGGATTTCTTATGTAGTATTTTTTTTGATTGGTTTTTCCTGTTTCAGGTGATTGTCCAACCCGCCAACTTGACGAATCCGAATGAACTCGAGATGCTCGGTTCACCCGTGTGGACAGTTGGTTGCGGATGAAGACAGTGCAACCCGATTAGTGTTCGGTCGGATTGAGATGTTGCCTTAATCCGACTGAATCCGACTCGCTTACACCCCTATTACGAACTGAACCTGGTTGTCTTAACATGTATAAAAATAATCCCACTTGTTCTTGAATTCCAACATGTCTTGTTGGCTTAAGATTGTAATTACTTTGTAGAACATCACATAACTGAAGAAAAACATATTTTTTCATCCTAAATTGTTCATAGCAACGGATATGATGTCTATTTAGAATATCTGATATCTATTTATGACCAGTTAGATTGAAATTTTTGCGTGGACTTTTCACAACATTGAAAAGTAGTTGACAACACAAGACATTGCCACCACTACCATTTTCTGCTTATTATACTTTATCTTAGTTTTATTTTTATCAAGATTCTTTATATGAGAAATTCTCATCAGATTCATTTGAAAAACTTTCACTTGAGCTATAATACATCCTGTTATATAAATAATAATAAAAAGTAATTAATTTTCAAATGTTAACATACATATGAAACAACTACATAAAAAGAATAAAGAAATCATATAAAGTAATTAATCAAAATAAAAAATTATAATACATCATGTTAAAATGATGTAAATGAAATAACCATATAAAAGAATAAAGAAAGCATTAGTCAATCACTCTAGTACATTTTAAATTTATAATTAATATTTTATTTCAATAAATATCACAAGACTTTCACCCTTATATTAGTCAATCTTTGTGGGTGAAGGTTTTAAATTCAGGTTTTATGAATTTATGCATCAAAGTGTTATTATAATAACTAAATAAATATGACTAATAATATTTAAAAAAATATAACTTAGAAAAGTAAAGTATGAAGAATATTAATGCTGCACTCATGTTACCAAATTGAGACTATTTCCTATTATTAATCACATAATTTACAAGTTTCTAGAAAAAAAATTCACATAATTAACAAGTCAAATGTCAAGTCTATCTTTTGGTATTCTACAAAACTAAAAGCATACGTATGACATTCCTATTTGACACATTTAATTGATTGTTACATTAGCAAGTGAGAGAATATTTTACTGTACTGCATGAAAATTTTAAAATGTAATAATGTTACTTTTGAAGATATAATTATGTTTTACATGTAAAATGTGCTGCATTTAGGAAAAGTTTGGATTTGAAGGAATTTCTACCGGATCTACTTCAACAAAGAGAAAAATATTTAATAGTATAATAAATTTATTCTTTTTTTATTGATAAAAACTTTAAGTGTCACAATTTTGTTAAATAGAGACGTTTGATACAACAGGTTAAAGTTGTTTAAGGCTCAAAATCTATAATTTCAAAATTATTTGAGATTATTTTAGATTTTTCACTTATTTTTGTAATTTTATTTTCGTTATTTTATGTTTCCTATCATGATTAAAAGTTTTAACCAACATTGTATAATCTACTTCAACAAGGAGAAGAATATTTAATAGTATAATAAATTTATTCTTTTTTTTTTATTGATAAAAACTTTAAGTGTCACAATCTTATTTGATAGAGGAGTTTGATACAACATGTTAAAGTTGTTTCAAGGTTCAAAATCTATGATTTCAAAATTATTTGAGATTATTTTAGATTTTTCACTTATTTTTCAATATTTTTGTAATTTTATTTTCCTTATTTTATGTTTCCTATCATGATTAGAAGTTATAACCAACATTGTATAAATATGATATTTTATATTCTATTTAAGACTTTTGATCAATTAATCAATTTCATAAAATTTTCTTTATTGTTTCTTGTTCACACTATTTTTCACAGCCTCCTAAACTGTGGTTTTGATACCTACTGATTTTGTTTTGGCAATTAATGGTTTATGCCTTTATATTGAATTCATAGCAGTTTGTGGAAAAACATTTCTTGTATCCATTTGTTTGTTTCTGGCTATAGTTTAAGATGTGCATTATTCTCTCCCTATAAAACCTCTAAATACATAAGTAAGATGTCGGATGATTCTTTGCAGACGAAAATCCATGTACTCATCGTGAAGAACTACTCCAACATGATATAAAGATGGTGGAATAGGAAGAACTTTGAATACTTATGCAATTTAGTCTCTCTCTCTCTTTCTTTTATTTTTTATTATGCCCCTTTTCCTTTTCCACTTCTTCGAAAATGTGATTTGAAAACTATCACTTTAGCGTCTTACACAACTTTTTTTTTTAATATTTTAAAGGCAAGCAACATAAATTAACAATTAAGATATTTAGAAAAGGAAAAGGCAAAAGAATGTAGTAAACATATTTGTAAGTGGTGATAAATTCACAATTCTTTTTGGGATACTTACGTTAATTTTGAAAATTTTCAAGTTTGTTGGCATATTTTATATTTTTAAAGACTAAGATGATTAGTTTGTTTGTTATAAAACTAAGATTTGATGTTGGAGAGAAAAAAAAGTTGGTCTACGTCAAATATGCAAGACCATAACGGCACTAATGATATTTAACAATTTTTTTTTGCTGACAATATTTCTACATTTATTGAATACAGAATTACGTTTTGTTTTGAGGATTGAAATTCTCTAACTCCACAAATATTAATATGTCAACTTAAAATTTTAATATTATAAAAATTTCTCAATCAAAAACTCATTTATCATTTAAATTACAAATTTACTGGCCAAAGTATCAAAATTTGTTTTGACCAGTGTTATTAAAATCAAACTGAAGAGGTTGGTCCAACTAGAGAAACTAGAAATCGACCTCTGCTAATCCTGTCAAGTGTTGTGGCTAAGACAATTGAGCCACTGATTGGTTAAACTGTTCGAACAGGAGGGCTTTTAGTCAAATTTTCAAAATAAAAAAAATGGAAACCAATGAGAGATGGATAGCTTTTCCATTGAAGTTGGAGAATCCGGTAATTGCCATGCTCATCTCCTTTAAAAATTGAGAAGCATATGAAAATGAAAGAAAATTATTAGAGAAAGGTTACGAGACAGAACAGATTTTTTTTCTTTAACAATAAAACTCTCTGGATCGAAGACAGGAAAGGAAGAAAACCCATCACGAGTACACCAAAAAGAGTTTTTTTTTTTTTTTTTTAATTCTTTTCTTTCTTCTCCGACCGATCGTAGAGGGGAAGAGAGTTTCAGTGAGAAAAAATGTTTGATCATCGAAGTTCAAGGAAATAACGGTAAAGGTGAAAGAATTTTTTTATTATTTTTGAATTGTTATTTGAGATACTGCCATCAGTCTTCCTTTTTTTTTTTTGTTACAAAAGAAAATTAAATAAAGACTTTATCCCCTTTAGCATTTCAAAGAGTCTAGATTATATGGTTGAATAAAAGTGAAAATCAAAGAAATGGATTAGCAAGCTATGCTGGCCGGGTTCGAATACTATATATTATATAAATAAAATACATTTTATAATATATAACAATTCTTATAACAATGAAATAGATAATAAACCTTTTATAATATATATAATCAATCAAAATAATAAGCTAAATTTGCTAATATAATCTCAAATTTCACATGATTTTATTAAAAAATAATAAAAATAATATATCATATTAAAGTTGTGCATACAACTGTGTACACCATTTTTTTTAAAAATTATTCTGAATTTGTAATATTTAATTTCATATTTTTAAAATTTAAAGTTTAAATTTTGTATTTATACTTACAGTTTAATGTGCCAAAACTAAACTTTCAAAAAAAAAAAAATACTAGATAATATACATTTAGAAGTATCGAAAAATACCAAAATGGTATAGGTACTAGATACATACTTGATATATTTATGACTCGAATGTAAAATTATCTGTATTTCATAGTAATCATGTCAGTGGCATAGTTTTCATTTTAATTCATTTTTAGACTACAGAGCTCTGTCTAAGAGAAATTCCAATCATATATATATATGATTGCAATATAACAAGAATAAATACTTACGCAAAACATGTGTATATTTAAAAGTAAATCAAAGTAATATATAATATAAAAGTTGTGTATATTATATTATTGAGTTTGTAATGTTTAGTTTCATAGCTCTTAACATTTAGAGTTAAAATTTTATAGCCTGGTTCCCTAAGCCTTCAAACTTCAATTTGTACCCTGTATGAAAGAAAAAACTTCAATTAATAAGTTTTGCATAAAGCAAAGGACATATCAAAACAGCAAGTAGCAACAATACCAAAATAAAAGAGAAAAACCAATTAACTTACATAAGCAAGAGGACAGACATCTTTGGTTCTTTCATACATTCGATGGATTCTGCTCGACTCCATTTCAACACGCCAGCTGTCTTATATAGCATTTGATAGCTAGATTTATTATTTCTGATTGACGTAAGCAAGAAATTTCAACACACATGTCAAATGTAGGTTTTTGCAAAGAACTTTTGAGGCACAATATGACCACCAAATTAAGCTGAGTGTACTAATATAAAAAAATTTATCTCAAAGCAGAATAGACAAAATATAACTATGTGAATACCTCAGGGTCTCCGATCAACGAAATGGCTACATTGAATCTTCTCTTCATACCACCATTATATTTTCCAGCTGGTTTATCACTAACGCCCCCCCCCCATTAATTCATCTACTGCCTGCAAAACCCAAAACCCAAAACCACATGGAAAATAATAATTCATGATCCAATAAGCATATACACTCATATGAGCATGTAATACAATATGAACAAACACCGTAATGTGATAAAATTTGAAGTGTCTACATGTAATTTAAAGAGTCATATTGTGTTTAATACATGTGATATTCCAAACACAGCTATATTTCATTTTATAAAGTGTCCATATTTTATAACTCATAATTTATTATCCATTAGTAAACTTACTTGAGATCTTCAATGTGAAGTCAAATTCTCATCAAACTTATGTGAATTTTAGGAATTGGACTCAAAGAGGATGATTGACAGTGCTAAGATGAAGTCTAGCCTCTACCTACTCAAGGGTGACAATTCTCCTGTAAGATAAACTCAAACTGTTAATTGTGGATCATTTAAGAGCTAAATCTGTTTTGATGTTAGTTCCAATAAAGATAACTCAACCATTATCTGATCCTAAAATTTAAACCTTCTCATCCCTTTGCCTTAATACATAGTGACATTTGGAGACTATCTAGAGTTAACAGCATAAATAATGTTAGGTGATTTACATTCTTTATTGATGACCATACTTGGATCTTCCTCATGGAAGTAAAATAAAAAATTGGTCAAATTTTTCATAACTTCACCCACATGATACAAACCTAATTCAACACAAGAATTCAAGCCTTAAACACCGATAATGACAAAGAATACTTTAGTTATGTCCTAAACAAATTTTTGTCCAGTTAAGGGATTATACACCTAAGCTCTTGTGTTGATACCCCTTGATAAAATGGAATTGTTGAAAGGAAAAATAGGCACTTGCTTGAGGATGCTAGATCTATCATGTTTACTACTCATGTTCCCAAACAATATTGGAGACAAGCTGTCCTCATAGCAACATATTTAATTAGCAAAATACTTTTTAGAATCCTTAATTTCCAAACACCCAGAGAAGCCCTCCTAAAAGTCTATCCTCATACCAAAACAACTTCATTCATTCCTTGAACTTAAAATTTTTGGTTGTATCGTGTTTATTCACATCCATTAGTAGAATCGTAGCAAAGTTGACCCAAGATCAATCAAATGTGATTATATAGGATACTCATATCACCAAAAATGTTATAAATGCTACTCTCCATAAACCAAAGAACCTACAACTCCATGGATGTAACTTTTTTTGAAAACCAACACTTTTCTCCTACAAATAACCATCAGGAAATCAATGAGAAATCTCCTCAAATCATTGAACCTCTTTGGAATATTGTTGACACCTTAAACAGCACCAGTAACCCTCTCCCTAAAATCAACACCAAACCAGAAAGCAATCAACCAAATAATGAAGAACAAAATCCTGCTACCCTTAACCTGAGTGAACCTAAATCACCACAAATTTTAAAGAATTAACTTCCTGTCTACACTAGGAGAAAAAAAACTCAAGAAAGAAAGTGAACAACCAACTCATCTCACATTGAACCAAGAACCAAAACTGGGTCCAGTCTCCTTCCTAGAGCTCCCAGGTGAGAAATCTATCAATCAAGCACCTCTAATTGATGATTCTGACTTACTTATTGCTTCTAGGAAAAGGATAAGAACCTACACATAGCATCCGATAAACAAATTTGTTTCCTATAATGCATTATCTCCTATATATAGAGCCTTTATTACAGATCTTGATGATATACGGATCCCTAACGCCATCCAAGAAGCCTTAGAAAATCTTGGGAGGAAGAAAGTTGCATATGAAGAGATTAAAGCCCTTGAACATAATGAAACCTAGGATATTTTTGACCTACAACATGGAAAAAGAGCAATGGAACGCAAATGGATATTTACCATCAAACATAAGGTAGATAGGAGTATAGATCGGCTGAAGGCTAGGCTGGTCACCAAAAATTTTACTTAATCCTATGAAATAGATTACTAAGAGACCTTCGCACCAGTAGCCAAGTTGAATACTATTTAGGTTCTATTCTCTCTTATAGCCAACCTTGATTAGTATCTCCATCAACTATATGTTAAGAATGCTTTCTTGAATGACAACTTGGAAGAAGAGGTATAAATGAAAATTCCACCCGACTTTACAAACTCATCCAATCACAATAAGGTATTCAAACTTAAGAAATCTTTGTATGGCTTGAATCTGGCTTGATTTGGCAAGTTTACAAGTTCAGTAATTAAAAGGGGATATACCCAATGCCAAACGAATCACACACTTTGTATAAGAATGAAGCCAGGGATGAAATTTTTACAGATGGACTGGTGATCCCACAAATAGAAAGTCTACTTTAGGATATTGTTCCTATGTATGGGGCAATTACGTGACTTGGAGGAGTAAGAAACAACTAGTTTTCTTTGAAAGTAGTGCAGAATTTAGGGCTCTTGCACTCGAGATTTGTCAAAGGATGTGGATAAAAAAGTTTTTAGAAGAACTCCATATTAGGTGCGAAGAACCTATCCAAATGTATTGTGACAATCAAGCCAATATTAGTATTACGAAAAATCTAGTGCATCATGATAAAACAAAGCATCTTGAGATCGATAGGAACTTCATTTCTGAGAAGATTGAATAAACCATCATCAAACTTAATCACATATTCACAAAGTTACGAGTTGTAGATGTTCTTACCAAAGCACTACCTAGAACAAGTTTCAAAAATTTAAGTTGCAAGTTGTGCATGCATAATATCTATGCACAGCTTGAAGGGGAGTGTAGAAAATTTGAGTAGTTTATTAGAATCTGCTGTATGGATAGTATTTTCTAAGATCCTCCTGATTTTCTAAGTTTTATTAATTGTAATCTTCATTTATTATTTTTCTATTATGCCCAAAATTCTAGGAGATTCATATCTCTCTAATCAAGGGCTTTAAGTCTATAATTATAGGGATTTCTCCCACGGGATTCTGCTAGCAGTGTTATTGCAGATGTGTATTCCTTTCCTTCTAGAAATAGTAAAAATACAATTCTTTTTTCTTCTCATTTTCGATTTCTTAAAATTTTCAATGTGTTTAATTCATTATGTAAATAACTGTAGATTGCATGTGAGATAAAAATATACTTGCATGGTTTATCTAATCTTTGATTGGGAGTCATAGATCTTAAGGAATCTCCAGTTATTTTAATTCACATAGAAATATAATGGTTGGTATTCAAAAATATTTCTGTTAGACCTTGAAAAATGTTAGTGAAAAATTTAAAGCTTATCGACTATCAAGAAGAATTATAATTTCTAGGTTAAGGAGATAGATAATTCAAAGTCAATTAATCACGACGAAATTGAAATCCCTAGAGTTTCAAATCATTGACTTATTCTAAACTATTTTGCTTTCCATCAAGTTGAAATTTTGCTTTGTTTTATTTTATTTTTGTATCTTTCATCAATCTCCTCATGAACTATTCAAATAGAATAAGGATTAATACAATTTTAATAATTAAGAACAATTAATTCTCGTGAGAATGATACTCTATACTCATAAAAATTTTATTACTTAACAACGATAGTGTACTATTGCACTCGTGAGAAGTTCATAAATAAGGAGATCTGTTGCATGAGTAATCTGATTATGCATTATATGTGCTTTACAAGCTGTACTACATCATTCTTCCCACAAGCCCATTTTCTTATTTGGAAGACAAGTGTTGAATTCAATTTGAAAAGAATGGTTTTCAATATTCTCCACATAAGGCCCCCTACCAGTCCTGCTAGTTAGTAAGCGGTTCTTTTGAGCAAGAAATGGGCCAGGCCCGATAGGCGGGCATCTCTTGCAATGCAAGCTACATTGTTTGCCATCACCCGAGAAGCAAAAGATTCTAAAGCCTAGGCTACAAATACACACATAAATAATGAAAGCTCGGGATAGAGCCATATGATGCAGAAGTCTTGGATATAGTATCTTGGGAAAGGAGTGGCTACTACTGGAGCTTCGACCAACCACCATTGTTAATTCCATTTTGGGGCATCCTTACTCTCATTATTGCAGAGGTATGAGGTTCAAGAGAAAGAAGGTAGCATATTAGTTTTTCCGTTATGCTTTACTTAGATATGTTTTTATGCTATTAGCCATTTTGTTGATTCTTCTCCAAAAAGAGACCAAATATTTACAAATATCATTAACCAGGAAATTTGGCGATCGACACCAAATCTTTCTATGGATTACTTCTTTCGTCTCTTTCCCCATCAACTGACCTATGATATTACTTCTATTGCATCTTTCGTTGTTAAAGCGCCATTGGTACCCGTTCATATTTGGTTACTTGAAGCTCATGTAGAGGCATCTACAATAGGATCCATTATCTTGAAAATAGTTCCTTCAAAATTGGGAACCCATGAGTTTTTAAGATTTTCAACACCCATGTTTCCTGAAATAACACTTTGTTTTGCTCCTTTTATTTATACTCTAAGTGCGATTGTTATAATATATACTTCCTTAACCTTTTCAAGATAGAATGATCTTAAGAAGATAATTGCTTACTTCTTACTAGCCCATATGAATTCGGTGACTATTGGTATAGCTGTTAGGTCACATATTTTTAGTTATGGACACACAAGGCCAAAACATGTGCCAAGTGTGCGGTCCTTCCACCTACTAGCACTAGAGGAGAAAACATAGCATGTTGTAACAAAAGCTTGATTCAAGGCATCAATAAAACGTATTGTCGTTTATTCCAAAAACAAAAGCCCCTTAGCACTCCAACACTGAAGTAGGGGATAGCCTATGCGCAGGCTATGACAACACTAGCTCTACAAAATCAAAATCATTGTAAATAACAATTCAAGAGTTAAAAGCTTGCTTCACTTGTTTCTTATGGTGTGGTTATGTTGGCATGGCAAAAATGAATGAAAGTGAAATAAAATTGAATGTCCTAATTTCAAAGCAAGATAGCCTAGTTTTTTCTGATAAGCCGAAAGAGTAGGAATGACAGAGAGGAAATCCATTAATACTAAGGGAAAATCCCTTATTTCTATCTATTGATAAGACAATTATCTATTCTTGATCTATCAAAAAGAAATCGGTATGTATTTGATTGAGGGAATCTATGTCGTATGTAAAGTATGAAAGCCATTACAGTAGAAGCATGCATTTGTTTTTCAACTGGCTTTAAAGTGCTAGTTGTAGTGCATTAATGCCCATATAGAGAAAGCCTCTTTTGTAGAGTTGTACTTCAAAAGCCTAGTCTTCACTCCAAAAACTAGCTTCCCTTCATGTTTTGGTTCGACAATGAGAACGTTGCCCTTCTTTTACGATGGAAGGATGTTTGCCTACAGTATGTTCCAACTAATGGGCTAAAGCCCTTATCCCTCCTATAGCTTAGTGCTCCTAGCTCTTTTGCTGGGTTTACCCGCCCCCTGGTGCGTACATAAGTTTTATAAGAGAATAAGACACTTTCAACACAAGAAAATGCGAATCGCATAATTCTCCCCCCCCCCCCAAGTTCATTTCTTGCCACCACTAGTTGGTTGTCATGGAAAAATAGCCTAACCCTCTCTCGAGAAATAAAGGTGGGGATCCAACAGGCACTTGTTGCAGAGGGCCCATAAGAACTCATCCTACTCCTTCAATAAAGCCGACCTCTTTTTCGCAGTACTGACAAAGTGCGCATGTAAAAAGAAGAGAAGAGGGCTTGAAAGCCATTGCGATATGTATTTGATTGAGGGAGTCTATGTCGTATGTAAAGCATGAAAGCCATTGCAGTAGCATACATTTGTTTTCCCACTGGCTTCAAAGTGCTAGTTATAGTGCATTAATGCCCATATAGAGTAAGGCTCTTTTGTGGAGTTGCACTCTAAAAGCCTTGTCTTCACTCCAAAAACTAGCTTCCATTCTTCTCTGTGTTCGACAATGAGAACGTTGCCCTTCTCTTACGATGGAAGGATGTTTGCCTACAGTGTGGTCCAACCAATGGGCTAAAGCCCTTATCCCTCCTATAACTTAGTGCTCCTTGCTCTTTTGCTGGGTTTACCCGTCCCCTAGTGTGTACATAAGCTTTATAAGAGAATAAGACACTTTCAACACAAGACAATGCGAACTGCATGATTCTCCCATCCCAAAGTTCATTTCTTGCCACCACTAGTTGGTTGACAGGAAAAAATAACCTGACCCCCTCTTGAGAAATAAAGGTGGGGATCCAACAGACACTTGCTGCAGAGGGCCCATAAGAACTCAGCCTACTCCTTCAATAAAGCTGACCTTTTTTTTGCCAGTACTGACAAAGTGCGCACGTAAAAAGAAGAGAAGAGAGCTTGAAAGCCATTGCGGTATGTATTTGATTGAGGGAGTCTATGTCGTATGTGAAGCATGAAAGCCATTGCAGTAGCATGCATTTGTTTTCCAACTGGCTTTAAAGTGCTAGTTGTAGTGCATTAACGCCCATATAGAGTAAGGTTTTTTTGTGGAGTTGCACTCCAAAAACTAGCTTCGATTCTTGTTTTGGTTCGACAATGAGAACGTTGCCATTCTCTTACAATCGAAGGATGTTTGTCTATAGTGTGGTCCAACCAATGGGCTAAATCCCTTATCCCGCCTATAGCTTAGTGCTCCTAGCTCTTTTGCTGGGTTTACCTGCCCCCTGGTGTGTACATAAGTTTTATAAGAGAATAAGACACTTTCAACACAAGAAAATGCGAACCGCATAATTCTCCCCCCCCCCCCAAGTTCATTTCTTGCCACCACTAGTTGGTTGTCATGGAAAAATAGCCTAACCCCCTCTCGAGAAATAAAGGTGGGAATCCAACAGGCACTTGTTGCAGAGGGCCCATAAGAACTCAGCCTACTCCTGCAATAAAGTCGACCTCTTTTTCATCAGTACTGACAAAGTGCGCACGTAAAAAGAAGAGAAGAGGGCTTGAAAGCCATTGCGGTATGTATTTGATTGAGGGAATCTATGTCGTATGTAAAGCATGAAAGCCATTGCAGTAGCGTGCATTTGTTTTCCAACTGTCTTCAAAGTGCTAGTTGTAGTGCATTAACGCCCACATAGAGTAAGGTTCTTTTGTGGAGTTGCACTCTAAAAGACTTGTCTTCACTCCAAAAACTTGCTTCCATTCTTGTTTTGGTTCGACAATGAGAACGTTGCCCTTCTCTTACGATGGAAGGATGTTTGCCTACAGTGTGGTCTAACCAATGGGCTAAATCATTTATCCCTCCTATAGCTTAGTGCTCATTACTCTTTTGCTGGGTTTACCCATCCCCTGGTGTGTACATAAGCTTTATAAGAGAATAAGACACTTTCAACACAAGAAAATGCGAACCGCATGATTCTCCCATCCCCCCAAAGTTCATTTCTTGCCACCACTAGTTGGTTGTCAGGGAAAAATAGCCTGACCTCTTCTTGAGAAATAAAGGTGGGGATCCAACAGACACTTGCTGCAGAGGGCCCATAAGAACTCAGCCTACTCCTTCAATAAAGTTGACTTCTTTTTTGCCAGTGCTGACAAAGTGCGCACGTAAAAAGAAGAGAAGAGGGCTTGAAAGCCATTGCGGTATGTATTTGATTGAGGGAGTCTATGTCATATGTAAAGCATGAAAGCCATTGTAGTAGCATACATTTGTTTTCCAACTGGCTTCAAAGTGCTAGTTGTAGTGCATTAACGCCCATATAGAGTAAGGCTCTTTTGTGGAGTTGCACTCTAAAAGCCTTGTCTTCACTCCAAAAACTAGCTTCCATTCTTGTTTGTGTTCAACAATGAGAACATTGCCTTTCTCTTACGATGGAAGGATGTTTGCCTACAGTGTGGTCCAACCAATGGGCTAATGCCCTTATCCCTCCTATAACTTAGTGCTCCTTGCTCTTTTGCTGGGTTTACCCGTCTCCTAGTGTGTACATAAGCTTTATAAGAGAATAAGAAACTTTCAACACAAGACAATGCGAATCGCATGATTCTCCCCTCCCAAAGTTCATTTCCTGCCACCACTAGTTGGTTGATAGGAAAAATAGCCTGACCCCCTCTCAAGAAATGAAGGTGGAGATCCAACAGGCACTTGTTGCAGAGGGCCCATAAGAACTTAGTCTACTTCTTCAATAAAGCCGACCTTTTTTTTGCTAGTACTGACAAAGTGCGCACGTAAAAAGAAGAGAAGAGGGTTTGAAAGCCATTGCGGTATGTATTTGATTGAGGAAGTCTATGTCGTATGTAAAGCATGAAAGCCATGGCAGTAGCATGCATTTGTTTTCCAACTGACTTCAAAGTGCTAGTTGTAGTGCATTAACGCCCATATAGAGTAAGGATTTTTTGTGGAGTTGCACTCTAAAAGCCTTGTCTTCACTTCAAAAACTAGCTTCCGTTCTTGGTTGTGTTCGACAATGAGAACGTTGCCCATCTCTTACGATGGAAGGATGTTTGCCTATAGGGTGGTCCAACCAATGGGCTAAAGCCCTTATCCCTCGTATAGCTTAGTGCTCCTTGCTCTTTTGCTGGGTTTACCTGTCCCCTGATGTGTACAGCTTTATAAGAAATAAGACACTTTCAACACAAGAAAATGCAAACTGCATGATTCCCCCCACCAAAGTTCATTTCCTACCACCACTAGTTGGTTGTTAGGGAAAAAAAGCCTGACCCCCTCTCGAGAAATAAAGATGGGGATTCAACAGCCACTTGTTGCAGAGGGCCCATAAGAACCCATCCTACTCCTTCAATAAAGCCGACCTCTTTTTCGCCAGTACTAAAAAGAAGAGAAGAAGGCTTGCGCTATTTCTGGTTCATTGATAAGGAAGATAGATCTCAGGTAGGGGTATACTATGTGACACTTAAGTATGACCTAAGGAGATAGATGCTAACTATTGGTAGAAAGCAAGAACAAATTATACACAAGTATAACTCAGGGGCTTACGGATCTCTGATACTACCATCAATAGATAGAGCAGAACAACCAGAATAAAAAAAGTGAAGTTAGAAAGCCGTATGATAGGCAATAACTATCTTGTATAGTTCGGGGGTAATTGGCATAATTTGATGAGCGAAGGTAATCTTTAGCTCTATCAAACATACGAGAAATTAGAGATACCATCCATCCAATGTTAAGCCATGGATTGATTCCTTAATCCATTTTTCTATGTGCTGGTGTTTTATATGACTGACATAAGACTCAACTTGTTAGATACTACAGAGGTTTAGTGAACACCATGCCAGATCTCTACCATTTCCTTCTCTTCCACATTGGCCAATATGAGTTCACTTGGTCCAAGTAGCTTTATCGAGGAATTACCCATCCCACTTGGAGCCAACTTCTTGGCTTTTCACATAGTGACTTTGATTTGATATTATGGATAGACTCGTTTAGTACACATCATGGCCTTCTTGACTTAAGTTTCAATTATTCAAGGATTCTACCATCATCTATGTCTTATTTTTCTCTAGGACTTCCATTTTCTCTAGAATTGCCTTCTTCCATTTGGGAACTATATGCACTTCTTGTACAAACTTAGGTATATCTATTTTAAAAGAATGTGAGACGGAGGCAGAATAGGATGGTGATAAAATTTTATAAGACATAGAATTTGAAGGAGGATGTTGAGTATATGATCTAACACATTTCCTGAGGGCAATAAGAATATTAAGAGATTCAAACTTAGACAGTAAACCTCAATTCTCTGATCTTGGATCAAATGCTTGACATTGTGAGAGTACAATTACATCTCTATTACTCTGAATCTGTTCATTCTTTATATAAATTTTTCCAAATATCCTATCATCATTGAGGTTGTGTTTAAGTTGAAAACTTTAAATATTGAAAAACAACAGCCTATTGTGATGCCTGAACATAATTTAAAAACAATAGATGACGCATGGTTTGAAAATATTTATACGAAGAATAGAAAGACTTAGAATAATAGGTATGTAGCAATACTCTCTCAATGTCAACCATATGATTTGAGACTAGAGTTTGAGAATTCAAGTAAACTTTCTAAGTCTAAATCTTCTAATATTCTTATTGCCGTTAGATCATGTACCCAACATCCTCTTTCAAATTTTATGTTATATAAAAAATTATCACTATCCTATTATGCCTTTGTCCCATAATTGTCAAAAGTGAGTATACCTAAGTCTATACAATAATTCTCAAATGGAAGAAGACAAATCCTCAAGGAAATAGAGGAACTAGAGGAATCATAACATGCAATTGTTTTTTAGCTAAGTATGTCCATAACATACACACAATGGATAAAACATCTTATGACCATATAAAATGGGGAAAAAAAAATTTGTGTCCACAATTACCAACATACAGTTAAGTATTGAATTTTGACTTAATGATAAAACCCATTGGGAAAAATGAAACTTTTTCAGACAAGCATCAGGACTGTATTTAATTTTTTGGTGAATAAGACACCTTCACAAAATTATATAGCACAGATGTCACAGTGACACCTGTAATGTGCAAACCTAACAAAATTACATAATAGATAATACACAAGAAACTTATCAACATAACAGATAGCTAGGAAAAAGGCCAAAGATAAACAAAATTCAAAGAAACATTAGCTCAACCCATTATTGACCACTGCTTTTTTCTACCCTACCATGTAACTAAATTTTGATAAGATTGTGTTTCACATTGTCAGATACAAGATAATGACAAAACACAGAGAATAGCTTGTTTTTGGATCTCCACAGTAAAATTAATATGCAGCAGCAATGATCCATGAAAGGAAAGTGTGGTTGAAAACAAATCCAGAATTCACAGCATACCCTAATTCTACATGACTGTAGCTGTTACAAATAAATAAAAAATCATTATATATTTTAGGCGACTATTGACCATAACCATGAAGTAAACACCAACAGAGATAACAAAATCAGCACTACTATGAAGAAAAAATGTCATTAAATACTTTGGATACTGTTGCAATCAAGTGGACAATCAGTCACAGCCCAGAACAAGCAGATTGGGAACTCTATAAATGTATTATGCATACCTTGGAAGAGTCGCATAGTTGTGTTTTATGACTCATAACTTGGGGTACAATCACTTGAATTAAAGGCATATGTGCTGAAACACCACCAAAATTTTCAGCTGCTGTGTAGTGTATTAACTCAGAAATCACTGCAAAGAGAGGAAAAAGTGGATCTTATATTACATAAATTAAAGATGTGGGAAAAAGCAACAGTGCAACATCACTATTAAATGCCAAGAGATCAAAATGCATAAACAGACAGTTGGTCACAACAAATAGCAACAGAAAGCAACTTCAATCCTTAGTAAAAACAGAACAAGAGTATTCTGGTCACTATACAAAGGTAAGGCAGATCTTGCTGATCAATTATGAAGTATTTTATTCTTTTGGAAATACTTGATTATAATTAATCTATCGTATCATTGCATTCTACTGAATGCTCATTATAATTCATTTGAATTCATTAAGTATACTGGCTTGCTTTTAGATAATTAAGCTTCACATTACACTGCCTTCAACACATGTAGTGGACTAGTGGTGGTTGATGTTGCTTTTGCAATAGCTTCTAGAATGTGATACTACAATGAGATTTTCTGGGAATCTCTAACAATCTGGAAATTAATCAAGAAACACTCAACCCTAATTTTACAAAGTAAGTCTAAAGAAAAAAAAGAATTGCAGATCAATAAACATAACAAGTTGCAGAATATTGTACTCATTATTTGAAACCAACTGAAATGAAATCCCCAATGCAATTTTAGTGAAATGAATTCTCCTTTTTAGAACAAATCAGTCAAATTACCATGTCTTCAGCTAATGAAGAATTCAACTCAATATAGTTATTCCTTATAAAAAAAAAACTCAATATAGTTATTTATTTTCTTCTTGCTTTTGAACCATAATTTACAAGTACATTAAGGTAAAGAATAGGAGCTACTAGAAATAGTTTTGGCAATGCAGCCACTTGAGTAGGGCCCAAGAATTGCACATCCCACAAGAATTCCACAAAGTAAACCCCATTTCATTAATCCAAATTAATTTTAATTCTTGTGGCTTGTGGGGCTAGGGATTCCAAATAAGAATGTGGGATGCTCTTTTTTTTTTGAGGTTAGAAAATGTAAAGTTCATTTGAAATGAACAGAGTTCAACATTTTTTTTCATTTGTGGAAAGAAAACAAAAATTAATAAGACATTTTGAAATTCATTAGAACCTAAACTTCTTCACTCAATAAACAAAAAAGTATACAAACTTTTGAGATAACTAATATTAATAACATTTAGCTTCTCCTGGTTGTTATACCATTTACAGATGCCTCTGAAAGTGACTCAGAATTCAAGTTTGACAAAGCTGTGAGAACTAATGGATGAGAACAAAGAATAGATCCAGGAATCCTGAAAACGGAAAAAAAAAGTTTATTTAAGGCCAATAGAACAGAATCAGTTTTTCCCTCTATTTTTATTGTTAAGATATTGAAAGAAAAGAAGAACCAGATACAAGTTTAAAAAAAAAATCCAACTTAAATGAATTCATCCAATTGTTCCTTAGTTGTCAAAAAGAGCTGCAAAATCCGAAAACCTAAAACTTTTATGTTATATGTCACATTAAAACCCAATACATTTTATCTTTGATTTTCAAGTATGGTCCCTGCTGGGTGCTTTCTATCACTTTAACTTATCAAATAGTTATAAATCCAAGATAAAATATATATAATTTCCCAAATTTTTTTAATACATCCAATATTCAATGTTCATAAACAAAAAGAACCAAAATTTTCACTGTGAAATAGTATCTGGCTAAGATAGAGAACTTAATAATTCACAAAAAAATTGCCTCGTGCCCAAACAATTCTAAAACAATAACCTTCAGGAAGAATGACAACAAAAGAACTTCATAGTTCACAAAAAATTGCCTCATGCCCACAGTTCTTTTTATAATAATCACCATGTGGGAATATTGAGCCCAACATGAACAGAAAATGAGAGTAAGGAGCGAACCCAATGCAACAAGGCCCAGGCCTCTACTAGTAGAAGGAGAGGTTACATGGAAGAATAAAAAGGAGTTAGTTATGGAGAGAGAGAGAGAAAGGGATGAAAGCCAAGCATAGGAACAAAAGGGGGGAATGGAAAGAATGGGATTAGGAATGGAGCTGCTGGCTGTCTAGTGCTAAGATTGTAGATGTGACCTTTCTGTTTTTACTCTTTTTCTTTTCATTTTACTGTTTCTGTTGGTATATGGGGAACTGGGTATAGGGAGAGGTTACCTTTTATCTTGTATTTTTTTTTTTATATTTTTAGTGTAATTACAGCAATATTCTACTATTTCATAGTGAAATTCTTGATGGAGAGCTACGTCTCCATCACCCTGTAGGGGAAGAATCATGTACAACATATAGTCAATAAATGGAATACTGATATGCATAAGCAACGAACTAATTGTTACAATAATTGTATTTCTAAATGCAAACAAGACAATAATTTAAATCAAAGATTTCCCTTTCCTTTTTCTTGCCAAAGTCTTTTATTTGGATAAAAGAAGAGATATATTAAAAAAAGAAAAGAGTAAGCACAATTAGATTGGAGGATCAAAAAGTAATTCAGTAGTAAAATAAAGATCTACATTTATTTCGCATATCTACAAGAAGACCCCTTAAAGAGGCCACAGTAGAAAAACCCCATCGAGGCCCATATAGACAACCCCATCCCATTGCAGATCAGGAGGTATAGCATAATATCCTTTAGAATACAAGCATTTTGCTTTAACCAAAAGAAGCAGAAACAGCACTGCTATAGAGTTTTCCCCTCCTTAGTCCAACCAAATCCTCTGAAACTAACCAACAAAAACTACTCAATGAAAGAGGGCACAATCGGGACTCATTGGACTAACAACAAGTGGAGAAACTAAATGCCTTATAATTATTAAGGCATTTCTAAAGCCAGTTTTGCATGCAAACTCATTGATAATGATATTCTACTTAAATGCATAACAAAGGTACCACTTGAGCAAAAACCATATATTGATCCCTTACTAAATGTTGGCAAACCCATAATGCTACACTTCTACTCCATGATAATGTTTTGTAGATTAGGAATGCACTGATAAAAATGGCATGCTAAGTTTAGCATCCCTTTATAACTTCACTGGAGAGGTAAAGAAAGCATGGTTCGTGGTGATGCCTATATAGACTCTGAATCTCTTCTAGCATTGCTCCAATTGTGAGCCCCATGAACCTTCCAGAAGTTCTCACCTAAGAAACATGTAGTACACTGAGACCAGATGTAATCTTTTATTAGGTTATTGGAGACTTTAAGACCCCGCAATATCTCATTTGTAGAAGATTCCTAAAGAGCATTCAATAAGACAAATAAATCTTTCAATGTTGATAATGCATAGAACCGAAGTTGAGCTTGTACAGACTCTTAGGAGGAAGAAACCACCTGAGAACTGACATTACCTTTTCAATGTATCACTAACAAGGCTGGAAAACAGCAAACTATTTCTTTTTCTTTTTTTATGAAAAAAAGACCCCATCAAAACCACAACATTTTGCAACCTTGTAAAAATTTATGCATAAAATGGAATAAAGTTGAAGCAATAAAAAAAATTGCAGAATCAATTCAATCAAAAGATGAGCACCTTATTCAGTTGCATAACTTGACATCAACATTCTAAATTCATGCCATGTCATAATTGGGATTATTTTCTTGACATCGGGAAAGCACATCAGAGAACATGGTCTAGCTTTCTCACCACATATTTACAAGTTCGGCAAAGAGATTCCATTGTTCGAATGTCCCAAGCACAACTACATCAACATAATAAAAATGTCTCAGAAAATTATAAAAGGAACATTACATTCCAGAAAAAAAAGGAAAGAAACAAAGAACATAAAAGAGTCATTGATTGAATTACTCGCAGATCAAAAATAGCTTTAAAAGTTGGCCAAAGCTGTTGAATAGCATCTGCCACTGCTTGAGGATGATTTACATATCTAGAAACAGATACAGTTGCATGTCAGGATTTTGTAATAAAGAAAAAGGAAGGAGATAGACATATAGATACAGGATTATGGAACAGACCTAAAGATGTAAGCAAATCGATCAATGTGAATTGTTAACTGACGAGATGGTCTTTTACTTAAGATATCCAGACCTTGATTGATAGCTTCCTGATGGAGCACAACGTAGAATACAAGATCATTGACAGAGAAAGTATAACTAAAAAATTCCAGCAGATAACTAACCTGTAAAGGAGATATAACTGGTATGCATAATGCCTCAAGAGTAAACATCCTATATCCAAATAATTCCAGGCAACAGACCTTGAGGCTTCAACCAGAAGCAATGAATCCTCAGCAAGCAAGTAAACAAGCCAACAAGCAAACAAACAAGCAAGCAACCAACAATACAATTAAACAAACAAGCAAACAAACAAATAAGCAAACAAGCAAAAAAGCAAGCAAGTAGACAAACAAACAATCAAGCTAGTGCAAACAAGTAGGCAAGCACAAGCAAGTGAGAAAATGAACAAGCAAACAAACATGCTGGCAAAATAACACCTAAAATCTAACTTCTTTCTTTCCAAAGAAAAGTGACTTTCAACTAAATAAAAATAAATCTTTAAAAATAAAAGAAATAAAGCATTTACCTTTAGAGGTTACAGTTCCTTGAAAACTCGTAAATTTCATTTCATCTGCACTGTAAAGAGCAAGAGCATATATTTATAAGTAATAGAAGAAGAACCAATCAAGGAAGCTAGTAAAGTTAGCTCACACAACCAACAAACAAACAAATAAATAAGCAAACAACCAAACAAACATGTAAGCAAACAAGCAAACAAGCAAGCAAGTAGACAAACAAACAATCAAGTAGTCGCAAACAAGCACGCCAGTGCAAAAAAACAAGCAAGCAAGCATACAAGTAAACAAACAAGCAAACAAGCAAACAAGTAATTAAGCAAAAAAGCAAGAAAGTTGACAAACAAACAATCAAGCAATCGCAAACAAGCACGCCAGTGCAAAAAAAACAAAACAAGCGAGAGAGCAAACCTGTCAACAAGCAAACAAACAAGCAAGCAAGCATACAAGTAAACAAACAAGCAAACAAACAAATTAGAAAACAAGCAAACAAGAAATTAAGCAAAAAAACAAGCAAGTAAACAAACAACCAATCAAGCAAGTGCAAACGAAAGCAAGCAAGTAGACAAACAAACAATCAAGCTAGTGCAAACAAGCAGGCAAGCACAAGCAAATAAGCAAACAAGCAAGCAAACATGTAAGCAAACAAGCAAGCAAGTACACAAACAAACAATCAAGCAATCGCAAACAAGCACCCTAGTGCCAAAAAACAAACAAGCAAGTAAGCAAACAAGCCAACAAGCAGGCAAGCATACAAGTAAATAAACAAGCAAACAAGCAATTAAGCAAAAAAGCAAGCAAGTACATGAACAAACAATAAAGCAAATGCAAACATGCACGCCAGTGCAAAAAAACAAACAAGCGAGAGAGCAAACAAGCCAACAAGCAAACAAACAAGAAGGCAAGAAGGCAAGCAAGAATACAAGTCAACAAACAAGCAAACAAACAAATAAGCAAACAAGCAAGTAGACAAACAAACAATCAAGCTATTGCAAACAAGCAGGCAAGCACAAGCAAGTTTGAAAATGAACAAGCAAACAAGCATGCAGGAAAAACAGCACCTAAAAGCTAATTTCTTTCCTTTTCAAGAAAGGTCACCTTTAACTAAATAAAAATCAATCTTTAAAAAAAGAAGAAATGAAGCATTTACCTTTAGAGATTATGGTTCCTTGAAAAGTCGTCAATTTCATTTCATCTGCACTGCAAAGAGCAAGAGCATATATTTATAAGTAGTAGATGACGAATCAATCAAGGAAGCTAGTAGAGTTAGCTCACACAACCAACAAACAAACAAACAAAATAAGCAAACAAGAAAACAAACATGTAAGCAAACAAACAAGCAAGTAGACAAAGAAACAATCAAGCAATCGCAAACAAGCATGCCAGTGCAAAAAAACAAACAAGCAACCGAGCAAACATGCCAACAAGCAAACAAACAAGCAAGCAAGCATATAAGTAAACAAACAAGCAAACAAGCAATTAAGCAAAAAAGCAAACAAGTAGACAAACAATCAATCAAACTATTGTAAACAAGCAAGCAAGCACAAGCAAGTGGAAAAATAAACAATCAAACAAACATACTGGCAAAATAGAACCTGAAAGCTTACTTCATTCTTTTTCAAGAAAAGGGACTTTCAACTAAATAAAATCCAATCAATAAAAATAGAAGAAATGAAGCATTTACCTTTAGAGATTACGGTTCTTTGAAAACTCGTCAATTTCATTTCATCTGCACTGGAAAGAGCAAAAGCGTAAATTTATAAGTAGTAGATGAAGAATCAATCAAAGAAGCTAGTAGAGTTAGTTCACACAACCAACAAACAAACAAACAAAGAAGCAAACAAACATGTAAGTAAACAAGCAAGCAAGTAGATAAAGAAACAATCAAGCAATCGCAAACAAGCAACCTAGCAAACAAGCCAACAAGCAAACAAACATGCAAGCAAGCAAGCATACAAGTAAACAAACAAGAAAACAAACAATCAAGCTAGTGCAAACTAGACGGCAAGCACAAGCAAACAAACATGTAAGCAAACAAGCAAGGAAGTAGACAAACAAACAATCAAGCAATTGTAAACAAGCACGCCAGTGCAAAAAAACAAACAAGCAAGCGAACAAACAAGCCAACAAGTAAGCAAGCATACAAGTAAACAAACAAGTAAAGAAACAAATAATCAAACAAGCAATTAAGCAAAAAAGCAAACAAGTAGACAAACAAACAATCAAACTAGTGCAAACAAGCAAACAAGCACAAGCTAGCAGGAAAATAAACAAGCAAACAAACTTGCAGGCAAACAAGCACCTGAAAGCTAATTTATTTCTTTTTCAGGAAAGAATTTCAACTAAATAAAAATCTATCTTTAAAAAAAGAAGAAATGAAGCATTTACCTTTAGAGGTTACGGTTCCTTGAAAACTCGCCAATTTCATTTCATCTGCATTGCAAAGAGCAAGAGCATATATTTATAAGTACTAGATGAAGAATCAATCAAGGAAACTAGTAGAGTTAGCTCACACAAACAACAAACAAACAAACAAAGAAGCAAACAAGCAAACAAACATGTAAGCAAACAAACAAGCAACTAGACAAACAAACAAACAAGCAACTAGACAAACAAACAATCAAGCAATCGCAAACAAGCACGCCAGTGCCAAAAAACAAACAACCAAGTGAGCAAACAAGCCAACAAGCAGGCAAGCACACAAGTAAATAAACAAGCAAACAAACAAACAAGCAAACAAGCAATTAAGCAAAAAAGCAAGCAAGTAGACAAAGAAACAACAAAGCAATTGCAAACAAGCACGCCAATGCAAAAAAACAAACAAGCGAGAGAGCAAACAAGCCAACAAGCAAACAAATAAGAACGCAATCAAGAATACAAGTCAACAAACAAGCAAACAAACAAATAAGTAAACAAGCAAGTAGACAAACAAACAATCAAGCTAGTGCAAACAAGCAGGAAAGCACAAGCAAGTTTGAAAATGAACAAGCAAACAAGCATGCAGGCAAAACAACACCTAACAGCTAATTTCTTTCTTTTTCAAGAAAAGTGACCTTTAACTAAATAAAAACCAATCTTTAAAAAAAGAAGAAATGAAGCATTTACCTTTAGAGGTTACGGTTCCTTGAAAACTTGTCAATTTCATTTCATCCACACTGCAAAGAGCAAGAGCGTATATTTATAAGTAGTAGATGAAGAATCAATCAAGGAAGCTAGTAGAGTTAGCTCACACAACCAACAAACAAACAAACATATAAGCAAACAAGAAAGCAAGTAGACAAAGAAACAATCAAGCAATCGCAAACAAGCACGCCAGTGCCAAAAAACAAACAAGCAACCGAGCCAACGAGCAAACAAACAAGCAAGCAAGCAAGTATATAAATAAACAAACAAGCAAACAAGCAAGCAAGTATATAAATAAACAAACAAGCAAACAAGCAATTAAGCAAAAAAGCAAGCAAGTAGACAAACAAACAATCAAGCTATTGCAAACAAGCAGGCAAGCACAAGCAAGTGGAAAAATAAACAATCAAACAAACATGCTGGCAAAATAGCACCTGAAAACTTCTTTCTTTTTCAAGAAAAGTGACTTTCAACTAAATAAAAACCAATCAATAAAAATAGAAGAAATGAAGCATTTACCTTTAGAGATTACGTTTCCTTGAAAACTCGTCAATTTCATTTCATCTGCACTGCAAAGAGCAAAAGCGTAAATTTATAAGTAGTAGATGAAGAATCAATCAAAGAAGCTAGTAGAGTTAGCTCACACAACCAACAAACAAACAAACAAACAAACAAAGAAGCAAATAAACATGTAAGCAAACAAGCAAGCAAGTAGACAAAGAAACAATCAAGCAATCGCAAACAAGCACGCCAGTGCTAAAAAACAAACAAGCAACCTAACAAACAAGTCAACAAGCAAACAAACATGCAAGCAAGCATACAAGTAAACAAACAAATAAGCAAACAAACAAACAATTAATTAAGCAAAAAAGAAAGCAAGTAGACAAACAAACAATCAAGCTAGTGCAAACTAAAAGACAAGCACAAGCAAACAAACATGTAAGAAAACAAGGAGGGAGGTACACAAACAAACAATCAAGCAATCACAAACAAGCAACGAAGCAAACAAGCCAACTAACAAGCAAATATACAAGTAAACAAACAAACAAACAAACAAGAAAGCAATGAAGCAAAAAATCAAGCAAGTAGACAAACAAACAATCAAGCTAGTGCAAACAAGCAGGCAAGCACAAGCAAATAAGTAAACAAGCAAACAAACATGTAAGCAAACAAGTAAGGAAGTAGACAAACAAACAATCAAGCAATCGCAAACAAGCACGCCAGTGTAAAAAAACAAACAAGCAAGCGAGCAAACAAGTCAACAAGCAAGCAAGCATACAAGTAAACAAACAAGCAAACAAGCAATTAAGCAAAAAAGCAAGCAAGTAGACAAACAAACAATCAAGTTAGTGCAAACAAGCAGGCAAGCACAAGCAAGTGGCAAAATGAACAAGCAAACAAACATGTCGGCAAAATAACACCTGAAAGCTAACTTCTTTCTTTTTCAAGAAAAGTGACTTTTAACTAAATAGAAATCAATCTATAAAAATAGAAGGAATGAAGCATTTACCTTTAGAGGTTACGGTTCCTTGAAAACTAGTCAATTTCATTTCATCTGCAATGCAAAGAGAAAAGGCATATGTTTATAAGTAGTAGATGAAGAATCAATCAAGGAAGCTAGTAGAGTTAGCTCATACAACTAACACACAAGAAAACAAATAAGCAAACAAGCAAGCAAACACGTAAGCAAGTAGACAAACAAATAATCAAGCAATCGCAAACAAGCATGCTACTGCAAAAAAACAAACAAGCAAGCGACCAAACAAGTCAACAAGCAAACAAACAAGCAAGCAAGCATACAAGTAAACAAACAAGCAAACAAACAAATAAGCAAACAAGAAATTAAGCAAAAAAGCAAGCAAGTAGACAAAAAAACAATCAAGCTAGTGCAAACAAGCAGGCAAGCACAAGCAAATAAACAAACAAGCAAACAAACTTGTAAGCAAACAAGCAAATTCACAAACAAACAATCAAGCAATGGCAAACAAGCACGCCAGTGGAAAAAAACAAACAAGCAAGCGAGCAAACAAGCCAACAAGCAAGCGAGCATACAAGTAAACAAGCAAACAAGCAAAATAGCAAGCAAGTAGACAAACAAACAATCAAGCTAGGGCAAACAAGCAGGCAAGCACAAGCAAGTGGAAAAATGAACAAACAAACAAACATGATGGCAAAATAACACCTGAAAGCTAACTTCTTTCTTTTTCAAGAAAAGTGACTTTTAACTAAATAAAAATCAATCTTTAAAAATAGAAGAAACGAAGCATTTACCTATAGAGGTTACGGTTCCTTGAAAACTCGTCAATTTCATTTCATCTCCACTGTAAAGAGCAAGAGCGTTTATTTATAAGTAGTAGATGAAGAATCAATCAAGGAAGCTAGTAGAGTTAGCTCACACAACCAACAAACAAACAAACAAACAAATAAGCAAACAAGCAAACAAGCAAACAAACATGTAAGCAAAGAAACAAGCAAGTAAACAAACAAACAATCAAGCAATCGCAAACAAGCACGCCAGTGCAAAAAAACAAACAAGCAACCGAGCAAACAAACCAACAAGCAAACAAACAAGCAAGCATACAAGTAAACAAACAAGCAAACAAACAAATAAGCAAACAAGCAATTAAGTAAAAAAGCAAGCAAGTACACAAACAAACAATCAAGCTAGTGCAAACAAGCAGGCAAGCACAAGCAAATAAGAAAACAAATATGTAAGCAAACAAGCAAGGAAGTAGACAAACAAACAATCAAGCAATCGCAAACAAGCACGCCAGTGTAAAAGAACAAACAAGCGAGCGAGCTAACAAGCCAACAAGAAATCAAGCATACAAGTAAGCAAACAAGCAATGAAACAAACAAGCACAAGCAATTAAGCAAAAAAGAAAGCAAGTAGGCAAACAAACAATCAAGCTAATGCAAACAAGCAGGCAAGCACAAGCAAATAAGCAAACAAACAAACAAATAGATAAGCAAACAAGCAAGCAAGTACATAAACAAACAATCAAGCAATCGCAAACAAGCACGCCAATGCAAAAAAACAAACAAGCAACCGAGCAAACAAGGCAACAAGCAAGTAAGCATACAAGTAAACAAACAAGCAAACAAGCAATTAAGGAAAAAAACAAACAAGTAGACAAACAAACAATCAAGCTAGTGCAAACAAGCAGGCAAGCACAAGCAAACAAGCAAACAAACATGTAAGCAAACAAGCAAGGAAGTAGACAAACAAACAATCAAGCAAACGCAAACAAGCAAGGAAGTAGACAAACAAACAATCAAGCAAACGCAAACAAGCTCGTTAGTGCAAAAAAACAAACAAGTAAGTGAGCAAACAAGCAAACAACCATACAAATAAACAAACAAGCATATAAGTAAACAAACAAGCAATTAAGCAAAAAAGCAAGCAAATAGACAAACAAACAATCAAGCTAGTGCAAAGCAAGCAGGCAAGCACAAGCAAATAAGCAAACAATCAAACAGACATGTAAGCAAATAAGTAAGGAAGTAGACAAACAAACAATCAAGCAGTTGCAAACAAGTACGCCAGTGCAAAAAAACAAACAAGCAAGCGAGCAAACAAGCCAACAAGCAAGCAAGCATATAGTAAACAAACAAGCAAACAAGCAATTAAGCAAAAAAGCAAGCAAGTAGACAAACAAACAATCAAGCTAGTGCAAACAAGCAGGCAAGCACAAGCAAATAAGCAAACAAGCAAACAAACATGTAAGCAAACAAGTAAGGAAGTAGACAAACAAACAATCAAGCAATCGCAAACAAGCACGCCAGTGTAAAAAAACAAACAAGCAAGCGAGCAAACAAGCCAACAAGCGAGCATACAAGTAAACAAACAAGCAAACAAGCAATTAAGCAAAAAAGCAAGCAAGTAGACAAACAAACAATCAAGCTAGTGCAAACAAGTAGGCAAGCACAAGCAAGTGGAAAAATGAACAAGCAAACAAACATGCTGACAAAATAACACTTGAAAGCTAACTTCTTTGTTTTTCAAGAAAAGTGACTTTCAACTAAATAAAAATAAATCTGTAAAAATAGAGGAAATGAAGCATTTACCTTCAGAGGTTACGATTCCTTGAAAACTTGTCAATTTCATTTCATCTGCACTGTAAAGGGCAAGAGCGTATATTTATAAATAGTAGATGAAGACTCAATCAAGGAAGCTAGTAGAGTTAGCTCACTTAAAAAAAACAAACAAACAAACAAGCAAACAAACATGTAAGCAAACAATCAAGCAATCGTAAACAAGCATGCCAATGCAAAAAAACAAGCGAGCGAGCGAGCAAACAAGCCAACAAGCAAGCATATAAGTAAACAAACAAGCAAACAAACAAATAAGCAAATAAGCAATTAAGCAAAAAGGCAAGCAAGTGGGCAAATAAACAATCAAGCTAGTGCAAACAAGCACGCAAACACAAGCACATGGGAAAATTAACAAGCAAACAAACATGCTAGCAAAATAACACCTGAAAGCTAACTTCTTTCTTTTTTAAGAAAAGTGACTTTCAACTAAATAAAAATCAATTTTTAAAAATAGAAGAAATGAAGCATTTACCTTTGGAGGTCAGAGGTTACAGTTCCTTGAAAACTATGCAAATTCATCTGCATTGTGATGAGCAAGAGCATATATTTCTACATAGTAGATTAGGAATCAATCCAGAAATTTGTTAGAGTCGGCTCACGCAACCAACTGGCGAACAAATAAATAAGTAAAAAAGCAAACAAATAAGTAAGCAAACAAGCAAGTAGGTAGACAAACAAACAATAAGCAAGTGCAAACAAGCAAGCCAGCGCAAAAGAACAAACAAGCAAGCGAGCAAACAAGCCAATAAACAAGCAAGCAAGTACAAGCAAAGAAACAAAGCATAAACGAGCATGCAAACAAGAAAAAAGCAACTGAGCAAGCAAACAATCAAGCGCAGGCAAGTGAGAAAACAAACGTACAAGCAGAACAACAACTGAAAGCTAACTTTCCTTTTGAAGGAAAGCGACTTTCAATGGCCTAGCCACAATCAAACTTCAGAATTTGTAATATGACTCTCAAAGGGCCTAGAAAAATCAGGAAGACCTAGAACTGAAGGGTTGGTCATAGTTCTCTTCAAGGCCTGAAAAGACCTTAAAGAAGTAGGACTCCAGTAAAAGTTATCCTTCTTGGTCAATTCTGTTAGAAGCTTAACCACTATACCATAATTTTCTACAAACTTCCTATAATAGCCTGTGAGACCCAGAAAACCTCACACTCCTTTAACATTTTTAGGCACGAGCCAATCTAAAATGCATTGAATTTTGACATGATCAACTGAAACACCTTGCCAGAAATGACATGGCCTAGATAATCTGTTGCAGTCTGACCAAAACTACGCTTCTTTAAATTAGCTACAAATTGATTGTTGAGAATGACTTCCAACACCATGGAGAGATGAGAGAGATGCATAGGCCAATCCACACTGTAAACCAAAATATTATCAAAGAAAACCAACACAAATTTATGAAGAAATGGCCGAAATAAATCATTCATGGCTACTTGAAACATAGCTAGGGCATTAGTAAGTCTAAAAGGCAACACAAGGAACTCATAGTGTCCATTATGAGTGTGGAAAGTCTTTGGAATATCTTTATCTCTTACTCTAATCTGGTGATAGCCTGAATTTAAATCTATTTTAGAAAAATAGATGACACCATACAACTCATCAAGCAACTCATCTACCACAGGTATAGGATACTTATCCAGGATTGTAACCTTATTTAAGGTTCTATACTCAACACACATTCTTCATGATGAGTCTTTCTTTCTAACCAACGAAACAGGACTAGAGAAAGAACTTACACTAGGCTAAATCACCCTAGATTGAAGTATTTCTTAGACTTGCCTCTCAACTTCCTCCTTGTGGTGTTATGGATAATGGTATGGTCGTACACTAATTAGTCATTGTCCCTCCTGTAACACAATGGCATGCTCTTGATTCCTCCTTGGTGGTAATTCAAATTGTTCCTTGAAAACCACATAAAATATCTCTAGCAACTTGGTCAATTCTTGTTGTTATTGTGCACTCACCCCAGATGGTGTAACTGTAGAAGGCCTGTTTTCTGCTGCCCAAAACAATCCCTCTAGACCAAAGAAACGGCCTTCCAAAAGACAATCTAAAGAACAAGGATCAATGTCCCACAGTTCTGCGTGTGAAGTATGCTTGGTCTGTGCAAAATTTCCTTGTAAAGTAATCATGTGATTTCCTTGAGAAAATTGTATTGTCATCTCCTTCCAATCCATGACAACCTTTCCCAATGTTTTTAACCAAGAAATTCTCAATACCACATCTAATCCTCCCAACTCCAGGATATAAGTTTCAGTTGTAAATTCAAAATCTCCCAACTGTATGTACAGTCCTGTACATTTTCCTTGGGTAAAAATTTTATGACCATCCCCCAAAGTAATTCTCAGTCTCTTTGTAGGTTGAATTGCCAATCCTAAAGCCACTATTAAATGAGAAGAAATAAAATTATAACTAGCTTCACTATCAATTAACACCACAATATCAATGCCCAGTAATTTGCCTTCAGTTTTCATAGTTCGATTCTCGTTATCGCCTGCTAAGTTCATGCCCAATAGTCTCATAAGTTTACATTCCAGCTCTTCCTCCCCCTCTAAATTTTCGGCCTCTAGACACACTGCCTCTTCGTCAGGATTTATAGTTTCATCATCTCCCAACACTAAGTCTCAATTGTTTCTCCCTACACTGATGAAGTGGATAAATTTTTCTCCACATTTGAAACACAACCTTTTGGCTCTCCTCCCCATTAGCTCTGGATATGTGATAGAATAAAAGCTCTTGGGTTTGTCAGACACTTCTCCCACGGGATTCTTCTTGCTGTGGATTCAAAGGAGGAAGCAGGACGCCTGTTTGGTGCAGACCCACTGCCATTTGCCTCGTAATTCTTACTGGCAACCCATCCAGATTGGTGCGCACTTCGGGTTGCATGATACGCAAGGCCCGAATCTTTGGAAGCAGTCATGAGTCTTAGGTTGGACCGATAACCACCTGACCCACTACTAGGCGATGCATAATTGCCCAGTAACCATCCCTTTCCTCCCGTTTTTTGATTGTGCTCATTGTCTCTGCGTAACTCGTCTTCCACATCTCTAGCCACCTGCATCACCTGCGTACAAGTTTGAGGATTCAAGGTCTTAACTTTTTGCGAATGCTAGAATGCAACCCACTCAGAAAATAGCCTAGGTACTGCTCCTTAGGAAGACGTGAAACTTGAGAGGAAATCCGTTCAAAAGCTTCAATGTATTCCTGCACATCTCCCATTTGCCTTAAAGCTATCAATTCTTCAAATGGATTGTCATGAGTTCGCCCCCCATATCTTGCTATAAGAGCCCTTTTTAACTTCTCTCAAGTCAAATTGTCTTTTGTTTCTTTAAGGTCTTAACTTTTTGCGAATGCTAGAATGCAACCCACTCAGAAAATAGCCTAGGTACTGCTCCTTAGGAAGACGTGAAACTTGAGAGGAAATCCGTTCAAAAGCTTCAATGTATTCTTGCACATCTCCCATTTGCCTTAAAGCTATCAATTCTTCAAATGGATTGTCATGAGTTCGCCCCCCATATCTTGCTATAAGAGCCCTTTTTAACTTCTCTCAAGTCAAATTGTCTTTTGTTTCTTTAAGCAAATTAAACCAGTAAATTGTGAAGCCATCCATACTTACATGTGCTAACTTAACTTTGACCTCATCAGGAGTATTTTGCACTTCAAAAAAGATTTCAGCTCTAGTAATCCATGCCACAAGATCAATTCCTTCGAATATGGGCAACTCTACTCTCTTAGCAGATAACTTATAATCATCTCCATAATCTCCTCTGTTTTCTAACGCCCTGGATGGAGCAGAATGTGTCCCAGAGGAAGATGCTTCCCTAGGTGGTGGTGTCTCCCCCTTTTTCCCCAATTGCTTACTGATTTCTTCTAAAAGAAATCCTTGTTGCTGCATCTCACTTATCATTCGCTGCATTGTGGCCTTTAATTTTTCTAAACTACTCTCCTACATAGCCACCCTATCCTTGAAAAGATCTATCTTTTTGACATCTTTGGCATTCCTTCCTAATTTAAGAATCTGGGTCCGACAGGTCTGACCAATGATAAGATTCCAGCAATTTGAATGGAAATAATACACTAAATTCAACATAAATCAAATGATACAACTAGCCAAACACTCTGATTGGAAAGACCTTCTCAACCAATCTTAAGCCTAAGCTTCCTTTTGAGAAAAACAGTTTCTAGACCTACAATGACAAGACATTAACCATACATTCCTCATACCCCTTACTCCCCCACTCATACACTAACTTAAACACTTCAAAATAACTACCCTAAAGCATAACTACCACACATGAGTAAATAACTACCGCATAGAAATAAATAACTGACTACACACAATCATAACATAATTCTACTAGGCCTTCTGCTGCTGCTCGTTCCTTCTAGGGTAGATAAGCCATGTTTTAGGCCTACTCTCCCCATGATCCAGCATTTGCCCCACTTGCCCAACCTCACAATTTGGGATTGGGGTCCTGACAAAATGTAAACAAGCAAGCAAGTGCAAACAAGCAAGCCAACTCAAAAAAACAAACTAGCAAGTGAGCAAATAAGCCAACAAACAAGCAAACAAACCAATACACAAGCATACAAGCAAGTGCAAGAAAACAAACAAACAAACAAGCGAAGAAACAAAGCACAAACAAGCAAGAAAGCGGAAAAAAAAGAAGCAAGTGAGCAAACAAACAAACAAGCAAACAAGTAAGCATACAAATAAGTGCAACCAAGCAAGCAAACAAACATACAAAGAAACAAAGCATAAACAAGCAAGCAAATAGGGAAAAAAGCAAGTGAGCAAGAAAACAAGCAAATAAGCTAACAAGTAAGCAAACGAACAAACAAGCAAACAAACAATCAAGCGCAAGCGAGCAAACGAACAAACATGCAAGCAAAATAACACATGAAAGCTAACTTCTTTCCTTTTGAAGAAAAGTGACTTTCAAAGGCATAGCCACAATCAAACTTCAGAATTTGTACTGACTGTCAAATAAATAAAAATCAATCTATTGAAAAAGAAGAAATGAAGCATTTACCTTTAGAGGTTACAGTTCCTTGAAAACTCCTCAATTTCATCTGCACTATGAGAAGCAATAGTGTATATATATAAGTAGTAGATGAGGAACCAATCAAGGAAGCTACTAGAGTTGGCTCACACAACCAACAAGCAAACAAACAAATAAGTAAGCACGCAAATAAACAAATAAGCAAACAAGCAAATAAGTAGACAACTAAATAATCAAGCAAATGCAAACAAGCAAACCATCAAACAAGCATGCCAGCCCAAAGAAACAAACAAGCAACCAAGCAAACAAACAAGCAAATAAGCCAACAAGCAAGCAAGTAAACTAGTAAGCAACCAAACATGCAGGCAAGCACAAGCAAGCAAACAATCAAACACAAGCAAGTGAGCAAACAAACAACAACAACAACAACAACAACAACTAAGCCTTTTCCCACTAAGTGGGGTCGGCTACATGGATCAAACGGCGTCATAGTGGCCTATCATGGATGAGATCAATAGATAAGTTATTAACTATTAAATCATTTTTAATAGTTTCACTTATTGTTTTCTTTGGCCTCCCTCTACCTCTAATTATTGGACTATTCTCCATCCGATCAACTCTTCTCACTAGGGCTTCTGCAGGTCTTCTCCACACATGGCCAAACCACCTTAAGCGAGTTTCAACCATCTTCTCCACAATAGGTGCTATCCCAACTTTCTCTCTAATGCACTCATTTCTAATCATATCTCTTCTGGTGTGTCCACACATCCATCGCAACATTCTCATCTCTGCAACGTTGAGTTTATCTTCATGTTGTCTTTGAACCGCCCAACATTCCGTACCATACAATATAGCAGGTCTTATAGCTGTACGGTAGAATTTTCCTTTAACTTTGAGCGGCACTTTTTTATCACAAATGACACTCGAAGCTTTCCTCCATTTCATCTAGCCAGCTTGAATCCTGTGGTTTACGTCCTCCTTTACTTCACCGTCATTTTGAATAATGGACCCAAGATATTTAAAACTTATAATTTGTTTTACTATATAGTCTCCAAGTTTCACGTCGACATTCGTATTTGTTCGTCTCTTACTAAAACTACATTCCATATATTCTGTTTTATTTCTACTTATCCGGAAACCGTGTGTTTCTAAAACTAGTCTCCATGACTCTAACTTCATATTTATTTCCTCTTTCGATTCACCAACTAAGATTATATCATCTGCAAAAATCATGCATTGAGGCCCCAACTCTTGTATATGTTCAGTAACTGCGTCCAAAATCAAGTTAAAAAGATACGGACTCAGAGAAGACCCTTGATGTAGTCCAATAGTTGTGGGAAAATCCTTTGTATCCCCATTATGTGTTCTCACGCAAGTCGTTATCCCGTCGTACATGTCTTTGATTGCTCGAATGTACGCAATACGTACTCCTTTCTTTTCTAAAGCCTTCCATAGGATCTCTCTTAACACTCTGTCATATGCCTTTTCCAGATCAATAAAAACCATGTGCAAATCTTTCCGTCTACTTTGATACCTTTCCGTCTATCTCCGTAGTAAATAAATTGCTTCCATAGTTGACCTTCCTGACATAAATCCAAACTGGTTCTCTGTAACTTGAGTCTCTTGTCTTAATCTTTGCTCAATGATCTTCTCCCATAACTTCATAGTGTGACTCATGAGTTTAATCCCCCGATAGTTGGAACAATTCTGTATGTCTCCTTTATTTTTATATATAGGAATTAAAGTACTTCTCCTCCATTCATCCGGCATTTTCTTAGATTTCATTATCACAAACATGTTGGCAAAATAACAACTGAAAGCTAACTTCTTTCCTTTTCAAGAAAAGTAACTTTCAAAGGCATAGCCATAATCAGAGTTCAAAATTTGTACTATGAATCTTAGATAAATAAAAATCAATATTACCTTTAGAGGTTACAATCTTTTGAAATCTTTGCAATTTTAGTGGCACTGTCAGGAGCAAGAGCGTATATGTATATGTAGTAAATGAGGAATCAATCAAGGAAGCTATTTGAGTTGGCTTACACAACCAACAAGCAAACAAACAAACAAGTAAGCAAGTAGACAACAAGTAATCAAGCAAGTGCAAACAACCAAACAAGCAAGCCAGCGCAAAATAAACAAATTAATAAGCAAACAAACAAGCCAACAAACAAGCATACAAACAAATGTAAGCAAGCAAGCAAATAAACAAGCGAAGAAACAAAGTACAAACAAGCAGAAAAAAAAGCAAGTGAGCAAGCAAACAAGCAAACAAACAATCAAGCAAGTCAGCACAAAAAAAAATCAAGCAAGTGAGCAAATAAGCCAACAAGTAAGAAAAAAAACAAACAAGCAAGCATACAAGCAAGTGCGAGCAAACAAACAAGCGAAGAAACAAAGCACAAAAAAACAAACAAGCAAGTACAAGTAAGCAAACAAACAAACAAACAAACGAAGAAATAAAGCACAAAATAGCAAATAAACAAGTGAGCAAACAAGTCAACAAACAAGCATGCAAACATACAAGCAAATGCAAGCAAGCAAGCAAACAAACAAGCGAAGAAACAAAGCACAAATAAGCAAGCAAGCAGGAAAAACAGCAAGCGAGTAAGCAAACTAGTAAACAAATAAGCCAACAAGCAAACAAACAAGCAAATAGACAAACAAACAATCAAGCAAGCCAACGCAAAAAAAAAAAAACAAGCCAACAAGCAAGAAAAAAAACAAACAAACAAGCATACAAGCAAGTGCAAGCAAAAAAATAAACAAACGAGCGAACAAGCCAACAAACAAGCATGCAAACGTACAAGCAAATGCAAGCAAGCAAACAAACAAAAAAGCGAAGAAATAGAGCACAAATAAGCAAGCAAGTAGGAAAAAAAGCGAGTGAGCAAACAAACAAATAAGCCACCAAGCAAACAAACAATCAAGTAGACAAACAAACAATCAAGCGAGTGCAAACAAGCAAGCCAACGCAAAAAAAAGGCCAACAAGCAAGAAAAAAAACAAACAAACAAGCATACAAAGAAACAAAACTCAAACAAGCAAGTGCAAACAAGCAAATAAACAAATGAGCGAAGAAACAAATAAAAAAAAAAGCAAGCAAGCAAGCAAACAAACAAACAAATAAGCCAACAAGAAAGCAAACGAGCAAGCAAGCAAACTAACAAGTAATCAAACAAGCAAGCAAACAATCAAGCACAAGTGAGCAAACAATCATGATGGCAAAATAACACCTGAAAGCTAACTTCTTTCCTTTTCAAGGAAAGTGACTTTCAATGGCATAGCCACAATCAAAGTTCAGAATTTGTGTTATGAATCTTCAATCATTACAAAACCATCTATAGAAATAGAAGAAATGAAGCATTTACCATTAGAGGTTTCAATTCTTTGAAAGCCCTGCAATTTCATCAGCACTGTGAGGAGCAAGAGTGTATATTTATTTGTAGTAGGTGAAGAATCAATCGAAGAAGCTATTAGAATTCGCTCACACAACCAACAAGCAAATAAACAAATAAGCAAACAAACAAACATACAAGCAAGCAAACAAACAATCAAGCAAGTGCAAACAACCAAACAAGCAATCCCGTGCAAAATCAACAAACAAATAAGAGAGCAAACAAAAAAACATAGAAGCAAATGCAAGCAAGCAAACAAACAAGCGAAAAAACAAAACACAAACAAGCAAGAAAAAAAAGGAAGTGCGTAAGCAAACGAACAAGCAAGTAGACAAACAAATAATCAAGCAAGCCAGCACAAAAAACAAACAAGCAAATGAGCAAACAAGCCAACAAGCAAAAAAACAAACAAATAAGCAAGTATACACACAAGTGCAAACAAACAAACAAGCGAAGAAACAAAGCACAAACAAGCAAGCAAGCAGAAAAAAGAGCAAGTGAGCAAGCGAACAAGCAAATAAAAAAACAAACAAATAAGTGAACAAACAAGCATACAAGCAAGTGCAAGCAAACAAACGAGCGAAGAAACAAAGCACAAAGAAGAAAGCAAATAGGAAAAAAAACAAGTGAGCAAGCTAACAAACAAACAAACAAATAAGCGAACAAGAAAGAAAATGAACAAACAACCAAGCAAGCAAGCAATCAATCAAGCGCAAGTAAGTGAGCAAACAAACATGCTGGCAAAATGACACTTGAAAGCTAACTTCTTTCCTTTTCAAGAAAAGTAACTTTTAAAGGCCACATTCAGAGTTCAGAATTTGTACTATGAATCTCAAATAAATAAAAGTCAATCTTTAGAAATAGAAGAAATAAAGTGTTTACCTTTAGAGGTTACGGTTTGTTGAAAACTCTACAATTTCATCTGCACTGTAAGGAGCAAGAGCTAATATTTATATGTAGTAGATGAAGAAACAATCAAAGAATCTATTAGAGTTGGATCAAATAACCAACAAGAAAACAAATAAATAAGCAAACAAGCAAGCAAGTACACAACCAAACAATCAAGCAAGGAAAAAAAGCCAAACAAACAAGCGAACAAACAAAGCACAAACAAACAAGCAAGCAGGAAAAAAGTAAGTGAGCAAGTAAACAAGCATACAAGCAAGTATACAAGTAAGTGCAAGCAAACAAACAAGCGAAAAAACAAAGCACAAACAAGCAAACAATCAAATAAGCCAACAAGTAAGTAAACGAACAAACAAGCATGCAAGCACAAGTAAGCAAACCATTAAGCACAAGCAAGTGAGCAAACAAACAAGCAAAATAACACCTAAAAGCTAAGTTCTTTCCTTATCAAGAAAAGTGATTTTCAAATGCATAGCCACAATTAGAGTTCAAAATTTGTTTTATGAATATCAAGTAAATAAAAATCAATTTATAGAAACAGAAGAAATGAAACATTTACCTTTAGAGGTTAAAATTCTTTGAAAACTCTACAATTTCATCTGCATTGTGAGGAGCAAGAGCATATATTTTTATGTCGCATATGAGGAATCAATCAAGGAAACTATTAGAGTTGGCTCACACAACCAACAAGCAAATAAACAAATAAGCAAACAAGGAAGCAAGTAGATAAACAAACAATCAAACAAATGCAAACAAGCAAGCCAGGGCAAAAAAAAAAAAACAACCGAACAAACAAGCCAGCAAACAAGCAAGCAAACAAGTAGGCAAGTACAACAAAGCAAACAATCAAGCACAAACAAGTGAGAAAACGAACAAGCAAACTAACATGTTAGCAAAATAACACCTGAAAGCTAACTTCTTTCCTTTTCAAGAAAAGTGACTTTCAAATGCATAGCCACAATCAGAATTCAGAATTTGTACTATGAATCTCAAATAAATAAAAATCAATCTATAAAAGTAGAAGAAATGAAGGATTTTCCTTTAGATGATACGGTTCTTTGAAAACTCTGCAATTTCATCTGCACTGTGAGGAGTAAGAAAATATATTTATATGTACCTGATAAGGAATCATTCAAGGAAGCTATTAGAGTTAGCTCCCACAATCAAACAAACAAGTAAGTAAACAAACAAAGCAATGAGCAAACATGCAAGTAGACAAACAAACATTCAAGCAAGTGCAAACAAACAAACAAACAAACAAGCTAGTACAAGCAAGCAAACATGCAAGTAGACTGACAAACATTCAAGCAAGTGCAAACAAGCAAGCCAATGCAAAATAGCAAATAAACAAGCGAACAAACAAGCCAACAAGCAAGCATACAAGTAAGTGCAAGCAAGCAAGCAAACAAACAAACGAAGAAACAAAGAACAAACAAGCAAGCAAACAGGAAAAAAAGCAAGTGAGCAAGCAAACAATCAAACAAACAAGCAAGCAAGCAAACAATCAAGAACAAGCAAGTGAGCAAACAAACATGCTGGCAAAATAATATCTCAAAGCTAATTTCTTTCCTTTTCAAGAAAAGTGACTTTCAAAGGCATAGCTACAACCAGAGTTCAAAATTTGTACTATGAATCTTAAGTAAATAAAAATCAATCTATAGAAATAGAGGAAATGATGCATTTACCTTTAGAGGTTAAAAAATTCGGCAATTTTATCTGCACTATGAGGAACAAGAGCATATATTTATATGTAGTATATGAGGAATCAATCAAGGAAGATTTTAGAGTTGGCTATCTTGGGCAGCATCCACATCAATGGCCAAAGTGGCTATCTTAGGCAGAGTTTTGGTTTAACACTACTTACTATAGTGCCCTGGAAATGACGCCCTTTAAAGAGCTCTATGGACGGGATCCACCCGTGTTGTTTCAGTACACAAAGGAACCCTCTAAGGTAGATGAAGTAAATATGCACCTAAGGGACAAAAATTTGATATTGGATGATTTAAGGGACCACCTATCCAAGGCACAACAGTAAATGGCCAAATTTGCCAACAAGAGGTGAAGAGAAGGTGAGTTTGAAATAGGAGATTGGTTTTCTTAAAACTACAACCTTATCGGCACCGTTCACTAGTCAGACGCCCCAATGAAAAGCTTAGCCCCTGCTACTATGGTCCATACGAAGTGAAGGAGAGGATAGGAGTTGTTGCCTACCGGCTAGATTTGCCTCCAACCTCACGAATCCACCCAATCATCCATATCTCGCAGCTTAAAAAATGTTCTGGTGAAGAAGTCAGCAGTCAACCTTTACCCCCTTGTTTGATTGAAGATCTTGAAATGCAGCTACAACCTGAAGAGGTGATAGACTGTAGGACTAACACTGATGGCACCACAAAAGTGTTAATCCAATGGCAAGGGTTACCCACCTATGAAAGGACTTGGGAAAACTTTGAATTAATAAATGTCACCTTCCCTCACTTTCACCTTGAGGACACGGTGTCTTTCTTGGAGGGAGGTAATATTAGACCCCCTATAATTCAAGTATACCAGAGAAGGAATAGTAGAAAGGGGCCACGTGAACAAAATGGGAATAAAAGGGATACGTGGGTGCTCAAGAATGGACAGCTAGGAAATCGTTAGGGGGAGCCAAGTAGTGGAGCAAAATGATAAAGAGCCAGGAGTATATGGGGGACAGCGAGAAGAATACAGAGGTCAATTAGGGGAGGTATCTGATAGCCTTGAACTGTGCCAAAGCATATAAGCCAATTCCATTTTCCTTTCTCATGCATACACTAGGGAACATTAGAGGTAACCATTGTTATTTCCTTGAATCTTCTACTGTTTGATTGGGCATTGCGGGATAGAGAATGCGGTTACCTAACACAGACAAATAAGCAAGCGAGTAATTGCACGCAAACAGACAAGTAAGCCAACAAGCAAGGAAACAAGGAAGGAAGCAAGCAAGTAAACAAACAAACAAACACACAAGCAAGCTAACAAACACGCAAACACACATTCTAAAGATTGCTTTCATTTGAATATAAAATATAAGTGCCGAAAACTAACCTCTCGTCTTGTTTCATAAAAGTGACTTTCAAGGCGTAACCACAACCATTAAGAATTTATACTAAAAATCTCAAGTAAACAAAAATTAGTCCCTTGAAATAGAAGCAATGAAGCATTTACCTTGGAAGGTAATGGTTCCTTGCACAACTCTACAATTTCGTCTACATTGTGTGCAGCTAAGGCATATATTTATATATAGCAAATGACAATTCAGTCAAGGAGGCTATTAGAGTTGGTTCCCACAAACAGCAAGCAAACAAATAAGCAAACAAACATGCAAGCAAATAAGCAAGTAGAGAAACAAACAAACAAACAACAAGCAAACAAGCAGGCAAGTGCAATTAAGCAAACAAATAAGTGAGCAAACAAACTAACAAACAAATAAGGAAGCGCAAACAAACAAACAAATAAGCGAGCAAATGCAAAAAAAAAAAAGCAAGTAAACAAACAAGAAAGCAAACAAGCATGAAAGAAAATGAACAAACAAGCAAGCAAAGAAACAAACTAACAAACAAGAAAAGAAACAAACACAGACACAAAAACACACACACATTATAAAGATTGTTTGCATTTGAATATAAAATATAATAGTTGACAAACAAACAAACAAACAAGCAAACAAACAAGTAAGCAAGAGAGCAAACACAAACACACAAACTAACAAATAATTAAATAAGCAAACAAACACAAACACACATATTATAAAGATTGTTTTTATTTGAATATAAAATATAAGTGCTGAAAGCTAACCTCTCGCCTTTTCCATAAAAGTGACTTTCAAGGCGTTGCAACAATTATAGTTAAGAATTTATGCTATGTATTAATAATCAATATTTAAAAATAGAAGCGATGAAGCATTTACCTTGAGGGAGTGTTTGTTGGGTCAACTTTTTTTGGATTATTGGGAAATTGAATTTGAAAAAGTTAAATTCCCATATTTGGTTTTAAAATTTTAAAACAAGATTTTCAGAAAATATAAATTCTCGAGAATGATTTTTTAGAAAGATTCCCAACAAAAAAATTTCATGTAGAGGGGTGGGAATACAAGTTTCCCATCGCTTCTATTTAAAAATAGAAGCGATGAAGCATTTACCTTGAGGGAGTGTTTGTTGGGTCAACTTTTTTTGGATTATTGGGAAATTGAACTTGAAAAAGTTAAATTCCCATATTTGGTTTTAAAATTTTAAAACAAGATTTTCAGAAAATATAAATTCTCGAGAATGATTTTTTAGAAAGATTCCCAACAAAAAATTTTCATGTAGAGGGGTGGGAATACAAGTTTCCCATCGCTTCTATTTAAAAATAGAAGCGATGAAGCATTTACCTTGAGGGAGTGTTTGTTGGGTCAACTTTTTTTGGATTCTTGGGAAATTGAACTTGAAAAAGTTAAATTCCCATATTTAGTTTTCAAAATTTAAAAACAAGATTCTCAGAAAATATAAATTCTCGAGAATGATTTTTTAGAAGGATTCCCAACAAAAAAATTTCATGTAGAGGGGTGGGAATACAAGTTTCCCATGCCATGAAAATCTTTTTTAAATGTAAAAAAATAATAATATCATTCATTTTGTCACTTTCTCTTACTTATCTCTCTCTTACACATCTCTCTCAACCTCTCTCTCTCTCTCTCACCCATCTCTCTCATCCCTCTCTCTTATTTTCTTTCTCATAATCTTTCTCTCTTTTCTATCACTTTTTTTGTCATCTCTGCACTCACTTTCTCTCTCTTACCTTAAAATAAGTAAAGACATTTATGAAAAAATACTAAAATTCTCCAAAAAGTTTTATTATAAGTACCAAACGTAGTAATAAAAGATTCTCAAATAAATATTTAAAGTCAACCAAACCTATTTTGTACATTTCAAGTAATATTCATTCACAAGAAACATATTTACCAAGAAATATGATTCCTAAAAATGAAAAATCTTACCGCATACCAAACACCCCCTGAGAGGTAACGGCTCCTTGAAAAGCTCTATAATTTCATCTTCACTATGAGGAGCTAAGACTTGTATTTATATAAATTAGATGAGGAGACAGCCAAAGGAGCAATCAGAGTTGGTTCACACAAAAACAAAAATAAAAGCAAATAAGGAAACAAACAAGCAACTAACTTGACAAACAAACAAGCAAACAAGTGAGAAAACAAGTGTAAACAATCAAATAAATAGACAGGCAAACAAGCAAGCAAACAAGTAAACAAACGAGTAAGAAAACAAGGAAGGAAGCAAACAACTAGGCATGCAAGTAAACAAGCAAGCAAACAAACAATCAAACAAGCAAGGCAAGCACACATGAGTAAGGCAAGTGAACAAACAAATAAGTGACCAAACAAGAAAGAAAGCACAGACAAGCAAAGAAATAGGCATGCAAAAAAACAAGCAAACAGACAAACAAGCAAACAAGTAAGTAAGTAGGCAAATAAACAAGCAAACAAACAAGCGAGGCAAGCACACACAAACAAGGCAAGTGAGCAAACAAATAAGTGACCAAACAAGAAAGAAAGCGCATACAAGTAAACAAGTAGGCATGCAAAGAAACAAATGAGCAAACAAGCATGCAAGATAGCAAACAAGCAAGTAGACAAATAAACATCCGAGCAAATAAGAAAACAAGCACATACAAGCAAGCAAACAAGCAAAACAATTAAACAGACAAACAAACAAACAAGCAAGCAAACAATCAAACAAGCAAGCAAACAAATACAAACAAACATAAACAGCGCACACACAACTTTTTTCATTTGATTATAAAATATAAGTGCTGAAAGCTAACTTCTTGCCTTTTTCAAAAAAGTGACTCTAGACGTAGTCGCATCCAATGTTAACAATTTGTACTATAAATCTTAAGTAAATAAAAATTAAACTCTAAAAATAGAAGCGATGAAGGATAGGGCATATATTTATGTATAGCATATGAGGAACCAATCAAGATAGCTACTAGAGTTGGTTCACACAACCAACAAAAAAACAAACAAACAAGCAAACAAGTGAGCAAGCAAACAACCAAGTGAACAAACAAGAAAGCAAACCCAAACAAAAAAACAAATAGGCAACCAAATAAAAAAGCGAGTAAAAAGGCCATCAACCAAAGAAGCAAGAAATAAACAAACAAGCAAATAAACACACCCAAACAAGCAAACAAGCGAGCAAACAAACAAATAAGTGAGAAAACAAGAAAACAAGTGCAAACAAGAAAACAATTGGGCAAGCAAACATAAGTAAGCAAACAAGGATGCAAGCAAACAAACAGGCAGGTAAACTAACAAGCACGCAAACAAGCAAGCGAAGAAGGAAGCAAACTAACAAACAAGTAAATAAGCAAACAAACAAGTAAGCACGCGTAAACAAATAAACAAACAAGTAAACAAATAAATGAGCAAACAAACTAACAAACAAGTAAGGAAGCGCAAACAAGCAAGTAGAGAAATAAACAAACAAGTTAAGAGGTAACAGTTCCTTGAAAACCTCTACAATTTCATCTGCGTTGTGAGAAGCTAGAGCATATATTTATATATAGCATATGAAAAATCAATCAAGAGAGCTATTGAAGTTAGTTCGCACCCCAACAAACAAGCAAATAAGCAAACAAACAAACAAGAAACCAAATAGACAAATAAACAACAAAAAGAAAGAAGCAAGCAAGCAATCGAAAAAGCGAGCGAGCAAGCAAAAAAACAAAAAAACAAATAAGCAAGCAAACAAACAAATAAGTAAACAAGAAAACAAAAAAGCAAGAAAACAAACAAATAAGTAAACAATAAAACAAAAAAGCAAATAAACAAACAAGAAAACATGCAAGGCAGCAAACAAACAAACACTAACACAAACACACACACAAACATTATAAAGATTGTTTTCATTTAAATATAAAATATAATAGCTATAGCTAACTTCTTGTCTTTTTCCAGAAAAACAACTTTCAAAGTGTAACAACAATCATAGTTAAGAATTTATACAATAAATAAAAATCAACCTCTAGAATTAGAAGTGATGAAGCATTTACCTTGAGAGGTAACAATTCCTCAAAAACCACTACAATTTTATCTACACTGTGACAAGCTAGAGCGTATACTTATATATAGCAGATGAAGAATCAATCACAAGAGCTATTAGAGCTGGTTCACACAATCAACAAACAAGCAGGCAAGCGAATAAACAACCAAACAAACAAACAAAAAAGTGAGCAAACAAGAAAATAAACAAGAAAACAAAAAAGCAATCAAGTGCAAAAAAAAAAAAACAAACAAACAAGCAAACAAGTGAACAATCAAACTAGCAAGCAAGGAAACAAATAAGCAAGCAAGCAAACACACACACACACAAAAATATAGATTGTTTTCATTTGATATAAAATATAACAGCTGAATTTGGGTTAGGTTAAAAAAATCTTCAAAAAAATCTCGGCTCCAAGAAAACAAAAATTAGCCCATGATTAGACTAATTTAAATCACACTAAAATACTCTACAGTATATTTCCAACCCTCCCACCAAAGCACTAGAGTTCAAACCCTTGCTAAAAGGACATAAAACCAGTGAGTTCAAGCCTAGAAAAATCTGATTGTTCTGGTTTGAGTTTGAAACTGATGGGTCCGTTTCTTATTTTCAGATTTAGGTTAATTGGAGAAACATCAGTAATTATATACACAATTTAGAACACTACTTAGAGAAAAAATCATGCTGTAGTTGTGGAGTTGAGTCTATAGTACAAAAAAAAAGATTATGGCATTAATGTTCAAGAGAAATTAGGAAAATGAATGTACATGCCTTGGGCTGTGGTTTAGGTCAAATTCTTCAAATAAACTATGACAAGTGGCTAGAAAAGTGGTTACGCATATTCACAATAACAGTTAAGAATTTGTAAAAGTTTACGGTTCTACAATTTCATCTACAAGGAGCTATAGCGTATTATATTAATATGTAGCAGAAACAACCTCTATGATCCAAATAAACAGGCACAATCAGAGAGAAAGAGAAGGAGAGAAAAAGCACCAACCTGAATGTCCCTGGAGTTGAGGGTGCCTCCAAAACAATCGAATAAAGCAAGAACGAGGGACTGATATTTTAAATATATAAGTAGATTTTTTTTTTCTGTAATTATAGATATCAGAAAAAAAATGCGAATGCTACCGTTGGAGCGTGCAAAAATTACCGTTTGAAGCTTAATCGCCGAATCTTTCTCACAGATTTTCCGAACGTCTAACAGTTTTGTGTAATGAGGCCTTTGCGTGCGTATTCATGGGTATAAATTTTTAAATTATATAAATTTTATTTAATAAATATAACTCCAAAATATAAATACATACATTTTAAACTAGCCAGAGGAGATACGTTCCAGTTGTTCTTCACTCTCCCCTGTGACTGAGGTTGAGCTTCTGCGTGTGCCACTGTATTAGAGGCAGGGGTTACGACGGAGAGGCCACGGAGCTGAACTCATGCTATCAATTTTTACGGATATCAATTTGATAAATATATTTCTTAAACACATATATTTGATTTTATTTGATAAATATACCACGGAGGCGTGTGCCACTTTTTGTAAAAAGTTACGGATATCAATTTTTAAATTATATGATTTTATTTGATAAATATATTTCTTAAACACATATATGTATATTTTAAGTATATTTTAAATATATAAATAAACAAATTAAAATTTTCTCTAAATAACTAATTAAAAAAATTAATAAATATAACTCATTTGAGTCTTGTTCTAATTTTTTATTTTGATAAACAATAATTAAATATTAATATCTATCAAATTTTAAATTAAATTTAATTAAAATATAATTTAAGTGAATAAATTCACACTTATCACCTATTAATTTTATAAATAACAGAAAAAATTTGAATTTAATTATATTAAAAATGAATTAATTGAGTTAAATTTAATTATTAAAAATATAAAAAATTCAGAGATAGAAAAATAGAGAGAGAAAGATTTAAAAAGTATAAAAACAATAAAATAAAATTATATTTGACTCAACGAGACAAATTTTTTAGTCAAAGAAGTCAAGAAAAAAAAAAATTCAACTTCGGTGGAGAAAAATAAGTTTTTAAATAGAAAACGTTATATATAAAATCATGTTATTAATTGCTTATAGTTTAAATATTTAAATCCTTATAAATATAGAATCAATGCTATTAAATGCTTAATGGATATAAAATCATTTTTGTTATTCCCAGTGGCCTTCAATTTTTCTTTCTTGAAATTACGATGTGGTATGCAGACTTCGGACGTCTCTTTGCTTGCAATTTTAAGCCCCATCACATTGCAGATGGAGCCATATTCTTTGCTGCCAAATTCCTCAAGGTGAAGCTCCAAGAGGGTTGGTGGCAAGAGTTTGATGTCATGTCACCCCACGCAAATTAGAGAGTTGGGGCTCCCCTTCTCTTTCTTTTTTTTTCATGTACTTGTGATATAAAAAATTAAAAAAAAAACTACCATCTCTTCTTTATTTCTCTTTCCCCTTTGCCTCTTCCATAATTCTTCTGTTTATCTCTTCTTTGTCTTTGAATTTGAAGGTGTCTGTGTAAGAATTAATTGTTTACTTAATTAAGATTATTGTGATTGAGAAGAAACACCAATACAAGTACAATCAATCTAATGGTCATTATCATTTTATTTTTTATTTTTTTTATTATTATCATGAAAGACCTGATCGTTTATGTTCACTTTTTACACAAGTCAGTAATTAAATGTTAAGAGTTTTATGAACAAAACTGATTGTCACCGTCTAGTGATGTTGAAGGAAGTGTAGACAGTGGGGCTACTAACCAAGCCCCCACAAAATGTCCTACAAACATGATACACTGCAACCACAAATAGTATTTTTCAGGCTGGTGCCACAAGTTCAAGACTTGAAACATCGAAGTCTACGGCTTCTAAGGCGTCATCTGCTACTAAACATATTGGGAGAATTTCAAGTTCGAAAAAGTTCTATGAATAGAGTTTGCTTTTATAAAAAAGCAATGGTTGCTTGATATATTGAAAAATAAAAATTCACTAAACATAATTCGTGACATTTATAGCAAAAAGTAACAATATGTGATCTGAACGGTGTCGTTTATTTTGCTTGTCCTGCTTGGCACAGTGTCGACCATGGAATTCACGAATCAGGAATTACTTTTTATTCCTTTCTGTTTCCTTGGCATAGCTATCCCTTCAGTTTCCTCCCCTCCACGGAACGTCTTCTCCTCTATATATCTGCAGAAGCCCAAAAAGAACCAGAATCTCATATATAAGGAAAGCACAAGCTTCTCTTCTTTGTAATCCTAAGAAAGCAGCTTTTTTAGGAAACAGTGATTGCTTCTGTTTGTTGGAGAATCACATGAATATATATTCAGACCATTTTTTTAATTATATATGAATATAATATATGGTAGACATTCTACTATATCAACTTCATTATTTTGGTGAATTTTCTGTTGCTTTTTCTTCAAGATTACTTGTGTTGAGACTTTGATCATTTCCGCTGCCTTTCTTTCTTTCTTTCCTTCTCTACACTCTCAAGTCTCAGACTGAATTAGACGTCGTGCTCTCTCATGGCTTCTCTAACCCCAGTTTCTCAATTTAAATCCCTTTTTAGTGAACCTCATATCAGAGTACCTCGTCAATATCCATCCTCTGTACCGGCTTCCATCGCCAACCCAAAATTTGGCTCCTTTTTCTTGCACAGACGGTTATCTCTTCAGTTACAGGCTCCAGGTGGGATTTCAAAGATGCCAATGAAGGTTGCTGTTGTTTCCGCAACCACTGCCGAGAAACCCAAGAAGCGTTACCCGGGTGAATCGAAGGGGTTTGTGGAGGAGATGAGGTTTGTCGCCATGAAGTTGCATACCAGGGAGCAGGCTAAGGAGGGGGAGAAGGAAGTCAAGGAACCTGAGGAGCGACCAGTGACCAAGTGGGAACCAACAATTGATGGGTATTTGAGGTTTCTCGTGGATAGCAAATTGGTTTATGATACACTGGAAAGTATCGTCGAAGACGCTGCTTATCCTTCTTGTGAGTTACTGCTATGACTTTATTTTCATTGTCTTAGATGGTTTATGATATATTTTGGTACTTGATTAAGTTTACTTTCGATGGAAGATGGTTCTGTATTATGTTGGTTGAAAGTTTACTCGCCCTGGTTCTGGTTGATTGACGTATGGTTATCCATCTGGCTATTACATTTCTTTTATTCTGACAGCTTACTATGATTGTGGGACAAATATAATTTTCAGTTCTGCTTCTTTCGCTGCTTGTCTATTCATGCGAATGTTGTGGGTTCTTCAATTTTACATGTGGGATTTCAACAAAGCAATGGTGGGAGAAATCAGAGTTCTATAAGGGTTCTGTTTACTGCTTTCATTGATTTTGGATCATATGGAAATGTTTAGTGCCCTTCAGAGTGGTAGAAACTAGAAATCTAGTAACAAAATCTGCTAAAACAGACATATTAACCACTCGTGGTGTATATGGTTCACCATTTGTTGATTTATTCTACCATCAAGTGGTAAATATTGTTACTTAGATTTCTTCTTTTCAAAAGGCTATTACAGTAGCTATATGTCTATCTGGGTTGAAAATTATAGCTGGAGTGGAAACATTAAAAGTTTATTTCTGTGTTTCTTAACGATCTCTAAATTATGTAATAACAGGAATGGAAGCGTGAGGCTTAGCTCCAACCCTATGCCAAAATAAGTATTCTGACACTCAAGATATTTTATGAGCCGTACTCCTCATGAACCTGGAAAATCACTGTGTATAATAAAATCTTCAATAGTTTGGCTGAATTATAGTTTTTCTCCCCATCAATTTTGTTATAGCTGTCTTTTTCTTATGGGGATAAACTTTTGATTAATAATCATAGTTTTGATAATACAAAAAAATTATAGCCACCTTAGTTGACTATAGTAAAAGGAGTTTCTACCTGTTACTGTCATTATGTCTGTAAAATTACCAGATACACATAAGGGTGCATTCCAGAGTTAATTGGTTGGTTTAAGGCTCCTGCTGGGGTTGATGTCCAGCCTTCCTACTCTAATAAGGTAGAGGTGTAATTACATGTGCAGGCGAATCAGAAGTGAATCATGCATATTTGATCTTCCTGAATCCTAATGTTTAGGATTTCATCTTATTTGTTTTCATTCACAGCTTACCCTATTCCAGTAGTTGTTCACTTGTTCTCTATTCTTTAAGGTGTGCATAACTCATAAATCGGTGTTCCTTGGTGTATGTATGTCTAGTTTATTTTATATTGATTGCTAATTAATCTGATGGCTCAGTGCTAAAGTTCCTCTATTCTTTCTGTAGATGCTGAATTCAGAAATACGGGATTGGAAAGGTCTGCAAGCTTGGCAAAAGATTTGCAGTGGTTCATTGAACAAGGTCATACCATTCCTGAACCTTCCTCCCCTGGTCTAACCTATGCAAAGTATCTTAATGACTTATCTGAGACGGATCCCCAGGCCTTTATTTGCCACTTTTACAACATCTACTTTGCCCATACAGCTGGTGGTCGAATGATCGGGAAAAAGGTAATCAACCCTTATCCTATGCATGGCATGAAAGAAGTCTGTGCCGGCTTGTCTATTATATGACTGTGTGTCATATGGTGCATTGATGTCAGGGGATATTTCAATATTACCCATAAATGGCCCTTCTCCCAGTAGAACAGTGTCATCTGCAGTATTATTATAACTGTCCATGGGAGAAAAACCTAAGATGAAGGAAGGAATCGGGTTTTTAAAGTAGTTGGAAAGACACTTTTCTTTCTGTTACATGGAATAACTCGCAAAGTTTGAGGTATTTAAATATATTTCAGCTGATGGCGGACAAAAAAAAAAGACACATTTCAGTGGGTATGTCAGATGTCAGCACTTCCCACAATGGTGCTTGTGTTCTATATATATGTTCTGTTTCTGCCTTCATATTGCCTTTGCATCATATACTTTGTCTAGTGTATCAATAAGCATCTTAATGGCGTCTAATCAATACAGTATGCTACTATACTTATTCCTCGAAATGCAACCTTGCGTCCAAGATTTTAATAATGACATTTCGAATTACTCGAGTAATAGAGAAAGAAATGGCCAACCAGCATTTTGCATAGTCTGGCTTCCCACTTCTTTCGGGTAGACACTAGATTTGTTGTGATTTCCAGTAGCGAGCAGTTCTCACAACAGTGTAGATCCTTCAAATAACAGTAAGAAGTAAGCTTCATTATGTTAAGGATATTGTATAGTCATTTTGTCCAGCTGAGGTAAAATCTAATAGTGAAGGTTACTTCACACATTTTATACCCGATATCATCCTTCTTAATCTTATTTCTTACAGGTAGCAGAAAGGATACTTAACAAGAAGGAGTTGGAGTTCTATAGATGGGCTGGTGACCTTTCCCAGTTATTACAGAATGTGAGGGACAAGTTAAATAAAGTTGCTGAAGTAAGTTTCCTTATTCCAATCTTTTTATGGGGAGTGAGCAAATATATTGTCAATTCTATTGCAGCTATCTTTAAATTTTTCTGCAGGAAATTCATTTGCGGTACTGAGAAAATGTTCATTGGTGGTTTTTATTAGGGATGGACTCGAGAAGAAAAGAATCGTTGTCTGGAAGAAACAGAAAAATCATTCAAGTTCTCAGGAGAGATTCTGCGTCTTATTTTATCATGATTATCGCTTCTCAACTATCCATGCAGTAATTATTTCAGTTTCAATTCAACAAGTCAAAAAATACCAGTGATGTTTCACATAAGCAGCTCTTTGTTGAATAACTTGGTTTTGTCTGAGGGTGCTTACAGAAACAGAAAAGCACACTGTGGCTTAAGGCCTGAGGAGCTGTTTCATTAATTAATAAATAATTAAATATAATGTTTTTGTTTTTTTTATTTACAAAATTATTAATAATATTTATATTTTATGTATTTTTTAAAAAAATTTATATATAGTATAAATTATTAAAAAAAAATTAATAGTTATAAAAATTTAAAATAAAAAATATTTATATAATTATTTAAATTTAAAAAAAAATGAGTATATGTTTTATAAATTTAGATGAGTCTAATTAGTGCTAGACTCCTCAACAATTTGATCTTTCTATTAAGTCAATTGAGACTTGTGCATATTTATTGACATGTACAAATATATATATATATATATATATATATATATATATATATATATATATATATATATATATAAAATTCAATCTAATGATAATAGTTGTCAAGTCCTTTACAATCTCACTATTTTAAAATTAGAAGCGTGAATATAAATTTTTTAAACACAAAAAAAATAAAAAAGTAATTTTGGAATACTAGATATCTCGGGTTCTAATTAATAAGGGAATATTAGAATTTTTTTTTTTTTTTAAAGCTTATTTGAGCTCATTAGATTAAAAAAATTGTTTTAATTTAACCAAATTTATTGCACATTCGTTAAATGATAATATTTGCACCCAGACAATTAGATTATAGTTATTTTAATTAAAAAATTGAGCTGGTAGATTGTCAAACTTGCGCCTGTAGCTCAGTGGATAGAGCGTCTGTTTCCTAAGCAGAAAGTCGTAGGTTCGATCCCTACCTGGCGCGTCTTTATGGTTTTAAATGAAAGAACTTCGTGGATTGCCATAATAACCTTGAACAAGAAAATTTCTGCCAATAATTTTCTACAACCTTTGTAGCTGTTTCTGTGAATTCAGAGCATGGCATCGAGAGCTTTCTTAAAGTTAGAACTTAATATTTGAGGGAGAAGAATTATATTTTTGGCATGTGATAGATAATTGAATTTGTAATTTATTTTTTTATATATTAAATTTTAAAAAGTGAAAGTATTTATAATATTATTATTTAATCAAATTATCATTCAAAATCTAATGTCAAAGTTAACTCATTATTTGAAATTATAATTTTTTATTATATTTATTTAATTTGATATATGAATTAATATTTAGTGAATTATACAATTTTATGATATTTATAAAAAAAATTATTTTTTAATTAAATTGATATTATTGAAAAAATTTATCTACAAATATCACATGAATATTAAATTATTATTAAATAATACTGTGAAAATAAGTGAATTTATGAATTAGTTCGTCTATTGAATGTTTTTGGGTATAAAAAATAAAGTTTATTTAAATATTAACCTAAATGGACTGGTGCGGCGGGTAGGCACAGGCCGACCTGTGAAGAATATTTAAAAACAAAAATTAACATATTAAATTGATAATGGCACATGATCTCCAAAACTAAAATAATTTTTTTGTTTCATTTATTGTGCAATATGCCAATATCCTTTTTCATATATTGAAAAACTATTACTGTAACTCATACTTAATATGTTTATTGCACTCTAACGCATACATAACCATGAAATTATTAATGAACGAAAAAAATTTAAACTTAATAATCTCTAAATAATTATTTATACTTCTGACCATTATATATATCTAACAATTTTTTAATGTAATAATAGCATATGATAAAAAATTATAAATTATTCTAATAAATTTATTTATTAAATATTTTTAATTTAATCAAATAAATTTATAAATTAATCAAATAAATTATAAATTAATTTATTTATTTTGCCAAATATATTCAATTGGCTATTCAAGTGTGAATAACATCCAAATTTGAGTCAAAAGACACATTTTGCCAAAAGGAATCTGCGCGCGCATGAAGATATTATGTGCACGACGATTCCATTTTGTCTCGTTGGCCAGTTTTTCCGTTGTACGGCATTACATTGTTTCGGCATTCCTTCTTCATACTTCATACTTCATAATCATAGTAATTTTAATTTTTTTATATTCTTAATTCAATTCATTGGACATCACGAAAAGGTAAATATTTATTAATAAAGCACCAGTGGGTTAAAAACGTAACTAGGCCTCTTGTTTACACATACAGAATTTACTAATAATAGTTCTGAAAACATGAAACTAAGCAATTAAAATAGAGGAATAATTATTCTTAGAAGTGTTTTGATGCTCTAAGGGAGGTGTTGTCTTATTTGTTTCTGCATTAGTTCTGTTTCTTCTATAAGTTTCTGCATCAGCAACCTCATAGAGCGGAAGAACAAGGGAGAGTGAGAATGGAAGTGACCAATAGGTTCGTAGTGATTAAGAAGCACATAGAGGATGCTCCCAAAGAGGCACAATTTGAGCTCAAAACTGGGGGTTTAGCTGCGTCAGTAGAGCCAGGTTCTGATGATATAATCGTGAAGAATCTCTATATCTCAATTGATCCATATCAGATAAACCGCATGAAGAGCCATAGCTCCTCTCAGAATGCTATAAGCTTTGCAACCCCCATAACTCCTGGAGAGGTTATTTATTATATATTTAGTTTGCTGATATAGCTAGATGTAGAATTAGCTTAATAATTAACCATGAATGATTCTGTTCTGAGATTGTGCATATTGCAGGCTATTGATGCTGTTGCTATTGGGAAAGTTGTGGCTTCTGGGACTCCAAAATTTGAGAAGGACGATGTGGTTGTGGGAGTATTCACATGGGCAGAGTACAGTTTGGTTAAAGAAGGAAGCATAATAAACAAATTGGATCCCTCGTCTGGATTCCCACTCACCTACTATCTTGGAGTTCTGGGTAATTTTCATGGTTATACCCTATGTCTTTTATTTTGGTCCTAAGTTATAGCCTAGATCACTCTCACACAACAATAGATTAGCAGAGGGAGGTTAGATAGCTTCCTCTGTCCTCTCCGGTCCACCCAAGAGTTTTTTTTCTTCCTATTCGGAGTAAAGGTCATGGTTTACAGGTTTATGTTTTTCTGAAGAGGCCACCTCTACCAGATATGCAACATTAGTCTTTAAATTATCAACACGAAGTCTTTTAGGACACAAGATCCTGAGAGAGGGAGGAGAGGCATGTTGCATCTCCATTTACATTCTTTATGTATTAATTATAATTGTATTTATATTGAGAAATGTCGTAAATTTTCTAGTAATGTAGTTTAAGATGTGCGGAGATGTGTTATCCTTTGTTTTTTCTTATCTGTTTCTGTTTTTTAGAAATGCAGTCTTAAGTTAAATTTTAAATCTTGTATTACGAGCATGCTTTTGTATTTTTAAGCCAATGTGTGTGTTAATTTACTATATTTTCCTGAAAAGAAAAGGAAGGAAATGAAAATTGAACACTTCCCTTGATTACTTCTTTTGCATGAACTTGAGAGTCATGCACTTGTGCTGAACTTGGTGGTGTATTTTGCTTACTGTTGTTCTATTTTTCAGGATTTAATGGACTATCAGCCTACGCTGGGTTCTTCGAAGTATGCAAACCGATAAAGGGGGAAAAAGTATTTGTATCAGCAGCTTCTGGATCAGTTGGAAGTTTGGCAGGACAATATGCAAAGCTTCTGGGTTGCTACGTAGTTGGTTGTGCTGGGAGCCAAAAAAAGGTCACCTTTTTGGATTCCCCCTTTCTTGAGCATTACTTGCACTTTGCTTAGAAGCCTAATTGATGATACTATTCTATTTTAGGTGGAATTGCTTAAAGACAAGCTAGGATTTGATGATGCATTCAACTACAAGGAAGAAACAGACCTAAAATCTGCTCTCAGAAGGTTACTTAGTCAGTGATGACAGATCATAAAACCTGGTTTCTGAATAAAAAAGTCCAAAACCCGACGCTTGTTGGACATTTTGCTTTGTGTTTCAGGTACTTTCCGAATGGAATAGACATATATTTTGACAATGTTGGGGGAGAGATGCTGGAGGCAGCAGTGGCAAACATGAATGCCTTTGGAAGAGTGGCTGTTTGTGGGGTAATCTCTGAGTACACTGATGCTGGGAACCGAGCTGCACCAGACATGCTCAACGTCGTCTACAAGAGAATCTCCATTAAGGGATTCTTAGCTGCTGATTTTATGAATATTTTTTCAGATTTTCTCTCTCAAACTTCAGATCACCTTCGCAGTGGCAAGTTGCACGCACTTGAAGACATCTCCTCTGGTGTGGAGACCATCCCTTCTGCCTTCGTTGGACTCTTCCATGGGGATAACGTTGGAAAGAAAATTGTAAAAGTTGCAGAAGAAGAGTGATCAGAGAATGAGTGAGAGAGGACGAAATGAAACACGTTCAAACACCATGAATAATTCAACGTATATGGACAATTAGTTTCGTTGTGGTAATAACTAAATCTTGAATTAAGAAATAAGGTTCTGTTTTGTTTCGCAGAAAGAAAATCAAGGGAATCCAAAATTCATTTCATCCGTTTATCAGGTTTGATCAGTGAAATTTTGATTCCTATAAAATACAGATTCCTTCTTACGAGAGAGGTAATTTTATTTTAAAAAATTAATGGAATGTGAAGAAATAGAATTGAATATCCCTGTGCCCAAAAAAAATTGAATATAAAAAAAATTAAAATACTAATTAATTAATTAATTATTAATTTTTTTAAGTTAATATAAAGATATAATAAAATAAATTTTTTCACCACAATTATATTTACTTCAAATGTTTATATGACTAATTATTTATTTTATTTATAATATTTTAAAATAATTTTATTTTTTATGAGTATTTTTGTTTTTTATTAACTTTTTATTTTATTTTTGTATTATTTATGATATATTAAATATAAAAAAATAATTTTTTTATATTATATTAAATGTAATTTTAATTTATTTTATTCTAAATGGAGACTTAAAATTAGTGTACTTGGTCGTGATAATCAAGGATGGGACTGTTGAAAAGTTCGTGAAAACAAATAAAGAAGGGAAGGCTTTGCAAAGGCGTTTGGTTGTAACTTTTGGCTGTACGAGTTGAGCTATAGGCTTTTAAGGTCTGTGTTTAGCAATGATCCAAAGGAAAAAAAAAAAAAAAATTTGTGGTTTCCCTGGTAGTGGTATCAAACCAACTTACTGGTAGGAATTAAGAGATTTACAGAAAAAATAAATTCTTACGCTTCAAAAAATTGTCACCACATATTTAATGCAAACTTTTAACAAACAATGTATCTAATCACACAATACGTAGTAGTGTCTTTGCTACTAGACTATATTTAAAGAATTTTATTGTGAAAATTTTATTTTATTTTTGGACAAATTATTTTTAATTATGACATAAATAACTTATATACAACTAACTATAATAATAATAATAATAATAAATTAACCGATGAAAATTATACTCTAGTTTCCACTCAAATTTACATTCCCATCATAGTATTGGAAAGATAGCAACCAATAATAATAATAATAATAATAATAAATCAACAATCACTTAGAATGAATTCCTCGGTTGTTGCCCAATAAGTACATGGAGTCCGCCCGAAATGCCCCGCCGGTTCTTATGCTTCAAAAAACCGTTAAGAACGGATTCCTGACGGCCCTTGCGCAAAAATGCAAGAACCTAAGCCAACTCAAGCAAATTCATGCTCACACTCTCAGATGCCGCCTGACACATAATCCCTATGCCATTGCGCCACTTCTCTCTGTCGCCGCAACCTCCAAAGATGCCTTATTTTTGTCCTACGCTTCCTCAATTTTCGCGCATCTTGGTCGCCGCAACACCTTCATGCACAATAGCATGATTAGAGGGTACGTTCAAGCACGGTCACCTGTACCCGCAATATTATGCTACTTAGAAATGTTGCAAAATGGCATTCCGATCAATAATTATACTTTCCCATCTTTGATTAAGGCTTGTATTATACTAGATCCTTATTCTAAAGTAACTGGTCGTTTGGTGCATGCCCATGTTATTAAATTTGGTCATTGTGATGACCCTTTTGTTGTCAGTGCATTTATTGAATTGTACTCCACTTCTCGTCAAGTGGAAACTGCAAGGCTGTTGTTTGATAAAGTTACAAGGAAAGATGTGGTATTATGGACGGCGATGATCGATGGGTATGGCAAGATGGGGGATGTAGAAAATGCCAGAGGACTGTTTGATGAAATGCCTGAAAGAAACGCCATATCGTGGAGTGCGATGATGGCAGCATACTCTCGGGTTAGTAACTTCAAGGAGGTGCTTACTTTGTTTACAGAAATGCAAAATACAGGCACAACGCCAAACGAATCGATTCTTGTAACTGTTCTCACTGCCTGTGCTCATCTTGGTGCTCTCATGCAAGGACTGTGGGTACATTCGTATGCTAAACGATTCAATCTTGACTCAAATCCAATATTGGCCACGGCTCTAGTGGATATGTATTCAAAATGCGGATGTGTTGAATCCGCTTTATCTGTTTTTGAGCGCATTCCATCTAGGGATGCTGGAGCATGGAATGCTATGATATCTGGTGTTGCCTTGAATGGTGATGCAAGGAAATCTTTAGAACTATTTTATGAAATGGTTACAAATGGGACTAAGCCCACAGAGACTACTTTTGTGGCTGTCCTCACTGCCTGTACACATGCAAAGATGGTTCAAGAAGGTCTTCGGTTGTTTGAAGAAATGAGTAGTATATATGGGATTGAACCTCTGGTAGAGCATTATGCATGCATTATCGACCTTTTGTCCAGAGCAGGCATGGTGGAGGAAGCTGAAAAATTTATTGAAGAGAAGATGGATGGACTTGCAGGTGGCGATGCCAATGTGTGGGGTGCACTTCTGAGTGCATGTAGAATTTATAAAAATGTCGACATTGGAAATAGAGTATGGAAAAAGCTGGCCGACATGGGCGTAGCTGACTGTGGTACTCATGTTCTTTCATACAATATATACAGGGAAGCTGGGTGGAACGCAGAGGCAAACAGAGTCAGAAGTATGATATCAGAAGCAGGAATGAAAAAGAAACCTGGTTGCAGCATAATACAGGTGAATAATGTAGTCGAGGAGTTTCTTGCAGGTGATCAATCTCATCCTCAGGCACAAGAAATATGTAAATTGCTTGATTCTTTTATCAAGATGGTGAATTTAGAGGACATCTGATGGTATAAACTATTGTTCAAAAGTAAATCATCATCTTGTGTGCTTTGGCATGACAGTACTTATATATAATTAAGTTCTCATATTTGTTATCAAGACATTCTACAGAATACCAAACCATCTTCTTGCGTCCACATTGGCTATCAAGACATTCTACAGGGTACAACAATTCCACGGATCACTTAATCACTCAGTAAATTTTAATAAACTGTGTAAATCGACTGATACATATTGATTACAAATTTGTGCTCGTCGTGTTTCAAATCTTTGTGTAAAATATAGGTAAAAGGTAAATTGTATTAGCAGAGAAGTTGTTGTTTCTGTTTTCTAATCCTTCCTGTTTGATCCCATGGCAACCTCGTGAGTCAAGTGATAAAAGAATTATTTTTCCCATTATTTGCTAGGCGATGGAAAGGCAGCAATGATCATGGTTGGTTTGCTGAACTCAGCTGTTAAGAACACTGCTTTGCCTGAAAACCTTCTGCTGATAACAAGCCGCTGATAAGGTGTTTAAGCCTCTCAGCCCCAGGACCGGGCTGAAGTTCGGTTATATTTCTTACTACATAATATGCTTTGGTGATGTTTGGATTTGCTTGACTTAACCACCGGCCGGGCACAAACCCATCAGCGTTTCGGCCCAAGAGCTCAGAATCAATCTTATCCAGCACCGTTTCATTCCTGCCAAATTTCCTTGCAAAAGGAGCATTGCTGTTCACCATACCCTCGTAATCATTAACAGTAAGGAAATGTGGGTGTTGTTTTGGAGGGTTGTCCCATGATATGAAGTGGAGGTCATGGTTCACAGTAGTATTGCGAAACTCCTCAGCATTGCAGATGACTGTGTGAAAATACCCTTCGGGAGAAGATAGAAAGTTGGCATAATACATCAAGACTATCCGGGGCAAGTTATCCCAACCCCATAAACAGTATTCAACAAATGGGCGAGACAGCATCATCCAGGCAGAACCTGAGCAAATCAAGAAGCAAAATCTTGACTGATAAGTAGAGGTAGGACTACCAATTCCAAGTTAATTTCTTCAGAACTAATGTCTATCAGTTGTGAATGGCAATTGAAAGTTATTTATATGTTACGGTATCTCAGATTCCAGAAAACTGGTGAACTCATGCTAATGATTAGTTGCAAATAGCTTCGTGCTTAGGCAAACTTATAGAGAAAGAGCCAAATTAATTAAGAAGGTATCAGGAGAACTACAAAATAGAGATCGAGTCAAAATAGAGTCAAAAGAATCAGGTTCCTCACCTGTAAACAACTTATATGCTGTGGGAATACTTCTTTTCTCTGTCACCCAAAATACATCAGATTTATGCACGCTATAAAGGCCTGGATCGATTATAATAGGCTTGGCCCGCTGATGCCTATTGAAAATAGTAAACTTTTACCGGTAAAAAAGAGGTATTTGTTTATTTTTCTGGACAATTGCATGTTAATTTTGAATAAGAGTTAAAAAAACACGCAATGAACAAAACTGAGAAAAGATTTAGCAACATACTCCTTCCAGCCAATATCACTGGTGTGCTCAATGAAGTTAAGGTGTCTCGGTATAGCTGAAAGAGTATGTAGCAGATCTGTTGTACAAAAGAGATCATACAAATTGAAAGAGTCAATGGAGGATCATGAATCTGGATAACATAGTCTGCGATTCTCATTCTTTCCTAAGTTCTAATGAATTAACAAATTCAAACGATAACTAGCAAATCATCAATCTGCCTAGATATCACATTTGCCAAACGAAAATTAGCATGCATCTAGTATATACGAAAATTAGTCAAGATTTCCAACAACTAGAAGCATCCATACGGGAACTACTGAACTTCAAGTTAACAAATGGAACAGTATTTTTTTCAGTATATTACTGATGTGACACTTTAAATTGTTCTTAAAAAAATCATATTTCACCACGTTGAAGTGTCCTTATCAGATCGGATTTCCGTGCTTCTTAGAATTCAAGCAATTTTATGAGACCGGTATTCCTCCCACCCCCCTCTCCCCAACAAAAGGAGGGATGAAAGAGAGAGAGAGAGAGAGAGAGAGAGCAGTCCGCCGACAACTATATCACGAATCCGTAATGCATTAAGTAATAAGCTTAGTGATGAATACAGATGTTAAGTGAGACAGAACAATTAAGGGACAAAGCAGCTGGTAATTAACTTAATTAAGAAACAATCAGCTCAGGGGTCCCCAAAACAATTTGGCATTAAATTCATAAGCACGAAATTCTATAAATTCTAAGCCCATAATTGCCCCACTCATTTTAAAGAAAACGAACCAATCCCCATAAAAACACACACACTACCAAACAAAAACTTCATCGTTTTACTCATGAAGACACAAATTTAGAAGGTGGGGGAAAAGAGCAAGTAAGGAAGCAAAAACAATTCATGGAAGACTAGTTTGTATAGCAGTTCGTACCATCCTGGGTGACCAACGGGTAATCCGAAGCACTCAAATTAATGAACCAATCCCAATCTCCACCTTCCCTGAGCAAAATGGCCGCCGCGTGAAGCGTATTGGTGACCATGGTGGGTCCTCTGTAAGTGACCAAGTTGGCCTTGACGATCATTCTCACATTGCCCAATCTGGCAAAGAGAGGCTCATCTCTGACGAAATTGGCCAAGTCTAATCTCTCTTCTGCGGAGGCCTCCAGGTCCAAATGCACTGCGTACTGGTTCCAGGGATGGTAAAGTGCCTTAAGCGTCCTCTTCAAACTCTCCCCATCTCCCATTGATCCCGAGATCAAGTAGGCGATTTTTGGAACAGAATTGCTGGATACCGCAGAGACCTTTAGCTTGGATTCAACAAAACGCGGGACCTCGTCTTTGGCACGGGCAGGATCAAATTGGGAGGAGGAATTGGAGGAAACGAAAATGGAGACGAGTATAAGGAAGGTGGATAAGAGGAGAGAGAAAACCAGTGGGAGAAACCACTTCTTCTTCTGTGGCTTGTTGGTTTCCATATGGGCAAGAAAAAACAAGTAGCTCGCAGCAGCAGGTGTCGTGAGGACTGAAGAGGAAAGTTTTAAAGACTGTTAGAGTGAGGTTTGAAGAGGAAAGTGTGGTGGCGCGGCGCAGGTTATGGGAACATGCGCCGGAGGATCTATGTTGGGGTGAAATGCTCACGCACCGGAGGTTAAGGCAAAATGGAGAAGGGAAGGTGGAGAAAACAGAATCTATCTATGATAATTATCGTTGTTAGTGGGTGTGCCTGAGAGAGAGAGAGAGAGAGAGAGAGAGAGAGAGAGAGGAAGCGATGGGTAATAATAAAAGAGCGCCTTTTATCTTCCCTTACCAGCGTAGAAGACTTGAAAATTGACTTCTGGTTACAAGAGTCAAGAGGGTCAGCCTTCCTTCCTCTCTTTTTTTTTTTTGCCTTCGTTACACGCGCCTTTCACTCTAGGGCTGTTATGTGTAACTTCATATTTATATATTTTTATTTAATTTTAACTATTATTTTTTAAAAATTTTAAAAAACTTATTTTAAGATTAAAATATATCGTACATTTTAAAATAATATTTAACAAGGAGAATTAAATTTTTGATCAATTAAATCAGTTTTTTAAATTATTTTAATTATTTATGCTAAATCAAAATAAATTAAATGACTATATGAAGTAAAAGAGAAATGTGAATTAGTAAAAACAAAGATATAAGTGAGGAAAAGTACAACGAGAGAAAGAGTCAAAAGCCTGAGAAGAAAAAAAAAAGGCTGGTTGTTAGATACGCGTCAAATTAAAAGGAGTTTAGCTTAGTAATTTTAGAAAAAGATGCAGTGTATAGTGGTCAAATGAAGAGGAAAAAAACAAAGCATCTTTATGTTGAATGAATTAGATGTCTTTAAAGATGACAAATTTGTAATTTACAAAAGAGCTGCAAATATTTAAATTTGGCAAAACGAAAAGCACAGTATTATAGAATAGTAGATAGAAGTTGAGTGGAAAATTGACGCGGGAATTTTGCACGACGTCGTCGTTTGAGTGGAGGAAGTTGATGGATGTCCTTAAGCACGAGAGCTGAGAGTTTTGGTAATGCGCGTGAAGTGAGTGGGAACTGGGAATCGTTCTGCTTGTGATTATAGTGAAGAATTTGAAAATATGTATTATTTAAATGCGCCAGAAAAAAGAAAAAAAAAAGTTTAAAGACGGCGCATGCGGATCCAACTAGCGCAAGAGCAATAGGGCCACGAGGACGCTGGTGCACCATGATGTTGAGACTTAATTTTTTTCCCCACTTAAGCAAGGGCAACACCAAAGGCACTCACGCCGATGCTGATATTATTTACTGATGATTTGATTTTATTTATAATTAAAATTTATTATTTGAAAAATTAACTTTATTTTGAATTATTTAAACATTAGTTATTCATACATCTAAATAATTAGTTATTTCATTTTAAAAAAAATATTTTAATGCAATTTGAACATAGATGTGGTGGAAAAAGAAGAAAACGACGACTTTTGCAGTTTGGTTAGATGTTGTTTTCTTTATTTTTTTCACTATTAATTAAATTAATATAGAATAAGTTTTATTAATCTTTCTCATATTTTTTAAAACTTACATTTATACGAAAAATTTGTTCTATTAATAAAATTTACATTATATATATATATATATTAAAAAAATTATAAATAGTCTAATATAATACATTATAAATCATCAAAAAATTTAATCAATATTTATAAAAATAAAGAAATTTAATGTAATTTTTAAAAATAAAACTCGAAGAATGTGAGTGTAATTTTTAAAAATTTAAAGAGAAATAAATATAATTTAATTATTAATTTAATGTTGTATTAATTTCAAGGAGTTGTGATGTGTGTTGTTTAATTCTACACCACGAATGTTAGCTGAAAGAATCCACATTATAAGATTACTAAATCTACCATATTCTGTTTGACCCACTCAAATAGAATTTTAATGTCCCTTTTAGTCTCAGATTGCGAAAGGAAAATATCAAATGCAAAGTGGTGACAGTTTGGTGGAGTGATTCAAAGTTTAATTTGAATGAGTGCTTCTAAACATCAAACTTTACATCATGTCTCTCCATGATTCGGAGTATTTTAAAGACAGATTTTAGATGGTGAAAAAGACAGACTTTATGCCAATAACGAAGAATTCAAGCTTGTGAGTCTCAAGAGGGCAAAAGATAAAGGGAGGGTTGTTGTTACTTTGAAAAGTGCTCAAATTTTGCTAATCAAGATTTGTAAGATTGCAATTTGAGCAATGGGCGCAAACATTATGAATCCTTTTAAGCCCAATTGGGTTTGTAACCTTTGATCTAAGTCCCCTCTTAAGTCTTCAATCCCATGTGAAATAATTACCCAATTTCAAACAGGTCACCTCTTTGTTTTGTACGCGTCCCACACCAACTCAAACTCAAATTCCCTATCTTAACCACATCCTTCAAGTCATCACTCTCCGCGCTTTTGTTTTTTTCAAAAAATAAAAGTATTTTCATAAATATTATTAGGAGACTAATTTTTTTTCTAAAAAATTTTAGTTGCAATTTTAGTGTTTAGACACAATTTATTATTGAATATGTACATAAGAAAAGTTAAAATTCTGAAATTGGTGGCCAATTAATAAATTATTTATTTATTTATTTATTGTTTCAATCGCGAAGATGAAGACAAGGAGGAAGGCGAAGAAAATTCAACCCACAAAATGAACGCCGTGCTCAATTCTTCAACAAGGGTTGAAAAACAAACCAATTTTTGGTTTTTATTCTTCTTGCAACTGAAGTACCAATTATGGGATACCCAGTAAGTTCAATTTCCTACCTTCTTGGAAGCCAACAAGAAGTTTTTACTCTTCACTCCAGCTGAAATTCCCAATTCCACAGTCCCCAATTTCTTCTTCTTTCAAAACCCAATCGAAATTGAATATTCTGCACCTGAGATCATTCCTGTTTCTCTCTTCAATATCCCAAATTTCTCTTCTAACGTTAGGGTTGGGATTGGGTCTGCCATCGACCAAAATGGCCGTCTCCGATGGGGTTGTGAAGAAAGTCGTCCTCTCCTACTCCTACGTCGCCTTATGGATCTTCCTCAGCTTCACCGTCATCGTCTACAACAAGTACATCCTCGATCGCAAGATGTACAACTGGCCCTACCCCATCTCTCTCACCATGATCCACATGGCCTTCTGCTCCTCCCTTGCTTATGTCCTTGTTCGCATCTTCAAGCTCGTTGAGCCCGTCTCCATGTCGCGCGAGCTTTACCTCAAGTCCGTTGTTCCCATCGGTGCCCTTTACTCCCTTTCCTTATGGTTCTCTAATTCCGCATATATATACCTCTCTGTTTCCTTCATTCAAATGCTCAAAGCTCTCATGCCCGTCGCTGTTTATTCCATTGGGGTCTTGTTTAAGAAGGAGAGTTTCAAGAGTGAAACCATGGCTAACATGCTCTCGATTTCTCTTGGGGTTGCGATCGCCGCCTACGGTGAAGCAAATTTCGATGCCTGGGGTGTGACTTTGCAGCTTTTGGCGGTTGCATTCGAGGCCACCCGGCTGGTTTTGATCCAGATTTTGCTGAATTCCAAGGGGATTTCACTTAACCCGATCACCTCACTCTACTACATTGCCCCCTGTTGTTTGGTGTTCTTGTCCATTCCTTGGGTCATCATGGAATACCCGTCTTTGAGGGACAACTCAAGTTTCCGTTTGGACTTTGCAATTTTTGGTACCAATTCGTTTTGTGCTTTCGCTTTGAATCTTGCTGTGTTTTTGCTCGTTGGGAAGACTTCCGCTTTGACCATGAATGTAGCTGGAGTGGCGAAGGACTGGTTGTTGATAACATTCTCCTGGTCTGTGATAAAGGACACTGTCACACCCATCAATTTAATTGGTTATGGGTTAGCGTTTCTGGGGGTTGCATACTATAATCATTCCAAGTTGCAGGCTCTCAAGGCTTCGGAGGCACAGAAGAAGGCTCGGCAGGCTGATGAAGAGGCTGGAAGATTGTTAGAAGAGAGGAAAGACGAAACATCAGGAAGGAAGAATGATAACCAGAATTGATTTAACAGCTAATCTCATTTTGAAAAGAAAGAAAAGAGATTTAATATTTGTTGACTAATGTTGAATGAGACTGTTTTTGTTTCTGGGTATGTGCTATGTGATGTACTTTTAGGTATCTGTGTGGCTCTCTTCAATTTTATGGTTCATTGTAGATGGGACGGTCAACCAGGGACTGAAATTGATATTCGTCATTTGTGTTGTTAATTCATGTTGATAACTAGAGAATGAATTAATCATTATGGATGTTCTTTAGCATTTTCTTTTTTTATAAGCAAAATTTATGGTTGATAATTGATATGTATGTTCTATAATTTTGTTTATTGCTTCACGCATTCATTACATTTTCCCTATTTGGAATGGAAGTGGCTCTGGCATTGATCCAGTGAGCATATAAGTTGGCAATATTGAAGAAGTCTTGTTATTAAACTTGAAATGCTTCCACTTCTCCGAAGGTAAGACATTTAGAAACCACAAGATTGGAGCTATTATCTGCTATAGGCGCATAGCCATCCCATATTCATATGTTCTTGTCCGTTGGTTTGCTTAGAATTCCACGTTGGATGTTGGAATATGTCATTCTGTGATTTCTGTATCTTGAAAACCTGAACATAGGATTGGGTTGAGATATCTATATTTGATAAAGCTTTGAACTTGGAAGGATCAGATTTTCACCTTTTTGAGACACATGAGATCATTGGATATTAGAATTATATGCTAGAATAAAACCGAAAACTAGCATCTAATTTAAATATGCTCAGGATTATAGTCTAAGCTGAAAAACCAACGATAAGGAATTCTCGAATTTTGTGGCTTGCGAATTTTGTGATCATCACAAGTGAATATGAACTTGTTACGCATGAAATTCTATTTTGAGATTGAAACGGCACATGATATTCTTGACCTTGCATGCCTAGCCAATTTGAATTTTCCCATCTTCTGTTCTGCCCCTGAAATTTGAGATTAAATGAACTACAGGGTCAAGGATAAAATCCTCAACGATGACTCGTGTCTTCTTTTTTAAAGTTGAAAGACTGTAACAAACGATGACTCGTGTCTTTCTTTTTTACAAGTTGAATGACAGTAACAAACTTCATTTGTACGACCAGATAATTACAGGAAGTCAGCTGGAATCCACCCGTAGGTAACCGAGTGAAGTTCAATGTGGATGCTTCAATTCGGCATCCCAACTCAGCAAGTTGTGGAGGAGTGCTACGGGATACGATGGGTGTGTGGATCCTGGGCTTCACCAGAAGGATAGGAGTCTGCAGCATCATCGGAGCAGAATTATGGGGCATCCTTTCAGCTCTAGTCTTGGCATGGGAGCATGGCTTCAGGAATGTCATCATTGAAGCTGACTCAAAAACAGCTATTGAACTTTGCCTGACAGACTCTAACGGAATGCACCCTGAAAAGGGAACAATTCTACATATTAAACGGATGTTAGCAAGGGACTGGAGGATCAGTATTCAACACTCCTTAAGGGAGGGGAATAAGGTTGCAGACTGGTTAGCTAAAGAGGCTCAGAAATCAGGCGTGGATCTACAGATTCTGGACAACCCTCCGGTTGGGTTAAGGTCTCTTCTCCTCAAAGATATGAGGGGATTTTCTGTCCCACGAGGAACTCTGTTTTAGCCCATCGGCTCCTCTTTTGTACCAAAAAAAAGAAAAAGAAACTCAAACATAACAGATTAAGTTCTTTTTCTTTTTTTCTTTTTTTTTTACGGCCGGGGGGGGGGGGGGGCGGCAAAGACTCAGTCATTTATAAGTTGAATGAATCTGAAAGCCCGCATTGGTCACTGGAATGCCATGCTTATAGTCATTCTCCGCTCTGGAACCAAGCCAACACTAGAGAAAACTAAAAGCGTGAGCGGCAGGATTCGAACCTGCGCGGGCAGAGCCCACATGATTTCTAGTCATGCCCGATAACCACTCCGGCACGCTCACTGGATGCCAGGAAGGGGACAAATTTGTAAATGGAACATTAAGATTGTCGGAAAAACGGATAATTAATGCAAGATTGGAGAAAATCCTCCACGTACGACTTGCATAACTGTTATAACTTGCTAGCCTCATAATGGAACGAGACCCTGCTAGTTTAAAGTATAAAGAGCTTTCCAAACCATATTCTTCATCTGATAAAGAGCTTTTCACCAGCTAAGAAAAGAATCATGGGGCAGATTGGCAATTTGGAGAAGCAGAGAGGACTTTAAGACTTTCCAGAAAGGAAAATAAGATAAAGTATAAAATCTTGGTGAGAAAGAATTATGACTGACATATAATATACGTTTTTTTTTTTAAAAAAAGATAATTAATATCCTTGGCTATGTCTAAATTCTTTTGACTACATGTGACCTTAATTAATAAAAGTAATTTTTTTAATCACATTAAAATTAATCAGTTATTAAATAAGTTAATTATCCGTATTTCATGTATTTCATTCACTTCTTAATTAAATTGATTAGTTTTATTTATTAATTACCTGTTATTAGTTATTAGATCCGATTAATTAAAATTATAATCCATAAATCTTATTTTTTTCTTATTGGAGTTGAACAAACGCTTTACTTTTATCTTTTTGCTACTAAATTTGTTAAACCGAACCACAGTGAATTGCAATTGTCAAGTGATATAACTTTTGCATCCTACGCAAATTGATCATATATAATCTGTACAAATTTTTTGGATTATAGTTTTGATGAGTTAGTACAAGACTATAAATTCAATTAAACTTGGGGACAAGAGGATCCTGATATTTTGGCTAATCTACAAGAATGAGCCGGTTAGCTCCTCAAATATTACGAAGTAACTTGGCACCCGTTTTAGACTTCTAATTTCTATTACAAAAGTCTACTTTTATATAAAAGAAATTTTAGTAAAATAAAGTCTAGTCATAACTTTTTTTCCCCCTATTCTGATGAAGCCAAAATTTTTGGCCTAAACATTGCATACCAGTTACTCATACTATTAAAAAAAATGATAATAGTAATGGTAAAGGGCCAATATAATCACGGAGTCTAAAATTTTCTATCAGCAACCAACAATATCATAAATCACAATGAACAACTTAAGATACAAGTTTAAAGCATCACTCACATTAACTTAAACAAAAGTAATAGTCTCAAATAATCTTTCAGAATAGATATTAACGACAATGTAGGTTACCATACAAAACATCTTTTCCTAGATAACACAACAACTCGTCCAGTCAAAGCCTCTGAAGGACTCAGCAAAACCCAAGAAGCCCATCATACCGAATTGCATTTCTCAGATTAACAGCTTCTCAATAGCATCCTGCATTCCAGTCAATGTTCAGAATGCATATTTATTCAATTCAAAATATGACAATAATTAATGTATTTTGCAAATAACCGTGAATCATGAAGCAAAGCACAGTGCATACCTTTAGTTGTTGTATTTGGGATTTCAATTGACTTCCCTCATTAGTCGTCACAGAACATGCAATCACTGGCCGTGTGACCCCACATGCTCGCCCAAGTGCTTGTTTTGATGGAACAAATACGTAGGGCACATTCTGAGAAATTCAAGTAGATAATTTACCAACACATTACTAAGAGTTTCAAATACAAACATAGTTATAAAATCAGAGACATTGAACTGAAATGGAAGAAGCTAGAATGAATTAGATAAAAACGAAATTTTCCAATGCTGAGACGCAGGAAAGACTTTTAAGTTGAAATCAACATAAAAAACCATCTGAAGTTCACCAACATTATGTCAATTTATTATTTTTAACTCATTCCACTCTGACTACAAGCTGTGGCTGAGGACACTAACCATGAAATTAGAAGTTCATATTCTACAAATAAGCCAACGGCGATATAGGCATGTAACCTAGTATATATAACAGCAACTCTCAGGCAACAGGAACTGCAGATGTACGCTACAATTAGCTGACTACTGCAAAACATACAATAATGCCTCGGCATATCTCCTTGGTCCATTCTATAGGGCATAACCTATCTGACAAACCATATTCTTCATCTTCCAAAATTCCAAATTTTGATTTGTGAGTTGTAGTTATTAAATATTAATAGCCTCCCTCTATAGTTGAACACTTATCACATGAATTCTCAAGAAACCCAGAGACCTGGCAGGCAACACTAAATTAGAAAATTCAGCAGGTTCAGGCTCCACATCTCAAGACATGAATTAGAGTTGTAAATTGTAATGAAAGATATCTAATTACACAGGCATGCCAGAGAAGAGGATTAACAGTATCCAAGTGCATGTCATTTCAAAACCCTTCAATATTTAGTTCATAGAGTTCACACACGAATCGCATGAAGTAATTACTATACAACAGCATCAAGGACCTACTTTATATTGCCATATTGAATTTCTTTCCAAGCAATCGAAAATTATGGCAAAACAATATTACAGAAAAAGAATAGTCAGAACAAAGAACACATTATATGCACATAGGAAGGCGGGGTTGAGCATGCAGTGCAAAGCTCATCCTGGAACTGAGTAAACACCACAATTTCAGAAAAATAAAGGAAGCAGCAGGGTAAAGAACATTTATAGTAGAGTCACCTTATCCTCAGCAAGTAGAGGAAGATGAAGAAGAATCTCAAGTGGCTCAGTGTCTGCTGCCATCACGACGAACTCAGAAATACCCCTGTTCAGCGTCTTAGTTGCTGAAAAATATAAATGTAAAATGTATTAATATTTATACATTTCTTCTAAGGAAAAATAAAACAGCCCACGACACAGATTGCGAGCTTTTGAAAAAAGAAAAATAGCAAATACAGTGTATAATATCCAAAGTCGTTAACTCGGGCAGAAGATTAGAGGATATAGCAACAGAAAACCCAGACCTTCATTAGCACCCTTTTTGAGCTGCTTATAATTGGCAGCTTGCTGAACAAGATCCAGTATTGTTATTGAGAGTTGGGCATCGGCCAAAGGGTAAGCTTTTGGGTTCACAGCCTCTCCTGTCTGCACAAAAACAATGAACAAACCATTAAGCATTCCAGCAATGAAACAACAGATTCTTAACTAAAGAGAACCAATTAGACGAAGACGAAGACAAGGAGCGAAGAGAGGTACCATTATTGGTGGCGTCGTTGATTTTACGGAGAAAAGAGGCTAGGGCTTTTCTTGAGAAGACGAGGGGGACTATATGCTCGCTAGGGGTTTAACAGAAGCTTTTGTTGCTAGATATATCGTTCGGTTTTTTTTTTTTTTTTTTATTCTTCTATTTTGGGCTGAGCTTGGTGGGAGTGATGCTTGAACTCTGCAATAGTACATATTATGGAAGGCCCAAAACAATTTGGGCTCATCATGGGATCCTCTTCCATTTCTCTTATCTACTTTTTAAATGTACTTGTAATTTCGGTGGCCCCACAGAAATACACTTGTCGGATGGATATTCATCGAGCCACGTATCCGTGTCCGCACATGAATCCGCATTTTTTCGATCCCAAATCCGCAAATAGTCGCGCTCTCAAGTACCTCTAGGAACATTATGCAAAGGAGAGACGTAATACCTGCATAACTACGTTCTGCCACTGCGTTTCGTTCCAACTGCACAGAGAGACAAATGGGGCTGATCGCAGACACTGTCGATTCCGTCAAGTCCATTCAACTCAGACAAGCTGTAACCCAGCTCGTCAATCTTGGTATGTCCCACCTCCAGTCCAATCCCCAACTTCTTACTTCTCCATTTTCTTCTTCTGGGGCTGCGACTAGCACGCACATCCTTGTCTTCGAGAAATGCTTTGTCAGTTAACTGAGTCTTCATTCACCCATTGACCCGTGTTTTAATGTTTCATCTGTATGACGCTCTTGGAATTGTTTAACTTGACAATTTTCCAATCACCCAGGGGATCAATTTAGATTTTGGTCGGTCGCTTTGTCCATTTCTTTACACTTTCATGGTATTCTCGTTTAAAGAAACCCATTCTACTCATATGCACGAAAAATGTGAGGAATTGTCTCTCCTGAGCTGGAGATTGTTATGCAGATGTTATTCAATTGTAGTTTAGACTTTATAAAGTAGCAGAGCTATATTATGAATCCCGTTATACCAAATAAAAGGAGTGTTTACAATTTGTTTAATTATTATTATTCAAGGTTACAAATTACATTTTTCTTTCTTCTTCTCCTATCTATTCAGGTATGATTGTAGCATCAGCGCTACTGATATGGAAAGGATTAATGTGTATAACTGGCAGTGAATCACCTGTTGTTGTCGTTCTTTCTGGAAGCATGGAACCTGGTTTCAGAAGAGTGAGTATATCTGTATAGTAACGCTTTTGCTTTTCCATAGCATGGTTGCACGAAAGTACTAGCAAATCATGTCTGGTAAAATTTCGTTGCCGAGTAGTGTTCTCTATGCGGTTGACTTCTCATTATAGTTTGTTCATAACTACTCGCTCTCTAGTTCAGCTTAAAGTAATCAAATGATTTAAGCAGGGCTGAAATAGGAGAAATTTGCTAAGTTACCATCTGTTTTCCATATGGGCTAGCAGCTAAGTCATATAGCCTAAAATAGGTATTATTATGTCATGGAAATCCTGATGAAGTTCGGGTGAAGTTTAGTAAAGAACAAAATGCATTATGTTATTTATTATGCGCTGGATGTTGCATTAGCTTATGGTATACCCACTCTGACTAAATTGATAAACTTCAGATTTGGGGTGGGCCAGTCCACTGGAAGGATCACCCTCCCCATTTGAACTCTTTTCCAGGAAGTTTCAACTGACTGTCTATAATTTTCAATCTTCATTTTCTATTTTTACAAATTATGGTCTTAGTTGATGTCATTACTCCTCCTAACTGAAGTTGTCATATAGGCCGTTGATTTTTGGTTCCTCGATGATTCTTTCCTTACACTTTTTTCTTCTTCTTGTGTCTGAGACTTAGTCACGATGCCTAATCTACTTGCACATATGAAATTATATGCCTGTCTTCAGATGATTTATCTAACAAAAGCTTTTGATTCTCTTCCAGGGTGACATTTTATTCTTACATATGAACAAGGATCCCGTACGTACTGGAGAGATAGTTGTTTTCAATATAGATGTATGATTCCTTTTCTTTTTCTTCAAATTTGATACTTAGAATTAATTATCCTATGAATTTGCTCTCATTTATCTATAGGTTTTCTGATTCTGTAAATGTAGACTTATCTTTAACAGAAAACATAATCACTCCTAGGCAAGACCTTTGCCATCAAATGGTTAATTGGGTTGAAGTGCATCAATCTTATCTTTGCCAACTTTTTCTTGGCATGTTTGCTATGAAATGCAGTATTTAGTTTTGTACTGCATGTATCAGAGCTCCATGTCTGATGAGACTCTAAAATACCCTTGAACATTAGTTATTGTGTCACGATTACCCAAGTTGCTTGAGACTGTGGAGGCATTTTCATCCTTTGTGGAAAGCATACATTCTTATGAAGAATTATTTTAATCCCCCTTTTTAGTAATAAGCAAAAATATAATTTTCTTTTTTCTTTAACCTGGGTTAATGCAACAATATATTGTATTATGAATTTTTAATTCTCCCTTGCCTTGTTTTTAGAAGGATAGGAGGTCCTAGATCCAATGGATATTGGCTACACAACTAACTTAAGTTAAAACAATAATCTTGTCTGGTAAATCAATTGCCAGAATAACTGAAGAACTTTCTATCAATATGAGCTATTGTAAAGTATATAGTATGGACCAGACTGACCCCCTGTATGGTGACTTTGTCACCTGCCGGAAGCTGAACTGAGAAAGAAGATTAATGCAATCATCTTAGTGCAGAGAAATCCTCCCTTTCTTTGGAGTTTTCACCTTGAGACTCTTTGCACCCGTCAAGCATATAAAGAAAAACAAATTCATTTACAAAATCTAACTGGATTTCAACTTTTTTGCCTTTGACTAATTTCATCTTAGACTTTGCCTGGGCCCATTAATTTATTTTTATACATAAAGTATTAATAGGAAGAGGGGTGGAGAGGAAGCTAATGAATGTGTCTATGCATTGTGTACTGTATACTAATCTTGAGATTAATGTGGTTATCTTGCTTATTGTACAGGGACGTGATATTCCAATAGTCCACCGAGTAATTAAGGTAACAGACTTTGAAAAACGTCTATCTAATTTCTTTTCTTTGCCACATCCATCTAATTCATGCAATAAAAGCTTGTCTTAGTAAAAAAAATTTAATAATGGAGAAGGTTATGCATGCTAATGAACTGTCAGTGCCACTGACTTGCCTGCTGTGCAAACTGAGTCACTCTGGTTGCAGCAGTCTATGTATATAAACTTAGTGACTTAGAGAAATAAGAGAATCAAAGGGAAAATGACAAGAAAAAATAATTTAATATCAATATCATAAGAAAGGGGTAATTTTGTACCTAGCATACTAAAGTCATTGAATCATGAAAGCTAAAATCGCTGATAAATATCCATTTTTCCTCTTCAGCATACCAAGTCCTCATTTAATCGGATTGATATTTCTAGAACCAAAGTCTACTCTTGTAATTCCCATTTTGCTTTTAATATCCATAGTTGATGTACTTATATCTGGTAGTAAATTTTGAATATGCTTGATGTACACAGCAAATCTAAACTCTTATTTTATTTTAGGTTCATCAACGTCAAGATACTGGAGAAGTTTACATCCTTACTAAAGGTGCCATGCTATAGATGTTTGGATTTTTAGCAGATGATCCTTTATTGTTTTTGGGTTCATGGGAGTGGGAGTGATGGATCCAATTCTTGGGCGATGATCCTTTTATTTTATGAAGAAAACAATGCATTTCTCAGTATTTCTCTTGCAATCCTTGTCTTTTATGGTTACCACATCAATAATCTTTGGGTGATAAGTTTCTAGTTTCTGGTATCTAAGTTGTTTCTTGGTGTGGATAAATGCTTTTTGCTTTAGCAACTCCTCTATAGTCAGTGACTGACTATTTTCGTTTCTTGATTTGTTTTACTTTACTGTATCAGGAGACAATAACGAGGTGGACGACAGAATATTGTACAATCATGGTCAGCATTGGCTGCAGCAACACCATATAATGGGCAAAGCTGTTGGGTAATTCAATATCATCGGAAAAAATTACATGTCTTCATGCAGAGCATTAAGACTAAGCTTGACCTATTACTCTACTGTTCAAACACAAAGCTCTACAATTATAAAGAAATGATATCACAGTTTTTATACCTATATGGATGATATACCAGTATTGTATAGATTTATGTGTATATGAAAGAGGTATGGAGGGCACCAATGATTAGTATTTTTCTCTATCTTCATGAAAATAGATCATTTGAATAAATCAGTGCTGTACTGCCCTGTTAATTCCACATCTCGTTGCTTCTGATGTCAAGATCAATATGCATGAGAATTACTAACAATTAAGCACTATGTTGAACTGTTTTTATCATTTTCTGCAGGTTCTTACCTTATGTTGGTTGGGTGACAATACTCATGACTGAAAAGCCTATATTGAAGGTTAGTATTATGTTTTGGAAATTTAATTTTTTTCAATAAAAAATTGACACACCTTCCTTCCCTCACCCAGAAGAACAGAAGCTCTACATATTCTCCATCCACCTTTCAGTTCTCACCACTTTTTTACCCTTGATTCTTGCAGTACATACTCATAGGGGCGTTGGGACTGCTGGTGATAACATCAAAGGATTAGGAATACAATTCTTGAGGCATATTTAAATGCACACATTAGCTTTTTAGAGATATTATCAAATACAATACAGTGTAGATGAATCTCAGAACCTAACTCTTTTAAACGCTCTCAGCGTTGTTATACATTTATATATACATACCCTCTAAAGTAATAAATTAAATGAAATGATTTTAGACATTCTCTTCCTGCCTCCTATTGGGTTTAAGGTTTAAACCCCTCTTCTATTCACTCATCTCGGTTGAGTCTAAGACGTGATCTTGAAGTAGTTAAAAATTTCAACTGTTACAGTTTCCGTTCATGGCATGGCCAAGGTGCAGCTATTTCATCGAACACTGATAACTTGCCACTTGGTAGCCATGGTGAAACTGGCATACCATGGAATGATCTCTCTCAGAAGTCAACTCAGAAGAATAGCCAGTTCAGATGTTCAAGAAAATGAATAAAATATATTACTTACATATTTAAAATTTTCACAATTCTTATAATTTTAATAAATGACTATTTAAATTAATATATATTTTTTGTAATATTTCAGTTAAAAAGGTTGTAAGAGACAAAAAATGATAATTAACCTACTTTTTGGTGAAATTATTTTCTGCTTTATTCATTTTGAGTGACGCTGTAGACTTGACTTTAGAGGACAAGCGATGGATACAAGTTTCCCACAAACCATAATTGAACAAACAAGTTGCTAATTAAGAAGAGGGCTTAGAGGTTTAACTTGCATCAATTTCTTCCCTTAGAATTCCACAATTTAGCGTAAAGTAATGAGCTAAAAGTGGAAGATGATGATATTTTTATTTTATTTGGTACAGCTAAATAGCTAATGTCTATCAGACGCCTGAACATTTTACTTTGACGAGCGAAAATAACGCGAAAGGGCACAAGGAAAAAGTCACTAAGCAAGCAACGTAACCAAGTATCTGCAACATACAATCTACCACTCCCAGGACAGCCCCAAGCTAAGCACTGTATTCAGAAGATGCGAGAGAAAATAGCATCGACACCAACAAGCACCTTATGCATTAACTTGCTCAAAGCATCATTTAAAAGGAGAAGCTAAATCATTTGAAGTACATTGACAGTTTTTACGAGTTCAACGGCCTGTAAATAGTGCAGCCAAAGTTTGGGGTAGAAAGTAACTATACAAGGTAGAGGCATGCAAGGAGAATGCCACAACTTTTGAGGACAGAATCCAGACACCCAACATGTTCTCCAACAACCCACTCAAAGGCAATCAACAAAGAGAAGCAATACAATCTCTAAATACCAAATCCTATCACTACTAGCATTAGCCAGGATTAACAGATGCATAGTGTTCCCACATTAATACAGAAGTTAAACTCCCCGGAGAGAGTTCACAATCATGTGAAATTACTAGTTGAAGGCCAAATTCAAACACTATACATAGGAGATACAAAGTGCAAACTCAGATCTCTTCGACTAGCCGAACCAATCTAGTGGAATATCAATATACACTAACCAAAAGGTCCTTGGCTAATGTATTTAAGTAAATATTATTTATAACTCACACATCAACCTTATGTGAATTACTTAACAAAATGACAAATTAATGGTTGTTAGTGCATAAGTAACAGATTCACATCTCTGGTAATAAATGCCTTTAACATGAAAAAGAGTAGCTATTGGAGAATGGAGACTGATGAAGTTTGGGTGCTAACAATCTGCACCAAGTGATTTATTATGAACTGCTTCACTAATTTCCAACTGAAAACTAAATTGTACATCCTCTATGACCATCAAAAGATGGTAAATCTACATTAAAAGACAAGAAGAAAAAAATTGAACTTTCATTCACCTTATCACTGCACTGGATCAAACTTCCGAAGCATATCACAGTGCGGTGTTTCCCGAATATATCCCCATTGTCTTCGCTGTAACTCAAGCCGACAGCTCTGTGCAAGAATGCTGCTGTATTCCCTCTCAGCCCTTTCTTCAATCTTTGTGCGTTCAGGGCTGTTTAGCGGGTAATCTTTAGCAAAATTGGACGACTTGACATAATAATTGACACCCTTTGGCGTTGTAAACCGGTGTACATATGGATAGGACTGAGAAATCATATAATTTTGATCTGAAGATGGAAAAAAGTTCATAAGCAAAATCAGCAGAACCGGAAGCAACTGAATTAGAGCACGAACGTTAAAGCCAGCAGAGCCATGTTCAGCCGGCCTGGGATTCACCCCTGGTCCAAAACTAAAGCTACCAAAAGGAGTTGCAGGAGCCATCCCACTCCCACCAAAGAAGAAATTCCTGAAGATTTCCTCTGCGTCAATGTCGGAATCAAAATATCCATGATGATACGTTCTTGCCCCCTGCCTCGTTGCACGTCTCTCGTAAATGGGTTCATCTTCTCCAGCAAGATCATACTTTTTCCGACTCTCTTCATTACTGAGACACTGAAATGCCTTGGAAACAAGCTTAAATGCTTCCTCAGCACCGGGCGCTTTGTTCTTATCAGGATGAACCTTCAAAGACAATTTTCTATAAGCTTTTCGTACATCCTCGACCGTGCAATTCTTCTCTAGTCCCAAAATCTCATAATAATTCTTCTTCCTTCTAATCTCTCTCACTATTGTAGTTTGCTCCTCCGTATACATAGCTGAAGACGAAGATGACGTAGACCCGGTAGAGGAACCCCTTTGGCGGATAGAAGTTTTTTCGGAAGGAGACGCACCAGATGGTCCATTGGCGGTGGCTGCAGCGGGTTGCTCACCTGTATCCTTGTCTATCGCCGACAATAAATCATCCACCGGCAACGTCGGGTCAAGACGGCGAGCTTTGGTCACGAACTTCAAAGCACGGGTCCGATCCCCAGCTTCTAATGCCTCTTTCCCAAGTTTCAAGCATTTCAAGGCATCGTCTTTGTTCCCATCCATTCTTAAAAGAAACTATAACTGATCAGCAGATACCTAGCGAAGCAAAAATTGGTCAATTCACAACTTAAAAATCCATGTTTGAATCATGAATTGGAAAGATTCCGATACGAAATTCAACATCACACTCAGTTTTACAAATAAGATTGACACGAAAACATAAAGGGTTCGAGAAACTGAATTGAACTTACAAATGGAATTTTAGAGACTTCGGGTCGAGAGTCTCAATTAGCTTTTTGTATGCAGCAATTGATCGTCAGAGACCGTTCTTCCCTCTTTTCTTTTATTTGACGGGTCGTTTGGTACAGTTAATATTAAGGATTTTTGAGAAAATTATATAGAAAATAAATTTTTTATGCTTAATAACGATATAAAATTTGTTTAAAAAAAATTGTCACTTTTTTTATTTACTTTTTTTTTATTTATCATGTCTTTTATTTTAAAAAAATTTCTCTTTAATGATATTTTTAAAAAAATAATTATATTTTTAAAAATATTTTATGTAAATTAAATATACAAATAAAAATTTAATAATAATAAAGTAAAGTGATAAATAAATATTTTTTTTTAACTTTTTTATCTTTTTTATTCTTAAAAATAATTATTAAAAATATAATTTTTTTAAATAAAACATTTTAAGAATTAAACGTGAGTTTTGGAGTAATATTGGATTATAAACTTTTTTAATAAATAAAAAGTATGCTAATTTATATTATATTATACTTTTGTTTTATTAAATTTAAATAACTACTTATCGATTCATTTTTTTTATAAAAATAATTGAAAAAAATTAAATTTCAAGTATTTATGCATTATCTAGAATACTTTATAATTTTAAATATGTAATTTAAAGATACCAAAAATTAAAATTCTTCATTATATATATATATATATATATATATATATATATAAAAGTTTATTATACAATATGGCCAGTTATTATTTAAAATTAAAATATCGTACTTGATAAAATTTTTGAAGTATTTGAACTTAACTCAACGTAGGCAGTTACCATGAAACTTAATTGGAGAGGTAGAATTTGAGAGCCAAAAGGTAAGTGTCAACAATAATTTAATATAAATGAAACAAACCATATCCAATCATTAAATATTTCAGAAATTTATATAATACACAAAGTAAGATGAGTTAAAAAGAGATAGAAATAGAGGGAACAAAAATAATTATTTAAGAAATTTGTCCTTGACAATCATTTAAAAGCGTTCATCCACTAATAAACCATTATCCTTTCAATTTTAGTTTGTAACACGAAGAAGGATTGACGTTGATAAGAATATTGCCACTCGTGGGTTTACAAATAGGTCGGCAACGGATACACATTTTGGATCTGGGATGATTGTTGAGGTAAAGGACCTGAAAATTCCAAAGAACGTTTTGACAAAAAAAAAAAGAAGCAGCATTTTTGTCTCTTTCACAGACTTTTTATTGATCTTGGCTAAGATCACTTAACATATCAACCATAAATTACCATGGTTTTGAGGGGTTAACATGTAGTTAATATCAATAGGGTGGCCCCATCACGGAGATAACTGCACTCGGTCAACTTCCTTGGTCGCAGGAAGTTTGAAGAAGTTCAGGAGTTCAGTTACAAATGAGCTAAACAACTTTATTTTTTGTTAATAAAAGTCAAGAGATTTGCCACTTAATATGTCATTTTCTCTCATCTTTAAGAGTATAGTCTTGGTGTTGAGGTTTTTAATGTTTAGGTTTCATGATTATATGTCTATTTATTATATAATATGAGATATTGCTGACCAATAGAAAAGTCAAACTAGTCCAGTAATTATTCTCAAAATACACATCCATGATGAATCTCCTTAGAATGTGCAAAACAAACCTCTACTTATAATTTATGAATTTCTAAAAAAACATCACATTTAAAATATCTAGCAAGACAGCAACAAGATCATATACAATAAAAAACTGAATCTCTCGTCCATTTTGTTTTCTAACCTCTTACTGGACTCATCAAGTTCACTACACTAAATATGCATCAAATAACTAACAATCCACTACAATTAAAACCAGAGACACTGAGGGCGACCTCTTTTTAACTCTGCTCTTCGTCTTCAATATCTCTTTCCTCTGCATCAGCTGCCATTAACTCATCAAAGTTCTCAGTCTTTCTAAGCAGTATCTCAATCTGAGGTTAAAGTAAACCATCATCAATAAATACATGGCATTCACAATTACAAGACTATAAAAATTGAGTAAGAACTTCGCACACACAGACCTGAGGAATGAAATTCACTCAAGTGATTTTCAATCCCATAAGAACACAAATCAATATGCATACCAAAATTTGGCGGATGGAGGATTCAACATATTTTCCATTTACTTACCTTGGCTTTTTGGACAGGTCGACCTCTTGAGTCATCCTTGATGTCAATAGTAGAGGTCATGATCTCTGTACATGATGAATGATACGCTTAAATAACCACTAACCACAGGATTTGATAGCTTGTTCAAATTAAATAAAAGAAGTTTGTTAATATTCTTACTCTTTTCAACAGCCAATCCATTATTTTTCAGAATTTCAGCAACAGTCACCACTGTGGCAATAGCTATAAACGAGGGGAAAAAATGAAAATTAGTAGATCCCACAAATAAAGAACAGAGATAAGTCAAGCTCAGATCAATGTTGATTCTACGCCAATGTCTAACCCTTCACTTGCTTAACAATGAAAATCCAGTGCAATATACACATAAGAGGAAATCAACCAACGAATCAGTTAAAATAACCATACCTGAGCCTGTTATGCTGAATTCACAATCAATTTCAAGTAGTTAAATTTGCAGTAACACAAAATATATTAAGCCAAAAAAAGAAGAAGCTTTAGTCAATGTGTCAAATACAAAGAAAGCAATCATTTGACAACAAATTGGGGGATAATTACTGACAACTGCAGGGACAGCAGTTGTAAGAAGAAATTACAAGAACAAGCAGAAATTCTAGGCTGCAGAGGACCTAAGTAAATCAATCTCTTTAAACCTCTTCTGACTCTACTCTGAGACACCGCTTAAACAAAATTACATCCATCCATAAAAGTTTTAGTACAGAAATAACCTCCATTATCTGGAATCCTGGATATATAGCCATCCTCATTAGTAAACACCACCACATATATATAGACAATGAATGCAGCCCCAGTACACCTTAGAATGTCAAACTAAATTACTAAAATTTCTAACTGAAAAAGAATTTAAGCAGTAGCAGTAACCGGTTGTTGTTTTGATACAATGATCTGACGGAAAAAAAAACAGTTTTTTGAGGAATACTTACCCATTCCGAGTGCAGAGAGCTCCACTTCATTGTGCTGTTGCATGAATCTCTGCATAAACACAGAAACAATTGTAGTATCAACCAATTGCACGAGGAACTACAATCAAAAGACAATACCCAAATCGAAGAAAGGCAAGGGGCAGAGAGAGATAGAGTCGGGGGTTTGACCTTAGCCAGATTTACGTAGAAGAATAAAGGTTTTTTGGTATTAGATACTTGAATCCGGTTATTCTTTTGAGAATCTCCTCCCAAGATCATGGCGTTCACTCCCTCGGTAATTTCTTCCATTGACTCAAGAATTACGAAAAAAAAAAACCCTAACCCTAAATTTTATCTGTTATCTCTTTCTCAAACTCCCGCCCTCCTGAACCCTGACTAAGAACGATTTCTGAGTATAACCGCAGAGAGAGAAACGAATGCCAAAACAGAAAAAGAAGCAAAAGCTCCCCGGGTAGTTATAGACGGTTGATGTCGGCCAGAGACTGGGGAAGGTAAAGTACTCCGGAAATTGCACAAAATCGGCTTCAGAAAATTTTATAATAAAGATTAAAGTAATGAGTTTTTATGTACAAAAATAATTTATAAAATTATAGAACCTTCTGGTTAAATTAAAATGGATTCTTATATTATTTGTCATCATATTATAAAGATAAAAACATTGGATAAAAATGTCAAACATATTTCATTATTATTAAATTTACTATATTTTTGTTATAAAAATTCATAATACCTCAAAGTATTTGGAGAATGATGAGTTTGAGTCAGTAATAGTGTGACGCGTGGCTTGGATTCGAATATTCATAATAATTAATAAGAGATTTTTTTTTTCTTTGGTATAAAAAGAAGAATTTTTTTCTTTTATTTCTATCATAATACTTAAAATTTTCTGTTATTATTTATTTAATTTCTAATTAAAACAGCCTTCAATACAATATTCCAAAATCTTTTCAACTATAATTTTATTGATAAAACTCTACAGTTACTTTTTTTTTATTACAAAAGAGTGTCATACTATTTAAGAAAATTAAATTTTTATTATAAACAAATTATATGTAGATATTTAAAACACTAAAATTTTCCAGTTATGAGCATGCAATTTACAAAGAATCAACATATAAAAAAGAAAAACCTCTCCTTCATTATTTTATATTTTTATTATCTCATTGTTGTTTATTAATTTTTTTAATTATTTTTTTATTTATTTTACGATAACTTTTGACATCAAGTTTTTTTATAACGATAAGAAAAAATAAACTATTGAAATCGTGACTATTACTACCATCCCGTTGACTTTACTACAATCATTCTATCATTGTTGCCACTACTATAATTGATTTTATCGTTACAATCTTTGTGACTTCCATCGTATCTTTGTTTAAATCATTACAATCTTTGTTTTTATAACTACGGCCGCGCTTTACCGTCATCCTTATTTTCATCACTTTTATGTCGTGACATAAATATAAAATATTTTTATCGTATTTTTATAAAATAAATATTAAGTATGTTTAATTAGTTAAATAAATAAATTAAATTAAATTAAAAATATTTGATACATAATTTTATTTAAATAATTTATAATTTATTTAAATTAATTAAAAATTAAAAATTTATACGTCATTATAATTAGTATATAATTTTTAAATTTTTAATTAATTTATCAATTATTTTTGTTAATTATAAATTATGTCATTAGATATTTAAAACAGTGAAAAAAATTTAAGTTTAATTGCTTATTACTCACTATCAAATTTAATAATAAAATTATAATATATAAATTTTTTTTAAAAAGTATAATATTAAAATGTAAAAAATATTCATATAAAATAATAAAAATCTTTAAAATTACCGTTAGATTTGGTCTATGTAAAAAGGCCAAAATGAAAAAACAGGGAAGCCATGTGATGCCTATATTCGTCTTTTGAGCAAAGTTTCAATTCCACAGGACGCCGTTCGATGTGAAAGGCAAGAGGGGAGGAGGAGAAAGGACGGGGACGATTACGGCCACGACACCACCAGCTCTATTCCGATCTCCAATCTTTCCTTTACTTTCCTTTTCTATTTTCTTGAATTTTCATTTCGTAATTCCCTTCCTTCGAATACCTTCTTCCATACATGGGTGCAGTGAAGATCTGGAATGCAATGGAAGTAGCAGAGGAAGCTCGCAAAGACTATAGCTCCCATATTCTTTCCTCCACTCTTACAATTGAACCCACCCTATCTCTCCCTGATATGAAGTCTCATATCGTGTTCGTGATTACCCCTTTATGCTTTATGCTTTTCGCGTGCTTCTTTTGTGCATCTTAATAACTCTGCGTTGGATTTTGTCATTTCACTTGATTTTGGGCTCCTCAGCTTATTTTTATTTCCTGCACAGGCTTCATCTTTTTCTTCTTTCACTTTCGGTATTTGATTTGATTTGATTTGAATTGATTCTTGCGTTTGATTGCCGCCAAAATTTGAAAACAGAAAAGAAAAGAAAATGGAATAGTTTAGATGAATGGATATTGGCTAAGTAAAACTCGGTTTTCTGGATTCAAATTTTTATCTTTGGGCTCTCTGCTATAATCAATTTATGGAAACCTTCTATGTAACACTACAATATTAACACGCTTCATTCAAAACCGAAACATTCTTCCCATCCCTATATCTGTGAGAATAAGACTCTCCAATAGCATCTAAGAGCTGGAAACGTCCATAAATAATCTTTTGCTGTTGTATGAGTTACATAAATTCTTTTTTACAGTTTAATCATCAGTTGTTCGATTTATTTGGCAACAATCTCGTTTCTTTTTATTTCTTAAATTCCCTCGGTTAACTTGTGTTGTGATTCATGCAGTAAGTTGTGCAAGGACATGTTCAAGGAGTGGTCAAACATGGATGATTCTTGCTTTAATGTTGAGAAAATTTCTGGCGGGGTCACAAATTTGTGTGAGTAATGTCTTATTGTTATCACAGATTCACAATATACTGATTTTCATTAACTGAATGAAAACACCTAATAATAATGAGCTCAACTTTCAATATGGTTGCCTAATTACTTTCATTTCATCCTTACTTTATTATTGTTTTTTATACAACCTGACTAATGATTTATTATTATCTCTCAGTACTCATGGTTTCAGTTAAGCAAGAAAAATGTAAAGATATCTCTATAACCATCAGATTGTATGGACCAAACACTGAGCATATCATTGATCGTAAACGGGAATTGCAGGTTAGGCTGGATTTAATGATATGTGCATGTCTGATTTATGTAAACTAGCCAAGTCACTGAATGCTTCTGCATGATTTTTTTAGTCAAATTTTGTGGTTTCTCTTATATCGGATATGGAATCTAGTTGACCTCTTGATTTTATTGTTATTCTGGTAAATGTTGTTTTCTAGCTTATTATGATTACTTTATTAGTTAAATAACACGATAGTTTAAACTGTAGACGTGCTGGTTTCATTCTTTTACTATAGTTTTCTGGATGAATTATACCATAGGATTTTTCATTCTGACGTCTATTAAACTTTAAGTATGATAGATAAGATGACGTTGGCTATACAATCAATTCCTTTTATTTTTGTGATTTTTTCCTCTTTTTGTTATGAGGATGCCGTCATATAAAGATTCCAATTGTTTTGAGTCTGGGAATTAGAATTTAAAAATGTCTTTTCAACACATAATATCCAATTTCAAACACCTCTTTTCTCTGGGTTTCTTTTTTTGGCCATAGTCAACAAAATTTACAACTATCAGATCCACAAACAATTGGAAAAGGGATTTACGTTTACATGTTTGAATTGTTCACGAGTTCAATGTTATTGAAAGTCAAAGTTTTCCCTGTTCCTTGCTAATATTTGTGTCCATGATCCTGAGCTTCTCTTGTGCATGCCTGATTGACTTAAAAAATGGAGTAAAGGGATTGATGATTTATTTGAAATTTTGTTTGCATTTGGTACAAACATGGCATTTATATGCCTTCACAAAACTCAGTTCTCTTGCATAAATGTGCATAGAAGATTCCAATTTTGGTCATAGCAAAATATGGATTCTAATGGTGCATTTCATTCGATTCTTAAAACTATCTCTGCCAAACACTGTAGGTTAGTTTAGTTGCTTTTCTCTATACACTCAAATTTATTTGGATGCTCTATCTTGTAACTGCTTGTGAAATATGGTGTTTAGGCCACCAAATACATCTCAGCTGCAGGATTTGGTGCTACATGGCTAGGAGTTTTTGGAAATGGCATGGTGCACTCTTTTATCAATGCACGTACTCTAAACCCATCAGGTACAAATTAGAAAAATCATGTTAAGGCTAGCCATTGACAATATATATATATATATATATATATATATATATATATATTGTTGGCAAGTGATATTGGAGTTTGTTAAAGTGTTTGCTTTAGCCATTTTTTATAATTCTTGGGTCAAGTTTAAAACATATCTAAATAGTGAGTCTCTATGCACTATGCAGTAATGAGATTATCATACAGTGCTTTAGCATTTATGGGAATTCCCTTTATGGCTTAAATGTTGCATTCGTGGGAATAATACTAGGCACAATACTGTCACAGTAAAGTCATCACTAGGTTCACTTGGTGATTCTCTTCTAGAAATAAAGACAGGCAAGGCCTTGAATTTGAATTTTGAACTCATTTTTTCCAACCTTCGATTTATTCCCAACCTTTGAGCATGAGAAGGCTTGAAACTGAAGTTTTCATTATTCCTATTTTTCAGTTATCTTTCTGCTAATATTCAAGATTTTTTATAAAATAAAAAAAATAAAGGTTCTCATATGTTGTTTTTGTAATTCAGCTTTTGTGACAAAATTTTCTATCCTTTTTTTTATTTTGTGATTTTTGTGATGTGTTAATTATGTGGCATTTGGAGTAAAAGGTTAGAATCTGAATATGGATTTCAATTAGTTAAGCATATGCATTTTTAATTCTTTTGGTGACCTGCACGGCTGAACCAATTTAATGACACCTTGGATGTATATTTCTTAACATCAGACATGAGGGAGCCAAAGCTGGCTGCTAAAATTGCAAAGCAAGTACGAAGATTTCATCAGGTGGAAGTTCCTGGTTCTAAGGAACCTCAACTATGGAATGATATCTCCAAGTTCTTTGAGAAAGGTCCTATATTTTTTCTTCCCTGTAATTAAGGGTTGGCTTTTTTTACTTTTTTCCCCTTACTTGAGTTTTGAAACACTTCTGTTTGAAATGAATTTGATTAATTTTAATTTTGAGTTTCAGTATTTTGGCCCAATTATGAGCACCTGTTCAACTTTGTCCCATTTTTTAACCCCCTTCCTGGTTTCACATTTTGAGAGAAAATGCTTATGATACTAATTATGTTGATTAGGAATTTCCATCCATATCCCATTATGGCATTGCGAGAACGGTACATGATGTATTTTTCCTTGTAAACAGCCTAACGTTGAAGGGTCTCTATGGATGTTAGCCTCTTTCATTTATATATAAATAAATTTGGTTCAAGTCTTACTAAAAAAAGATCCTTACCTGCTGCATTCTATCTTCTATGTGAAGAGATATTCTTCAACACATAAAAGCTAACATTACCAATAATCAATTTTGGAGATAAACTTAGAAACATTATATTTGGCGTATATGCTTGAAAGTTGGCATTGCTAGTATATGATGTGCCATCTTTTCTTTTTTTGGCTTCTTTTACAGCATCTGTTCTTGAATTTGATGATAGTGAAAAGCAGAAGACTTATAAGATGATTTCCTTCAGGGAAGTCCATGATGAAATTGTGGAGCTAAAGGTACTAGTTCTTTTCATAAGTTTCTTCAGATGTCCTTGAATGATTATATCTATCTTTTGTTGTAATAAAAGGGTAATCAAGATGAACAGAAGTTGCCACCATCTTTGGAAGGCCAATGCTAAATACTAGATTTAAAATATTTTGGCTAAAAATGCAACTTACCTTCTCCAACTTAGAACCATGTGCAATTTAACCCTCTATGCTTTAAAAGTTTACCATTAGCCTCCTAAACTCACTATTTTATGCAATTTTCCCCTTCCGCGAGCATTTATGTCCAAATCCTTAACAAAGACAAGGTTATAGAGTTGGACAGAAATGCTAATGGAATGGGTAAATTGCACAAAATGGCGAGTTTAGGTGGCTAATGGTCAATTTTTAAAGAACAAGAGGGTTAAATTGCACATGGGTCTAAGTTGGAGTAGTTAAGTTGCATTTTAGCCAAATATTTTCAAGTATTTATAAGTATGTATGCCAATAAACGTTGTTGTTTGAGGTCTCTAGGCTCCAATTGCCTTCTTGATAATGGTGGTTTGAACAGGTTAAGCAAAAGCACTGGCTAGTTGCCAGCATTTGTCTGTTAATGTCCCATCACTTTTACTAAATATAAATAAGCTTAGAGGTAAAACAAATAGAAGGTGTCTTTGTGTCCAGACTCAGAACACATCATTCTTTTCCCAAACTTTTTCTTATCCTAAAGTTAGTTCATAAAAAGCACCGCGAGAACTTCAATAAAAGCATAATTAGTGGTAGTAAATGAAGCATTTTATGTTTATCAGCAATTTCTTCTCTTTACAGAAATTTCTTGATATTGGCATATTGCAACAGGAATTGACTGGCCGTCTCAATTCTCCTGTGGTTTTTGCTCACAATGACTTACTATCTGGAAATATAATGATTAATGAAGAAGAAGGTATCCACAAGCCTTGACTAAGCATATTCATGCTTCCACCCTGTGACTGCACATGCAAAAGTATATTTCCAATAGAATTGCAGTATGCTCATATTTTGGCAGCTTCATAGTAACTTCACCTTCCTTGTGTGCTATTGTGTATGTTGAGTTCTCTCCTCTTATTCTATGTCACTTTGAATTATATCTTCATTATTTTTATTTTTTTGGTTAATAAGTATATCTTCTTTATGATGTGAGTTCTCAAGGTTAAAATATAGATTCTTCTTTACCAAAATAATATATATGCTATATTTCTCTTTTATGTTTCCTTTTGCTTAAATGTGTGCTGTTATCCCAAAAAATGAGTATACTGAAACTACAATTTACTTGTTGCTGATTAGGAAGCAAGTTTGAATGGAATAATGTTGCATGTCAATGAAAAGCAGTTATTTGTGTCTTGAATTCAATGGTTCTACATGGGAGAGTATGAGACTACTTCAAAGTAAGGATGATGATCTTGGTATTTTAGCACCCATTTTTAATCCTGTGGAGTTAAACCAGAAGAATAGTACTAAATAAAACTTATCTGTTGTGCTTGTTATAAGGAATATATGTTCTGGATCTTTTCTATCAGTTTATAACATACTAGCAAGGACTAAGGAGACTGACATGCCTCCAAAATTGGCATTTTGGCATCTGAAATAGTGTAGCATTCACATATGAAGAGAGAACGCTGAGATAACCAACTTATTCATTAATTTATATGGGCTTTTCATCTTCAAATTTCATTAACTTGTCATTCTGACAAATCTCCAGATAAACTGTACTTCATTGATTATGAGTATGCTTCATACAACTACAGAGGCTATGATATAGGAAACCACTTTGCAGAATATGCGGGTTTTGAGGGTGACTACAGCTTGTTAGTCTTTTCAGGCTCTTTCCCTTCAGTTTATTTCTCTCTCCCTTCATACAACTGGGTGTTGAGCATGTTGTTTATGCAGGTACCCAAATATGAAGGAGCAATATCATTTTTTCAGGCATTACATACAATCTGACAGACCACATGAGGTATTTATTCATCGTGAATGTTTAGTATTCATTTATGTTTATTGTTTCTACGTTATCAGTCATATCTCAGATAAGATGCTCATGGGATCTACCATTTGAGGTCTTGAATTTTGATCATCTGATTCACAGATATGCATGTTAGTGACATTTTAAAGTTTGTTTGTACTGTAACATTAAAATACCATCAAAGCGGTGCTTACTTTGATGCTTAACCTTTGTATGGATGTCCAGATTGAAGTTCTGACTTCTGACTCCTTTGTAATTGGGTCTTGTGGACTTTTCTGTTTATGGTCTTCATGTTTCCCGATTTCCCTTGGGCTTCAACTATTGTAGAAGTAATGTAATTTTTTCGGGGTTTAATTGATAAGTTTTTCCTTTTTCTCAAGTGCTGCAAAATTCACTTACCTATCCGATTTTCTTGGGTAAACAAAGAAATACTATTAGAGGTGAGAGAGAAAGAAGTACAGTAGCAGAGGATACGATATGTTCCTAAAGGAGACCTAAGAACACAAAGACCAGAACAAAGAAAATAGACACATCATCTAAATCATCTAAGCAAAGTTTGCCAGCCTCTCTACATGTATCCTTGAGAAACCCTTCTAAAAAAGCTGTTGACTGAGAAATATGAAGAGGCTAAAAAGACTACTATATCTCATAACAGAGTCAACAACATAAAGATTAGAGGAATAGTTATCTGTGATAAATATCTTCAATGCATTTTAAACAGAAATACATACTCAGTAGTATTGCTGCCAACAAATTGATATGACCTGTGGTAGTGATTGCTTATTACCCCTAACATCTATTCTGAGGTTTCTCATCATTTACATCTATTCTTTGGTCACTTTTAAGCCTTTGATGCAACCACTACAGGAGCTTGGCTCTATGGTTTGATTTTTGATTGTTGCATGCTACTGTTAATATGCCATAATTGATGTTACATATGCCAAAATATTTTGAGAGATCTTTGTTTGATTAATTTATAACTCAGGTGTCTGAGAAAGATCTTGAAACTTTCTACGTCGAGGCAAATACATATGCACTGGCCTCGCACCTTTTCTGGGCTTTATGGGCGCTATTGCAGGTACTTTTTTGTTCCTCCTTCTATCCTTGTAATTCCCTAATCGATCAGATTCATATCCACGACTGTTATTATAGCTGTTCATGTTAATCAGGCAAAGTTTTCTCCAATTGATTTCGATTATCTTGGTTACTTCTCCCTGCGATACAATGAGTACAAGAGGCAGAAGGAAAAATATGTATCGCTGGCACGATCCTACCTTTCAGGATGCAGGAGTGAGTAGATTCTGCTATTCTCATCACTAATGGGGTTTTGTATGTTAGGTTTGTAGCACGCGGTTCTTGATTTGAACCGGTATTTATGGAACCAAAAAAAAAAATATTTATGTAAAATATCTTTTTTTAGCTACTTATGACAAGCAAAAATATTTTAAATAGTTAGTTGACCTTAGAGGCTCCTAATACTTAGCAGCTGTAATCCTGAGTATTTAATTATTCTTTTTCTTTCTATTGTGACACTAAGGTTATGTTTGATTGAATTACAAGCGATCACGAGTTGAGTTTCAGGTTTAATTCTGTTAATTATTTGTCCAAACTTAAAAGTTGGCCACTATTGAGCTAATATAAAATAAATTTTAGCAGTGAGTCTATAATATTTGAAATGGCTTTTATTTCAAGTCTTGAATGAATATTCAAGGAAGCTGTTAGTGTTTAAGAACCCAAATGAGATTATATATGGGAAACTTCTGTTTTTCATAACTTGAATAAGAAAATAGATGTTTCGGGTAAGTATTTAAGTGTTGTTTGGATATTCTGTTTTTTTTTTTTAAGTTGTATTTTAAATATGAAAGAACTATTGTGAAAAAATGTTTGAAATATTATGAGTAAGGCTGTTGTTATGATGGTATATTGACTAATAAATTAATTGGTAACAATTTTGAGATAGAGAAATCATTTATCTCTTTTGTTAAAATTATTAAATTGAGATCATTTTTTTAAAAAATTTATATTTACACTTCTTCAAATTTTAAAACATTTACACTAATTTTTATTTTTATTTTTTTATAAATATTAATTTAACTTCAAAATAATTTATACTGCATTAAATTAAATTATTTATAAATTTTTAAAAAAATATTCACAAAATATAAATTTCATTGAATAAAAAAAGTTTTGTATAATTTAAAAGTAAAAAAAAAATATGAATATAATTTTGACAAATTTCAAAAACGACAAGTGTAATTTACTCTTGCATAAGTCTAAATTCTAGGAAGGATAGTGACTAGAATTAAAACAAAATTGCAAATTTCTTTAGGGTGTTTCATTTTGTTTAGCCACAATAATTTCACTCTCGTGGAGCTTTTCGGAAACACTTGAATAAATACTGAAATAAAAATTTACCAAACATTTTAATTTACGGCTAAATGACCAATCTTATATACCAAAATTTTTGAACACTTTATTTTTCACTCAAATTCAACTTTAGTATCTATTAAACAATGGTGTAACAAATGTCTTGAGAGGTACATTCAGATAGGCAAATCCCTCAGTTTGGGCTATAGAGGGTTGGGGATAGCAAATGACCTAAATTTGAATGGGTGGTATCCTGAAAGAAGTTGAGGAATGATAATGCAGCAATTACCATCCCTCAAACTAATATCGCAAAACCGCAAATATCACCAACTGATGAAACTAAATCCTTTTTCCCTTCAACTCCCATATCTCTGACTGTAGCAACTAAGATTGGCCGGTATACCATCATATTCTTGTGCAATGTGATTACCATATATAAAGATTTTTAACAATCAGCGTTAGCACCAGTTTTGGAAAACAAGGCATTTAATATATCATGCTATTCAAAGACAAAACTTCAATCTACATAGCCTTGGCTATCTATTATCGACATGTGTTAGAAACTATTCACCTATGTCAGAACTATTCCTCACTTGAATCATATGAGGTTAATCTGTACGGAGCTCATCGTATTGCGGTCGGAACATCCCAAAAATGAGGTAAGGGATTACTACCATGGAAGCCATGAATAGCGTAAACTGCAGAATACAAGAGCAATTAGGTAGTTATCTCATTATCACAACTTTACCTTTTGGTAGCATACAAAACAAGTAGTTAACTAGGCACAAGTAAAAGAAAACTGTTTATACAAATACCAGAAGAGGAAGTGTCAAGAAACTCCATATTGGCCACAAAGCAAAGGAGAACCTAGAAGGAGAAAGGATTTAGTGTCAGCAAAACAGGGGCATACTCAAACTGTCAAACATACCATGCAATGTAAATAAAACAAGAAGACATGATAATTTCTTACAAGCAAAAAGAGATGAGTCCAAATACAGTTACGAATGGCAAAGCAGTGACACTCGTTACTTCCCACTTTTTTAGTCCCCATTTTTCATCAAGTCTCCTGACACTCCATGCCAATATACTTGTATAAATGAAAATCAGTAAATTCAGACCGACACCTATCATCCCAAGATATAAAGGCAGTCTGCAAGAAAATTAAGGAGAATATCATGACTAACTGAAACTGAATTAAGCTAAGAGTTAGTACTCAGAATCCACAACCACAAGAAGTTTGCAGATGCCCTCATTATTTCAAATTCCGAGATCTTCAAACAGGTATAACTATACTCATCTTGAACATCATTAAGACTGGCTGTTTTCTTTATATATATATATATATATATATATATATATATATATATTATTTTCTTTTTTTTTGTGGGGGGGAGGGGGGGGGGGACAATCCACAACCCAGATAAATAGCATAACATGCTTCTGCTTAACTGAAAGCCTGAAACAATAAGATAGTTTAGTTTTAGTTTTCTAACATGAAATTTGGCTCTAAAAGTTAAAACAACTCATAGAACTGGTGGGAAGCACGCATTGTAAGTCATAAGACTAAGGCATTGAGATTAGGCACAAATGCAAAAATTAAATTATTATCAAGATCTGAACATAAAAGTAGATAACAACCAACAATGTGATCCTGGAATTGTAAAGGGACTCTGGGCTAACTCTTATCAACTCCCAATTATTAGCTATCATACATCTACTACAGACATAATAAGCTAAACATTATACTAGCAGTTATATTTCGAAATGCCAGTTTTGTTAAGAAGATCAAATATATTAAAATGTAACAAATATGATAGTTGTACAACAATCTAATACTAGTGTTTTTCCATGTAATAAGAGGACATAAATCTCATCCCTCAACCCTCCTTACTCAAACAGAAGAAAAGGTCAAACCTATATCATATACTAGTTAAATAAACTACGAATTGCCCATCATTTTTTTCACCTTCTAAAATGGACAATTTTGATATATCCCAAATAGCATCGACCTATGTATTGTTATGTCAACTGAATTTGAAACCACAATTGAACACTGTTGACCAATATTTCTACGTCGATGTTTATATTTCACAATGTGGTGGATGTGATAGACGCCAAGACCTTCATGTAATCCGCAATAAAGCAAAACTTAAGGAGCTACAAGTCTTACTGTCATATTCGAAGCAGCTCTGCAAAGTACCAATCCCATATAGCAAACATTTTCAACATTTTCCTGATTAACTTTACTTAAAATAGACAGTGACAGTAAGACATGTGAAGGCTTCGAAACTATTTATTGTCATGATCTTTCGGACAATAATAGTGCATAACTAGTTTGTTACAAATATTTATATTAGCAACAGAGTAATATAAAAAGAAAAAAAAAAGAAAATTTTTTTTAGCTCAGTAGTCCTTAATTTAAGTGTCAATGTTTAGACTTGAAACCATCGTGCATGTGGTATACCTGGCTGTTGTCCAGTCTTCCATTGGTTTGCCAAACAATAATTGTAAAAAAAAAAAAAAAATTGTAATATTTTTTCTTCTATTGAAATTGGGAGTTAAAGAGATATGCTCTCGTTTTAAATGAACATGCAGTTGGCTGAGATGAAGAGAAGGAGAAATGGGTGTTTTGGAGGGAGGGGTGTGGCGATTAGGAGAGTTGTTTACCTTCTGATTCGATCGTCATGCCACAGGAGATATATCAAATTGGAATGCCGATCACCGAAATATATTATGAAAGCCGTTGAAGCGAGCCAAAGAAAATTTTCCAGAATTTCGATCCACGTCCTACCTCTAGGAGGACTTGGAGGAGGAGGAGAACGCAGCCTCGAGCACGCATCATCCTCGAGCTCATCGCCACTGCTCGAATACCCTTGGCTGTGTCTCTGCCTCATAAATCCACCAGCCCCAACTGGTGATCCACCAGACATTGTAACAGATAACCACGATTACACAAACAACATGCACTATAAGAACCTCCCCCACAGTATCACCAAAACCTCTGTAATTGGATTCTTTCAATTCCGCAAACCAATCAAGCAATTGTACAAAAACAATAATCTGCCGCAGATTTAACAGACACTCTCTATCTCCAAAACCCAATAACGAAAATTTGTTCCTCCTAGAATCTTGTAGTGATCTGTACTCCCAAATATCCAACTACAATCTAATCCTGAATTAATTTCCTTTGAATGAGATTTAGAATCAACGAATTTGTGAAATACGAAACACACACCAATGACAGATTGAGTTCACAAAGAAATAGAAATCATCGTTACATCGCAAAAGAACAACCTAACAACGATCAAACCAAGAAAAGAAAAACGCTTCAGGAATTTATTAATCGACAAGAAATGATAACCCTTTACGAGAAAATAGCAAGAAACCCATCTTTGGATTCTCCGATTCCAATGATCAATGAAAAGCTGCGGCTCCCCAAAAGGGTACCTTAGTCCTGTGGTTGACTGTGTGCATGCGTATGCGTTGGGCTTTCTCCAGCAAGTATAGCAAGATAACGGTTACAAGATATCTGATTTACGCTCATCTTCGACCATAAAGAAGATTTGATGGGGGAGCTTGGGGGGAAGATTCGTTTCGTGCAGCTATTAGGAATATAAGCCTGAAAGAAGGCTGTTTTTTGGATTTTCTCTCTCTCTTCGGTAACATTAATTTTTTTTTTTGTTAAATTTCAATTGTATATTTTTTTTACCAAAAAAATTGTATATTTCTTTTTATAAAAAAACAAAATCTAACGGCAGGATTCATCTTTTTAAAAAATAAAAATAACAAAAATCATTTCAAAAATGGATGGAAGCTACGTAACGAAAGTGATCGAAGGCTGTACGATGTGTCAGAAAGCGAAAGGTTTGGTAGGAGAAGAAAAGTTAATATATTTTCTCGTTAAAATGACTTGCTTTTACAACAAAACATTCTAAAGCAATGTTCTGTTCTTGCTTGACGTTACTTCGCTTTTGCACTTGCACAAGCATTTGTCGGGTAAGCATGTGTTGGAAAAGAGCATTCAGCCTTTCTGGCTTAGCATTTAAGTGCCTCGTTAAATTCTCTGTCATTCTTCGTTAAAAAGAAGGTTATCTTTTGCCATAATTTTAAATTAAGAGTACGACACGAATTTTAAAAATAATTTTATCTCATAAATTTATAATATAATATATATAAAATAAATTTATCACAAATGATATAAATTATAACCAAACTTATAATCACATTTATTTAAGAATTTTATTATTTATATTATATAATTTTAATTATCTCAAAATATACATAAATATTATGTAAATAGAAACTGAGATCCTGTCTGTAATATATGGAACAATTTTAGAGTATAAAATATAACATAAGCCAAAAGCTGAGAGTCTTAAAAATAAAGTAGGTTCACCCATAAAATGTATCGTCTATCTTAGTAAGAGACTGACCAAAATCTGTGTTTTTATCTAAAAAATATAAAAATATCGTGTAGTAAGTTTGACAATTCAGTGAGTAAGTAATTCTTACCATAACAAAAATAGGACAAGCAGGGTACAAGTTTTTCTTTCACAAGTAAATATTTAATACAAGAAAAAAATGAATGTCGTATGTGTCAAATATTTGAAAGATCAATAACAAAAAAGTTTCAGTATTAAAAAGTATAATTATCAATGTTGCAATATTATATAAATAAATACAAGTAAACTTAAAACTTCTCATAAATTGAAGAACTCTCTCTATATTAGAACTATAACCATATTTCAAGTAAGCAGCAAAAGAAATGTTCACCATCAATCAGGAATCCATCAGGCAAAAGCCCAAATCCATCAGGCAAAAACCCGTATAATTCATCTATCAGGCAAAAGCCCGCACACTCCATTACGCAAAAGTCCGTATAATCCATCAAGCAAAAACCCGCACAATCATTCATCAGACAAAAGTTCGCACACAATCAATCAGGCAAAAGTCAATTTCATATAACTCAAGATACACTAAGATTAGCATTCATAGCTACTAGATTGCAATGCTTTCAATTTAGATTTCTTCGTATAGATACAATAAAGAAATAATAAGAAATGCACGATAAAAAAAATGTCGTAGCCCTTCCAAAAAATAATATACTCACTGATCAACAATAATCATAATAACATAAACTTAACTTACACATTTATATCCAAAGGTGCTCGCATGTGCTTCATAAAATCATTTATCAATTCATATAAAATACTAACACCATAAACCAACATAATTTTTGAGTATTTTCAATCAGAATAATTTAATATCAATAGAGAACTAAAATATAAATGATGTTTGTCCTGCATTTCTAAAATTTATACTAGGAGCCATGTTTTGAAATACATGTTCATAAATAAAAATAAATTTCACATTAATAATAATGTCTCATATGAATATATTAAATTAATAGCTAGAAATTATGTTATAATAAATATTATCTACTCATTTGGTAAGTGCTTCAAGTTAGACAGCCTTAAAATATGTTTTTTCAATCTGCATTTGATCAATTAGACCTCAAAAACGTGTCCGAAGAGTCCACATATCAAGGAAACGTCTCCAGAAACTTGGTAACTATTCACTGTCAAAAAACATTATTCATTCGTCAGAAAATACTATTCACCCACTAGAAATCACTATTCATGACGAATAAAAAGCTGTCAAATGGCTGAAAATATATATATACTAAGGTTTATCTAACTTCTGAATCCATTTACGGTGTCAGAATTTCAATTAGAGGTATCTAAGTAAGAGTTTTAAAATTTACCTTTTTATGAAATTTTCTATTTTAAATCTACTGCGATTCAACGGTTGATTTGAAAAATTGATCGGTCAAAATCGTAGTACTCTTCGTTTTGAATCCAGTAATACATTTAGTTTTGAGATCGGAAACCAATAAACACTTCAAATCTAAAGAAAAAATTAAAGGTTGCTATTCATTCACTATTCAAAAATTATTTAGAAATCTACCGTCTCCCCTTCTTCCTTTTACCTTTTTTATTTATTTTTTATTTTTTAATAATAATTATTATTATTTAATAATTGAATAATAAGATTTTATTTTTTATATGTTCATATAAATTCCGTTTTTCATCCTAAAATATCTCAAAAATTTTTTAAAATTTTTATTTTCATAAACCTTTAGTTAAACTCTTAAATCATGATTTTTCTTGATAAAAATCGTAATAAAAAAAGTTCAACATAAATATCTTTTTACAAATTAAAAGAAATAATATTTCTAAAAATACAACAAAAATTTATTAGAGGCCAATATAATTATTTTAAGTAAAATAATAATTAGTTACTTAAAAGTCTACTTACTTCTAGCAAGATATAATTATTTTTAAACAAATAAAAATATATTTATTTATAACAAAATACTATCATTTAAAAATAAAAATTACGCGCTAAAACGTAAATTCTCATATATTTTTTAATTAAAATTTTTGTTAAACTCTACAGTTATTACACCTTTTTCATACATAGAATGGGTATCTTCAAATTTTCCTATTCTCATATCGGTAATTATAATCAAAATTTATCATTTCTATTAGTTAAAATTACTTGCTTAGCTAAGAACAAATACTCTAGTTCGTTACCTAAGAATAATAACTCCCTAGTCAAGTGGGGGAAATCGGCACCTAGTCTTTTATTAAATTGATGTATATAACTTAGAGATGGAGTTGTTAAATTGAACTTAATTCATAAGGTTGATTTAGTTTAAGCCTTATAAATGGGGTGGTAAAAGACTAGGCTAGGTCACACTTCAATATAAGCCGAACCTAATTTAGCATGGCCCATCAAAATTAAGACTCTGTAAGTCGGACTGACCTCTGCAGTGTAATTTAAGTCCCAAAATACCATTGAGTTGAGACATAATAACGTAGAGATGTTCTTGGTAGGGGAACGTAACGCATAATGGCATAAATGGAAGTGCAGATTTTTTTTCTTTTTTGGGTACATGCAAGCAGAAGCACTGCTCTGTGCAGAACCGGAGTGAGGTACCACCTTAATATCTTCAGTCAAAATCAAACCTAACCCACTAGGAGGTCTAGTGAAACAATGTGAACCCAAATTCATGCTATGTGCCTTTCTGGCAAGGCAATCGGCGGCTCTATTTTTTCTTCTTTGGCGAGCCAAGATTTGTTTTCTAAAGCAGCACGGAAGCCACCTAATGTAATCAATTTTCTATGGTATCTTTGTTAGGATTCAAAGCTACCCATCCAATAAAGGTATTAGATCTTAGAATAAGTATTTATTGAGAGAACCTCTTCATTAAAACAAAGTTATATAAAGTTATGAGAAACAAAAAAAGGAAAAAAGATATAGATAAGTTGAAAATGGTGACTTCCAACAAAAATGAGAATTAAATTCGATGGAGATGGAGCATTATTCGAAGAAGATGAAAGTGGGGGAGTACAGTCGCAAGAAATGTTAAACCAGCAGTCACCTGGGGTATGATAGCTTGTGGTTATCTTAGATGAGAAGTTGATCCCATCAACGTACGTATGCCATTTGCGGAATATAATATTACTTACTGAGTTCTGATTTTATGCTCATGGTTTTCTTTTTTTAATCCTGGGAATGTATAGTGCTTGAGGATGAAGGTGATATAAAATGATATCTGCATTTTGTTACAATTTATTTTTATAAATTGATGCCTAGGCTTAAAATGTCTATTTTTATTAGTATTTCATATTATTTAATTTTTTAAAAATCTATTAATTTTGAAAAAAAATCATCACTTCTAAAATTTATGAAAACTTTTAAGTTCTCTAATTTTGAATTGTGAGGAGTATCATTATGCTCATTGAATGGGTTTCCTATAAATTTCCCCTCCACATTAGGAGCACCTTGGACATTGATGCATGCAAACATCATTTATTGCATTGGCATACACCTCCTCCATTAAGGAAAACCACAATTCTTTCCAAATTTCTGTGTGTCTCTCTATCTCCCTATCTGTATCTGTAGATTCTGTATTACTACTATATCACCTGTAAGTATAGTATACTTACGTGAAGGGTTGACTTGTAAAATATTGCTAGTGAAAATTATAGCTGCAGTGGAGAGAAGGCTAAAGGAAATGAAGAAAGTGAAGAGCAGAGTAGAGGAGGGTGTAATCAATCTTGATCAATTATTCTGTCATGACCCACTTGATTCAATGATTGAAATTTGGAGCTGTTTCAACATCCCTCTAATGTCTTACACTGTCTGGTCTTGCTCACGTTTCAATTGCACCATCCAATACCAGCACCAGTAGCAAGAGCCAGTGACATGCCCGATGCCCGCCTTCAATACCCATGACTCCATGAGTTCTTTTGTACAATGATAAATTGATAATATGTATAAAGTATAAACCATATAGTGTGTTCGAAAAAATGGACTAGACAACTACATATATCTTAAACTTTGCTTTCAAAGTTCTTGACTGGTGGGTTTGTTCCCTTAACTTGAAATTTAGAAAAATACACTGCAGAACTGATTCTAGCGGAAACTAGCTAGATTTCTTGAAGATTGGTATTGAGGAACTAGGTTGAGTTCTTGAAGTGCCCCAATTGGTTAAGTTATTGATGCCGCTGAACAAATACTAAGTTGTTGTAATCTGTATGTGTGAAATTGCTATAGTTATCTATTGGAAAAAGCTTCTTACAATTAGCTTAGTTGTTAGCAATTAACTATACAAGGTATTTGTACCTAAGACTTGCTACCAGGCAGTGCATCAACTTTCAAGTTTCAAAGTGAAGATTTTCTTAGTATGAGCGAGAAGAAAAAGGGGTGCCTTTGCAGAGAAGTTTAAAGATAAACTTACAGATAATCTGTTCTTCAAACATTAAGCCTTTAAGTTTATAGAGAATAAGAAGCCTGAACGTGGGGAAAATGAAGAACTAGGAGCTCCCTTCAGTCCAAAACAGCAAGAACTTCTCGCTGACTCTTTTGGGCTGCAGGGAACTCCCATTTCTGCAACTTCCACAATTTAAAAAGCAGGAATGAAAGAGAGAAGAGGCAGGTTAAAGAGGGTGAATGGGCTCCTTTATATGAACTCAGTATAGCTTCGTTCAATTAATGGCAAAGCAAATTTAGCTTAATTAAACTTCTAGCATTTACCAATAATGGAAATTTAACTATTCATTTATAATGAAAATTAAGTTACCCTCTTGAGTTTAAATCCGTGAACTTGTTTTCATACAAAATTTTAAATTAGGCGCCTTTTATTAGATAAAAAGTTACAGCTATTAGTTAAAATATAATTCGATATTTTTAATTTATAATAAAGCAAACATCAAGTGCCACAGTTCGAACACAAAAAAAGTTAATGGATATTATTAACCGTAAACACAAAGTACCTCCCTTTTGACAATGTATGCTTTACTTGTCCCTCAAGGGAGATATTAGCTATGTAAGAAGCGCCTAGCCAGGATGGGTATGTCTGCAAATTGGTTCGTGACACGGTTGAAGTTCCAAATACCAAAGTAGAACAGAAATGCATGATAGCAACACTTGATGAAATATAGTAGAAATACAAACGGCAACAAACGTTACTATCTGTATCAGCTAACAAGAATATAACAATATTGTCATAAATTACTATCTGTATCAGCTAACAAGAATATAACAATATTGTCATAAAAAAACATAAATTACAAATACAATATTATAAAATTGTGAGTGCCATTTTTAGTTTTCTTCTTCCCTTATTGCCATTGGTAGTAAGTGGTTATGCTTTGCCAACTATTCCTTCGTTGTGGTCCCTTCTTGGCCTCTGAGATGGTTCTGCAGATATCTACCAGTCTGTACAAGGATTCTCAAAACCTATTTAATTTGATGAAAGTTGATGTTTTCTATGTTTCCCATCAAGGAATAGAGATGGGATTGCATTCCTACCATGATTCCATTTTTTTAACTAGGTGATAGGGAATGCATTCTCTTTCCAACAAGCATTTACTATTTCCATGACTTTGATTCTCATACTCTCTTTATAATTTAGTGGGTGAATTTAGCTGCTATTAGTTAAGAAGCATGAATAGTGATTTAGACAGTGTCTATGACTAATTTAAAAATTACATCATGTTTAATATGATTATTTAATATATTGCAGCAAACTTTTAAAAGGCCCCTTTTCTTTCTTCTACCACTGCAAAATCTCTTCACGTACAGCTGGAGGATGTGATTCTTCCTTAGTTCCTATGCTCATATAGGTTTTTGCTTTTGAATGTCTCTCCCTCTCTTCAGTAGGCTCTTAGCCTAAGAGCCTATCTTAGTCAAAAGGAAAATTATATTTCAGAGAGATACAGGAGAAAATGAATACGTCTTGTACGCATATAACTCTAGCATGGGGGAAGTTGTACTGGCTAGACGTGGAAATAGGGGGAAAAAGAAGACAAATTTGACAATAATTAAGCAAGAAAGTAGTTATTTTTCTTTATTGTATACGAATGTAATTAAGCGTATAAGGGTGACTTAATATATGGATATATAATACTATAGTAATCAAAATAATAGAGAAAGACATAATTTGCTACTGGCTCTTGAGCAAACATAAAGTACATTATCAGCTGTTTCATCATCAACAGCTACTCACTTGGTTGTCATAGCTACATCATGAACAATGAGTTGCTGTGCTTTTGGGTCCTCAACTATTCCTCCAAATTAAATAAGGTTAGCCATTGAAAAAGTTAAGAAAATGCATTCTTAAAATCATTGAATTTAGTTTGGGATAAAGCTTGTGAACATCTTTAATCCTAATACCAAAATAATAAAGTTTAAAACTTTGTTACAAATTTTTAAACAACTAATCTTTTACTCTCACATGACCAGATTTTTTTAGATTTAGATTCTTTTATCTGATATAATAATCATATAAAGAAACAGTTACTTTGATCTTTTGTAGTTAATTATATGAAAAGAATAATTAGATTAGTTATTGGTCACTATTGACTGTTAATGTACACTATATAACTCAGACTCAGAATATCATCTCACCACTAACTTTCAACTTTCAAAGGATAAAAGGAATTTGAAGCTTCAAGGTAGACAGAGACCTTTTTCTAAGGTTACCCCTCTAAATTTTGTAGGAGGGAGACGGGAACAGGGTTGGGGGCTATGCAGACTGTCTAGAAGCAGGTCCATGGGAGACAAATTTGTCCCAGAGGCTAACGATTAATCCTACACCACAATGCATGGCCAACATTGAGATCTATATCTTTTTAAGATTAAATTGTGTATTTAATAAGCTGTGCCTATAAAAATCTATGAACAGAAATCATAACCTATCAGACTAAGAAAGAGGACAAACACAGAATAAAGCGAACCCAAAACACTAGAAAGACAGAACAAAAGGGTGTATGATTTTGGATTGTGTTGTATGTATCATTCTTGTAAGATACATGAGTTTAGATCAAAAAACAAAAATTAAGATCGCCTAGGTTTTTTTGACTTGGAATATGATTGATGGGTGGCAACAACTGGTTTCCCAAAAAGGCCACAGAAGAGTCCACAGGTGGGTAGCTTAGGAGAAGGAGGGTCCTTGGTATATGGGGTTGGTCCAGCTGATTGAGTGCGCTCCATCATGCCAATGGTTCCTACGCTCTGGGACTGCCTTAGCTCTCTGGCTGCCACTCTGTCATCATTGTCTTCTTGGTTAGCCTTGGCTTGTTTCAGGTCCCTAACCCCGGAAACAAACTTGTCACCTTCACCCCACACCAATCCTGAGGAGCCTTGTCTCCTGAACGATGTTACTGACCTCTGCAGCTCAGCCATTTGTGTCTGTCTGTCTGTCTATGCAATATGGTTGAAGCCTGATTTAATCCCAGTTCGACGTTAGACTTTTTGATTGTGTAATTGATTATACATAAAAAAGAAGAAAAGAAGATAATGAAAGGAAGAAAATGATTAAGGGAATCTATTTAGGGGTTGGTGGAACAGTGAGACTAATAAAGTATTAGTGACAAGTTTAGTGCACCAATAATGGTGAAAATCTATTTCTTGATGGGGATTCCTTCTAAGAATTGGGACGTTAAAAATGACACCATTTTCAGCCTCAAGTTGGCAAATTTAACCTTTACAGCTTTGAATTAGCGATGAAAAGTGGGTAAGATTTAGCATAAAGAGTTGGGAATCGGATTACACTATTAATTTGGTGATCAAAGGAGATACAACGTGGTAAGCGCAAGACCAAACAGGAAATGGGGGAAGGATGAGCACATAGACTCGGATATCATCACCATACCCATATCTTTGCTTAATTGAATGAAATTTTGAATATAAAGTAGAACGACGTTGGCAGGGGATTACTTAATTATGACTTGGCTAATTATAATCAATCAGAATCCCTAAAAAATTGTAATAAATTAGAAAGAGTTCAAAAAAGAATGTGCTTATGCCATTAACGCTGTTATAGAGTCATAGTCATATATGCCTTATGGCCATGGCGAATAAACAAGTTGCTTTTAAAGCCTTCTGAAAAGTTAATAAATTAAATGAAATTGTTCATCAGGAAGTCCTTATAAAAAATAAAATAAAAAACCCACAGTCGTCCTTCTTTGTGGCATATATATGAGCATTGGGTATTCATAAAAAGGAAAATGTCCATTCTCTTCGGCTTTTTGCGCTTAGTTTAATTTTTGCTAGTCTTAGATCTTGTAAGTGCCTGTTTGGATTGGCGGCAGGACTACCAAAATCATGTTTGCAACGTAATTTTGGCAAAAACAACAAAATGTTGCTTCTGCCAAAATCACGTTGCAAACGTGATTTTGGGTTATCTACCGCCAATCTAAACAGGCCTTAAATGTAGTGGGTTCATGAATAGATGTCTTTTCCTTTGAAACTGTTTTCATGGATATTTTAGATGTACTTGAACTATGTCGCTAAGGGGTGCCTAGTATTGAAAGAGTTTCACCCTCTCCAATTGAGTTCAGAGTGCTCAATCCCAAACAGGCTGTTAGTGTTAGAGTTGGCTAAAGCGAGTTACTCTTTACTAGAGGGAGAAGAGGCGAGTCCTACTATAAATCCTAAAGTAAGAAGACCACGTGTAAGAGTTACATTATGGTTGACATTACTTTGATTAATATTTTTATTATTATAAATACACACAAAAAATTTTAAAAATAAAAATAAATATTTATTATTATTATTTTTTTCTCCCTATGATAAAAAAGTATACACTAATTTCTTTTAAAAATAAAAATAAAATATTAATATTTCTATTATACAATCATTTTCTCTATAAAAAAGCATAAAAATAAATAAATAAATAATCTCTTAAATTTTTCTTTCTTTTTTTCAATTTTTACCAAATTTTTAAGTAAAAAAAATTGATATTTTAATTCCTTAAACCACTTCACAATTATTTGATAGAAAATAATTGATATTAAAAAAATGAATTATAAAATAATTTTGCAAAATTTCTATTTTATTTTATTATTTATTTCTCTATAAAAAATATTTTTAAAATATTTCAATTAAATTGTAATATATTTCTTATTTTTAAGAGAGAGAAGGAAAGGTAATATAATAAACATATCAATAAAAAAAAATTTACTCTATATTTTAGTTTTAAGAGATATCTATATATATTTTAAAATAAACAAAAAATGTGTAAGAAATGTATTAACTAAAAAAGAAAAGATAATCTACTCTAAATATTATTATCTGCAACTGATCACCTCTATTAGAACACTTAATTATAATATCTATTGTGATTGCCACCATTACGCTTTGCATGATTAAGTGACATCAAATGGTTCTTATAAAATCTCAATCAGGGTTTTAAGAAAATGTTATTAGGAGTGAAGCAGAGCAAATGCTAATTTTAGCAGGGACTTTATCCCAGATGGGAATACCCTTTATTGACAGCCCGCCCAGGCCCTAGACAGCTGCATTGCTAAGTAAATGCAAAATTTTTAAAAGCCACTTCAAAAAAATCATCAATTCTCTATGGTCTGCAGTTCGGGATTTATTCCATGTTTGAATTTCATCCGCAGCCAACTGTTTTTCCTGAGAAACCATTTCATTGTAAAAATTCTGTAGTCATAAATGATTGCATCAGATGCTCGATTCCTACATTTCTCAAAATTTGTAAACCATTTGCTCTGTGAATCCAAGCTCTTTGAGTATGCCAGTAAGCTGCAGTAAATCAACAAAGAGCAATAAATTACCGAGATCCAGACGACAAAGTCACACGTAAACAGTAATACACAAACCAATTTTATACCTCTCCTTGTGTCCAGTCTTTAGCCTTTTCACCAGATATATGTTTCATCATCCCCGGGGGTCCACAAACCTGAACAAGCAGGAGAGATTGAAATTAAAGTTTGGGCATTAGTTGCAAAAATTTTGTAATAATACAGAAAATGACTTCAGCAATACCAACAAAAACAAAAACTATTCAACTCCCTAACCAGCAAACGAATAATAAACTGAAACTACATGAACAGGAACTGATATGAAAAGCAGAAATTATCCTGTGCCAAAATGATTCCAATAATCTTGAATATTGAAATACTTGGTTCTTCTTACACTAGTAATAGAGTACAAGAAACTAAAAACTCCGGGTCAATGATTCTCCTAACTCTTTAGGTAGAGATCAAGATTAGTTGCACAAGCCTTCTCAAGCTTAGGTAGCAGAATATTTGTAATGGTCCATAATTTGCCAAAGAAGGAGCTCTAAATAAGTTAATCAAGAGTTCCAACCATCTCACAATACTGATACTTGATGTTTTCTAAGCAACAAAATAGAAAGGAAAATATATTTTAATATCCTTGGAGGTTCAAATTGTTTAAATATATGAAGAACGCCAGCAATGCAAGTGCCAAATCTTAATTTGTAAGTTACAGCAGAAAGCAAAACTCACAAGGATAAGAGTATCATCACTAGGACCAGGTAAGCCTTTCTCAGCCATATCCTTTGATATGTAACCTGCACCACCTCTCCAATTCTTTGTTGGATTATCTACAGTGTAGAATATCTGTAAATATTGCCAACAAGATTACATTAATGAATGAGATTTGACTTCAGAATAAAAATAGTAACTTTGTTAACAAAACATTACCTTTAAGTTTGGATGGCTACCTGCTAGAATGTCAAGCTTCTGTTTCAGCAGGATGTCATCTGGCGAGACATTAGCATAAAGCAACGAGATCTGTATGAAAGGCCACCATAAGCTATGATTTTCTCATGTGTAGAAGATATAACAAAACAAAAACAAAAACTTCTTCATAAAATTTCCGGTTGACAATATAATTTTCCAAAAGAAGTCGGGAAAGACAGCTTGTACACATCATGTTGGAAATTGTAGGTGTCAATAAAGAGACTCATAACCTACCTGAGTTTTGTCATCAGGATTCTTCAATATAGCCTCAATTACCTGAAGCATTGGAGTAATTCCTGTGCCACCAGCAATCTGAGTGATGAAATAGAAGTAAATAAATCAAGTTCAAGTACACAAAGCTTGAAAATGAGTAAAATGAGATATTGTTACAAGTTATGTATGCATAAAATTATATTGAATTGCAACCCATTGAACAAGTGAGTGAGTAAGTAGCAACAACAGAGTCAATGTTTGGGGGATCAGTAAAGGCCCCAAACATATTCTGGGAATTTGGAACCATAGTTGTTAATGGCGCTCCAAACATGTTCAAGTTGAAAGAGTTTGAGTCAAAGTTCAGGAGAGGAGGAGAATGTTAACATCCTCATCTTTGTCATTCTTGGCAGTGGAATTTAGTGGATGATTTCCTCATAAGATAGGAGTGTTATAGTTAAAAGTCAAAACTAACTAATAAGCACAAATGCAAAAAAGTAACGTGCATTACTGAAAGTTTAACAATATATATATATATATAACCAAGAAGTTAAAAAGAAATTGGCTACTTGTTAGTTACAACTTGAGAAAAGAAAAATGAAATATATCTATATACTTATTCCTCCCATACTACTTATCAAGCAAATGCACTTCATTTCAGTTCTTTTTATAGTTTAATGAGTAGGGAAAACAAAAGAGTGACAGACATAACTTGTAGACATTATTAATTAAAGGAGATTTCTGAGCAGCATTATAGGCCTTGGTTATTTGCATAGTGGCTAAGTAGATCATATTCTTCTTTAAAGAAAAGGATTTAAAAGATAGGAGTCTCACTCAAGCTGCTACTGAGTGGATTCTGTACCATGGCATGCCACTTGAATTTTGCAATGCCATTAATGTTGCATGACACAACACTCCGGCACTGCACCACATGCTAGAGCATGCCATAAACAACTATGATTGGGACCCTCCACCAAGTTCACAAACATTCATAAAGAATATACCATTGGCTAATATAAATGGTGATAATAAACAATTCAACAATGAATCCCAGCGTTCATCATTGCCAGTGTCTGCCAGAATCTAAAGACTTACCATGCCAATATGCTTCTTCATGTTGGGAGTATATCTGAGCTTTTCAATGGGCCTGAATAAACAATGGCATTCACATAGAAAGTTAAAGTGTGAAAAGTATTCTGCATATCATTAAATGCCATTGCAAATGATATACCCTTTCACTTCAACTACATCGCCTGGTTTTAAGCTTGCAAAATGCTGACTCATTTTTCCTTCAGGGTACACCTGCAAAAATTGGAAATGCAAGTCACTCAAACAGATCTTTCAATTATCTAATATAAGAATAAAAAGATGAGAAGCGTACTGCCCCCATTTATAGTGACAAACCTTGATTAACAAATCAAAGTATCCCTTAGATTCTGGATCCGATATAGGAGTATACCTGCAGGTTGAGACAAAAATACCTTCCTAATTACACTCTATAAAATGTCAGTAGTAAGCAAGAAACTTTCAGTATCTAAAACAAGACATCTTCATTGAGAGCAAACTTCAAGTATTTCATTCCTTTGAGACTTCTACTTTCACAGCCTCCCATCCATTCCTTCAACCAAATTAGATTATTAATAATATTAAAGGCTATTTTCCTTGGTTGTGGACATGGACAAAAATCATTTATAGATTAATGGAAACAACTTATTCATAACATGCAAATGCATCCAACCTCAAAAAGAAAAGAAAGGGGAAAAAAGTCATCCATCAATATAATAAAGCATAGTGTGACTTTGTTTATTTTCTAGTTTGATGCTTGCTGATTGTGCCGAGGCTAACTTTCCCTGAAGAACTTCATAGGATGTTTGAACATTGTCATCTTACCCCCCTGCCCCCCAAAAAAAAATTAAAGAAAATGCTAAGAGTGACTTCATATTTCTATTATCCGAAGCCAGTATGAGGTAAATTAGCTTTGTCATGCTCCTAGAAGATAGTGGAAAGAGATGCAGTAAAAGGGTGAGAAAACTGCACAGTTCACACAATGTGATTTACAGCATAACATTCAAAAGAAAAAAAAATCTTTCCAAGAAAGATTTCCGTGAAATCAGAAAAGTCACTCAATTGAAATGGCACAAAAAGGGGGGGAATAAATTTAAAAACAAAAATATAAATCTCATTCTACTTAATTTATCTACTCGCAAAACAAAGAAATGAATCAAAGAAACTGTAAGCAAGAAACAACAAATGCAGCTGCTTTATCAGGAAAACATAAAATCTCATTCTACTTAATTTATTTACTTGCAAAATAAAATTTCTTCAGCCAATAACAGTAGTACTATCAATGGAATCTGTCTGAATGGATAACATTGACATCCATCAATCATCAGCAACAATGCCAGGGATAAAAGAACTTTGCCAGGCATTTTGAATAAGGAAGTAAGTGACATGCTTAATGAATCATTTTGAGGTTATCAATGACAGCAAAATAAGTTAATTGAAAAAAACAAATGAAATCTAAAATGTAAGAATCCAAAATTAAACGATCATGTATCAGAACCACAAGAATAAAAATGACTAAGTGCTCATTGTCAACAGGAAAACTTACGGACGAACGACATATTTTGGTTTTCCTTCAGCATCTAGTCCCAGTGGAGCCCTGCAGTTTCAGGAATGATTTGAGGCCACATCATAGTGAAAAACCATTTAAAATTATACAGTACCAATAGCTAAACCATCTGGGTTATGAACAGTATCTTAAACCTTGTAAGAATGCAAGAAGCAACATCCAAACCCAACTTCTTAGTGGGATCAAATGAAAACCTGAAATACAGAGAAGAGAGATATGGTTATGCTAATAGATAAAGTAGAGCATAGGATCACACCAAGTGTAGCATTTGACTACATGAAAATAAGATAATTATTAAAAATATTTACGCTCAATTCACTATTTATAGTATGCACTTGATAAAAAAGAAAATTGGCATAAAATTGATGGATTCAAATCATATCCGATTTGATCTCTAAAATAGAAATGTATACTTAAATTGTAGACCTTGTGGTGCATAATATGACAAACATTTCCAGTTCTCCTGATATGTTTCTACAGAATAATTGAGGAACAACTAAAGTAACAAAAATTTACAGAACGTATGTAAACCAAAGCTTCATTATTAACAGATTGAGGAATACAAGAAAACTATTTACATGATAAATTTTTTAATCAGATAATATAATTTAGTCTTAAGATCACAGGGTTTGCAAGGATCGTTCATACTGAAATGTTTTGCCCAATTGCTTCTCTCATGGAAAAGCTGATTAATCCCAGAAAGACTGAACATTAATTCAAGATGTAAATGATGGATATAGCATGGTCACTACACTAAAAAACTGCTAATTGGAGCATCACCTCAGTTCCAACAAGAACCAGATACCTGTAATTTTTTTTAATCTCACTTTTATAAATCACATTAGATAGAAATCTCACTTTCATAAAAATCATATTGGAAGCTAGGAGGCACAGTTCACTTCATGTGGGTGCATCACATGACTATTTTGTTGAAAAATGAGTGACATGAGTCAACAAAGTCAGAGGAGAAAACAAAAGAAAAGCAGAAGCATCACGCATTACTGGGAAAGTGATTAATACATTTAACATGATATATTGAGCTGTTTTAGAAATATGCAAATCCATGATTTTTCCTATAGGATATACCTGAATAACTGAGAATTGTGACTAACCCTGGCAGTGTCTTGCAACTTAAATTCGATCCATTTATCTGGAACAAGTGCTGAAAATACAACAAAAAAGTTCTCAATCGCACTTGGAGTAGATGAAACTCAACTATAATGCAAGATACAAACCAAGAACAATTTCAGTAAAAGAGAAATATCACAATATTTGATCTGGAAAGTACAATCCAACAACTTCACTGCAACTTTCTTAAACAGTTCTCAAATTGTTTCTTGCATTCTTTACTTAGTACTCTAACCATAAACACATGAATCATGATAACTAACAAGTAATAACAATAAGGATAGTCACAAACAATGATGTTCATGCGGGCAGGTGATTGTGTGATTTATGCCCACGCAGGGAGGACTAGGATACTCACCATTATTTTGACTTTGCTCTTCTTTTATCTGTTCCAAATGAACCTGCAAATGGACAGCATTTGAGTACTCTGGTCAGGACAACAACGAACTAATACAGGTACAAACAATTCAAATAAAATATTATAAACAAAGTACAGTTATTTCAAATTAGAAGCAAATTTAAGATTGAAAAAAAAAAAACCCCTTAAACACAGAAGTTATTCACAATGCATTTGAACCAAATATAAGTATACATTAACCATTACTTTTAGACAACATTGTTCCAAATAATCAAATTCGCCTCATTACCAGGAATGTCTAAATCCTTAAAACAATATCCATATGACCCGCATATATAGAATGAATATAAATTCGTCTTAGAATCATATAGAACATTTTATACTTCTCTCATTCTTATATTTTTTTTCTATTTACCTTGGTTTCTTTCTTCCCATTTTTCCTTCGGGGGACATAATAACTTTCATCGATCGAATGATCAGCGACACGGTATCAGACCAACAAACAGCTTCAGATATTATAAGCTCTCTTTCAAGCCGCCAATAACCCAAAATATAAACACAAAAATAAGCAAGTACCATTGGACCCATATAAAATAACTCAAACAACAAGAGTGACAAATTAAGCAGCATAATATTTCACAGTGCATAGAAAGCAATTTCTACACATCGCATTAGCGATCAAATGATGAAAAAAAAAGGGAGAAAAGCCAAATTGAAATTATCATAAGAAATTACCAGGTTGGGTGAGGAAAAGTAGTATAAGTAGGAGAGTCCACCGGAAATCGCAGCAATTGCACCAAATGGCACCCGGAAATTACTGTGACTGGAGCTGGAATGGCCACCGAAGGCATTTGTGTATGCAATAGGAGTGGCTCTTGCCAGCCTCCGGAAGAAAGTCGCCATTTTCAGTGTAGCTAAGACAAGGACCAAGTCCAAAGGGTGCGATCGCAATGAAATAAGGGTTCAAGCTCAAGAATCTAACTTCACTAGGGTCAATGACTCTCAGTAGGGAGGGCCTCCTCTTTCCTGGGGTGGGTTTTGGGTAATGTTACCCTGTGCGTTGGATCACATGCGCGGGTGCGAATTATTGGGCCACCGGATAAGTATCTGCCATTTCATAGGATGGAACTCATGGAGATCAACGGCAATGAGGGGTTTTTTTTGTTTTGTTTCCTTTACCCCTTATCTACCTATAGCTTGTAAAATACGGTGAAAAATATATCCAAATTCAGGTTCTCTTCATAATTTAAAACTGAAAAGTAAAATAATAAAAAATATTATTTAAATAAGGTTTCTCATGTATTTGTGTTAAAATTTCACATTAAACATATGAATTTTTTTTAAGAGTCAATGATAAAATATTAATTTGTTAAAAGTATTCAAATATATTATTATTATTATAAAATTTGATAACAAATACTACAATCAAATTTTGTCTAAATTAATTTATTAACTTGTACAATTAAAGCAGTGTTATAAGTTGCCAATAATTTATTCATATTTCAACTATTTTATGTGGAAAAAATACCGGAGAAGAGATAAAATAATACTTCAAATTTTCATTGTATTTAAAAAAAAACTACCGAAATTTATAAATAAATCTTAGACAGTTAAGAATCCTGAACAAACAGAGATTAAGTAACTATAAAATAAGAAACTAGATAAATCTTAATAGAAGCCAAAAACATAGGCAAAAAACATAGAAAACCAAAAAAATAAGAAATAAAATAAATCCTAATAAAACAGAATAAAATAAATAAATAAATAAATGAGATATCTTGGATTGCATGAGCTGACTTGACTTATTTTTCAACACTCCCCCTCAAGCTAGATTGTAAATATCAAACAAACCCAACTTATAAGTCATTCTTTCAAATATGGGCCTTGATAGAGCTTTTGTGAGAACATTCGCTGTTTGATCTCTTGAGACAACATAAGAAATGCAAATAGTTTCATCTTCAATTTTTTTTTTTATGAAATGACGATTAACTTCTACGTGCTTTGTTCTGTCATGATGAACTGGATTATGAGTAATACTAATGACTGCTTTATTATCACAATACAATTTCATAGGTTCTTCCATTTTAATCTTAAGTTCTTTCAGAAGAAGTCTTAACCAAATGAGTTCACTAACTCCATTAGCTAAAGATCTGAATTCTGCTTCAGCACTACTTCTAGCCACTATATTCTGCTTCTTACTCCTCCAAGTCACAAGATTTTCCCATACATAAGAGCAATAACCTGATGTAAACATTCTATCTGTTACTGATCCTGCCCAGTCAGCATCAGAATATACTTCAATATCCGTGATTGTCCTTTCTTAAAAAATAACCCCTTTCCTGGGCATCCTTTAAGATACTTCAAAATTCTGATGACAGCATTCAAGTGTTCTTCATGTGGATCATGCATAAACTGACTCACAAAACTAACAGTATATACTATATCAGGTCTAGTATGAACTAAATAGATAAGCTTACCAACTAGTCTTTGATATCTACCCTTATCCATTGAAGTGCTGGTCTTCTACTCTTCAAGTTTAATACTTGGATCAGTAGGAGTATCAACTAACTTGCACCTAAGTAGTCCAGTTTCTTGTAATAAGTCAATGGTATATTTTCTTTGAGAGATAGAGATTTTAGATTTATTCTTAACAATCTCCATTCTCAAAAAATATCTGAGCATACACAAATCCTTGACTTCAAATTCCTTAGCCAATTTCTCCTTTAAGGATATTATCTCCGTAACATCATCACCTGTCACAATAATATCATCAACATAAATAATCAGAATAGTGGTCATATCACCTTTATGTTTAAAGAAGAGTGTATGATCAGAATGAGTTTGTTTATATCCAATTTGAATGATAGCTCTGGTAAACCTCTCAAACTATGCTCTAGGTGATTGTTTCAGACCATAAAGAGATTTTTTCAACTTACAAACTTATCCTTCTTGACTTGGACTCTTGAAACCAGTTGGTAATTCCATATAAACTTCTTCTGTCAAATCCCCATTAAGAAAGGCATTTTTTATATCTAGCTGATGAAGAGGCCAATCAAGTAGGGGTGAGCATAGGTCGGGTCGGGTCGGATTTAAGTATAAATTTCACTCAACCGTACAATCATCGGGTTGTAAAAATCCAATCCGAACCTGCTTGCAATCTCATGTAATCCGAAAATTTTGAGTTTGATCGAATTCTTCGAATTTCGGTCGGGTCACGGGTCACCCGCAATTTGGGTGGTTCAGAGCCAATGCATCAACAAATCTAGAAAAGATCTGAAAAAGATAGTAAATGAATCAATAGATCTGGAGAAGAAAGTAAATGCATCAACAAATTTGAAAAATCAAAATAAGGATACCAACAAAATGAACAAATCTTATAAAGCAAAGCAAAAATCTCAATGCTCTATTGTGGGACATGAAGAATTAGCCAAGATGAACACCATGCGGCCATAGATCGTAAACCGGGCAACAGATCATGAATGCCCAGAAAGATAACGAAACAGAACATCTTCGCTAGAGAAGAAAACATGAAGAACACCGAGAGTGAGAGATTAGGGTTTGCGTGAGAGTTGCAGCGAGAGACAAGGGCCAAGGGAATGAGAGATGACATTCTTGCCTTGCCGCGAAGTTGAGAGTATGACCAAAGGTTGTGCGAAGTTGAGAGAGGGGGAAAGATGGGGTTGGTGCCGCGAGAAGCTGAGAGGCACGGAAAGCTAGGAAAAGAGGAATGAGACGTATTAGGGTTTAGTGTGTTTATATAGAAAGGAGAAAACGACGTTGTTTAATATTTTTCTTGTTAAAAAAAATATTAAACTGAACGTAGCTAGTGGGATTCGAACCCAAGCATCCAACATCAAAGCAATCCGACTTCACCACTCGGACACACCTACCGCAAGTATACTTAAGCCAAGCTTTTTATATATATTATCGGTCGGGTCGGTTACATTCTAGTTAAATATTCCAAATCCAATCCGAACCGTTAAATCCGAATTTTTTTAAAAAATTCACCCAATTAAATCCACCAACCCGATTTAATCTATCCGATGTACTCATTTTCACTCAGGTTCAAACGGGTTATAATGGGTTGGGTGGGTTATGCACACCCCTACAATCAAGATTAACAGCTATGGAAATAAGAACACGAATAGTATTAAGTTTAGCAACTGGAGCAAAAGTCTCTTGATAATCAATTCCATAAGTTTGAGTAAAACCTCTTGCCACTAAATGTGATTTATACCTTTCAATCTCACCATTGGATTTGTATTTTACAGTAAACACCCACTTGCAGCCTACAAGTGTAGCATCTTTTGGTTTTTTCACAACCTCCCATGTCTCATTTTTCTTTAGAGTTTGCATTTCTTCTTTTATGGCTTCCCTCCATTCTGGTTTAGTAAGAGCTTCTTCAATGCTCTTTAGAATTTAAGTTTCTTCTAATCTAGATACAAAGGCCTTCATGGAACCAGATAAATGACCAAACTAAACATAGTTAGCTATAGAATGTTGAGTACAAGTACGGGTTCATTTTCTCAAAGCAATAGGTAAGTAATATGAGTCTTCCAAAAAACCAGAATTAATATCATTACCTGAGTTTGAATCGGATTCATGGCAGCTTTCAGGAGCATTGGGGGCTGGTTGATGTTTCCTTCGGGTATACACACGCAGGTCAGGCTTAGGCAGATTTTTCTAGAACTGGACATCACTGTTTTGATCACTGGTTTGGATTTCTGGGCTGTTGTCAGGGCTGTCAACTGGGTTACTGGTTTCAGGGCTGCTGTTTTCTGTTTTTTTAGATAAAAAATCCAAGTTTGTGTGATCTTTTGGATAGTCTTTTGTTTGTTAAGCATGTTGAATTAAACCAGAGATTGATAAGCTGTTATTTTGGTCAAGAATAGGAGAGATATTGTCCAGAAAATTGCCTTTATTGTTTTCCTCCCCCTGAAGGAAATTTTTTGAAAAGTAGGGTGTGTTTTCAAAAAAGGTAAGATCCATAGTCATCAAAAATTTTCTTTTTTCAGGGATATAACACTTGTATCCTTTTTGATTTGCTGCATATCCGAAGAATATGCATTTTTGTGATTTGGGATAAAGTTTATTGTGGTTTGCTTCATGATTGTGGGTAAAGGCTGTGCACCCAAATATATTTAAGGGAAGAGTATTGATAGCTCGATTTTTTGAGAAAAATTTGAAAAAAGTGTCTAAGGGTGTTTGAAATTGTAGTACACTTGTAGGCATTCTATTTATTAGATAGCATGCAGTGAGAATGACATCTCTCCAATATAGTTTTAGTGTATTCATGGATATCATAATGGATCTAACTATTTTTAAAATATGTCTATTTTTTCTCTCAACAATCCCATTTTGTTGGGGAGTGTAAACACAAGTGCTTTGATGTATAATTCTATTCTCTTCAAGGTAGTTGCCTAAGGTTTGGTTGAACTATTCCTTTCCATTATCTGTGTGCAAAGATTTGTATGTTTGTGGAAAATTGAATTTTTACCATATTATGAAAGCTTTTGAAAATTTTTTTTTACCTCGAATTTATCTCTAAGTAAATATAGTCAACAAACTCTTGTGTGATCATCAATGGAGGTGATAAACCATGGTTTAAAATAAAGATTGTTAGATCGTGATGGTCCCCAAATGTCACTATGAACCATAGCAAAAGGTTTAGATGCTTTATATAGCTTAGATTTATATATGGATCTTTGATGTTTGGCCAATTGACACGTTTCACATTGAAAGTTGTCATCTTTATTGAATAAAGAAGGAAACAAATGTCTTAAATATGCAAAATTAGGATGGCCTAACCTAAGATGTCATAACATAACTTGACTTGATTTTGAGGAATTTGAATTTGTGGTTAAAACTTGTTTATCATCATCCAAACTAAAGTAGTACAGCCATTCATGCTCCCTAACACTGCCAATCCTCCTCCCCAAACTCTTGTCCTGAAAAATACAACTTTCTTGTGAGAAAAACACATTGCAATTATAATCCTTTATAATCTTGCTAACTGATAAAAGATTGCAAGTCAAAGTGGGAACATAAAGTACAGATTTTAGGGTGAGATTTGAACTAATCCGAATTGTTCCTATTCCAGCAATTGGGGATAAAGAACCATCAGCAATTCTCACTGTCGTAGAGCTGGAATAAGGAGTATAGGTAGTAAATAAATGATGATTACCTGTGATGTGATCTGATGCCCCATAATCAATGACCCAAGGTTCAATTTTTGTGTTGGTGCAGTGAAAAACTGTAGAAAATTTACTTTGCTGGGCAACAAGAGAGATACCAGTATTTTTCTCTGGATTAAGCAATTTATACAGCTTGTCCAGCTGTTTATGGTTGAGATTGAGGCCTCTCAAATTTTCACTCCCCTTCTGCACACTCTGGATAACATTGTGATAGGACTTATTGTCTCTAAGTTGTTGTCCTTGTTGTTTTTCACGATTTTGATTACTCTATGGCTTCCCATGTAACTTTCAACAAGTCTCCCTAGTATGATTGGTTCTCAGGCAGTAGTCACACCAGAGATTTCCACGTTTTCCACACCTATCCTCTCCCTTTCGGTTTTGTTCATAACTTTTGGATACCAGGGCAGCAGCATCTACTTGACTGGTACCTAAGTATTCACCCAGCATCAATTTTCTTCTACTTTCTTCCCTCTTCAATCCGTGGCATTGAGCGAATTCCTAGGATTCTTCCCTTAACCTCATCCAACTCTTTATTCAACCCAGTAAGAAAGTCATAGGTGCAGGTTTTTTCAATCAAATTGATGTACTTGTCTTGGCATTTATCACACCAATCATTGGGCTCAAATAAGTCTAATTCTTACCAAAGCTTGGTGAGAGTAGTGAAATAATCTGTGACACTCAAGTTTTCTTGTTTAAGGTCTCTAGCCTTATCTCTCAATTCACACAATTGTGCTGAGTTTTCTAGATCAGAATAAGCAATCTTCACCTTATCCCAGATATCTTTGATTGTTGGGTAGATGAGATAAAGAGCTCCAATATTCTCTTCCATGGAATTAATGAGCCATGACATAACAAGAGCATTTTGGGTATCCCAACTATAATATTATGGGTCTGTGAGTGCTGGTTTCGGAATGGTCCCTTCTAGGAACCCAATCTTTCCCTTTCCAGGGATAATCATTTGGACCGATCTGGACCATTGCAAGAAATTCTTTCCGTTGAGCTTGCAGGAGGTTATTGGGTGAGAGAAAGTATCGATGGAGGTAGTAGAATAGTTTGAAGGAGTTAGGTTGATTGTAAGGCTTTGGGCAGCGGAAGACTCTTCCTGTCCGTCCTTACTCAACCCTATAAGCGCCTGCCTATAGCTGGCCATTATCTCCTCTCAACGACGCGCCTCTGATACCATGTGGAGAAAACGCCGGAGAAGAGATAAAATGATACGTTAAGTTTTCATTGTATTCAAAAGAGGGAAACTACCGGGATTTATAAATAAATCCTGGACAGCTAGGAATCCCGAACAAACAGGGATTAGGTAACCGTAAAATAAGAAACTAGATAAATCTTAATAGAAGCTGGAAACATAGGCCAAAAGAAAATAGGAAACCAAACAAATAGAAAATAAGATAAATCCTAATAAAATAGAATATAAATAAATAAATAAATGAGATATCTTGGATTGCATGAGCTGACTTGACTTATTCTTCAACGTTTTATTATTTTAATTTTTCAAAAAGATAAAAATTACACCAAAACTAAGAAATTCATTAACTTAATGACAAGAAATATGATATGATAATTCTCATCCTGCACCTGAAACTTTCATGGGCACTGGGCAACCATTCACAGGTGGGATGGCCTAAACAAAAGGGGCTTACTGATATGTCCTCACAAAATACTAAATCACAACCCTTCAGAAAGAGGGTCCAATGCCTACTGGCTTGTAAGAAATCCAATGAAAAAAAAAAGTTGGAATTTCATATGGTAAAGTTCACTCACACCTATTTTATTACATTTAAATAATATATCTAAGAATTTCTGACAGCCTCATGATGTAGGCCTTATAAGTAAGGTAGAAGCAGATTGCCAGACTACCAGTAGCTTCCTGATAACATGACATTAAGATTAGTTGCAAGGTAGACCATGACAAGAAACTTAGTAATATAATGTGATAACTGGTAATATAGAACAAGAGAAAACAGTAAAGAAGAATGCAAAATCTTTACGACAAATTAATAAGAAACTGTAACACTAGTAAGCTAAGCCTCGAGTCAGAGGCTGCCTTGAAATGAATTTCAGTCACTTCTACAAATTTGACATAGAAGCACTAGGGTTTTTTCAATGGCAATTAACACCATTAACTATATCTTGGAACGCCCAAGCGGAGATAAGGTGATGGGCTATTGCATAGGGTCCAGGTACAAAAATTGAAGCAAGTTCACCACTTTCCACGTTAAAATCTGCAGTTAAGCTGTGACTTTTTTCCACTCCCTTGCACATTTGTTCTACCTTCGTTGCTGCAGTTCTTTGGGCTTTCTTGTACTCGGCAATTATCAAAGCTTTTCTTATAGTTTCTCTACTGTACCACTGAGCATCTAGACAAGCACGTCACAGCATCATTTTCACAGATCCAGTAAACAAAAGCAAAGGAAATGAGGGGGGAACGGGAATGGAAGCATATGCTTTTCAGATGCTAAACAATAGCGTAATTGCACTTCACATTAAAATATGCTGTCAAAGTAACAGAGGAGGGCTCCATAAATAGGAAAGCAAATCAAAGTTCAAGGGAACAAAATTGAACTTAAATTTTTTTTTCTGTAGTTCACCCCTTATTTTCTATCCTCCCGGCATATATTCCTGCAAAACTTTTAGGAGTTCCGATTTCTACCACAGAAATCAAAATTTTAATATGATTTCTGAAGAAGTCGATACTGAACATTTGTTGAAGTCATAATTCTCAATTTTCTTTTCTTTTCCTCTTCAGTAAAAGAATAAGTATTATCAGAGAGAAAAGAGGAGAGATACAACTAGGGGGAAGGGGAGGGAGAGGGGGCTAATAGATAGACGCAGTCAATATACCTTCTAACTCTTTCTTGTCCACATTTATTTCCAGAGATTTTGCATATGCAAAGAACCCAACCATCAGCTGGCATGGCATGCTATTTGGTCCAACTAGGAACAAAGCCAATAGGGAAGACATTATTAACAGACAAAAATATGAAGAAATATGATTTAACAATCTGATAAAGAAAAATACAAACAAGAATATGTCAAGTTATTGTTCTATCAGATTATGTTAACCTATACTTAACTGCTTCTAAACATACGATACCATTTTCATACAGACTCCAACATCTTCAAGAAATTGAATCTGTTTAGACATTTTAGTTACTACAATTAACTAATAAGTATGAACATTCATCCAACCACCACTGAACTACAAGTTATTGGGCTTGCACGGTATATTATGAATTTATGATGAACGAAAGAGTAGCCCCATGACAGAAGCTAACATGATAAAAACATGTAAAGTTGGAGAAAAGAATTTATGCACACTCTCCAATAGACGCGTGTGAAAGCAAAATTAAGCAAGGAGAGAGAGAGAGAGATCGAATCAAAATTCTGCTGTTTTAGATGAGATGAGCTACAAGAAATTAAAGGATTATACAAGTAAAACATCAACAAAGACATGCTAAGAAATCTGAATGAACACAAAACGCAGTACCAATTTTTTTGTTAGATGGCGAGAAACCCAGAATATAAAATAATGGAGAAATACGGCCATACAAGCTTGGGGCTAAATTAACTTGAAGACATGTGACATAAGATATACCAGGCCATGGCTGAGAACTGTGATATACAACTTCTCCCACTTCAATGCCTGTCTCTTCCCATGTTTCTCTTCTCACAGCCTCCTCTAAGCTTTCTCCTGGCTAAATGCACCAAGAGGATACAAGCTGATAGAATTTTCAAATATGAAAAAGGATTAAACTATTAAAAAAAAGAGAGGAAATTATCCATGCATGAAATGGATCCTCAAGCCAATGAAACCTGGTTTTAGTGGCATCTCTTTTCCCTTATAAGGAGAAGGTTGAACTTTCCACAGTTCAGAAACTAATTAGTATTTATGTCGATCTGCACCCACAATGTTACCAATCCAAAAAGAAAAGAAATTCAATAATTTCACACTATTTAGATGGGAGTTGTATAGGATCCCAAACAGGGAACTGTCATTTAATAAAAAGATATATTTTGGTCATTAAGGATGCCATTTACTCTTGTTGTACAGAATGCCAATGGTTTTCCCCTCTATTTAGTTAGTTAAATATTTACTAATGGGAATAAGCTACGTTGTTTAATGTTCTAAATTATAATAGGAGAATTTTTGAGTCCCTACAAAATGACTAAGTCTAAAAGTTGGCGAAGACATCCACCTCTATGAAACCTGCTAAGCAGCTCCACATTCTTGGTACAAAACTTGATTTTCTACCCAAAAGGACACAGTCATTCTTTCGATCTATGACTAACATAATGACCACCTGCATAAGATCACATGACCAGGGAAATCAGCAAAACACTTGACTATCTATTGATCAATCAACACTTAGAATAGAAGATAGCAGACTGGGTCAACACGTGGATATATCCTCTTTCTGCATGATTCGTTTGAACATTGCTTTCGCCTCCCAGCTTCTATAGTGACTGTTTTCTCTCCACAATGTCCACAAAATCGTGATATATTATGCCATTCTAACAGTGCCCTGGCCTGGCCAAAACCAGTAATTAAAAAGATCCGTTCACTTTTTTTGTCATTGAGTAAGTATGAAAAAAAGACGACAAACTAAGAAAACTATATAATTGCAGGCAGCTTTTATAATGCGTAATGTAATATTAATATATAACACCAAGAATTCTGAGAAATCCACAAAATGATTACAACCTCTAACAAAGACTGTTTGGATTTATCAGAGAGATACAATCACCGTTGATTTACTAAAGTTATGCTAAAAAAATAAATGAAACAGTAAAACAAAAAACAGGGCAAGAAATATAATTGGAAACTGCTTCCCTTGCTTGTAAACTGAAATAACTCGACAAAAGGAGCGGCTTAGCAGGTGTCAGAAATTAAAACTCAGAAGTCAGGACTAACTCAGTTCATTCATAATACACATGACGATATGTTTGGCAGAGCAGAAGGCGAACGCACTTAAATTTCTACAAAGGCTAAGGGTGGCTATTATGGTAAACTTGAAAAGAGAAACTTATCATACACCGAGCTATTGTGAAAAAACAATTTCTTCACTGATTAATAGTCAGAAGACTAATATAGGTATAGAAGATGGACAAATCATGCATTGAATTTTGAACAGATGAAGACACAGAAATAAATGGTAAGAGGAGAGAGAAAAAAGAGACACGGCAATTATGGCTAAAACTCAGGTTGTCAATTTCTCCCTGGGCAACTTACGCCGCGGACCACAATGAACAACAAGCATAACTTACATGACCAGCAATGGCCAAGTTGCCCATCGCTTGCAAGTCCGCCCAATCGGTAGCCACCATGAGCGATCGCAGCTCCACAAAACAGAAGTGCCTGCCTAGCTCAGGCACCAAGCTATGCTCAGAAGAAACGTCAATTGCCCAGTAAACAATGTCTTTCTCTAAACACGAACCCAAATAAACCAACAAGTCTCCTCTCAATTGTGCACCAGATTTTTCAAAGAGCCCTTTGAGATCATCTAAACTGATCCAACCCAGATGCCAAATCGGCAGGGAATCACTGGACCCAGCTGTCGAAGAGGCTAAGGGCCTCCCATTTCTGAAAGGCAACACCTTGAAATTTGGTGTGGATGAAGGATGGGTGTTCACCGAAAGTCGGGTTTTCAGGGCTTCAAGAGCTCCTGTGGGTGAAAATGGATCACCTAGTTTCGGGGATTCGGATATTAGTGGATTGCCAGCGAAGGCATGAGGCTGCAAGTTCATGTACATGGGAGTAAGGGAAGCCTTATATGGTGAAAAAGCTCTTGACAGAGTTGTTTGAACTTGAAGTGAGACTTTATTAGACACAGAGATAGTGGAGGAAATTGTCGAGGAAGAAGAAAAGGGGAGGAGCTCAACCATCATCTTCCATTGGGCCATGCAGGGGAAGGACGAAGAAAGTAAGGGGAGTGGTCACTGAAGGGTGAATAGGCCTACAGTAATGACAACCGTTCCGATTTAGAACTTCGTGTTTGGGGCCGACAAATCTCTTTATTGTCTTTCTTTTTCTGAATTTTTTTATTATTATTTAGATTCAATATTTAATTTAACAAACCTTTTTTGACGCCTTATAAGGAAGTGAGTGGAAGATAATTTTTTTGCTTCATCTTAAAAATATATCTCTTGATTATATTACTGTACGCAATAATGATTTTAATGAAATGAGTTTCTATGAACGCCCTTCTTTTATTGAAAAGAATCTTCGCATTTTATTATCTATAGTGCTAGATGGACTACCAATGATAAAAGAACAAAATTTAGATAATCACATTTTCATTTATAAATAGCAATGGAATATAATATGACCTTTTCATGGGCTGGATTTGGGTTCAGAATTTGTAGACTGTTGAACCCAACCCAAAACCCCACAAAAAACAAAAACCTTCCTCATAAATCGATCAGATGTAATACTAACAATGGAACATCTTACATAGAAAACTATAACTCATGAGAGAACTTAACAAAGAGTGAAAGAAATTAGTAAAAGAAAAGAAGAAACAAATAAACCTATGAAATAAATTATCACCAAGCATCAGTGACCCCATAATATCAAAATTTTATAAAATCCAATTTCCTAATCCAACTTGTAGGTGTTTTCAAGTAACGAGCTTGGACTCAAACTCAGCTATCCACCTTCCTTGGCAGTGGTAAATCATCAAGCCAATCAGCATAAATTCGACTGATCTTCTTGGGTCCTTTCCACTTGAGCAAATTCTTCTTTCCCTGTTCCTCTTCATTTGAATCGGGTAGACTTGCAGTGTTGGTAGGAGATGCAACATTCACAGGAACCGATGGAGCTCTTATTGGAACTGCAAAAGAGCCAGTAGCTTCTGCTTCAATGCGCCCAACAACAGGCATTTGTAAGTCTGATTTGAAGTAAAGCAATGTTAGAAGTCAGGAGAAGAGATATTGGCTACCAAACAACTTCACTATAGTTGTTATACGTTTTAAAAATAAGAAAACATCATGCAATAGCTCAGACAAGCTTTCTTATTTGAAAACACATGCATTTTCAGAGCCAGAGATAAGATAAAGATAATATAATATTTGATAATTTAGAATCATGCTCAAAGATAATGTCTGAGTCATATGAAGTCTACGAAAAACAAATGCTCTCAAGCAGAAAATGAAAAAAGCTCTGCGGAATTATATTAGTTAGTGCCTTAGAATACCATAGATATAGGTCCAAGTTCAGACAAATAAAGTCCATCAGAGTAATAGTACATCAATTTATGAGCACGGAATAGGGTGAAATCACAACTACAATTCAGCCTAAGAACATGACTCCACGACAAAATTTGAAGTGTCTAGGGTACAGTGTTGGACATGAATGAGAACTGTCAGCTCTTCATAGAATTTAGTAATATGATCTACCTCACAGAAATAGAAACCTCTAACATCAAAAGCAATGAATTTTATGGAGGCAGGGCAGAGAGAGAGAGAGAAGATTTTGTTACATACACTAACCATTATTGAAAATATCATAAAACACAACGGAAGGATACACATTCATACACATAATTCGGTATCCTGTTTGTCCACATATCAGTGTCTAATGAAAGTAACTGCACTCACATATCATGGGTTAACAAATATGACTATAAGCAAAAAAAATTTCTATCCAAAGATGTCAATATCTTTACAAAAAAAAAAAATGTAAAGAAAACAAGGGAGGAATCAGCCTGGACAAAGTGACATTCAGATTACTATACCACTTACCTGCTTGCCCATGGGCAAAGTGACATTTATCCCCGAAGGGGCATTGGCCTGTTGTCTCCCACTTGATACATAACTTGGTCTTCCAATACGTGGACTTCACATTTGCCTTCAAAACATCTAGGCCTGTGTTCACAGCCTTATTACTGTCTGAATTGTTAGAGCCATTCAAGTGAGAATTTGGCGACCCATTAGCTACGAGACTTATTGCTGAGCTCTCCCTGCACCTCCCTGAATCATCCCTGAATTTGGACGGGTCTTCATGAAGAAAATTACACCTCTCGCCATAAGGGCATTCCTCGCCATTGTAATACTTCTTGCATAGCTTCATCTTGTGTATTATTTTTTGGTCATCGTCCCAATTTCCAGATGACCTTTCTTCATCACGCAAGCCAACAAGTTCCTGCCAATTTGGAGGTGGCTGCCTCATATCGTCAATGCCATGTGCAAAGTTGCAATTCTCACCGTTCCTGCACGTACCCAATTTGAATTTCGCACACATGCGAGTCTTGAAGAAAAGATGGCTCGTTCCTCTGTTGGCTGAATGATTTGGTGGATGCATCCTGGGATTCATGGGCGGAAATGGCAAGGCATTGTACTGGTTGCTCTCAGAAGTTCTGGGCCTCTTGAACGAAGGAGGCTGATCAAATGTTGGATGCGGATCGAATAGTTCGTTGTTAATTGGAAATTCAGGCCAGCCACCATTGGCATCGTCATCTACTGCAAAAAGCGGCGGCGATAGCATGAAGGCGGCAGCGGGATGATCAGAAAAACTCATGGTAAAAATTTCACAGAAGAAATTAATCCAATCCTATCAAATATATAAAGCGGAAAAAACAAATTTCTCTGATCAATCAGATAAAAAATTGTATTGAATTTTTAGAATCAACTGTGGTTCACACAACCCCTGCACAGAACGGATGTCAGATAATAGCAGAAGAACCCGTGACGTTCAACTGATTCAATAATTTTAACAAGTTCAAGAAATTGGTATTGATTTAAATGGAATGAATGATAAAATATAAGGTAATAAGCAAAAACCGAGGCAGAGGAAGAACAGTCAAATCAAAGAGTTAAAAGATTAACAGGAAAACCCAGACGATTATCCTCGGAATGAAATTGGACTAAAGAATCAAAAGGGCGTGAGGAAAGTTGGAAAATTTCAGGTATTGATCACCAGTCCAAAGGCTCCAAACTGTATTCTCTCATAGAAAAATAAAGAAAAAAAGAAAAAAGAATGTTGGGAGGCAATATCAAAGGTTTAAGAGTTCTATAGAGAAGCAGTCAAAACCCTAGCCGCCTATCACAAAACCAAGATTAAAGAAAGGAAAGAAACTGTCAATCCGAGTGATGAGTCCCACAAGCAAAAAGCAGTTCAAAGTTCCAAAATCTGAAGCCTTTGATCTCGGAAGGATTTTGCAATCAAATTAAATTCCCTAATTATAGTTAATATTAGCAATTTTATAATTCAGACACTGTAAAATTCAGCATTACGCGTTACTTGCTGAGAAATTAATATAACCCATTCACATGTTATACGTGTGTCAATAATCCTATAAAATTAATAAATTCCTTTTTTTATTTATTAATTCCATTAAAGTATGAATATTAATCTCTCCAATTGTGAAGATAAAATTCGGACTCAGGAGCATATTTGTCTTATTTTATGCTTATTATATATATATATATATATATATATATATATATATATATATATATATATATATATATATATATATATGTATTGGTTAATGATCCCGGATAATTTGCCCCAAATTAAGGCTTATTTGGAATTTAAATTGAAATATATTTAATTATGGGTCGAGTTTGGCTTTATTTGAGTTGGATTTTTGCCAGGAAAAAACAAGTGTGATCTGATTTATTTTATATTTTTAATATTTGGACCCAAATTTGAAATAACATTTTTTTATTTAAATTAATTTTCAAATTAAAAAAGTAACACATTCTAAAATAATACCCACTTTTTAAGTTTTAAACATCAAAACATTTTAAAAACTATATGATTATATATTTTTTACACTAAAAAGATTAATTTTAATATATCTAATAAATTTTTTTTTTGAACAAAAATGCATCTTTGGGCTCATCTCTTTTTACAACAAAATCTTTTTCACAAAAAAAAAAAAAAAGGCTCAAGCTCAAGCTTAACTCACATGTAATTCGGCCTCAAATAAAAATAAAAAATTAATTCAAAATTTATTTTTAATGGCTATATTTATTTATTTTTTAGACTGGTTAGACTACCCATATCCATAATCAAGTCTAGATCGAAAGTAGTAAAACATGTGCATAGTTATTATCAAGCTAATCATTGATAAGAAAATCAAGGCAAATATTAATGGAAAAAAAAACAAAAGAATTGATTTTTCACATCCGTATATAACTTATTTTTATTTTATAATAATTTAAATCATTAATTTTATTTCATTAACAATTAACGGCTTACACTTCCATGGGTAAAAATGCACTTTAATACTACCAAAGTGTGAGCAGGAGGTAACCTTGGTCATTTCCCATACATGAATGTTAGGAAATTACAACGAGGCATAGAGGCTAAAAGTGTGCGCTGCTACCCTGAGCGTATATACATTCACTGAGTGTACTTTGCGGCTGTTGTATTTGATAAAATGCGACAGTGGTCTGGTAACTCGGGGGATATGTATTGCACCGTTATCAGATTGCTGGGTCACTCCTGGCTCGGAGCTTGATGCTTGCGTTTGCATTAGGTGAGTTCTTGTTTACGTTTTCTGATAAAACACTGTTTATTAGGAATTTTGTTCTGGTAATTGTCTAAAGGCGTATCTACGTGATTAAACATTGTTTATATATACTACAGTTGATCCTTGAAAACCCATCTTGTCTGGCGCTATTAAGTACTGTTCTTCTCCCTCAAGTTGGTTGATATTATACCTTATGTTATTATTTAAGGATGATTAGGGAGATGTTGATAGGTTGACGATCGAATATGAAATTCCATTCAGTCATTCCTGCACTTCGAATCCCTGCAATATGCTGGGGGGACTAGTTCACTAAAGCGGGTCCTTGCTTAACATCTTCAAAGAATATAAACAAAAAGCTAGCTTAAAGGGGCCCAAAATATCTTAAAAGCTAAGTAATAGATCATAGGGAGCAAGAAATTAAAAAAAAACTGTGCTTCTTGACTCACACATCAACAAACCAGAGTTTCAATTAGGTCAATAGACGAAAATGAAAAAATGATGAAGATGCTCTCCAACAACAAATTAATTAGTGAAAAGAATTAAGCTTGACTTGCTTGCAATTTACTTGAAGCATCTCTGCTTTTGAACAGAGCATCAGATTTGGAACCACTTGATTATTTCTTGCTCGAAGATTTTATGCTTATAAGACATGAGGATTATTGGTCTCGAAGAAAGGCTGGCTTTTGAAGTTAACTGCTTACATAGATTCCTTGTATCCTAACTCATTTTAATTTTCCTTTCAAGAACCCATAGTGGTCTCAGTCTTCAGTCTGAATTCTCTGCTGATCTAGGAACCATCCAAAACATTCTTTGGACCACTCCAGCAGAAGTAGCTCAATAATATAGATGTTCCCCACCAACACACATATTCTCTCTTTCTTCTCTCCATTCGTCCCTCTTTTTATCTCTTTCTTTTTCTCTCTCTCTCTCTCTCTCACACACACACACACGGGCATGAATTCATGAGAGCTTGCACTCAATGTGGGGAAGCAAACAAGGGAAAGTTGGGTTTGAAAGGGGGCGGGGACGGACAACGGTAATGACGGCAATAAATATATTATACATGGATTCAATAAGCCTTTCTCTGGAAACCTAGCAACAAATAGTAAACCTGGAAAGCTTCCTAGTGAAAAAACATGGTAATGTTTCTAACAGAGGGCCTTCATCCATTATTAGTCTAGGGATTAACTTAGGGGAAACGAGATGTTACGTTGTTTGAGAGGATAAACGTGAACGGAAATCTGTGGCATCACGAGTCTTCTGAAATTATCTCAGTTTGCATCGCCTGAAATAGAAGTAATAAATGTATCATGGAATTGGCATTGAATAGAATTTGCTAAAAACATTTTGTCAAGGTTTTTCAAAGATAAAAGGACTTAAGGAGTAAAAGTTCCCAGGACTAAGCTTTTCTCACCAATATCTTTCGGTGTTTTGCAGTTGAAGCATTCTGTCCTATTAGCGTAATTATGTACTCCGCAGCCAATTCTATCACATTAGAGAAGATAAGAAAGGTGAAAAATTACGTTAGATTATGAAGGAATTTGGATATAAGTATCTGTATAATATTATTTATATGATAGACAGAAAATTTTCCAGATTTCTAATACCTCAGAGAGAAACATAAGAGAGGTTTATTCTTTCTACTCTTCTGTTATTTCTTCTTTAATCTATTTAAAGTGTGCAGAGTGCTGACTTTATATATATATATATATATATATATATATATATATATTTGGACTAGTGACTTTATTTTATATTGACCAGATATATATTGTTCTCTTTCAATTATTGTTATGGTCCTCGCTCTCAGTGTTAACCTTTTTCTGGCTTTTGATCACAATTAAAAAAAAAAAAAAAACTATTTCTTCCTTCTTATCATCACAATGTGCAAGATTTAAGTCTGATTCTTAACCTGTGGGTGGAAGAAAAAGGGGATTGTGATAAAATCACTTTAATGAAAATGCGGCTGGTGGCTAAACTCAAGCTCCATGTAATTAGATTACATTGTTCTGCCTTCATGATCGGCCTAGGAGCATGTTATGCAATTATTGAACTAATGCGGCTGGGAAAATTACACAAACAGTGAAGATACTTGTTTTTAAAAATAGTAAACAAGTTTTGAAAATAAGGTTTTATTTTAAAATAAAAAAATTATTTTAATTTTTTGTTTTTATTCTGAACACTCAAAAGTAAAAAATAAATTTTTAAAACAATTTATCAAACAAATTTTTTTTTTATTTTACAGTAATTTTTAAAAATAAAAATAAAAAATAGAATCAATCAAGTACTATATCTTCCGTGTTCAAACTATAAGAAGAATTAAGAATGTGAACTTGCCTTGTGCAAATCCAATCGCCAGGCTTCCATCCAGGGGGGAAACTACCACCAGATCCATATGCTCCAGAGCCCACCATGTTTCCCCCATATCCATTAGTATAATCATCTTTCAGTGCACCACATCTAAAGCAGTTTGATCGGCGGGCATAGTTGTGAGCTCCACAGCTTATGGCGGTGCAAAACCAGTCCCCTGCCAATGCTTCAGTCCTATTGTTTCCGTAAGTTGATGGGTCAGGCCCTCCAAACTGGGGGTACCCACAACGTTGGCATGCATCCCTCCTCTTGAAATTCATGTGCTGGCAAGCACTACACATCCAATCTCCTCTAGTGCAGCTCATTTTTTCTGTTTAATATTTACAAGTCAAGTGGGAAATAACAATGGGAACCTAATAAGAAGCCTTCTCTTATGAGGTACCCACAACGTCAGCATGCATCCCTGTGCATGTATCATGGGACTCACATGACAATGGGAACCTATTAAGAAGCCTTCTCCTATGACCTTAATATTTGTTAAAAGACATGCAAAGGACTGTATTCCTAGGTCATAGCATACTCCATCAAGGTGTAGCAGTCATATTGTCAATTTCACTATTCCTCTACATCAATAGGAGTATAGGAGCTTCAAGTACCCCAATTTTTAGATGATTGAATCATGAATTTAATTATCTCTGAAACTGCATTTACAAAGATTACATATAATACAGGAAATGATCTGAAATATGAATACAGAAGAAGTTTACCTTAAAGAATAATGATGAATAATAGAAGTAGCACCCCGGCGATGGTAGTTCTTAAAAAACTCGTAAATTCATATGGTAAGTCTGCTGCTTGAGTTGAGAAGCTTTATATACTGGTTACCATTAAGACCTATATTGCGTGGGGGACGTGGATGTCTCTTTTTGTTCCCTGGTAGAGTTTTTCTGCAGATTAGATTCTAAAAGCAGATTTTTATGAAAGATATAGATACTTCTTACTACGACTTCTCTCAATGTTTTAGAAGGGGTTGGGGAAGTGGACTTCTAAAGGTGGGAAATGATGGTGCATGTGTACACGCACATTTTTTTTTTCCATCTAAACCCCTTCTTGTGCCCTTCTTTACATGATTCCTATGCATTATTGCAGAAGAACATATCCAGGGGAAGAGACGCAGTGGAAGACTGCAAAAGAATCCAATATCTCCTTAACCCCAAATATGGCTTGAGTAATAGAGATAATCCGGATCCAACCCAACTTTTATCGGATCCATACGTAAATGCACATATCACACTGTGCACGTTAGGCTCGTTCAACTTGCACAAATGAACCTTCACCGAGTAAGCTTATGCATGCAAGAATATGGTGTATTTGCAGTTAAAGGGAAAGGGTAGAGAGTGAAAAAAAAAAAAGATAAAGGGAATCGATTCCCATCTCATGCACATCCATTTCCAAGTCGCATATTATGTTTTTTTTCTTTCTTTGGATTACTTTATGGCAATAATTGAAATGCCATTCGAAGATTCACATCTATTAGAGCGCTTTTGTTTCCCTTCGATCACTGGTATGTACATGTCTAAATTCTAGGGTGACATGAACAGAAATTGAACAATATGACATGTGTGCATATATATATCGCATGATAATGCTGTGTAGGGTTCCTCTTGTGAAATATGGCCTGCCACATCTTCATATAATACTATTGAAACAAAACAAGCGGGTATGCCAAGCAAACTTTCTCTTATTGCTTTACTTTGTTTCTAATTCCTTTTTCTTTTTTTTAAAGTAAAGGTAAGTGGTAAGATATTTTATTAGAATACAAGGATCGCGACGACCCGACGCTGAGCAGAATGGACAGGTGAACCCTTGTCATATAGTTTCGTCAAAAAAGTTTTACTTGGAATCCAAGTCCTGTGGACCTCCAAATTGGAATTTATTTGAAAGAATTATGTAAACTGGTCTAGCAGCTTAAAACTTAAACCTTAGCTGTTCCCAAGGACATCTTTCCGGGGAGTTCCTTTTATCTCCATTATTCAGAGATATCTGTATAAAGTGGAGATGACTATAAGGCTGCTTGTAACAGATTTACCAAGTTTATTTTTATTTGTTTTAGAGGCAATGAAGAAACTGAATATAGAACAGAGAAGATGAAATAGACCTATTACATATTCATAAGAACATCTCCAGCTGTAGAATTTTTTTTTACGAGTTTAAGTGGGTCCTACAGTTAAATAATTATTTTTTTATTTTAAATATCGTTGATTATAGAAGTAACGATGTTTAAAATTTTTATCTCTTGTCACCTTAAACATATGTCAAATTTAAAAAATCCAATTGACGTTAAGCAATCTCTGGCCTAATTGATCTACATGATGCAGTTGCTTAATATCAGTTATTATTAGTATGTAATTATGAAGGATTGTATTTAAAACTCGAGACAAGTCTGCTTACACCTGTCCGGAGAGGTACTATTGGTGAGTTGAACTTAGCATAGAAAATCCTTACCAAAATATCATTTGAGTACTACCCAAAGAAGGCATTGGCCAAGTGCTTAACACAAATTGTGTATATATATATATATATATATATATATATATCAGAATACGTTTATCATTATGAATTTTAGGCTTGTGAGTATGAGAGACAAATGTTTTTATTTTGGCACATATTTTGATTGTAAATTACAGAAAAAGAAGATTCCCATCTCCTTCCCTGTCAATAGGATCTAAATCGTGAATTTTCATGTTTGGCTATCTCTACGAAATGCTTATCTTTTTGCAGGAGAGGGGGGCGGGGGAATGCTAGGTGATTATTTCTAGCTGCTAGTTTGCGTAGGTATTCAATTTCTACAGGTTTGCTGTCATATACCTCTCAGCATTAGCTCAGATGAAAAGGAGGAATTAGCATATTAGCAAATCATATACCTCGCCCAGAATATACTCCATTAGGACCATTACTGAGATTCATGAAGCCCAGTGAGTCCATGCGGGCCCACCATTTGCTGACATGGCTAGAAAAGTCAAAACCACTCTTTGGCATCTGTGCTTGTGTGTTGATCCTGGGTTCGATAAGAAGGAATCTTAGTCGCCCTTTTTGGCCAGACGGGATGAATATTCCACAAATAATAATTAAATAAAGTAAAAAAATAAAACCTCAGAAAGTGACGCTACTCTTTATTCTCAAATCTCAATTTGTGACTATTCTCAAAAGGAGGCCATCTCTCTTCAATAATACTTGGAGAATCCATATCCTCCAAAAATTAGCCTTTCCTTTTGAATTTTGAAGATTCCCTTTTCATTAAATGGGGTACATAACTTCAGCCATGTAGCCACCAAGATGTTTATAATCAAAACCCTTAATAGAGATATCTCTATGTTTATGGAACTCATCAAAGCTCCAACGAGTTTCCAGTCATCTACGAGTAATAATGATGGACCATACAACTTACTCGTGTTCTTCATTTAAAACTTTGTAAAATGGTATCACGACGAGTGAGATCAACTTGTTGACAATTTCATTTGCGGTAATCGAACCTTGTATTAGTTAAGTTGTAAAAGTAGGAAGTCACACTATCAACTAATTGATAAAATTCCATTGGCCTTTTAAATTTCTAATTTTGAAGCGCATCTTGTTATGCCTCGTATAATCTAACATGGTGTATAAGTGGCATTATGGCAGATATAAAATTTCGTCACTGTCAAGCGCATCATGAGTTTCTTGTTGGTGATAATTTCCATCCACAAAGAAAATAATTATTGGAGGCTGGATGAGGTAGATAAGCTTCTAGAGGCTGCTGAGTTCGTGCCTAATGTACCTGAGGTGGTTTTATGACATAATTAAACTGTTGCTTTTGCTTGTGGAAGTTGCCAGTTGGCTACACTAAATGGAGATATAATTGCTAGAGATAGATACCCTTTTCACCATTTTAAAGATAGATTTTGCTCACGCAATGACTACTTTCAAAACTTACTTTGTTGCCTTAAAGGAATGACACTTGCAGAAAGAAAATTCGATGATTTGCATTCATATATAAACTGATGATCCCTGGTACATGCATCATTTCTTGCCATCAAAATGGCAAAATGCAATCCCATCTTTAATTATTAATACATACTTGATGGGTTTTACATCTGGAACATGTCTATAATAGTCCAGTGTAGTAAACTGAATTCAGAATTCAAGTCATCATCCTTTTGAATTCATGCTTCACCATTGGAGGGTTGCTTGAATGAGTTCCTTCTTGCAGTTGCCAAAACGGTCTTGTCAGCAACTATGAAATATGCAGCTCCTGCCACTGCAGTCAAATTATAATAGTTATATGACAAACTAAAAGCCAATTACAATGGAGAGTAATAGTTGTGAAGTGGTGGCAAGAGGGATGAGCATGCTAACCTGTGGAAATTATAAGAGCTTGAGCAGTGTGGTTGAGGTTGGCTCTTGCCCAAGGCAGCATTCTTACACTAGCCAGCTGCATATCAAGCGTAAATATTTAGATGAGAATTTTACCAAAAACCAAAAACTTTGAAGGAACAAAAGAATGATGAATAGGCGCAAAGAATACTTACAGTTGGGATGGCAGTGGCAATACTTGCTACTACAGCTGCCTTAGCTCCTGCTATCACTCCCTCTGTTTAAACATGAGATATATAAAAAGCAAAATCAGATCATTTTTAGGTATTTTGGAATTTTCTTTAGTTTCCAGCAATGGTCATAATCATTACTCCAAATACACGGCCCAAAACTTTGTCAGAAGTAGCCAAAATATCAGTCAAGGTACAAAAGAAAAGGCAGGGGGATAGGGGAGAAATGACTAAGAGCGGCTTCGAATTTTAAAGAGTGCAACCCACAAATAAAGGGGTCTCTCCTTTATTTTATTTAAAGCTGATAAAGGTCAGTGGGATGCATGTATCTATTAGTTATGAGAGAACTGTCAAAAACCATATCCTGCTCAAATGATTAAAGTCACTATATATGATTTTCTGAATTCAAAGTGGATTATACTTTAACATCATGACACTTCCCTTGTGATTATTTCAAGGACAAAATATATCTGCTGGAATCAATAATGCTATATTAGAAATCTTCAGGCAAGTTCAAGTTTATTGGCAGATAGAGGTGACCAATTTGAACTGTGACTGAAAGAAAGTAATTACTACCGAAAAGTAAACATTACCATGAGAGCAGCGCTTTGCCAAGGCCAACTTTTGATCAAGTGAAGGCAAGCTAGTCCTTTCAAGGGGAGAATTAGCGGCAACAGCATTTCCCTTGGACATCTTGAGAGATTTAATTGAACAAAAAGATATGGAGGAGTTTTCGTGAACAATGGAATAATATGAGAAGCTCTGGATGAAGAGGGGGAAGATGTTGGTAGGATATTTATAGAAGAGCTGGTGAGAAATCAAGTCACTGAGAAAATTTCTCCTTTAAGGTGGGGTGGGGGGGGGGGAGTTGATGGTTTTCATCTGAATCCCACTGTCTCAGACGTTTGTTTTTCCTTGAGAATACTTTTATGACCCTGTGCTCAGGAATCAGGTGGTACTAATGCAGAGAAAACAACGGGCACAGACATGTTTTGAGTATTTACGTTATCCATTCGTGTCATTAAACTGACACAAAAAGCCATAAGAATTGGATTTTTTTTTTTCCTTTTGTTTTGCAAATATCAGAAAAGCTACTTTTTCATTTTCACAGCGGGGACTGTAGAAGCCAGTGGTTTAGTCCAAAGATGAGAGAAAACCATGGGCAGTAGTCGGTCACTGATCAGTACACTCTGCACAGTGCCCACCCCAATACCCAAAAATATACATAAAAAAATATGAAAGAGAAAGGGTCAGGATCATGATGTGCATTGGATCTGTTTGTCAGATTATAACATGTGCTTAAAGTCATGTTTGTTTGATGGGTTTTAATTATGGAAAAGATATTCTTTGATAAATGTACTTTATTAATTATAAATATATTAAACTTCTGTTTTATTAAAATATATAATTAACAAATATTTATAATTAATTTAATCTATTTATCTTTAATATTATATATATATATATATATATATATATATATATATATATATATATATATATATATCCAAAATTTGGTATCAGTTTTTTTTTTTTTTTTTTTTTCAAATTACTGTAAATTTGGATTCTCATCCAATGATATTTAAAAGAAATTTTGAGGATGTTTTAAAAATTAAATTTAATAAAAGTTAAAGGGAACATTTAAAATTGATCCCAATTTTGAGGACAAAAAATATTTTAAATTAAACTTTTTTTATTTACATCGTGCTGGAGAGGTCATGGCTTTTGGTTCAAGTCGGTGGCCACTTCCTAGACGCAAGATTGAAGCGTTTGACATATGGTATTATTCAGCCTTTATTACTTTTTGTTATTTTAAACATTTAATTATATTTAATTTTAATTTTTTTATTTTCTCGTGAAATGCAATATAATGTTTATATTAGTCGTTATTTCAGATTTATTAGGAATTAAAAGTGATTTTATCATATTTAAGAGTCAGATATTAAACATTCTATCAGAACTAATGTAGTACCTTTTTTTTTCTTCAACATGTATCTCTACATTTTTTTGGATTGAAATTTTTTAAAATTTTTAAAAAAATTTACAGAATAAAATTAAAACAGAAAAAACATAATTTATAAAATCTACATCTGAATCAATAAATTTTATTTATTCATTAAATATTAATTTTATCAATCTAAATTAATATCGGTTATGCTAAAATTATATTTCTCTACAAATATTTTTTACAAATTTAAACTCTAAACATTATAAAAATCTTTCAATTATTAAATTTAAATTTATTATTATTTGAGTTATAAAGCTATAAATATTTAACATAGTAATTTATCATTAGAAATAAAAATAAAATAAAATGAGCAGCAATTTATAAAATAATAATATTAATAATAATAATATTAATAACAATAATAATTTTTAAGGTAATTTATCCATATGATAGAAATTAAATTATCCATTAAACTTTAAAGCTATTATTGATAGTTGTATTTTCTTGTACTCGCACGTCGACTAAGTATGCTCAATGGCTATAATAATAATACCCTCAATATAAACTTAAACATCTATTTATTTTTATTTTTATTTTTATTTTTTATTAATAAACAAAACTCAGAATCATTCGGGTTCGGGTTCGGGTTCTCCACATTAACTTTGACAGCCCAAAACCATTGGCAAACGGGCCCAGAGAAATCCAGAAGGATAGTTTTTCTGAAATGGCCCAAAGAAACAGAAATCTACATTATTTTATTTTCTTGGAGCAACCTTTTTGTTTCCTCGCATGATAAAATCTATATTTAACCACAAATTTTTTCTTGGACATAAAGGAATAAAATCCTGATTAATAATGAACTGAAATTGGTCTTTATCGGCTAAATTTATTATTTTAACATTTATATGGTTATTTATATTAAAATTTTTAAAAAAAAATACTATAAAGTGACTGAAAAATAACATAATAAATGATGAGTGAATAGAATGACTTAAATTACAAAGCAAAAAAGTTAATTTTAAAAATTTTAAAAACTACATCTTATCCTTAATTTACATATTTATATTAAATCAATATTATATTAAATTCATACTTCAAATTTGTAAAAATTTAGTTTTAATTGACACATAAAATAATATTTTATTTATAAAAAAAATGTCCAACCGGTTCCTTGAAGTCATCAATAACTTAATTATAGCACTTGAACACTCATTATTCTGATTAATGATTCAGAGATTATGGTTTGATACATAAATGTCAATCAAACACTTTTCCATCTTTTTTTGCATGTGCTCAAGCATCATGAACTAGCAACCTTTATGAGATTGGAAATTGTGCATTAAATGAAAAACTCATAATTATGTATGTAATTTTATCTAATTTTTACTGACAAGTTTTAAGTTGAAAAGGAAAAAGTTAGAGTGAAATCATGGGGGAGGGGAGAGGAAGAATTTTTTTTTTTAAAAAAAAAAATTATTTTGTTTGATTCAATATTTTTAAGAGAAAAAAAATTAGAGGGACAAAATTCCTTTTATTCTACCATTTTTTTCTCTAAAATTGGGAGGGGGGATTTAAAAGAGAAAGTGATTGTGAGGAGGTAAAAAAGGAAAATACTTTTAAATAATTTTTTGATACTTAAATTATTTTTAATATTTTTTTGTGGACAAAAGACCAAGGTCAAGGTTTAAAAATTTGATTTCAATTTTTTTTAATAAAAATGTGGATGGAACAAGTTAAAAATCCATTGAAAATAAAATTTTTTAATAAAAAAATAATTTTAATTTTAGTAAAAATAAAATTTAAAATATATAATAATTATTTTCTTTTCTTTTCTCACTCTTTTTTTATAAATTAAATTAAATAAAATTTATTTTTCTTCTTTTACTCTCTTTTTTTTCAGACTAAATCAAATAAATAAAATTAAAATTTCTTTCCTCTATTGAATCAAACACTGATTATTTTTTTATATAAATTAAATATATTAAATTATTTTGTATATACTATCTATCTACCCAAGAATTATCAAATGGATACAGTTATACAAATTTAAAAAAAACGAAACAAAAATGTTGGGTGATCATTCGTGCAGCACAGCTGGTGGCAAATTTGGTCACTTTCAAATCCATCCCGGCCCCCATGATTCTTTTGCCAAATTGATTAGACTCAAATTGTATAATGTATATAAAAAAAATTTGATTACGGGTTGAATTTGAATTTTATTTTATATAATATCATATTTTGTAGTTAAAAATTAAAAATTTACAAAATTTGAATTTCAACTCGATCATAAATTAGAAAATAGTTTAATTTGTATATAAAAAAATAGTTCGACTTTATGAAAGAACACTTTTCAAATAAAATCTTAAATATATTAAATTAAGATTAAAGACTATAAGCTCTTAAAATCAAAAGAAAACTCAAGCAAAGCCCGCGGTAGCTCCTTCACATTTTTTGTTGGACAAATCAATCCTTAGAGAAAATAAAGAAAATAAGAGAAATGGATAAAAACTTCTTATTTGAAAGGAAATCATGATATTTATAAACAAAGGTATAATAATTATGATCATCTAGTCTAGGGTTTGATAGCCAAAAATTCTATTTACCAATTACTACCTTGACTGTAAGATAACAAAAAAAAAATAGTTATAATTTTAGAAGGGGGTGGTTGAAAATGGAGGCCGAGGAGGAAAGTAAACATGGTTGTTGAAGAAAGTAAAAGTGATACCTAGCTAACTTGGAAGAAACCTCCTCATCAAACAACGAGGGAGATTCAATAAAGAAAGAGGTGCCATCAAATCATATTCTTTGGTCGGGATGATATTTTTCTCCCAAAACTCTCAAAATATATAAAAAAAAGTTTTTCTATTTTTTTTATGTTGTATTATTATATATATATATATAATTTTGAAATATAATTTTTAATAAATTAATATTTATGAGATGTATTGTTTTTATATTTTTTTTATTGTAAGATTTGTTTTTTATTTTTTATATATGTAATTTTTTCAATAATAGTTTTCACTTGTATTAAAAAAAAAAAAAGACATGAGCAGCATGATTTCTTTTCTCTTTTCCATATTTGGTAAAAGCTATGGCTTCTATTCTAATATGCAAGGGTACGTTTTAGAATGTGGGGTGTGTGCAATAGCCAACATGCATCCCTGTCTTGCCTGTCCCTTTCTCAATGTTGGACACACAGAAGAAGCTCGCGTGCTTCTGCAATCTGACAATGGAGAACGCAAGATGCCACTCTCTTATAAAAGCCAAAACAGAATTTCAAAGGTAGGCAAATTGAGGCTTTTTTCTTCTTTTTTTTGTTGATACTAATAATGTGGTTTTTATCCTGTCAAGTAGGCACTTTTGTATCAACGTTGAGTCAATAGCCCTCAGAGCCTCAAGAATGACTCAACCATAAGTTGCCTCTAAACAACAACCCACATACACACCTCACCCCACCAAAAGAACTTCTTTTTTTTTGTTGGGAAAAACATTAAAAGAAAAAAGAATAGAGATAAAGTGATATGAGTACTTGACTTATAGAAATTCACATTTTACAGCTCATGTCATGTTTAAAGAACTGAAGGAAAGACATGATAAAAGCTGATGCTTACCCGTTAATGCTGTAATCCATGGGAGTGAAGATCTAAATGGTGATCATGCTGTATCTTCCTTTTAATCTTTTCTTTTTGGTAATATATGACAAAAGTTACAACTTGAAGGACAGATGAGGTTCAAATTAGGAACCTCTCCTTTATTAAGGGAGAAAGTCAATACCATCTTCTGAACTAAAGGAGTGCTCGTGTTTTTAATCTATATTATATTGCTCTGCAGGTGATTTCAAGATCACACTAAGTTGTGAATTTTTTTTTTTTTAAATTACACATGGGAATATTTTTAGACTTTGTGTGTGAAGCTAAATCGTTTCTCAAAATTATTTTTGAAGTGCACTCTCCCTCATTAAGCTAGTGCATGCAATTATGATATTAAAAAAAAAAAGATTCTTCCTTGTGTGTTGTAATCTTTAAATATTTGGATATATATACAATCATACAAGTTTATTATGTTCTGTTGTCATCATGTAAATATGGGAACACTGTTTCTTGAAAAGAGGAAATTGGCCCTTGCTTTTAAGTTTTAACTATTCAGGGAGAAAGAGAGGCTAAGTTGAACAGATAAGGATTTTCAAATACCTGATGACGGTTCATTGTTATGCGGGCTGGCATGGAAGGGAGTACCAGAACTTTGGGTTGTCATCCATATGCACCCTAGATGTTTGATTTATTGATTCTTTAGGTAAGAAAATGACTCCTCCTGCATTTTGATTGGTTTCCTTTGGTTTCGGTGTTTAGATATCTAAATTATTGTTATCTACTTCACTGCATAGCAAAATGGTCCACACACACAACCAACACTGCTTTTGTTCCCCTCTCTTGCCTCATCATTACTGTCAGCAACACAATTCCCAAATCTCTCTCCATTTGATTATGCAACTAATTCCTAGACATTCATTAGTCATTACCCCTTATTGTAGAAAGAGCTGTGTATATACATATCTCACATCCCTAAATGAATCTGTAGGAGTTATCATAAACCTCAAATGAGCATTAAGAATCTTTGCTATATAAAGCTTGAGAGAGAAAGACCATAATGTACATTTCACATTTCACAGAAAAGAATAGAAAAAGGGAACCCAGAAAGCATTTATTTTGTTTCTTTCCTTCGTTCGGTGAAAAGGACATGTGAATGCGCACATATGAAAAGAGCCATATGAGAAAAAGTATGCAATCTTATATATTAAAACGAAGTGTTTTTGCGCCTTTTTTCTGCAATTTCCTCATCAATGAGGAGTGTAATTATTGTCATCACATGACTTCATAAGCTCTGATCATGAGAACCACATTAGGACAATTATGGGATCCCTCTTCTTTACAACTACAGATGCTCAACTACTAATAACTTATTGGTAGAGACAACAATATGAGAATAATGACCAAATAAACAAAGTAAATTCAATGCATAGTGCCTTAGTCATACATTAATTTCTAATTATTTCTCTCATTAGTAGGGGGAAAAGGGGGGCAGAAGCAGAACCCTAAATTTCATTTTTGACAAACACGTATTTGCAAACTTGAATTTTTTTTTTCCTGAGCTATTTACATTTTACAGTTAGAAGTAGTCAAAATGATGAGTAATCTGATATGGTTGATCCCTGTCTTTCTTGCTTAGTTTTGGTAACAAAACTCTACTCCTAATCTTGTTCAGATCAGCGGGAACCTCAGGTGGCCTAACTGATCTAATCAAAGCCCAATTTACACCCTTGAAGAACTCGTGCTTCTTGATCTCAACAGAACCCTTGCAGCTTCCAATTCTCTTCTTGGGATTCTTCACTAAGAGCTTGCTTATAAGGTCTTGAACTTTCACCATCTCCTCAAACTCCTTGCTGCTGCTAACTGCAATTCTGGGGAAAGCCAATGGCTGCTTCAGGATGTTTATGAGGGTTTTCTCATTGTTCTCACCCTTGAAGGGTGTTCTCCCGTATAACATTTCGTACAAGAAAACCCCCAAAGTCCACCAGTCCACTGCACTCCCATGGCCTTGCCCTGAGATCACCTCGGGTGCCAAGTACTCATGGGTCCCCACAAATGACTTAGACCGAGCATCGATGGGCTCTGCCACTAGCTCTGGATCATGTTCTTGAACTTCCACATTTTCTCTTATAATAGTTGTAACTGTTGATCTGTAGTTCTTGCTTGATGCAGAGAAACAAGATAGCACAGGCTGCATGGGGGAAGCACAGGCAGGTGCCGAGCTCTTTGTACTCTTGACACTGCGTTCCAATCTGGATTTAGTTCTTAAGAGCTTGGGAACAACGTCGCATTTGAGAGAGAGATCAAAATCCGAGAGCATAATGTGCCCATCCTCTCTTACCAGCACATTCTCCGGCTTCAAATCTCTGTACACTATGCCCATCATGTGAAGATACTCTAAAGCCAGGAGTGTCTCAGCTGCATAAAACCTGCATGTTTTAACAGAAGCACTTTCTCAAAAATTTTCACTAGATCAAAGATTGTAACTTTATAACCTGAGAAAACCTTACAGGAAAAGTGCTTATTGACAAAATGGACTTACTTTGCCGATGTAATGCTAAATCGCTTCCCTGGGTGGCGCTGCCTAGCAGCATACAAGTCACCACCAGGACAGAACTCCATGACCAAGCAAGAATAATGAGACGCGTCAAACTCAGCGTATAAAGTGGGCAAAAATGGGTGATCAAGCATACCCAGAATCTCCTTTTCCATCTCAGCTCTCTGTAACTTCTTCCTTATGGCAAGTGCTTCTCTGTCCACCACTTTCATGGCGTAGAGACACTGCGGCAACCCCACAACAGGGTTCCTTATCTGGCAGAGGTAGACATTGCCGATGTCGCCGCTACCCAGTCGGCGCAGGAGGCGGAAATGGTCGAGCCCGACTTGGCCCTTGTCGGTGCGGAGCCGCCTCATAGCCTCCCATGCAGCTTGGTTGGCCTTGTGGGGCTTGGCGTGGGAGCTGAGGAACAGAGAGGTGTCTGTGGTGGAGGAACAAACAGAGACAGAGCTGCTGCGGCGGCGGCTGCTGAAGCTGAGGTTGCTCATCCAGCTTCTGCTTGAGTCCGGCACGGTTATTGAGGAGCAGCTACTATCGTAATCGGAATCTTCTCTGTTGGGTACGGTGGTGGCGGTGGTGGCTGCCATCGCTGCAGGGTAACATGAATGGAAGAGTGAGAGTTTGGGAGTGTGTGGGCATCACAATGGGTAAGTGAAGGGGGTATTATATACATACAGCTTCTGTGGGCGTTGAAAAAGGTGACGGAGGAACAAAAATTTAAAAAGTGAAACTGAGGGATTAACACGGTGGATACCACTCTCGTTACTTACATTGTTTTTAGTGTGCTAGAACTTATTTATTTAAAATTTATTAAGTTTAAATTTGAACTTAAACGTTAACTAAATTAAAGATTATGATTATTTTTTGTTTTTTTTATTAAATATACTTGTATCTATATATACATATAAATTAAACTAATTAAAAAGTATATTTTTATATTATATATTTGTATGTGTATATAAAAATATATGTCATAGTGTTTTTGTAATATATAAGTTATTTTTTAAAAATTTTATAAAATTATATATAATTAAAAATATATATAAATAATAATAATACTTTATTAATAATCAAAATATTTATAAATTTCATTAGCTAATGATTTATTTAACTAAAAAAATTAATATATTAATTAAGTTTATTCATTTAATAAATAAATCATGTTTAATTTAAATTTTTAATAAATTGAATTCAAATAATTCATAAACAATTTAGTTCAAGTGGACCAACAAAAAAAGGTTTTTGTTATAGAAAATAACAAAGTTACACTAAATTATATATTTAATTATATGATAAAATAAAATATTTTTTAAATTAGATATAAAGTATATGGAAAATTTAAAATGATATATTTGAGATTCAATAACTAATATTTAACTTTTGTTCATAAATTTGACGATTAAATATTTAAACATTTAAGAAACTAGAATGATTATTTAATTTTTCAATGGCCGCAAAAAAGCTCAGAATTGAATGAATCTTTCAGTTTGATGGAAACCATGAAATTATTGTATTTTTTTTTTTTTTTCATGTTTGAAATATTCTGAAAGGAGTGGTGGGAAGAGAAAATAGGGGAATTTTGGATTGTCCTCACGTTGTGGTGGCGAAGGGTACATAAACTGAGGCAAACAAAAGGGTACGGTGGCGAAAAAAGCTTTTGTCGTTGTTGGTGTTGTGATGAGGCATGCTCCAATCGTCTGGCCAGTTCGCTGACGAAGCCACTACGCCTTGTTCTTCCAAAAGTGTCTTTCATTTTAAACCAATGTCCATTTACTCTAATTTTACGCCTTATTATTATAAAAATTTATAATAAAAAAATCCATTTTACTCAGTATCTAATATAACTAATAATTATATTAAGAATTAGATAAAAATATATAAATTTATATAATAATTTTTAAAAGTATAAATTCAACAAAATACTGGTATACTTTGAGTATTTAAATATTAGACGTAATTTATAATTTATTTCTTGTAGAGTTTTCAATTTGTGTAAAGTAATAGGAAATGTCTAAGAACATTGGAATATACTTTTTTTTAAAAAAAATTAAGAATAAATTCAAATTTTTTGATACTTTTTGTCGATTTACAGCGTACACAATTAATAATCAGAGGAAGAAAGTTTGAAGATGCACGAAGAACCCGTGCCCCAAATTGATTTCACCGCCTCAATTTGAAATGCGAGCAATAGTCATCTTTATGATATTCTCGCCATGCATGTGAACCCAAGTTCAAGTAGGGTACCAGGGTTGGGTTGGGTCCATACCCGCTCCCACCTAACTGTCACCGTAGATTCACTTCGCCTTCATCCTGTTTGGGGAAATGCTTATGTGAATAATTCTGGTTTAGCTTCAGTCTCACTAAACCTTGTATTGATTAGAATAGCACTTAGTCAAGGGCATCATTTTTTTCCCCACTTTTCAGACTTTGTACATCAGACAACAAAGATCACCATATCCATCTGCTTCTACAGCAGACTAGCTGTCTGTCACATACCCCATTTCATGATGCTGATCTTGTGGACCCTTTTTTTAAAATTAAAAACAAAAACATCATTGATCAAAAGGAGAAATTAAATTCAGTTGCAACTAATTCATTCAAAAAATTGAGAATATGGGTTAATTTGAACGGGAGATATAAGACCAAATCTTGTTTCCCATCTACTTGTCACAGAAACTCCTTCTATTCTGGTTTCCTGCATTTCATATAAGGCCAATAAGTCCAATCATTCATATGGATGTAGATTGTATTTCTTGACTTCCCTCTATCTGCAAAGATTTTATCGTTTTTGCTTTTGGTTACTACTGCAGGTAGCAGACCCTTTAAATTGCAGTGTTGCGGTGTGGCAAAAATGTAGGAACACTCAATCCTCCATCCCTTGCCCATGACATTATTCTCCCCCAACCCACAAAAGACCCATTATCAACTACCCGCCAACCTTTATCATGTCTCTGTACTCTGTATTCTAAAAGGAAAAGAACCCACAAAGAAACTGGAAATGAAGCAAACACAAGGGAGACATAAGAAAGCTCAATATAAAATGACATTCACGTAGAATGAAATTATGAAACCATCTCATTAGTGCCATTTAAAAAAAAAGTTCAGAATACCTAGATAACCTGCTTTCTTCTCATCTAACAAGTAGAGATATTATATTTATGATAAAATATATAATATTTAAGTGTAGTTTAAAATATTGTATTGTGTTTGATAGGAGGATGTGACATATACACTTTCAAAGATTTGATATATGGTACTGAGTTATACATTGAAATCTTCCACTCTCTGAGCGATATTGATAATGGATTGGCAGAAGGTAGTGGATGAAATGGTAAGAACAAACGAAGAGGACGAAGAAACAAACAAATTCAACATCTTTCAGAGCAGAGTTCCACTCCATCAATGCAGTATAGCCTGAACAAAGCGTGGCCAATCTGACAGCCCTGCAAGACAATGTTTTTTTTATAAAAAAAAAAAACAGAGCTAAAAAGAAGCGAAATTGTGTAAATACTAAATATATTGAACTTAAAAATAAAGAAAAGTTTGCATAGTATAAAATTGGGAAGCATAAATTTCAGTGAAAAATGGACCAGATGCAGGGGTGCTTATACCAGTAAAACTGCAGTTGGACTCTTAAAGCGATCAAGATTTCTTGTCTGGGACATATCATCATGGGCAGCCCCTGTTCATGGGTCCAAAGACCCCTGTTTTGTTTTCCTCTTCCATGTTTGTGTTTGAGTTTGCATGCTGGTTTCCGACATATGAATATCAAAACATAAATCCGTTTGTTATCAGAACCGTTGATAATCCAAATTTGGATTTCGGGTTAGGCTCGATATTGATTTTAGACCCAAAGGTTAGCTTGGGTTTAACATATATATTCTTTTCAAGACAACGCAACTGGCCATGATGAAGTTTGGCACCATCTTAAATAATGCAAATTGGCGTTCTAGGCAACATCCATTTGGAAAATCCTAAAGAAAAGGTCTCAAAATCTAAAACCGATCATTTACCTTTTGGTTTTATCGCTATGATTTCAATCCAAGTAATTATACATTCATGTGGTATAACAAGGTACTTTGCAGAGAAATTATGATTATTATTATAGATGGACTACATTTTGTCATACTTGAGTAGAAACACTTCAGAAAATCATAAAATCTCCAAAGTGGCATGCTAATGATCCAGCCCACACCATAAGAGGATTATATGTATTTTCTCTTTCTCATTTTTCATTGGTCTATATTGGAATTGGATTCTCTACATTTTAAAAGAAATTTCCGGTATCAATTGACGACACAGAGAAACACAATTTATATGGAACTCATATTTAGTAAATAAGAGTCCCTAAATAAGTTATAAATTCCACAAATTGTATTTCTCTTTCTATGTGAAATTGACATCGTTCCCAAATGCCCCTTGTATGTTCGGCTATGTTAACCTTTGGTAGGCAGATATCGTCAGAATTTAAAAAGTTAAACAACATTTTATTGATCATATTGAACTAAAGATGGATGCTATGGATATTGAAATAGTGCTAATGAACCATAATTTAAGGAAAACAATTACATAAATGGAAATACGTATACACACAACAGTACAATAATACCAGCGATCATGATGTAAACAACTTGTTCTTGATTTGAATGAATCTGATGTGCGTAGTTGGTGTATAACGGTAGTTTTTCCACAACATAGTTTGGTGCTTCCTTAACCAGAAACAACGAAGAGGAGGACTTCATGGAATAGGCAACCACGAGTAACTGACTTGAGATACACTTAAAACTCAAGGGCAAGTCACCTGCATAATCACGTTCCTCAGGAACATAAGAAATGCAGTATATCCCTTAACAGATCAGTCATAGGCCTTTCCCAGACAGTTTAGACAGCGTTGTACCCTGCAATAACAACTGTAACCATTAGAAAACAAAGACACTTTACATAGAGTAAGGATGGGGCTAGAAAGACATTCCACTTTTTCTTGAACACATATCTCGGCCTCAACAGATTGAATCGAAATCATAATGTTTGGAGTTAACTACTAAAAAAGTTGAACCACTCGGAGTATTTTCCATCGAATTCATGGTCATGCCAATTATCAAATGATCTGTTTCTTAGCTTAAATTTTCCCAGCAAGCATAGTGGGCCTTCAGGGAATTTCCTTCCCCAGTACCCATGGAGAAGTGCAGAAGAAAAGGGAAGCAGTAAAATCAAGATCTAACCTGTTTCCCTCACAAGTAGGACAAAGGCAGGGATTAATGGCAACAGGGTCATACAAAGGCGACCATTCTATAGTGGCATTCCCTTTGCACAATTTGCATATGTAAAACCCCTTGCCTCTACAAGCCATGCACGGCAACGCAGTCTTTTTCTGCACACAAAATCCACATTCCAACACATATCTCATATGTGAAGAAAACTAAACGAATAAAAATCCGAAGTAGGATAGAAAAGCTCCAGAAAGCCATGCAATTTGGCTAATTGTTTTTACCCTTTTCTTCTCAGAGACAAGTTGAAGCGTCTTAAGAGTAACAGTAGAAGCCAGGTTGAGAGTGAGTATTCCACCCAAGATGACTGCAGCTCCCGAAACCAACGTTCGCAATGGCCTTGGATTCATGTCTTCGAATATGGGTATTTCTCAGAGGTAATTTCTCAAACAAGTAGAACGCAGGAGTATAGACCATCCAAATTTCGAGACATTCGCTAAGCGTTGGGTATCGCCTCTACTCTTTTCTGGCTTAACTGCATGCCTCTATTCTGCAGAATGGGGAGAAAGATTCAATCTTTCTTGCACCAAGAGGGAAAGACTTCAAACAGTTTCAGGGTTGTCGCAAAATGGCGTGGCCCTCAGCTCTCAGTTGAGGAAAAGAAATCCTTGTGTTCGGTGTTTCCTCTTTCACTAAACGACGGCATTGCCTTATCCTGTTGAATTTTGATATAAACGACTTTGCGTTCAGTAGTGTTTGTGACTACTGACTAAAAAAAAAAAAAAAAGGGTAAAATTTTGCATAAAAAAATCTTTTCCTTCTGGATATCAAATTTTGCTAATAAATTATTTTATTCTAAATTTTGTTAAACTTTATATGACTAAATATACATATTTATAAATGAAAATTTTAATTTATCAGAATTGACTAATTATTAAAATCCTATTTGGCATTGCCAGCATTATAAATTACTAAAATATTACAAATTTCTAGCAAGATTTCTTACATAACTCTTCCACATCAATAAATTTTTGAAGGAAAAAACAATTGAATAATTAAAAAAGTCATTAAACAATTACTAAAATCAAACTTTTTGACCTAACCCTAATAAATCAAACTTTTTGATTTAAATCATATTTAAATCAAATTCTAATTTTTATAATTCATATTTAAATCAAACTTTTTGACCTAACCCAAATAAATCTTATTACAATATAGGGTCGAGCTAGTGTCAACCTTGTTTCTTTTTTAATTTTCTTTAATAGAAACACTTGATTTGACTTTTAATATGTATGTTAGACTTATTTTATTATAGTATTATAATTTTATGGTGTTATTTGAATTTAGACTTGTCACTTGTAATTGATAATTTAATACATTAATTTTATTCGTTGGTGTTATTTTTAAATGGTAGATATATTTTATATAATTATGGTTTAGTTTAGTAAATTTTTAATTTTTATAGTAATATTTATACCTTAATTATTAATTAAATAACTGTAATTTATAATTTATTATCTTTGCCCTTAAATTAGAATTTAAAATTTTTTAAAAAAATTGAGAGTCGATCAATCATCCTTGTGGGTAGGTCCTTAAAGATCCTGAGTTCTCAGTGGTTAGATGAAAATTTTAAAAGCACACATTTAAATAAGATTTATCTCTGAAAAAACTGAAGAACTTTAAATTAAGGTGGGATCAATTTTAATTAACAGCTTTACTTAAAAATATATTTAAAATATGAGTAAGTTGTTGTTCCTGATTATGAAATATGCTTGTTATATCAATTTGATTTTAAAAACTTTATTAATATAATTTTATTTTGAACTAAAAATTAGAGTCAATGATAATAATAATTTTTTTAGAAGTCTAAATAATAGTATATTTTAGAACTATTTAGGAGAGAATTTATTAGGTATAATTTAATGATAAATTATTTAAATATTTTGTAAAATCTTAAATTGGTTCATCTAAGAAAAAAGTATTCAAGAGGAAAGTATTAATATCAAATCACTAATTCAATATAATTTTTTTAAAAAATAATATTCAAATAATTGTTGAAAAATAAATTTAAATGATATTTGATTTATGAAATATTTTATTTTTAGATAGATTACATTTTTGAGAATCTCATTTTTTAGAATGAAATACATGAAAAAATTAATTAAATATATTTAATTGTTACTTCATTTTTTTAAAATAATATCTTGCATTTCTAACAAATTTTATTTCTATGTTTTGTTCATAAAAAATATTTTGAAAAATATAGTTATTTTAAAAAAAAAAACCTCTTATAAAAAAAATTCAAAATAAAAGTAACGATGAACTATAAAAGTAAAAAAATGTCAACATTATAAATAAGTTTAAAATATATAAAATTATACCTTACTAAATTGATACAATTATAAATATATTAAACTATTATTATTATACAATAATAAAACTTTTAAATTTAAAAAGAAAATCTGGAGCTATTACTATAATATTATAGCAAAGTGTGTGTGTGTGTGAAAATAAGTGTGTGAGTATATGAAAATAAATAATAATTGATCAACTGTGCTGTCAATTACATTAGTTGCTCACACACTTTTTAAAGGTACAATGTTGCTTAATACATTTTTTAGATATGTAGACCTAATATTTTTGCTATTATGACAAATTTTATCAAAGTATTTATTTTGCATAATCAAATATTCTTGAGTCAAAAGACACTTTTAGGAATATGAAAATCATAATTTTAAGAATTTAATATTTTTATATTTGGTTCATTACTTAAATTTTTGTGAATATTTTGTTACATTTTTAAAAAATATGTTTTTTTTTATAATTTTCAAAAATATTATTGCAATTTTTACATATTTTTATTTTTATGTATTATTATACTTTTATTATTTATGATATTACATATTTTTTTAATATTATATTTATTATTTTAAATATTAAATATTACATTCTATTTATTTTTAATTTATGTATTATATTTCATTATATAAAGTTATTAATCAATCATATTTTAAAAAAATAAAAAATAATAAGTAATTTAATATGTCTATAAGTGAAAATAAAATTTTTAATTTTTATTTATAAATTTACTTTATATCTAAAAAATTTTAATTTTTTTTATTCGTAACCCACTTTTTCATAATGTTAAAACATACTTAGCACCATCGTGGACTGGGTCAGATTCGGAGGCATTAAGCCCAAACAGCGAATCACGTGAAGGTGGAGGGTGTGGGTCAAATCATGTTCAAATAGGACGAAATACGGCGCCGACTTAAACGAAATAATTAAAAAGAAGTTTAAATTTTGGGAAATTACGAAACGCCACGAGCGAACCTCTGTCATCCACGTCAGCTCTCACCCAACACATTATCATTCCCCTATTTTTACCTTTCCATTTCCCCCATTTCCTCTTCCTCTCTCTCTCTCTCTAGCTGGAGGAGCAGCAGCAGCTTCATCCCTTTCGTTTCTCTTCTGCTAGTTAAAAGTCTTTCCCCAGAGCCGAATCGCACCAACCAAGCCTGGTCTCCTGGATTCCCAAAGATTTGATTTTTCTATCAGTTTCCGGTAACTAATCGAATCCCTAATTTTGTACCAATTGTTTTTGAAATTTACCTTTTGGTCTTCGTGTGTATCGATCGGCTTTTGTTGGGCTCGCGACGGAGTTTGATTCAGATTCTAAAACTCCTTATTGGATGATGAAGTAGGTTCTGAGGATATTTGTTTGCATTTCTGTGCCGGCATGACGGGGATTTGGCCTGTTTTGCTCTGCTCGAAACGGGATATTTGGAAGTGGCTTTGTTGTGTAAATTTCTCGGTTGTGCTTTTTATTTGAGTTCAGTTATGGTCATTATACTGGATGGTCTTGGTGATTATCGTCGTTCTTGTGTTCTTGAACTTTTCCAAGAATTGGGTCGTTTGGTATTCAGACCTAAACTTCAAGTTGAACATTTAGTATTCTTTCTATTGTTTTTATTTTAAAGTCCTCAACTTCATATGCTTCCCAGACACAGACTTACCGCTATGCTTATCCATTTAGGTCATCGAATGATTTAGATTTACTTTGTCAGTTCCGTTTTACAAGGTTGTTTTTTTGTTGGGCGGCGGTTTAGAGGTAACATAAAATTCGAAGAGATTTCCCGTCAATCATTTGAAACTATAATATATGGCCAATTAGCCGACTAGTCTGTTTGGTTAAATTCAGCTCTAAATTATGGAAGAGAGATTTATAATTCTTTTTGAATGCAGTTAATTATGTATACCGTATCGCTGATTGAGAAGTATCAGAAAATGAGAAGGGAAAAAGAGATAATATGTGACTGAGTTTAAGATGTTATGTAAGTTTGTGAGCTGAGTCATAGACTCTTCCCCAATTAGAGTAAGTTGACCTTGAATAAGTACTCCTGCAATTAACCTTTCTTTATGAAAACTTCCGCTAAAATAACTGAACGGAAAGTCTTTTATATTGGTATTTGTTTTATAAGGGACTCTAATAATTGAAACGATGCATCCGATGCTAACATTTTAGCATAGATTTTGGAGGTTCGGTTCGCCTAAGTGACCATGTTATTAATAGACTAAGGCCTATCATGGAGTCTTCTTGATTATCATTTTCCTATTTGTTGGAATTGCATGGAGTTTTGGAACTATATGAAATATTGAAATTTATTGGTTCATGTCTTATGCTTGGTATGTTAATTTCTCTTAGGTTATCTTTCTTTTGCACTTGTACATCTTATTACCTATATCCTTTGCACAAAACAATCTTAGTATGATGTTCTCTACATCAGTTCTACCTAAATTTTCATGGATATGAATTTTTTTTCTGCTCAATTTCTCATGTTGATGCTATCTGTATGTAGCTTCAAATTCATTCGTTTTTTTACCTTGTGGGAGTGGAGGCTTTAGTGTATTTTTGAAAATACCAAAAATTTGAAATGCCAAAGGAGAGAAGAGATAGTTCCTTGTCACATGATAGCAGTAGAACATCACCTTATCCAAGCAGCTCTAGTCGTGTCAGAAGATCTGCACCTAAAACACCTTTAGAGTGTGAAGAAAATGTTAAAGAATGGGAAGAAGCTAGGTGTCCTGTCTGCATGGAGCACCCTCATAATGCAATTCTCCTCATATGTTCATCGTATGAGAAGGGATGCCGCCCTTACATGTGCAACACTAGCTATCGCCACTCCAACTGTCTTGATCAGTTCCGCAAGTCATTTACAGAAACTTCACCAACAACTCCTCAAGTAGAAGGTCAGATCTCCGACACTAATTTATCTCTTGTTCAGACTACTGAAGAAAATATCATTGATATGCAAGAAGAAAGGAGTGAGGGATCTGTTACAATTCATCCGTTATCCTGTGAGGATCATCTAAAACCAAAGCTAGTATGTCCCCTTTGTCGAGGGCAAATAAAAGAGGTGAAAGTTGTAGAGGCTGCTCGCCGTTTCATGAATGAAAAATTGAGAAGTTGTTCCTGTGAGACTTGCAATTTTAGTGGCACCTATACGGACCTCAGGAAGCATGCAAGGCTTGAACACCCCCTTGTGCGGCCATCAGAGGTAGATCCTGAGCGGCAACGTAACTGGAGGAGGTTGGAGCGACAGAGGGATCTTGGAGATCTGCTCAGCACGCTTCAATCTTCCTTTGGAGAAAATAGGGTTGATGATGGCATCCTACCGATAGATGATGGTGGGTTGCTAGCTGTGTTTTTCCTCATTCTTCAACCTTCATCTGTATCAAGGGGTACCTCAGGAACCAGGCTGCAAATGCGCATAAGAAGGAGGTCTACTAGGCTCTGGGGGGAAACTTATGAAGGGGAATCTGGATCCTCTTCTAGAGATGATGAAAATGAGTCCTCGGATGGTGGGTCTGGTACTTGGAGGCGCCGTGTTCGGAGACGGATTACACCTGATAATCAACCATGACTTAAAAAATCAAATGCATTTGTTTGTTTACTTCAAACTTTCCCAAGTGGGTGTTCTGTTTTGTGATACCTTCACTCTGCTGAATTTTCAGATAGTGATGAATATATGTTGGTCTCTAAGTTGCTTATGTTTGTTACAGGTGGAACAAAAGTAAAGAAAGGGGAGTTTTCGGGTTTTATCTTCCAATCCGCTCCATCTCGTTTTGGTTGGAGGTTCTGATCGTCAAAAGAATGAGAAAAAATGTAATTGGCCGAGGATCCCTTAAGCTGTATATTTAATATTTTTATTCCTTTACCTTCTTTTCTGCAATTTCTCGAGGATCTTGAACAAGTGAGCTTGCAATAAATTCAACTCATCATCTTATCCTAGTACTTGTTAGATTGGCAGGACTTGGGAGCTGTAATCTATGCTCAATTTTCATAGTAAAACTGGCTGAGGATAACTGATCAGTGAGCAATGAACAATAGCCTAATTATGGGTGTCAGATTGAGGAGCCTAATTATTGTCTCACCTGGTTCGTGCATAATAAATAGAGCTATAGCTGTTCCAACCTTTGTACCATACTTCCTGTAGCATTTGTGTGGCTATGAGAACTTAATGTTGGTGGCATTGCAAGTGAAGTTTACGAGTCAATCAGCTGGGGATTAATGACAATAAGTCAAATTTTAGCATAGCCATTTATCTGCTAGATAGGTTAAACTTGGAAGAGGGACACGAATTTTGGTTAGAACGCAAGAACGGAAACAAGATCAATTAAATCATGTAAAATGTGTTTCTATTCTTGATTTCAAATGAAAATTACAATAAAGGGACTGGGGTAATTCCTCTATTTGAACAATTCTAAATTTGACTCCTATCTAAATGTTTTCCTTTGTTCCCATGAGCGAAGGGAATGCGCAGACTAAATAGAAAATTGCAGCTTATTTTGTCATTTAACTCGTGATTGTCATAAACATGAGCTTGTTTTTTTTTTTTTTTAATGTTTTTTGTAAGAATTTCAAATCATTGAAGAATCCCTACGAATCTAGTCTGACGTGGCCTGAATTTGACATATGACATGTCAAACCGAAAAAACGACCGAACTTTGGAACATAATGAAACGTCGTGTTTGCCTTTCTATTGTCCCTGCTTTTGTAGAATTACCTCTACACAGCAGCCCAAAGCTATTCCTTTTGGTTCCTCTCTGGCAGGAGGTGGATCCATGAGATTCATCTTTCTGGATGGAGTGAGTCATAAAAGGATTAGCTTTTGGATTTGGAAGGTTGCCCAGGAATTCGAAGGAATATCTGTGGAAATGGGGATGGACAGCGCCTCCGGCTCGTCCTCTGAATGTAATGAGAACGACGACTATCACACTTACGTGGTATTGAATGTCTACGACCTCACCCCTCTCAACGATTACATTTATTGGTTTGGATTTGGACTCTTTCACTCCGGCATTGAAGGTAAGAGCCATTCTTCTTCTTAGTCTTTTTTTTTTGTTCATCATTGCATAATATTCATTGTTTCTCTTTTTGGTTGCTTGAAAGTGATCGAGGTTGGGCTATATTTTTTTGTTTTTTCTTGTTTATTATAATGAAATTTATAGCTGGAATTTTTGCCCGACAGAAAGTTAGTGTAAAATTCGTCTCTTCGTTATTGCTTTCTAATACGATGAGTATGCACTTTTTATGGGGCATACGACATTTTTTTAAAAAGAATACATGAACTTTATCTGTAGCCCGGAGAACTAGGCAACGTGAACTTGGTTGAATCATTCTGAAACTCAATACTGTTTCCTGAATGTGCACTTTTCAATTTGATTGGGCTATGATTCCTTGGTGAAGGGTATATCGACTGCGTATTTTGCTTTGTTCTTGTGTGTAAACTTCACTGGTAATGGCCTATTTAATATGGCCACATCACAGAAATGGCCTATTGAGGCTTCATAGGTTATTAAGAGAGAGGTAGCTTCACAGTTCACACATCTTTGTTTATGACATGTATTCATTTTTTACTGACCAGTTTAGGAAACAACGGATATTAAGTTTGAGCAAGCCTTTGAAACATGCTACATTGGCCATTCTTGAAAAAAAATGTTAATATCATTCCATATTTAAATTGACTTTATTTTCTTCATCTTTATATTGCCTTAGGAAGGCTATTAATTAAAAATTGGCCTCTCATGCTTTTTCTCGTAGAATCATGATATTCCGATAGTCACTGCAACTTTTTTCTGTATGGGGGAAGAGCAAATGTGACTCTAGGGACAATAAGATATACTTGGTTCTGGATAAGCATATGATGTAATAAAAAAAAAAAAACCTACCTTCTGGAGTCTGTATATGTGTGTGTGTCAGGAACTCGAGGAGAGAAACAGGGAGGTAAATTTATCTAAAAGTGATTTTCAGCTTACTAACTTCTATCTGTTTGTTATACTGTTTGTCAAGATTTATCAGTTGTTTTGACTAAGCATACCATTTTGTATTCTTTTTTGAAAGGATTGATTAATATTTTGTCAGCATTATTTTGAGAATGTCATCATTCAAAGTAACGTTTCTTAATTTTATGATTTCTGCTGATGTTCTTACCCTGTTGTTTGAACTCTTGTTAGTTACTGTTAATCTAATGGAGCTTTTCTTTTTCTTTTTTATTTTATTTGTGGTGTTTGTGGGGCGGGGGGCGCCTTTGGCAGCACATGGCAAGGAGTATGGATTTGGAGCTCATGACTACCCAGCTAGTGGAGTTTTCGAAGTGGAACCAAGGAAGTGCCCTGGATTTGTATACAGACGTTCCATCACTTTGGGCCAAATAAATATGCATCCGTTAGAGTTTCGGATATTTGTAGAAAATATGGCTTCAGATTATTATGGGAATACCTATCACCTTATCTCAAAGAATTGCAATCATTTTACAGATGATGTCTCATGTAGATTGATTGGAAAGCGGATCCCAGGATGGGTAAATCGGCTTGCCAGGCTAGGTAAAACCTTGAAAGGAAACTCTCTTATAAGCTTTTTTCCTACACCTTTATATATTCATTTACTCAATCTGTATCTTCTGAATTCTAATTATCGACTAGAGCCTTCTAGGTCTCTTTAGCAAAGTCAGATACACATCACACATCAATATTGTCTCCCGAACATTGTGGATTTATGAAGTTCAGGGTCATTATAGGACATCAACTTCCTTGAAAACTTACTAGGGATAGAAAGGGAAAATTGTATATTCTTTAGAAATACTAAATTTTACTCCTTACCATGTATGGTAAAAATAAACTGTCTTTTGTAATTTCATTATGTTTGAATTGAGTTTGAATCAATTGTTAAAAATAGAATCTAACAATGATATCAGCTTTGGGTAATAAAATTACTCTAGTCCATCTTTTATTCATGGAAGAAAAACACTTCCTCTAAAATTGTCAAACTGAAGTTTTTATTATGTCCCTTGAGGATTTATTTAGTCACTTGTAATTACGCCATGTCTGATTTGAGTCAATTGTCATTATCTTTTGGGTGTTCTATCCATAGTAAAAAAAAAAAAAAAACATTTTTTGGGTGATACATTTAACTCAATCCATCTCTTTCTCACTTGTTATGCTCTATACTTTGTATATCATATTATCCCTATTCCGGGTAACACAGGCGTAACTTGTACAAAAATACAGTGAACAGAATTCTAAGCTCAGCATTTTGGTTAAAATTTCAGGTGCTCTGTGCCGCTGCCTACTTCCTGAAAGCCTTGAAGCAACTACTGTTAAAGAGCTGCCTGAATATTATGAATATTCAGGTGTGTATATTTTGCTGTTCCTTGCTTTTTATCAACCCTACGTGCATTCTAATGCATACTTATACTACCATACTATTAACATATGTAACCTTTCTGTGCTGCCTTTCTCTGTGATTGTTGGCAGAAGATGAAGTTGATGAATCTCTTTCACCTCCTGGATCAACAAAAATAGGTGATGAGCACCAGAAGCGCCTTCTGTCACCATTGGCCGGAATTGAAAATGTTTCTTTTGTTAAAGAGGCCGGGGTAAAAGAAGGACCATGTGTTTTGGGTGAGAAAAACACCTAGATGTTCTTACCGTCTATTTGATTTGCAGCTCATTGTTGCATGACATTTTACAATTCTTTGGTTCATTCATTGTCCCTGAAAAATGGAAACTAGATCTTGTGCTGTATTGATTTTCCTGTTACAAGGTTGTTGTACAGGGATATTATTTGTTTGTGTAGTGGGGTTACTTTTGTTATGGGGCTTGTAGCCATGTAAATGACATCCATGTCTGGAAATTGTCTAATTTATTTGATTCTTAAAGAGCAGATGAGCCAGTTTCTCAAACTCCACGCCCTTCCCTACTCTCTCTCTCTCTAAAACTTACTAATCTAAATTAATTATGCTAATTAAGCATAAATTAAGTATACATTAATTAAATGTGAGAATCTTTCGTAACTAAAGTTCACTAATTAGCTATTTTCAATTCAAATGAAATTAGTTACTTCGCCCTTCCCTACTCTCTCTCTCTCTCTAAAACTTACTAATCTAAATTAATTATGCTAATTAAGCATAAATTAACTATACATTAGTTAAATGTGATTCTGCGGCACAAATCTTTCCTAACTAAAGTTCACTAATTAGCTATTTCAATTCAAATGAATTTAGTCACTTCAAACTTTGACATAATCTCAAGAATATTAACATTATCATGACAATTTGGGGACATTTTAGCATTTCAAATTATCTACCCATCAAGACAAACCAAAATGTTAAATTCTTTCTCACTTGGACACAACTTATGGGATTCAACGATACAGATGTGCTTTCTTACCACATAGCACACAAAAAATAATCGTCGGTAGCTTGTTACAAAACAATGTCAGCTATATGAAAAATCGAGCTAAATGGTAAATACACAGCAGATATTGTCATTAGTAATAGCAATGCACAAAGCAGAAGTCTATTCTGCAGAAATACATCAGCATTCAGCAGCATCCCTTTACCATCCTTGAGGCCCCATAGTTACATAGTTATAACATTGTTTCAATAGTACGATGTTGTCAAGGTGCCATCAAATGTTTACATATGCCAATATCGAATCTACAAATCCGAAAGTGCTGGGGGGGGGGGGGGGTTGGTATTCCTTTCACATTTTGCTGCTTTCCTTGCTCTGACTTGACAAAAAAGCCATCTATGTAGGTTTTCCATCAAGTCCCAATTTTGAAGTTAGCCAAGCACAGACCTCATCCATCTCTTCCGGAATTGTGTAGTGGCCAAGCCTGTTATAAATAAACCCACAAAATATACTAAATAATACATAACCAAAAGGTACAATGGGACTCTAAAAGCTAGAACATAATCTTTGGCAGGAATTTCTAGTTCCTTACCCATTATAGACTTTAAAAGTTACATCCTGGAATCCAGCTGAACCTAAGCTCCTTGATGATTTCTCACCGAATTTAAAGAGAACTACGTCATCACCTGAAAGAATATATATGCCAATCTTATTGTGTCCGTAGTTCTAGCTGAAATCACCTATAGGCTACAGTTGTGATGCCAGAACAGAAATTGGGGTTATTCTTCAGCAATGTAGGAGCTCATCCTATGAAGTTGTATGATTTCTGGGCCAATATTTGAACATTTTTCCCCAGGCTGGCTCCAAATATGTAATTAATAAGGCATTAAACTTAATCACTCAGTTGCTCTTAATTATTGCTTTGCAAGATATCCTTAAAAATAAAACTACCTAAATCAAGCTTTAAGCAACTTTTGATATACCAAATATAATAATGTTAAACCCATATATGAAGGCAGCAAGAGGCAACATGAAGTCCATAATAAATAGGGGACCTTCTCTATCTTCAATTAATTGAAGGAATACGATGTGAGATTTTGCTAGCCCATGAGTTTAGAACAATTTGTGTTCCTAAAACAGAAAGATATTGAATGATGCAGGACATATAGGTGACCACCCAGCCGAAGAAATAGCAATTAAGTCACTTAGACTAAGGTCACCTACTTGAGAAGTGAAGCCTGGCAAAAGCCCCCAAACAAATGGTAGAATCCAGGATCATAGCTATTATGTTTCAGCTTAACAAGGACATCAGTAAAATACAACTTGGAACAGGTTTTCAGGTAGCTAGGTTCTGAGCTCAGGCTTTAGTTTGTGAGCTGACAGAAACTAATTTACAACTGAAATAAGATGATTATGAGCCTTGTCTATATTCTGTTTGCTACAGTCTGCATAAACCAGATCCACTAGTGCTAGCCAAAGATGCCAGAGCAAATTTCAGGATTTCATAGGATCAATCCCACAATATTTTCATACAATATATATATATATATATATATATATATATATATATATATATATATATATATATATATATGTATATATAACTACCTTTTCCATGACACAGTAAAATGGGCAAGGATTGAGCACGGCTTGTGACTTCCTTCACCCCTTGTAACTTTTCACTCAAGGTCCTGGATAAGAAGAGAATTATAACAATTTCACCAAAAAGTATACAAAGAGAGAGCAGGGTGTATCAAATTGAGACGAGCAGGAGCAGAACTAAAAAGGCCAGACTTTGCACATGGAAGCCAGCCACTTAAACCAATAACTGCACTTAGGTTGGCCGGATATGGATTGCTATTCCCATATTTTCCAACAGTAAAACAGGTTGCAGAGTAAAGGGCAGTAGCTGCTCCCATGCTGAACCCTCCAACACCGAGTTTAACTGTTGCAGATGGACGAGACTTAGAAAGATATCAACACATTAACATAACTTATTCTGCCTTCTGTTGACAAAACACTATACAACCAAGACAAATATAATAATATCGGATATTAAGACTTTATTAATAGTGCCATAGCCCTCAAGCAGTATCTGAAAGTGAGGATTTTCACTTGCCATCTAAGCATACATATAGTAAGGTTTTGAAAAAGTTAACTGGATCTACCAAGCTTTAATATTTCACTACATAAAATATTTACTAATACCAACTAAAATGCAATACACAATGCAAAGTTGTGCATGAACATGCAATAAACAATCAAAAGAAATTAGGTTTAGTATGTAAAGAAAGATGGAAGCACTCCATTATTTCCTTATTTTATTCTCCTTTTCTTTTCCTTTATTTTTTTTTCTTTTTTAATTTCTATCTTTTGGTATGCATGTCCATGTATATTTAGCACATTAAGGACTTGAACCAGAGACCACAACGAAGCAAACCTCACTACCTCAGTCCAGGATAATTTGTCAACTTTTTAAGGAACTAAGGAATAGATGATGAGAAAATTGGGCTTGTGTACTAATTACAAGTTTTAGATCTTGTGACAACCTAATATCCAAAAAATCAATACCTCACAGAGTTCAAATAATTTAAGCAGTAACACATGATATTTCGAAAAAAGGAAAAAAATTGTGCAAAGGAAACTATGAATTTAATAATGTTGCAAGAGAAACCTACTGTCTGGAGGTTCTGTTGCTAACAAATTTGCAACATGAGCAGCTGAAGCATCCAAACCTTCTAAGTCATCAGGAGCATCATCAGAGAGGTCTCCCACATCAAACCCTAACAGAAGTTGAAGAACCAGTTCAAATAATCATCAAAGACCAAATCCCAGGTTAATATCAGATTTAAATCCCTAAATTATGTCCTAGAATCAGTGTTTTAAGAACTGGACTGGCCTGGCAGGTGAACTGGTGAACCGGCTACCAGTCTGGTTTGGTTCCTTAATTGGACCGTTCTTCGTTTTTTAAAATTAAAAAAAAATTAACTGGCTTAGCACTTCATGCAATCTGAAAGCGCATATGGTATCCCACCATCCTATTCTATAAGGCTATCACACACTCCTTTTATAGAGGCTGAAAAGTAAACTTTCCTTTTACTTACACAATGTGGGACTTGTGTTTTTTCTTTTTTTGTTTCTTTGTATTGATATGCATTCATATTAAATTATATAAGTTTTTCTATTTTAAATCAAGTTTATTATGTAAAAAATATTTTTTTGTATTAAAATTTAATCAAATAATATATTTAATTAAATTTTAGTATAATTAATTAGTTTCTTCATAAAAAAACATAGTTACAATTATTTTTTTAATTTATTTTAATAATAAACGGTTGAACCGGTGAATCGATGACCCAATGTCTTCACCTGTTCAGTCCGATTCCAAAAACTATGTGTAGAGTGCATTTTCATACTTCATTGATTCTAACAAACGTTAGGAAGGCTGAAAAAAAATTATTCTGCACTTGCAGTATGGCAGCAAATAAGTCTTTATATAACATTTAAACCTCAAAAATTAAAGTTTGGTGGGCATAATCAGAGTCTATAAAGCTCGAACTTACAAGCAGTAGAAGGAAAGCCACCAAATACAGCTATAGGTTGAGTAGGAGCAGTTGGACATATCCACTTAATCTGCATCATATAATTCAACGTGAGCTTATTAAGGAGTACAGAGACTATCTTACTATTTCCTACAATAAAAAACTATGTAATAACAATCTAGATCCTCTTAACAATTCAAAGGTTAGTCCTTACATTTGGAAGTGGGAGAGTCTCTAATAGCTGGGACCAGCTGCAAAAAGCAAAACAGAAAATGAAGATTGGTGTCATAATCACTGATTTTTAACGAGGCTGAAAAATTAAGTATCTTGGCTTAACCTATTATGCCCTCTGTTATTTTTTTTTTCTTGTCAGATGCATTTTTCCCCCTTTTATGGGTCTTTTGGGCGTCTTTGTGGACAGATTTAGTTTAGTTCTTTAATACACTATCATATGGCAAAAAAATATATCTAAACAAGTCCACAGCTATTCTCCAGTTACCAAAGTGAAAAAAAAAATTAATTGCCAATCTCTTTTACATAAGGTATTTAGAAGGCCATACGCCATAAATAAAAAATCTTTCACTTTGTTACAAAGGCCTAGACATGCATAAGAACTCTCATAAAAACAAAAATTTATTACTATTAGAATTTCAAAGCAAGGGGGTACAATATGTGAAATTCTATAGAGTATGCAAAAGCAGATAAATATGAACCAGATGAAACTTATAACCTCTTTCCTTCGGTGATAACAATATAGGTGATGAAAACAGCTCAAATGAAAACCTAGAAACTAAAAGAGAACTGAAAAAATATTTCACACCAATCATACTTTAATGAATTTCAAGTGGCATGAATTTGGGAAAAGCAATCAGAAATGCCATATCACCTGGAGCCATTATCGCCGAGGCCATGTAGCCAAACTATAGTGGCTTGGTGTTTACCTTTGGGCCTGACCACATGTGTTCTTCCAAACTCAAAAATTCTTCTAACAGATCTACCGCCTGAAATTGAGCCATATCAAAGTCAGAGAAGAGAGATAATGACATAAAATCAGTTTTCCTTCCGACAACTCTGTAGTAGATAACAACACTCATTTATGCAAAGAAATCTCAGATACTGGTGACTGGTGAGAGAACTCCCCACTTGATAAAGACATCCTAAAGTAGCAGAGAACTTACCAGAACTAAGTGATGGTCCAGTGAAGCTCATGTTAGGCGCCAAAATAAAAACACCTATTAAGCAATCTTAAAGCTGAAATCAAGAAACACCCACATGTTACAATCAATGAATAAATCCAGTTAAATGGATAAGAAAAGTAATCTTACAGTGATGAAATGCCCAAACTTAATGCAGATCCAGGCAATCTAGCAACACCACACAGTCAAAATTGAAATCCCCCAACTTAACACTTAGAGGCTGTTAGGACATGTGTACCTAACTTTTTCCATTTTATTTATTTATTTTTTAAAAATTTATAATCCTAAAAGAATTTAGGAACTTCATACTTAGTATTTTAATCTATAGTGTTGCATTCATGTAATTCAAATTCAACAAATAACACTCATGCTAACCAACCGTCTTGAACCAAATAACCAAAACAAAACTAGTCAAACCATCTAGTTATGACCCAAGTATGTCTGCAAACATGCTGCTTAATGAAAGAATTGTATTCCCAAACTTGTTAAATGGAACTCAAATAACTCGAGAAATGCTGAATGATCAAATATTATGACGTTTTGGAGGTATTGGGTAGGTTGACTACCTCAGGTCATTAGGATTTTTGAAGTAAGAGCACGAATATCTCAGCACAATAACATTAATTAAATAAATAAACCAAAATCAGATAAATAACTCTTCATTAGTCTGGTGATTAAACAGTTGTTCAAGGAAGACAGCCCCTAGAGTTCCAGGGGTTTGTACTTTATAGCTAAATCTTCTATATCAGAAAATATAACCACATTACTATACGCATTGCCCAGAACTAGCACGACTTGTTTAACGTTGCCCTTAAAACAATCTCTGGATAAGCAAAATTTGACAATAAATCTTAACAACGATTGCATTTGATGAGAATCACAATTAAAAATAACACCCGTATACCCTCGACATATTCATCATCATCCATTACTCGTATGCTGAAAACAACGCTCCTCAAACTAAAACTCCACAACAAAAGAAGAGCAGCATCAAATTGGAAGCATCGGCATCCTACACAGTGATTATCAAAATTTTAACGGCACCCAGAAGTGAATATTAGTAGTGGCACAAACCTCAGTTGCTTTGTGGAGCTTCCAAAGACAAAATCAGAAACTCTGTTCGTCCCCCACTCCGCTTTCGCTTGACGTTAGTTGCCTCGATCGTATTAATTGGATGGCGTGCGAGAACAATCTCCACCGTCCATCCAACCCCTATTAGATACATGAACGCCACGTGCCGTTGACGAGGAATTGTGACAACTTTGTCTCCTCCTGTCTGAAGACGCTGCCCTGAGCGACTAGATTGCAACCATATCGGAGGTAACTGGACAATCCTACCCTTCTAATACGCTTTAAATCTCGAAAGTGCCCTACCACTTTTCTGTCCAACGTGTTGTAATTTTCTTTTCAGTACTTTTTTACATAAAAAACAATAAATATTTTTTAACATATGATTATTTTAATATTTAAAATAAATTCTAAAATTCTCATTTTTATAAAAAAATATAAGCTAATTAAGATAATTATTATCTAAAAATTTAATTATTGTTCAAACTTAATTTAATTATCATAAACTTGTAATATATTATAAGTGTTAAAAGGTGATCATAATTATTTTATATGATTTAAAAGATAAATAGTTATGATTTTAGTAGGAAATTAAAGATAGATTTGATTATACAAAGTAATAAATGTTATATTTATTTGAGGAAGGATACCTTTAATTCTTTTTTTAAAAAAACATAGTAATGTGTAGTGTTTATTCTAATGAAATTATAGTTTAATTAAAATATTTAGTGCAAAAAAATACTAATGCTTTGTTGAATCAACATTATTAAAGGTTTATTGTCGTTCTAAGCAAGGGTTGCACTCGGTCATAGTGCACACACTCCAATAAGGTAATACTTAAAGTTAATATATATAATATTAAAAATATTTAAATTATAACATATAATAAAATTAATTTTAAAAAATATTATTTTTATTATGTATTATAATTTAAATATAATTAATAAATAAAAATTTATCAATTAATAATAAATTAAATTATTTTTTTAATATTAAAAATCAATATATGAAAAATTTGTACATAATAGAATAAGTTTTTATTTATAAATGGGTTTCAAGTACTTTAATAATTTTTTAGAAGTACTGTATATTTTATTTAATTATTATTATTAAATAATAGATAAATATAAAATTAATATTAATTGAACAAAATATTAATATATGTTACACTAAATAAAATTCAAATCCCAGAAAAATATCTAGTATTTTATATTTTAGAAGGCGGAGGAGGGACAGAGACTATATAAACTAACCGTAGAGTATCCAAGCCTACCGCCAAGCCAGAAGTACCCTAAAAATTGAACGCTCCTTCCTCCCCGGGCGACTCCTTGGTCCGAGATGGGCAGCTCGGAGAACGCCGCCGTTGCCGGCCGCATTCCTGCGGTGGATAAGGGCGTAGATTATGCGAACTACTTTTGCACCTATGCTTTTCTGTACCACCAGAAGGATATGCTTTCCGATCGGGTTCGCATGGATGCTTACTTCAACGCCATTTTTGAGAACAAGCATCACTTCAATGGAAAAGTAAGTATTTCGAAGTTATGGCTCCGTTTTCTCACTTGGAATAAAGTACGAATCGATGGTTCTTTACTTCTTTTACTCTTCCCATTAGTTGGTAGCCGAGAAAATGTGAGACCTTTGATTGAATTCGTCCGGCGCAGCTATGGAAGAAAGATTTACTGGTTTGGCAGCTCGGAAATGAAAAAAAGATAAATAACACTGCCCTACCACAAGAAGTGAAATTAACTAACTGAGCCCAGCTTCATTATAGCGTTTGTGACATGGGTGTACATTTAGGCTTTCGCTTTTGCGTGCTCGAATTTCTTAACGAATCAAAAGCAAAACTCCTAACTGCAATTCTGAGTAGACTTTCATGTATGGGGCAATAAAAATAATCCCTCTATAATAATAATAATTTACCGAACAGAACCCAGCTGTGTATTCTTTCCAAAGTATGAAACATTCGTTACACTTGTTAGTTATACCTGAGAGTGATTTCGCACTGACTTAGTGACTTAAATGTTGAGAAGACTGTTTTAGATGTGGGAACAGGAAGTGGCATTCTCGCTATTTGGTCAGCCCAGGCTGGTGCAAGGAAAGTATATGCAGTGGAAGCAACTAAGATGTCAGAACATGCTCGTGCTCTTGTCAAAGCAAATAATCTCCAACATGTAGTTGAAGTCATTGAGGGCTCAATGGAGGAAATAACTTTGCCAGAGAAAGGTTAGCTCTATTAGCTTACTCTATTTGCCATGTAAGTTCAAATTTTCATTATATTATCTCTGTGGTCTACCCAAAGTCTGTTAGAGGTGTATATCATTGTCATTGACTCATTTCTAATCTTCAACGTTGTGCAACTTACAGTTGACGTGATCATCTCTGAGTGGATGGGATATTTTCTTCTGCGTGAATCTATGTTTGATTCAGTTATATGTGCTCGTGACCGCTGGCTCAAACCAACAGGAGTGATGTAAGTATTATGTTAATCTTTTTGTTCGTCAGAAAGAAAAAAGTATTTAGATACATTTAAATGAACTAATGTTTAGTTAATTGTTTCTTTACATGCGCACAAGCCCTTCCCATTCTTCCATTGGCATCTCAATTGCTATTGAAACTGCCACTACTAGTTCTTCCTTTGGTCTGATATTTGGATAATGGGGCCCACTGAAGTATTCTTAATCTCTTTCTATTAAAAAAAGTATTGTTAGTCTCTAAATCCCTGGATTTATTTCTATACCATTTAGGCATAAGAATGACATTAGTTTTAAATTTCAATCTCAAGCTCTTTGTTTAGTTGGTTAAAAATTAAAAATAACACAAGTTCTGTTTAGCTTCTTCAAGTTTCACTTCTAAAATTTTCAACAGAATAGGAAAATCTCAAAAATGAGTAGTCAATATGAAACAAAGCACTGAAATCTGACTCAAAGAACATCTAAATATATGGGTATTTTATAATTTGACATCTTCAATGTAATGCATTTGAAAGCTCCTCTATTTATTTCAATTTCAAATTTGAACAGCATAGTAATTTCTGCTCAGATCCTATACTTGTGGTAAATGTATTATAGAGATTTATTTGTGAAAAATCTAGGCCGTGAGAAATTACTTTGATAGAAAGAGCCTTATATATTTATGCTTGAGATGGAAGTTTTCACGCCTTCATACATGAGCCATGACGCATATCAGGAAACATGTTAATGATGCTTACAACTGGTCATAATGATGCCACAAAATCCCATGCATGTTAATTTTTCTTTGGGTTTACTGGCCCTACACTCTTTCTCAGTTGATGTGGAGCATATCTCATTATCTTTTAAGGGTAATTTATTGGTTGTCGTAACTTAGCAAGTAGTGCTTACATTGGTCTCTTATTGTGCTTTACCAATAATAGCATGTATACTTAGATATATGATTTAGATATTGCCTCTAGAGATAGCTGATTGTCATTAAAGTGTTATGGCTATAAATGAGTTATCACTGCTATGCAAATGCTAATTGTGTTGATGGCAAAAAAAAAAAAAAAAAAGCTTATTGTGTTCAAATATCTCTTGAGGCTCGAGGTATTATATTTGGAATTGATTTGACTGGCTTTATCTTTACAGGTATCCCAGTCATGCTCGAATATGGATTGCACCTATCAGGACTGGGTTAGTAGATCACAGAATGGGTGAATACCATTCAGCTATGGATGATTGGCGCAATTTTGTTGATGAAACAAAAGGCTCTTATGGTGTTGATATGAATATTCTAACAAAGCCTTTTTCTGAGGAGCAGAGAAAATACTACCTACAGGCAAGTTATATACTTAATACAACTTAGAGTTAAAGTATATATTCAATTGAATACAACTAACTGTACAAGTCCAAGCGTGGTTGGGAATCTATCATCTCTTGCTGTAATTTTTGCCTCTGATTCTGCTTGAGACTTTTTGAAAACGTGTAAACCTTAAGTTTGATAATGTTTTATTTCGCCCAAGAAATTGCATGATTCAAATATTTACTTGTTAAATAATGAGTCTGAACTATCATTTCTTTTTTATCAGAAGCTTCTTACGTAAATGGATATTGCTGGTTTGCCTACAGTTCTGTTTGAGCTTATTTGAAATTGGCTTCTGTAGGCTTTATCAGTTCTGTTAGCATATAAAACTGATTTATGCTTCTGCTGCTTGCCTACTTAAAATGTAGTCTCTATGGTTTCTGTAGACATCAATGTGGAACAATCTTCAACCACATCAAGTCATAGGGACAGCTGCTATAATAAAGGAGATTGATTGTTTAACTGCTACTGTGGCTGATATAAAGGAAGTCAGATCAAAATTTTCTTTGTCAATAACCATGGAGAACACAATGCTGTGTGGGTTTGGAGGGTGGTTTGATGTTCATTTTCGGGTGAGCTACTCTGTGGTGTCTCTTTTAATGGTATTAGAGCTCTCAAGTATATCTAACTGCTTCCTGTTTCATTCACCAGGGAAGAAGTGAAGATCCAGCTGAACAGGAGATAGAGTTAACCACAGCTCCTAGTATAGATTACAACACACACTGGGGCCAACAGGTTCATGCTACATTACTATGTTGGTGGTTGATTTGTCAATTGCATCATTTGTTATTATTATTCTGCTTAATATAGTTTTATAACTTTTGAGAACAGTGGGATCATCAATGAAGAAGCTGATGGTTCCTTTTTTTAAATTTTTTAAACATTTGTCTTGCGGTCAAAATATAACTAGTTTTTCTTGGAAGAGGGAGAGAAATTTTCTGTAATGAACAGGGTTGTACTATTTGCTTCAATTGATTGGTCAAGTGCAAGTTTATGGCAGTTTCATGGTATCTTGTGTGTCCCAAGCTCTGTAGGAATCATTAGCCTGAAACCTGTTCCTTTTATGCACTTGTATGGTAATGGTATTGTCATCTTATGTTCTTAATTAATGGGCAGGTTTTCCTCTTGCATCCTCCTGCTCATGTCGGTGAAGGTGATAATTTAAACGTTTCTTTCTTCATGGATCGCTCAAAGGAAAACCATCGTCTGATGGAGGTTGAGTTTGAGTTTGAGATTCGACAGCATTCTGGCAAGCTTCTTGCGCCTTTCAAAAATAAGTATTTCATTGAATGACATGATGATTCCTTATTCTGGTGACTTCAAGCATTATTCAAGGTAGAGTTTATATCATATGATGTTTCTTAAATTGTGACATTATATAGTTAGACTAGAATTTCTCGCTTGATCCCGTTCTTCCATTTGCATATACTTCAATGGGCTCCTTGCTTGTGAGAACCTCACTGTATACATGTAAACATGCTTGCTACTACAAACACAAGTTTAAGCAGGATAATTCAGTGACAAAACAGATGAGACGAGAATAGTTTTCCTCTGCATTGATTACTTAAATGGAAACCCAAGCGAATGGCATCACTAGGGGAGTTCTTTGTATGCAGCAATTAAAATGGGGGAATCAGTAATATAACCGACCCTATTATGTTTTAGAGAATGCATATTATAGCATTGATTTCTTGATGTATGCCTTTAATTTTCTTCATCAGGAATGACCATGATATGATTTGTCAACAGATGGGACTGTATGCTTATCACTAGGGGGTTGAATGAATTTATTCTGATAAAGGAAAAAGAAGGAAGGAGGTGGCAGCCACACTTTCACCAATTCCAGTTCTTTCACTCTTGGTCATGATTCTTAAGGACATTGTTCAGAAAGCATGTTTCAGTATCAGTTGGATTACCAAATATTGGTTATTAATGCCTGATTTTCAAACTTTCAGTGGAAGGTTGCGGCAATTTTGCTTTATAAAAGTTTCATGTTCACTGTTTGTATTGCTGAATCCTACATGCGGTTTATGAGAATTTTAGTTGTTTCATTAAATGATAAATTTTCTTTTGGGTTTTGGCATTTCTATAGGAGAAATAGAAATGTTGCAGTCTATTAAATATGCTCAAAGTGGAGCATTATGCTGGATTTACCGATAATTTCGTTGTTCAAAATACAGGGCTACTGGCATAATGTCTTTGTTAGGAAACACAAATCATTTTTAATCTTTTTGGAAAGCAGATTTCTAGTGCTCTTAGTTCTTCCATGTTCTTGCTTTGTATCATAACCTCTCCAGGCATAATAAACTGATCTACTTTACTAGACGAAATAATAAATAAAAGCTAATCTTTATATTTATGTGAAATATTAAGCATTTGGATGGCCGAAAACTGTGCAACACCCAAGTTCGCAGCAAGTTATAAAATAAAAATAATAATGCCAAAGAAAAAAGTGAGAAAGTAGTTAGTTTGAGTTACAAAAGCTTGCAATGTGTTTTTCTTTTTTCTTCGGTCTCAAATCTAGCAATGTGCGATATGCCCAACTTTTGAGGAGTTACTTTAAAAAGAAAGACAGCGACAGCCCTCTGTCAAATTTCACGGATAAAACGAGAATAACGCATTGGAAAGAAACGTATACCAAACGTTAATGATCCAATCCACACTCCTTGCGTGTTAAATCTATTTTCAACTTTCAGTACCATTCTCTATTTTTATGTTGCGAATGACAAATTAAAAAATATTATTTTTTTAAAAGATAAGCAAAAGTAATAATTTTTTAAATAAAAATATCCTTACACAAAATGAAAGAATTATAAATACTTCTATTTTGCCACGCAAAATTCAAGTCGTTATGATCATATTTTTTTTTATTACATACGTTGTTTTCTTTTTGTAGGTATCTTCATTTGTTCTTTCCTTATAAATGGGGTTATGTAAACAATGACTTGAGCTTGAGAATAAAGAAATTGTAGAGCTGCAATTATTTAAAAATTTGATACACCACAAGACTTAACCAACAGGTTTGGCTGTCTTATTTTACAAGTTGGGTGGTTAATTGTGAGATAGGCCAACCACAAACTCGCAGCGATCTAACCCCTTCATTATTTGAGTGTATGTTTGATAATAGAATTAAATGGAATCTATATATTACTTCCTCAAAAATAAATATTTCAATTTATGCTTGGAAAAACAATAAGAAATGCTGCATCTATTTAAAAAAAAAAACTCAATAATTTGATCGAACTTTTAATTTTCTTTTTGTTTTATTTTCATTAATATTTGAAAGTTGGGATTGGAGTTGAAGTTCGTGATTGAAAAAGATAGGCTATAATAACAACTGTTATTTGGCAAATATAGTGAGGCAGACTCCTCAATTCTCATAATTGCTAATACGTGAATACCGAATATTGCCAAATTTTTAACTTTTTAATTTATTTATCAAATTTTATAAATTAATTTATGAAAATAATAAAATTCAAATATGTTATTTATATTAGTATTGCAGTATTTTTCTTCAATTGGAATTGATGAAATAATTAAATGAGACTAGTATCTAAATATTAAAAAATTATATCGATAAATCAATTCTGCCATTATTTTAATTAAATTCTACTTGTTTATTAATCGTTAAGATTTATATTTTTTTTTTTTGCCTCTTTATTATCTCGATCTACAGATTCCAACTAAGTAGGATATGGAACATCCTAAAATTCATCTAACACTATTTATTAAAGCTCATAGATTAGATTTGATAAGAACAAATAATATCTATATTAAAAAATTATCACCAATTAAATTATATTTAGATATACTAGTTTCACTTAAACTCTATATTTTTATAAGATTTATTAGAAATAAAATAAAAATTATTTTAATATGACATTAAATAACAAAATTAATTTAAAAAAAAAAACGAGAAAAATCTTTTGTAGTACATACTAAGGAAGCGCAAGTATAGGTCTAGACAACGAAGGCTCCTGACTCGTGTTTTGGTCGAAAAGTTCGGCGTTAAATTATATTATTATTATTTTATATGGCTTAAATCATATTATTGGTTAATATATGAACGTAGAGTTTAGCAAAAAATTTAAATTTAAATTTAAAATTTTATCTTGTTAATACAATTCCACATGAATAGGGATAAAAACGTTAATACTAGATTACTATGAACAATAATGAATCAATTTTCAGTTAACAAAGAATATTATATTAATATAAGCTTGATTTTGTATTTTTTTTTCAATATTATATAGGACATATTATTTATCCTCCTACCGTCAAAACAAAAAAGATATATATCCAGAGTCAAAACCCGTGTCATTTAAATTATTAATATTTTTCTCTTTATACTAAGTAAATAAAATTAAATCAAAATTTAGATGGATAATTATTATATTTATTTTGATATTATTTTAATTTAAAAAATTGATAAATCTAGTAACAAACCTAATTGTAGAAAGATAATAATAATTACATGAAAGTTTATGGAAATTGAAACTCTGAATGTTAATTCCCACCTCAACAAGCTATTCTTGGGCAGTTGGCAAGTTGGCAAGGAAATACTTCCTATTGTTCGTTTTTATTTATTTATTTATTTATTTTAAAATTTGAGCTAAAACCCCTAATTTCTTTTTTAGCAAACACACGATTAATATGATAATTACGGGAGCAAATAAAAAGTTTTATTTGCAAACAATCACAACGAGGAGAGTGAAAAATCTTCGGAGCGAAACAAAGATCGTCCTCTGTTCTGAATCGGAGCAAAGGTCAGTGAAATTTCTTCTTCGCCATTCTTGCAAATTCGATCTTCTTCGTCTGCCGTTTCCTGTACTAATTCAGTTTCTGCTTTGAATTTTTTTTGTATTTAACGAACTTCCATTTTTTTATTTTGAATAGTCTGTTGTTTCACACAAGTTGTTCTTGTGAATGTTTGAGTCCATTTTCTTTGACTTTTATTTTTTTTGTTTGGTTGCTGAGAAAACGGAGGAACATAATCAGAATTCTCCAGTCTGTTTCTGTCCGCCTGATTTAGTAATTTGTTATTTCCTGGTGTTATGTGTTTTCTTTCTTCTAATATCACAAAACCTATGAAAAATAAATAAAAAAGACCCTCCAGACTCGCCCAATAACTGGCGTGAAGCTCAGTCGATCAGATTTTCCACCTCCAAATTGATAACTTTATTCAACGATGAAATCGGTTTAATGCCATTCATTCTTTTGATCAATAGCACTTGTCATGGCTGACTGGTACGTGTTCGTCTGCGTGTGTGATCGTGTCCGTTTTAATTTTAAATTATGTAGTTTTCGTCATATACTTTGAAGATAAACGTATAATGAGTTCTGTATTTGGCTTTCTTTGGCCCTCTACTTGTTTGCTGATTAAAGTTTTTACGCTTTAAATGTACATATACTGATATACTCTCACTTGATTGCCTCAAAAACTGTTATTTTGCCGGTCCGGTGTAAATTTTTACGTTTTTTTTTTCTATAAAAAAAAATCTGGTCTTCTTACTGCTCTCCATCGCCTAAAAAATCATGACGAAAATTAATACAACGTATGAATTTCAGAATAATGTTACTTCCATTAGCCATTCCAGCAGCCAAAACCAATTGCTGCTGTTGGACGACTTGTCTATGGTTATCTGAATTCTCTTTAGTTTATTAGTGTCTATTATATGTCATCGTATCTATCCTATTCTATGGCCTCTACATGTTAGCAATTGATACATTTTAAGCTTTTTCCTATTATTTTCTGAGCAGCTGGCAACCTTTTGTGCCTCATTTTTTAAATTCATATTTTGCCCTTAGTAAAAATTCTTACTTTTGCTTGTGTTCTCAAACAATAGTTGTTCAGGTTGAAACTTGGCAGCAATATATTAGCAACTATGAAATTCAAGAAAGGAATGAGGGTGGAAGTATTAAGCAAAACAGGGGTGCCTTCTGGCTCTTGGCGATGTGCAGAAATCATTTGTGGTAATGGCCACCACTACACCATTAGATATGATGGATACAAGGGTACTGCTGGCGAGGCAATTGTGGAGAGGGTTTCAAGGAAAGCCATAAGACCATGCCCTCCTGCACTTGATGTCAAAAAGGACTGGAGCTCGGGTGATGTTGTGGAGGTCCTTGAAAATTTTTCTTGGAAAATGGCTACAGTTTCGAAGGTTTTGGGGAAAAAGTACATTTTGGTTAGGCTACTTGGATCTTTGTTGGAATTTGAAGTGAACAAGTTTAACATTCGAGCGAGACAGTCTTGGCAAGATGACAAATGGATTGTAGTTGGAAAGGTACCTTTTATTTACCTTTATTACACCTCTTGAATCTTGCTTCATTTCCATCATCTTCCTTAGCAATTTCCAAGTACTGTTTGTTTCCTTTACTGATGGATCTGATTTCTCGTCTTCGAATGAGTTAGTTTTGATTGACCTGTTGAATTTCGATTTATTCAATACATTATATTTGCTAACGGTTACTGATGGAAATTTTAGAAAATTGTCAATTTGATCAGGCCTGCAGTTGTGTTATGCTTTTTTTTTTTTCCTTGAACACTCCTCTTTTTTACTCATTATATATTCTAAATAATCAAAACAAAAATTAACTTTCATGAGTTGTTCTTTGTATTACTGTTTGTGAATCCTCCATGCTGTGTTAGGTTCTGAATGTTGATCGATTCTTATCCCACATGCAGGGTTGTTCCAACTCTGAGAATGGAAAACGTGATACTACACTTGCTCCAAGGCTTAATATAATTTTTAGTGCACAAGTTCAAAAATCAACCACGAGGACAAAACTGCCCTTTGACAATGGCTATCTGCATGACAAGAAAGAAATGGGTTTTCTGAATTCCCATCTTATGTCTTCTAAAACATTGAAGCGAGGGAGCCATTCACAAGTTGAGGCATATGCTGAACCTCCCCAGAAATTTAGAGCAATTGAGAATGAAGGCATATGTCACAGAGTAAGAGTTGCAAATCCATCCACACTGCACAAACAGGTAGATGGTGTCATTTTGTCAAGAGATATTCTGGTGGATGAATACGCAACTTCTCTGAACAACAGAAAAAGTGGGTTTTCTAAAATGGGCATAGAGAGGAGGAAACAAACTGGCGCTGTTGGTTGTTCATTTGCAGAAAACTTTGTATCAGATGAAGCTGATAGTGTTACAAGCTCGGTTGGAAGTTGTAGTACTAACAGCAATTCGTATAAATTGCGTTATGCTGTAACTGCAGGTCCTCCTGAAGATGTAGACGGTGCACTTAGTGATGCCGAATCTGTCTGCCACTGTGGTTCCCTCCCTCCAGAAGAGGAATGGGCGGCAGAAATCCATAGGTTAGAGTTGCATGCCTATCGTTGTACAATTGAAGCATTTCATGCATCAGGACCCTTAAGTTGGGAAGTAGAAGCTTTAATGACAAATCTTCGGCTTTCGCTCAATATATCAAACGACGAACATTTAATGGAGCTAAGAAACTTGATTTCTTCTGAAAACAGTATTCCTATCAGGTGACAAGATTGCCTTTTTTCAAATTAATACTCTTCCTTGGTCATAGGGTTTCTTAATAGTTTATTCTTCTTAGCCTCTTTCAGCTGTAAGAAGTAAGATGAGATATATAGTTCATTTATATTTTTAACAACATAGAGATGTAGTTTGATCATTGATGTGAATGTATATGCTAAACTTAGTGAAGAAATGAATATCTCTGACCTCTTACTGGCATATCTTTTCTTTTATCCTCTTAATTTCTGTTGGGCTGTACTGCTGGACATACTTCTCCAAGATCTTTCTGGCACTATTATTAACATTCTGATTTTTGCAGATACTTTGAAGACATTACTGGACTACTGATATTTGAAATTAATTGGTATATTAAAAATGTTGATTTATCATTGAAGCTTTTACAACTAATATGCTTTATAGGACTCCCACTATATGTTTATAGTCTGCACATTTTCTTGTTACGATATAAGTTGAAAAGATCATGCATTCATTTTGAACGAGTTGTGCCTTCTGCAATATTGAAATTGTCTCCATTACTCCATAAGCTGGCAGCATAAGCAATGTCATTTGGAGATACTAGTAATTCTTCCCCTGTATTTTCCAGGGTTGAGTTGGAAGCATTTAGATATTGCTTCCAGAATACTTAGTCTACAGATGATGTTGTTGCTTGCCACCTTTCTCTTGGTCCAGACAAGGGCTGGGTTTTCTAGTACGGCTCTTGATAAGCCACTGATTCCATAGACTTGTGGAGTTCTCGCATTCTTCCATTTCAGACCACCTGTGAGCCTCAGATATATCATATATCATATATGTTTTGCAGAAGGATACAAGCTCAGAGTCTTGTGGCTGCCATGGGCTGTTCTTATTTGTGAATGCCAAAATAGGTTTACTCGAACTTTCACCTCAGATTATCCAATTATGATGTCTTTTACATGCTTATGCATGTGCCATTATCTATCTGTTGCAAATGGAATGATCAACAGTAACATTATCGTCTACACACACTCTTTAGAGATTAATACATGTTGAAACCTGTCTAATAGTCTAAAATGAGAATATTTAATGGTAACCGGAGAGAATAACCATACGAGAGACTGAATTGCGGTGAATGTTCTGTGTGTTAGTGAATGGCGAGTGGTTACATCTATAAACTAATAGCAAATTAATCAAGTGTCTCAATAAGTAAAGAAGCAGCAATTTTCGGGAAAATAAGATGCCTTAGTGGCATTAGGCAGCAGCTGAAATGGGTTTAGTTCCTTATTGGGATCTCTAACTTTGGCGAACTTATTCACTTTTTTCAAACTAGTAACAACATCTCGTGTACAATATGCCTGTGATATTGCTGGGTTAATTGGATCGTCCATTAAATTCTTCTTGTATTTGCTATTGCTGCTTAAAACAATACTGTTTCAGTATATGTATGTTCTACTCTATAAATAACAAGCACATTTTCTTTTCTTCTCGTGGCGGGATGCATAAACACGAGATTTGTCGATGATTTCTGGCTGGTGCATCACCTGTTCAGTTAATGATCAAACAGCGTAAGGTCTGAATGGCTCTTCGAAGAACATGGTTGTCAGAATATGGCGCTAGCTAGAATGACACAAGGTATGCTTGTGCGGAATTCCAGAGGGCTTGAGAGAATATACATTTTAAGAAAATATTCTCCGATACCGAGAAATATTACAAATATAACTAGTTATATTACATGTGCTTTACAGAGTCTTATACTTGTTATTTAATTGGCAATGCCATGGATCCTCATTTGTTGGTTTCTATGCATTACTCTCTCTCTGTGTCTAGAGCTGTATATATCCCAGTTTTCCTGTGAGATCTTAAATTTTAGATTTGGCATGCCTAATGTCTTTAAGGGGAGCTGACATATCTGCATATTCTTTCTGTGAATTTTTTTTTTCACTTGGGTGTTAGACCAATCTGGAAGCTGCAGCTCATTTTGAACTCCGGACGACCCTTGAATTTTTCCCCTCACTTCTCAATACTCTGCAGTCTTTTATATGTGATGCACATTAATTGTTTATTTGCTGCTACATTTTGAGGTTGGCATATAAAATACTAACGAATGATTCCTGAAATATGTTTAGATTAAGACTCTTCAAAACTATGTTCTATCGCATCTCTGGTTTTCTATCATTCCAGCGGTCTTCCTGCTGAGACTATTTGGAGAGAGAACTGAGAAACCCATCGAAACCGGGGTCCCTCAAGGAAGAAGCATTATGGGCTTCAATCACGTTTTTTATTGTAGGAAATCCAAGTTTGATTTCTGGGACTTTTCAGGTCCAGGTTTTGGGCCGTTACTGATGGACCTTCAGGCCCATGCTTTTTGGACCTGATATTGTTGCAAACTGTAATGCTGCCCCCCACCATCACCTTCTTCGCAAACAAAAGAAAGAAGCAAGTGTTTCTGATCCCCATTCCAAAAAAAAAAAAAAAAAGTATATATTATGTATGTATACAAATATAGCCTACATTTAAATTTTGCTTCTTTTTTTTCTTAGATGCTTTATTATTTAGAGGCCTTCTATCTTGTTGATTGATACCCTATCATCCTTCTTTGTAAATGTTGTAACCATTTTATCTAGTGGACCCCATATTTGATAGACAATATTAGCTTTGCTGGAGACTGGACCATTTTCTTCAAAAAATTTATATTTATAAATACTAATTAAGTAAAGAAGGCAATGACGAGAGGAGTGAGTTTTAAATTTAAACAAATGGTTATTTTTTTTTCCTTTTCATAAATGTATGCTTAATTTGTGATAAATTTGATTACCATAAAATAAAGAACGAATAGTAAATCGTGTAATTACACAATTTTTTTTTATAGAAGTTTCAAAAGTAAATTGCTAGGTATACATTTTTTTAAATAAAAAGTAAAATATTAACAATATAGTAAATATAACGTTGCAACTAATTTGCAAACAAAAGTTACAACCATATCTTCTTTTTTTATGCCTAGAGTTAATTTCATTCCAATACTTCCAGCATCAATGTGTTATAAATTTTTTTAGTATCTTTAATAATTTTAAAATGACTATTTTCATAATTAAAATATCATTATAAAATATGATGCCTTAAACAAAAATAAAAAAATTAACTCACATAAACTATCATTTTTTTGGGGGGGGTCAAATAGCACAAGTGGACTTGTCCAGAGAATCGCCAACAAACTTCAAGCTGTCATTCCGCAGGGAGTGTCATTTTAAGTTTTAACACACAAAGTAAACGGGTATTCAGTTGCACTATTTACTCAATGTTGATTCGAATTCAAAATATTTTAGAAAAATAAAAAGAGATATTGAATTCCACGTTCCTCCCAAGATAATTAAATAGGAAACCTACATATGAGTTGTGCATTAATGTGGCTCCACCAAATCCTCTACCATTGTCTCATTTGCATCCTTCATGATTGGTATTCCCATGTGATGCTGCCTCTCTCCCTCTCACTCACTCACACAGGAAGATAAAGAATAAAAGTCTACGTGTTGGACTAAATTACCCTCTAATTCCAATTTTTTTACGGCACCCAAAGCATTAATAATCTATCATCATATTCCTATTATGGTATCCACACAAAACACTAGCTAGTATCTTCTGTGTCTCTCTATTTTTGGAGTTACGGGAGGCAAATTTTACCTAATCCACCAAGCATTGAAAGCAAGCCTTCATTCCCATTTCCCAGTAATCTATAATCATATGGCACTGAGGCCTGTCTGCAGAACTGAACTGACACTGTGATTTGGATTCCTACGGCCTAATAGAAATAGGGTTGCATGCAGTGGCGCGCATGCTCTCATGGGAACACAACGAAAGAAAGCCATTATTATAAACTTTGTTTATAAATTCAATCTATTTAAAAATCTCTCTTACTATTAGTATTTGGTACGTGACAGACAGACGACGTCTAATTAATAAAAGGGCAGAGATTAGCCAGCTCAATTGCTTTCCCATGACTGCTTAATTAGGAGACATTAATTCACCATTAATTCAATACTACAAAGCCTAAGCATTTACTTGGGATTTTAAAAATATTATCCACTAAGAGCAGCAGATAGATAGAGAAGAAACAATCACAAACTATTAGGGTCACTTAAAATAACAGGATCCAGCTGTCTATCATATATACATTACAAAAATTAATTAATCATTTGAGGGCCTTCTTTTGCTTATGTGTATATATCTCTGGACTTTTTAAAATCTAATATCTTTTGAGTTTAGTTTTCACCTTAAATTTATTCTTTCTCTATTCCTTCTCCCCAGATCATTATTAACAACGAAACGTATGTTTTTTCTTTAGTTGATACTTAACGCAGAAGCAGGCTCTAAAGTGAAGGCTAAGCACAAAAGAACAGAAGCCTCTCATATTATAAAACCAATAAACTCTTAAGAGTTAGGAGAAATAATAATAAATAATAGCATTATGAGTACACGAAACATTATGTTCTTGTTTTATGTGATTTTGGTAGTCTCAAGGCATAAACTGCGATTCCCAGTAAACACAAGACTTCCATTATCATCAATCACAGCACACAAGGAATGCCAAATCATATAAAAAATTATAACAACAATGATAATAATAATAATAATAATTATAAGACAATTCTTTAGTACTCAAAATGTATAGTTGATCATATATATGATTATCAATTTTTAGTTAAACTTGATATTTTCTAGATATGATATACTGAGAATTAATTATGAATGCTATAGAAATTTCCCAAAAATAGTTTACACAATTTTCAAGATTAACATTGTGATAGGAAGAATAAATGACTCATAATCACTACTAGTCTAGGTGTACAAATTTTGCAATTGAAAAATAAGTACACAAGGGAATTATATATGGAAGGGATCACATGCGGCAAGAAATGCTTTGGTTTCTTTAATGAAGAGCTGAAAAAAGAAATCAAATAATAAATCCTAACCACATGCATCTTGGGGACCAGCAATTACAAAACAAATCCAGCTTTCCTCCCACTCCTTCCGAAGATCCCAAGAGGTAGCACAGAAGGGTGCATGTTCCTATGAATCCTGCTTCTTACTGAATTACAACCAAAAGAATAATGCCCTAAAATCCCATCAAAAACTGTGCAATTGCATGCTGGATTTATGATCCCCCTTTGCTTCAAAAGAACATTTTATGTCTTGAAGAAGGTAACATTCTTGCAAGTTTGAATAAACAAATCATGTTTCTTTGCCAACAAATTACAAAGTACAAGTACGAAGTTGCTGGAAAACAGTGTTAGGAAGGAACTTAGAAACCCAAAAACTGTATATGGGGTATGGCAAATCTTACCTGTAAAGCAATATATAACTCTTTCTACCTCATTCAAGTTTCAAGGGAACTTGTAAGATGCTACCATGCAATAACCAAGGGATATTATTACATGTCTTTCTTGGAAAGTGAAGTACAATGGAGTTTCTGTCCCTTACCAGTTACCCCCATTATATTCATGATGGGTTTTGTTCTAAAAGTTGGGTAACTGCATCTATGGAGATCACAAACTGCAGACAGATTCAAAAGCTGATGGTCCTCATCATGAAAATGCTCCCTCTTTTGGGACAACCAATGATCAAGATTTGTGGGGAGATGGTGATTTCAATCTTCTCTTTCCTATGTTTCTTCATCTAGGTAAGAAACAGCGAGAAAGAGTTATGCTTCAGTTTTTAATTTTTTGAATAATGTATTCATATTAAATTCTACATAATATTTAAAATTATATAAAAATATTTTAAAATAGTAAAATTGATTAAATCATACTTATTTTTAAATAGTAAATCATAAATTATAACAAATCGTAAAATTAATAAATAAATTGAAAAATAACTAAAAAAATATAATATAAAATATGAATAAAAAGATAACATAAAAAAATTTAAAATAATGTATTTATCTCAATAATTTTAAATATAATTAACCATAAATTTTTAAAAATATATAATTAATTTATAAATAATAGATTTTTAAATTTTAAAAATTAAAATAAACTAATCTCTAATAAGTAGACTAATATCTAATAAGCACTAGGAGTAAGAATGTTAACTTCTGTCATTGAAAATGGGTAATTGAAGTTGTCTTAAATTTCACATTTTAAAATTGAATACGTTTAAAATTGTAAAGAGAAAATAGTGCAAATAGGTTTAAAATTGTGGGAAAAAAATATTATTTAAATGTTATTTAAATGTTTATTATTTTAGTGTGAATAGATTTAGAATTTCTAAGAGGAAATATTAGTTTTTGTAATTTTTTTTAAAAAAATAAGTAATATTTAAAATAAACAAATAAAATGCCTCCCACATGTAGGCAAGACTACCGATAATAGAAATAGAAGTTTGAACACTATGATTCGGCTTCATTTAAAAATAAAAATAAAAAGGGTAGAAGATTTTTTTAGAAAAAGAGAAAACAGAACCTCATACAACCATGGCAGAAAGCTTGCACTATGCAACATCCATGACCAACTTTAAAATCATTTCAACAACAATTCCGACTATTTAATGATTTGGTCACAGATTTATATTGGTAACTATCCGAACCATCACTAACAGTTTGATTCATAACTCTATGAAATATTTTATATTTTCAAAACTCTAACATTATTGTTATATATTAATTGAAAAAAGAAAAAAGAATGGGAAAATAAAAGACGTACTTGAATGTAAAGAACAATGAATGCTTAGACTGAATCCACAATCAAGGACCAAAAATGCATTACAAAATTACAAATCTCTGTAGAAATCAAGGAAAATATACACAAAGTCAGGTACCTATTCTAGCTAGTTGTTAGCCATCTATTAGTTAAATCCTAAAACTCACGCTTCTAGGCAATACACACACTTGGCCAATAACCAAACCAAAAACCTCACATGCCAGCCACAATCAGTATGTTCTAAAAGTCTCTCGAGAAAAAAAAAAAAAAAGGTAAGGGCACCATGGTAAATTTGCTTGCCAAACATCACTCTAACTCTTAACTCCTATTATATTTTCATTTTGTTAATTGGAAAGGCCACAAGGATAAGGGGGTATTTTGGTCACTAAACTCAATCCACATTTATATATAATCCACAAACTTGCACATAGGGTTTCCGCATGCAGAGGATATATTATCCCTTCCAATCAGGGCCCTTGATCGGGTGTGGATATGCGTTGGAGAATGATAGGCGCACCATACTGAGGATAGAGTAGCATTAGGACCGTTGGAGCGTGTTGATAGTTTGGGGCCAACCTGAAACTAAAACGCTGTAGTACGATTGATAGAGCTAGCTTGGTTTGTAGAACTGCAAGATTTTGTCCGATGCACGTGCGCGCACCAAGCCCAAACGGTATGAATGCCACTGGATGCTTTGCGGCGCGGGCCACCCCGTCTGAGAAACGGCTAGGATTGAATTCATTGACATCGTTGCCCCATATGGCCTGATCGTGATGAACGGCCAGGATCGGAATCAAGAGCTCCGTCCCACGTGGGATCTTGTAGCCACCTAATTCCACATCCATTTTTGCCCGTCTGATTGTTGCGATCGTTGGGGGATAGAGTCTTAGAGATTCATTGACAATCATACTCAGCTGCACAAGATTAGTCCCTCCAAATTAGATGTATTTGAAAGAAAGAGAATAATAAGTCTTTACTTTAATAATAATGAAGAAAAGAGAGTTTTTTTTTTTGTACTTTTAATAATATAGATATTTTAAGAAAATATTTAATTTTTAGGGGTCTCAAGTTATTTTAGGGCGTGAGAAATGCTAACGATCAACTACAACATAATTATTACAGTGTTAAAGTATTTAAGTTATTTGCTCACTACTCGTATTTTTAAGTCTTATTTTATAATTATTGTCTCTTTAGAAAACACATTTAATAATAAGTAAATTAACAATTCAATTTTTAAATTTAGAAATTTATTTAATTTTAGTCATCAGATTATTTTTAAGTATATATTTTAATTCTTAAATGATTAATCTCATTAAATATTAATTATTATGCAGTTTTTAAAAATATATATTAATTTTTTAATATTAGATAAAATAATTAATGTACAACAAACGTGATATTTTCAAAAATTATATAACTTATGTATCGGAGAGAATTTAAAATATTAATATTAAATGAGTTTATAAATTTGAAAATAAATTATTATTTTAATAAATTTAACGTTACTGCATATATTGTGTCCTCTTTAATTTGAATATTCAACATTTGTGTGGTTAGTATTCTTTAAATTAAATAAAAAAATATATGAGATTTTTTTTAAAAAAATATATACAATTTAGCCTATTTTTATTTATTTATCAGACTTGATAATTATGTATCGAATATGATCTTAATTTTTAAGAATTAAAAAGAAAAACAAATTCAAAACTTGACAAATTTTGCATAAAATAAAAATTGAAACTCATGTCAATGATCTATTCATGAAAATGACAAAAGTGCCACATCATGTTCCCCGAAGAAGGGGTAGGAGAAAGCAAAAGGTGGGAGTTGGGTATATTGAGAGCAAACAAACCACAAACACAAGGGGGTAAAGAGACAAAACCATGATAGACATACCGTCTTCAGCTTAACAACATCATCTTTGGAGGGTAGGTCACGTGCTCCACACACCCTCAGCACCTCCTCACGTGCCTTCACCTGCCATTGTGGGTGCATTGCCAGCAGAATGGTCGTCCACGTCAGCAGGTTGGATGTGGTGTGTTTGCCCGCAAAGAAAAAGCTCTTGCACTCTTCCACCATGTCATCCACCGTCACATTTGACCAACTGGAATCCGACGCCTTTATCATTAGCCCCAGCAAATCCCTTGCCCCTTTCTCCTCGCCCGAATTCTCTTTCCTCTTATCTATCAGTTTCACCAGCGATCTCTTTATTTCCTTGTCCAATTTCCAAGAATTTATATTCCTCCTCGTCGGAAAGAATCTAAATCCACGTTACCCACAAAAAAAAATCAAAATTAATTAATACACTCCTTATATATATATATAGAGGATGAAATAGTATGAAAGGTTACAAGTTTTTAAATGGATATATATATATATATATATAACGTGATTTTATAAATCATTAATGAAAATTTATTTAAGTGAGTATTTCAAGAATTTTTTTAATAAGTTTGATTAATAAGAATTATGGTTACGTTTTTTTATAGAATTAATTTGATTTTTTTATTTATTGGTAAAATGGATGTACTTAAAAATCTTCCTTGCTTCAAGTGGGTTAATTCCTGCACAACTAGGCATGCGTTGGTGGTGTACGAAGTGTATTTAAGAATCCGTTGTAGAGAATGAAATAGGACGGGTTAATCAATTGATGAATTAAGAAAGGGGAATACCTGTAACCTGGGATGAAAACTTTTTGGAAGGCATCAGCAGCTAAGAGCATTTGTTGAGCTTGGAGTCTGAAAATGGCTTTGCCATCTTCGTAGCTGCTTCCAAATGCCGTCCTGGTAATGACATCTTCTGTTAAGGTTTGATACCACTCCGAAACTTCAACTTCCACTTCGCCACTACTCTCCGACGACATTGCCGACCACTTCTCCAACATGTCAACAACGCTTGTTGTCATCACGGGTATCAACAACTAAACAACGTTGGACACAGAGAATTTGGTTAATAAAAAAGGTCACTTTGAGGATGTATATAGTAAAGTTCACAATGTTTGGTTAATTAATTACTTTGAGGTTTTCCATGTGAAAGGTCGGGGAAATGATCTTTCTGTGGTGAGCCCATTTCTCTCCTTTGAGGCTGAGGAGGCCATCGCCTTCTAGCTGTTTGACAAGAGGGGGGGCTTCATTTTTCTCATACAATTCTGACTTGGACGAGAAGATTTCCCTGATGAGGTCCGGATCAGACACAATGAGACGAACACTGGGTCCAAACCAAACCAGGAATGTTGCACCTGCAGTTTCGTATTAACAAAGTGTTTAAGTACTAGGATATGATTAATTAGTTGTTGAAATTAAGGGAAAACAACACTGAAAGTAAATGAAAAAAGAAGCATTTTACACAGAGTTGGAACTAGTACACACCCTCAACTGGTAAGTGTTAAGTTTGCAAAAAGAGGAAGCGAGCAGGAAACATGACAGCCATTAGTTTCAGAGGAAGCATGGATAGTGTAGACCCTACAGCACAGAGACAATAAGAGAGAGAGAGAAAGAGAGATGGGGGTAAAACAGGAGGAGGTGGGGAAGAAGACAAGTCGATTTTTAAAACGGTTACCAAACATAGACAGCTACATTGTCAAAATTGAATTCCAACCCCTACAAAACAAAAGAAAGAGGACATGGAAAAAGAGAGAGCAAAAGCAGATGACAACTCCACAATGCCAACAAAGTGAAATATATATCATCAACATTATGACTCTGTCTGAGAGCTCAGGAAATTTTTTTTTTTTTGTTTTAATATAGGAAAAAGGAAGAATATGGACAATATTTGCGTTACTGACATCCTTACAGAGGGGTCAGTAGGAAACAAATGTTTGATTACATATGAAACTGGATCCTTTTATTATTGGATTTGCAGGTTCAAGAGGGAAAAGAGAAGCGAGATGGAGGAATAGTCCAAACTCAGAAGTTCAACATCATGCACTAAACAGGTGAGCTAGCTGAGGAAAAAGAAAAGCCTGAAAAATTTGCAAAAGGAAGCACCCTAACTCCGGAATGAGTCCTGGAAAAGTCTCAAATTCTGAGGGAAAATAATCATAAAACTAGCAAAAGGAACATCATCATCATCACTGAAGACCACCCCAACTTTATGAGGAGGACCGTTCCTTTTGAACTATTGCAAGGTATAATAAGAACACTTACAAACCATAAAATTATTCAAAAATCAAATGCATTTTGTTCATTAAATCAAGCCCAGTTCTTAAAAACTTGATGGAGAAGTAAGTACCGTAGATTTTCTTCCAGTGATGGTAGAAGGAAAGGACTCTGGGAAGAATGTTGTGAGAGAAAGGCATGGGCTGAGAGGAAGCCTTCAACATCATGGCCACAAGTTCTTTGACATTTCCAATGAAAAAACGGTAAGGGGGTCCTTTGATCCCTTGCTTGGAGAAATGGCCTTCAATTTTCCTAGGCCTCCACCAGATCAACACTGCAACCTTGAGCACAAATAGTAGAGCCACGAAAGAGAAAGCAAGAAGCTTAATCCAGGACAAGAGCTCCTCCATGTTGTTTGGGCAGAGAAAAATCACTCTTTTCTCCCTTCACTAGCGTGGACTCACTGTGGTGCAGAGCAGCCTTTGGGTTGGCTTTGCTTCTTATCTGCTTTGGTTATGTTGGTTTGCGACTGGCTTGGCTTTTTAATAGAACAAGGAGAGAGAAAGAAAGACGCTAACCAAGACCAACGGCGTAGGGGCCGCCATTGGAATCCTCAAGGGTCAACCAACGGTGGCTATTTTAATTTTTTTTCCTTAAGACGATGTTACCCTCGTCTTTTTGCTTTTATTATTCCTATGTCCCTAATATATTTAGAGATAATTATTAATAATGATCATCTATCAAGTTTTTTAATATTTAAGGTTCAAATGAATAATATAATCTCAAAGCCACGAATATTTTGTCTAATAGTTAACAAAAAATCTTAAATTTAAATATATGCTATGTACAAAAAATGGATAATAATTTCATTTTAAGATTATTGATATACTTAAATGTAAAAAAATTGTTGCACCGGCCCCTATTTTCAAATTTATTAATTAATGTATATATATTATTCTTTTTTTTCGAATTTATTTTGTTATTTAGGTGAAAATTGAATTTATCAGGTTAATTAACATTATTGTGTATAATTAATATATACAACAAGATCAACCCAACTGGGGGCATAACATGTAACTAAATAATTCAGATTAAAGCATAAATTAACAACAGAGTATTAATTAATAATATAATCTCTATATTTTATTTTATTAATATATAAATATGGAAGTTCTCGAGAGTTATTGATGGAAACAAGGGCATTATAGCACATATGAAAGAATGTCCCCTACTTTTACATCTGTGTATTGGTGAATATGCTGTAACAATCGCCAAGCATTGAAACTAGGTTGAATCCACACAAAATTCTAATAAAGAAAATTAGTTGAACTGAGATACAATAATATATATGCTATCAATTTAATTAATTATTATTTCTCTTTGCGCCAAAAAGAAAAAAAAAATTAATTAGTTCTCTATTTGAGATTCCTTGAAACCATGGTATTAATTAATTATGAAATAATGGGCATGAGGAGATTGTTTCTTAGATACATTTTTCTAAAATCAAAACATGATTTGGAGGTTAACAGAGGAGCATGAAGTGTCCATTAATGTTCATAGATTTTTTTTATCGTATTTATTAACAAATAGAGATCAATGCAAGCAATAAGTCTTTTAGACTCATGCTTGACAAGAAGTTACATCAATATTTATTATTTTAGTACGTAATGGACATTCAAGTGTTGCCCTTTTAATTAAGGAAAGAATTTGAGTGCTGCAGTTTGGTCCTCCTTCTTTAGTTTTAATTAGCCAACAAAAAAGAGTTTTATTTCAATTAATTAACAAATGTATGTACGTACATAAGATTGTTATAAACAAGAAAGGAACATATGTCACATCATAAAAATATAACTCAAATTATTTATTAAACTGCATTTTTATGTAAATTAACTCTTATAAAAAAATGTTTTTGTTAATAAATGATTAGTTCACATAACATTTAGCTTATGTCCAAAATTAAAATAAATGATATGTTTATGTCTGACTCTTTCGACGACATAACCTTTTATGTAAAAATAATATATTCTTTATATATAGAGTTTTATGTTGTTGATTAATTTAATTTGTCTTCTAGGTTCAAATAAAAGTCAAAAAAGATTTTTTTTTCAACATGCATGTCTCATCAAAAATGACCTCTTAGAAAGACTAATTAATTTCAAATTATACTTGAGATTCCAGAAACAAATTATCACAGGAATGTATACACATGAAGATGTATGGGAAAAAAACCAGTTGAGTCAACTCAATAATCATCCACTAATAGGCTAATTAATCAATAAGCAAATCAAAACTCACAGAGCAGCCTATGCAGCTCTAGCTAGCTTGCTAGCTGTGTATAAAAAATAGTAACTAGCCAAGAATATCAGAGAAAAAAAATTAAAATATATATCTTGGTTGAGGTTCCATGAAAAGGGAAGGATAGGCGTGGAAGAGTTGTTCCTTGCTCCGAAAAAAAGAAGAAGATGATCTTCGAAGGGAGAGAGAAGGGGGGAGCACAAAGGAGGTTGTCGTTTTGGAATGTTGCTCTTAAATTTGTGCACATGGGAACAAAGCTGTCTAGCTTAGGGTTTCTTTCTCTGCATTAGGTGGGGAAATATGCTCTAGTTGACCCAACAGTGGGGTGCCCACGTAAAGGCATCCTTCCCTAATCTTGTCCTAATACACCCAAGACATATTGTGCCCATGTGCCCCTCATGGGTCCTACAAATTTATAACTAAACTCAACGGTCTAGAGAGCATGGCTGCCTGATCTCATCACAAAAATCAAACTTGGGTTTCAAAGCCACATTGGACAAACTCTGAAAATCTTCACACTCATCCGTAAATTTCCTGAGAAGTGCATCTATATAAGTTATAACAGAAACCAACCAGGCACTTGGCTTTAAAAAGATACAGAAGCGCTTCATATTTGAGTGCTTTTTGCGAGACTCCAACTTATATATAATGGAGTAAGTTTTGTAATCACATGATTTGGGATAATAATATATTATTTATATATACTAGCAAAAGTTGGCTGGCCTGGTATTCTATAAATATATATAGCTTTTACGAATTCTTTAGAATCTATCAGAATTTTCTAATTCAATTAGGAATTTAATTGGCAATTATTAGCATCAGTGTAGGATCATCTCGTGGAATCAACATTAATAATGTATAACAAGATTCATAATTAAAGAACTTAGAATATATAGGCACACGAAAGAGTGTGCTAGTTTATATATGAGATGGAAGGAAATAGAGAATCAAGCATAAGTTGAAGAGCCCAAAGACGACCTGGTGTCACGAAGCCTTAAAAACGAAAAATGAAAATAGAGAATGGGCTGACTTGCCAGACGAAAATTTCTCTGCAAAATCTAAAATGGAAAAGGACAAACTAGAATATGCAGTGAGTTTGGAGTTTTCGAATGCGATCAAAATTATACAACCAATAAAGCCTGCATGCAGCTGGTGAGGCGCCTTTGCTTGAAATATTAATCCTACATTAATTCTTTAATTTCTGTATCTGGTTTTCTCCGCTTTTTTCTTCATCGCTTTTCATATTTGCTAAAGATTTAACCGATACAATAAAAGCTGCCACCCAGTTTCACTTCAGCACGCCCACTATTCTCTGCAATTAAAATTGCATAATATAAATCAACAGCACTTAATTAATTTGCTTATGACACTTGGCGGAATCTTACACTGCTTGCTTAATGGGAAACCAGAATTAGTAGCAGATATCTGCTTTCCACCTTTTCGCCCCTTTGTGATTTTATTACTGAAAGACATTATAAATAGTGATAAATATGCTTAATATTACTTAATGCATTATTCGTTGCTAATTTTAATACAAGTGCAAATTTTGAAACTATTCCAAGATTGTCTCTTAATATAGCGTTCAGGTCTGCAGGTAATTAAACATGATCATGATTCCTTGCACATATATTAGACTTGCATGGCTAAATTTGCTTATACAATACCAAAATGAAAACTTTGGAAGATCTCTTCTTCATCTTTTTTATATTATAGTTAAAAGGCATTCTCAATCTTCATTATATTTGAGATTAAATTTTTTCTTTTAAGATGATTTTGAAGACGTACTATGTACATGAATATCGTACATTCAATTTTTATTTTTAAAGCATTTTTAAAAAAATCAAATCGATAAAAAGAATAATTCTTTCTTACCAACAAAACTCAGTTACTCCGCGTCGTTAAATTATCAAGTGACAAGGCATGCGCATGCACTTGGAACATGCACATATACACATTCCATAGACATTCACTCACTATTCAAAGTCAGTAAAGTGAAATGAAAAAGATTGCTTGTAAAATCAAAGAAATCCATCGCACCCACTGAGAAATGGCTGGAATTTTTGATGTAATATTTTGTTTTGCATGACTTGGGAATGTTAGAAAATCGAGGGTTCCATAAGTTCTAAACCATCAAATCATTGATTATCCCCTCCCTTCACCCCTTTTTTTTCCAGTTACTTTCAATTAAAACGTTAGTCAGAAGTTTGAATTTCAAAGTGGCTAGCTATATGTCACATTCCGACACATAAGCGCCACACAGGCATGACATGGACACGATGTGGCGCCTAGTCAGCAACTTTTCCGTGCAAGTTTCTAGAAGGTTCCGGAATGTTCTAGAACTTTCTAGACAATTCTTGTACATTCTAGAAGATTCTAGAAGACTCTAGAATAGAGTATAATACTCTAGAATCTAGTAGAATATTCTAGAAGGTAGTAGAACACTATAGAATGTGGTGGAATGTTCTAGAAGATGGTAGAAGCATCATGTCCTAGAATTCTCTAGAAATGTGTAGAGAACTCTTGTAAATACTAGTAGACTAGAATATTCTAGAGAGATATTATGAACCGTTGGATCAAATAGATCCTAACCGTTCATCTAAGGGGAGGTGGCCTATATAAACCCCTCACCCCCTCATTTGTAAGGCAATCCAAGAATCCAAGAATCCGAGAATCACAAAGCATTTGAGTATTAGAGCTTCAAGCATTCTCCAAGTTCTCTTGTTCATTCTCTTGCTCACTTGCTAGTTTCATCTCTTAATCCTTCTCTGAGAGGTGTGTTTGGGAAAGGCTGACTTAGTTAGCAACCAGGGGAGTGTCCTAACTAAGTGCCGCACGGCTCAAACTCGGGGGAAAAGAGTAAGGTCGTGACAGTTGGTATCAGAGCCTCGGTTCGTGGCTAGCTCGTGACAAGTAGCATCATGTCGGACGTGGAGAATACTAGCGCGCCTGTGGTTCAAGGTCAAGACCCTTCAAGGGGAAGGGATCACAATCGCTCCAAGAGAGGTAAGGAGAAGTCGCAGGATGCTTGGTCGGCATGGGATACCCGTCTCTCCAAGGTGGAGCTTGTTGTGGGAGACACCAAGGAATGCCTTGATGTTCTCGAACAAGAGATGGAGCAACGCGGGGGCGAGCTCCATGAGGCAAAGTTGGTGATTGAGGACTTAGCAAACCGCCTGCGCCATGAACAAGCCATTCGCGAGCGAATGACGGAGATCATTGAGGATCTTCGTGGACAAATGGAGGAAATGAGAAAAGATTGGGTCCTTTGCCGTGAAGCCATATCCAGCGGCATGGTGGAGGCAAGGCCAACAAGGGTGGAAGTCCCCAAGCCTAAGACTTACAAGGGCAACCGGGATGCCAAGGAGATAGATAATTTCCTATGGGGAATGGAGCAGTACTTCGAAGCTACTCACCTTGATGATGCATCAAAGGTACGAACTGCTTCTCTCTATCTCATTGATGATGCTTTACTTTGGTGGCGCATGTGTCAAAGTGATAGGGAGCAAGGTGGGTTAGCCATCAATACATGGGAAGAGTTTAAGGGCCAACTTAAACGACATTTCTATCCTGAGGGAGAAAGCTTCCTAGCAAGGAGGAGTCTTAAGCACCTGAAACATAGTGGCTCAATTCGTGACTATGTCCGCGAGTTTTCGTCACTACGACTTAGACTTCCGGACATGGCACCATCAGAGTTACTATTCAACTTCATGGATGGGCTACAACCTTGGGCCCAACAAGAGCTGCGACGTCGGGGTGTACAAGACCTCACATCTGCAATTGCTGCTGCCGAGACTCTTGTCGAATTCACCAAACCTAAGGACTCTGACAAGATAAAGCAAAAGGGGTTCAAGGGGAAAGGTGGGGGAGACAAAGAGTCAAGGCAATGGACTAAAGGTGGAGACAAGCCTTCTGCCAGTAATGGAGGTAAACAAATAAAGAAAGGGGATCGGCGTGACAACTTTAAGCCTAAGAGTAATTGCTTCTTGTGCGGTGGAGAACACTGGATGAGAGACTGCCCCAAGAGGAATGCTCTTAGCGCAATGATAGAGGAAAGGGAGAAGACTGACTCGCTGAGCCAGATGGGAACTTTACAGTTACTAAATTCCCTCAAAGCCCCAACACCTCAGAGTCCCTCTAAACACAGTCTCATGTATATTGAGATCTCTTTAGCTGGGAAGGCAACGAAAGCAATGGTGGACACAGGTGCTACACATAACTTCATATCCGTGGAGGAAGCCAAAAGACTTGGTCTAAAGGTGACCAAGGAGAATGGTTGGCTGAAAGTGGTGAATGCTGCTGCCAAGCCTCTTGAAGGAGTAGCACGGGGAGTGAAGCTGCAGGTTGGAACGTGGGAAGGAATAACAGATCTCTCCGTAGTGCCGATGGACGATTTTCCAGTGGTACTAGGTATGGGATTCTTTAATGCTGTCAAAGCTATTCCTATTCCCTTCCTTCGCTCTCTGGCTATATTTGAGGATAAAACACCTTGCATGGTGCCTACTACCACCAAGCCTCAAGGAGATAAACGCCTCTTATCCGCTATGCAAGTGGAGAAGGGTGCGAAGAGAGGAGAAATCACCTATCTTGCGGCTCTTAAAGATGAAAGCCCAAGAGAGGATCAAGTAGAAATGCCTAAGGAAATAGGCAAAGTTCTTCAGGAGTTTGGCGATGTGATGCCGTCTGAACTGCCCAAGAAGTTACCACCACGAAGGGAGGTGGATCACGAGATCGAATTGGAACCAGGTACGCGGCCTCCTGCCATGGCACCTTACCGCATGGCACCGCCAGAATTAGAGGAGTTAAGGAAACAACTCAAGGAGCTGTTGGATGCTGGGTTCATCCGTCCATCAAAGGCCCCTTTTGGTGCCCCAGTCTTGTTCCAGAAGAAGAAAGATGGGTCACTAAGGATGTGCATCGACTATAGGGCACTTAACAAGGTCACAATTAAAAACAAGTATCCTATTCCCTTGATAGCAGACCTTTTCGATCAGCTAGGAAAGGCAAGGTACTTCACTAAGCTGGACCTACGATCGGGGTATTATCAAGTCCGGATTGCTGAGGGAGATGAGCCAAAGACTACATGTGTGACACGGTATGGTTCCTACGAGTTCCTTGTTATGCCTTTCGGTTTAACTAACGCTCCTGCTACTTTCTGCACCTTGATGAACAAGGTTTTCCATCCTTATTTGGACAAGTTCGTAGTTGTCTATTTAGATGACATTGTTGTCTATAGCAACACTCTGGAGGAACATGTTGAACATCTACGAACCGTGTTCAAAATCTTAAGAGATAATCAGCTCTACGTCAAGAAAGAGAAATGCTCGTTTGCTATGCCAGAAGTACACTTTCTTGGCCACATCATCGAGGGTGGAAAACTGATGATGGACAGGAGTAAAGTTCAAGCTATAGTGGAGTGGGAACCCCCTACCAAGGTAACTGAATTAAGATCTTTCCTTGGCTTAGTCAACTATTACCGGCGCTTCATCAAGGGATACTCAGCAAGAGCGGCACCACTCACTGACCTTCTTAAGAAGGATAAAGCATGGAGGTGGGATGCCCGATGTCAACAAGCCTTCGAGGATTTGAAAAAGGCTATTGTGGAGGAGCCAGTCTTAGCATTGGCAGATGTGACGAAGCCCTTCGAGTTACATACGGATGCATCAGACTTTGCCATTGGAGGAGTACTCATGCAGGATGGTCATCCCATAGCCTACGAGAGCAGAAAATTGAACGATACCGAGCGGCGGTATACGGTTCAGGAAAAAGAGATGACTGCCATCATCCACTGCCTGAGGGTGTGGCGACACTACTTGCTGGGGGCAAAATTTGTCATCATGACAGATAATGTGGCCACTAGTTATTTTCAAACGCAGAAGAAACTCACTCCGAAGCAAGCTAGGTGGCAGGACTTCCTAGCGGAATTCGATTATGAGTTAGAGTACAAGCCTGGAAGAATCAACCATGTGGCCGATGCCTTAAGTCGAAAGGCTGAACTAGCTTCTATGAGCAAGTTAGAAGGCGATATCCTAAGGCGGATTGAAGAAGGACTCCTGCAAGACTCCACTGCCAAGGCGATCCTCAACCTGGCCAACGAGGGAAAGACCAGGAGATTTTGGGTAGAGGACGGGATACTCTACACGAAGGGGAGGCGTGTTTATGTGCCGAAGTGGAATAACTTGCGGAGGGAGCTCATAAAGGAGTGTCATGATACAAAATGGGCGGGCCATCCAGGTCAGAGACGTACTCGAGCTTTGCTAGAGACCACCTACTACTGGCCACAAATGCGGGATGATGTCGAGTCTTATGTGCGCACTTGTTTGGTATGCCAACAAGACAAGCTGGATCAACAGTGTCCCGCAGGATTGCTCGAGCCACTTCCCATTCCTGGGCGACCATGGGAAAGTGTCTCTATGGACTTCATCATGGCCTTACCCGTATCTGAGGGGTTTGGCTCAATAATGGTGGTGGTTGATCGGTTCTCGAAGTATGGAACTTTTGTCCCAGCACCTAGAGACTGCACTGCAGAACAAGCCGCCAGGTTGTTTCTCAAGAACATAGTGAAGTATTGGGGTGTGCCAAGGAGTATCATCTCTGATCGAGACCCGCGCTTCACAGCTAAATTTTGGGCAGAGTTATTTCGGATGCTGGGGTCCGAGTTATGCTACTCTACTAGCTTTCACCCACAATCAGATGGGCAAACGGAGCGGGTGAATGCGCTACTAGAGATGTACCTACGGCACTTTGTAAGTGCCAACCAGAAGGATTGGGCCAAGTTGATGGATGTGGCTCAGTTCTCTTACAATCTTCAAAGGAGTGAGTCCACAGGGAAAAGTCCGTTCGAAGTGGTCACAGGACAACAACCACTCACTCCACTCACGCTGGAAACCACATACACAGGTGTCAGCCCCTTGGCTTTCAAGGTCGCAAAAGAATGGAAAGAGCAAGCTGACATAGCCAGAACTCAGCTGGACAAGGCAGCCAAGAAGATGAAGAAGTGGGCAGACAAGGGTCGTCGCCACGTAGAGTTCAAAGAAGGAGACCTAGTGATGGTTCGACTCTTGCCTCAACAATTCAAAGTCTTCCGTCCCTTGCATAAGGGGTTGCTGAGGAAGTATGAAGGACCTTTCCCCGTCCTCAAAAAGGTTGGGAAGGTGTCATATAGGTTAGAGCTGCCACCCAAGTTGAAGATACATCCAGTTTTCCACGTGAGCATGCTGAAACCATATCATGCTGATGAAGATGATCCAGACAGGGGAGAATCTCATCGAGCCCCCACGGCTGTAGTACAATCTCATGACAAGGAGGTGGAGGCTATATTAGCAGATCGCGTCATACGTAAAAGAGGAGTACCTCCAAGTCGTGAGTACTTGGTGCATTGGAAGGGAAGTCCTGAACAGGAAGCAACATGGGAGCCAGAACAAACGTTATGGCAGTTCAAGGACTTGATCCAAAACTTCCATGACACTGGGACGAGGACGTCTCCAGTATAGGTGGGGGAGAATGTCACATTCCGACACATAAGCGCCACACAGGCATGACATGGACACGATGTGGCGCCTAGTCAGCAACTTTTCCGTGCAAGTTTCTAGAAGGTTCCGGAATGTTCTAGAACTTTCTAGACAATTCTTGTACATTCTAGAAGATTCTAGAAGACTCTAGAATAGAGTATAATACTCTAGAATCTAGTAGAATATTCTAGAAGGTAGTAGAACACTATAGAATGTGGTGGAATGTTCTAGAAGATGGTAGAAGCATCATGTCCTAGAATTCTCTAGAAATGTGTAGAGAACTCTTGTAAATACTAGTAGACTAGAATATTCTAGAGAGATATTATGAACCGTTGGATCAAATAGATCCTAACCGTTCATCTAAGGGGAGGTGGCCTATATAAACCCCTCACCCCCTCATTTGTAAGGCAATCCAAGAATCCAAGAATCCGAGAATCACAAAGCATTTGAGTATTAGAGCTTCAAGCATTCTCCAAGTTCTCTTGTTCATTCTCTTGCTCACTTGCTAGTTTCATCTCTTAATCCTTCTCTGAGAGGTGTGTTTGGGAAAGGCTGACTTAGTTAGCAACCAGGGGAGTGTCCTAACTAAGTGCCGCACGGCTCAAACTCGGGGGAAAAGAGTAAGGTCGTGACATATAGCTAGCTAGCTAGGGTACTGGTAATTGGGTGCCTCTAACAAAATACATTCAATCCAATATGATTAATAGACCACTGCGAAGTATGCATCAATCTTGGATTAAAATAATAATAAAAAAGTAGTGTTTTGAAGAGAAGTTTTGGAATTATTAGGGAAAACAAATAATTGAGTTCAATGATAGACTAGTAGCGAGAACCAAAAGCCATGGAAATTATTGACATGTATACAATTATTGGCTCCAATATTTATATATGACTTGCATATATATATTTTTCTCCTATCTATGCGCATGTCATAGCAAATATATAGAAGAAACTTGAAAAATTATAAAAAATATTTAGTTGGTAGAGAAGTTATAAGAGCAAAAGAAGGGATATGCACATAAGATTTGCTAGCAAATCTTTCCCCCACCATGTCTCAAATCTTCTACTTGATATCACTTAGTCCTTTAAACAAATACTTCCATCAACCCCATATGATATTTTTTATGTTTGTTAATAGCCAGGCTGAGGATATGCATCCACTTGTCGTTCTATATTTGGCAATAATGCCTCTTATATGGGATAACTTTTTGACCTTGATTCATTACAAGATTAATAAATGGATTAATCAAATCCGATTTGCTACTCAATGCCAAATCCATATAGAAAAACAGTTGGCCTTTATAAGATTTTCATCAACTTTTACTGATGAGAATAATAACATCGTTTCATGTTTAAATATGCCATTATTGATTATGGCCAAGAAAATGCGCAATTATTAGAGAGTCAAATTAAAGGGACAAAGTAAAAGTTCAACTTCACTATCAATGAAAAAGCATGCCATTGCGCATGCTTTAGCAATGAGCAAAAGATAAAAGAAAGCTATATCCCTCGAATCAGATGTTACCAATGCTGATGGCGATACATTTCTACTGAATTAATTATAAGGATATTTATGGCTTATTTTATGTCTTGTGGTACCAAAATCCTCAAAATCTTGATATCTACAACTAGATTTCGTGTTATTGATTACATTAGAATCCTCAAAATCTTCAATTTTTCTATCGTTTGAAAGATAAAGAAGCAGCAAAAGATGTATAGCTAGCTTTGGAAAAAACTTGCATGCTAATTTTTATATCGGGTTGTTTAAATATATTAGGACATGGGGAGGAACTTTTTTGAAATGGTCAAGTAAGTTGTGTTGATCAGTTGATAAAAACGTTCATGTGTTATATTTTTATTAAATAATTTGATAATATATACTTAAAAAATTACTAGTAATAATATAACTTAGCCTATGATTCACATAGTTACTCAAAAGGGTTAGTTTAATTGATAAGAAGAGTCTTATCAATTTGAGTTTATTTTTTTTAAATAGAACTATAGAGGTAAAATCTAAATGCAGATATGAGGATCGCGCTCTTAATATGTCTGAAAAAAATAATTTAATTTAAGACGAAACGGTAGTAAATCCGGACCATATGATTCACATAACAGGAAGGTAAATAACGAGAGCTTTCTTCCACGTAATTAAGGTTGACTGCCTCACTACTGGTCCTTCCTTGGCACACTAATTCGCAGGTGCAAACGTCGTCCTAGCCTTCGCTATACACAGCCATGTCAAATCAAGAACTGCCACGTGTCATCCGTTCGTTCCTGTCCATCCTCCTGCCACAGATACAATATAATCATACACTAAGTTAGCCCTACGTTCCATTACATCAAGCAATGAGTCCTACCCAGCTGCGCAACTTGTTTTATTCCATGGTCCCCCCAAGTTTACCATATTAACTTTTCTTTCCCTGTAAACATCACCCTTGCCCTACAAGTTTTCCCTTGCATAATGCCTCTGAAACATGATTTGAACAAATGTTGTCACACTTGGTCACTTATACAGCTTGTCTCTTTCACAAATGAAACAAGATGATAAACATCTGCAACTCATAACACATTCATTGTTCAAACTAACTATAGTCAATTCCACTTATTAACTTGGTCAAAAGGGATAAGTTTATATATGACTAATATGAGTTATATATCTAGCTAGTTTCCAAATCTCAATTCCTAGGTCATTTACTATTATCACTTTTCAGCGTGACCGTGTCTTAATTAGGAAGTGTTTAGGTAAAAAGAAGCATAAACCCAAGGTTAATGTTGGAAAAGGGAAACGAGGAAGGAAAGGTCACAAGGTTCCAAAACGTTGTTTTATTCAGAGAGAAAGTAAAGACAACAGGGTCAGGTTTATTTTTGAGTACACGAAGATATAGCAACCTCTGGCAGTGAGAAATGATGTATGAGATAGAGTTACAAAATCTGTACTTTTAATGCAGCTAGCTATGCAAGGTATCCATGCAATATTGAAGCTATTAATATTATATTAAACAGAGAAAATACATAATATATTTTGGACCCATCAGAACCCTCGTGAATCGAGGGACTGTGTTTTACTTTTTCAGTTAAAAAACAGTCATATATGTATGTTATGATATCCAAGTTTACTTCTTTTTGTTTTTTTTTTCTCTACCTTCCCAAGAATTTCTTCTCAAAATCACAGTTTTATATTGTTATTGTTATGTACAAACGAAGGTATAAACACCATGTTTTGTGCCTTTCAAAACCATCCTTGCCCAATTATGTCTCTTTCCAAACGCCCTGTCTGATATATAACTTTTACTTTCACCTTTCACCTTACTATGTCTCCTTTTAAATCTCAAGTTTTCAGGCCACTCTCTTGATTCCCTCATTTAATATATTAACCCTTTCTTTCTCTGCTTTCCACCAAAAAGCCATGACCATATGAGCATTGAAGACAATATAATCTTAACATGTTACCAGTTACGGCCACTATCAGCTTCTACTCTTCACAGCAACAAAATAGGAAATAATAAGACCCATGTTATTTTGATTCAAATAGTCCAATATAAAAAATTCGTGTTTGTGGTAAATTAACACAGCCCACCGGGTCTTCCTGGTGAGTGTAGTCCATAATGATAATTAACAAAGCTGATGATCTGACAGAAAGAAATTCAATAAGAATTTTGTAGCCACCCACCATGTTATTTTGGTTCAAATACTCTAATATCAAGAGTTTATGTTGATCCACTGGGTCTTCTAGGTGATAATTAAAGGAAGACCAGTATATTTCTAAATGAGGACAATATGGGGAGGCTGTGTAGTTGTCAAGTGATAAGGGATTGAAATATGCTGAAGCAAGAGGATCCAAAATCATCACAACCAAGCCGAGAGAGAGAGAGAGAAGAAATGATAGTATAGGCGAACCTACCAGTCCTTATTGCCAATAAATTCAGGTTTTCTATCCTCTATTCTCTAGCTCCCATTACCAATAGATGCATATGGTATAGACAATGACATTTGCTAGCTATCCTCCTATTAATGCCCCTCCCTTGTATGTGTAAGCACATGCTTCCTTTGAAGAACATGTCCTGTTTCAAACATTTATATTGAAACAAGCTACAAATAAGTTTTTATTTCAGCTCTCATCATCACCATCGATCCCTACCCCACCATGTTGTAGAATATGCATCCTCACATCACATGATGGGCACTTTGATGATAAGTCACATTCTTCCATTACTATATGGGAGTACTGTCTTTATGTTTCATTAACTTCTCTTTATTTAATAAGAACTTAAACTAGGTTTCTATGCCCCTTTCATTAATCTGCAGTTAAGTTCTTTAAATCACTATGCATAAACCTACTAAGTGTGTATGTATTCAGCTTCTTTATTTGCAATATCCTTGATATTGGAATACAAAGAAAGATAACATTAATGATAAATTCATAGCATGGAGAGGCAGAAAAAGACTACACATAGATGCTTTTATTACTCGAGAGTTGAGACAATTTGTAGTTTGTTCCCAGATTCCCTCAATGGTTGCATGGGTTCCACTCTTTGGTATGAAAAAGTCGGACAAAGTCTTATATCCATATAATATATCAAGTTATGTGATTTACTGAATTTTTATCAGAAAAATTTCTTTAAAACTTGATATTATAATACATTGAATGATAACATAGACAAACACGCGGCATAGCTAGAGAGATATATAAAGACTACACATACATGAATGATCCTTCGATGAATCTCCCTCATTTCTAAGGCTTGGTTACATACTTACATTAAATGCTTTACAAATATATCCATATCTATAAATTGATGACATCCAACTCATTTATATTGATTTCAGGATTATCTAAGAAATGTTTGGAAGAAAACGAAAGAAGAAAAAAAAAGAGAGGCAACAATTCTGTCATACAAAGATGGGTGTAACTATGTGATGGCGATGCTATATTAAATTTGCTACCCAAATGCATGATACAGAACAAAATTAGCAGACAGATAGAACAGGAGCATATGGATGGCAATGACAAGAGGAGCCTATACACTGAAAAAGAAAAGGGGAAGAAGGGCCACTACTTGACCAAAAGGATGCAAGGAACAGTATGGGCCACAGGGGCAAAGTCAGTTCCCTTCAAGAACAACAGTAGAAGATGACCTTTTGAAACCAAAAGGAATGAGAAACTGAATAGACTAAGAAGGGGCCTAAAGTAGCTAGGGCCAAGCCCAACGAGAAGCCAACACCGACCACTGAACCGACATGTGAAAGTTTTTCACCTTGAACATGGGACCTTGTAAAGTTGTTAGAGGGTAATGAACTCCTGAAAAATTGGACAGTGTAGTTATTGATGCCAGGTCCACTTCCCCCACGTTTCATAGACATGGGTGGGAGTGGGAATAGTGAAGCTCCAGCTTTCACATGCCCCCACCCATGCATTGGCACTTGGCAGCTACTACTACTGGTGAGTGGAGAATAAATGAGAAATGGGGACGAATGACACCGATAGGGACAAGTCCTATGGCAAATGGCGCGGTGATGGGGGGAGGGAGGGATGGTTGGTCCATTAGGGCACGCCAGAGTAACCAGTTATGGAGACATGGAAAGTGAGTTGTGTGCTTAGGAGCTACTTGTAGTGGCGCCATCAGTCATGTGGGATTCACGAGCTCACCTGATGATCACAACGCCACAAATTTATGGTCCTCTGAACGGGTCTCATACTTTGACTGCGCTTAACCATTCTGAATTCTGATTAACAACAACCCTAGTGATACCGGACACCGGATATCAGAGACTGAGAAATTCTTACGTACTTATGATGTAAGAGCTAGTTATGAACCAACGAAAATTTCATCTTGTTTCACTTTTAGGTGATAAGATATAAGTATTTCAAGGCATGGGGCTACGAAGGATCGCTAATGAAAATTCAATAAAATGAGCTCGATCTAGATGATAGAGTTCATTAGTTGTGAAAGAACCAATGAAAATTCAATAAAATAAATTTTTAAAATGGTGAAATTCACGAGCCTTCGTAAGGAGTACTGTACGTAGAGAAACCATAACATAAAAAATCTAGCACTTGGTAATATGGTGGGATAAGGGGTCAACCATTTGGGGCCTTACTGAAAGAACTAAGCTTTCCCCCCAATTGAAGATGGACTAGGTCCATAGGCCTCAAACACTTTTTATTCTTTGAGGGAGAGCCTAAGATAAGAGGCTCACTCACCAGTCACCCCAACGTTTATACACCATCACAATTCATTTTAAAATTTAAACACATAAATCTTTAAAAGAATCACAATTTGAGAATTTTCACTATAAATCACTCAAAAGATCAACCATCGTCGTCGTCATAAAAAAGAGACTAAAATTCTGTCGAATTCACTGAGGGGAAGAATATGGATAATAAACAAAAGGGCACTCGGGTCTCCTCTTGGCCCTAAAAAATGTTGTATATTTTTCCATGAACCTGTATTTTCTTCAAATGTGCCTCATTTTCAGAGAGAATAATATTGGGTGCATCCTCACAATTTATATTTTTCACAAGAGGCAGAGTCAGAGACTTGCATGGAAGATAACACCTTGAATTATGTTAACTCAGCGATGGAGATCAGGTCCCATGTTGGAATATCCAAATGATGGAGAATGACAAAATGTTGTTATTATTCAATTTAATTATAATATTTTATTTCGTTTTGCATCCAAGCCGGTCCAAAGAAGAAACTGATAAAACTAAGATTTTAGATTTCTCAAAAAAAAAAATTATTATTTATTTTAATGATTTTTTAAAAAAATTAATTATACAAAAAATTAAGTCAACAGTTGTACTAATTTTTTTTATTTTTTTAATTATCACTCGCTTTGCATATTTCTATCTCATAAAAAAATATTAAAAATTAATTATACAAAAAATTAAGTCAACAGTTGTACTAATTTTTTTTTTATTTTTTTAATTATCACTCGCTTTGCATATTTCTATCTCATCTACATGACATATTATTTTTATCTCACTCAAAAAATATTTATTATTTATTTTAATAAAATTTTGTAAAAAAATTATTTTAAAATTTGTTTTAGATCTTTATAAATATTGAGTCCATCTCGTCTGCATCACCAAAAAGTTTTGCAAAGGGTTAAGCAAAGCAACACATAAAGATCACAAATTTTGCAGGAAAAATCATTACAAATTTGTCTATTCTAAGCTAATATGTTTAATTAATTGTTTGTAATTTTGTACCAATATATATTATTATGCGCTTTAATTTGTTGGTAACACGATAAAATCCCAAATAATGTAATAAATGGTGGGTAAATTATTGTACAGGTGCACCAGCATCGAATCAATTGCCCTCGAAAGTGCCACCTAGATCCCAATCCCATCGAGCCCGCCGTGGCCCCGCCGCCCTCTCCACCTTCCGACCAGTTAGTCATCTGGTAAAATTGCCTTCCTAATTTTGTGCCTTAAGTTCGTCTCCTTATTCTTTTTTGTCTTTTTTTAATCCCCCATTGTTTTGCTTTTTTGTAATTGCGTTAACTTTCGAGCTACAGAGAAGCTGCTATAATTGTAAGGAAGCAAAACAGGGGATCCCCATTTAAGTTCCTGGTTCCTCTTGTATATGCCCCTGTACTCACTCTGAGTAAAGTTCTAACCTTCGCCTTCTTTTTAATTTTTTTTTTCCAATATCTTAAAAAGTTTTGTCCTAGGGTTATGTCCCTATTTTCATTATTTTTTGTTCGTTGAATGGTTTTTCAGTTCGATTATTGCTGCGGCATAGGCCTATTTTGAGAGATCGTTTATTTACGGGTGTGTTGGTGGGGGCATTTGCTCATGGTTTTTATCTGGTGTATCCTTTTATGACACTGATAATTTTAATTTGGTTATATAATTGATCACACAGGGAATAAGTGAATAATCTTAACGTTTTATATGCTTTCTGGCCTTTGAGAAGATTACTTATTCAAGATCCATTTTCCAATCATAATTTGTAACTGTACGTCTTGTAATGCCTCCCAGGTCTTTCTTCACAGCTTTTTTCCTCTTGGTGGTGAGATTAGCTCATACTTTGGGTAAATTAATTTGGTATTTTCTGGCTTGAAAACCTGAATAAAATTGAGATAGAACCTAGGAAGGCAATGATGTCAAGGTATGAGGTGAGGAGAATTAGGGAGTTGATATTCTGTGCAGAACTGCAAGCTGGGGTGTAAGATTTCAATCTGGTATTGGTTTGGATAATCACGATATTAGATATTTTCAGATGATATCTTGTTTGATGGTCATAATGATGTTAATTTAACTACTTACACTGATTTTCTGCACTTTCGACTGGAGTTTCACTGGGGGCTTCATTTTATTTCTTAAATATTAACTGAAATTGTGGATGGTCACGTAAGGAAGCTGGATTCTGGGGATTCTTTTTTAGCTAGTGGTTCATGTTTCTAAATATTCAATGTCCTATGACATTATTCATTGACTTTGGCAGTCATGTTTGTGTCTAACACATGTTAAACACGACATAACACATCAAAAAGTAAAGAGATTTGGCTGTGTCTTTGTGTCCATGCTTCTTATCTTATTGGTTTATGCAAGAAGGCAAAGAAGGTATTGGATTGCACCCCAAAAAAAAATTCCAAGCTTTTGAGACATTTCCCTTTTAGGGTGTGTGAACTTTTTCTGATGTTGAACAACATATCACTTTGTTGATTGAAATACAATCTAAGACAGATTTTGGTAAGTTTAACCTCACAATTTTGAGTTATGTATTTTTCCTTCATCAGATCATTTCATGTTTGACTAGATGTCAAGTCACTGTTTACTTAAAGTCTTTGTGTTGTAACATGTAACTAATAAATGGCAATATGTTTGTGTATATAAGGCATTCTCTCGACTTACTTGCTACTGTGTTCTCAAGTTTGACACCTTTGTTCCTTACTCAAGAAGGTAGAAAAGAAAAGGAAAAGAAATAGTTGTAGCTATCTTGAAGTGTTTTTTTACTACATAAATCATGATTGAAGAAATCTCATGTAAAGTGCTACAATTGAAATTTTGGCTCTTATTTGCTCAAAATTATAAGAATCCTGTAAGGACTATCCCTCTTTATCTTGTTCTCCCTAATGGCTATAACCAGTACAGATCTGTATGATATTGGGAGCAAGTGATTGCACTTAGCACGGTTCAGACCTTTGATCAGTAGCATTTACATCACAACCTCAATAAGTTTTCGACAATTTTGCTGCTCAGCAGCCTGGTAACTCCTTAAACAGCATAGGTAATTTTTTATCATGTATTCATATTTTCTGATTGTTTTGGAAGATCACAGTTCAATGTATTCTTTGAGAGTTGCATCTTTTGTTGTGGTTTCCATTTTGAGTGGAATAACTAAAACAACAGAATTAGGAAGCTATTCTTAGAATTTAAGATGCTCTAAAATCAGTTAAGTTATCCATTCTTCAAACCTGATTGAAGTGCTGTTTCTTGCATTTCCTGCCATGTTATTTTAAATTGCTCACTTTCTATTCATTCGTTCAAATGGACAAAAAGAGGAAAAACATTTAAACTTTGACATGATTTATACCATCCAATAAATAAAAAAATAGAGATTTACCATTGAATTAGAAATTGCAAGAGATGAATAGCTATGCCTCGAATGAAGTATGCTTTACCATGGTAGAATTCTGGCATAATTATCCAAGGCTGTAAACTATTAAGTTATTACCTTATTTACACCATTATGATGGATTCCTCTTGGGTGCTGCTGTTTCTGGAAGCCATCTCATTACTAGAATTGGAGATGCATTGGAGATGACGCTGCTGGTGTCAGATGTATTTGGTTCACGGCAAAGTAGTTGCTGGGCCATTTCTGGGCATTAAAAATATTTGTGATCTGAAAATCTTACAGAATACCCTTCGGCTGGCAGATTATTAACCATATGCGAGCCAAACAAAGAAAAAGAAAATTGCAGATATTTTTTGAGAGGGGGGAATGGTTATTTTTTATTGACTTGGGAATGGTATTTTATGCTCTGTCATCTTGGTCGGCAGGCTGGAGCAGCCTCGGCCCTTAAGGTTTTTGTATGTATTTGAGACTTAGCTTTCATTCTGTGTTTGTTCTCTTTCGGTTTGTAGTTTACTGTTTTTCTACACGCTTTTTCTATTGTCTTTGGATTTTAAATCGTGACATTTTGCTGGCCCATAGTATTTATCATTCCACCGCTGGCTTTCTTTTTTCCTTTATTTTTAATGCCGGTAGCATTTTCTGCCGTTGCCGGTATTGTCTGCATTAGTGCAGTCAAATTAAATGTAAATATTATATCTGTAGCATTTTCTGTCCGGTAAACCATAGGTTCATAAAAATGAAAAATCAGATAGAAAAACTCATAAGCATATAAGGGACAATAGTATTGATACTGAGAATTTGAATTTGAATTTCTCTTGAAGCCAACATTGTAACTGTGATGCCAGAGATGAAAGTCATCTTGCTTAGTTAGTAACGGCACTGATTATTTTAATTAGTTTATCAAAAAATTAACAACAGTATTACAATATCCAAACATTTTGAAGATTGAGAAGTTGAATACAAATTAAGTAAATGAACTAGTGATTGAATCGGAGTTAGTTCCTGCAAATATCCTCTGCAATGGGATTTAGCTGGTGGATACCAAAAAATGACCTCTTAGTCCATTGGGAACAAGTTGCAGCTACAGTTTAACATAGTTTTAATTTTTTTTTTTTAAATAACATATCCTTGTCATTCACACAGCATCAGCATATTCTTGGCTGGATGCCAAAAAGTCAGCTTGCATTTTATATTTCAGGATCCTATCTAAGACCCCATATAATATAGAAGATAGTTCACTCATCCAATACATGCGCCTCCACCGTTGTTACCGTTGAGGATTCGTTGCTGGTTTAGGATAATAATCAGAGATAACTAGCGGGACCTGATAGCCAACGTAACGTTGAATTATAGCAATGAATCATTCAACTGTGTCAATGCCTAATCCAATTGTCGTCAACCACGTTGGTTTCCTGCGTCAGATCCACCCAATTTTTAAAATCATATATAATTTCACTCACAAATCCAGCATTCCCTTTCAATTTTGAATAACCAGAAACGATACGATACTGGATAAATACAAACTTCATACTATGTACATGGATTTCTAACATAAGCCACTGTATAATCATCCAGACTATTATACATTCTTCATCGACGCCTAAGATTTGAAACACAAAAAGAAGAACAACAGAAAAATTCACTTTGTTAGATATGTAACAAGAAGTAACCGGCGCCGGAAAATTTATAGATCGGAGCGAGTCTTGAAGTCGGAGGCGAGTCGAGAAGCGATCGCCGAGTGATACATGGTGTCGTGAAAGGACTCCGATTCCATGGTCATCAACCGGAGCTGCCTCGCCTTGTCCTCCGTCAAGCAACCGGCGAACCGTGGCCTGGATGGTTTCGAGTCGGTAAACTCGGATTTCCCCTGGAGATCTGCTTTTTGGTTGTCGGAGTCAATGTAGTCGGGTTGGGAGGACCAACCAAAGATAGGGGTCCACCAGTTGGAGGACGAACTTTTCCGGCGGTCGAGATCAGGCTTACGGTGGCCGGAGCTGGCGCACGCTTGGACAACGGCAGGGCGGATGGAGATGAAAGTGGCGGCCATTTTCAGAGAGAGAGCGAGAGAACTATTCAAAATTCTAAGACTAATCAGTAAAAGTGGGTTTGTACAGGGAATGGACCTAGAAACGTACATATTTATAGCATGTCGATGGAGGAAAAGGATAAGAACGGACACGTGGCTTTCTAAGATGGAAGGGGGGTGGTGGGGTTTCTTACGCTTTTAAAATGACTTTTTTACCTGTTATTCCGGTAGTCGTTCTCGCATCGGTATGTTACTACGTTGTATGGAGGGTCACCGACGTAGTGACGTGTCCCTCAACGGATCTGTTAGATTTGACTGGTTCAAGAGGTCCAATTTCTCATAATAATAACTTCTTCTTTTTTATAAAAAAATTGGTGTTATTTAAAAATATTAATATTCTGAGAAGTATATTTAAATTTATTTAATAAATTAATAAGTGTATGGGCTTGGGATTTGGAATGGGCCGGACGCATAAGACAAGCACGTGACAGTCTTGCCAGTGGGAATGCAGTGATTGATAAGTTTGTCGTTTGGTCAAGAGAGAAGGATGGCAAATTTGAATAGCAAGGCATAATGAAGAAAATGGCACGGGGAAGGGAAGCAACGTGGGAGAATATTGACAATCATGGATTCCAAACTAGAGCCGTCCCCCACTTTCCTACACGGCTCATGTCATGTGCAGCCCAACCTTATCTTCAGTTAACCACAATTCTTAGCCAGCGCGAGTTCTAAAGAGTTGTATGGGTTTGTCTCTGTAACCGCAGTGGGGGGTTATTCTCTTCCAGCATGACCAATATATGAGGAAAAAGAGTAGCCTTTACTAAATAAAATAGAAAAAGAAGTGTGAAATGCTAGCTAGTTACTTATAAAGTATAAACCACTTATTGGTCGCCATATTGAACAGAATCCTTTTTCTCACGTGGTGTGACTCGCGCAAAACTGAGACCCACTTTGAAAATTCTATGGCGCATTTTGGTATGAGACAAAATTTTATTTTTGAAAATTATCATTCTTGAGAAACATGATTAATAAAAATTATAATTTTTAAAAATATATAAAATATGTTTAGTTGGACTTTAAAATTGATAGAAATCTTAAAATAATATTTTTTGAAATTTTTTTATTTTTTTATTTAGTTATATTTAATTTTTTTGAAAATTTTCAGTAATTTTTTAAAAATGGCTCTTAACTTTTTAAAAAAAATTATCTTATCTATTTATTTTTTTAATAAACATTTAAATATTAAAAAAATAAATTAATTAAAAAATAGTTATAGTTGTCCTCTCAAAATAACAAAAGTACTTCATCTATGATAAAAGATGTGTAAAATTTAAAAAATATATAATGTTACATATATAATTATATAATAGTACTATATTACAAAATGAGAAATATATATACTGTTATAACATTTCAAATACAATAATTAGAGTAATAAACATAGAAAGCATACATGAAAAATCTATGAATTAAAGAAAAGCAAAGATAATGCAACCTACTGGACTCTTTGACTTTCAGAAAGAATTCAGAGAGAGAGAGTGAATGCAAAATTGTGATGGTTCATCAGTCACATTAAACTGACTCTTATAGTCGTTGTTTAACAAGCAAAAGAAAATCAAATAAACCACTAATTAAATAAATAAATATAATTAGAATTATATTTCTCTCTCTAACTCAGTCAGCATTTTAATAGGACTAAAACTGACAGCCAAAAAAGTTGTAGGTTGGGCTTCTGCCCAAATTTTCTGTGCAGTCCACCTATCACAGTCTACACAAAATTATAACGGCCCAATCTGTACTGGGTTTAATAATTAATAAAATAACAATCCATATGAAATATTCTAACAATTTCCCACTTGGATTGTATTTAATTAATTATTTGAAAAATATCATTAAGCCACTATCAAGATTCAGAAAATAAAACTTTACAAAATCACTGGATCCTATGGGGAAGCAAGTAATATCAGACACAAATACAATGTTTCATAATCTGAATATGACAGAATGTATATTATTATTTCCAACTCAGTTCAGTAAGAGAATAATACAGAGCCACTGATTCCTATAGGGAAATAAGTGTATGTATATATAAAACGTATCATGACAAAATCATTGAATCCTATCGGGATACAAATGATATAAAACGCATCAAACTGAACTGAATAAAACTTGCAAAAAATAAAATAAATAATGGTATGATATCAAATATTCATCTGACTCCCACTAAACCAAGGAATCAAAAGAATTCACAATACCCATATAAGTTACATGATTTCAAAAAACTTCTACGGGTAGACCCTTGGTCAATGGATTTACAAGCATCTGCATACCAGGAATGTGAATTATTCGAGTTTGAGATTCTGTAGCTTTCTCTTTAACGAACATGAGTTTGATATCAAAATGTTTTGTACGGCTCGAATTTCTGTGGTTGTTAGCACAATACACTGCAGACTTATTATCACAATAGATGATTAGAGGACGTGATATTGAATCAATTAAGCGCATGCCAGATATCAGCTTCCTCAACCATACAGCTTGTCGTGTAGTCTCAAAACAAGCAATATATTCTGCTTCCAAAAATGAGACAACTGTAAGTGTCTGTTTTACACTTTTCCACGAAATAGTTCCTCCAAATATCATGAAGATGTATTCAGTTGTTGACTTACGATCATCTAGACAAGAACCGTAATCAAAATCTGAATAGCCAACAACCTCAAGAGGATCTGGTCTTCTATAAGTCAACATATGATTCTTTGTACCATGAAGATACCTCATAACTTTCTTGGCAGCTTTCTAATGATCTATATCAGGATCACTCAGATATCGACTAAGTACACCAATAGCAAAGCTATATCTGGATGAGTACAGACCTGAGCATACATAAGGTTGCCAACAGCGAAAGCGTATGGTATATTTCTCATTTCAGCCCTTGTCTTATCATCCTTGGGACACTGCGAGTTCGATAACATGTCACCTTTCTAAACAGGAGCAGGAGAGGAAGCACAAGACTCCATTTTGAATTTCTTAAGTACTCGCTCAATATAAGTTGCTTGTGATAAACCAAGGGTGCCACGAGATCTATCACGATGAATTTGTATCCCAAGAACAAAAGAGGCTTCACCAAGATCTTTCATATCAAATTCACACAATAATAATTGCTTCGTCTCATTGAGAAAATTCATTGAATTACTGGCTAGCAAAATATCATCAATATAAAGAACTAAAATTACAAAATTGATTCCATCAAATTTTTGATAAATGCATTGATCTGAGACATTTTCAACAAAGTCGAGTGAGGTGATGACTTCATTAAATTTTAAATATCACTGCCTGGAGGCTTGTTTTAACCCATAGATAGACCTCTTCAATTTATACACTAAATGCTCTTTTCCTGATTCAATAAAGCCATCAAGCTGGGTCATATAGACTTCTTCATACAAGTCTCCATTCAGAAAAGCAGTTTTAACATCCATCTGGTGAAGTTCGAGATCAAATTGTGCAACTAGAGCCATGACCACTCTAAACGAATCTTTAGTGGAAACTGGAGAGAAAGTATCTGTGTAATCAATACCTTCTTTCTGATTGTAGCCTTTAGCTACAAGTCTGGCTTTATATTTATCAACTTCACCTGTGGGTCCTCGTTTAGTTTTAAAAACCCATTTGCAACCAACTGGCTTAAACCCCTGTGGTAACTCTACAAGTTCTCACACATGATTGTGATACATTGAAGCAATCTCTTCCTTCATAGCCTCTAGCCATTCAGAAGAGTGAATACCCGATGTAGCTTCTTGGTAAGATATAGGGTCTAAATTATCAATATCTGAATCAAATTCCTGTAAATACATCATGTAATCACTAGGAATAGCAGACCTACAAACCCTTTGAGACTGCCTCGATTCTACAACCGACTCCTCATCACCTTCTAAGGGTGGTTCCACCTCACATTCATTTTTGATCCACAGTACTATTTCTTTTTGCTGAAGAGGGTGTTACAATAGGCACAGGCAAAACATTGCTTTCATCTCGTAAAGAGATAAATCTATGGACAGAACTCCCACTTGCCAAGACATCTTCAAAGAAATATGCTCGATCTGACTCAATGACCCTGGTAGTGAGATCTGGGCAATAAAATCTGTACCCACGAGAACCAATGCAATATCCAATAAAGAAACCGGTAATGGTTTTAAAATCGAGCTTCATCTGTTGTGGATTATAGAATTTTACCTGTGCTTTACAATCTCATACTCGCATATGCTTTAATATTGGAGTCTTTCCAAAATACAATTCATAGGGATTCTTTGGAACCGTCTTGCTAGGGGTTTAATTCAAAATGTAGACAACAGTTTTCAATGCATCACCCCACAAGAACTCTGGCAATGAGGAATGACTGATCATACTTCTGACCATATCCATAAGAGTACGATTCTGCCTTTCTGCTACCCCATTTTGTTGTGGGGTGCCAGGCATTGTATACTGAACTTCAATTTCATGTTCTTGTAAATATAAAGCAAACGGGCCAGGATTCCGACCAATCTCAATATACCTCCCATAGTACTCACCACCCCTGTCAGATCTGACAGCTTTAATTAATTTGCCAGATTTTAATTAAACTGCTGCTTTGAAAGTTTTAAAAGCATTTAGAGATTCTCCCTTTTCAAGCAAAAGATCAATCCATCCATATCGTGAATAATCATCTATGAAAGTAATAAAGTATTTGAACCCACCCATAGCCATAGGTGTGATAGGTCCACATATATAAGTGTGGATAAGGTCTAAAATATTTTTAGATCTCTTTACCCCTTTATGTCTAACTTTAGCTGTGAATTTGCCTTTAATGCAATCAATACAAGTTTCAAAATCTGAGAAATCAAGATCTTGTAGAATATTTTGTTTGGTCATTCTTTCTAATCTCTCTCTAGAGATGTGGCCCAATCAACGATGCCACAACATAGAAGAATTCTCACCAAGTCTCTGGCGTTTATTCTCAATTACAACATTGACTTGAGGATTAGAAAGTTCAAATGACCAATCATTCAGACGATATAAACCACATGTTAAAGATGCAGAGCCAATAATGATAGAATTAAAACAAATATCAATCTTTCCATTTCCTTGAAAAAATGAATAACCATTAACATCCAATACAGAAGTCGAAATCAAATTTCTTCTCACAGAAGGTACATAAATGACATTATTCAAATTCAAAACATGTCCAAAATTCAAATTTGAGGAAATAGATCCTATATATTCTACTGATGCCTTATTCCCTGTAATGCCTAAGACTGTCCTCTGTGCCTCACTGGGGACCCTCTTATCTTTGAGCCCCTGCAAAGAATTTACAACATGCACAGTTGCACCAGAATCTAACCACCAAGAGTCAGAAGATGTTTCAATACTATTAGACTCAAAACAAACTAGAGCTAAAGGGGCGAGATGAAGAAATGTACCTTCCTTTTCCTGCTTATTTTTAAATTTAAAACAATCAGTTCTCTTGTGGCCGAATTTCTTATAGTAATTGCAGGTGCCTTTAAAGAATTTTTGTTTCGATTTGCTATTCTGTTCACCATTTTTCTTAAAATTAGGTTTTTCACCCTTTTGTACCTCGAGCTTTTTCCCTTTCTTCTTATTCTATCATCCAGATTGGCTACTGGAGCCATGAGATACATATTTTACAGAGTGAGAATTATTATTCTTTATTGCTTCTTCTTATTGAGTAACAATAGAAATTAATTGGTCAATCGACCATTTTGCTTCTTGCGAATTATATGAAGTTCTCAAGAATCCATACTCTGCTGGCAATGATTGAAGAGCACGATAAACTAATGTGCTTTCACTCAAATCAACTACATATGATTTTAACTTGTCATAGTAATAAACAAGTTTCAAAATATACTCCCTGACACCAGATACTCCATCATACCGAGTATTATCAAGCTGTGAGAGGTAAAACAAAATTTCTGACTTTTATCTAGTCTCTTATATTTATCACCAATAGATTTCAAATAGTCAACTGTAGTATCTTTTTCAGGAATACTATCCCTAATTCTCTTTTCAATAGTATACTTAATTACTGTCAAACAGATTTGGTTGGACTCAAACCATTGTTTATAATAGGTCTGATTAGTAGCATTGGATTGCAGAGTGAGATCCACTGGTTTGGGTTCTCTCAAAGTCAAATCTTTCTTAGAAATGATCAGATACATATTCAGGAACTCTTTCCAATCATCATAATTAGTCTCATTAAGAGCTTTCACAAAAGATAATTGCATAAAAGCAGAAACTGAAATCAACAACAAAAAATGGGAAATAGTAATTATGCGCGCTCAACATAATTATAATACAAGATTCCCAAAATAAATTTCAGTTATGCAACTATAATGGCACACATAAAATTATTTTATACCATGAAGATTTGGCTCACATAAAAGTCCATACAAAATATATTTAATATTTTCATACCATAGGGTATAACAAATATTTAATACATTATAAGTGCTATATTTATGCCTATCCTTAAAAGTTCAAACCCTCAAAATTACATTAACAATGTCACACCTATGGGGTATGTCCATTATCAATGTAATGTGATCTTAAATTTGACAAATAATAAGATTTCCATGATTTATAAGACAAATTAAAGAAATTTCATAAGTCTCTAGAGTTTATTAAGAATTAGGGAAAGAATAGGTGAATAAATACAAGATTAAAAGATGTCTAGAGCAAAAAATTATAATTCTGGATTTTTTTTTGACAGGACTGGGCCCCTGTCACTTGGCCCAGTTTTTCTTTTTTTCTTTTGAATTCAGATATGGATTGAGCCTATTTTTGGCCCAGTCAGCCCGACCCTTGCTTAAGTGAAACGCACCGTTTCACTTAAGCCTAGGCCCAGATTCTGGGCCCAATCTAAGCCCAGAATCAGAAATCCAGCCCAGAACCCATATTCAACCTCCGTTCGGATCCCTAGTGCCCGACCCGCCAGCCATCGTGACTCGGGTGGGAGCGCCGCGAGCAGGAGACGATGCAGGCGCGTTTCCCGGCTATTTGGGTGGCGGTTTTCGGCGATATGGACCATGATCCTAGGCCAGATTTCCCGCGCCATGAACCATGATCGCAGGCCACGATGACCGGCGCCATAAACCATGATCCCAGGCCACGATGAAGCAACCGGAAGAAGGATTCTTGGCCACAACCACCATCATCCATCCCCATCGGCGGTCTGGGTGCGAGAAAAAATGGAGTCTCGCTATGGGTTAATCCAGTCGCAAGCTAGATGCAACCTTAGTCCAGGTGCGAGAGGGAGAGAGGCTGCGAGTTTGATCCTCGCTAACCTCCATCGCGATGCACCTCCTGCGAGTTTCAACCTCAGTCCATGTGGTGGGTATGCTTTCCTCTCCTTTGTGAGAGTTTGTTTACTTCTCTTGTAGAAGATATTTTCCCTTTCACTGGAAGAGTATTTAGATACATCCAATTTCTTCACATTCAGGTTTATGAATTATTAATCATGGTTATCTATTCCCGAATCCAGATATGCGATGAAATTAGAAGCATAGCCATAACAAGCCAAAAGGGAAAAACAACGTAATCACACCGAAGTATATATATAATATTAACATGTTAATATTACGAAAAATTTCACAGCCAAAAGGAGAACCTAATTTCTCTTCCAATTGAATTAACATGTTAATAGTACGGAAAAATATAAAGCAGGTTTAACTATAACTCTTCATCTTAACAAAAAATTTAATTCGAGATATTATAACGAGGCTCTAATACCAAGTGTTATAACATCTCAAATACAATAATCAGAGTAATAAGCATAGAAAGCGTACCTGAAGAATCTATGAATTAAAGAAAAGTAGAGATAATGCAATTTACTGGACTCTTTGACTTTCAGAAAGAGTTCAGAGAGAGAGAGTGAATGCAAGATTGTGGTGGTTCATCAGTCACGTTAAATTGACTCTTATAGTCGTTGTTTAACGGGCAAAAGAAAATCAAATAAATCACTAATTAAATAAATAAATATAATTAGAATTATATCTCTTTCTCTGAATCTGTCAGCATTTTGATAAGACCAAAACTGACAGCCAAAAAAGTTGTAGGTTGGGTCTCTGTCCAAATTTTCTGTGCAGTCCACCTATCACAGTCTACACAAAATTATAACGACCCAATCTGTACTGAACTAAATAATTAATAAAATAACAATCCATATGAAATATTCTAACATATACATAGTATGATGTTAATATCTCAAATATAATAATTTATACAAAATAGTTATACACAAAATAGATAGTTAAAAAAGTATAAAAATAAGTAGAAATGAAAGGTAAAATTATCTTTTTAATTTTTAGCAAGATTCTCACCTTGATAGAAAATTTGGATTCTCACCTCTCCTACATGAAAAACTTTTGATAGGAATTAAAAATCATTTTCAAGAATTCATATTTATTGAGAATTCTGTTTTAAAATTTAAAAATCAAACATAGAAATTTAACTTTTTTAAATTCAATTTTTTAAGAATTCAAAAAAATTTCTCCTACTAAACACCTCCTACAAAGAATTTGTAACATTTTTATTTGTCTATTTGTTGACTCTAGAATGAATACTTGGTATTAACGATTTAATTATTGACTTTTATTAATTTTTTAAAAATAAAAAATTTTTTAGAAAAAAAAGAAAGATTGTAAAGTCCGATTTGCACTGAGTATGATCCTTCACATTGGCCATATAGTTGTTTCCTTAGTTGGTAATAGAACAGTAATTTTATTGAAAGGACTATTAATCATGGAGATTGCTCAAGATGTTTGGTAATATTTTTTGTAAAAAAATAATTTAATTTATTATTTTTAAACAATTTTTTATCTATTAACGATGTCTAAATTATAATATTTAATAAAAATAATATTTTTTAAAATTATTTTTATTACATATTATAATTTAAATATCGTTAATCGACAAAAAAAATATTTATTAATAATAAATCAAATACTAATTCTTTTTTGTATATAATAAGTGAAGAACAAATTTATTTTATTTAAAAAAAATGATTTGATCTATGAATAATTTTTTATTCATCTACAATATTTAAATTATAATATATAATATTTTTTAAAATTAATTTTATTATATATTATAATTTAAATATTATTAATAAATAAAAAATTATTTACTCATCATAAATTAAATTTCAACTCTTTATTTAATTACACGTTTTGCCTTTGCCTTTTGTCAATTGGGAAGCTGCAACAATCCCTTGCCATCATATTGTTGGTTAAGAATCACCATAAATTCACATGGGCGTGCCAGCTGCCTACACATTTCATGCCTAATTTCCTTACACATTTCACTTTCTCCACCTAAATTAAGGCCCCATAACTGCACTGAGGTATGTTATGAACTCTTCGTTAATGGACTTCGTAATAATCTTCTTAGAATGAGGAGGAGCTGTAACGTCTATTTTATTTATTTATTATTATATTAATTTTATAAAATTTGATTTTTTTTATATTATACATATTAAATATGCTATATATATATATATATATATATATATATATATATATATATATATATATATATTATAAACTTTACACATATTATATTTATACAATATAATATTTCAATATATAAATAAGAGTTTTTATACAGTACTTCACTTTTGAAATACAAAGAGTGAAGAGATGGTGCTGACATCGAGATCTCCATCAGTAATGCCATTTCTTGTTGCATCTCATTTTTTTTTATCTGAATATAATACCACAATAATAATGAGAACAAAAGTTCTCAGTAAATTTAATATAAATAAAATATAATAAAAAAATAGGAGTTATGTTCAACTGTATAAATTACAGAAAATATTAAGATTTGAAAATAAAATCATCATTTCAGTTGATGTATAATTAACATACTATATATGTACTGAAAATTCATTTTTTTTTTATAAAAAAAAATGCTCAGTCATATCACAGTTTTCAATTCACTTATTTGTTATATGCATAGTGACTGATCGACTATAATCACAATAAGTGATCAAAGAATGTGAGTTTATCGTCCATCTGCCTTCTCACATTATCTCTATCACCCAGTTGAAGCGGCCCTCCTTTGACTCACTCAGACTAATAGGGCATCTCCTACTCAGTACCGTCTCAAGTCATACAACTCGTCAATATTCATTTATACATATAAATGTATATATATAAATACATATTCATCAAATGTAATATATATTTATTAAGCAACTCGCTGTGAGTTTTACGCTTGCCATTTAATTACTTTTATAATATGATGCATTATTTTTATACCAAATGATTAATAATCATTCATCACATATCAATATCCAATATGATTCATTTTAAATCAAATAAAGAAGAAGAGAATTTATGATACTAAAATTATTATTTTAAAAGTATTTTTTTTTGAATATATGTTTTCTAAAAATATTTCAACAAATAAGATTATTTTTAAGTAAAAAATAGTAAAAAAATGATAATTCAGCATCCAACACGGCCTGACTATGTTCAAGATACGGCCATACTTGAAAAATACTTCAAACATACTCAAAAACAACCTCGAACACGGTCTACCCATGCTAAGGTAACACAGAACACGGCCTGACCGTATTCTGTGATATTTTCTCACTTATTCAACCATATCTCCCTTATTTGAATTTCGATTGAGGTGATTTCAAATTCTATAAAAAGTTAAGACAATTATATACAACTTTCATGTTTATCATATCTTCATATTCCTTATGGATTATTTTTAAAAAATTAAAAATTAAAATATTTATTTTACCAATCTAAATTTTAGACTAATTCTGACATCTGCTCAATTAATCAGCCATATCTCCTTCATATGAACTCCAATTGAGGTGATGTCAAAGCCTATAAAAAGTTAAGATAATTATCTACAATTTTTATGTTATCATTTCTTTAAATTCCTTATGAATTATTTTCATAAAATTAAAGATAAAAATGATTATTTTACTATTCTGGATTCTGACATCTGTTCAATTAATTAGCCAAATCTCACTCATATGAATTTTAAATTAAATAATTTTAGAGTTTATAGATCTGTGAGACATATATCTACAATTCATATATTGGCCATTTCTTTAAAATCCTTGCCAAATTTTTTTAAAATTTCAAAAATAAAGACTTTTCAAATTATTTCAAAATTTAGTTTAGTCTAACTTCTCCCTTATTTTTCTTTTATAAAATTCCATGCACCCATATGCATGTCCATACAACCAAAATATAATTTCATATAAATATATAAACTACATGTTATTCAAAATCACATCTAAACAAATTTAAAATCATATATATAATTTTATACAAAATTTATTAGAAAATATTAAACTTACCTCAAACAAATCTTTAAATTTGATGTTTGATTTTCTTTTCTTCTTCCTTCTTCTTCTTCCTCTTTCTCTTCTTCTTCTTTCTCTTCATTTTCCTCCTCTTTCTTTTCCTCTCTTTTTATTTTTATTTTTTTTTCTCTTCTTTAACGATACTTCTTTCTCTCCCTCATAATTATCACTCATTTTTCTTCACATACTTCTCTTATAATAATGAAAAAAATTTCTACTTACCATCCAATATTTACAATTTTGCCATCTTTCATTATTTACAAAACTGATATCTTAAAGTATTTACAAAATTGTCATCTTAAAGAATTTACGTAAATGTTATCTTAAAAAATTTACATAAATGCCATTTCAAAAAATTTATATAAATATCATTTTAATCATCCTAAGATTTTATTTGATTTGAGTAAAATTGTAAAATAATTTAATCATTTCTTAAAATTCAATATATTTTCTCCTCTCTGAAAAAAATAAATTTCAATTAATAACATAAAAAAAAATATTACAAGAGCACGACAAAAAAAGTCATTTTATGTCTCCAAAAATTAAATACTTATCGTTGTTGATATTTAAATAATCGCTACTATTACAATCAATCAACGTTGATTAATTAGATGATTACAATCATTTTTAAGATTTTTCCAAATTCAGTCAAAAATAAATTATTTATGTTAAACTACTCTTTGTAAATTAATTTCAAAAAGTTAATACAATAGTTTTTTTTTTGGGTAAAAATTTAATACAATAGTTATGTAAATAAATTATGAATATATTTATGTCTAGATATAGAAAACTATCTAATTCCTTATTGTGATAATTTTTTTAGTGTGAATTATTATTTTGATACTTGAAATATATAAATTTTTTAATTTAATTTTTCAAAGTTTAATTTTTTATTTCAATCCTGCAAAAACTATTCAAATTTTAAAAATGTCTTCATGTTAATCTGTTTTACTTACCTAACATGTCTTGATATACTATGTTTTACTTAATTTAGTCAAAATATTTTTATGTTACTTTACTCTTTTGAACAATAAATCTCTAATTTTGGATAAAAAGCAGGGTATTGGGTTATGTTAAGAAATCAAGTACTTAAAAGTTAATTAAACTTTCAATTTGGTTAAATAATTAAATCTGTTAACAGAATTAATATAAAAATATTTTTTTATAATAGATAGTCTTTAAAAAAATAAAATTTAAGAGAACACATTGAAAATATGTTTAGATATGAAAAGAGTGATGCACTCTATTTTGTACATTAAAATTACACATATATAAATAGATATAATAAATATATTTAAGCTAATTATTGCTATAATTATAACAGACATGTAAACAGTATTATTCTCACAGAAATTCTTAATATGCCTAGAAATGTAAAATAATATTAAAATCCTTCTAGTTATATCTTTTACGTTAGAAATCAGAATGAATGGGTATGTCCTATATTTGGCTACCATCCTACCAATTCAATTTTGAAACTTTTGTTTCGTTGACAAAACATGGAAAATGAGATCTTTCAACATATAATAATGGCAATATTTGGTATCCCTATTAAACAGAGTCCGATAAGTACGGAACAAAAGGCTCTCCTCTATTATATTTAGTAACAAATATGAAGAGAGAAAAAAGAGACACACGTAGAAAGATAGTGGATTCTCAGAGCTATGGAAAAAACACAAGAAGAATCCTTGGCGGGCACGAGAAGCAGAAGGCTGTTCAGGTTGTCCATGTGTGGCGAAGAAGAGCTAGAATTGTCAAAGGATGGCAGCCATTACAGTCTCTCTACTGGGATGTTACCTTCGCTTGGAGCCAGACGAAGTCGCAGGGTCAACCTCAGGACCTTCATTGTATCGCCTTATGACCGTCGTTACAGGTTCTTACTTTTTCTTCTTCTTCTTAATATCATGGGTTGGTCTCATGTCAAATTTTAGAGTTCGGTTTTCTGTCTTAGATAGTATATTCTTTGCTTCTTTCTTGTGTGAGGGGTTACACAGACCCCATGAATATTTTCCAGTTCACATTTCTGAGTTTTCTCCTTCTTTTCTTTCTTGTTGAGGAAGGAGGAGGAGGGATTCACAAGGAGATGCGTTGCTATTGCTTTGTTCCTAACAGAATCTTGTCATTTCTTGCTGTCATTTTATTAGATTCTTGTGACCCACTTTTGTGTCCTACATCTTTTCATTGTTGCCTTGATCTATTAATTAATTAATAATCTTTTTTCCCCTCTTCTTTTTTTCTTTTTTCCTCCAGAAATGGACAAGAGAGGATTCTTGTTTTTAGTTTTTTTTTACTCACCCTGGAAATGACGTACGTAATCATTAATTATTTTCTTAATCACAGTTTCACTGTCTTTCTGAAAATGTTCTTCTGATTGGCATCCCATGTAAAAGCCGTAACTTTTCATAAGATGCGTATATTTGTCGTTCCTCAATTTTGGTTTGCGTAAAAAATGCAGCTTTAAAATTAAAAGGTTTTTTCGCTGAAATATATCATATATTTATCATGTCACACATGATTTACGAGATTTTACTTTAAAATTATAATTTTTTTCCTCTTCGACTGCACTTTTTGAAAGTGAATTCTGAATGACGTGACAAGCTGATAAATCCAAGCTAATATAGTGCTTCTAATCAGAATCTCATGAAGATTGACTTCGTTTCCTTGTGTAGAAAGTTAGAATAGAAACAATCAGGGGTTGTTGGTAGCTACATATGCTTTCTCATCCTCTTCTCGACTTCCAAGTTTAGAGCTTTCTAAACCAGAGAGGTATTAAGTAATTCTGCTGGAGCTAACATGGGTTTTGTAGGGTGTGGGAGGGTTTTCTTGTCATTCTCGTGTTGTACACTGCATGGGTATCGCCATTTGAATTGGGGTTCCTTGAGAAACCACAAGCAATACTCTCTATTACAGATAATGTCGTCAATGCGCTTTTTTCTGTGGATATAATTCTCACCTTCTTCGTCGCTTACGTTGACAAAGCTACCTACCTGTTGGTTGACAACCCAAAAAAGATTGCCTGGAAATATGCAAGTTCCTGGTTGGCCTTTGATGTCATCTCCATTATTCCTTCAGAGCTTGTTCGGAAGATATCCCCTCCTACACTCCAATCATATGGACTCATCAATATGCTTCGGCTTTGGCGTCTTCGAAGAGTTAGTGCTCTATTTGCTAGGTACGCAAGGTTTCCGTTATTAGGCTGTAGAGGAGATTTTGATATTTCCTAGTTATAACTTGTAACCTCAAATCATTATGCTTCTGAGCAGATTGGAGAAGGACATAAACTACAACTATTTCTTCGTTCGGTATGCTAAGCTCATCTGTGTGCGTTTCTAGACTTGGATTTAAGATATATTAAGAAGGGAATGCAAGTTCTATCAGCTAATGATTTGGGGTTCTTTCTGTAGGTTACCCTTTTTGCTGTTCACTGTGCTGGATGCTTCTATTATCTTATTGCTGCCCGTTATCCTGATCACGAAAAGACTTGGATTGGACAACCTAATGAAGATTTCCTTCAACAGAACTTGTGGACAAGATATGTGACAACTATGTACTGGTCTATCACTACTTTAACCACTGTTGGCTATGGAGATTTGCATCCAGTGAATACAAGGGAGATGATCTTTGATATCTTTTACATGCTCTTCAATCTAGGATTAACGTCATATTTGATTGGCAACATGACCAACTTAGTTGTCCATGGTACAAGTCGAACCAGAGAATTTGTGAGTAAATTTTTATTTGAAATCTTGCTCTAGTAGAGCTCACTTATTTCATTGACTTGGGTAATCCTGAGTCAGTGCTAGTTCATCAAGCTCTTAAAGTTCTTCGGTTTTTATAATTAATTTTCAGAGGGATACAATACAAGCTGCCTCAAGTTTTGCCCGGAGGAACCAATTGCCTGCTCGTCTGCAAGACCAGATGCTTGAACATATGTGTTTGAAGTTCAGAATAGACTCAGAGGGATTGCAGCAACAAGAGAGCCTTGATGCTCTTCCTAAAGCTATGAAATCAAGCATTTCACATTATCTTTTTTACCCTCTGATGGAGAATGCCTACTTGTTTCGTGGGGTTTCAGACGACTTCCTTCTTCAACTGGTAATTGCAATATTCTGTTTCAGCTAGCAAAAGTGAGAAAATCTCGTCTTCATTTTGCATTAGATGCTTATGTTTTTTTTTTTTCAATTTAACTTTCATAGGTCTCAGAGATGAAAGCTGAGTATTTTCCTCCGAAAGAAGATGTTATCTTGCAGAACGAAGCACCAACAGATTTTTATATACTAGTCACTGGTGCTGTGGTAATTATCCAACTTATTTATGAGACTTTCTTCCTCGAGATATATCTCACCATCACAATTGTGGTTTCTAATGTTTGAATTAACAGGACCTGCTAGTTCTCAGAAATGGAGTTGAAGAGGCAAGTCTGATTACTTGTACACAAGAGCTTAGGCTATAAGTTCTTGATCTATATTACTTGGTATAAATCTAAATGGTGCTAATTAATTGCAGGTTGTAGGAGAGGCAAATGCTGGTGATATCTGTGGTGAGATTGGGGTGCTTTGTTATAGGCCACAGCTCTTTACAGTGCGAACCAAGCGATTAAGCCAGTTACTGAGGCTGAACCGCACTACATTTTTAAGTACTGTTCAGGCCAATGTGGGAGATGGAGAACTAATCATGAATAATTTCCTTCAGGTCTGCATAACATCATAATCATTCTTTACAAAAAGAATCATGAGTACCCAGAAGCACTTTTTTACTGCTTAAGTTTTTCCTGTGACATTGAAATATATGTGGCAGCATTTGAAAGAGCTCAAGGACCCATTTATGGAGGGAGTTTTAGGGGAGACAGAGGACATGCTAGCTCGTGGTAGGATGGCTCTGCCACTGGGTCTTTCCTTTGCAGCACAAAGGGGAAATGACTCTTTGTTTCATCAATTGTTGAAACGGGGCTTTGATCCAAATGAACCCGACAACAACGGGAGGACTGCTTTGGTGTGTGAAACATTTTTTGTTCTTTTTTTCCTTTTTGGTTGGATTCTCTAATTTTATTTATCTATGATGCTGATTTATCATTCTTGCAATTTCAGCATATAGCAGCATCTAAAGGAAGTGAGAACTATGTTAAGATTCTATTGAATTATGGGGCAGATCCCAACATTACAGGTAACTTTTCTTGCTCCTTCCTTGGTCCATCAGTAGAACAAGTTCAAATGAATTCCCTTCATATAATGATCACTGGCTTTCTTCTTTAACTTCTCAAATTCCATGCACTTTCATTGTTCAAAATTAATAGATTTAAAAAGAACAATTATGTAAATTTTGTAATTGAATTAAACTAATATTTACAAGACAAACCAATAAGAACAGACATAACAACTAATGTCCACCGTCCCTTCAATCGTTGGCCTTATTATTTGTTTTTTGGTTGAAGAAAAGAGAGCCCCAACTTCATATTTGGTAGGTTAATGCATATGCAGATTTTGATGGTAATGTCCCACTATGGGAGGCTATATTGGGTGGACATGAATCAGTGAGCAAGCTTTTGGTAGAAAATGGTGCTAACTTGCAATGTGGAGATGTAGGTCAATTTGCATGCACTGCCGCTGAACAGAACAATCTGAACTTGCTCAAGTGTATAGTGACCTATGGTGGAGATGTAACTCTTCCTAGGAGCGACGTTGGCACCACTGCTCTACACATTGCAGTCTGTGAAGACAATGCTGAGATTGTCAAGTTCCTTTTGGATCATGGAGCTGACATTGACAAGCCAGACAAGCATGGTTGGAACCCCAGAGATCTAGCAGCTCAACAGGGACACGAGGAAATTAAGGTTCTTTTTGAGTCTATTGGGGAGCCTAAGGTTGAATCTGTTTTAGCAATTCCTGAGGGGCAGAATAGTAGCAGGTGCTTGAAAAAATTTACAAGTGAGCCAACAATGCCTTGGTCTCAGGAAGGTTCATTTCCAGGAACAAATGGGTCATGGAGCCATAACCATCCAAGGAGGAGGAGCAAAAACTTGCGTAACTCACTATTTGGGATAATGTCAGCAGCACATAGAAGGGAGAAAGAGTTGCCGTTCTCTCCCAACGTAAACCATACGAGAAATGGAGGTAGCCCAGCTAGAGTAACAATTAGTTGCCCAGAAAAGGGTGAAGTTGCAGGGAAGCTTGTGTCTCTACCAGGGAGCTTTAAGGAGCTACTTGAGATTGGAGCCAATAAATTTGGTGTCTTTTATGCTAAGGTTGTAAGCAAAGATGGAGCTGAAATTGATGATATAGATGTGATTAGAGATGGTGATCATATTTTGTTTGTCAGTGCTGCTAAGCCGCCAGAACCCAGTTTCCCAATACCTTGATGTGATTTTGTAGCCCAAAAAAGAAAAAAAATAAAGAGAGAGAAGAAGAAAGAAACATTATTAACTCCGATCTCTTCCTTTTTTGCTGAATATAAACCCAACAGGATGAATATACAAAGTTCAAAGGACATACGAATTATAACAAACACTTCAGATGATAGACATCTATCTGAGTGTGTGGTTCAGCGTAGATGAAATCTAATAAGGCTTATGAATGGTTACAAGATAATTGTGAAGGGTGTTTCTCAAACTGAAACAAGAAATACAAAAAGCTGGTTCGTAAGTAATAGCTAATAAACATAATTATACTAGAAGAGGCCAATTCTCTTTTTGAATGTTTTGATATTCACAAAATTACTTCTAACTTATATTTGGTCCTTAACAACTTTATTTTCGGTGATCAAGTTGAAAATCACTTTCTGAAATCACAAAAAGGAAAAAAGATGGGAATTGAAGTGCTTTAACTCCAACTGTCGTGCTAGGAGGAACATAAGAGTCCTTGCTCCAAATAACCGCCAAAGAAGCATTCAAAGCCAGAAAGTACTTTGGAAATTTCCCACAAGAATCGTCCTCGAATTCGCCTCTTGATTATAGAAGCATCATAAGTAATAACGTGGACCGACAGAAATTCCATAGCAAAACCAGAAACACGAACTTGTCTACACTTTCTCCCAAACATAAATAAATAAATGTCCCTTCCAGAAAACTTAAGGTACTCTAGTGACCATTTACGAAGATCTTTTTTCTGCCTCCAGCAGCATCAATTCATCCTCAAAAACAATCACAATATATTGAACCATTTATGCTACATACATTTCAGACCCTGCACAGAAAGATATTCATTCACAATATCAGTTTGCCTCAAAGATAATAGAAAGTCAGAAAACTGGACATATTTTTTCTGAAGAAGAAGCCAGATGAAGGAAGAGGAAGACTTTACTGTTGAAACTCTATATTAATCAAAGTAGCAGACGTATTGGCAATAGTCTGGAAAGCTTTTTGAGAGAGAACCATGGTGGTGCCAGTTGCTGATGGGGGTGAGACCGCAGAGACAGCGTAATCAACAACCTTGATCTGAATGCTCTGCTCTGGAATGCAAGTCCTGGGATGTTCTGCACTTATGCACCTCACCAGATACTGCCTCCCACATGCTGCCCCATTATCCCATATTCCATCTCCAGCAGCCGCAAACAGATTGCTTGATGGGAATTGTAAGGCTTCGCCGCCGTAGCACTTCGTCGCTGTATATCATCAATATATACACACACACACATAACTAAGTGCATAAAAATTCATAATTAAAAAGAAGTTGTGCAGATTTTAGAGAGTGATGTTGTGAAGATTGAGGGAAACTCACGTAAGTATGGAGGAGAGTATTGAGTAGCAGTACCAACATCAGCATTAGAGGAGCGGAAGAGAAGAATGAAGAATAACAAGAGGTGGAGGATTATTTGAGTTCTTGACATTGTTGTCGTAGATGCAATGATCCGAGGGAAACTGGAGAATACAATATAAAAAAGAAATATTTTTAATTTAATTTTCCATTTTATCACACTTTCATTTTCGTTCATTTACTCACGAGTCCCAAGTCAGGCTTTGACCAGGGACCACACGCTTTGAGCCGGTTAGCATTATTGAGGTGTGTCGTAAGCGACGGGGCATTTCCATTTTAATAATTGTCTTGGATGAAAGAACTAATTTTTTTTTTAATCAAAAAAATCGAAATATTTTTATTTTTTAAATTAAAATAAAATTATTAAAATAAAATAAAATATTTATTAAAAAATTATACTATTTTAATTAAAATTATTATATTTTAAAATATTTTAATAAAAATATTTTTATTTTAATAAAAATTTCAGTAAAAATATTATTGTTTCGATTTGTTTCAATAGAAATATTTTATTTTGAATTATTTTAATAAAAATACTATTTTTGTAAGTTATTTTAATAGAAAAATATTGGATTAATTTAAAAAATAAAAAAAATTAATAATTTAAAAATAGATGAAAGTAACATCATATCACATCTAACATCAAATTATTTTCTCTCACAAGTTACGGTATTTTTATTAATTTCTTACTCTCTTCTTTTATTTTTATAATATTATTTTCTTTCATTATCTTTATTTTAAAAAAAAATTACAAAAATGATGAAAATAGATATTAAAAAATAAAGAAAGAAAGATACCTGAAGATAGAGACAGAATCATGATCGACAGAGAGAGATTTAAATATAGATGCCATGAAAGAGTTAAAAAAAAGATGAAAAAATAAATATAAAAAAGAGATTATTGTTAAATACTATTAAAATTTAAGTTAGAGTTTTTACTATAATAACATGTTTATTTATTATTTAATTATAGACATTAATTTAAATTAATTTTAATATAATTTTATATATCTATATTATTAATATTATGTTAAAAAAATTTAAAATTAAAAAATATATTATTTAAAATATTTCTTTAAAAAAATTTTATTTTTTTAAAATATTTTTTTTTTAAAATTATCAAAACGATATCTTAAAATAAAATTTAGTACCTTAATCTGAATTGATGTTAATATTTCACATTATTGGAACCACCGATTGGTTGGCAGTAACAAGTTTTTATTTTATTTTGATTATTCAAGTTAAAAGTTTTGGAGTTAATATTTAAAATAATTTATTTTCTTAAATATAATAGAAGTGATTTTAAGATTTTCTCAAAATAAATTTAATTTTAATTAATCTGTAAACTAATTCAAAAATATTTTTAATCGTACAATTAAAAAAAAAAATAAAAATTTGAATAAACAGACATTTGGTATATCACATAATATTTTATTCAACTTAAGTAATTGAGTATAAAATATCCAAATATAAGGCAGTTTAAGTATGACAATCGGTCATTATTAAAAAATAAAATTTTATAATTGATATTTTTATGAAAAACTGACAAATCTTAAAATTTAGGAATATGGTATTATTTATATAATTGACAAATTAAGTGACTATATCTGAGTTGACTCCAATTAAAATATGATCGAATGAGGTTAATTACATGCAGCCATATAACACTTGTGAGGGTTGTGAGTGATAATAATTATGTGATTAATATAAGTAATATACTTTTTGAAAGGCATAAGATGGCAAGACTCTGCACATACTTTTTATGCATTAAAAAAAACGAGGAAAATTTTTAGTGTCTTCATACTCCAAAAGGGTGTCTCATAAAATTTAATATTTTATTTGATATTATTGTGGGATATAAAAATAAATAAATAAAACTTAATATTAAACTAAGAAGCACTGAACTTGGAATCTTCATGCAAAGGACTGATTCTTCTTTTGGGAAAAAGCAAGGGACTGACTCTGAATCAATTACTTACCGTGAAAGACCTGCCTCCCATCTGCACGTTGACTATGTTTATAGTCTAATTTACTCCAATTTTCATTGTTTGGTTTCTGGATTTAACGTACATATCAATGTACCTGTCAATCACGATGCAAATTGCAAAATATTGTCAACAACTGCCTTAGCTGTACGCCGCCCCTTCAGCTCCTACTTTTCCCGCAATGAATGCCGCTCATGACTTTATGTAATTCCAGGTAAGCTTATCTAGCGTTCACACTGACACTTTGGAAATGTCAACAAAAAGCATTTATTTCTATCTGCAAATTTCATTTTACACATTAAATTATAAAATGATTTGGAGCTCAGAAATTCTATTTCTACTTTAGAAACTTAACCAATTATCTATATTTATGTACAATCAAGAATGAGATCACACCTTTAATTATTTCGCCAACCTCACCAATTCTCTGAATCATGTATCAAGCTAATTTAGAAAAGAAACGTCGGGGACTAAGAAGTATATTCTGTATAAAGGGGCATGGACAGCAGCCAGCCACCAATACCATCCTTTGACTAGATGAGTCCTGTTGTCTATTAAATGAAAGATTTACTTAATAATAAACTTTAGCACTCTGCAGATACACAAAAGGGAGAACTCAAAGCTTGAAAAAAAAAATGTTGATTTGGTACACAACTTTGTAAACGATACACGAACCGTGAAAACCAGCGTGATTTGTATAACCTGGGAACAAGCGTAAGTTGTGTTTTCTGTCCATGACACGGACAATACGCCATAATGGACTCGTGAATGCAAATTACTTCCACAACTTCCGCAATGACATATTTTTCTCAGTTTCCTTTTTCATCACCTTGGCAACAGCCATCTCGAAATCTTCCTGCGTCACATGTACCCTCCTCTCCCTCAGAGCAAACATTCCAGCTTCTGTGCACACCGCCTGCAAAAATAAACACAAGAAAATTCAGTATCAGTCTCGATAGGGCACCACTTAAAAGAAATGCATTAATTTGAAATTGACAAAATCATCGAAAAATACCCTATCCATGTAACCCATGCATTTACATGCTTTGTATGAATTCGTAAAATTGAACATTACTCGTTTATGCCAATATGACTTATTTCAAACTAAATTCTACCTGAATCCTTCTACATGCATTGTCGGATTTGGTAATACCATGATGGATTCTCTAAATAAAATCACCTCACTGTTTCCTTCATCCTTTCACATCTCTCATGTCATAAATGCCCCAACATCTCTAGTCTTAGCCAGCCCTCTATCATCTTATCTTAATATACAGCTATCCTAACTGTAAACTACTAGCTTTAATTTGCCACTCTTTCCTCGTGTTACTATTCTTGTTTTGTTGTGAACACCATCTCTTCTGTACTTATTGTTTGTCTCAGTATCCCAAGATTCTGCAGTATACACACTGAGGAGAATATGAGACACAATTCTTGTCAAGTTCACCTCCAGATTTGGAAGTTCTCTTTGATACTGATATTACAAAACTCCTAGTGCAGTCTCCATTTGATCAAGCCATCATGAATGTATTGATCGTATACATGTTCAAAGTTCAAATTCACCCTTATTCTAAAGGGTTGACCACAACTATAGAAACTAAGAGTGCTTATTTCTATCCTAGGTATCTACTGGTTTCAAATTTAACCCAGTCCTTACAACTACTTACAAATTCACAATTTATGCAGTCTAATCAATATACCCCAGTATCTGTGCTAGCATTATAAACAGGGACAAGAAAGGCTCCCACAATTTAGTAAGTGCGACCACAGAGTAATCATTAAGAAGACCAAAGGTTCTCAGCAATTCCACCACCCATTGCTCAAACTGGGATAATTTTGATGAGCATTGATGGAGACTGGATAGCATCAACAAAAACAAAACCAAAGATGCAATGCAAATAAAGAGAAAAATCAGAAAAATACCTTGAGCTCTGCACCAGAAGCTCCATTCATCTTCTCCGCAATCTTCTTCAGATCAATGCCACGCATCAAATTCATTCTTCTTGAATGAATTTTCAGAATGTCTTGCCGAGACTGCATGGAATGGAAAACATAATTTATTTAAAGTAAATGGAGCAATAATGAGTGTAAGTTATGCACTGTTTTCCTTAATACAAGGTATCATGAATGGTAAGGATGCATACCTCTTCGTTAGGGTTTGGAAATTCAATCTTTCTGTCAATCCGTCCAGGTCTAAGTAGGGCTTGATCAAGGATATCAATACGATTTGTGGCCATCAAAACCTATGAATTGCAGATTTCCCTTCAGAACCTTCTCAGAAACTGTTTACTTATAACTTAAATGAATGGGCCAGACAGAATGACTGAATATATGCCTATCTGTTACAGAATCCTAATTAAAGCAGTATGGCAACAAAGCTAATCCCCCAAACTAGTTACTACATTACAGCACCATTCTGAAGCAACATGTATTACCTTGATCTTATTAGAAGCTTCAAATCCATCCAACTGGTTGAGAAGCTCAAGCATAGTGCGCTGCACCTCACTATCACCATTGCCACTGCCAGATTCCATCCGAGCAGATCCAATGCTGTCAATTTCGTCCATGAAGATAATGGATGGAGCATGCTCCCTACAAAAAGAGTAGCGTTCTGTGATAAAATATATGACAACTGAAAAACAAGTCTAATAATGAAAAAATAAAATAAAATAGAATCAAATATGGCTGCTCTTCTGATGTGCCATTTATTGAAGAAAAAGCTAAACATTCACACCCTGTTCCAGTTATACATCACGTATATTTGACTCCAAAATTAACAAATCAGTAACTATGCAAGTTACTCCAACCAAACTTCACTTATGCACTCTCTTAGAAATATTTTCTGCCCACAAAAGTCATGGACCCAATCAGACAGCAATTTTTATTTGTTCTCCTCTTTTTGGGTAGGGCCAAAAAAATAATAGCTGAAACCATTAAGAAAGATATAACAATTAATAATTTCTCTATTGATATCATTTATAATTAGTCATTGTGTTGATCCATGTAGCCATCTCCATTTAGTGGAAAAAGGCTTAAACAGAAGAAAAGGAAGCCGAGCAAAGAGGACAAACCTGGCCATAACAAAAAGTTCTCTAACCATTCTAGAACCTTCTCCAATGTATTTCTGAACTAATTCAGAACCAGAAACCCTGATAAATGTACAATCAGTATGATGTGCCACTGCCCTAGCCAACAATGTTTTTCCTGTACCAGGTGGTCCATAGAGTAGGACACCCTGTGGTATGTGACAAAGAGAGTCAGCAAACAAGTGAACCACCAAGGGTGCAAGCATGCATGAGAGACTAGAAAAAAACTAAATGGCAAATCTTGTTGACTGAAGAAAGGATAAACAAGTTGTACAATAACTTCAGGACAAGATACTACCTTTGGTTGAGCTATTCCAAGGCTTTCAAACAGTTCAGGATGCTTAATTGGTAGCTCAATGACCTGTATGATTACAAACAAAAGACAAAGCAACAATTAAGATGGTTTTCATAATATATGACACTAGCCTGCACGCGCGCGCACACACAACTATCAGACAGAGGTTCAGTATGTGATAAAGGAGTGATACAGAGACAGATTGATATATAAATAAATATCAAACTTCAAACCTGACAGATATATTCTTTAAATGCTTATAATGAAACAATATCATGGGTGTACCTCTTTTATCTCTTTGATTTGCTGGTCTAGACCACCAATCATATCATAGGTAGAATCAGGAACTTTTTCAACTTTCATCAGGTTGACCAATGGATCAACTTTGCTTGGCAAAACCAAATGAAGAACGTAACTGTCATTGCGAAGGGCAACTCTAGTTGATGGAGTAATCTTTGTAATATCAATATTTTTATCAATATCGACAACATATTTTCCTTCTGGGTGAACCTGAAGGAAGAGAGGGTAAATTAATACTTCGGCTAAATTTTCATCCTGTTTTGTTGATTTCATGCACAAACGAACATTAATTTTCATCAGATAAAATCATTAATTCATGACTACTGGGGGAATATATAGAATGGACTATAGTCCTAGACTACATGTGTGCTCGATTTTTTTACTTCCTTGATATTTTTATAATTTTTGCTTTCTGATAAATACATGGTGTTAAAATGTGGTTTGTTAGATAGTACGGCGTGGTTTGACTGCTCCAGAGAGATGGAGGTTTGTCTGATGGTGGGAGAACGAGAATACCTACCCACACTTTACCCAATACGTATCCCAAAAAATTGATACAGACCTGGTCTGTATTTTTCCTTAACCAAACAGTATGATGCCTAATATGGATCCAGTACAGGTATGGCTCGAATTTTTCCATACCGGTGCTTCATAGTCAAATCAAACACTCAACAATGTTAACGGCTCAAAATTGTTTACTTTACCCTCCCAAATTCAACTAAATGACTAGATATATCTGCTTGACCTCCCCAGGTAGAACCTTGAAAAACAAAAAAATTTACTAGTCTTCCTTAATCGATGGTTCAGACTTCAAGCTCATAACCTTTATGTCTAGAAAAGAATGAGAGGCTGATATTCGAGTCTGACAACTTATATAAGTAATTCTTCCAGCAATTGAATAATGAATTTAAAGAAAAAAAAATTGATGCAAGTGATCATTGTAAAAGAAAGAAAACGAAGCTTCAATCCCTCGTAAAATAAATGAGAATAGTAGAATGCACCATCAGCTCACCTTCACTAAAACCTTGTTCTTTCCCATTACTTTGACAACTTCACCAACGTATGATCCAGGCTCCTGAAGAAGCTGCAGTTCTTCTCGAAGCATCCTCACTGTCCAAATTAGCATGCTTAAGAACGTCTTTAATCAAACCATAGAAACACAGTTGTCCAAGACCAAATACGGCAGCGCAGAAGAGCAAACAAAACCAAAAATTGATAAATAACCACCCACACACTCCATGGGAAAGTCGAATTAACGCTTCTATGATTTTCCCACTTCAACTAAGTTTCCCATACCAGTGTCATAAACATGCTCACCCCAACAAATCATATGCGAGCTAAAAGCCCCAGACACCCAAAAATAGTCGGTATCATTTATAAATAGAAACTAGGTAAATCTAGAACCAAGGGTATTTAAGAAAAAAAGAAACAAAAAGATCCGAAAACAATCCAAATCTTAAAACAAGGAAAGCGACTAGGTTTAAATTTAGGGTTAGGATTAGTGCACGAAACTCACCTCTGGAATTAAGCTCGTTTCGCTGAGCCTCGAGACGGTTGAGATTGTGGGTCTTCTGACGGACCTGGAGCTGAAGCTCGTGGATGTGCTGAAGATAGTACTGGCGAAGACCCTCGCCCTGCTTGGTGGGCTTCGCCGAGCACGTCTCTTCCGGCGCCGCCTCCGGTTGCTTGAATTCCACTCCCACCGTCGCCATTGGAAACCCTTCAGTGATTAGGGATCGGTCGATTTCCAAAACCTTTGGCTGAAGCTCTTTAGATGCGTGCTGAATTAAGGAATGTCGGTGGCTCCGTGGACAAGAAATTACAAATATTGGGCAAGTAAATATTGCCCATATTTATGAGGCTTGGTTTGATGAATAAATAATTTTCATAATTTTCATAAAATTTTAAATTTTATTTTTCATATCATATAATATATATATATATATATATATATATATATATATATATATATATATATATATATATATATATATATATATATATATATATATATATATATATAAGTCGAGTTAAATTAATACTTACATTATTAGACACGTATACCAATCCTACAGCGCAAGTAAGAGTCCAATCTCTTAACCAAAAATTTGGTCACCAAAAAAGTTTAAAAATAAATTACTTTCATCTTATTTTTGTATCTTTACTATCCAGGTAAAGGATCAAAGTAATGAGATTTAAAAAAAAAAATTAAATGATGGTAATTATTTTTAATGAATAAATTGATAAAACATGTATTTTTCTTGAAATTAATTGATAATTTACTCAATAAAAAAATGTATGAATTTTTAATTTTAAGGAGTTAGTTTGGGAGTAAAAGTGATTGTGCAATGCATAATTATATCTATTATTAATATGTTTAAATATCAAATTGGGGTAAAATTGTAAGAAAATTCGTTAATATACACAATAATTTAAGTGTACACTATGCTTAAAGAGTTGATTTCACACATATATTTTCAAAATAACATGTTTTAGAAATTAATCGTTGCATTTCAAAATATCAAATCTTGATCAAGACTTATTAATTCACGAGGTCCCTCTTGTTGATGATTTTAAGAAGAACCTCCTTTCCTTGTCTAATTCAATTGTAGTTTTTCCTGTCTCTAGGCTTTAGTTTTTCTATATTTATATATAAATCTTTTAAAGAATGTATTTTTTTTTAAGTTAAATTTTAAAATTTCTTAAAAAGTTAGATATAAATAACTGGATGTTGGGCCTTGGACCTTGGGCCAATCCATAAATTCGGTATATCCTTTGGGATCTCTGGTTTATATCTATATCCTCTTCAAATAACCGTACGACGGCGTACGATTTCTTTATATTTTTGGGGGCCCCATCCCCACAAGAAGTCAGGTTACCGTATAAAACAGCAGATCAGAGGCTAACAGTGCTCGCGCCTAGCCCCTGTTCACCCAGCTCTGTTCTCTTTTCCTCTCTTTCCCTTACCTATTTCTTTTTTCTTTTTAGGTTTTTTACCATTTGATTTCTTCTTCGTCTACATTTCTGTTAGATCTAAATTTCTCAGAGCTTTTTCAGAGGGTTAGGAGGTGTGGATTCACGCAAATAACCCAATTTCAGTTTTCAGTTTCAGTGAATCAGCGTTTCCCACCTGTGTTTATAATACCGCCATTTTCTGCATTTATCTCGTACGATTAAGATAGCATTATCGTTTTAATCACTCGCCGGAAACTGTATTTCTCAGTCTTACTATTGATTGTTTATTCTGAATCTCGTTTTGGTTTTAATTGTGTTAAGTTTTCATAGATTTAGGGTTTCTCAGATATCTCATACTTTGGATTAAAAAAAAAAATGAAGAAGAAATAATTACATAAATAGAAAAAAAATTCCTTTTGGTTTATTTTACGTATTAATTAGGTTAGAGATACTAGATTATCGTCTTCAAGAATGGATAAGAAAAGGGCGTTGGTCCCGCTCGTTTGCCATGGCCATTCCCGACCTGTAGTGGATCTTTTTTACAGTCCTGTTACGCCCGATGGATTCTTCCTCATCAGTGCAAGCAAGGGTATGCTCTCTTCAGCAATGGACTTATCCTTTTGGCTTCTAAATTTGGTGTTTTCAACTTTGTTAGCTGTACTTGTCTTGCTGAAATGGAAATTGAAGTTTTTTTGTTCTTGTTCTGATTGTGCATATTTGATGGATCTGACTCATTCTGATTTATTTTTTTTGGTGGCCGAGTCTCAGACTTGAATGTTTCATTATTTTGTTGTTTATAATTCCAAAATACAAACGTTGGTGTTAGCGGATGAATTCTTGGGATGCTACTAGAGTTTTTAGTACTAAAAAATAAAGATCACGTATGAGATGTTAGTGGCATTTCAGCACCAACGTAAAGAATTTGCACACTTTGTTCAATTGATTTTGTTATAGCCACTTTGGTGATATGTGAACTTTTCTTGTGGGGTTTAGATTCTAGTCCTATGCTCAGAAATGGAGAGACTGGAGATTGGATTGGAACATTTGAAGGGCACAAAGGTGCAGTATGGAGTTGCTGCTTGGATACAAATGCCTTACGAGCTGCAACTGCTTCTGCTGATTTCTCAACGTATTTAATTTACAGTTTTGCTCGTTTAATGTTAAGCTCATTGTTCTATACTGTGCACTTTTGGTAATGCTAGTTGTCTTTCTAGCTAATAGTGACCTGCCTTAACTAGAGTCTCTTCAAAGTTAATTCAGTTTACGTGGTTTTGGAGTTCATAGTATTGCTTTTTCCTATGAACTTGTCTTTTTTCCTGCATAAACATATTACTTGTGCACCCTCTTGTCGGCCCACTTCACGTTATGCTCACTTTAGGAATCTCATTATAGGTTGTGACCGATGTGCTGAATTATTCTTATTTTCTTGTTGGCAGCTAGAGTTTTCCCCATCTCCTCCGTTTGTTATTTATTGCAAATTTTGAAAGTTGATTACTATGTATTAGGGATTAGCTGTTGTCTTTAAGTAGTATAAGAGAGTTAGCTTTGGTTGAATCAAGTTTTGTCTTCTATTTCATTTTGCTTTTTAATATTGCTATCAATATGTGGCACGAGCAGTCCCAGGCTTCCAGCAATAACTGCCATGTGCCATGTTGAAGAAATTGTAGTTAACTGTAGAGATTGACAGATCATCTTCGTTGTTTTCATGTGCAGGAAAGTTTGGGATGCATTAACAGGAGATGAATTACACTCATTTGAACATAAGCACATTGTTCGTGCATGTGCTTTTTCAGAGGTGCATTTGATGCCTTGTTATGTTATTTTCATCCTCATTACTATAATTGTCGTTGATATCCATTTCTGTGGAAAGAAATATGAAGTTACAACAGCTCAAAATAATTGCACTTACCAACAAAATTGAAAGTGAGGATAAACCTAGAAGTATTATCACTGACATGTGTGACTAGAGTTGAGTACATTAGAAATGAAATGTAGTATGAATAGTCTCAAATAAAGGAAATTATCTTATTCCAATTTCATGAATCTACATGTCGTGTTTTCAAACTTTAAATATCTATTACACTAGGAGTTTAACGTATTTGAAGATTGCAGACAGATGTGGGAGATAATACTAACCTGATGTGTTGAATTCCATTGCTGAAGATGGGGAAGAACTTCAACTTGCAACACCCAAGCCCAATGAAGAGAGAGTAGGAAGAAAATTGTGTTTTTAAATGAAGAGGTGATCCCCTATATATAACAAAAAATTAGGGCTTCAGGATTAAAATAATATTTTAATCTTGTCTCTCTCTTAGTCAGTATTGTGATAGGAAACTCACTGACTACGTAACGGGCTGCAAGTTGGGGCCTCTACCCAACGGGTTTGTAAGTAATTAATCTGACCTATCACAGATTATTTACATTTAACCAGGTCTCAATCCATTATAAGTTCAGTGCTGGGCCAAGACTGATTACTTAATTAATTCTGTATTTTGACTAATTTATTAATTAATGCTAATCCACATAAATTAATTTAACAATCTCCCACTTGGATAGCATTAATCAATTATTAGAACAAATAACAGAATAACAAAATTTTAGAAAATATTAAGTAATCAGTATACACTAAATATTAACAAAACTCAGATGTGAAACATTAACACAAGATCATTGAATCCGATAGGGAAACAAATGATAGATACATGACCATTGAATCCGATAAGGAAACAAATGATATATTTAACCATAAATAATGTTTCAACATCTGAACATAATGGAATACATAAATGGACTTTAACCATTCAAAGATGTCAATATTACATCAAAAGTGTCTCTTAAAGACACAACTCAGACTCTCATTAGACCAAGGCATCATCAAAAGTTTAAACAAGACCCATATGAGTTACATGATTTTGAAATACTCTTACGGGTAGGCCTTTGGTCAACAAATTTGCTAGCATTTGTTCACTAGAGATATGAACCAAATGAGTTTGAAATTCAGAAATGAGACAATACAAAATCACTGAATCCGATAGGGAAACAAGTGATATTAAATACACAGAGTCTCAAAACCGATTAGAATAAAATACAAATTTGGTCCTTCAACCATAGCTCAGAAAAGAAACCACACAAGATCATTGAATCCGATAGGGAAACAAATGATATAATGTTTCGATGTCTGAACTGAACAAAATTACATAAATGGTCACAGAACCAACATAAAATTCAGACTCCCACTAAACCAAGGTTACATCAAAAGATTTAACAACACCCATATGAGTTCCAAGATTTTTTGAAATACTCTTGTGGGTAGACCTTGGTTAATGGATTCGCTATCATATGTTCACCAAGAATATGAACCACACGAGTCTGAAATTCAACAATCTTCTCTCCAACAAACAGGAGCTTAACATAAAAAATGTTTTGTACGACCAAAATTCCTGTGATTTTGAGAGAAGTACATGGCAGACGAACTATCGCAATAAATGGTTAGAGGTCATGATATAGAATCAACAAAATGCATGCCATAAATTTAGTTTCCTCAACCATATGGCCTGACAATTGGCCTCACAACAAGCGACGTTCTCTGCTTCCGTAGTTGAGGTAGCTGTGAGCGTCTGTTTGACACTTTCACAAAACAGCTCCTCCAGACATCATAAGATGTATTCAGAAGTGGATTTACGATCATCCACACAAGATGCATTGTCTGAATCCGTGTACCCCACAATTTCAAATGGATCAGACTTTCTAAAGGTCAACATATGATATTTTATACCTTGTAGGTATCTCATGACCTTCTTTGCAGCTCTCCAATGATCCTTTCCAGGATCACTCAAGTATCTACCAAGCACACTGATAGCAAACGCTATGTCCGGACGAGTGCATACTTGAACATACATTAAGCTGCCAACAACAGAAGCATATGAAACATTGCTCATCTCAATCCTCTCAATATCATTTTGAGGACACTGTGATTTGGACAACCTTTCACCTTTCTGAATAGGTGCAGCACAAGGAGTACAAGAATGCATATTAAATCTTTTCAGTACTCGATCAATATAGGTTGCCTGAGACAAACCAAGAATGCCACGAGACCTATCACGATGGATTTGAATCCTAAGAACGAAGGAGGCCTCTCCAAGGTCTTTCATATCAAAGTGGCATGAGAGCATATGTTTTGTCTCATTCAGAAAGCTCACAGAATTACTGGCTAGAAGGATGTCATCAACATAGAGCACAAGAATGATAAAATTGCTCCCATCAAATTTTTGATAAATGCATTGATCTGAAGCATTTTCAATGAACCCAAGTGAGGTGACAACCTCATCAAACTTTAGATACCACTGCCTAGAAGCTTATTTCAACCCATAGATGGATCGATTCAATTTACACACTAAGTGCTCTTTCCCTGATTCAACAAAACCATCTGGCTGAGTCATATAAACTTCTTCAGACAAGCTTCCATTCAGAAACGCAGTTTTGACATCCATCTGGCCAAGTTCAAGATCAAATTGAGCAAAAAGAGCCATGACGACTTTAAAAGCATCCTTTGTGGATACTGGTGAGAAGGTTTCTGTGTAATCAATACCTTCTCTCTGATTGTAGCCCTTGGCTACAAGTCTGGCCTTATATCTTTCAATTTCACTAGCTGCCCCTCGTTTGGTCTTAAAGACCCATTTACAGCCAACCGGTTTATAACCCTCTGGTAATTCAGCAAGTTTCCAAACATTATTGCGATACATGGAGGCTATCTCATTAGTCATGGCCTTCAACCAATCAGATGAATAAGGGCTTGACATTGTTTCCTTAAAAGAAACAGGATCTGTGTCATCAACAACATCTGATTCGCACTCCTGCAAATAGACAATGTAATCATCGGAAATTGCTGGTCTACGCATTCTCTGAGACCGTCTCAACTGAATGACTGGTTTCTCAAAATTTTCTATAGGTAATTCCTCATTACCATCAACTGGGTTCTAAATAATTTCATTTCTATCAGATTGATCATCTACTGATAGAGGTGACAAAATAGGTATGGGCAAAATTGTATTTTCCTCGCGTAGATCAATAGTTCTAGGTACTTGACTCCCACTATCCAAGTCATCCTCAAAATAAAATACTCAATCAAATTCGATGACTTTGGTAGTGTGAGTAGGGCAATAGAATCTGCAACCTCTTGATCCTGTGCAGTACCCAATAAAGAATCTACTAATAGTTCTTGAATCAAGTTTTTTGATATGAGGATTATACGGTCTCACCTCTGCCTTACATCCCCATACATGAAAGTGCTTTAAGCTGGGCTTCTTACCAGAGAATAATTCGTAAGGAGTCTTTGGTACAGCTTTACTTGAAACTTGATTTAGAATGTATGCTGCAGTTTTCAAGGTATCACCCCACAAAAATTCTGATAAGGAAGAGTGACTGATCATACTTCTGACTATATCCATCAAAGTTTGGTTACGTCTTTCTGCAACTCCATTTTGCTGAGGGGTACCAGGCATAGTATACTGAGCCTCTATACCATGCTCTTGCAAGTTTTCAATGATTTAGATTTCTCAATATCTAGTAATGTGAGCATTAATTAATAAATTAGTCAAAATACAGAATTAATTAAGTAATCAGTCTTGGCCTAGCACTGAACTTATAATGGATTGGGACCTGGTTAAATGTAAATAATCTGTGATAGGTCAGATTAATTACTGACAAGCGCGTTGGGTAGAGGCCCCAACTTGCAGCCCGTTACGTAGTCAGTGAGTTTTCTATCACAATACTGACTAAGAGAGAGACAGGATTAAACTATTATTTTAATCCTGAAGCCCTAGTTTTTTGTTATATATAGGGGATCACCTCTTCATTCAAAAACACAATTTTCTTCCTACTCTCTCTTCATTGGGCTTGGGTGTTGCAAGTTGAAGTTCTTCCCTATCTTCAGCAATGGAATTCAGCACATCAGGTTAGTATTATCTCCCACATCTGTCTGCAATTGGTATCAGAGCATGTTTATGGTTAGGGTTTGATGAATGATGTGCTGGAAATTCGAAAATTTATGTTGGCTGTGTTTTCTGAGCAAATTGACTTCGGATTTTCGTTTGTATGATGTTATATTAGCAATCCATATCATCAATTGACAAAGAAGTCTGAAAATTTTCATAAAATTGAACCATTTTTTCGCGGTTTTAAACTAGGATTTGAGATTTTTTGTTTTGACCGATTAAATTCGAAATTGAGAGAGGGGTTATCATCTATACTATGTTATGAACATAATATGTGAAAATCGTAGCTTGAAACTGCTCAAAACCGTGTGTATAAGTTGATATATGTTCGCGGTTTTCTTCGAAATTTCGAGGCTCGATCCGCGATATATACTCCATAAAACTGCAAATTTGTTTGGGGATAATGTTAATCGGCAACCCTAGATTAATATACATGAAAATCGTGGCTTTTAATAAAGTAAAAATGGAGAATTAAAGTCGGGTTCTTCGCGGGTTGAAACCGGGTCGAACGACCCGGTTTCAGACCCGGCTGGAGGAGGGAGGCGCTGAACAGCGTCTCCCGGTCAATCCCACGCGCATGGGAAGCGCGTGGTAGCGCGTGACAGTCACGCTCCACCTTTTGGTTTCCCAAATTTTGGCAGTTTTACTCCACGCGCCGAGATAGAAATTTTAATGATTTTTTGAAAATTTTTTGCTTCATGAAAATATATTTTATGAATTTTCATAAACTTATACAGTGTAAAAACATACTGTACTCTCGACTTCTGTAACAGAAAATTTTTGTATATGTTATTTTACATATTTGTGACATATATATGTTGTGTACTCTTTTTGTTAACTTGTGTTGACTATACAATAAATTTTGAATCTTAATCTTGAAATAAAACAATATAATTTGCATTAAATTGTTGTAATTTTGTAGAATATGCAATGTTATATTGTTAAATACTAGAAGTTATGTTGTTATTTTGTATAATTATGAGTTTGCCTATCGTGAGCCTAATTATACAAAATCTTGTGAATTAAATACATCTTATATTAAATTGATGTGTTTTGTAAATTATGCAATGATGGATTATTATATGGCTGCAAATATAATGTTGTTTTGTATAATTATAAACTTGCCTATCGTGAGTATAGTTATGCAAAACTTTATGGGATCAAATAATTTGAATTCTTTTAGAATTTAAATGCATATATATAATTTGGTAATGGACATGCCCTATCGGCGCGACATTGTCAAAATATATTTTGTATTGATCTAATTTACTATGAATCTGTTAGTAGTAAATATATTTAATGTTTCAATATCTGTTGTACCCTATCGGTATGGAGATATTGAGTACATTCTTGTGTTAGTCCTTCTATGAGCCAAATAATTATGATGTGCAATGAGTTTTCTTGGTTTATTGTAATTCGGGACCCTTAGGCGGGATTATGATGAACAATCTTGTGAATATAGTTGTATAAGCTGAGTTTTGGAGGAAACTTTGTCTTATAATTATGTTGCACACACATAATAAATATTTCCTAATTATATTCCCTCAGCTTTTGTACCCATGCAACTATTATCAGTGAAAACTCTTAATGGGACTAATTATAACGACTGAAAAGAGTCTTTAGACATGTTTTTAGTTTTGGCCAAAGAAGATTTGGCTCTTAGGAAGGCAAGATCGGTAGATCTTGTTATAAATTCTACTGCTGCTGAGAAAATTTACCATACAAAATGGTATGACTCCAACAGATTATGTCTGATGGTGATGAAGTACACTATAGATAAGACCATCAGACAGAGCACTCAAGATAATGATATAGCTATTGACTTCTTGAAAGTTGTTAGAGAGAAATTTAAGAAATTTGATAAGACCCAAAAGGCCTATTTCTTGTCTTTGTTGGACACTACTCGTTATGATGAAGTGTTAGGTGTCCATGAACACATTATGAAGCTTGTGAATTGTTTCAATAAACTAAAGTCCTATAATATTGACTTGGGAGAGAGTTATTTAGTGTAGCACATTCTAGAATATCTCTCATTTCAATATGATGTTTCGAGGACTGTTTACAATTCTCATAATAAAGTGTCATTCAAGGGGAGGGATTGTTATGTTGCCATCCCATGAATTCGAACAAGGAATGGGAGTACCGTTTAAGGAGAGGGAATATTATAAAGTCCCGAATATGATCCTTTGTTCGAGGGGAGAATTATTGGTAGGAATGCGAACAAAGTCTCACAAAGATTTGATTTTATGATATTTATGTCTACTTAATTTGATCAAGGTTTTAATGCGTATCTCTTCATTTTAGAAGTTCTCCTTTACTCCCCCTATTATTCTTCCTGACTTTTCCTTCTTTACATTAACAGTCTTGACAATATACGTTTAATGTACCAATTGTTAGGGTTAGAAGCACCTTCCAAGTGTTTGATGAAAATTATTTTTTAATGCCACCTCTATCATTAATACTCATCCAAAAAACAAAAGATCTCTTGAAATTGTTGATGATATCGGCACTTTTTCTTTATTTAGACCTAGACTAGAAACATTCCTTTTTCCATATGCATTGATATTTAATAATATGGGAGCAGGATAAACAACTTTTACTCACTGGGGGAGTAGAGAAAATCCTCCGAATCTATGACATGAATCGTCCTGATGCACCACCCAGAGAAGTTGATAAGTCTCCTGGTTCTGTCCGAACTGTTGCATGGCTTCACAGTGACCAGACAATATTGAGTTCTTGTACAGATATGGGAGGTGTCAGGTATATGCCTCATTGAATCATGTGATGCTGAAGCTTCTCCTGGATTATATATTTGTTTCTTAATTTAATTTATAAATATTGATATCAACATTGGATGCTATATTGGACTGATAATAGTGTATAATTCACAGGTTATGGGATTTAAGAAGTGGTAAAATAATCCAGACACTTGAGACCAAGTTGTCTGTGACCAGTGCTGAAGTGAGTCAGGATGGTCGTTACATCACTACTGCTGATGGTTGTACCGTTAAGTTTTGGGATGCAAATTAGTAAGTTCTAAGCCTAGTTAGTCAATTTCTTCTCCAAAATTCTGTTTATTTGGTTCAGAGTGTTACTCTTGCTTTTCAGCTATGGATTGGTGAAGAGCTATGATATGCCCTGCACTGTGGAATCAGCTTCATTGGAACCAAAGTATGGGAATAAATTTATTGCTGGGGGAGAAGATATGTGGATTCATGTTTTTGATTTCCATACTGGCAATGAGATTGGTAAGTTATCAAACATTTCTTACATCTAAAAGTAAATCCTCTAATACACCTGCTGCTTGCGGAAGCCTTTTTAGGGTTATTTCACATTTTTTTACTTGTGTTTTATATATAATTATTGTGGTGATCTATCTGGATGACAGCATGCAACAAGGGCCACCATGGTCCTGTCCACTGTCTACGTTTCTCTCCTGGGGGAGAATCATATGCCTCGGGATCTGAGGATGGAACTATAAGAATATGGCAAACTGGCTCTTTGACCCATGATGAATCGGAGCCTTTATCCACAAATGGATCGATTGCAAAGGTGAATGTTGCTGCAGAAGACGTTTCACGCAAGATTGAGGGTCTTCATATTGCAGATGATGGGAAATGCAAAGAAGAGGAAGAAGCAGGGGAGGAATAATGATCCTAATAACTACGCTCGTTTTGACTGGCAGAGTGTTATCATATAGTAGACAAGTGCCTACTTATATACATGATTAGTAACTAAATTTTGTAAATTTTAGATTTCGTGGGACATTTACTGAATTGAACGAGCCTGTTATCGACTAGTTTGAATTACGTTTGATATATATTTTTTCCATTTTAATGGTTATGAGGGTTTGTGAGATATAGGAAATGACCTGGTATTCTTATTAAAAAATAATAACATGAAAGTGGCTTGAATATCGAGATAACAAGTAAAGTGCCTTGTTGACTCTCGGATGCGGTTCAACATTAACTGGCAGAGTTCCGGTTTAACTTTAATGTAAAATACCAGATTATTTTTTCTGGTTGTTGAACCTTTCATCATCTAAGTACAAATTTATATTTTAGTGAATGAAAAGGTAATACCACTAACCTTGGAATAAAATCATGGCTCACCCAGCTATTGTGATCTTATCTCAAATTTTCCAACTTTCACTTTGTTGGAAGATCCTTCTCAGATAAGTGGAGCGCAACTACATTAGTATTCACATTCCAAAAGGTAATTCAGCACTAATCCGGTAAAGTTAACCTGCTAGAAATCTATATTTATGTTTTTAATGAAAACTTCAGCTTAGGTTTCCTTCCAACTGGTCAACTGCTATTAAAGTTGTATAGAACTCCAGCGATAATATTGCAAACTCAAACCAAAAAAGGGAAAAATAATAATTATATTGCATATACTCTATAGTTATTTTAAAATGTGATTTTGAAAAGAAATGTCAATTCATAGTGAAAATAAGCTACTCACTAAACATCACTAAAAATTTCTCCAAATTTAATGGAAAATGAAAAATGGTAAAAGGTCAAAAAAGAGGTAGAACAAGGAAAAGTGACTGATGGAGGGGGTTAGATGCAGCATATTTCCAACTCAGAGGGGTGAAGCTGTTATTCTTCCATTTAAAATAAACTGAAAAGGGAAGTTCCGTACGTAATTTGTATAAAGTAAGAGGGTCAGCGAAGGTGGCTCTATAAATTAGCTCTGCACCTCTCAATAACCCCTTCGTGAGTTCCTTACCTGAGCTCGAGAGTTGAGGCCAGTTTTCGCATTCTCTCTCCAAACTCGGGTTCGCTCGCTCGCTCGCTCTCTCTCTAACTATTTTGGCGGGAAAAGATGTCGGGGAAGGGCGCGAAGGGCTTGATCACGGGCAAGACCTCGGCCACAAACAAAGACAAGGACAAGAAGAAGCCCATTTCTCGCTCCTCTCGTGCTGGTCTTCAGGTCTTCTATCTTCCTCTAGATCTCTGTCTTTTTGCTATTCCTTTCTTTGTTTTGATTTCCTGGGGTCACTCTCTTCAGTTAAATGTTTGCACATTCCCTGTGTACAAGGGAAGAAAGTTGAGATATTTATTCTGAATTTGTGGGCTTTGCTTGTTTGTTTGCTTTATTCTGTGGAAATGCACCGAAATGCAGGCACGGCTGAAAATTTTGGTAATCTATTTGTGCTTCTTGCCCAGCATTTGAACTGGGCAGAAGTTCGACAAGTGAACACTTAAATTTGAATTGTGATTTTTCATTAATACCTGCTATTAGCTACAAGGTTAAATCCAAGGGGGACGCCTCCCAACTAAAGCTGGAAATTTCATGTTGCTGATGCTTTTTACATGTTGTTCACTTTTTTCCTTTCCTTTTTAATGTTTTTGATTGTATATTCTTAGGAAAGTGTTAGCATGATTGTGATTTGAAAAAATTAGCAGAAGCTTTGTGCTGATGAGGTTGACCTTGACTACATATTTGGCTCTTGTGCCTCTTCTGTGATTGAAGGCACTGTTTTGGGTAGCCCATTCGGCTTGAAATCAGTCCTTTCTTTCTAGCTGATGACAGCAAGTTACTGTGAGTATATTTAGAGGAATACTTTCCATTAGAATGTACTAGCTAGATGAATGAACCTCACCACCCTTATTAAACAGTATGTAGGAGGTGAGTTTGGGTTTGGACAGATTTATTGATATAACCTCATCATGATTTTGCAACCCTTATTAAACAGGGTTTTTTTTGGGGGGGGGGGGGGTTTGCTTCCTATTTATTTTGCCAATTTTCAGTTTTTGATGATGGTGTTGAGTTTGTCAGCTGAATTGGGTCAATTTTCTTACAAGGATGCCCTACCTATTAAAACTTGAGGCAAGAGACTTTTCTTGTCTGAGCTTGTTCTATTTTTTAAAATATGCAGTTCCCAGTTGGCCGTATCCACCGGTTATTGAAGTCAAGGACCACAGCTCATGGTAGGGTGGGAGCAACAGCTGCTGTCTACTCTGCTGCTATCTTGGAGTATCTGACTGCTGAAGTATTGGAGCTGGCTGGTAATGCTAGCAAGGATCTCAAGGTTAAACGCATAACACCCAGGCATTTACAGCTTGCAATCCGGGGGGACGAAGAACTTGATACCCTGATAAAAGGAACAATTGCTGGGGGAGGTGTAATTCCTCATATTCACAAATCTCTCATCAACAAGTCTTCCAAGGAGTAGATTAGTAATGGATGATAGCTGCTTGAAAATTTTTTCATCTCTACTTATTGTGACTTAGTTGCATCTTACTGAAACAGCATGGCCCTGCAATTAATGGTTAAGTTGTATCATCGATATACCTGACCTCTCCTGTTTATCAACTTCGGATGTTACCATAACGTCAGTTTCCTTTTATATTTAATCTCGGATAGCTACCTTATGCATCGTAAATGCATGTTACCCGTGCATGACGTGATTAAGGGGTGAAACAATGGATGTCATGTCTTGCGGTTGCACCAATCGTCAAGTGGATTCACGCTTTTACAGGTTGCTTACTTCTGAATGGTGTTAGAGTTGAGATTATGAATTTTCACCATTTTCTTTTCAATGAATCCTTTTTTTTTTTTTTATGACAAAGAATTTTCTTTTCGTGTCTATAAATAGGAACCGTCACTTAGCTTTCTTTGTTCCTTTTCTATTCCTCTCTTTAATGCCGTCTACGATTGTTATGATCAAATAAATGATCGGATAACGAAGGTACTCAGCTTATGGTGGAATGTTGCAGTTGTAATATGCGATTGCATGACAGCAAAATCGATGTTAGCAGAGGTGAATTATTCCACTGTCACGAAGCCAAATAGAGAACTCATGAAGCCAATAAGCATTTTTGGCAGTTGATTAAATGCCTAAAATGCAATTTGCAAACTCAAACCATGTCAACTTTCGAATTTAGCAACCAGTAAGATTTGGAAATGAATAATGAGAACCTCATTACATTTAATATGCTCGAAGCATTTCGCTTCGGCTGACCGAAAAACAATATTCCTGAGAAACTTAAATCCTCAAGCGTAAACAGCAGGAACAGGACAGCTATGGTGAAAGTAGAGTAATGCTACCCAGAAACACAACCGAGTCACAAAAACACACCCCGGCACTGGAGCCATTGGATCACTGACTGAGAAGTGAATGTGTTTTCCTACAAGCCAACGTTTTCTAATGAAAGCCCGCCAAAAAATCAAATTAAATAATCTGACCGAAGCCAACCCCCACCCAAAAAAAGAAAAATTGAACTCTCGATTATCCCCATGAATAAAACTTCACCGCTCAAAACAGCTGCCACTTGATACTGATACACATAAAAAGTTTCATTCTTTAGATGGTTGACACCCTTGGAACATCGACTGGGAATTGGTGGATCTCATCCGTCCAAGGATTCTTCTCCTTAGCAGGGTTGATAGTCCCGAGAGCCTTCCAAACTGCACTGTTACACTTGAATCCAGACCCAAATGCTATTTGCCATGCTCTATTCCCCTTCTTCATTCTCCCTTTGGCTTCTGTGTAAGCCAATTCATACCAAAGTGAACTGCTAGAGGTGTTGCCAAACCGATACAATGTCATCCTTGATGGCTCCATATGCCAAGGAGACAGCTGCAAGTTCTTCTCAATTTCATCCAACACAGCTCTGCCTCCAGCATGGATGCAGAAATGTTCAAAAGCTAGCTTGAAATCTGGAATATAAGGTTTGATCTTCATCTGGAAAATTTTCTTCCCAACTAATGTGGAAAAGAATAGTAGCTGTTCAGACATAGGCAGGACAAGAGGACCCAGCGTAGTGATATTGGTTTTTAAGGCATCACCGGCAACTGCCATTAGATCCTTCGACAAGGTAACACCAACCTTGCCATCTGCATCTTCTTCTTGGGTAACACAACTGAAACACTTGTCATCAGCAGCCTTATTTGTGCGAACAGTATGGACCAACTGGTATTTGGATCTTCTTCTGTCAGAGCTTTTGTTTGAAAGCAAAACTGCAGCTCCTCCCATACGAAATAATGCATTTGAAACAAGCTTTGATCGATCATTTCCAAAATACCAATTCAGTGTGATATTCTCCATGCTAATAATTAATGCATAGGAGTTGGGATGGACCTGGAGAAGATCTTGGGCAAGATCAATTGAGATCAATCCAGCACTGCAACCCATTCCACCTAGGTTGTAACTCTTTATATTACCTCGAAGCTTGTAGTGATTGATAACCATTGCAGAAAGTGATGGAGTTGGGTTGAACAGACTACAATTTACAATCAGAATTCCAATGTCTTTAGGCTTTACAGAGGTCTTAGCAAATAGCTCATCAATGGCACCAAACATCACAAGCTCAGCTTCTTTTCTAGCTTCTTTCATTGAAGGATTGGGAGGAATGTTAAGGACAGCCTCTGGAAGGTAAGTGGAGTCCCCTAGGCCAGATCTCTCCAGTATCTTGCGCTGGAATTGAAGATTTTCCTCTGTGAAAGTACCAGTCATCCGAGATTGATCCACAAATATCCTTTTTGTGCATTTCCGAGATTCTTCAGGCTTGTAACAGGAGAAATTGACAAGGTACACAGGTCGAGGACGAGTCAGAAAGTAAAGGGTGAATAGAAAAACAAGGAGAGTTGAGCAAAATATAACAGATATCAAATTGTATTGTAGATGCTCCCAAAGATCATAAACGTCTTGGAGGGAGAAAGTAGAGAGCTGTGCAGCAACTAGCACCCCGAGGGGGGAAAGAAAGAGGAACATCCCATGAGTGATAAGGTAGTGATAACCAAGCTTGACATACTTTAACTTAACAGACTTCTTGAAATCAGGAAGGTTCCGCGATGATGGTGGCATCAAGGGTTTATTATCTTCTGTCTCTGTCATTTTTTCCTGTTCAGTAGTTGAATCCATTTGTTTAGATAAATTGCTTAAACAAAGAGATGATAACAACCACAGAGATGAACAGCTAATACAACAAAATCCCTCCAAATGATTGTTTCCAGTAAGAATTGCTACTTAAAAAGCTAGCTTTCTCTAATTTAGAAGCACAGAACACACTCAGAATAAAAGACTTTATGGCGAATAAGGTAACTGAAAATTAAAAGACTAGAAACACACATTCAAGCCCACATTGTTTAATATTTGTATATGTGCAATTCCAGATCGAAATTCCAAATCGAAAGGGCATTCAACCACGTTTATGTATATTGTAAGCAAAAGGGTGATGCTAAACAGAACAATCGTGCATTCACAGCAAGAAGTTGGTTGCTCCAAAGTTCAGGAAACCGATCGCAGTTGGGTATCAATCAAACAAGAAAGGAAAAATAAAATACCCATTAAAAAAAAAAATTGGGGCGGAGGCATCACTAGCTAAACAGAATCGCTAAACACATAAAGAGCTCAATCGCGAAATGAACATATACCTTGAAAGCCAATGCCACCAGAGAAAATGCAGAAATCTCACCCAAGAGAGAGAGAAAAGAAATAAGTTAGGAAAAAGGAAAAATAGATGGACGCGGTTGATAAACGGTAATTGAATTTGAATCAATGGGTGTAAATGAAAAGCAATGGAGTCCAGTGTGGACCTAATTGGGAATTTCGAAATATATAGGCGTTGAATAGAGAAGAGGGAGGGAAAGTGCGGTGATGCGTACGTCCCGCGTAGTGAAAATTCTTAGGTCGGCGCAGCTGTGTTTTGACTGTTAGCGTCAGTGCCGGTAGTTGTCGGCGAATCAGACGGTTGTGTTGTGGTTGCTTCTGCACATTGTTCGGTCTCTCGGTCTAGACACTTGTTCCCTCTCAGCATTTCGTTAAATTTTTAACCCAAAAAAACAAAAGTTTGGATTGAGCTGGATTGGCATTATCATGCCACTTGGCACTTAGAGGGGGCCAAACATACCGTACGTGGCCTCATTCACACCTTATCACAATACTTAAAAAGCCACGTAACCTTAACAAATTAACGGTTTTGTAATTAAAATATTCAAGTCACGAAAGATATACGCCGCTCGATTTTGTTCTCTATTTTTTTATTTTATTTTGTAGAATAATAATGAGAGATGTTCTAAATTGGTCGTGAATGAAAACATCTCAAAAGTGTCGTGGAAGCCAACAAAACTTATTACGTGTCCATCTCAAACTCTTTCAGTATTTTATTTTCACTTTTGGCCTCTGACAACATTTCCAGAGATTAATCTCTTGTCGACCAAAAGAGAAATATTCAGACCAAAATCTATTCTGTGTCTGCATGAAGTGACCTTTCTCAAACAAAAAAATATAAAAATATAAAAAAATATTTAATTCATTAACGTTGAATAAATTTTTATTTATTAATAATATTTTAATCACGATACACGATAAAAATAATAATTTTTAAAATTATTTTTGTTATATATCATGATCTGAACATCATTGATAAATAAAAAATTATCCACCGCAGATATAATAAATACCAACTCAAAAATATAATTATACACACTCATTCACATAAGGTTACTTCAAAAAGTTCGGATTTAAAATTGCCTTACTGTTCCCATAAATTCGATATGCTGACTTTAAGAGATATTATGTATATGGGCAACATGTCTTGTGTTTCATAATTTGCCAACTAGGAATCCACCTAGGATTTGTTCTCACGAGTTTGACACACTCAGCAAACGTTATAACACATTTCTCCACGTGCCCATCTCTTGCATTTTAAGCAGTTAACCTCAGATCTCCCCATCCCCTCACTCTATATATAACTTCAACCCTCTCCTTTAATTTGAGTCATTCAAGCATTTGAGTTCATCCTTTTGCTAGTATATATCAGTCGTATTCATAATCGGCCTTTGCTTCTACGCTAAGAAAAGTGAGAAATGGAGCTGCTTGAGGCTGAGTTGCATGGCGAAGTTGTCTTCTGTCATAATAAAAAATGGGGTGCTTGCCAACCCCAAACACAGCTCGAAGGAGATGGTGACGACGATGACGATGATGGTGACTACGATTATGCTCCTGCAGCGTAGAGTAGTAGGAAGAGAAGAGATCGATGTTGGTGGCTATATATTGTGCATGGTGACCTAATTTTACTCTCTGGCCTGCTTGTTTATGAAGAAGGCATCGATGCACAACTTACGTATATCAAAACCCTAACTAATACCAAGCTTGCCAATTAGTTTTAATCTAAAAGAGGCCTAGGTCGCAGAACAACAAAATATATAAGAGCTGGTTACTTAGTCTTACCTGTTAATTAGCTTTTTTAGTATATGCATGTACTGAGGTAGTTGTACTGTACGCACGTGTGTACCGTGATCGGAGAAAATAATGTTATATATGTATATTTTGCTGGATGAAATTAAGTTTTCGTCATTGATACTCATTATATGATTGACGGCTTACGAACGTTTCCATCAAAAGCGATCGATGTTTGGGGAGTAATTTGGATATTGACGATCAATAAACAATATCACAAGTCTAATTAAAAGGATTTAATTAAAAACCCAAATTAACTGGAACGCGTTGAACACAAGAATTTTTATTTTAGTCTTTTCCTGAACGAATTACATATAAAGCCGTATTAAATTCATTAATTATACTACAACATAAAGTTTTATACTGCATCAATTAAACTAGATAAAGAATCCTAAACTTCCTAGTTTTTATATATATATATATATATATATATAATTATAAACGAATCTAACAGTTTGCAAAGATGTTAGAGTAAGCTATAGCTATATAATATATGGCTGTCATAAATTATTGTTTCAAATGAACCTCTGAAACTAGCTAGATATATATAATATTTCTGAAGCAGCTGGCCATGCATTTTGGCTGTATGCATGCATATTATTATTGTAGTAGCGTTTCTCACTTAATTGAAAGTAAAAATCTTCTCATTTCAATATTTACTGTCACATCCGCTTGTAAATATTTTAACGAATTTTTTTTTATCTATCAAAAGCTAACTCTTGAAATAGTTGTTACCTAATCTCTGGAGAAGAATATATATAGAGTACGTTGTTTTCTCTTTTGAAGATGTACAAATGGTAGCTGAAACAAAAAGAATAAGAAGAGGATAGAGATGGAGCCTCTGTCGATACTGCTGTTATATAATAGTTCTATTCCGCCTCTTGGGTGGTTCCAAAAGTCTCAAGCACAATGTTTCTAGTGCAGAAAAGTAACCAATGATCAATCGAAATATATAGTTCATCTGTTGGCTACCTAAGAATCATCAAAGGGCACAAAAATTATATCGAATAAAGGATAGAAAGGTCATATGAAGATTCCATATACGCACTATAAGATAGAATGATTGCTAAGCTAAACATTGTTAAAGTTCGATCTACCGTAGTTGTCTAGGTCCTAATGAGTAATGAACCACACCTACTGCATATAAAGTCAAATCTTACACTTCAAAAGCGACCCAATTCCCAACCCAACATTTGCACGCGAAGATTCTCTCTCTCACACACCAAATGCTGTTTGCTGAATTGTCAAATGGAATTCCTATGTGGCTGGACCAGCTCGCACTCCACACATCCTAGGAATTGCATCTTGCTCAACGCTCGCACCCCCCACGTGGCTTTCTTGAGCCACAGCGAGTGCAAGAGTGTGCTACACTTCCTCTTATCCCTTTATATAAACCACAAACTCAAACTCCATTTGCACCCACTACCTTCCATTTTCTTCTGCTAGTCCCAACTTCTGATGAACACTTAATTGCTGCTGCCATTGTTCATTTAATTTCTTCGTCACCTATTCCCAGAAGAAAACAATGCTATCCATTTTTAAGGTCTATGCAAATGAGGATGATGCTCCTGCGGCTTGCGTGATCACTATGCTCCGGCAGCATAAACTGAGGAATACTATTATAATTACTAGCCTAGGAGTAGTGATTAATTTCTTGGTTCTCAGTATCATTATTCAAAGAGTACCCCAGAAGTTTGGCAACTAGTACGTTAAGTTGCAGTGTGTAGCTATGTTTAGGATTGTGTAATCTTTATGGTTTGGGGCATGTACGAGTCCACACGATCATTTAGCATCTTTGTTGTGGAGAAGAGAAAATGATATAATCCTCTTACAAGTTGATATTTATTTTACAATCAGTTAATTATTTTTTATTTATAATGTTAAAATTGTAATAAAAATAATTTTAAAAATAATTTTTAAGTATTATAATATAAATATTATTAGTAAATAAAAAAATTATTTATTGTGGATGTAATAAATTATTTTCTTAATCATATATATATATATATATAATATAAAGTATAAACAATGGATGCTACTGAATTGTAGTTTATTAATTTATATATATGCCATCTCCATGGCTTTGCTCCATCATCTTGGGACCAGTCACAATCACAATTATATACACTATCTTACTTTCAGTCTTAACATTTTTATAGAATAAAACCATTGGTTTCTTTCTTTATTTTCTAATTTAAGAGGCTGCTTTTGAAGCAACTTCTACCTTTTATTTCTCCTTTATTTATTTTTTCCTGGAAGCAATGAATTGAATGTAAAGCCTATAATAATCCCCACGGCCCCACCTCCCCAATGTCTCTCTGTCGTCTAAGTTTAGGAGTCATTGACCAAAAAGAAAAATTCGTCTAAGAATAATGGCCACTACGATGTCTTTTTTTTTTTTTTTTTTTGTTGGGACAATAGCCACCACGATGTCGTATTAGCATCCGCACGCCTCTTCAATCGATTGGCTCTTCTGATGAAACTCATATCCACAAACAATTACAACCTTCATCGCCCTTCTTCAACTCTGCTTCCTGGCCACCTCTTGCTCTTTCTCTCCCATCAATACTGTCTCCATTTCTGTTTCCTTCAGGTTTCTCTCTTATCTGCTCATTCTGATTTTGCAACATCTCCCTTCATTGTGGTCAAGATCCGTGTTCTTCTTGTGTCGGTGATCTAACCCTCCCCTTCTGTTTACTCACTTTCTTTATGCCCATTCGGACCCATTTTTAAATCTTTTCAAATAGATCGACTAATATCTTGAATACCCAGAAGTAAGGTTTGGCTATGATGCTGTGTCGTACCTTACCTCAATTCATTTCTACCCCATTTACACCGCCCAATCTCTGATTTCTCCTAGATATACTAAGATTAGGAGGTGAATTTTGTGATAAATTAGCACAATGTCGTCGATTCGATTCGATTCCACTAAGCAGTACTACACCACGAGCAGTCTTGTGGTTGGGTATGCACTCTGTTCCAGCTTGCTTGCGATCATAAACAAGTATGCTATCACCAAGTTCAATTACCCCGGCCTTTTGACTGCGTTGCAGTATCTAACTTCAGCTTTGGGGGTATGGATTTTAGGAAAATTGGGATTTTTACAATATGATCCTTTCACATTGGATACTGCCAAGAAGTTTTTGCCTGCTGCTCTGGTTTTTTATCTGGCAATCTTTACCAATACGAATCTTCTCCGTCACGCCAATGTAGACACATTTATAGTGTTTAGATCCTTGACTCCCCTTCTGGTCGCTGTTGCTGACACTGCTTTCAGGAAGCAACCATGCCCGTCAAAGCTCACATTCTTGTCGCTGGTGATCATTCTGGGTGGTGCTCTTGGGTATGTCGCCACTGATTCTGCTTTTACGCTGACTGCTTATTCATGGGCGTTTGCTTATTTGGTGACAATTACTACTGAGATGGTTTATATCAAACATATGGTCATGAATCTTGGATTGAATACATGGGGATTTGTGCTGTACAACAACTTGTTGTCACTGATGATAGCTCCGATATTTTGGTTTCTGACGGGAGAGAATGTTGAAGTTTTTGCTGCTTTGAGATCAAACTCGGGGAGTTTATTTGAACCTGCTGCATTTTCTGCTGTTTCATTGTCATGTGTATTTGGTTTGCTCATCAGTTTCTTTGGGTTTGCAGCTAGAAAAGCTGTTTCTGCGACGGCATTTACTGTCACTGGAGTGGTCAATAAGTTTCTTACCGTAGCCATCAATGTGACTATTTGGGATAAGCATGCTAGCCCGATTGGTTTGGTTTGTCTGCTTTTTACCATTGCAGGGGGAGTTCTTTATCAACAGTCAGTTACTGGATCTGGTAAATCTCCTACACTGGTGTCTAAGGAGCCAGATACTAAAAATAATCATGATGATGATGATTTGGCTGGTGAGAGTCAAGGAAAGGGCATGCTGGGTAAACTTGCTTCTACATGAGCATATGTACTATTCGCCAGTACTGCATGTTTAAGCATTATAGGTGCAGTGTTATATCTAGTAACAACAGTTTTAGAAAATTTTCATGCTACATGAGATATGATTTTCTGTAGGGATATGAAATTATCTTAAAAGCCAATGTTTCTTGCTTCTCTTTTGATGAAGTTTTGCAATTAGTATACATTTTTTCTCGTATTGTTTTCTCTTTGAATTGCAAAAGTCCACGCTTCAGTGGACCAAGATTTTCTAGATGAAGGACTATTTTTTTTTTTTGGGTCTTATTTCAATCTTTCTAGACTCCACCAAGTGAAGCCTCGTGCACTGGCCGCCTTTTTTCTTATTTCAATCTTCCAACCCTCTGTCAGTCTCACCAGGAGGGCTGTCTTGTGATATGTTTATCCATGAACAAGTTTGGGATTCAGATGGGCTTGGTTATGGAATTATTGATGGTGATGATCTGTTTCAAAATTGATTATAAAGTCTTCCATCATATTTCTTGAACTTACCTAAAGACACTCAACTTATAGAAATTTTGTGGGATTCTAGAGTTCATCTTTACCTCTGAACATGATATTGTGTGATGTCAGGTTATATATGAGCCACTTGGGGATAGGGCAAGGTATGAGGGTAGGGTAGAAATATTAGGTTTTATTATGGAAACTGAGGAAAAAGATTAACCAAAGTTGGACCATTTCTCCCAGTTGTTACCGTCCTTAAAGTGTCTCACAAATCGTTCACCATCTTGTAAGTTCACTGTGGTTATAAGTCATCCATATAACAATATTTTACTTTTTCATAGTTTTTTTGTTGTTAAAACATTTAATTTGTGATTTAACTTACTTTAACCTTAATTTTGATTGTATTAATTCTGTGGCTTGTGAGTTGCTATTGTGTGATAATGCAACTCAACTTACTGTTGAGCAGCAGCCACAGAGCAACAAAAATCACTAATCCATAGTTTCATAACGAGCTGTTAAAGATAAAGCAGATGGTTTCTTGTTTCTTGTTATTTCTAAGTTCTAACAAATACAGAATAAGTGTCACCCTGATAGACCCACCACACAAGTCCAGACGTGGGAAGTTCATAGATCAATTAGATAAGAGTAAATAAGCCATTTTTAGGACTGTTTGCCACAGAATTTAAGGTAGGCATATTAATATGTGCGTGATAGCCATTTTAAGGATTATACTGACATATAATGTGTGATTTTTGGCTCTCTTTTGGTATAGCCAGGAGCCATGCCAATGTACCTGATTTGCAATGCTGCTGATTTTACCATTTAAGTTTTCACCTGGAACCTAAATTCTTACTGTGTTAATTCAAAGATGGAATCCTTGATGAGTTACTTTCCAATTCAGTTGAAAGTACGCTCTATAACTGAAGGTTTGGCAAGTGCATTGATTTGAGAAACCCATTGTTGCTGTTTTTCAGAAGGTTCAAATGCTCCTCGTAAGTGGTGATATACCATTCTCACATTCTTCTTAAACCAATACCATCATCCCGATGGCAATTATGAGCCAAAAGCATTTGTAGCCATAGCTCTTCCTGAGTAAGCATTGTCAAGTCATTTTTACAAAATTCTCAGAGTATGTAGTTCAGTTTCACTGATACTGTCTGCTGATTTTTATACTATTAAAATCCACCAGCTTGTGTAAATTCTTGCCATTTAAGAATTAAAACTCCATGAAATCTATTTAAGCAGATTCCAGTGATCAGAAGAGCAATAAAAGGCTTTCCTAGAAGCTGAGCAATTACAAGGCGTCTGACTGGCTCCTCTTTGATTTATTTCTATCTTGAGTTCTCCTCACACCAATATCATACCGCTTTTCAGGTCTCCAAAGAGTTATCCTAATCAAATTTATGTAGATGCTTTATTTGCACTACCTCTCCCTAAATAACCCTGATCTATTATTAAGTTATCTTTATGATCATATTAAGCAATATTAAAGTATGCAATATGCTCGGGTAGCATATGCATTAGCTGTAGCAATGCAACTCCACCAGAAAATATGGATTCCTACCTCAGTGATTTCTTCCTGGAATCTTTCCCAATATGGTGACAAGTTTCTACACTTCTACTACCTCATCTAGTTACCTTGTTTTTTCTTGGTTACACATCTAGTGACCTTAAATCCTACTGAATAAGGATTTGGAACTTGAGAAGAGGGTGTTAGGGAAAAATTCTTCCTTCTTTTTCAGAATAACTATGTCTTCAAATGTCGCTCAAAATTTCATGACAGTCAAATAACCCATTTTTATTGGCATCAATCTTGCCCATTCTCTGTGTTGCTTCTGTGATGTGGAAACACGAAGATGAGATTCTTATGGACCATGGATGATTTGTAGGAGCTTTTCTAGTATGAGGCTTAGATTTCGAATTATGTTGTGCCTTGTTTTGCTTTTCAGAAAATACTGAAAATGATGGAGATAATTGCTTCAAATTTATCGTTATTGTTGATTATGCTTTATTGTCATCCTAATCACTTCTTTTCTGCCTGAAATATCCTCTTTATTTAAATTCTACGACTTTTTTTGCCTGAGACATGCATTTATTGCTAAGCTGCAAACTGTTAACGCCACAAGGCAAGAAGATCTGAAAGTGGAGCCTTGAAATCTTAGAATGCCATCGTTCAAGGTTCCATATATGACAGTCCTTTCACTTCTAAATTGTCTTTTCATTTTCGAGACATCTGCTTCTCTTGTAAAAATCTCTATCCATTCTTAAATCCAAGTGCGCTACAAATGCTATGGCTTATCTATCATAGTGCCTTTTTTGAATTATTCTTAACATCGAATGTGTATTTTCTTCTTCGTTCTCTTTGGTCTTGATTGATTTGGTTTGTTCATTTCTTTTTGTTGCGGCCCAGACATGGGTAGTTTTGACCAAGTTTGTTAATAATGCATTATATACTGTTTGATACCAACTGAAATTGTTGACCATTAATTGAACAAAATGGTATATTTGGAGAGAACCAATAATAATAATAATAATAAAAAGGGTTTGATTCAGGGTCCTTTCCCCTTTCATGTAATGAGTCGTGACATTGGCTGCGTGACTCATCCCACTCTATTGAGTGGAAGCGTGATGTGCTACAAGTTCCTAATTGCACAAGTACACCTACTTCCCAGTTGTTTTTGCATTAACCTATCTACATCCTTCGTGTTCCCCTCAAATCATCACCATCATGCATTTTTTATACTTCATATCCAGCCAACCACAAAATCCCAACCTTATCTTTAAACTAAATATTTGCCTTTAATAAGTCATATGTCTCTTCCAATGACACCGTCCATGACCCTCACTCTGCTTTGGAACCTTTCTGGGTCACTGTCTTTTGTGCCTATTAACAAGCTGCTTATAATCATATGTCTTTTTAAATCCCCAAATCATTATTAGAAAAACATCCTTTTCAAAAGCCAACTACGCCAACGCCAGCACTTACACATACTTTTACATGTTTAAATTTTAATTTTGTCTATTTATTAAAATTAGATTAATCTTTTTTAATAAACAATGATGGAATGAGAGGGATAAATTAATTTAAATACACATAAATTGATTGGAAGACCACCTGATTGAAAAAAAAAAAAGAAAAAAAAAAGCGAAGTACACTGTAAGTCTGTAACTACGTGAGTGTGATTCCATAAATAAAATTGCGAACCACCCCACCTACCATTTTCTTACATATAAGTGGTAGGGAAATCCTAGGACATCTCTGCCCCTAAACCCACACATGGAAGATCATCAAAATTCAACGCCAAATGCCATTGGCCTCTGTCTCCTCCCATCCGAGCTTATGCAGAATATCTTTCTCTCTCTAGTTTTACCCGAAATCATTCGCTTAAAGTTAGTCAGCAAATGCCACCTGAGGCTAGCTCAGGTGGTGGGAGGGTTGGGGCTGTTGGGATGGGTGCGTGTGTTCGATTCTGATTAATGTACCAAAAAAAAAAAAAAAAAAAGTTAGTCAGCAAATCCTTCTTCCACATCATCTCTGACCACAGCTTTGTTCGGGAGTGTAATTTAAGGTCAAGCTCCACTGCCTGGCTCTTTCTCTACAAGAAAAGGTGGCTCCGCGACGCCGTCCTCCACGCCTTCACGGACCGTTCCGAGCGCTGGTTCCGGATTCCGATGACCGAACTCCTGAAACCCATCCATTTTCACGGCGAAGATCTCTATTTTCTGACGGCGTCCGGTAACGTCTTCCTCTTTGCCTCCAACACCGTTCGGGAAGTTATTGCAGTTAATCTAGTTGCCATGACCGTTAAGAAAATCCCTCCAAGCCCGTTGGGCGCACGTGGCACATCTTCCTGGAGGAGATCGGGAATGAAGCTGGTGACTGGTCCACCCGGGTCGGATCATTTCCTGTTCATGTTCGCAGAGTTCGTGGAGAACCGTCCGGTTCTGTTTGTCTACAACTCGATGATGGACACCTGGGAGTCCATGGAGGGTGAGGAAAATAGTAGGAACAATGGGTTTGATGTGGCACGTGGAAACCACGTGGGTGGAGAACATATTTTTCTCAATGTAATTAATGGGCCAAGGGAAAGTGTGCTACTTGCGTGCACACCTCAGTGCGATGCAGCGGTGATTCTACGGCCAAGATTTGATGGGAGGGGAATGGATGATGGGCCACTTAGCGTGGGATTCAGCTGGGGGAATGTGATCGATAGGCTACACGTGTACGGTGATGGGTACATGATGATTATAAGGTCAGAGGGAGGTAGAGACAGGAACCTGAGGGTGTTGAAAGGGATAGAAATGTGGGGGGTGGGGGTAGATGGGAGGGAGTGGGAGTATATGTCAAGGGTTCCAAGTGAAGTGATGAAGAAGATAGAGAGGTCTTACGGGGTAATGATGGGGTGCTTGGAGGAGAGAAATGGGGTGATAAGGGCAACTTTAGTGTCAAATCGTGAGGGTTTTTGGGACATAATTTGGATGTGCTTTCATAAGAAGAGCAAAGAGTGGACATGGATGGCAGTGCCCGATTGCAAAATGAAGGGTTGCAACTTGGCTGGAATAAGCTTCTCTTCTGGCCTTACCTTGCCATGATCAATATATATATATATAGTCTCAATCTTCACTTTTCTTCTGCTTCTTCCTTAGAAGCTTACATAATGTCATTTGTAATTGAATTTTCAGTAACCAAGACAAATTAGTAATACTGGAAGCATTTGGTATTAGTTCATTGTGTGACCTCCTTTTGTACTCTCGCTCAAGAACGTGATGGTGTCAGCAAAGCAAAAAGTTGTCTGCCCCAAACACAACACGTTCTCACTTCTCACGGGAATCCTTTGGTCCCAATCCCAAATCCTGTCAGCCGTGAAGGCCTAAGGGACCATTTAGACTCAAACTCTGCATGTGGCCTCAATCTACTTTCTCCAACAAACCAATTACCCTCTACTTTTCTTGGTTGTTTACATTTTCTGCCGTTCTGCGCCACGATTTGCACTTTCACCAATTTATCCGTATCTTGAGCCTTTTGGGTTTCTAGTCTTCATCTACCTACCACCTCACTTCATTTTTATACGAAATAAAATTGAAAACTCGACCATGAGATCTAGAATTCAAAGCATAGAGAGGAAAAAAGCATTATAATATGAGCACGCAAATTGACTCATTTAGTTTATAAACAGATGTCTCGATAGAGTTAGATGGACAACTACTCCTTCTCAATGCCACAAAGTGTCCTTAAACATAAATTTTAGGTAGCTACTTTGTGAATATCGCCGACCTTGTCCTCATTATGATATCTTTAATCTGTTTTTAATAGTTGTTTATGATTTAGCAGCAAATATACATGTAGATGCCTCTCTTAACACATGATTCCAAGAGGATTATTCCAATTATAGTATTATCATTCCCTTTAAAAGAAAAATTGTACTTTTGAGGTACCTAACAATATTAATGCGCATTATAATCAGTATTCTTTAATTTAGCGAGTAGGAGCTCGTGAGCGAGGCAGATAGGCACTTGCAAAATGTCATTCAACTCAAAATTGGATAAAGTTCTTTTTTAATCAAATTCAAGTGCTTATGTTTTTTAAAAGGCGTTGCAGAAAGCATGTAAATTATTGGCTGCATATAGCATAGAGGGCTTCCTTCTGAATTTGCCTATCACATTATTTTTAGATACAAAATAATTTATAAATATCAACATATTAAATTAGATTTTGTATAAATCATATTCGTGAGTGTGTCTATTCCATACTGTCTATTTAAAATGGTCTATTCTATACTTTTCTTCAAAAGCAATACAAAACGACTTCTCACAGCAACAATTTTACAAGCTTTTTCTTCTCTCTTCTCAGCTGATGCGCCGCCAACCACCTTATTCACGGCAACTTCTCTCTTTTAATTTAAGATAAATTCATTGACTGGATCTATTACTAATAAATACGTAATTATATTGAAAGTGAGTCTTTTTCATATGTTTTTATTTTCTAAGTTTTAATATTTTTGCTTTAAAAAAAGGATGTACAGGCTTTAACCTTTGAAGCTAAACACATGTACATCTATCATTTCCTTCGTTACTCTTCTTTGAAATATTGGCTTCCACCGGGAATTGCAGTGAGTGAAAACAAACACTAATCAAAGGCAGTGTCAAAATTTTCGATGCTGAGAAAATCTTACAATTTACATGTACAACTTTTTCAACTCTCTTCACTCTCTTTTTTCTTTTCCTTCAACAGTAAAACATGACATTCTTCACCTTGTCTTTCAGAGCCGGCAATGGCCGAACTGACCCATCTTTTGATCTTGCACCTCGCGCTTTGCCATTCTCAGCCACATCAGGTTCCATGTAGAATCGAGCTCTGTAGGCTGCCAGATGAGCATAGTATGCTGGAGGCACTGCACACACCGAACGCCGTTAATATTTTCTAGTTCATGTTCTATGTAACAAGCGAAATAACCAATATTCATGAATAGTTTTATTAACTTGGTACTAAATTCATAAGACTATGAGAATTACCTACGGAAACAGATCTTGTACATCTTGCATACCTGCAATTAGATTGCGAAGCGGCTTATGACATGATAAGAATAAAGCATACAGAGCTGAGGAAATAACAAGGACCAGAAAAGTTAATTTACGTGTAGCATAAGTTGTTGGTAAGAGATTGAATCTCATCTGCAGTGAATTTGTTCTCGTCCCACAGGACATGATAGTGAGCTGGTCTACTTGTCCCCTGCAAATTCCCAGTCCCAATGTAAACACCATGATTCTTTTAATGTTGTTAATATACCAAAAGCCAGATTCTTATCTAACAATGATATAAGCATACCTGGATTCCTGCATGACTGCATAAATAGAAGTCGAATTCAGTAGGATGACAGATCTTAGAATCCACCACGGTACCTATTTTACCAACCACACAATTGTCAGTTTCTTGCAAATCTGGGCAAACCCTTCGACTTTTCATGGATATCCTTTAAATTGGCAGAAAAAACTTGTACCTGGTAAGATGTTGCCACTCCTATCAGTGCTGTTTCTGTCATCATGGTTGTTTGAGAAGAGTCTAGTGTGATGCCGCTTTTGAACCACAACAAATGTTACTGGAGGTTGGTAACTAGGTTCCAGAGATGCACAAGCCTATTATACATAAAGAGAATTTAAGCATCTCAATTCACAACAAACAAAATATATAGTACTTAAATGCAATTTGTAAGGACTTATAATGTCATTAGTACCTTTCGGATGGCATCAAGCTCATACAGCAAAACCTGGTAGAACTGTCCTTCACTTACCCCATCTCTGGAAATACATTATTAGTTAAGGATAAGAGTACATTCATAAATAACAAAGGCAGTCTTGAATTATACAAACAACAAAGAAAAACGGCTGCTTCCTTGTCAACCCTAAATGCCTTTGCAAGAAAAATACTTTCAGTTTTAAAATATCAAAAAAGAACTCTCCTACCTGTAAAATATTATCCTCAATGGTTTTTGTCCGGTTGCTTTCTTGAATGAGAGTAAGAGCTCTCTGCATGTAGTAGCACAAATTAGTATAATCCAATTAAGCACGGTGCTGTGTTGTGCGATAAAAGCATACAGTAATAAATGCAAAACCATCATCGTTTTTCTTTTGGTGATTTGAATATTTTTTCGTGAGAAAAAAAAAATTAGGAGGCGGATAGATAATACTAGCTCCAAGACATGATATACTATAATTAGTGAATGTCAAGATACCAAGATATTAGGATCCACATAGCTTGATCTTACTAATGGAGTCAATCAATGTTAGCCGGTGATTAAAACTTCGGAATTTACTGATTGAGAATAGGAACCTAAGGGAATAGCACAAGCGTAAACCAAGCAAAGATAGACTTTTCTAATAGACGGTTAAAAACATGTCAACGGAAGACCTTAAATCAAGTCAATACCTAAAGGAAGTAATATGACTTTGAAACAAATAAACTGAACAAGATATAAAATTTAAGTAGCAAATATGAACTTTAACTTTTAAATCTCATCATGAACATGCATAATAGCAGGCTACTTAGGTACCTGATCATTCCACCATAAACTACACCACGCTGAGGATCTTTCCAACATTTGAAGAGGTCTTGGATGAGTTCTTCACGATGAGGCTGTGCACATACTAGTCCTGCATATTTTGTTACTTCGGGCCAGTCCTGGGAGGCTACAACCTGAATTACAGTAATAATCAGTATGGATCAAACATAGGGCCACCCATGATTTTTAGGGGTTTGGAAATGCTTACAGCAGCAATGGATGGAGAAGAATCCTCCCCAGATTCCGGATGAGTTACATCAGCTCCAAATATTATTGTTGGAATGTCACTAACCAATGGAATCCTCCAACTTAACGCATCCAAAAGTACTGTGTTTCTTCCTCCCATCTAAAAGTATAATGCAAGAAAAAGAAGATTAAGCCAAAAATCAAGAATGAGTTGTGTTCGATCATTTTTACTAATAACAGACCTTGACATTGATTTTAAGTGCCACATTTGCCAGGTACTGTCTATTAACCTTGTAGACGTGTTTTGTGAGGCAGCACTGAGAAATCAACCCCAGATCTGTTTCACATAATCTTTTGAGATCACCTGAGACAAAAAGTTTGTTTCTTTTAATGCAAGTAAAATATAGATTTTTCCTCTACAGAAACAAAATGTGTTTCAAAAAGAGAAATGTTCCGTTCAGCACCATTTTCCAGATGAAGTGATTTAGAATCATACCATAGAGAGAGCCATTATTGTCTGGAAGAATGGCAATTAGCAACTCTAGCTCTTTTCCACCAAGTTTCCCTAAAGCAGCACATTGTACATACTTCAAGGCCTTTTTTACCTGATCTGGTCTTGCTGAATATATAGGAATCACTGGATCCTGACTGAATTCCTGAGTAAGGATAAAATACTTTATATATGGTGAGTGCTATTTAATAAAATAGTCTCTATAGATATAAAACTTCTCCTAAATAGGTATAACCAAAATTTTAATCTTTACCATGCCTGAGATTTGGCACATCTGAACCAAATGTTGGCAAAATCCACGAGCTGTGCTTTCTTGAACACTTCGTGAGAAATTGATACATGCCCAATATCTTACAGTGCTTCCATTTATAACTTTCTGCATAGAAATCATTGGGCCCACATTCAGCTGGGAACAAGTAACTTTCCTTATTTAAAAAGAAATAAAGGCAAAACTATAATATGCTTATGTCTGAGCTTACCTTGTTCATCATATTCCACTGACCAACTTGTGGCAAGTATTCTTTCTCTCTTCCAGTATCGTGATATTTCAACTATAGTGAAAAGTAGTTCCAAAATGTTCATAAGAAACTGATAGAAAAATGTCTAAATCATAGGTGATTAGGTTTCGCACTAAACGATTACCCATGGAGCAGGAAGAACCCGAGCTTCAACTGATGCAAGCTTGTCGTCTATGCTGATACCAAACTCCTTTGCATAGGGATTATGCTCATAATCGTTTTGTTGAATTGTCTGAAAGAAAATTGGAAAAGTTCCAGATTAATTATAAAAACCAAATACACTTTATTTTTCCATTTTTAGGAGTTATGATCATAATTTATGACTGCAAGGGTCTTTGATGGTGAAAAAATCTATGATAAATGATGGGGACCTGTAGAATGTCTTGCTCTTGTACGCGGGGTCTTTGGCATGAAACCTTTAGCAGAGAAGTTATCTGCTTTTCATTTAGCCCTTTTGTATATCTCTGCCCCCCAACTATCTTGCACGCCTAGAACAAGATTCACATGGTTTTTTTGCGAAAAAATTATTAAAGAAAATAATGGATTGAACAAATTCAAAGAATAGAAGATCCTACTAGCCTACCTCCATGGGCAAATAGTTCACCTTCTTTTGGTTTCCTACTTGCAGGCACGGTAGATGAGCATACTTAATTGTATAGCCATACATCTCTCGAAAATAATCAACTACTGATTTCATGTTCATGTGCTCATCTAGAGGGAATCTATTTGGAGGCGAAGAAACAATAATTTTCTAAGAAAGTTATATCTTAATAATAGAAGTCCAACTTGCAGTGCAGAAGACACATATGCATACATACATAAGTTCCCTTGTAGGCTGTGATGTCAGTCCTGAAATCCTGTACTTCCTTCGAACATTTCCTCTGTGTGTAACTTCAATTTTTACACCTCTTAGGGCTTTTTTTATCTGCTTGGCCACACCACAATGACTTCTTGGTTAGAAATATCACCCAAATGTTTGTGAAGAAAACAAAGATTTGAGTTTCCATGAACAGAAAAATTTCTCACCTTGACACGATCTGCATCAGACAATGGTTTTGAATGTACGTCTTTACCCAGAATTTGAGCCACAAAATCAATGACAGGGAGTGGTTCAATAAACGCCATTGATGACATGTCTGAATGTAGTGAACAAAAGCGGAAAAAAAAAATACAGCTTTTTAGTATTTATTCTTAATATGGAAAAAGCTGAAGATATGGTGGAATTCTCACCAATATTAAGTGACAACCCCATCTGTGTAGGCCTTATGCTCTGGTAGAAGCCACGCCATGATTCCAGGCCACCACCTAGCTGCTGTGGTTTTTTAATGTCAGCAGAATAAAGAAACCTTCCAACTGATACGTAACTACAAATGCAAATTATAAGGGACAACAAAGAAGAAGATCAGTCAGTAGCAATAGCCTCAATGGGCATAGAAGAAGGCAATGCAGAACGTTGAAAAAACAACCACAAATGCACCTCTGGGCCGCAAGCTCCCTTAATACAATATCAATAATATTAAGTGCTTCTTGTGGGGTGTCTACTTGTTTGCCACAAAGAAGCTCACGTAACTGATGCATGCTAACACGAGCTGCAAACTTGATTCTCACTATAAATTCTCTTTCCCTAATCAGAAAATTTAGTAAGCAAACAAGAACAACATTATTTCTAAAAGAACATAGTAATTAAGTTGATTAATTACCTGGTATTACCAGTCCCCTCATCATCTTCGCTCAATATTATGCTGAACTCTTTGTATGTAAATGGAAGCAAACCAGCAGTGTAAAGATTCCTTCCTCCATCATAAACTGGGAGCCTCGTCCCTAAGTCTGTGTTCCTGTGAAGCCTCACCAACTCGGCTATGATTGCTTTGCTTATTTTACGAGAAGTAACTTCAGGTATTATTTTAACCTTCACAAAACATAAAATCTAGCAGCCTTAGAACTTCAAAAATATCCTTAACAACAGTCTATTAATTTACTTGTTCTGTGGACGAAGCTTACACTGTAATGGCTCAAGTCTGATGCTGATATATCCGCAAGAAAGTGGTTAGCTTTGACAAGACACTTGGTCCCAAGCTGGCCATAGCCAGGCCTGCTGTGGAACGATAGGCTTTTGCAAGAAGCAGAGGAACCCAGTTCTATATCAACCCCTTTTTCTTGTAATATCTCTGGTTTGCATTGGCTTCGTCTCCTACCCCTTCTTCTTCGGTCGGTGGATTTATGTAGAGGCTTCCTAGACATAACTTGATCTTCTTCCGGGTCCTTCATTTGCACTGGCTAGTTCTGCAGAAAACAAGACACTTTCACATGTTTGTTTCAGGTAGCTTGTCAGAGAGAGATGACAAAACTACAATTAGGAACACCCTGAAAGTTTCATGACTTCATGGCATAGCATGATAGCAAGTTTCACGTTTTTACCAAGAGCCATTTAGTTTAGCTAACTATGCAGTTGCGTCTTAAGGAAAGAGTAGAGAAAGTACAAATAGTAGGGAAAGACAGGAAGCACTGTAACGGCTGCTAGCTGAAAAGCCGCGAAAAAGGAGAAAAAGATGGCATGGCATCATATCTATTCTCCTAGGCGCTGTATATTCTCTGAAAAGCGAGAAGGTTCAAAAATTAAAAAATAAAATAAATAAAGTGACGTTCACACATGCAAAACAAAAGAATGGCTTCCAAAATTGTAATGACCCAAACTACCGTTCGTTAACAATTTGAACTAATGTTTCCTAGCCTCAACACCAATTTCCTCCCGAACCATATATAGGCCATGGACGTGCACACAGAAAAAATACTCATTTCATTTGACATGGGGTATAAAGTTGAGGGTGTGAATGCTAGCTATAGTTAGGACCCAAAGGTCCTTATTTGGGTTGATTGAATACACTCCTTGAGGTGGTTTGGGTGGTCCGAACAAGAGGAAGGGGTGGATTGGAATTACCCCACTCCTAGTTCATGGAAGGACAGGTTGTGAGTTTGAATAAAAAGCCCTTTTCAGCGAGCACAAAGGAGCTTTAACTCCTTCCCAAGTTGAACAATAGCGACAGAACGGAGACTAAAGCACTAGCTGCTGCGACAACACAATGCGCGAAGACATGATCAGGCACAAAGCTCTCAGCACAAGAGAAAAATGGAGCGCTGAGTCAAACAAATTTTGAAGCTTTCTTTTGGGTGCTCCGATATCCGCACAGTGTGCAACGCATCAACTTACCATTATGGCTGCCATTGTCAGCTGTACGTGCACCTAAGGCTAAATAACGCAAACTTGGCCAAAAGAGACAAACAAATAGAAAATGAAAATAATTCTCTTACTTGGATTTGGCCCTTTTCTTTTTGCTTTTTGGTTGGGGAATGGGGACAACTAAGCTACTAAATATGGGATCATTACAAGACATGAAGAACAATCAGATGTCTTGTCTCTTTCACTGAAAGGTCTCTTTACCTTGGGAGGTATTCTAGTTCACTACAAGACACGAAGAAGTGTTTCCACATGATTCTCGCAGAAATTCCCCGGTCGATTTACAAAAAAATTGGTGCACATGTCATGAACGGGTCTTGTTAGAAGAAATATTAATGATTATTAGTGTGATTTAGTATTATTTTAAATTGGGTCTGCTTCAAAATTTATGTGATTCAAGGATTACCATATTAAAATTATAATTTTTAACTTTTTGTGAAATTTGATTAAATCCATATAAAATGAGTTAATTTTTTGTCTATGTTTAAATTATGATATATAATAAAAATATTTTTAAAAAATAATATTTTTATTATATATTATAATTTAAATACTGTTGATAAATTATTTACAAATTATAAAATAAATTATTTTTCATACAAAAGAATTTTCTGGGGTATCCTCAAAGAAAAGAAAATAGTAAAAAAAGAAAAAGAAACAGCTTCTAAGTTTTGAAAGTGATCTAGACTACCCGTGGTAAACTTTACGGAAGAGATCTTATGGAACCAAAGCGACGTTCATTTGGCAACCTGGAATTCAACCTATGTTGCGGTTTTTCTTTGTATTTGGTCAAAGGAAAAAGAGGAAGAGACTTTTAACTAATTTGCATATTAAAGTTGCTGCCAATGCTCTGGCTGCTACTTTTGTAGAGGTGATTTGCTTCAACTTTTGTCCTATCTAGCTGTAAACTGCTTTGTGAAAATTTTCTAACCCCGTTTCTCTCTCTCTTGGATGTTCCTGGTCATAGTAAGTTTAGAAATTTTGATTTTGAAAAACAAAAGGTCACTAACATTTAGATCATTTACATGTAAGATTAAGAGAGAGAGAGAGAGAGAGAGAGAATTCGCGTCAAAATGTCATTGTCTACTGATAATCCGAATATCAGATTGTCTGCATTACCCAATTCAGCACTATCTCTCTAACCTAAGGCTACCCTACCAAGATTCATGACCAAAGAACCGGAAACTGGGTAAGATTCGTTAAACCTTTGGAAAGATCATAGGTGCACCATATTTATGCGAAATAATATTATTAATAACAAGAAAAAACATAAAAGTGTCACAAGGTCGGGGAAAAAAAACCATCAGTTGATATTGCATTTCTTTTAAGAGAAAAGTAACTACTAATTGAATATTAAGTATTCTAATTTAAATGTTTCCATTTTAAATTTCATTAACAAAACATAAGAAAATATGTGACATATAAAATATTAAATTAAACAGAATAAGAAAACGGAAGACATTACAATAATTAACATGATATTAAACTATTCATTTATACTTCTTGACCGTCATAATAAGAATGAGGAAAAGGTAACAATGACAGAGAGAAAGTGTGATGAACTGGGGTCCTCGTGGGTGTGGGGGCAGGAATTTTGCAGTGAAGAGGACCACGAATCACAAGACAGAATGAGAACAAAGAATAATTAATATACCCCCAACCCTTAACACATCACCACGTCCTCATGTTGTCCCTACACACCCAGTAACCTTCTCAGACACAGTAATTCCTCCTCTTGTTAAAGACAAGGTTTTTAATAGTTTATGAGCCTCAAAAAGCCAAAACCAAAACCCAGTTTCCCCCATTGCAGTCATCACAAAGTAATACACATTCACATACACAGTTGGGGGGGGGGGGTTGTTTTTAAGTGTGGACTTGTAGAGAGGAGAAGGGAACAAAAAAGTTTAATAAAATAAGCAGCTAAGAGTATAGTCTGAGAGAACGGCGAGAGCAGTTAATGGAAGCAAACCTTCTGCTTTACGCTATCTATTCTAAGGAGATAGCCACGGAAGGATCTCTGCAGGTGCTGGCCTAGCTTTAGCTATTAATGCCTCTCTCTGAGCTCCAACAATATTTGAACCCAACCTCTGCGCTTTACCCTCTTCTAGACTCTGCACAACACAGTTGTAGTATATTAAAGAAACAGACTTTAATGGCTGAAAGACATGAGCATCAACAACTGCAGAATGTAATTAATATCTGTATAATTATGTATATATATATATATAGGCCCATCTTTTCACTCTAGAGTGGCCACATGCAGAACTAGAGTGACACAAACTTCTAATTGCCCATATATGAAATAAGGATCATGGTGTATGGAAAAGCGAAGAAGCTCTTAACTAAGCTGAAAGACATCAGAAAATAACTTCCATGTAAATAAAGGAAAAATCAGAAGACTTTGTTTCCTTATCTGGGCATTGGAACTATGATGAAACAAAAGTAAAGATACACAAACACAGGGCATGTTGCTTCCTAATTAATCAACAGAGACGAACCTACAGGATCAGGTCAAGGAATGGGATGGGGATGAGGAAAGCAAAGAGTTAGTGAACAAGCACTAGATCTTGATACAAAGCAAGGGAAGAAGGGAAGTTTGAGGGGGAGGACGAATATACCCAGGAAGCAAAAGAAACACAAATTGGAGGAACATGAATTTTGGGGAGCCGGGGTGGTTATTGGGAATGCTTCCGTTTCTGCGGTTGATAAGCCATGTATTGAAACCCACTACAAAAATAGCGTTCACTGCCTTTAAGAAAGGAGCTTTAAACGAGAAGGAGAGTTGAGAGGAGGGGCTTTTGGAGCATGAAAGCGTGCCTATTTGATTATTAAAAAGGAAAAAAAACAATGAGGCCTTTTATCTTTTGGGACTAGAAAAGAAAAGAATAAATTTAGAAAGGAGGATTTGGATGCGTAGAGTGAATAAATATTATGACTATATGCAAAAGGTGTGAGATTCCATACAGAGAGAAGAGAGAAAAGAGATCGAGAAGTGGTCTCTGTTGCCTGAACCTGTCCTCTCTCTCTGCTGCAAAGCTTAAGTTCAGTGCATTTCCCACCCAACAGGGCTCCTTGCCTCTTCTCACTGCTTTTGTTTATAAACAAATAGTTGAAGGGGAAAGAGGACTTGTGTCAGTTTCTTCGACGGCAATGTGGCCGGAGTTTGAGATTCCGGGGAGAGTGAGAGAGTAGAAGAAAGGGAAAAGAGAGAGGAAGGTAGCACTAGCACATGTGGAGTGGTGGGTGGAACTTTTATAAAGGAGGAACGACGAAGATAGCACATGCCAAGGTAGCTAGTGCATGTGGAGTAAAAGGAGGCACTCCTGTGCATAAATATTGCAGTCTACGTGTTTATGTTATTCACCTGCTTAATTTCTTTATAGTTTATATAGACAACTTTTGCAAAAGTTAATTACTTGACATATATGTAAATTTATAGATAAAGTTTCCTCAATTCATAGGATTGTGTCAACACAAAATGTTTTTTATTTTTTTTAAAGACATACAATGTAATTATGATGCTATTTGCTTAATTAAAAAAATATTTTTAAAAAATAGAAAAACAAATTTACTTAAAATTCAATACTAACAACATTCAACTACCTTCAATCTTTTAAAAAAAAATTGCTTAAATTTTATAAGAGTTCTTCAATTTTAATTTATAAGATCACAAGATTTTTATCTATAATTAAAATGTTATATGTCACGTAAATTTAAGATTTTTCATTTTTTGTGAAAGATTGGAAAACTGTTTTGTTAAAGATATTAAAGGTGACATATTAAAATTGTAATTATGTAACAATTCAGAGAATTAAAATGTATTTTCTTTCAAAAAAATAATTTTAAAAATTTTATTTACGCTTTGAAAATTTTATGATAATGACTTAAACATTTAAACTAAGCTAGGATATCTTCACAAAAAAAAAAAAAAATCTTTTACATGCATGATAATTATTTCTGTAAAAGATCCATATATGGTTCTAATTAATTATTAATCAACAAACAAAACATATCCAAGCGAAATTAATATTATATTAAAGAAATATGAAAATATTCGCTGATGGAGAAAAGAAAACAAACATGACATACATTTTTTATATGGGCGTTGTTCAAAAGTTAATTAATATTTATTTGACATCTTTCTTTTTCTACTTTCGAGATTTCTTTATGGTTATAATAACAGTAGGAATAATAATGATTCTTGGACAAAATATATTCATTGTTAAAGCTTAGCAAATACAAATACCATTTGTCCCAACTCTCTGGCTTTCTATATATCAACATCTGCTACTCAATACAAAAGGAAGGATGTTACGTAAGTATGCATGAAATAATATATAAGATGAAATGTAGTTATTGTCACTGACTAGAAAATTCTCTAATGATAAACCCTAATCATATCAAACTCATTTTGCTTTCAAAAATACAAGTTCGTCACGTTAAGGATACGTACGAAACCATTTTTTTCTTTTTAAAAGAAAAAAGGGCGGCGAGGCAGCCTATCTGTGGTATTGATTGGCTCTAATTTACCCGTTCAGTGCCATGGGATAGAATTAATTAGGCTAAATTTGTGGCTCAATATTATCTTGCATAATTCCTAACTTTAATTTTATCTTATAAATAGAGTTCAATATATTTTTAACGCCATTTGTTACTAAAATTTAGTTTAATTACACACTTTTGACTTTTTTATTTTAATAAATAATTTAATTTAGTCATTTTATTTAAAAATACATCAATTTTATCTTTCACATTTTTTGAGACATTAATCAAGTCTTTGTTTAGAAAATTCTTTTATGTATACTATTAAAAATTTGTCATTGCACATTGACAACAATCAGTGCATGTATCAATTAAATAATTTATGTGATATTTTTAATAATTATACCATTAAAACTCATTTACATATGAAAATTTTTGACAAAGAAATTTGATTATGATATTTAAAAAAAAATAGTATGTTGTAAAATGGAAATTAACAATAAAAATTAAAACTCAAAATTTTGTAGCAAAGTCAGAAATGTTGCAGTCAAGTCGTGCGTAGAATATGTTACAAACGCCAGTTGGCCCACCAAAACAAATGATTGACATAAAAACTTAAGGGGTTTGAATCGAAAGGAATAAGTATTGGCAGAAAGGTGAAAATGATTATTGGGATTTAATTGGCCTCACCATAGCAGACAAGGATTTATTAGTTGATCTTTTCAAAAGTAGTATATATCTGAAATCATATAATAAGGGATTTTTGATCAATGATCATTAACCACTTTACATCTAATTATGATAATAATTGCAGATATATATGATCCTATTAACCCCCTAGCTAGCTTTGAATTCTAATTTGTCCTCTTGACTCAAAAAAGGACCACTTTTGAAATGGGTAAAAACCATTCACTCATTATTAACTACTTTTTAGAGTACTCCTACTTCTTTTTATCTCTTCTCCTCATAACTTTTAATTTTGAAAAAAATCATCAGAAATTCGCTTTTGAATCATTTTTCCTTTTCACCGACATTCTTTTTGCCATATAAATCTGGCGCTGTGTTGTGCCCATCTCTCCATTAGCTCATCAATTGATAGTGTATATCTCCATGCAATCATTGCACAGATCAGATTTTTTTCAAAAAACTTTATTGTGAAAATCTCAATTGTAATTTAAAAGTAAAGAAAGTATAATGTTTTAAGAGATTGAAATTTTGATATAAGAATATTTTTTTATATATAACGAAAAGAATAATACTTAAGTCCTCCTTTATAAATTACTCAAATTTTTTTCTTATACAAACCTTCAAATCCTTATTAGAACATACTTATACCTCTACATATCCCAGAATTTGGCTGCATCTTTAAAAGAAATGCTAGTTGCATGCATTTCCATCTTGATCTATAATTATTTTTCATATTTTCTTTGAACTTATCAACCATTTTTAACTTATTTTTTTATTTTATTGTATATATAATTATTATCACCAAAAGTTGAAAAAATTACTAATAGGATTATCATTGATAAAAAAAATTATTTGATTAATTTAATGAAAAGTGATTATTATATGGTTGCTTTGGATTTAAAAAGTTATAACTAGCAAAATAGGGTGACTTAAAAAGTTAATTGCAAGAACTGATAGTACAGCAATAATGTGAGTTAGCTAGTTAATTTTCTCATAATTAAACTTATTTTCCAAAATACAAAATTATGTCACTGGCTAGTACTACCTTTGATTAGCTCCATTGACCCTATATCTCCTATCTGATATAGAATCAAATGCTGCAGAAGTTTGGTAATGGAAACCTGCAGAATTAGGTTGATGGCAGAACTGAGAAGACCAAAAGGTTTTGTTAGTCTATGGTATATCATATAAAATATCATATAATTTGAGATCATACTATATTCAATTACTGTGATAAAAATCTTGAGGTAAAAGGTTTTTTTCGGTGCCGCGCGCGCACACATATAGACAAGGAGGATTATCAATGCAAAACCCAAAGAATTTCAGAAAAGTTCAGCAAAGTTAATCCAGAGTGTTGATAATGGCCCCTCTAAGCACGTTGCCTTCTGCCAAAGTTGTAAAACTAATTGAAATGACTTTTGGTTCATTCTCCACTACGAGCCAGAAAAAAATGCCCCACCCCCAGCTGATAAATAAATAAAGAATGGGGGAGGGGGAAGAGAAGGCGTAATGTGTACTTACTTGTATAGAAGACAAAATGCTAAAGGAGCTCATCTTTTTAAAGATATTTGTCCTGGTTCATTCCCACCTCCTATTTCAATTATGACTTGCATCTACCAAATCAATAACACCCATCAAAGCAATCATTCTTGTTTGGCATGCCATCAATCTCAAACTCAGAATATACGCAATGATTCTTGCATATTATGACATGCTTTGAATTTCATTCCGAATTGAAACAAAAACTGGCTACCTTTTCTCCATACTTTCTTCGTGTTCATCATTTTTCACTTTAAGAAAAGACGTGGGCTAAGATAAAAGCAAGAGTACCCGTGGGACATGGGAAGCATATAGAGGCCAAAACATTAATTCATCATCAAGAGCACAGCGAACTACACTACACTTGTGCTCGAGCTTATCATTGGAGCTTCTATCCAGCTAGAGAAGGAAATAACAAAACAATTTTCCTGAAATGGGGATTTTGCATTTGATTGAATGCAAAACTTTTTCCTTCTTATCGTCTTTTTTTTTTCTTTTACGAGTGAAATACAATATTCATACATGATAAAAAAAAGATATTAAATATTAAGATCAATAAATAAAAAATAAAAATAAAATAAATTTTTTTTGTAACTTCTAAAAAAAAATTAAATATTATAATTATTTACAAATATTAATATATTAAATATTATATTTTAATATTTTAAATAAACAGTTAATACGACATAAAAAAAGATGTATATTTAGATAAATAATATATTTTTTTAATTTTTTTAAATGTTATTTTTTTTAATTTAATTATAAGTATAGTGTTGTATATCTAATTTTTTTTAATTTAAATTTGAGTTTAAAATAATATATTTAAATTTAATGTTATAAATTTATAAAAAAATATATGTATAACTTTAAAATTTTAAAATTTTTTAAAAAAAAAATAAAAAATCTTTTTTTAAAAAAAGTAAAAAAAATATTTAAAAATAATAATAAATAAATAAAAGAAGAAGAAGAGGGGCTGGCCCAGTACTAGCGCAGCTTTGGCGGCTTGTTCTTATCTTCAATAAAACATTAAAAACAAGAAGAAAAAAGAAGTGGGGATTTTGCATTTTAGAATTTTGTTGTTGTTGTTGAAGTATTTTAGATCATAAACTTGGTCCTGTCAAGGTTACAGTAATGGGCTGGGCCCTTACGGTTCCCAAATAATTGATCTTACCTTCAATCACAATTGTAAAGCTAATTTTATATACCAAAATGAACAAACAAATGTAAAGCTGGAATGGAGCTGTCCCCTCCCCAGATGTTAATTTTTAGGGCGTTTCTAATGTATAATTATAATACCCTTTTTATTAACTCTATGTTATATTAAAATAAAAATAAAAAATCATAACTGTTTTAGTATTACAGTGATATCTTGTAGCTTGATAAATAAAATGACATATCCTCTTATTAAATGAGTTAATTTTTTTAGATAATAATAATTTTTAAAAATAAAAGGTTACGAAAGATTTTGAAGGTTGATAATTTTTTTTATTAAAATAAAATATTATCTTATAATTCAAAAAATAATAGGATAAAAACATAAATGGATAATCGACTAGTCTGAAGTATGTTCTTGCGATTTCTTAATACTCAAAGTTATAAATAATAATTTTTTATTTAATTAATTATTAAATTTAAATCAGATTGAGCCGCTGTGTGGATTATGATAAATGGACCCACAGAAAAATACACTTACACAGAGACCCAACCTATTTTAATTATCTGTTTTTCTTTTTATTAAAAAATTGATTGACTCAGAAAAAAATATAACTATTTTATTAATTTTAATTAATTCTAAACATTTACATAAGAATCAATTTTTCAACCAGACTACTTTCTTTTCACTATCAATCTTGATTTCACCTTCTGGGTTTAAAGCAATTAGTTTTTATTATTATTATTATTATTTTTATAAAGCACTCTTTTAACAGTTTTTGTTATAGATTCTCTAGTGCAAATGCAAAATGGTGTTGCTGATTTCGCAGATAAATTATGCAGCATAATTTAAATTCTTGGGATCCTAGTATTATTGATCATTGTGCTTTTGCAAAGCAATTTTTTTTTTTTTTTATCTGGTTCATTTGACATCATAATTTCTGGAGAAAGTACTCTCAGTTATTTGAGCCTATCAATTTCTGCTTTTCAAGACTGGGTTGGTTGTGTTGTTTACTTTGGTTCGATTTTGTCATGGAAAATGTGAGGTTTCTATGTTTTTGCTTCTGACGACTGATGCAGTGGTATGCAACTTGTGGCATTAAATTCATGCATTTAGGTTTCAGGAGCTGGTGGGTATATATGCTGAGTAGCGTTATTTGTTGCTCATACAAATTGGATGGAAGGTTTGTGAATTGTGATGTTTAAATTTATTGTTCCGTTGAATTTGCAGATTATTAAACGGACAAGGGGCAAGAGCTATTGTTCTGACACTTTCACACATCCTAGATCAGAATGGCAGAGTATGAAATTGCTACTTTATCTATATATTTCTTTATTTATTTATTGAATGTGTAAATGTAAACCTGCACCTTCATGGTTTCTGAGCCTCTTTGTTGTCCTCCTCTACTGTTTTCAAAGGGGAGGACTGAGGAGGCATCATTGAACAAAGGAAGGGATAATATTTACTTAAGATTGTTGGGTTATGAATTTTAGACTTTTGACCTACTGTCTCTCTAGATCAGACCATTGGTGGGTGGGTGGGTGGGTGTTTAAAGTAAATGGAGTGAGGACTCAAGGGGGAAGATCAAATTTCGGTAGAGAACGTGTTCGCCATAATGTTGAGAGGAATGGAGACAGGGGTCGTGGCAAAGATCTAGACCGAGATTGATGGACACGGGAATCGAGAGCGGAATAGGTCTCGAGACTTTTGAGCATGACAGGGATGGAAGATTCAAACAAACACAGTATTATGGTCATGATAAAGATCACAAGTCAAAAAGGATGTCCGGCAGATGATGAACAAGAACACAGCAGAGAACATTTTCAAGCTACAGAAAGAGGCTATAAGACTATAACTTAGATTTGGATAAGACCAGTGATCCTGACAGAAGTTTTGATGGGGATAGAAGTGAACAGTCTGGGAGAAACAATGGGTAAGATCACTTCCTCTCCCTTTGTGACTATGCAACTTGTTTGGTCGCATGTGCTTGGGCATTTATTATTGCTTTCATGTAAATTCAACACCATTAGAAAGGATTATAATTCTAATTAAAAAGGTTTTATTAGTCAAATTAAACATGTATTTGAGGCCTCATCAAAAGGTTTTATATCTTGTATATAATTCTTTTCACCAGACGTATTGCCATTTGCCCTGCAGATTGAATGTTATGAAACAACTTAGCATGGATTTTTCATCAGACTCAAAGGTAATCACAATGATCAAGTAGTGTAAGCATTTACGAATTCATTTCTTGTTCAAATCGCTTAACGCGTGGATAAAATTAAGTTACTTGGGGAAAAATTTGGTTATATTTTCATATGTTTATGTGTATTTCAGAAAGAAGATCAAATAAAGAGGTCAATTCAAAAGCTTAATCAACTGCAAAATATGGTTTATAAGAATTTAAATGAATATATATATCATATCATTATTAAATGATAAGCCTATGCTTTTAGACATCTTTATGATAGTGTGGCAAATTATGATTTGTTTTAAACAATTGCAGCAGATAGGGTATCACTTACTTGAATGATTGAGAAAACTTTCTAGTCCTCACGCTTTAGCTTTACTTGAATGATTATGATAGTGTGGCAAATTATTTCTGACCTAGAAGATGTTAACTACTGCGGAAACTGGGGGATGCATTCATTAATGCAAGGAAACACTATTCTTGTCATCCGATGCAGTTGACCAAGGTAGTCAACAGTCAAATAAGTTATTCATTAATTAGCTACTTGGAATTTTCTTTCTGACATCAAATTTATGAATGCTTACTTTGGGTTTGGGCAAAAAATCTTCAGCTACTCAAATATGTTCTGAAAGTGATAGATTACACAGAAAGACTTCAAGCACATAAAAAAGAACTTCAGGTTTGTCTTAACTTCCTTTAACCCTGATTTATATATTTACAATGAAGCCTTTTTGTATACTGCTAAATTCATCTTAAGTGTAGTGATTTCGGTTCCTTCGGAAATCAATTACTATCCTGCCATTTATACATCTCCTCCTCCTTCCCACATAATGTCCCAAATGGTTTTGATGCTGAAATTGTGCTGGTGGCCTTGCAGGCTCTAATTGATACAGTGATGTCAGAAAAAGAGATGGTGATGAAGTTTGGCTTAAAAGATGCCTAATACACTAATGGAAATGCATGATCTCTGTTGAAGCTCATCAATCATCAGTCATGGATGCTAGACTGTATTTAGCTTTCGTGGTTAAGATTAATTATAGCAGTGAGCATAAAATGCCCCATCCCTATGTTTACGTTATTTCTCAAATTGATAGAAAAACCTGTTAGTCTAACTTGTGCTGTATAAGTTTTAAACCAGTTGCATATTTATTTTCGCAATTTTACCCTTAAAGATTTCTTGATAGACTGGTTAGTTGACATTCCTAATTTTTAGCTTGGCTCAGCGGTCTTGCTACTCATTAGATCTTCCATGCCTTGTGTTCTTGGTCGAAGAGTATTCTGGGTAACAGATAGAGAGGGTACAAAATAGGCTAGGAAAATCTTTTTTTCTTTTTAATTTTTTTTCATTGAAGAATGCAGGGTATGATTACTCCAGAAGATAAGTAGAGCCAACCCTTTATACTTATACACATAAAATCCCAATATGAAAACTGCGCGCGTGTGAAGTGATCAAACCCATTGTATAGATGTCAAAATTATACTTAAGCAAAAGCCAAAGCAAGAAAGTAATGTATCTGGAAAAGAAAAAAACTTAGGTAAAGTTCAATGAAGTTTTTGTAGAACGTCTTAGAAACTATTTGTTCTTCCAAAAAGTTCTGCTACGTCGACATAGTTAAGGTGGAAAGACAAATAATAGAGATTCACTTTCGGTGCCTGTTTTCTGGGCCAGAGCTTGAGTTAGTTAATAAAATGGGAGGAGGCCAGCTTGACGCAGATCCACATGACCCAACAAAAACAGATCTACATGAGGATGACATTGGAATCCCGGTCTGGTTTTGGCAGCTAACATGCATGCTATCCTTCATAAAAAAGACAGAATAAAGAACGAAAAAGTCCCTAAGGTATATTTACTATGTAGTTTCTTATGATCAGATAGTTTGTGAACTACCTATTACTAATTTCAAGGATTTGAGTTATTGGCACAAATAAGGAGTGTGAAATGCCCACGAACAAGAAGTTGGGAAATTGATACTCCCCGTACGTGTTTCGTAAGTCCCTAGTTCTAATTAACTTTGTTAATCAGTTCATCACTCTTTCTTGTAGAGTGTCGAGGATATTAATAAGGAAAGATAATTTATATTATTTTTTAAAATATGAAATACGTAAACATTTTTTTTTAACTCACTATTATATTTTTAATTTTTAAATTTCTTTTATATATGATAATTTCATTTCAGAACTTAATAACAAATAAGTTAAAATTGGATGTAAGTTCTAATATCTAACAATAATATATAAGAAAAATCTTAAAATTTTAACTGTCTTTTCAATGTCAAAAAATTTGTATATTCATATGAAAAAAGAACTAGGTTTGGGGGAGTGTTGTAACCATTGAGATTATACATAATTTCCAAGGGCAAATCGGTAATCTAGAAAACCAGAAAACGGCAAAGAGAACCGTGGAATCCAGCTCTTCCATATTTTCGGGTAATAACGGGAACGCATACAAGGCGAAGCAAAACAGATCCTCACTTTTATGCCCTTTTTACCCTCTCCTCTACACAGACATAATTAAAATACAAATAAAGCATATTTGCTTCCTTTTCTCCGGTGGTTGAATGAATAGGTTGAACATGGGAGCGCCTAGCATGCAAGAAAAAAACCCTAATTCTGATACTAATTCTGAATATCCCATAAACCCTAGAATTTGAGAGTGATCTCACTCCCATTACTCTCGTCCCCATCTTCTCTCAGTGCTGCCAACCCCTTTCTCTCCCCTTCGTTCTCACCGCTATCTCCCCTCCAGCTGCTGCTCTCGGACTTCCCATCCTCGATACTCTCTGACCTGTCACCGGCTCCTCGAATGTCAGATTCCGGTGAGCTCTGGTGCGACGTGGTTTTGTACATGTGGAGGTGGTGGTGGAGGGGGTGGTGATGTGGTGGGGGAGGCATGGGCGGTTGCGGCGGCCCGGCAGTGTAGAAGTCTTGGTGAACTGGAGTGGCAGTACAGTAGTGTGGTGGCGGCGCATGGGAGGTAGGATGTGGACCATAGAGGGCAGAGGCGCCTGAATGGGCCGCGGCGGCTGCGGCAGTGGCGTATTCTGGGACCCAGATTCCTCCCAGGACTACAAGCTGGGGTGGGGGTGCCCCGGCTGGTTGTGGGCTTGGACTGGGTCGTCTAGTGTGAAGCCTATATTTCTGTGCAACAAGAGGGATAAGAATGAGAAGGGGAAAAGAAATTGACAGACAAGAAAAGTGATTTTGAAATGCAGAATATACGTTCTGCGGTCTGCAGAGTGGTACGTTATCAGTGAGGCAATAATAACAGTACGACACGAAGGGGCTCTTTCATGCCTGGCCTGGCCTGCCCTGCATGTGCATGTCTGTCTGAGAGAGAGAAATACCTGGAGATGGCTTTTAACTTCGTCATTGGTCAAACCGTCAACCTTCATCAGCTCCCTTATCTGTTTTGGGGTGGCCACTGTAAGAAAAAAAATATATTCAGACTTACAATTAGTTATAATAATAGCAGTAATGATTATGAAATATCAAGAGTTGATTATCTCAATGATTAAAAGATTATATATATCATTTATATGGGTCATCTGAAATAGTTTAGTTTTGTATGTATATATATATATGAGTTTCAGAATAGTTCTTAGCCTTTCGAATTCTGGCCCCTGTTATAATATAATACCTTGAGATCCACCAAGCATCTGAAGAGCATTCACAAATCGGCGGTGCAGGTCAGGTGACCAGCACCTTCTTGCTTTCCTATGAGTTTGGCTAGTATTGGGCGTTGTGGTGGTACCGGGTGTTTGTGGATCAGATGCAACTGGAGCCCCTTTTCCTTGATCAATTACCACTCCGCCATTGCCTCCTTTACCATAATTTTCCCTCTTTGGACATGACGCTCCATTCTCTGCCTCTGGACATTTCTTGTCCTCCATTTCGTTCTCAACAGAGGCAAGGGCCAACTCAGGGATGACCCGCAATGCGGAGCCTTGGCATGAGTTTCTTTCTTTGGAGAATGGAAGGAAGGCCCCACCATTCCTCTGTTTGTTGTCTAGAGCTAGCTTAGGGCTGACATTGAAGCCAATATCAGCTTCTTTATGTGATGCAATTGTGGATTGTGGCTTGGTTCCTTCATTTTCTTGGCTCCATAATTGAGCAGATGTCATCCAATTTGCCTTGTCTGATATGTTTGATGCCTTCTCAGTGCTTTCAGAGATTGAATGCTTTATGGGTATGAATTCTTCGAGTACTGGTCTTGTGCCTTGATTTGCTCTGAAGGCCTGAAGTTGCTGCCTTGAAGTCTCCATAGCTGTCCGAAAAGTAAAGAATGAGGGTAACTAAATTGTTTGGTATACAAAAAGAAGATGAAAATAAATTAAAATTGCACGGTATGTTACCATACATCCAGAACAATAGCTGACTACTTTGCATTCAAAGAAATAAAGCTTGACAGATAAAGTCATCTCTCACTTCTATTCAAAGAAGGGAGAGGAAAAGAAGGGGAAGAATAGATAGAACAAATAAAGATAAAGGTTAATTTTAATAGCCATTGGGAAGATCAGAAAAAATGAATATCCTCAGTTTGATAGTCTAATATATGTTCATCATGGTATTGAATCTTTAAGGTTTTTGATTCTGTGTTTAGTTTATTGGAGTGATTCTGATATGCATGATTTGTCTAATTCTAACCATCATTTCAAGGTGTACCATTTGTAAGAAGTTGCATGCAGAGAGGAAGCTCGCGCTTGAAGGCATCAATCTTGAGACGTTCTTCCTCTAGTCGAGAAAGGAACTCTTCAAGCTTGTAGGTATGATCAATCTGATCTCCAAAAGATTTCAGTAGCATGGAATAGCTATGGGGTTTGCAATCCAGGCTCAGTTCGGATGGTGAAGCCATTTTTTCACGTACAAGAAATAACTACTAATTAACAAACACTGTTTAAGGAGATGTTCATGCCAAAATAGGCACAGGGGGATATGTAGGAACAAACAAGAGCAAAAGAAGGGATTTGGCCTCTTCCTTTCTATGTTTGAGTTCTTGTGGGGGCGAGAGAGATGGAAAGGGAGGCGATGTTGTTTATGAGCACAAGGAGGATCGAGGGAGGATCGTCTTCTTTTTAGGGGTGAGTTCAAGGGGAATAAAGCAGGGTTATAGAGAGAGAGAGAGAGAGAGAGACAAAAGAAAAAGCAGAGGATAAAGCAGATAGATGTAACTTCCTAAAAGAACCATGGCAAAAAAGTTAAAAGAAAAATGAGAGAGGTGCTGTGAGAGAAGGAATCAGAGAGCCTGACAATAGAGGGTCATGTGCTTAGAGCCTGGTTTTGGAACCTTTGAGTAGTCTTTGTACTAATTCAAAATAACCAATATAAAAGATGATTCTTCTTCTCACTGTTACCCCTTTTTTTTTCTTTTACTTCTTTCTCTCTTTTATGTTCTTCGCACTCCTTTTTCCTTTCTATTTATAAAGATTTGAGAGCAAATGAAACTCAGATTCTCTAGCAATTTCAAATCAAACTTCATTAACAGTGTATTATATATCTTTGTTACTTTCCTCTCTCTCTTTTTTTTCCTCTGCCTATTTTTCTTTTCATTTGAGACTGAATTTGCTTTAATATGCATGGATATCCAAATTTTTTGGTTCAAAGTTCTTTTGGTGCATTAGGTACTAATAAGATCCCAAGTGACCAAACATAGCTACTAATTATACCATTTATAATACGAGTGCCTTTAGGGGTTCGGGCTCCGAATTAAATCCAGGAGTGACAAGAAAAATCATGTATAAAAATGAACAGAGGGCGCCAGATGTTGGGCAAATGTAAGGCAAATTGTAGTACTTGTGGGTGTCCTTATTGATGCAAGAGAGCAGGAACTAATGATTCTAACATGATTAATTAATAGCAAAGGCTTAGGCTTTGTGGGGAGCATATACCCCCATCAACATGATTTTACCATTAAGTTGAATAAAGAGAAAGGGAGAAAGAGGAAGAGGGAAAGCACATATTCAAATAGGTTTTAGTATCAATCCACCTTGCAACTTTATTTTTTTGGGTCTAAAAGTTGCATAATTGTCCTGAATTTGAGTGCATTCAGAGAGAAGGGGAGAATATCTAATCTAAAAAAAAAGGAAAAAAAATTAGACATTCATCATAAAGAATAAAATATTTTTGCTCTAAGGAAGGAATATCTTAGTTCCAATTCTGCGACTCTAAATTAAGGGAGCACAACCCACGAAGCTTAAAGGAGGGGAGAAAAAAAATAACCCTCCAAAAGAGTGATAAAGGATGCTAACAGTGGAGAATCTTCTTCTGCTACTAGCTTTAGTGAAGTGGGTAGGAAGGTAAGAAGATTCTCTTTTATATTTTAGAGGAATTTTTTGCTCTTTTGGGTTTGGGGGATGGGTCCCCGAAGCTCCATTAAAATTCGGGTCGGTTCAGGGGATTAGTGAAGCTTGATTAGGGTTTTTTTTTTCTTTTTTTGCTTGGGTCAGGGTCATACGTCTAGTTTACTCGATTCCTTGGGGATTTCATTCACATTAGCAAATATAAAATGGGATTTGTTTATTTATTTTTTAATAATATAAAATAAAATAGGATTTTGTATATGCTTCACTCTCACTTCTCTTTAAAACATCTAGAAATTTCTCAACCGGTTTATGTCAAAAATTAATTAGTTGTAATAGCAAAATACCTTATGCATAGTTATGCTCTTTCATTTTCGCATGGATATGTAGATGGTGCTATACCTTTATAACTTTTTTTTTTGGTTTAAGAAAACATCTACTTACTATTTTCAATATATAGTTCATGGAATAAATAATTTTTATAGTTAAAAAATAGTGACATAAATAAATTATTCTAATATTACTAATTAAAACGTCAGTAATATGTTTAGTATCTACTTTCAGCCTCACACTTACGATCAATTGTTGAAAAAAATTAAGGATGAGAAAAATAAATTATTTTGTATATTTGTTTGACATAAATATGAGTTAATAGTTTAGTTCATCCCATTTATCCAATTTTTTATGAAACAAAAATTCATAAGTAATTAGTATTTGTAGAATTTGAAATTAATTGCATGCATTTTTTAAGAAATGTTTTTCATTTAAAAAGAATCATTATTTATATTATGTTAGATTTTATTTTAATCATGACCTAAACTAACAAATATGTATATTTAATAAAAATGTACATATATATATATATATAATAGCATATTTATTAAGTTAAAAATTAGCAGTAATTTGACATCAACGAATTGGCCTAATATTGTTAATTTGTCACACATTTAAATTATAATATTATTCAAGATATTAGGATGAGAGACGTGAAGAACTTTAATTACTATAAAAACTTAAAGATATGAAAGAAAGGAAAGCATGAAAAGTAATATTCTGATGCATGTTGGTACACAAAATGCTAGTAATTTGGAAGGGGATTAGTTATAGTTTCAAGAAACACGTTGTTTTGTTTGCTCAAAGTATATACGATCCGTATTCTGGCACATGGGCCGAAAAGATCCGAGTACGGTTCAGTTAGCCCTAACAACCTCGATCCGATCCATTTTTTATTTTCTGATATTTTGTCGGCTCTCTTTTATTTTAAATTCATTTGCTAAGATTAAAATATCCTTTTTAATTAATTTGAAATTTTGTAATTCATATTTAAAATTAAATGACGATTGGTTTGAATAAATAAAAAATAGAAAAAATAAATAAATGTTAAATTGAACATGAAAGAAATGAAAAAAAAAAAAAAAAAGGGAAGGGAGAGAGAGAGAAAGAAAGAAAGAGGGTGCATCGAATTCCCTGAGCAGAGAGAGAATGCAATAATGAATGGTTGGTTGCTTTCGAATTTCAGTCTTCTCGTACAAGCTACATTCCAACCCACACCTTTTCTTCTGATTCTCTCTCTCTCTCTCTCTCTCTTGAAAAACAAAAGAAAAACATCACAGTCTTGACACGTGTCTGTAATATTCTTCCATATCGTCCTTCTGAATATCCCTTCTGTCTCTCCCATTTACCCACCAGAATATTCCTCCTCCCCACCTAACCTTTTGTTAACGTGCACCGGGCCGCTACTTCCCCTTAACCTACGCCATCCCCCTGCCCTTGGACTTGGATGGACATGGACCAACACAATAGATGGGCCTGTACTATTATTCATCTCCAAATTTCAATTTAAAAAATGACCAAAAAAAAAAAATCCCTCAATTTCAAGATATTTCCTTCACGCCTTCCAGCCCATTCAATTTTCTTTTTTAGCTTTTCACAACATTACATTAAAAAAAAAATAGATAGCATAAAAAAAATGGTATCTTTTTCTTATCTGTCAAAATTTCTTAGAAAATGAGAGAGTCAAAAGCTTCATAAAAAAAGAAGTAAAAGGCATAATAATATTATGATAAAAAAATTATTATAAGTAGGTTATTGGTCCATAGTGATCAATGAAGTTTCTATATATAACCATTGAACGAATGGATGCTAACTTTTAAAGACAATTATTGCAGTTCTAAAGCTTTAAAACAAATGGAATACCACTTGGGTTACTTAATATATCTTTCCTTCTACCCCACCACGTAGACATTCAAATAACAAACTCTATTAATATAGCTAAATATGTAGGGTACCCTATCCAAATAATTATATTTTATTGGTTTTTAAAGATATATTTGTATGAAATTTCTTGAGCCACAAAATTTATCAAAAAAATAAATCAATTGTAATTATTAATTAATTTTAATTAATTTAATATATCACTATTAACAAACATATATATTAAGTGGATACACACACACAAAATGTCATACGTATATATTTATAAATGACAAATCCTCCAAGTTGACATCTACTAACTTTAGTTTTTATTAATATATATTATTAAAAATATTGAGTTTAATTTTTCTTTTAAAATTTAAGTCAAAAGAAAAAAAATTATTTAGACTTATAAGAAGTACAATACTTAAACATTTAATCGATGTAGGACTTCAACACACTACATTCAAATTGGAACAAGCTCTAATAATATATTAAAAATATTGAGTTTAACTCTACTTCTAAAATTCGAGTCAAGAGAGAAAAATTTGCTTAAATTTATAAAAAATACAATATTTAGACATTTAAATGACGTGGAACTTCAACATATATAAACATAATTAAATAAAATGGCATAATTATTAAAAAAAATGTAATAATAAATAAGTAGGTATGCAGATATAGTGCCATCTGAGAAAGTCCAAGATACTTGCAGAAAAGCAAAGAAAGTCAGGAGGGAAGGATAAGAAATGGGAAATTATATTCTTCTGAATCAAAAACTCTCCTTCAGTTCATGCATGCATACACACACACACAGTTACCAAAATGATCACCAATAATTCAATTCTCAAAAATTCTGTTCAACTTGGATCGCAGAGAATGGTATTTAATTATACGAGAGAAATAAAAAAGCGAAAAGGAATGGACTTTAAGTTGCATTATTATATGAAGGAAGATAATATTCTGAGTGGGCTTTGCGGAAAGCCACTGATAGGTACGTTTACGGGTCGAAGGGATTTGTATATGAGATAATGAGAATCAGTATATTAAGTATATAACTCAAACACACTAGCTAGGATTGTTCTTCTAAATTCCCCGTTTCACTTTGTGTATGGATTCTTAGCCACTTAGCATCCAAAATACCTCATTATATTATAAGGATTGCTAGCTGTTTCCATGTTTGCCCATGTGGGAGTTCCTCACTACTTTTTGTGTGTGTGTGTGTATTACTGGTGATCTTCAACCTCATTTTACAGCTAAGTTTCCTGCTTCTTGATGAATTTCCTTTTGATTGTTCTACTCTCACGTAGTCACATGCATGTGAATGAGAGAAGCAATAACAAAGCCAGAATTTGCAAAAGATTTTTTATTAAAAAAAGTTTTTCTTTTTGGCGATGAATTTATAAACTTATCGAAACAAGCAGGATCAGCACTAAGCAAACAATGACAACCTTCAAGTTAGCTAGATGCTACTAAAATATCGTACTTTAATCCAGCTATAAAAGTTATTCTGGTTAGAAAATTTGCTCTAATGAATAAGAATATAACGGTTCCTCTCACCCCAGATACTGCAAATGTAACAGTTTTAAGCAAACTATGTGAAAAGGACTTATCTCCTTGCAGGACTTAAGCCAATAGCCGAGTAAACTTAATTTGCTTCCCAGAATGAATGACTTTGGCGAACAAAATCTAATAGACCACACTCTAAGAGATACGTCTAGGCAGTGATGGAAGCAAGTTCGTGACATACGAATGTTATATGTTCATATCAATTTTTAATAATTAGACTAATTAACAAGGAATATATTTCTTAATTTCAGTGTAGAAGAAGTTTTGTCTTTAATCAAACTTCCGAATTTTGGAAAAAAAAAATATTTTTTGTTTCATCTTTTGCAGGAATGGCCACTACATGCAGTAGTCATCTGTGTGTATGAATAGAAATACCAGTTCACTTATATTTGGACTTCAACCAAACCATTCAACCTTTATTTTAAGTTATATGATCAGACGGTGAATGTGAGATTTTGAAAGGGTGTGATTTATATTTGGAACACAGGACGAGAACCCAAGTTTGACCATAGAAAAGAATAAATTGTGCATATATGTATATAGCATATCTGTGAAGCATAAGAGAGTGGAGGATAAGGAATAGAATCAGTTTGGTCGGCCTCTATTGAAAACGACGAACTTGGTTGGAAATGGAAGGCTACACACACTCAAGAGTAGTCTCAGTGAAGACTGGAATTTTTTGAACATAAATTAATGTTAAAATATTTGTTGACTCACCATTATCCTTTTTGTGTCAACACAAAAGTACTCTATCCACATCATATATCTCTGTCATCATAATATTCTGCACTTTGTCGCGTCTCTGTGAGCCAGAGGTCGAGCTTTTTTTAAAATTAATTAAAAAAAAAACCTATGTATATATTCTTTTCTTTCACTTCTTGTTTTAGGGTTTTTCTTTTCAATGTGCTTAACAACATTAATCTTGACGTGTTGTTCAAAGGTGACAAGAGTGAAGCTTTACCTACCCTAGCTAGCTAATGTAAGTATATAATTAATTAGGATAAGACCTACAAAAGCCATTTTTTTATGATATCATATCTACATCTTGAAATTATTCGGCATGTCAGCCAGATTAACGCGAAAGACAAATAATAGAGCCGGTATATTAGTTATAAAAACGAAAATGTCTTTTTGGGGATGATAGTTAAAATGTACGTTAAATTATGACATGCATTTTTAAGAATGAAGATGATAATAATTTTAAAATATTTGTAAGATATTTTTTTAATACTTTTTTTATATAGACATTGTATAAATTTGTGCATATTCATCTTTTTTTGTTGTTGTACAATATTAATCTATTATTTAACCTTAGTCTCGTGAATAATAATTAGAGGTATTCTCTAGCTAGTCACGAATTTGATTTATAAATAGTATTACGTTAAAACATACTTTGGATTCCATCATAGACTTTTGAATTATACTTTTTTTTTTGACACAAATTAAGGAACTTGGCATTGAAGCCCACAAAGAGGCTACATTCTGGGAGGCCCATGACTAATCTAGTTTTCATTGGGTCTATAACGCAGTAAGAATTCGGGCCACATTAATCTTTGCCTTCTCACTTTGACCCCAACTCTTTTATGACAATTCATGGTTCTTCTTCATCTCTAAACCCCAACACTGCAGGCTTGCATAATGAAAAGCATAATGTCTAAAGTGTTAGTTTACTCACTATAAGAACAATATTATAGATTTAATTTTTTATTATTTAAATCTGAATTCAAAAGTATAAATATAAATTTAATATTGTAAATCTAAATCAAAAAAATATAAAACATTCAAACTTTGGACATTTTTCAAAAAAAAAAAAAAGAAAAATAAGTTTTTTATTAGAAGAAAAAAACTTTTATAATGAAAGAAAAATAAAAGAAACCTGAAAAAAAAAAGAGGGAGAAGAGGATGGGGCTGCCATGGCAGCCCACTCCTATCGACGCTTTTTTTTGGGAGAAGGAGTCTTTGCAAAAGCAAAACGCTTGTAGAGCTCATCTCATTTTTTTGTGTTCAGCTTTCACAAAGACTTCCTCTCTTAAAAAACCAGTGATAGATGGCAGCCTCCATCATTTTTTTTTTCTCTTTTTTTTAATGTTTCTTTTATCTTTATCTCATTATGAGAGTTTTTTTTATTAAAAGAGATTTTTTTTCTTTTAATAAAAAAGTTATTTTTATTTTTTTGAAAGAAGTTCAAAGTTTGAATATTTTATATTTTTTAAATTCAAAATTATAGTACGAGTTGAGATCTACACTTTTGAGTTTATAAATGAGTAATAAAAGATTGAATTTACAACACTATTTTTAAAATGAGTAAAAAAAATTTGAAGAGAGTTAATTTTTTTAAAAAAATTAAAAAATGTGTTATTTTTTTAATAATAATTTTTTTATGTTGTTATAGTTGTATTTTTTAATTTAAAGATATAATATTGAGTAAACTAAGATTTCAGATATATGATATTTCTATATTTTTTAATCATAATATTAATTTATTTATATTTTTTATCTTTACAAGCCGTAGTATTTTTTAATCTTATAGTAATGTTATGTTTGCTATCCTTTATATATGTATTGATGAATAAATAATGTTATTCTATTTATAAAAATAATGAAAAGCATCAACCGGTCAAAAAAAAGAAAAGAAGGAGAAGCATCGATAATTGGATCATCATTATATCCACACTCAGTAGTTACTCTTAAATTATATATTTTTTTGAGTTCAGATATGAAAACCAATGAATAAATTTTAGTTGTGTTTAGAACATGTTTGAGGAAAATTATGATATTTAAATTAAATATTTAAGGATACTTTTGTTGATAATAATGTTTTTTTTGGGGTGCAAAAATAGTATTTAAAATTATGCGAGTTTCTGATTTTAAATTACATTAATAGTTTTTTGAAGCATTTTATTTATTTATTTAAGTTTTATAAAAAAAATTATATAATCTGCAAATTTTAAAATTCAATAAGAACAGAGATGTGTCTTTAATTTATTAATTACCAAATCCGTATTTAGAAATGAGAATACTATTTTTATACAAATTTAAATTTAAATACTATAATGCTCTCTATTCATGGCCATTCCTAATCAATAAGACGTAGTCTTCAAAGAAATTATTTCAAGGGCTCTGAAGATTCTGTTTTCCTTAGTGGCAATCAGGATCATTTGTAGCCAACTCTGCTACATGAACGAAATTGAAGATCCCATCCTCATTAATTAATAAAATCCCCTTTTTATGTAGGGGATATTTAATTTTTACACCCTATGACTTAAAGTATTTAGAAAAGGAAGAACTTTAATTTATTTTTAGTTAATCTAGCTCCAACCAAGATTTGATTTTGAACTTTTAATACTTGACGCCGGTGAACCAATTGGCTAATTGGGGGAACAAGTGACTACTAGTATATAATTATGATTAGTGAGAGATACAATTACCACCGAGCATCTATAAAATAAAAATTAATTTAGTTCATTGTTGGCGGATAATTTATTGTTTACCAATAATATTCAGATTATAATATATAATAAAAATAATATTTTTTTAAAATTATTTTTAACACGTATCATAATCTAAAAATTACTAATAAATAAAAACTTATTCACCTGAATTAAATACTAACTATTGAATGGCTTAGAACCCATATTAAAGAAGGTTACCAAAAGTCTTCTACATGATACTTAGAGAAATCCAACACCAACACTAAAAAGTTCTAAACTAAGATCAGCAGCGGATGGAGTTCAAAAAAGATTGCCAGAGTTACGCATTGAAACTGTAAATCCAATATCTGGGTCTGGAGAATAAAATCTGATACGGTATAAATTTCATGCAAAAGTGGCAATTAATATGCATGGAGCATTACAGAAATAGAAAGCAATTATAGCTCAAGATCCTGTACTATCTCTCGTGGATTTTGTCCCATAAATTCTACCAACCTCTTTTATAAACAGTGTGCTTTGGTCCAAGTGATGTGTGCTTTCCATTTTCTGAGTGATTTGAATTCTAATTGTAATGGATATGGGACACTTGAGAAGTCACTCCAACGCGCTTAGCGCCAGCAGAAGAAATACAAACAGAGAAGACGATGAGGAAGCTCTCAAATGGGCAGCACTTGAAAGGCTTCCCACATATGAGAGAGCTCGTAAAGGCCTTCTGCATGGAGTTGCAGGGGATTTCAAGGAAATTGATCTTCAGAAACTTGGGTTTCAAGAAAAGAAGGAGCTTCTGGATAGAGTTGTTAAGAATGTAGATGACAACGAAACCTACTTGAAAAGGCTCAAGAAGCGAATCGATAGGTATTGAAGTGCCCCCTTTCTCATACCTTATTTTAGCTTGCACTTTTTGGCTATTAACACGTGCAGGTTTTTTTATTTAATTAAATGTTAGAGTTTCTCTCAATTTACCAACAATTGAAGTTCGATTTGAGAATCTAAAAGTTGACGCAGAAGCCTATGTGGGTAAGAGAGCTTTACCCTCGATCCTGAACTACTATCTCAACATGGCAGAGGTATGTGACTATTCAGAAAGACCCTTGAGATATCACTTCAGCTCTGGAAACCCGTCTCATGGTTTTTCCTTTTGTTTCACAGAGTATTGGGCATTACCTCCATGTTCTTCCGAGCAAAAAGAAGAAATTCTCAATACTTGATGACATAAGTGGAATTATCAAACCTGGCAGGTAAAATCAAAGTTCAGACAATGTCATTCGGGGTCTGTATCTTATTTTCTCAAGATTTGGTGATCATGTTCATGAATCATGCCTTTATATACCTCATGAAACTAGATAACTTATGGAATTTTATATTTTAGAATGACTCTGCTTTTAGGGCCACCAGGCTCAGGGAAAAGCACCTTATTACAGGCTTTGTCTGGAAAGCTTGATTCCAACCTTAAGGTAGATGCTAATGTCAACATGATTTCGTAAATTTAGAAGTTCTTTCTTTTTTCTTTTCTCTGCCAATTTAAAAGGGTATCATGCGTCATAGTTCTCGGGAAAAGTAACATACAATGGTCATGGTATGGAAGAGTTTGAGCCACCAAGGACCTCAACTTATATCAGCCAGTACGATGTGCACCTTCCTTTACTGACAGTTAGAGAAACTTTGGCCTTCTCTGCAAAATGTCAAGGTGTTGGAACAGGTTATGGTGAGTAAAATATTGGGGAGCTTTTAATCTAATTAGCTTCTCAAGGAATTCTGACAATTTCTTATAAACATTTCAAGAGATGCTCATGGAGCTTCTGAGAAGGGAAAAACAGTTAAATATAACTCCCGATCCATATATCGATGCTTTGATGAAGGTACGAGAAGAGTTTGTCAGAAGCTCTCAGTTTTGATATGTGCATGCACACATAGCCTGATTAAGTTCACCAAATTCCTTGATATAGGCATCGGTGTTGAGCGGACAGAAGGAAGACATTATAACATCCTACGTTCTAAAGGTGTAGACATAAAGTTTACCTTGTCCTCTAGTCGTAATATACCAGATTAATTGCTCAGTTTATTTCCCATAATACTTCCTGCATTATTTTGTCTGACAGATTTTGGAACTAGAAGGCTGTGCTGATACCATTGTAGGAGACGAGATGACGAGGGGTATATCGGGTGGACAAAAGAAGCGGGTTACTACAGGTTCTTTGTCCAATACTAAAATTCATCCAAGCAATTTTAATGAGAGAACAAAATGCCAAGATTACTGAAATTCAAGTTTGAAGTATTAAATCTTTAGAGTAATGACTGTGGACTAAAACAGGAGAGATGCTAGTTGGCCCTGTGAATGTGCTCTTCATGGACAACATATCTACTGGCCTTGATAGCGCAACCACGTTTCAGATAATTAATTCAATCAGGCAGTCCATCCACATTTTTAGCAAGTCTGCTCTCATCTCTCTTCTCCAACCCCCACCAGAAACATTTGAGCTATTTGATGATGTTATTCTTCTTGCGGAAGGACAAATTGTTTACCAGGGCTCCCGTGAACATGTGCTCGAGTTTTTTGAATTCATGGGTTTCAAATGTCCTGAGAGAAAAGGTGTCGCTGACTACCTACAGGAAGTAAGTGAAAAATGATAATCAATCACTCTATCATGTCATTCCAATCCTTTTTTTCTACTGTCTTCAAGTTCTGATAAATTTGAATATTCTGCATATGATTACAAGTGTCTTGAGTAAATGTACTCACAGAACAACATGAGTTTAATAATCTAAACACACTGGAATATTACTATTTTTCATGATGTGCTCTGAGTATGTTAAATTTCGTTGGAAAAAGAATTTTACAGGCTTCTGGTAATTTCCTGCTTTACTAATTTCTGCATGCTAAATCACTTATAATATGGTTTGCCAATATATTTACCTTTTTCCTTTTATCCCTTTAATACTGTTAAAGGTCACATCAAAAAAGGATCAGAGACAGTACTGGATGAATGAAGAAAGACCATATTGTTTTATTTCAGTCAATGAGTTTGCAGAGGCCTTCAAGTCATTCCATCAAGGTAGAGCTATCCAACATGAGCTTGCCACCCCATTTGATAGGTCCAGAAGCCACCCTGCAGCTTTAGCTAAATCCAAATACGGAACTCAGAAGAAAGAATTAATGAAGGCTTGCTTGGGAAGAGAAGTTACAATAATGAAAAGGAGTGCTTTTCTCCATATCTTCAAGGCAATTCAGGTGAGTTTGATGGAAAAATTTTGCTTTCTGCCGAATTATACATTTCATCCATAATGACTTCAAGTCTTTGATTTCAGTCTGAAGTCTCTGCACTGATCGTGGCTGCAGTCTTTGCAAAAGCCGGTAAGCACCGTGACACATTAGATGATGGGACAGTCTCTTTCGGTGCGCTCTTTTATTTGATGAATTCCATTACATTCTCTGGGTTCTTTGAACTTTCAAACACAATTAATAAGCTTCCAGTATTTTATAAGCAAAGATACCACCTATTCTACCCGTCTTGGGCATTCTCTGTTCCACCTTCAATCCTTGGCATCCCTGTATCAATTATTGAAGTAGCTCTCTGGGTTGGCACAACTTACTATGCAATAGGATTTGATCCTAGCGTCACAAGGCCAGTATCTGATATTGATTTTTATAGTCATCATCCTTTCTTGGATTCTATCTTTTAATCCCTTTAAATGTTTGTTCAGGATGCTGAAGCAGTTCCTTCTTCTAACACTGACTGGACAGATGTCATACTCACTTTTTCGATGCATAGCTGCAATTACGAGGGATCATGTAGTTGCAAATACAGGTGGATGCATTGCAGTACTGTGGTTATTAATATTAGGTGGATTCTTTATATCACGGGGTATGGATCATAGTCTGTAATCTGTTCATGTTCCTGATATTTTCTTACATGTGGTTCAACCATGTCAGGTGCCTGACTTGATTTTTACAACATTCTTGCATAACAAACACTCTCCTTGAACTCATCAGAAAATATGCAGAAATGGTTGCTTTGGGGTTACTGGACATCTCCCCTAATGTATGCACAAACTGGACTCTCAACAAATGAATTTCTAGGCGAAGCTTGGAACAAGGTTAGTCTTTGGTTCTGATAAAGAAATGGATGAGTTTTACATTTATAAAGGAAATATTCAAGGGCTTGAACTGTGGGTACCAATGGCAGGTTGTTAACGAATCAAAGGAAACTCTTGGGGTAGCAGTACTGAAAATGCACGGGGTGTACACCAGCTCATATTGGTACTGGGTTGGTGTTATAGCATTGGCTGGATTCTTATTCATATTTAATGGGGCCTCTGCTCTGGCACTTGCCTATCTTGATCGTGAGCATTCTCATGACTCATCCTTTTGTCAAATTGTTATCAATTTACATATCTCTTTGCTAGTTCAACTTAATTTTCCTTTTTATCAATAACATGAAAATTAACGCAGAATATGGAAAATCTCAAGCAACCTTTCTTCCACAAGAAACTCCACAAGAAAAACAGACGGACAGAGCAACAGAAATTGAGTATGACGAATTACCACAGAATGAAATAAGCTCAAGCAAGACCGGTGTTTACGTAGGCATAAGTAAGTTTAATGACCAGTAGTGTCTAAAGCTAGAATTTCTGCAGTTTCTTTGAAATTCAATCACTAATTTCTTGCATGAATTGACAGAACCAACTCCCACTGGAAGAAATGGTAGGAAAGGAATGATTCTGCCGTTCACACCACTTTCATTGACCTTTGAGAATATCACATATTCAGTTGAAATGCCAAAGGTAGTTTTCTTTTTCAACATTCATGCTACATGCCCTAAATCTGATAATATACCCAGCAAAATAGGAAGGTTGAAATGACTGTTTTAAGATTTATAGGCAATGAAATCGCAAGGTGTTTTAGAAGAACGATTGGCACTCCTAAAGGGAGTAAGTGGGGCATTCAGGCCAGGTGTCCTTACGGCCTTAATGGGTGTCAGTGGGGCTGGAAAGACAACACTTTTAGATGTATTAGCTGGGAGGAAAAACAGTGGATACATTGAGGGGAACATTATAGTTTCAGGATACCCAAAGAAGCAGGACACTTTTGCTAGAGTTACTGGATACTGTGAACAGAATGACATTCACTCTCCCCTGGCTACTGTGTACGAGTCCCTTTTATACTCGGCGTGGCTTCGGTTACCAGCTGAGATTGAACCAAAGACAAGAGAGGTTAGTGAGATTAATGTCTAAATCTATGTATTCGTGGCTAGCAAACCTATCTTCTTTTTTTATTTTTTTTATTTAGTTATAACACATAAAAATTGCAGCTTTTCGTTGAGGAAGTCATGGAACTCATTGAGCTGACAACTTTAAGAGATGCGCTGGTTGGAGTTCCAAATGTGAATGGCTTATCCATTGAACAACGGAAGAGGTTAACCATTGCAGTCGAGCTTGTGGCGAATCCCTCGATAATATTTATGGATGAGCCAACATCCGGTCTAGATGCCAGAGCAGCTGCCATTGTAATGAGGACAGTGAGAAATACTGTGGACACAGGAAGGACTGTAGTGTGTACCATTCACCAGCCAAGTATTGACATATTTGAATCATTTGATGAGGTAAGTGATGGCTAAATGGCTAATGCACTACAAGAATTCTACATTTTCCAGTCCATTAGACATGAAATCTAAGTTTCCGTTACTTATTCTTACAATCACAGCTTGTTCTGCTAACACGAGGAGGTGAGGAAATCTACGTGGGTCCTGTGGGGCCGCATTCACAGTATTTGATCGACTATTTTGAGGTAGGCCTATCCTAAATGGAAATGCTTTCTGTAGACTATTCACTCATTGGATGAGTTCTACTATTTCTTCATCGTTCTACAGCGAATTAGACAAGTGGGTACGATTAGGAATGGTTATAACCCAGCCACCTGGATATTGGAAATGACAACAAGGGTAAAAGAAGACATTTTAGGGGTTAAATTCGCAGAAATATACAAGAATTCAGATCTTTATAGGTAAGTAAAACAAGAGACACGTCTCTGTTATTTTAAATAATAATAAATTCTTTGGTTGTTGAAGATTGTTCATATGTAACAATGCAGGAGAAATAAAGCTTTGATTAGGGAATTGAGTATACCTCCTCCTGGCTCACAGGATCTTCACTTCTCCTCCAAGTACTCACAGTCATACCGTACCCAGTTTAAGGCCTGCCTCTGGAAACAGCACAAGTCGTACTGGAGAAATACATCATACAATGGAGTCCGACTTGTATTTGGCACTTCAATGGCCACTATGTTTGGATTATTATTCTGGCGTCTAGGCAGCCTTAGGTAAATCATAAATGTTTCAAGTAGAATATGAAATTCAAAAGTTTAGCTCACCAAAATTTAGAGCAAGATTCTTGATGTTACAGGGGCACACAACAGGGTATTTTTAGTGGATTGGGTTCCATGTACATGGCCATTATGTTTATGGGAACGCAGAGTGCTGGTTCTGTGTGGCCAGTCATACTCGGTGAACGTATAGTTTTTTATAGAGAAAGGGCTTCCGGGATGTACTCTGCTTTGCCATATGCAATTGCACAGGTTGTAATACTTCCGTATTTCAGTTACTTGTTTTTCTTCTTCAATCTCTGATGTTTCTGGGTTCTCTCTAAGGTCCACAATAAATATTTTTTCTTAAAATTTCATATAGAAAACCCAACTTCTTAAATATTGTCTTTGGTTACTATTTCTTTATCCTTCTACAGCGAATTATTCTAAGTTGGGTTTTCTAAATCAAACAATCTTACCTGGAATTCTGACTAATTTCACTTCATGCATGAGCTATTCTTGACCTAGTGGCTTCTAAGTACTTAGCGGCAAGGTCTTCAATAACATTCTTTACTTTCAGGTTGCAATTGAGATTCCTTACACTGCAGCCCAGGTCATCATCTATGGAGTCATAGTCTATGCAATGATAGGATTTGAATGGACAGCCACCAAGTTTTTTCTCAACTTGTTTTTTATGCTAATCACAATCCTCTACTTCATTTACTATGGAATGATGTTATTAGCATTAAGTCCCAACCAAGAAACTGCTGCCATATTAAATAGTGTCTTCTATGCAGTTTGGAATCTCTTTGTAGGCTTCGTAATTCCGAGAGAGGTGACCAATTTTCATCAGCATACATTCATATTCCCCCTACCTCTTTCCAGTATTCCCCTTAAGAATTAAAAAAACTGACGGAAATGATTTATGAATGGCTGCAGAGAATTCCAGTATGGTTGAGATGGTACTCCTGGGTGTGCCCAGTTTCATGGAGTTTCCATGGAATGGCTGCAGCACAGTATGCAGACGTGCAGACCAAGCTAGATTCCGGGGAGACAGTAGCTGAGTTTTTGAGGGACTATTTTGGGTTCAGACATGACTTCTTGTGGGTGGTTGCTCTGGTGTTAATTGGGTTTACCCTTTTCTTTGTATCAGCCTATACTTGCTCCATGAAATTCCTGAATTTTCAGCGAAGATGAGAAATCTTTGCTTTCTACTCTGTTCTCTGGGATTACAATCCAAATTTGGAAATACCAAGGCTCCATTAAGTGTCCTTGTACGGGCATTTATAGTATAATTGCAGCTAAAATGTTAGCATATAAGCAACTAGCTCCACAGCAATTGAAGCCAAAAGAGAACGATGATCAGGTCTCTTCTTTCAGGTGTTGGGCTCCATTCTTAAAAATGATATCAAATTTTGTCGTTTGTAACTGTATGATGACATGTCCTTCAAGAATCTGATGAAATTTGTGAATTTTATTATTATCTCCGAGGTTGTATGTCAAAAATTGATTGAAGTTTATGGAATTCCCTGTTAATTTTTCTGCAATTCTGTTCCTATTCTTAATCATACAACATATACAAGCAGTGTGGCAAATGGGTATGCCAATTACAGAGTTTATTATCCAACAAACATTTTGTCAGTTTTTAAAGATTTTAATTTAAAATTTCATATAGAATAAAATCTGCCACCAGGAATTCGGATAAGGAAAGAAATTAAATAAGCGAGGGAGAGATGAAAATTTAACAATGAACGAGTAAAATATTGTAGTACTTATATCAAATTTATATATAAAAAGAGTTTATATTTAATTTATTTGTCAACTAATTATATTCTGATACGTGATATAAGTAATTTTTAAAAATATTATTTTTATTACGTGTCAATATAAAAAATTAATTTATTAATAATAAATTAAATTATTTTTAATATTAAAATATGTTAAACCTATCTTTATATCTAAATTTTGACCACAGAAGTTTAAAAACCATCATCCACTCTATTGAGTTTTCAAATTTTTATATCCAAATTCATTTACTCAATTTTCAATTCATTTATATAAAATCTTAAATATAAAAAAAAAATTAAGATGTCTAAAAACATTAATACAATTCGAATGAAAAATTAATACAATTCAAAATTGTTAAACATTATTATCAATAACGTTATCTCTAAATACTAATTTAAAACATCATAAACTCAAACATTTCTTAAACAAAAAACATAACAATTTACAAAAATTACAACTTGAAAATATTTATTTAAAAGCTTGTCAAATTCAAAATTGAATATATATATAGTCACTTTGCAAAAATGTGATAAAAAGATATAATATAGATTAATTATTTATTGTAATATCACAAGAATATAATTAGTTATGAATAATGATCTCAAAATTCAATTCACAAGTTTTAAAGCGTTCTTTACATCTCCAAATCCAATACAAAAGTATCTAAACATTATAATTTAAATAAATTAGATAGAATAAATTAATTTTTATTACTTGGTTAGGGTTCACATTTCAAGGTAACTCAGTTTTACATTTACAAAATTTATCTATCCAAACTTATACCAGAATTCTTGACGATAGTGGAGCACATAACCGGAAATTTTCAATGGATTAGGTTCCATGTAGGTGTTCATTATCTTCACGGGGACGCAGGCTTGTAGTTCTGTGCGGCCAGTCATAATCAGAATTCTCGTCCAGCCTCGTGGAGTCTCTATGGAATGGCAATTGTACAATATGCAGACGTGCAGACCAAGCTAGATTCTTGGGGGGGGGGGGGGGAGACAGTGGCTGAGTTTACGAGGGACTATTTTGGGTTCAGACGTGACTTCCTGTGATTAATCCAAGAGATTGGCAGTGGTAAAAATGGATTTTTTATAATATCAAAATTTGAATCCATAAAAAAAATATTTGTGAAAAAATCATATTAGCTTAATTGAATACCAATTATATTATTAGTGGTATAATTTTATAAAGTAATTTTCAATAAAATGTAAGAAATGGACTGTTTATGCTATGCAGAATGTTCAATTCCGTTGTTAGTTGAAAATAGATAAACTAAATCATGGAAAAATAATTATAAAATAAAATATTCATGTTAAAAAAAAAAACAAAAGCGCAGCTAAATTCCATCACCGTTTGCGATATTATCCGATATCCATGCAGAAAGAAACTGTGACCGTTTAACTTTCGATTGACGGAAATACCCTTCCCGCCACGCCTAGTTGCGGCAGTGGGAAAACGATCGGTGTCTGGGGCGTCTTCGTTGCGCTTGACTACGCCTCCATGCATGGCTTGTCTTCCTTTCACGCTGATTACGAACCCACGATTATCACGTCTGAAACCCCACGGTACCTTGAACTCTCACAATGTCATAACAAAACAGCTTATAAACCTCAGAGATAACGATGGCAAAAATCATCAGAACTTGCACAAGTCTTACTTCGATTATATGTCTTCACTGTGCAAAGATGGGCGAATTCAGCAAGCTCTGGACTTACTCGCTGAAATGGAATCCAGAGATCTTCATGTTGGACCGGATATTTATGGTGAACTTCTTCAGGGATGTGTGTACGAGCGAGCTCTTTTTGTGGGTCTGCAAATTCATGCTCAAATCATAAAGAAAGGCGATCTCTTTGCGAGAAACGAGTACATTGAGACCAAGTTGGTGATTTTTTATGCAAAATGCTACGTCTCGGAGGTGGCGAATCGTCTATTTCGTAGACTACAAAAACAGAACGTCTTCTCTTGGGCTGCCATTATTGGCTTGCAATCTCGCATGGGTTTTTATGAGGAAGCGTTGTTGAATTATTGTAAAATGCAAGCGAATGGTTTTTTGCCGGATAATTTTGTCGTGCCAAATGCGTTAAAGGCTTGTGGTGCTCTGCGGTGGGTTGGGTTTGGCAAGGGAATTCATGGGTACTTCGTAAAGATGATGGGTTTCGATGGCTGTGTGTTTGTTGCGAGTAGTCTCGTGGATATGTATGGGAAATGTGGGGTTTTGGAGGATGCAAGAAGGGTGTTTGATAGTATGCTTGAGAAGAACGTTGTTGCTTGGAATTCAATGCTTGTGGGTTATGCCCAAAATGGACTGAACGAGGAGGCAATTAAGCTCTTTCACATCATGCGAATGGAAGGTGTCGAACCAACTCTAGTCACTTTGTCAGGGTTACTTTCAGCATCTGCTAATTTGGAGTCACTCGAAGAGGGAAGACAAGGGCACGCTGTGGCAATTAAAGGGGGATTACAGTTAGATAACATTTTGGGTAGCTCCATTATAAACTTCTATTCCAAGGTCGGATTGATTGAGGAGGCTGAAATAGTTTTTAGCATGATGGTCATGAAAGACGTGGTGACATGGAATCTGCTTATATCTAGTTATGTGCAATGTGGGCAGGTTGAGAAGGCACTTGACATGTGCCATCTGATGAGAGAAGAAAACTTGAAGTTTGACTGTGTGACCCTCTCGTCTCTATTGACTGCTGCTGCAGACACAAGAGATGTAGAGCTCGGTATGAAGGGGCATAGCTATTGCATCAAAAACAACTTCGACTCTGATGTAGTTGTCTCAAGTAGCATCATAGATATGTATGCAAAATGTGGCAAAATCGATTATGCAAGAAGAGTTTTCAGCTCCACCACAAAAAGAGATATTGTATTGTGGAATACAATGTTGGCTGCTTATGCAGAGCTGGGTCTGAGTGGCGAGGCCTTAAAATTGTTCTATCAAATGCAGCTGGAGACCATCCCAGCAAATGTAATTTCGTGGAATTCTGTGATCTTGGGTTTCTTTAGAAACGGTCAGGTCATTGAAGCTCAAAATATGTTTTCAGAAATGAACTTCCTGGGTGTTCAGCCTAACTTGATCACCTGGACTATTATGATATCTGGTCTGGCTCAGAATGGTTGTGGTTCTGAAGCTATTCTAGTTTTCCGGCAGATGCAGGAAGCAGGAATTAGACCAAACAGCATAAGCATAACTTCTGCACTCTCATCATGCACAAATATGGCATTTTTAAAATATGGAAGAGCAATTCATGGGTATGTTATGAGGCGCTATATTTCTTTTTCTCTTCACATCACAACCTCTATAATGGACATGTATGCTAAATGTGGAACTATAAATAATTCAAAAAGTGTTTTCAACATGTGTTCAAGAAAGGAATTGCCTGTCTACAATGCAATGATCTCTGCTTATGCATCACATGGTCAAGCTATTGAAGCCCTTGCAATTTTTAGACAATTGAAGAAAGAAGCTATAGTACCAGATCACATAACTTTTACTAGTGTCTTGTCAGCATGCAGCCATGGGGGACTGGTGAAGGAAGGTCTAGAGCTTTTCAAATATATGGTTTCTGAACTCCATATGAAGCCAAGTTCAGAACATTATGGTTGTTTAATTAAACTTCTTTCCCACTTTGGCCAATTGGATGAAGCTTTTAGGATTATTCTTACTATGCCAAGCCATCCAGATGCACATATATTAGGATCTCTGCTTGTGGCTTGTGGACAAAACCATGAGATTGAACTTGCAGGTTATGTTGCGAAATGGTTATTGAAATTGGACCCAGGTAATTCAGGTAATTACGTGGCTCTTTCAAATGTTTATGCAACTGCAGGAAGATGGGACAAAGTATCAAATATAAGGGGTTTAATGAAAGAAAAGGGCCTAAGAAAGATTCCTGGATGTAGCTGGATTGAAGTTGGACAAGAACTTAATGTATTTGTTGCTGGTGATAGATTACACCCCCAAACAGAGGAAATTTATATGATATTGGAATTATTGGGAATGGAAATGCATTCTTCAAAATATTTTCATCATAGTGCCGAGGCTTAATCCTCCACTTACAAAGTTCTTCTTGACTTTGGTGGAGTTTTATGAGCTGCCAAAAACAGGGTGTAACAAGAAAATAAGAAACTGGCGACTGGCAAGAAAGAAACTTGAATGCTACATTTACTGCCAGAAGATGGTAAAAATTACCGGAGTAATAAGGAGGAGGAAGTACATGAATAGCTTCTCTGGTTGTATCTGCAAACTCTCCTTGTGGTTGACATCACTTTCCCTCCAGTCCAGGCATAAATCCATATCAGTCAAGAGAAGGTTCCATCTCCAAATTTTTGTCAAGCATAACTTGCTACACTTTGGTATATGTCAGATCAAAATGGCTAACAGTCATTAGATTTCCCTGAATAGGTGAGCTAGCTGTACTGGAAGAAGGATATGTTCCTGAAGAAAAAGATTATATCTTACTGGAAAGCATTGGTTTCCATACTGACTACACAAATTGGTAGTAACGTAACCTTGCTTGTACTTCAAATACTGATCTAACTACGCCATATCTATGCTATATTTCTAACAAACTCACAGTTCAGGAGCTCTCTAGCTCATTTTTGGGTCGATAGTCATTGCCACAGAAAAGACATTTTATTAAGCAAACTATAATGTTGTAGATATGAGAAAGCATCCAAGGTTGCAGTTTTCCAAAATTGACAAGCCAAGATTTTGAATCCTTTTCTAAGATATACTTTCCATTCCCTTCACCAGTGCAGCACTTAAACTCTCGATGCCTCTTCCCAGTCTCTAAAATTGTGTTGTTGAAGTTACCTAATAATGTGTGAAGGAATTTACTTTCTTTCGTGTTTGTTTCACGGACCACCAACCAATTAGCATTTGTGTGAAGCCTGCAAATTCGTGCTGCACATTATTGTAAAAGGATATGTCATTATGTGGCAACTACACTTTTACTCAGATCATTAGTGACAAGACTAGAGCCTTTTCTCCGGAGTTGATACCAAGTCATAGAAAGAACAAGTTTTCTGCGAGTGATTCTCTAAATGACTTGTGACTTTATATAAAAGCTCTTTAAAATTTAAATTGCCTAAGTAGATGCGAACACTGTATGAGCATGACAGATGAGCATATTCATGTTTGAAAGTTGAAACTTCAATATGAAGGAAGAGAGTTGGGTGAGCTACTGGGTCATGCACCGCTAAATTTTCCCTATCCAAGCTTGAAATCTCCCATGATGGTGGAACAGCATGTTGAAAAGGGTTTGTTCAGTGTACCAGCAGGTCCACCGCTAAGGTTGTTTCGTGTTAAAGAGCAGAGTCTGGCTGCTGGCAGTCCTCGTTCAAAAGATATTGCTACTTGAAAAAGATGTACTACTTGCTGAGTATATTTTAAAGCGAATCATTGTTGATTAAAAAAATCAACAATCTTTTTTTATATATAGCACAAACCACCTAATCAATGCTTATACACGTCAATTTAAGTTCCTTTTTATGTATTGGATAATCAAACCTCATTCAGCTTTGGTTGTTGTGATGTTGTGTTACTATTAATGTTGATGTTGATGTTGTTTTTGTAATAATGCTTGTAATGACTTGAGTAGATATCTTGTAAAGCGTCTCTACCTTGTAATCAATCCAACTACCACTCAACAGATTTCTGGGATTCAAACTCAATCTGTAGATAATTTTTGGTTTGAATTTTGTCCTTGTATTTTCTACTACTAGTAGGCCTTCTATATTTCTAAAATGGCTTTTCCCCCATTGGCAAACCTAAAACCATTACAGTATATGTCCAAATATGAACTTGGACGGCAAGAAAGCTTCTCTTTTGGTGGTTGGTGATGGACTGTCAGATGTCTTCTCACCCTTTTTGTCTTACACAAGGTAGAAGAGCATTAAATGGCCATGAATGGGTATTCCGGTGTTGCGTCAGGATCAATCTTCTCTCGCCAAAGTTAGATTTCATTTTCTTAGTAACCCAAAATAATTTTGGAGTACCATATAAAATTGATTGCTAAAATTCAATGCTAACGGCAATATATAAGAACCCTTTTTTTTTAATAAAAAAACAATCAAGAGATGGATAGAATGTTTGAATTTCTATAATGGTTGGATCTGCTAAACCATAATTTTTTTTGTAGAAATTGAGTATCAATTTTGATGATGAGATTTTTATCTCTAATAAACGATTTTCGACACAAGCAAAATAAGAAAGTTCAATATTAACTTGACCGTTTGACCGTATTGCAGGATACAGTTCATTTTGACCATATTGAATCCCATAATCTCTTATTGACATATTAACCCCCAACTTTCGTATGCTTAGTTTTGTCACGTTCAGAAAAAGTGGGTAGTCTTAACAATGGCAACCAAATTTGAAGAAAAAATAAAACTTATGTTGTTCTTCACACTTCATTACCCCCACAAAGTGTAAAAAAGAACAATTTGATTACGAAACCTACTTAATGTGTAATCAAAGGAGAAATTAGGCGAACAGAATTTACAACATCTGATGAAGATCTTACTCCTACTAATGGAATTGCTATAAGGTTAAGGTAGTTGAACCGTAAGTGGGAAGTAGAGGAGTAATGACCAATGAGTATGCCTGTGAGCATCAAAGGCAAAGCTTCCATACCCACCATTATGGCTTTTGCTTAAGTCAAGAGGCACAGCTCTTCCTCCTCGTATGGACCACAAATTATATAATATATGAAAAGCGCTTCCAAAACTCTGCTTTGCAATCATTTTTTGAAACGCCCCTTTTCTAAGATGTCACGCCACTCCATGATAATTATGTGTCATTCCTTTCTCTACCTTCCATATATATATATATAATCTCTACTGATGATCGAACCAAGTTAAGAGGCAGCTTTGGTCTGTTGGCTTCTTTTGTTTCGCTTTGGAGAGACAATAAAGAACGAAGTGGTTATCAAAAAGGAAAGAAAATGGGGGAGACAAATAAAAGGGTAAAAACAAAGCAACTCGGATTCTATGTTTTGTTTTACCAAAAATTATTATTGAAATTTATCTATATATATTTAATTATTTATATATTAAAAACAACAAATTTTTTCGTCGCGTATATATCTTCACGTATAAAATATATTTAATAACAACTGTTTATACTTCAAAAGCAGCAATGATTTAATTTTCGAAAAAGTCACAGGGAGAGGTTTTTTTCATTGGGTTTGCGTTTTGGAAGAGTCTTCTCATTTTTTTACACTACTTTTTTGTTACAAAAAAAAAATGTAATGAAAATTTAAACAAAAATGAAGTTAAGAATAGTTGGAAAGAAGTAAAGTGGTAGTTACGGGGTAGGAGCCTGTGAACCGCACGCACAGAATTCTTGAAGCATCTCTATCTAAAGTCCAACCCAAAAATCTAATTGATTGATGGATATAATAGTGGATCAATGGACGGCTGTGATTATAAGTTGTAACGCACGTAGGACTTGAATGGCCCCCACACAACCTCATTGGACTTAGGCCATAATTACGAGGAGGAGAAACTTAATCATCTGGATTAGGACAAATATTAAAACCACAAAACAATCCGGGTCAAAAGTTTCGGGTTTTTATCTTTTTGTAATTTAGATTCCAATCCCATCCACGTGCATGATAGGATCACGTTTCTGCCGTGTAAAATATTTTTAGTTTCAATTTTTACCTATTATTCATCAACAAATATGTATTTAATTAATAACAAAAAGAATAAATTATATTCTTGTTTTTAAAATTATAAAAAATACATTTATATCTCTTTTAATTTTAAAATAAAATAATTTTTTTAAATTTATAAAGTTCACATTCTCTTAACTAATTTTATTTATTTTAAATTTTTATAAATATTGATTTAATATATTAATGATTTGTAATATATTGAATTAAATTATTTATTAATTTTTGTTTAAATTATATAAATTAAAATAAAAAAACGTAAATGTAATTTTTTTAAATATGAACGTACTCAAACTAAAAGTAATAGTTGTTGAAATTGAAAATGTTAACAATTTAAAATTAATTTTTATTATAAGTCAATTATTGTTACTCACAAAGTCACAAAACATTAAAGATTTGGCATGGGACAACAGTAGAGTAAAGTTTTTATTTTGAAGTGTTTACGGGAAAACAAATTTTTGGACAGCCTCCTCACGTGACTCTCAATACGCAAAATTAGAATTTAAAAGCCGTAACAACGAAAAAAATTATACAATTTACCGAGTTATTTATTTAATAATAGAGTCCCGAGTCCCGGTGTATATAGGCTTTTATTCAATAATAATAAATAAGTACTAATAACCTAATCCACTAAAATAGAAAAAAATAATATAATGGATAAAATTATGAAAATGTCCTCTCTTTTTTTTTTTTAAGTATAATAGAAGAGTCTGTATAATTAAAGAACACTGAGTCTGATAAAAGAATTGCCCTTCAAATCTTCAAACGAGAGATTACCAAACTCCACAGAGAAACTATAAAAAATGCCTCTGTCGAATCAGTCTTCAAATCCAGTAAATGTGCCTCATCCTGCTTGACAGAAGGCGATGGGAGAAGGGTTTGAGGACAATGAAGGTGGGTGACACGCATGGAATGGGCGCGTGAGATGAATATTTGCAGACAAGGACGAAACATGAAACGGGATCAGGTCGGTAAGGAACGTCCCTTTAATAGTGCCTCCAACTCAGAACTCTTTTCTTTATTTTGTTCTCTTCGATTAAAGAATGTTCTTTGAAACAATCTTGTTTTGTAGGTACAGAAGATAAATTCAATTGAATTCAAATTCGTGAAAACAGATTTAGATTTTGTTATCCAAGAATATAAGACGTGATTAACAAACATAAGATGAAACATTTTAAGTAAACCGTTTGTGTCTGAGAAAGCAGAAAGGTAAGCCACTAGCCAGTCAGCCAGCCAGGCTGTTCTCCACCTCCTCTCGCACACCATTCTAAAATGATGCCATGCATCAACACATCCAACCCCACCACCTTCCCCATCATTGGCCAGCAATACCCACCCCCCGCAAACCCCACCGCTGATCCCGGCTCCCCCCCACATCATTTCAAATCTTCCCCTTCTCTGCCGGATGATTTTTTTTTTTTTTTGTTGAAAAAAAAAAAGACAATTCCAACTAAAAATTCATGAAATAGTGAAATCTTAATCAATTCGTGCAACTGCTCTTTCACTTCATTAACAATTCAAGCTTTCCCCTCCCCACCTATAAAAATCATTGAACTTTAAAAATTAAAAATTTTAAAAAAAATTACCCATGAATTGCATTGGACCCACCCAGGTGCCCAATTGAACTGCAAGCTATAATTTGCTACGTTCGCACCATTCCCCCATTTTAACACACAACCACCCCATTGTTTCCTCCTTTCTTTTCTTTTCCTTTTTTTTTAATAAAAAAAAAAGTGTTGGCTAAGGTGTGATCGATCTTGCCGGAGTCCTTGACTCGGGGGGTGGCGTATGACCGTCCGATCCCTTGGAAGGATCATCGGACGACTGTCGTAACCCATCATCGGTCTCGCCCCGGTTGATATCCTCCATCATACGCACCACCTCTTCCATGTTTGGTCTCTGATCCGGGACCACCGAAACACATGCCATCGCTATTTGCAACAGCTGAACCATCTCTTCCTCTATATTCTGGTACCTCATCAGCTCTGCGTCGAACACCTCCGCCGTCCATTCTTCCCGAACCACCGACTGCACCCACCTCGGGAGGTCAATTCCCTCCTCCCCAAGCGATGCCTGGTTCGGCGCCTTCCCCGTTAGCAGCTCCAGCAGCAATACGCCGAAGCTGTACACGTCCGATTTGAAGGTCGCCTTCCGGGTTTCTACAACCTCCGGGGCCCGATAGCCCGCAACCCGATTGGACGGGGTTGAGTTCCCGAATAACGGGTTGAGCCCGAAGTCCGAAACGCATGCGTCCTGGTCGGCCCCTCGGAGCAGGACGTTGGAAGATTTTACGTTGCCGTGGACCACTTTTCCCGACACGTGTAGGTGGACCAGCCCTCTCCCGGCTCCCACTGCTATTCTCATCCGGTTATCCCAGTCAAGTGGCGTCCTCCCCGAGCCTCTACTCCCTGTAATATAATTACAAATTCCAAAATCCAATCAGGTTACTCACTCAGTTGCCGATTTCCGTATAAATCTTAACCAATAATAATAATAATAAAAAAAACAATTCAACGGAAAATTAAAAAAAAAATTAAAATCGCCAATCATAAATTTTTGGAGTAGTTTCGTATTTTGGGCATAAGCCGAAGAAAAGCGCATTGGAAATAACATTCTACCCTTTTGGAGTAAAGATCTCCAAGGCATAAAAAAACACGCCAAATGTCCTACTATGGACGTAGGCATTATTTCCTTGACCATGTTTTCTCTATTAAAAATATGGAGATGAGAAATAAATCAAATAATGTCGGCTGGTACACCGTGAATCACGAGTCCAATGTTGCTTGCACGAAGGAAGGCACATAACGGAGAATGTTTGCTGGAGAAGCATGAATTCAACACTACGCAGTGCTTTTGAATAATATAATAATATTCAATTCATTTCCGCCATTATAAACAACGCGATGCCACTATATATACTACCCACCTCCATTATCAACGCAATAATCCACACAAATTGTTAATTCACACATTCTTATGTTATATTAAAATATCCTAATTTCCATCACTATAACAGCTGGAGCTGGAAATTTTCTCAATGAACATAATAAATGCCGGAATACTCTCGATAATGTAAAATTATAATTATATTATTACCATTCTCAGGAATTAGGAAAAATAAAATATCAATCCAATTACCCAAAAAAATGAAGTAGAGATTGAATATCGTACCGTGAAGCAGAGCAGATAAGCTACCGGCGGGCATGTAATCGTAAACCAGCAATTTCTCGTCCTTTGAGTAGTAGAAGGCTCTGAGAGGAACTACATTCTCGTGCTTGATCTTCCCCAGAACCTCCATTTGTGCTTCAAATTCTTTCTTCGTCACAGTTACATCTTTCAACCTCTTTACCACCACCGTAGTCCCTTCCTCTAATACGGCCTTATAGGATGTCCCTACGCTTCCCTTTCCCAGAACTTCTGCAGATGCCCTCAGCAAATCTTCCAAATCGAAGCTGTATATTCCGCCTTCAAAGAACACCAGCTTGTTCCTCTCTGCCTCCGCAGACCCACCAGTGATATCGTCTTTCGAAGATGATGTTCCAGCCTCCGTCGGTGCAGCACGCGCCGCCGTAACGGGCTTCGGCGGCTTTGGGGACTGCCCCAGTCGGCGTTTGCAGAGGCAGAATAATAGGAGGAGGAGGAGTAACAAGGCAACCAGACCACCCCCAACTGCAATTCCGATAATGGCAGCTGTCGAAAGCTTCTTGGACTTTTTGTGGACTGGGGTTGAGGGTACAACAGAGGATGGTGACGGCGCCGGAGCCGGAAAGAATGGGTTACACGGTTTCAATGGTCCTCCGCAGAGACCTAGGTTCCCGGCAAATGAGGAGGCGGTGAAATTCGAGAGGGTTTCAGGGATCGAACCATTAAGGTGGTTATTGGAAACGTTGAAGCCGACCAATTTGGCTGTAATGCTTGGAAGATTACCAGAGAATCTATTGTTTTCCAAGAATAGACCACTCAAGTGGGTCAAATTGTTGATTGAGAAAGGGATTGTACCCGTAAAATTGTTGGAGGAGAGATCCAACCGTGTCAAACGAGTCAACCGAGTCACAGTGGTCGGGAATTCGCCGGAGAGATCGTTATCCTGGAGGTAGATGTTACGAAGAGACGTCAAATTGGATAAATCGGCGGGGATCTCGCCGACGAGACCATTAGAGCGGAGACTGAGGACTCGTAGCTGAGTGAGACGACCGATTGTGTCGGGCGGAATCCTACCCACAAGGCCAACACCGGGAAGACGAAGAGAATAAACAAAGGAACGAGCAGCATCGCATTTGACACCGACCCAGTTGCAGGCCGAGTCGGATGCGTTCCATTGGACCCGATTAGCGTGTCGAGTCTGAGAGATGAAAGCAAGGAGGGCTTGCTTGTCCTGAGTCGGCTCTGTATGGACTCGCCAACTCATTTGCAGAAGTGAAAAGAAGACGAGAATCATCACACTCCAAGCGTCAAAAATCAACGCCATTGGGTAACTAGCTCTACCTAGACAAGTAAAGAAGAGAACAAAAATGTGGCAGTATGGCTTCTAGAAGCCGATTTGCAAGGGTGGCTTGTGAGGATGGGTGAGGAGAAACCCAGAAGCGGTTTTCCGGCGAAATGCCATAGGAGGAGAAGAGAGATACGGTGGCAGGAACTAGGAAATGTGTGAGTGGGAAAAAGAGGGAGAGAAGGAGAGGTTTTTGTAAATTGTGAAAGAGAAGGAATCACACTATCACTAGGTCCCCAAAGTGCAAATCGTAAAGCTGAGAGATAATATAAGCCGTCTTGCTGGCAGTTGTCGAAACGTTTCTCTCTTTCCTTTTTTTTTTTTTTGTTGACTGGCTATCCTGGCAGTAAAAATGAAAATAACATAGCTCTTTCACCGCCTAACGCATCGCACGCGCTTTTCACTTGCGTGTAATTCATTTGTCAGTCGTGGACAAATTTTGTTAATGAGAATACGAGGTTTAAGGTAAATTGTAGTATTAAGGAAGGGCATAATTGATAATACCAGATGCATTGACGCTTTTATGGATGTATCGAAGAGCGTGCTGGGTTCAATCCCATGCGAGAGGCTATACGAAATAAATGTGGGCAGAAGTCTATCTCACGCATCTATTGGGTCAAAAAACACAGATAATTAAATAAAATTGATCCTTTTTCTTTTTCATGTACATTTATTTAAATTAAGGACTTTATTAATGGTTTAAATTTTGTATCAAACTTGAAAAAAATTTCCTCTAATGCAAGTCGCTAAACAATTTTTTTTTTTTAAATAAATAAATTATTCAAAACATATTCAATAGATAGCCAACGAGAATGGAAGGTGAATTATATTTGCTTTAAAATGAAAAATATTTGAATAATCATGAATGAAATGACGTAGGTTGCAGATAAACTTTTGTAAACACACGCATAAGGCATTATCAATTATTGGCTGTCTCGTATGCACTCACAACGAAATTATGGGTAAGACATATTTGTGTTTCTGAAATGACTCTCAACACTTTACGATCGACGACAGGTAAGTTCATATGAATTGATGACATGATAATTAAATTTGGTCATTTTCTATAAATTTTACTCTAATTATAATTATTCCATATTTTCTTTTAGAATGTATTTTTGAAAGGAAAAAAAAATGCCTCGTAACATTTCAAATTAGAGTAAAAACCAAGTAAAATTTACAGAGACAAATAAATATTATAAATTATAAAAGAGATGTGATCTTCTTTAATTAGGTTAAATTTGTATGTCATTTTAAATTATGTCGTTTTAAGATTGTGTCCCTTATGTGGGTACAATGCATTTAAAGAAAATAAATTTTGCCAAATGACACTTTTAAAAATTTAAACTTGAATAATTAAAATAAAAATAAGATTTCTTGGTAACTAAGGCAACTCTGGGAGTTATAATATTATATAATTTAATTAGATAAAATTCATATAATGGCAGCTGCATTTTATAATCTCAATTAAAATCTTGAATAATTAAATTAAATTTAACCACCCACAATTGTGACTCCGAACAATATTATGAAGAACATTAATATATTATAAATTAATAATAATAAAGAAGTAACTAACAAGTCAGGCAAAAGGATATAAAAACTCTTCAGACATTAAATTTTGACACGTGCACAATCCAGGACCTATATGAATACGTAGTGGATAAGCTTTTGTAAATTTGAATATAGAAAACTCATGTGAAAAAGTCTTTCCCTCCTCTTTTTTTTTTTTTTTTTTTTTTTGCATATATAAATAATATTTTTAATTTATTTTGTTTGGGTATATGCTATCGTACAACTGTTATGTTGAAAAAGTCAATACTCTTCAACTTGATTGCCACCAAAAACGTCATGCAAAATTAGATGAGGATGGCAAGAATAATTTGATGCATTAGGTGCTCAATTTTTATTTGTTATTGTTGTTTTCAATTTTAATTAAAGGTGGGATAATTAGAAGCCATATCCCACTTTCATTCTTGAGAAAAGCAATAAAAACTAAATGGGAATTGAATAATGGTAGGAGTAGTAGAATAATTTGATCCCCGACCCGAGACAGGCAATTGGCAGGCAATTCCAGCAAGAAATGCCGGCGGAAAATGGAATAAAAAAGGACCCAGTCCTAACTATTAGCAACCCGCACCCTTCTCCCTCTTATTATGTTTCCGCCCAATGGACCTTTGGCACCAATTATATACTATTTTCCTCGTCTCGTCTCGTCTCCATTATTATTATTAACTCCTTTCTACATGTCCAAAAAAAAAAAAACTCCTTTGTTCCCTTCTCTATTTTGTCTTTGTTACAACCAATAATCTTTAAATCAACTTTTTTTTTTAATTTTTTTTATCTCCATTCATTATCTTTTATTTTATTTTATTCGGTTTAAATTGATTTATTGATATAAGAAAAAAAAGTAAAATTTCAAACCCACAAATATTAGACTCATTGATGTTTATAATCAGAGAAATACCACTTAAATTAAGGCTCTTGGACAATATTGATGACTTATAACCATTATTTACATTCTTAGTATTTTTTTTCAACTAAACTAATTCTTTAAGCCTTTCATTGGTTTTTTTTTTCATTTGCTAATTTATAACATGACAAACGACATCCTTTAAAAATCTTATAGGGCCTTGCCCTTAGTGGGGAAAAGAAAAACACTCCCTTATCCTAGGAAATGGTCCCCTATTCCCTAATAATTCATAAATTACAAGAACAAAGCAATTTATGAAAAAGGTCAAAACGGTATATTTATATATAGCAGTTTTTGTCCATTATGAACCACGGTAACACAAATTGAGATAGCGCGCGTCTTTTTCCATTCTTGAATGACGATGACATGTTAAATATACCTGCTAGTTTCCGACGTGGGATTTGGAGGAAATTAGCGGTCCCTGTAAGAAAAGGACTGCGCATGAAAAAAGGGATATGGGGTCGAAGAAGAAGAACGAAAGAGAGAGAGAGAATTGGGGTTTAGTCTTCACTCTTCAAGTAGGACAATAGTGTGTTGTTTATTTCTTTGGTTACCAGGAGCAGCTGGGCCTGGTTTTGTTGCTTTCAAGAGAAGAAAAGGAATGTCACAGTCCGCATTCTTTATAGAATATGCATAAGCTGGACCATTTTAGCTTTTCTGCCCACTTTTATTTTATTTTCTCTAAAATTCATGTGAGCAACGAGGAGTTACCCCACTCCATTTGGAACCTGGATAGTACAACTATCTTTCCAATTTCAGAGACAGCCTTTGCGGTACTTACAAGCTTAACAAATTTCATAATTTAATATTACTAAATATATATATATATATATATATATATATATATATATATATATATATATATATATATATATATATATATATGTATGTATGCGAGTATTTTGGAAAAAATATGTAATATATCATTTATTGGGATTTAAAGGGAAGCAGAAGATAGTCGCTGTCAAAACACAAGGATACGTATCTAATTAAGGCAGTGTTTGAAATAAGAAAGACACATGGAATAAGCGGAAACCTGAACCAAATTAGCGGTGATCATTAAGTTTGGAAAGAGGGCAGGTAAGTACAGAAAGGAATCTGTCCCACATTGCATATTTGGTTCTAATTTTTTACCTGCTGCCAGTTCAATTGTGCCACGAGCTTCTCTGTACCATGTTCTGGTCTTAATTGGATGAATTGTTATTATGAAATCCTTTCATGTAAATTCAATTTATATGAATTCACCGACAAGTGTTTGTTAGATATTATTTAAAATGGCTTTTATAAAAATTGTAATTTTCTATTATCCATATCCAAAGTAGCACCTTGAGTTAATAAGTGATTGATGAATATGTCAATCTTTAAAATTGAGGTAAATTTCATGTTTTCAATTTGACCTCTATCCCTACTGCTTTCTCTTTTCCCACTCTTCCTCCCCAACAAGTTCAGCACAAAAAACTACTCTGTCAATGTGGGGGTCCATGAACTTTTGAAGCACATGTGAAGGGAAATATGAGGATTCCCCCAAATCAAGCCCTTGCAATCATGGGAACCCTCCTTTGCCAACTACAAAGATTGTCAAGCACTCCAATTCCAACTAGGCTTCAATGATTGCCTTACTATTGGTTAAAAGACCCAAAAAAAAAAACTTGGTTGGGCCTGAGTTAAACTAAGCTCAGCTAGAAATAATGGGATCTTGGAACCCAACTTGCAAAAATCTCATGCTCTTAAGAGATGACCTCAGATAAACCATCAATTCTGTTCCTAAATTCCCTGCAAGTCTACAAGTATTTTCACAGGCTAATAAGGCAACGAGTCCTATATGTCGTTGCTAAAAGTGGGGGTTAATTGGATAAAAGAGCACATACCCAAATGATAAAATGTTACAAGTTAAATGTGCCAGAATCTCTATATTGTACTTTAGGTGTTTAGTGTTTAGTCCAGTATCTTCCTGCATTTGTCAATGTCATTTTTGAGTCAGCTTGGACGCTACCACTCAACGAAAGAGGTCCACCACCAACTCATTATGGTTGGCCTTATAGTTGAGTCCATATATATGTGCTTAAGGGTATTGTCACAGATTTAATTTTGACGTGAATGACCTACTTTTGAATTGTTTGAGTTGAAGGACGCATAAAAAAGGTTTTATCACCACTAACCATAATTTCATTTCTTTGTTCTTCCATGTGACACTACAGAAAAGCCAGGACATAGACAAGCTACCTATCAAAAGACTTCATATTTGTGAGAATAAATTGCTGTTTTACTTGCAGACAAGTCTATTCTTACAAAAACGGACACATTTAGCAATTGGATCACTCCAAAGATTCGTCCCAAGTGCTACTGCCAATAGCCTTCAGGCAAATAAAAGAAGCCTAACATAGCTGCAGTTTGAAATTGGCCCCTTCTAACAGTGGGGATCATAAGAGATTGAAGACGATACAGTGTAAGTTGTTAGGTTTAAAGTAAGAAGAATCAAGAAGATTTCAAATAGAAGGCTTCAACTTTTCTCTGTGTCGTCCTGAGAGGTGACATCAATGACCTGTCTTGACAGCTTGCAATTCGTCATATACAGTCTCCTCTAAAATGGAACCCAAACTTGACTATGCGACGAAGAATTTCCATAAACTGGTTGAGGTTAGGTTCTTTTTCAGTCTTATAAGCTAAATATACTTCATCATTTGAAACTATCAAGTAGGAAAGAATGAAAATTGAAAAGAATAACACTGAAGATAAAAATGTATTTGGACAGAAGCAACATTAAAGATATTCCATCATTACTCCAATAAATTAACCAACCCTTAGTTATAAATCATCATATTTAACATTCATATTTATAAGCTCATAGTTAGAGAATTGGGATAAGGGTTGCAAAAGCTATAATTCTTCCAACTTATCAAAATATTAATAGAATAAAAGAGAGTTTAAAAAGTCCACAATCCCATTAATTGAAGGTTTTTACTCGTAAGAGACAAAAGGTTCTTATGCTCTGGGAAAATATCAGATGGAGATAATTAAATTTATCCCGAACGTCATACTTCATAATTTTTTTTTTCTTGGATGTGGGATTAACGCATTCAGTTAGAGGCAATTCATTTTTTAAAAATCTTGTAGTGAGATTTATACTCAAACATTAATGTATTCGCAATGAACTACTTATTATTAACATTCTTGTTTATAGTAATTTATCAAAAAATTTTAAGTGTACTACTAAAATCGTGCATGTTAGTGCCAACAACACATTCTAGTGTATTATTGAAGCAAGTCAACTAATATTTTTTATTTGTGAGAGGAAAGAGCTTAAGGAACTTCTGGAGATGGCAACTCCGTTGACTATCTTGAGTGGTTTCTGTTGATGCGTAGAAAATTCTTTACCCTCAGGTTTCTGTTGAGAAACTTGGGTTTTCTCTGTTGGACCCGGGATGGCAACTCCGTTGACTATCTTGAGTGGCTGTATCTTTTTCTTAAATTTTTTTTTTCGGTCTGTCTTTCAGATGTGAAAGGTGGGTTTTCTCTGCCTGAGAATGGAAGAATCTGTGCAATCCGAAGCAAGTTGCAGAGTCCAAATGTTGCTGTTGCAGCGCTTTCACGAATCAATCAAACTCCGAGGTATGACGTGAAGCTAAGCTTTGATATTGTCATGCTGTTAACTTTTGCTATTCAAAACTGAAGAGGTATTTGTGGAGGGATTGGAAACAATACTGCTTATTTTTTGATAAACCAGATATGTGGGCTCCGTGTATATTGGAATGGAGAACCTGTGAAACATTATAGCTATGTTTTGGGGATAGCTAGGCAAGCTTCTGTTTGCCATTTTTGGAGAGTGTTGAAAGCTGATATCAAGTCAGACTTGACAGCTTAAGATGGTATCACAGATTTTGTATTCGTGCCTTCTTTAGCCAAATAAAAAAATAAAAAAATAAAATAAAATAAAAAACAAAAAGAAGAAAAATAAAAGAAACAAATGGTTGGATCTGAAGATATTGAAAAACTAATATTAATTTAAGAGTCGTGATTTAAACTTTGAGATAACCACTGTGATGACTACCTTAAATGAGATGGCAAACTGTTGAGCTCTTCTCTGAAATGAAGGGTTGGTCTGTTCTTACTCTTTGCACATTAATTCGATGGATTGGTTCTGAATAGAGTTCCTTTTTGCCTTAGGTTATAAATTCCTTATGCTATTTTGAATTAGGAATAACCAAAGAAGGGAAGAGGGAAGAGAAAGGAAAAAGACTGACAGTAGTTGCTTGATATCATCTCCCTAATATCAACAGTCCCAGTGGTTCTTAAAATTTTTTGGTCTCTCTTCTGGTGCTTGACCACCTATTTTCATCCTCTTGATTTAAACGACAATGACTTGTTTACTGTTATATTTAGGAATTCTCAAGTTTTGTGCAAAGCTATGGCAGACGTATCAGGAGATATTCCTGAAAGTGCTGATGGGATGAGCCAGTTTGAGAGAGTAGTTGAAACTCTAACCACTCTTTTTCCTGTGTGGTTATGTCTTATCACTTTTAGAATTGCTCTTCCATACATCATAACAAACTTTTCCTTAGTATTTCTTACTTTAGTAGTTTGAAAGTTGGCTTACTTGAATGGACAGGTCATATTGGGAGCTATCGTTGACGTTTACAAACCATCTGCTGTAATAACGATGTTGTTTTCAGCTACTTTCATGATAGAAAGAAAGAGTTCTTGATTAATTGCTCTTCTGTTGTGGCCTTATTCCAAGTAACTTGGTTGGAGATAGACCTTTTTACCCTTGGCTTGGGTTTCCTTATGCTGTCTATGGGCTTGACATTGACATTTGAGGATTTCAGACGATATCTGCGAAATCCATGGACTGTAAGAGACAATCACTGACAAAAATAAAGCACTTTATCTGTTTGTTTCTCCTGTTTAAGATTTTTTATGTTGTTCTTGCAGGTGGGTGTAGGATTTCTTGCACAATATTTGATTAAACCCATGTTAGGCTTTGCCATTGCAACGGTATTCCTTTATCACCATTTGGTCACCTTTCACTTGTCACTGCAGTGGCTTTTCTTGTGACTTGTTAAATACAATGTAACCTTGTAATACCGTAGCTCAGTGTCTATTAATGCCCTGTAACTGATCCTAATCTTCAGTAGGATATATGTGCTTTTGTAATCAGATTTCCTAGTTGATAAGATGTTGCAATTTATCACCCATCTAACTCGTGTAACCTGTATTATAAGAACATGTGTGATGCATAATATTCTAACTTCTGTCTCTTATTGTCAGACTCTAAAGCTTTCGGCTCCTCTTGCAACTGATCTTATTCCAGTCTCATGCTGCCCTGGAGGTCAGGCATCAAATGCTGCTACATACATATCCAAGGGAAATGTTGCACGACAACGTACGTATAACCGGCATATTTGCATTTCCTTGCTTTTTCTTTTCAAATTATTTTCTGTTTCTTTTATCTCCTTCTTTGATCTGTGGAAACTTGACTGATGGGGGTTAGTGTTTTGTAGTTCCGCACATACTTAGTGTTGGTTATAAAAAAAAATGTAGGGTATGATGCTGAATCATTTATTGGATCTATACTCATATTTGCCATTTGCATTTGTGAGTGTTTGCTTCTAATGGAAACCTTAAGAACCTGCATAATGGAATCTTTTTTTTTTTTTTGGGTAGACAAAGGGCACTTCTAGGGAGAAGAACTCCTCTAATATCATCAAGAAGCATCTTTTAATGCAATAGAGTAAAATGCAAGTACTCTCATCGACATGCAGCATGGTTGAGATGAAAAAAAAATAGGCAATTTAGTAACTAAATGTACAAGGTTGTGAATTTTTTGCACCTAGTAGAAAGTGACTTTAAGTCGTTATATTGATATTTTATAGCTAGATGAATTTTATTTTCCGTATATTAACTCTGTTAATGAAGAGAATGATGGTTTTCAGCTCTTAGGCTTCTGAAATATTCATATATTTCACTTACTTTTCTTCAGGTGTTCATCTATTGGAGCTATTGTCATGACGCCACTCCTCAAAAAGCTTCTTGCTGGTCAACTTGTTCCAGTTGATGCTGCTGTAAGTTTCGGCAAGCATATTTTTTACGAGAGGTGAGCGTACGAGAGGGGTCGCAGGTGTCATAATTCTGCCTTATTTCTCCCAAGCTCTTCTTCATGTAAGCAATAGGATCATGAACCCGAGTGAAACCCAGTTCAAATATCCTTTTATTTATCCACCTCCAAATGCTCCATGCCAGTGCAACTCATGGACTATACTCTTTTCTTGTTCAGGTTCCACTCAATCCATTCGCGAGCAGTCTTCCAGAAAAACTCTTGGTTTTGTATTTATTTCTTTCCTTAGACATTATCAAAAGCCCATTGGTCGGTTTTATCCATTGTCATAACAGTACTATCCCATCTTGGTTGCTTTTCATATTTATAGGCCCCGTTAAAAGACCCATAATAAAAGATAACCAACATTGAACGGTTAATGAAGTCCCCAAATTAAAAAAAAAAAAAACATTGAACGGTTATTTAACTGACGTTGGAAAGTTGCCCCCTTCTAAAGGCAACAGTTCATCCCCTCCCTCCTCTATAAATAACTTTAGACGCTTATATCAATACAAGACAAATGATAACTGAAACTTCGTATTGTCAATTATAATTTTTTTTGAGTTTATATTGGCTTGTTCAAACTGTTTCTGACAAATGTATCTTGTATTGTAGCCTTCCAATTTTATTGAATGTCCTTGGCAAATGTATCTTGGACACCATATTATCAAGAATATTTTTAGTGCAGAATCTTTTTATTTTCTATCTAAAAGATACATAATTATATTTAGATTCCGTATAAATAATTTAATAAATTTTTAACAAAATATTGGTATTTATAGATTTTATAACCATGTTATAAAAGTAAATTGCATTATAAACATCTTTTGATAATTTTCTTATAAAAATAAAGAAACAAGTAATATGGATTTTTAAAGAGCCGTCACTTTTTCACGTATATAATATTCAGTCTTCCATTTTCTTTGGCAAATATCTGCAGAAGAATTAGTTCATTTTTCAAAGAATAGCGGGAAACTCATTCTTTACTTCAGTTTCTTCTCTTACCATCGCCATAATCGCTCGCAGCTTCTCTTCTGAGCAACACAGAATCATACTTTACGCTTACCAATTACCATGTCTCCTCCTCTTCAAGAATTGTAATTAAGAGCCATCTTACCAATTGCATTAATACATTGTGTTGCATTTTACAGCTTTTGGTTTCTTCTTTTGGTATTGAAGTTCATTTTTCTGGGTTTTGTTCATTGCTTGTATAGGCAGTGAATGAGGTTTTTACTTCAGTGTTGATGATGTTTTCAGCTTCTTGGTTATATTATCTTTTCTTTTCTCTTTTGAATTATTTTTCTGAATGGGCATGTGTTGACGCCTTGACGGGCATGCATGCTGTGGGTTTTTTGTTTAAGATAGCTGCATCTGTTGTCAGGTTTATGCATTACCCGCATTGTAGCGTTAAGCTGATTCTTTCATTTGAACTGCTCTTGCACATCACTTTCAAGATTTGGTTTTTCTTCTTTTTATTTGTAAGTTTGAATTAATGTAAACGAAATTATATACACCCTTTAGCTAGGGTTGTGACTTTGTTTTTGAATTCTTAGTATATCTTTCTTTATTTATCTTTGATATATAAGTTCTTCAGAGGGCACGTTGGAATTCTTGTTGTTTTAAATTATTTTTTCCTCTCCAATATTCCCTTTTCCCTAATCTTCGTTTGTGACTTGATATGAAATGTTTTCCATGGGATCGATTTATTTGCAGGTCAGACAGAAAAAGAAAAAGAAGAAGAAGAAATTTCTTCTGTTTATTTCATTTTCTTTTCCTTAGGTTCTAAGGCATTAAGCTATACTGAGCAAAAAGTATGCTTGTTTAGGCTCTTTGTTGTGGATACTTTCCCCCTCCTCATGATGAAATATTCTTATTCAAAGCATTGATTACTTTTAACCTACAATCATGCAATTGCAATTTGTATCTCACTTTCAAACATGGAAAATGTTTGCATTTTAACAGGTTAGATGCGTATATCTTGGATTATCTCAAGAAGAAAAATTTACATCACTCTGCAAGTTTATTTCAGGCTGAAGGAAATGTCCAAACAAGTAGTGTTGGTATGATAACAATAATATCTACATAGGAGAAAGAAATTTGGTATGTGCTAATGCTTTTCTAGTAATATATTGAATTTGAACTCTCTGTTTGGTCTTATGTCCAGCTATAGATGAACCTCGTGGTTTTCTTCTTGATTTTTGGGCTTTCTTCTGGGACGTATATTCTGGCCGCGTAGAAGAGAAGCGCCTAGAAGAGGCAGCAGCAGCAGCAGCTCAGATTGAGGTGGACTATCAGTTTTGAATTGATTTCAATTAATATTCTTTTCTCTTTTTCTTAAACTAAACTCCATAGTATTGTTCTTAATTGTACTCCTTCTTGATGGTCACATTGGCATAATAAATTATTGTTTAATATGAATTTGGTACCCAAAATAAAATGTATAAGTTTATTATCTCCTTTTCTTATATATTGAAGACTGGCATTCTTTTCAGTATCTGTTACTATATTCTGTGGCTTAACATTTCTATCTTTTACATAAAATTCTGTTTACCATGAGCTGAATTTAAACTTGAAAATGGCAGAGTTAAAAAAAATAAAAATTAAGGATCAAAAGCAGCATCCGCATGAGCAATATTATCAAAAAGAAAAACTAATACTTCAAATATATATATCGCTTTTGATATGTGTATAATATTTACATCAGATACGACATAATATTTTAAATTATACTTAAGTATTAAATATTTTATCTTATTACAATATTCATATTATGATATATTCAGTATTCATATCAGTATCCATACTTTTTAGATAAGGCTTTTATTACAACAACTGCAACATATGGTAGGACCCAGCCTTGTTAGTGGCTGTCAGAACCATGAAACAATGGATGCGATGGCAACAGAAATGTTAAATTTATATGATACAAAGTCACATAGTTTTTACTATTTACCATGCAGGATAGTATATTGTTGGAAGATCCAGGAGCAACAACTGGTGGACAGCCTGCATGGTGACCCTTTACTTAAGTTATTATTCAATTATGTTATCCTGTATACTTCTCTCCATCTGTTTTGAATTTGCAAGATGTTAAATTCTATTTACAGGAAAACATCACCCGGTGGCCATGCACCTTCTAGTGTTTTACAGGGGAATCTTACAAATGTTCAAAATTGGAATCAGCAACATCTAGGATCTGAACAAGTAATAATTTTTTTGAAATCAATTTATTTTTTTAATATCAAGATTGCATCATCCTAAAGTTGCAACTTGCAGCATGGATTTATAGTTTATACTACAAAATAGGCACAAAAAAACTATATTTTGTTCTATTTTTAAACAATTAAATGTACTTTGGGATTTTAATAAAATAGAAACAGTTTACTCTTAAGTGTAAATTAATTAATGTAATTGGAATTTAATAACCTTTGTGATTTTCATTCTGTTAATATAGTGGCCATATAAGATTAACCAGTATTATTTATTATGCAGAAAAATATATTTTTTGAAGACGCAGGAGCAGTAATTGGTGGACAGCATACACGGTGGTCTATGTTTAGTATTATCATTCAATTATCTTATTCTGATTGCTTCTCTCAATCTGGTCTGAATTGTAAGTTGTTTAATTTTGATTGTAGGCAAACATTGTCCGAAGCACCTTCCGGTGTTTTACAAGAGAATTTTCAAAACTTTGAAAATCAGAATCAGCAGCATCTGGAGTCTAAACAAGTAAATTATTCTCTGAAATCAAATTATTTCTTATAATCAAGATTGCATCATCCTAAAGTTACAACATTTACCGTGGGTTTATACTTTGTAGTTTATACTACAAAATAGGCACAGAAAATTATATTTTGTTCCATTTTTAAATAGTTCAATACACCATGGATCCCAAAAAAGTTGAAGAAGTTTACTCTTGAAAATAAATTAATCAGTACTATTGGGGTTCAATGACCTTTGTGGTTGTCTTTCCATTACTATTGTGGATATATAAGACTAATAAGTAATTAAATACTATTTATTATGTAGTAAAATATATTTTTGGAAGATGCTGGAGTAATATCTGGTGGACAGTCTACATAGTAGCCTTTATTTACTACTATAATTCAATATTACTTGGAGCACCTTTTGATGTTTTAAGGAGAATTTTCAAAACTTTCAAATCAGAGTTTTGCACAAGTAATAATTTTTTGAAATCTATTTATATTTTATAATCAAGATTGCATCATCCTAAAATTGTAACATGCACCATGGATTTATACTTTATACTACAAAATAGGCACCCGAAAACTATATTTTGTTCTATTAAACTGTTGGATGTATTTTGGGATCCCTGGAAAGTAGAAAAACTTGTGTCCTAAGTGTAAATTAATCAGTACTATTGGGTTTTAATAAAATTTGTAGTTGTCATTCTTTTAGTTCAGTGGACTTATAAGATTAACTGATGTCTCTGTGAGATTCACAGTTTTTGATGTCATTTTATCTGGACAATCTAGAAAAACTAAATTGCAGATTCAACAATATAATTGAATTATCATATTGCAGTCTGATATGGACGGTCTTGTGGGCGATGGATCTTTGTGTGTCGGTGATAGAGTTCTTGAAGGTATGACAAATGCTGATCAATGAATTATGTGCCTTCCCTATCACCCAAGTCCAATTGGCACTTTATGGATCGGATTTTGAATGATCTACTGTACATTAGGATTCACACTTGAGGAAATCCAATTTATAATGGAATCTGGTACATTGGCTTGCTGTCACTTCTCACCTGATGGAAAGTTGTTTGCTACTGGCCACAGTAAAATGGTAGGTACAACTTCAACTTTGAAATTATCTGCATTTTCTGTAGAATTGTTACAGTTCGTCACTATGGGAAACTTCACTATTTACGAATTTCATTACACTTCTATTTTGTGGTGCAGGCTTCATTGTATGGCCATTTGTCAAATTTGCTAGTGTCGCCAGTGCCATTTGAATTCAAGTTCATAATTGGAGTGCATTCTCAGTGGATAACTGATGTCCGATTTAGTCCAAGCTTGCCTTGCGTTATTGCTACAGCCTCAGCTGACAAAACTGTTAAAATCTGGGATGTTGAACGTGTTAGTCATTACTCATGATCTTCTTTTACAATGGTCAAATGTTAATTAAAAAAGTTTATTTGAATTAATTGGAGTTAGATTGAGAGATTAAAATTATGGTTTTATTTGAATGATGAAAAATCTTTGCTGAGAAATTGCTGAAAAATCTTTTGTTTTTTTACCTTTCTCTTTTATGCCTGTCTGTCCCACCTATGCCATTCCTTCCCTCCGTCTGTATTTGTTCGTTACCAATTTTTTTTTTTTGTTGTTGTGACATAATCTCATTTTCTGCTTAAGATGTTTGACGTGTGCCTGGCAAATGGTTCAATTTACTTCTTTCTTAACGCATCATTTGAATTAAAATTGATTTTGAAAGATCTGGTCCGCTGTATTTTGCAGCGTTCTTCTCCACAATGTTCATTCACAGGACATTCAGAAACTGTGTTGACACTGGACTTTCACCCTGGTAAAGTGGACCTTTTGCTCTCTAGTGATTATAGTGCGATAAGATGCTGGAATATTACCAATCGTGAATGCACCATGGTTAAGGTTTCCAAGGTATAAATACACTGTTAATTCATTTCAATATAAAGTTTAAAGCAGATGGCAACATATGTCATCTTCTCTAGCACATAATTTAATCTTCCTCCATTTTGTTAGTTTGGTGTAAATCAGATCAGATTTGAACCATCTAGTGGAAAGCTTCTTGCTGTTGCATCAAATAATTTGATAGTTATTCTTGATGGAGAAACCCTGATTATAAAAGATGAATTCAAGGTTGGCTCTGAATATTATTTTTGTGATAGTCTCATTCACATATGTCTTTGGCTTCTCTCTCTCTCTCTCTCTCTCTCTCTCTCACACACACACACACACACACACTCCCCACCTGGCAATAGAGTTGCCGACTATCCATTATTCATCAATGTTGTTTTGGTTCTGATTTTAGGGGCACATAAAAGATGTTCATTCTGTGTGCTGGGATTCCTCTGGAGAATTTCTAGCATCTGCGAGTGATGACTCAGTTAGAGTCTGGAGAGTTAGTGAAGGGAAATGCGTTTATAAGTTGGAAACAAATGAAAAGAAATTCAACACCTGTGCTTTCCATCCGTCCCATGATTGTTTGTTAATCATTGGCTGCCATAAGGTGAGTTATATGTTGTCATACCAACTATTATGAGTCTGAACCAATAGGCATTCTCTTCTTTCGCTGACTTCAGAGTTTTGTTTTGATGCGGGATCTTGGGAATTTCAGACTCTTGAGATCTGGAACTTCCTTCAAAACAAGTTATTCTCCATACCTGCACATGACAATCTTGTATCTTGCTTGGCGGTATCAAATGTTGGTGGTTTCATGGCTTCAGGTAGTCACATGTATGTTAAGTTGTGGAAGTGACTGGCACTTCCCCTCATACTGCTGACAATAGGCATACATTCACCAAACACATGGATATTAAGAAGTAAAAGGGATGTTTTGGTTACCTAATGCCCTTTTGACCAAGATGATCCATACATGATATTTTTTAGATTTAGAAAAGGGTTTATAGTGAAAGTGATAAACCTCAGTATAGAACTATAGATTCATACTTTGTAAGTTTAGTTGAGCAAAGATGATATCCTGTTTCTGTGTGTTTATTGTATACTAGTATATTTCACTCTGATTGAATCCCCCCCCCCCCAAGGTGTGGGCTTGTGTTGACTTAGTTAATCTAAGACTTACATTTGAACTAATTTAATATGCCACTTTACAGACAATTTTACTAAATTATGTTGGAATCAAATAATTTTGAAAATACATTTCTACTTTATAAATCCTAAAAGCACGTTTGTTTTTTATGCTATGTAATCATGTTGATATATAGATGTCCAGCTTACTTAGTGAGATATCTAAAAACTTAAACAATCATTATGAAGTAACTCTAGTGACAAGCAGGTCCATCCTGTCATCTGCTTTAGAAATTAAATAATTTAATTGCAAAGGCATATATCATTGCAAAAAATATACAGAAACCAGCTACAGGTACCATGACAGCAGCAAGGTCCGAGAAATCATGCTTTTACCCTAATACTTCTTTGAGTACCTGCCTTATAGTCTTAAAGTTGGATCCATCAGATAGCTTCACAAACTTATTATCATCACCATATTGTGAAGTTAGGAGACCATAGAGGGTCCAGGCAACAGGGTTTGCCCTCCCCCCATTTTTTCTACAATTAATGAAGACTCCAAAGCATCAACATAGAAAGTCTGTAATAAATGCTGTGGTTGCCAGATGCAAAAGAAGTTACCGTAATGAAAATTGTGTTCTCCTTTACTTACTTTCCTTTCATGCAGCATTTTTTTTTAGTATTGGTTCATCAGAGTCATTTACTCAAAACACCAACACTCTGAAACTAAAGAAGCAATGAAGGAATCAATTTCAGTACCTTATGAGGGATCATAAAACTGCTGAAAAAGGTTCCACAGCATATAAAATGGAGCAGCAATGATGGCAGCAACATTGTGATTTAGTGTGAGAGCTGTGGTCATCATCCCATAGAAGGTAAAATATAACATCGTAAAATACATGAAGTATATGTACCAAGTGAACTTATCAGCAGTCCAGTCAAAGGAAGCTATGGAATAGAATATTGACCTGTATGTAATAGCCCGTGCAAACACATAAGAAAACTCAATGACTACCTGCAAGTTGAAGGATAAGACATTAGTTAACTTTTTGGAAACAAGCTTTTTGCGTAAGTGAAAGTGCGAAGAAATGTAATGTCTACTTATAAACCTGAGCACACACAAAATGGTAAAGCTGAATACATCCCTGCAGCTCTTTCTCCACATGAAACAAATCTTTGAATAGAAACAACAGGTTGAACAGCCGTGCCATTTGTGATGCCGATGAAGAGGATTGCTGAATACATAGATCCCATTAAATTCAATGGTACAGAAAAAATAACATAAGATGCAATATTAAACTTATCAGATCCAGCGGTAGATAAGCAGGCTGAAACAACATAAAAAAAAGCTTCCATTGAGGAAATAAGAATAAACTCAAATTAGCATGTCGTGATCCAGCTTGAATCTAACCATCCCATGAGCTTCTAGACATATTTGAGTAGCCTTTAACTTTAATTTTATCAGAATAAATTGCATTATAAGCATCTATCAATAATTTTCTCATAAAAATCAAGAAACAGGAATAAACAAGAAATTTGACAAAAATATTGATTTAACGAGCCGTCACTTTTTCACGTATAAAATATTCAGTCTTCCTTCGGCAAATATCTGAAAAAGTAGTTCGCTTTTCAGAGAATAGCGGGAAACTAATTCTTTACTACAGTTTCTTCTCTTACCATCGCCATAATCTCTCACAGCTTCTCTTCCAAGCAACACAGAATCATAATTTACGCTTACCAATTACCATGTCTCCTTCTCACCAAGAATTGTAATTAAGAGCCATCTTACCAATTGCATTACTACATTGTGCTGCATTTTACAGTTTTTGGTTTCTACTTTTGATATTGAAGTTTATTTTTCTGGGTTTTGTTCTTCGCTTGTATAGGCCGTGAATGAGGTTTTGGTTTTAGTGTTGATGACGCTTTCAGCTTCTTGGTTATCTTTTCTTTTCTTTTTTGAATTATTTTTCTCAAAGGGCATGTGTTGACGGGCATGCTGTGAGTTTCTTGTTGAAGAGAGTTGCATCTGTTGTCAGGTTTATTCATTACCCGCATTTTATGGCCCGGCTGATTCTTTCCGTTGAATAGCTTTTGCATATCACTTTCAAGATTTGATTTTTCTTCTGTTCAGTAAGTTCGAATTACTTTAAACGAAATTTTATACATCCTTTAGCTAGGGTTGCGACTTTGTTTTTAATTCTTAGTATGGCTTTGTTTATTTATCTTTGATGTATATGTTCTTCAGTTCAGATGGCACGCCGGACTTCTTTTTGTTTTAAATTATTTTTTTCTCTCCAATCTCCCCTTCCCCCATTCTTTATATGCGACTTGCTATGAAATGTCGTCCATGTAATAAATTTAGTGGTAGGAAAACAGGAAAAAAAATTGAAGAAATTTAATCTTATAACACAGTGTCTTCTGTTTATTCCATTTTCTTTTCCCAAGTTTCCAAGGCATTAAGTTATACTGAGCAAACCGTATGTTTATATAGGCTCTGTGTTCTGGATAATTCGCCCCTCCTCATCATGTAATATTCTTATTCTAATCATTGATTACTTTTAACCCACAATCATGAAATTTCAGTTTGTATCTCACAGTCAACCATGGAAAATGTTTGCATTTGTTAGGCTTGATTCCCAGACAGTCTTGCTGATTTGTGTGTGTGTGTGTGTGTTTTTTTTTTGTTGGGTTTGGGGTGGGGGGGGGGGGGGGTGGGGGTGGAACAGGTTAGATGCGTATATCTTGGATTATCTCCAGAAGAAAAATTTACATACTTCTGCTGGGTCATTTCGGGCAGAAGCGAATGTCCAAACAAGTAGTGTTGGTAAGATAATGATAATATCTATTTTTAGGAGAAAGAAATTTGGTATCTGCAAATGCTTTTCTAATAATATATTGAATTTGAACTCTCTGTTCGGTCATATGCTCCAGATATAGATGATCCTGATGGTTTTCTTCAGTTTTGGTCTTTTTTCTGGGACGTATATTCTGCTCTCATGGAAATGAAGGGCTTGGAAGAAGCAGCAAGAGCAGCTCAGATCGAGGTGGACTCTCAGTTTTGTTTTGACTTCAATTAATGTTCTTTTCTCTTTTCTCTTTTTCTTAAATTAAACTCCGTGGTATTTATCTTAATTGTACTCCTTCTGTGGGTTAAGGTTTTTATTTCCGTTTCTTATATATTCAAGACTCGCACTCTTTTCAGTATATGTTACTATAGTCTGTGGATTAAGATTTTTATCTTTTAAATAAAAATCTCCGTTTAGCATATAGTATAATCATAAACGAGCTGAATTTAAACTTGAAAATGGCAGAGACAACAAATTAAGGATCCAGAGCAGCATCTGCATGAGCTTTATCAGAAGTCAATCCGGCCTTTATTGCAAGAACAGCAACGTATGGTAGGACCCAATCAAAACCACGAAACAGTAGATGCAATGGCAACAAAAATGTTAAATTTATATAATACAGTATCACATTGTTGGTACTATTTACTATGCAGCAAAATATGTTGTTGGAAGCTCCAGGAGCAACAATTGGTGGACAGCTTACATGGTGGCCCTTTGCTTATAATTATTATTCAGTTATCTTATTCTGTATACTTCTCTATATCTCGTCTCAATTCGCAAGCTGTTAAACGCTATTTGCAGGCAAACATTGTCCGGTGCTCCTTGTTGTGTTCTACAGGGGAATCTTCAAAACGTTCAAAATTGGAACCAACAACATCTGGGGTTTGGGCAAGTAATAATTTTTTAAAAATCAAAGTTTTTAATATAGTGGATATATGAGATTAATTAGTACCATTTATTATGCAGCAAAAAATATTTTTGGAAGCTACAGAAACAATAACTGGTGGACATCCTACTTGGTGGTCTTTACTTACTATTATCATTCAGTTATCTTATACTGTTTTTTTCTCTCAATTTGGTCTAAATTTGTAAGTTGTTTACAGGCAAGCATTGCCTGGAGCACCTTTTGGTGTTTTACAGGAGAATTTTCAAAACTTCCAATATCAGAATCAGCAACATCTGGAGTATGGACAAGTAATAATTTTTTTGAAATAAATTTATATTTTAAAATAAAGATTGTGTCATCCTAAAGTTACAACATACACCATGGGTTTATAGTTTGTACTACAAAATAAGAATCAAAAAACTATATTTTGTTCTATTTTTAAACAGTTGGATGTATTTTGAAATCCGAAAAAAGTAAAAAAATTTGACTCATGAGTGTAAATTAATCAGTAGTATTGGATTTTAGTAATTTTTGTGGTTGTCTTTTTTTAGTACAATAGATTTATAAGATTAACTGGTATGTTTTTGTGAGTATACTTTTGTTTCGGTACTCTCTAAAAAAATTAAAGTAGTTTTAACCAATTCAATAATATAATTGAATTTTTATATTGCAGGCTTATATGAACGATCTTGTGGGTGATGGATCTTTGTGTATCAGTGATAGTGTTCTCGAAGGTATGACAAATGCTGATCAATGAATTATATGCCCTCCCTATTACCCAAGTCCAATTGGCACTTCATGGATTGGATTTTGAGTGATCTACTGTACATTAGGATTCACACCTGAGGAAGTCCAACTTATAACAGAATTTGAAAACATGGATTGCTGTCACTTCTCACCTGATGGAAAATTGCTTGCTACTGGTGGCCACAATAAAATGGTAGGTATTGGATTGGTTCCACTTAAACTTTGAAATTATTTCCATTTTTCGTCACTAAGGGAAACTTCATTATTCACGAATTTGATTACACTTTTATTGTGGTGCAGGCTTCATTGTATAGCCACTGCTCGTATTGGCCAGTGCCATTTAAGTTCAATTTCATAGTTGGAGTGCACTATGAATGGATAACTGATATCCGATTTAGACCAAGCATGCCACGCATTATTGCTACATCCTCAGCTGACAAAACTGTTAAAATCTGGAATGTTGATACTGTTAGTCATGATCTTCTTTTACATTGGTCAAATGTAGATTAAAAAAGTATATTTGAATTATTGGACAGAGATTAAAATTATGGTTTTATTTAAATGATGAAAAATCTTTGCTGAGAAATTGCTAATTCATGTTTAACCTCGCGGGGCATATGTTTCATATTGTACTAATCTCACCCTCTTTTGTTTTTTCCCTTTCTCTTTTATGCCTGTCTGCCCCACTTATTCCATTTCTGTCCCTTTGTCTGTATTTGTGTGCGCTGTTCGTTGCCAGTTTTATTATTATTATTTGTTTATGACATGTTTGAAATCCCAAATCTTTATAATCTCATTGTCTGCTTTAGATGTTTGAAGTGTCGGTAGCAAATGGTTCAATTTACTTCTTTTTTAATGCATCATTTGAATTAAAGTTAATTTTGAAAGATCTGGTTGGTTGTATTTTGCAGCCTCGTCCTCCATCTTATTCATTCACTGGACATTCAGAAACTGTGTTGACACTGGACTTTCACCCTGGTAAAGTGAACCTTTTGTTCTCTAGTGATTATCGCGTGATAAGATGCTGGAATATTACCAATCGTGAATGTACCATAGTTAAGGTTTCCAAGGTATGAATACATCGTTAATTCATTTCAATATAAAATTTACAGCAGATGGCAACATATTGTTATCTTCTCTTGCACATAATGTAATCTTCCTCCATTTTGTTAGCTTGGTATAAATCAGATCAGATTTGAACCCTCCATTGGAAAGTTTCTTGCCGTTGCAGCAAATAATTTCATATGTATTCTTGATGGGGAAACCCTGGCTGAAAAAGATCTATTCGAGGTTAGCTCTGACTCTTGTTTGTGTTTGTGATAGTCTTATTCACAAGTGTCTTTGGCTTCTCTCTCTCTCTCTCTCACACACACACACACTCCCCTCCTGGCAATAGAGTTGCTGACTATCCATTATTCATCAATGTTTCTTTTGTGCTGATTTTAGGGGCACATAAAAGATGTTCATTCTGTGTGCTGGCATTCATCTGGAGAATTTCTGGCATCTGTGAGTGATGACTCGGTTAGAGTCTGGAGAGTTAGTGAAGGGAAATGCGTTTATAAGTTGGAAACAATTGGCAAGAAATTCAACACCTGTGTTTTCCATCCATCCCATGATTGTTCGTTAATCATTGGCTGCCATAAGGTGAGTTATATGCTGTCATATTGTGAGTCTGAACCAATAAGTACTCTCTTCTTTCGCTGACTTGGAGTTTTGTTTTGATGTGGAATCATGGGAATTTTAGACTCTTGAGATCTGGAACTTCCTTCAAAACAAGTTAATCTCTGTGCCTGCACATGACGGTCTTGTATCTTCCTTGGCAGCATCAAATGTTACTGGGACTGGGTTTGTGGCTTCAGCCAGTCATGACAAGCATGTTAAGTTGTGGAAGTGACTGTCACTTCCTCTCATACTACCGACAATAGCTATACATTCACCGCACATCGATATTTAGAAGTAAAAGGGATGTTTTGGTTTTGGCCCTGTCTCTGTTAGTCCATAAATGGCCTTTTGACCAACACGATCCAAACATGAATTTTTTAGACTTAGAAAAGGGTATGTAGTGAAAGTTATAAACCTCAGTATGGATACGTATTTTGTAAGTTTAGTTGAACAAAGACATCATGTTTGTGTGTTAATTGTATGTAAGCTTGTGTTGACTTAAGCCAAGGAAATCTAAGATTTGTGTTTGAGCTCATTTAATATCCTACTTCACAGAAAATTTGAATAAATTATGTTGGAATCAAACAATTTTGAAAATGCATATGGGGATGTCAAGCACTAGTGATAAGCAGGTCCATCTTGTCATCTCCTTTGGAAATTAAAGGATTCAAATTGCAAAGGCAAATATCATTACAAAAAATATGCAAAACCAGCTACCATGACAGCAGCAAAGCCCGAGAAATCATGCCTGTACCCTAACACATCTTTGAGTATCTGCCTTATGGTCTCCTAACTTCACCATATTGTGAAGTTAGGAGACCATAGAAGGTCCAGGCTACAGGATTTGCCCGGTAAGACCATCTCCACCATTTAGGGATTCTCTGAGAAAAGGAGCAGAGCAAGTTAGTATACCATAGCTTATTATCAACTATCAAGTCAATAGATTAATATTCTTTAGAGATGAAGAAGGTAACTTTATCTTGAAAGATTGTGTCAATCATTTGAATAATAAAGTAGAGATTGAATCTAAAGAAATAGATTCTGTACAAGATGATCACATAGGAATTCTTTGAGAAATGGAGCGGAACAAGTTTGTGAATCATAGCATTAGTTGAGTGCACAAGTACAATTTTGACGTATGCCGCTCCGAATCACTATAACATGCCAATCCAAGTGTCAAGAAAAAAAATATCAAAGAATAGGTTGCTCTGGTCTGCCAAGGATCCGTCTAGCAGGTGCATGCCTTGGTATACGCAAGTATACTTCAACCTTTGAACCTTTCTATCAAAACTTCTGTATACTTGTTGCAATGTGAGATTAAATGTTGTGTCTTGAAAATCCTTACAAATCAGGATTTGTTTAATGGTTGACAAAGTTAACAAGAAGCTTGATGGTTGGAAAGCCCAATTTCTATCAATGGCAGGGAGGATTACTTTATTCCAGTCCGTGTTAGCTACCATGCCTCTCTTCTGCATGCAGAATGATGTGCTGCCCAGGAGCACCACGAATGAGTCAGCTAAAATTCAGAGAGATTTCATTTGGGGGTCTTCTGTTAAAGGAAGGAGCCGTGCTCTCAATTGGAGCATGCTTGCCTTACCTAAGTCCTTAGGAAACTGTGCTTAAAGTGCTTCTTCCTTGGCAAACTGTTCTCAAGAGCCCTGCTATTCCTCCTCCTGATGTCAACGGTGGGGATGATACCCCTTAGGAGATGATTCTATATATAATTATGTGGAGATCCTGTATAAAAAATTTGGTATTTACTATTTATAAATTTTAAGAACTCTAATGATATAAAAACAAATTGCATTATACACATCTATCAATAATTTTCTCACAAAATAAAGAAACAAGAATAAACCAGAAATTTGACAAAAATATTGATTTTTAAAGAGCCGCCACTTTTTCACGTATAAAATATTCAGTCTTCCATTTTCTTTGGCAAATATCTAAAAAAGTAGTTCGCTTGAGAATAGCGGGAAACTCATCCTTTGCTACAGTTTCTTCCCTTACCCTCGCCATAATCGCTCACAGCTTCTCTTCCAAGCAACACAAAATCATAATTTACGCTTACCAATTACTATGTCTCCTTCTCACCAGGAATTGTAATTAAGACCCATCTTACCAATTGCATGACTACATTGTGCTGCATTTTACAGTTTTTTGGTTTCTACCTTTGGTATTGAAGTTTATTTTTCTGGGTTTTGTGCATTGCTTGTATAGGCGATGAATGAGGTTTTGGTTTCAGCGCTGACGATACTTTCAGCTTCTTGGTTATCTTTTCTTTTCTTTTTTGAATTATTTTTCTGAATAGGCATGTGTTGACGGGCATGCTGTGGGTTTCTTGTGGCATGATTGCATCTGTTGTCAGGTTTATGCATTACCCGCATTGTAGCGTTAAGCTGATTCTTTCATTTGAATTGCTTTTGCACACCACATTCAGGATTTGGTTTTTCTTCTGTTTATTTTGTAAGTTTGAATTACCGTAAACGAAATTTTGTACACCTTTGAGCTAGGATTGCAACTTTTTTTTTAAAAAAAAATTCTTGGTATGTCTTTGATATTTGTGTTCTTCAGAGGGCACGCTGGAAGTCTTTTTGTTTCGATTTAGTTTTTTCTCTTGACTCTCTCCTTTCCCCAATCTTTATTTGCTACTTGCTATGAAATGTTTCCCGTGTGCTCAATTTAGTTGCAAGTCAGACAGAAAAAAGAAAAAAAGAAAAAAAGAAATTTAATCTTTATGACAAGCAGTGTCTTCTGATTATTCCATTTTCTGTTCCTTAGGTTCTAAGGCATTAAGCTATACTGAGTAAAATGTATGTTTGTTTAGGTTCTTTGTTGTGGATAACTTCTCCCTCCTCATGATGAAATATTCTTATTCAAATCATTGATTACTTTCAACTACAACCATGAAATTGCAGTTTGTATCTCACTTTCAAACATAGAAATTGTTTGCATTTGTCAGGCTTGATTCCTACACAGTCTTGCTGATTTGTGTGTGTGTGTGTGTTTTTGGGGGTGGGTTGGGGAACAGGTTAGATGCGTATATCTTGGATTATCTCCAGAAGCAAAATTTACATATTTCTGCATGGTCATTTCAGGCTGAAGCGGATGTCCAAACAAGTAGTGTTGGTAAGATTATGATAATATCTATTTTAGGAGAAAAAAATTTGGTATATGCAAATGCTTTTCTAATAATATATTGAATTTGAACTCTCTGCTTGGTCATATGCTCCAGATATAGATGATCCCAATGGTTTTCTTCTTCAGTTTTGGTCTTCTTTCCGGGACGTATATGCTGTCGTTGTAGAAAAGAAGCGCTTAGAAGAAGCTGCAACAGCAGCTCAAAGCGAGGTGGACAATCAGTTTTGTATTGACTTCAATTAATTTTCTTTTCTCTTTTTCTTAAATTAAACTTCGTGGTATTTATCTTACTTGTACTCCTTCTTGATGGTCATATTGGAATAAGAAATTATATTCTGTGGATTAAGATTTTTATTTCCGTTTTTTATATATTCAAGACTGGCATTCTTTTCAGTATATATTACTATATTCTGTGGGTTAATATTTTTATCTTTTAAATAAAACCCTCTGTTTAGCATATAGTGTAATAATAAATGAGCTTAATTTAAACTTGAAAATGGCAGGGACAACAAATTGAGGATCGAGAGCAGCATCTGCATGAGCTTTATCAGAAGTCAATCGAGCCTTTATTGCAAGAGCAGCAACATATGGTAGGACCCAATCAAAATCATGAAACAGCTGATGCAATGGCAACAAAAATGTTAAACTTATATGATACAGTATCACATTGTTTGTACTATTTACTATGCAGCAAAATATATTGTTGGAAGATGCAGGAGCAGCAACTGGTGGACAGCCTACGTGGTTGCCCTTTACGTACAATTATTATTCAGTTATCTTATTCTTTATACTTCTCTCCATCAGGTCTCAATTCGCAAGCTATTAAATTCTATTTGCAGGCAAACAATGCCCGGTGCACCTTCTAGTGTTTTACAGGGGAATCCTCAAAACTTTCAAAATTGGCATCAGCAATATTTGGGGTCTGGACAAGTAATAATTTTTCTGAAATAAAATTATTATTTATAATCAAGATTGCATCATCTTAAAGTTACAACATTTACTATGGGTTTATAATTTATAGTTTATGCTACAAAATAGGCGCCAAAAAGTTATATTTTTTTTCCATATTTAAACGGTTCGATGCACCATGGGATTTTAAAAAAGTTGAAAAGGTTTACTCTTAAATGTAAATTAATCGGAATACAATATCCTTTGTGATTGTCATTCCATTACTATTGTAGACATACAAGATTAATTAGTACTATTTATTATGCAGGAAAATATATTTTTGGAAGATGCAGTAGCAATAAGTGATGGACAGTCTACATGGTAGCCTTGATTTACTATTATCATTCAATTTTCTTATTTTGTTTCTTTCTCTCAATTTGCTCTGAATTTATAAGTTGTTCAATTATGTTCGCAGGCAAACATTGCCCGAAGCACCTTCTTGTGTTTTACAAGAGAATTTTCAAAACTTTCAAAATCAGAATCAACAACATCTGGAGTTTAGACAAGTAATAATTTTTTTGAAATCAAATTATTATTTATGATCAAAATTGCATCATCCTAAAGTTACAACATTTACTATGTGTTTATACTTTATAGTTTATGCTACAAAATAGGCACCAAAAAGTTATATTTTGTTCCATATTTAAAAAGTTTGATGGGGTCCTATGAAAGTTGAAACAATTTACTCTCAAGTGTTAATTAATCAATATTATTGAGGTTTAATAACATTTGTGGTTGTCATTCCATTACTATTATGGACATACAAGATTAATCAGTACTATTTATTATGCAGGAAAATATATTTTTGGACGATGCAGGAGTAATAACTGATGGACAGCCTACATGGTAGCCTTTACTTACTATTATAATTCAATTATCTTATTCTGTTTTCTTCTTTCAGTCTGCTCTGAATTTGTAAGTTGTTTAATTCTGTTTGTAGGCAAACGTTGTTCGAAGCACCTTCCGGTGTTTTACAAGAGCATTTTCAGAACTTTCAAAATCAGAAACAACAACATCTGGTGTCCGAACAAGTAGTGATTTTTTTGAAATCAAATTCTTTTTTAAAATAAAGATTGCATCATCCTAAAGTTACAACATGCACTATAGATATATAGTTTATACTAAAAAATTGGCCCCCAAAAAAATATATGTTCCATTTTTAAACGGTTGGACGCCCCCTGAGGTCCTATGAAAGTTGAAAAAGTTTACTTTTAAAAGTGTAAATTGATCAATACTATTGGGATTCAATGAGCTTTGTGGTTTTATTCCATTAATATTGTGGACATACAAAATTAATCAGTACTATTTATTATGCAGCAAAATATATTTTTGGAAGATGCAGGAGCAATAAATGGTGGACAGCTTACATGGTGGCCTTTAGTTACTATTATATTTTTCTGTTTGCTTTTATCAATCTAATCTAAATTTGTAAGTTGTTTAATTCTGTTTGCAGGCAAACATTGTACGGAGCACCTTCCAGTGGTTTACAAGAGAATTTTCAAAACTTTCAAAATAAAAATCAGCAATATCTGGTGTTTGGACAAGTAATAAATGTTTTGAAATCAAATTATTTTTTATAATCAAGATTGTTTCATCCTAAAGTTACAACATTTATCATAGGTTTATACTACAAAATATGCACCAAAAAGTTATATTTTGTTTCATTTTTAAATGGTTTAATGCACTATGGGGTCCCAAGAAAGTTGAAAAAATTGACTCTTAAGTGTAAATTAATCAGTACTATTGGGATTCAGTGACTTTTGTGGTTGTCATTCCATTACTATTGTGGACATATAAGATTAATAAGTACTATTTATTATGCAGCAAAATATATTTTTGGAAGATATAAGAGTTGGTGGACAGCTTACACAGTAGCTTTTACTTACTATTATCATTCCATCATCTTATTCTGTTTCCTTCTCTCGATTTGGTATGAATTTGTAAGTTATTTATTTCTATTTCCTGGCAAACATTGCTCGGAGCACCTTCCGATAGTTTACAGAAAAATTTTCAAAACTTTCAAAATCAGAATCAACAACATCTGGGGTCTGGACAAGTAATAATTTTTCTAAAATCAAATTATTTTTTAAAATCAAGATTGCATCATCCTAAAGTTACATCATGCACCGTGGGTTTATAGTGTATAGTTTATACTACAAAATAGGAACAAAAAAAAAAATCATATTTTGTTCCATTTTTAAACGGTTGGATGCACCTTGGGGTCTGAGGGAATTAGAAAAACTTGACTCGTGAGTGTAAATTAATCAGTAGTATTGGGTTTTAGTAACTTTTGTGGTTGTCATTCCTTTAGCACAGAGGATATATAAGATTAACTGGTATGTCTTTATGAGATTCAACAGTTTTTGGTGTAGCTTTGTCTCGGCACTTTAAAAAAACTAAATTGCAGTTTCAATCAATTCAATAATATAATTGAATTTTTATATTGCAGATTGATATGGACGGTCTCGTGGGTGATGGATCTTTGTGTGTCAGTGATAGTGTTCTTGAAGGTATGACAAATGCTGATCAATGAATTATGTGCCCTCCCTATCAACCAAGTCCAATAGGTGTACTTTACGGGTTGGATTTTGAATTCTCTACTGTACATTAGGATTCACACTTGAGGAAATCCAACTTATAGTAGAATTTGAAAAAATGGATTGCTGTCACTTCTCACCTGATGGAAAATTGCTTGCTATGGGTGGTCACAATAAACTGGTAGGTACTGGGTTGGTTCAACTTCAACTTTGAAATTATATACATTTTCTGTAGAATTGTTACAATTAGTCACTAGTGGAAACTTCATTGTTAACGAATTTGATTACACTTTCTATTTTGTGGTGCAGGTTTCATTGTATAGCACTTCATCAAATTGGCCAGTGCCATTTGAATTCAGCTTATTAGTTGGAGTGCACTATGATTGGATAACTGATGTCCGATTTAGTCCAAGCATGCCACGCATTATTGCTACATCCTCAGCTGACAAAAATGTTAATATCTGGGATGTTGATTCTGTTAGTCCTGATCTTCATTTACATAGGTCAAATGTAAATTTAAAAAGTATATTTGATTTAGCTGGACTCAGATTGAGTGATTAAAACTATGGTTTTATTTAAATGATGAAAAATCTTTGCTGAAAAATTGCTAATTCATGTTTAACCGCACAGATCATATGTTTTATGTTCTACTGATCTCACCTTCTTTTGTTTTTTACCTTTCTCTTTTATGCCTGTCTGCCCCACCTATTCCATTCCTTCCCTCTGTCTGTATTTGTTAGTTGCCAGTTTTTTTGTTTTGGCTGTGACATGTTTGAAATCCTAAATCTTGATAATCTCATTGTCTGTTCAAGATGTTTGACATGTAGCTAGCAAGTGGTTGAATTTACTTCTTTTTCAATTTGAACTCAAATTAGTTTTGAAAGATATAGTCGGTTGTATTTTGCAGCCTCATGTTCCACGGTATTCATTCACTGACCATTCAGAAACTGTGTTGACTCTGGACTTTCACCCTGGTAAAGAGGACCTTTTGTTCTCTAGTGATTATCGTGTGATAAGATGCTGGAATATTTCCGATGCCGATGGTGAATGTACATTAAGTTCTAGGCCTTCCAAGGTATAAATACATCGTTAATTCATGTCGATATAAAGTTTAAAGCAGATGGAAACATATTGTTATCGTCTCTTGCACATAATTTATTCTTCCTCCATTTCGTTAGCTTGGTATAAATCAGATCAGATTTGAACCCTCTACGGGAAAGTATCTTGCTGTTGCAGCAAATAATTTCATAATTATTCTTGATGGAGAAACTCTGGTTGACAAAGATTATTTCAAGGTTGGCTCTGAATCTTATTTGTGTTTGTGATGGTTTTATTTACATGTGTCTTTGGCTTCTCTCTCTCTTTATCACACACACACACTCTGCCCTCCTGGCAATAGAGTTGCTGACTATCCATTATTCATCAATGTTATTTTGGTGCTGATTTTAGGGCCACATAAAAGATGTTCATTCTGTGTGCTGGCATTCCTCTGGAGAATTTCTGGCATCTGTGAGTGATGACTCGGTTAGAGTCTGGAGAGTTAGTGAGGGAAAATGCGTTTATAAGTTGGAAACAAATGGCAAGAAATTCAACACCTGTGTTTTCCATCCGTCCCATGATTGTTTGTTAATCATTGGCTGCCATAAGGTGAGTTATATGTTGTTGTACCAACTATTATGCGTCTGAACCCGTAAGCATTCTCTTCTTTCGCTGACTTCAGAGTTATGTTTTGATGTGGGATCATGGGAATTTCAGACTTTTGAGATCTGGCACTTCCTTCAAAACAAGTTAATCTCTATGCCTGCACATGGCGATCTTGTATCTTGCTTGGCAGTATCAAATGTTACTGGGTTTGTGGCTTCAGCTAGTCATGACAAGCATGTTAAGTTGTGGAAGTGACTGGCACTTCCCCTCGTATAACTGACAATAGGTATACATTCACCAAATACATTGATAATTTGCAGTAAAAGGGATGTTTTGGTTACCATGTGCCCTTTTGACCAAAATGATCCATACACGTTTTTTTTTAGACTTTAGAAAAGGGTATATAATGAACGTGATAAACCTCAGTATAGATACATATTTGGTATGTTTAGTTGAGCAAAGATGATATCATGATCTTGTGCATTTATTGTATTTGACTGACTGAACGTGTTCAAATTTGATTAAATTATGTTGGATTCAAACTACTTTGAAAATGCTTTACTACTTTGTAAATCCTAAAAGCACAACGCTTGTTCTATGCTATAATCGCACGCTTGTTCTATGCTATAATCGCGTTGCTATACGGATGTCCAGCTTACATAGTGAGACATCTAAAAACTCAAACAATCATAATAAAGTAGCCCTAGTGACAAGCAGGTCCATCCTGTCATCTCCTTTGGAAATTAAAGGTTTTAATTGCAAAGGCAAATATCGTTGCAAATAATATGCAGAAACCAGCTACCATGACAGCAGCTACGCCAGAGAAATCATGCCTGTACCCAAATACGTCTTTGAGCACGTGCCTTATGGTCTTAAAGTTGGATCCATCAGATAGCTTCACAAACTTATTATCATCCCCATATTGTGAAGTTAGGAGACCATAGAGGCTCCAAGCTACAGGGTTTGCCCAGTAATACCATCTCCACCATAGAGGAATTCTCTGAGGAAAGGAGCAGAGCAAGTTAGTATATCATAGCTTATTATCATTAAGTTAATAGATTGATTTTCTTTTGACATGGAAGATGTCATGAAACATTGCGGTTGTGTCAATCATTTGAATAATAAAATGGAGATTCTAAAGAAATAGATCCTGTACAAGATGATCATATGGGAACTCTCTAAGAGATGAAGCAGAGGAAGTTAGTAAATCATAGCATTAGTCAAGCGCACAAGTACAACTTTGACGTATGCCACTCTGAATTACTATAACATGCCAATCAAAGTGTGAGGAAAAGATCAAAGAATCAGTTGCTCTGGTCTGCCAAGGATCTGTCCAGCAGGGACATGTCTTGGAGTTACGTAAGTATACTACTACCTTGAATTATTGAAAACATCAAAGGATCATAACCTTTAAAGAAGACTATAATAGATGCTGTGGATGCCAGATGCCAATGAAGTTATAATAATGAAAATTGTGTTCTCCATTTATTTATTTTTCCTTCATGCAGCATTTTTGTGAGTATTGGTTCATTAGAGTCGTTATCACAAAACAACAAAACAAAGAAACTAAAGAAATTTCAATACCTTATGAGGGATCATAAAACCGCTGAAAAGGTTCCACAACATATAAAATGGAGCAGCGATGACGGAAGCAAGATTGTGATTTGGTGTGATAGCTGTGGTCATCATCCCATAGAAGGTAAAATATAACATCGTAAAATACATGAAGTATATGTACCAAATGAACTTGTCAGCAGTCCAGTCAAAGGAAGCCAGGGAATAGAATATTGAGCAGTATGTAATAGCCTGTGCAAACACGTAAGGAAATTCAATAACAACCTGCAAATTGAAGGATAACAAGTTAGTTAACTTATGGAACCAAGCAATTTCTGCGAGTGAAAGTGAGAAATAATATAGAGTCTACGTATAAACCTGAGCACATGCAAATGGTAAAGCTGAATACAGCCCTGCAGCTCTTTCTCGATACGAAACAAATCTTTCGATAGAAACAACAGGTTGAACAGCCGTGCCATTTGTGATGCCAATGAAGAGGATTGCTGAATACATAGATCCCATGGCATTGAATAGATCTTGCTGCGTCTCACTGTGAAAATGCAAAATTACATAAAATTCAATGGTATAGAAAAATTGAATATGACGAAATAATACACCGAAGTAAAAAAATCAGACCCAGGGGTGGATAATAAGGTTGTAACAACATAAAAATGATCAATCAACCAAATTATGAATAAACTAAAATTAACATTTCGTTACCCAACTTGAATCTAACCATTCCATGAGCCACCAGGCATCTTTGAATAGCCTTTTACTCGAATCTTTTTTGGGCCTATCTTAGTATTTTAATTTCTTAAACACAATTATATTAGAACTTAAATGTAGTAAGTTGGTTTCCACTGGATCATATCTTATTTTGCCAATATAATAATTGATGTCTCTTCCAATTACTTTTCTTTGCAGGGCTTTATATGTTTGCCATATTCATGCACTCAACGCCAAAATCAACATTTATGGGTAGACCATAGCAACCTGCCACTAGAAGGACGAGACTGTAGGTAATGATTTCAAATTTTTTAGTATTGAGCCAGGAAGGTTCTACAGAAGAAATGAAGAGGGAAAGACCTTTTAGCACCAAATCTCCAGCATATTGTCCCAAGCATCAATGAGATGATGACGGTGTAGAAGAAGCGAACAGCAGTATATTGGGGGTTACGCCAGTAAGATAGATTTTGCTTCCAGAGACAAGTTAGGAACTGCTCAAAAAATGACCGACAATACTTCGTAGGAAAATGCAATTCTTTTGAATTACTGCTTGGCTTGCTCAGGATTTCAACCAGCTCTTTGTTATGTCTAGAGAAAAAAACTGGTATATCAATATACAGAAGAGCCATTGATCTAACAGCAAATTCATGGACAAAATTCAAAACAAGAATTACATACTGGTATAAACTTGATCTTCGGTAGATTTCTGCAAAGTCCACTCCCAAACGGTTTTCTTCGGCTGAAGAAGTAACCTCCAGCATCCATGTAGCAGGATTATATCTAGTCCTAATCTTTGGAACTCCTTCAATTGCCTACGAGGAAATTAACATTTAAAAAATTATTGAGGTTTGCTTCATTACCATTCAACCATATGTCACATATTCAGTGTAAGTGTGCGTTAACTGACCTCAAAATAACTTATTAGCTCACAAGACTTGGCGCCAAGTGGACCAGCGTATATGAGCTCTCCTCCACGCTTCATACACAGAAGCTGTAAAAGAAGTTGGGATTGGGTAGGATTAGTGAGGAGATAGAAATGCTAAAGAGAAATTTAATTAGAAAGACAATATATGATAATCTCTCACAAATCACCAATCAAATTGAGATAGAAAGGATCACGGGAACTAGATTAAGAACAAATATATAACAGGAACAGGGATGTTTTGCACAAACAAAAGAGATAAGAAGATGTTAGGCTATAACAAAATGTATAACAGTGTCCAAGTAAAGATAAGCATGAGAGTCCGTGTTATCCACTCATGAGTCCAACTCCAAATGCCCATTTTTAAATGGAACAAGGCTTGAAAAGGTCTCTTTTGAGGAAAATACCTCGTCAAAGGATTCGAATATGTCTATGCTAGGCTGATGGATTGTGCACACAATTGTTCGCCCGGTATTTACTATGTTCCTCACAGTTCTCATCACAATGGCTGCAGCCCTGGCATCCAACCCTGATGTAGGCTCATCCATGAAGATTATAGAAGGGTTGGCAACCAGTTCCACTGCTATTGTTAACCTTTTCCGTTGTTCAGTTGACAGTCCATCAATTCCCGGTAGACCCACAAGTGCTCCACCCAATGAAGTTAGCTCCACAAGCTCCATTACCTCCTCAACAAAAGCCTGACAATCAAAATGCTCCAAAAATTATTGTCCGCCCATGATATGCAAAAGGGTCGTACAATGTTTCACAAATACCTTTTGTGTCTCAAAGTCAACGTCTGAAGATAATCGAAGCCACGCAGAGAACAGTAGTGATTCCAAAACAGTCAAGCAAGGGGAATGAACATCAGTCTGCTCACAGTAGCCAGAAATTCTTGCAAAAGTGTCTTGCCTTTTGGGATAACCAGATATATATATGCTCCCTTCTATGATCCCACCAGTTTTTCTTCCAGCTAATACATCCATGAGGGTGGTTTTTCCAGCACCACTTACTCCGACCAATGCTGTCAGTACACCGGGCCTAAAAGCTCCAGTAACATTATCTAACAGCTGCAGCCTGTCTTCCAGTATCCCTTGTTGTTTCAATTCCTTTAGTAATATTTGAACCAAAAAGCAATTAGTCTACCAGAAAAAAGCGGGGGCAAAAAAAGAAGAAGCCATTAACGCACCGCAGGGACATCCACGAAGTAATTGATATTGCTGAAAGCCATGGAAAGTGGTTGAAAAGGGAGAATCATTCCTCTTCGCTTAAAATGTTTTCCTGCAAAAAAATGACAAGTGGATGAAATGTCAATTCCCACCTAGTATAAACAGAAAAGTACAAACCGAATTGATATTAATTGTATAATTTACAAACCTATTGATCCTGCAGGATACAAGTAGTCTCTCAGCTCCATAACAACACTTTCACCTTTTCTTCTCCTTTCTCTCTCTTGCAGCTCCTCCTTTGAGACTACAGCTTGTTGCCTTCCCAAAGCTAAAGTAAATTTAAGGAGAAAGAGATACTATTATCAATATTCTTAAACAAAATTATTTCTGGTCTATGCAGAGCCAGAAGGCAAAGAAACTTGAGATTATTAGAAGGCCTGTATACTGAAGATGTCTTACGATTAAGGTAAGCTAAGAAGATTGTAAACAGGATGTTGAATAAAATTGTATATCCAACCATTGCACCAACACCAATCCAATACCAATTGCTCTCTGCATACAAACTCCGTTCTCTTAATACTGCCTTACCCAATGGATAGGTGGACTGATTTCCAGCTCTCTACAAGGAGAGAAAATATTTAGTATACTAAATATTTTTAATTGCAACAAAGAAAATGGTAGATAGGATTTATAATAAGCAGATATTAGCATCCCACAATATCACCGTATTTGTTTGGCACCTTGAAAGGTAGTTACATGGTCCTGATTATAAGGAAAATGGACCAAATGATAAAAGTCACAAGGATTATACCTTATCCCAGGAATGTCCAAGGAACTCATTTACAGAAGCGGAATTCTGTGCATACATCAGAGGAGAAACCCAAAAACCCCATATCCACCATATTGGTATACGATCTGCTAAAAAAGGAGAGAAGTCAGGAAACATGATTTAAATCAAATCTAGAAACATGGAGAGATTGTGTTTCTCATTTGACCTCTTGAAATAACATATCCTCCAAGAGCCATCACAACCAACATGGCAAAGGATCCAAAGGTATTGGCTACTATCATATTCCGGCCCAACGATCCTATCAAACGAAAAAGACCTATAGACATCTGGTGCAAAAAGAAGTAAAGCAAGAACTGCCGAAAAAATCTGCAGATCCAGAAGTACGCACTCATGAGAAACTGTCAGAATGCATGAATAAACCAAGTTAAAACAAAACATACCTAGTAATTGCAGGATCATATCCAATTGCATAGTATGAGACCGCCACCCAGCATCCAGCTTCCAAGAGGGAAGTGGGAATACTAAGAACCCAAGAAGGAAGTGTATAAACCCAGCTAGGATAGAAGTGCAAGTCTCTGTGCTTGTACAGTACTGGAAGCTTTGTAACCAACATTGGCACCTCCGTAAAGCCATTGAAGAGAATAATAACCATAGAGGAGTACATTGCCCCAAGATATAAGCCTCCATCGTCAATTGTATCGTGGTGTGTTGTTGTCCGGAAGAAAACACTCATTGTAATCAAAGCAACCAAAAGAAGCTGAAAATAGAACGTAGAACCCAAGATCAGCAACATAACCCTTGCTTCTGCCACTAGATTACTAAAGAAAACACTACGATATATAAATCATCAACTCTTACGTATTTTAAATGCTAAGTGCATACAAATAAGATTACCTGAACAAATTTGAAAACGTAAATAAATGAATTCCGTTTCATTAGCAGCTTCTGCCACTGGAAGCTGGTCTTTAGAAGTTCACGCCTTTTCGCGCCATAAATAGAAGTTGCCAAGGCTGCTGGATGGTTATAGCGTCTATCGAAAGGGATGCTTAGTTCGTCTGACAAATTCTTCCCATCGCGATATAAGCAAAAAGCTTTGGCAAACTTTCCGACTGGTATGTACCGGTAAGGGCGATCGAGAACGGACCAGTATTGCTCTTGGTCCTTCTTAGATGTAACCTGTTGACAAGAATCTGAAGTTTGAACAATGACTAAAAGCATATAGAATAGAAACTGATACTCCACTCTCTCTACTACTCACTTCTTGCAAGAAGTCTGCCACATTCTTTCGCTCAGGACAACTAAATCCCATCAATTTGAAAAAATCAAGAGCAGCTTCACGGGGACCCTGATACACAATCTGACCCTCGCTCAAAAGAATAATATCATCAAACAACTCGTATGTCTCAGGAGCTGGTTGAAGAAGAGATATAATAGTGGTTGCATCAAGTGCACGGGTTGAATGCCTAAGATATCTGATAATTTGATAAGTAGTTGAACTATCAAGACCAGTTGATATCTCATCCATGAACAGCACTCTTGCTGGGCCAACTAGTAATTCACCTGAAAATCATACATCAGCTTATTACACTGCTAAATGCATTGAAGAGAGGAGGCTAAACAATGCATGTCATTCACCTGTTGTAAGCCGCTTCTTTTGGCCCCCCGAGATGCCCTTAAGCATTTCATCTCCCACCAATGTGTCAGCACACGAGTCCAAACCTAATATCTTTGTCCGCAATATTTTAGTCCCTTAGAATATTTATAAAGACCAAAATATGGAAATAACTACATAAATCAGACGAAATACACATGTACATTTTTTTTGACACAGATATTACTTGTTTGTTAAGATCCTTTTTTTTTTTACATTAAAATTGCTGGTCAAAAGAACAGCAATAATTTGCGCCACGGATTCTATCATTAAAGCAAAAATATTATTTTTAAGTAATAGTCACATGCATAAGGTGAGCCAAAATTTCTGGTCACAATCACAATCACAAAGGCAGTTTTGCGTCCAAAAGTTTGAGAATACCTTCATGATATACTCCACCACCAAATTTGTTTCCTGTCCACCGAGAGCTAATGACTACAGAAAGAAATTCCATTTAATTAATTTGTGTTTACACATGAAGTTGCATGGTTTTATTAAAAAAAAGTACATGCGCTTAAAAAGTTAGGTAACATGATATGAACAAGGACCTTCATAAATATATCGAGATCTTCATCAGGTCTTATCCCAGCATTCTCTTCTCTTCTCGCAAGTTCCAGTAACATATCTGTAAAAACTCGAAAATTTACTAATTTAGCATCTACAAGTCCAAAACGACCCAAATTAGCATGGTCTCTGGTAAGAGCATACCATATTTAAATCCGACACCTTGACAACGTCCAGCAAACTCGATTGTTTCCCTTACAGTCATCTCTGCCACATGCGAATCTTGTTGACTGACATAAGCAGATGTTTTCTGAGGAACAAACTCATTCAGACCATGTCCATTGTACGTGATACTCCCTGACATCTTCAAAGGGCATAAAAATATAAATGGAGGGGAAAAAAGAGAGAGAAATTCGAAATGGAGCACAGCTAGCTAATTTCGACCATTCAGTCAGTTAGGCTTTTCAGATGGTATATTGGGAGTAGTTAAATAGTGAAGGAGCCCTTCCACGACCTCAATATAATTAAAAGAAAGTAAAGAAAAAGCAGTCTAGTCTGTACTTACGTCATGACCTATGCATCATATTCATTCTACGCCCTACTATTATGCATCCTCGATCTGTTATAGATAACATCGAATCACAGCGCTCCAGTTATAAGGTCAGGTATTTATTCTAAACAACCTATAGCTCCATCCACATGGAATATGCTCTGAATTAAGCTCAAATATATTGCATATATATATATGACAAACCTTTCTATATTATGACATCACTTTCCCGTTCAGGCATAAAGGAAAACCTCATTCTACCTTACCTACGGTAACTGAAAAACTAGGTACCTGCAAGCCAGATCCCAGCCTACCGGCAAGAGCTAATAGTAGTGTTGTTTTTCCAGAGCTTGGCGGACCCAATAATAGCGTCAGTCTGCATGAAAATAATACAACTGTACATATCAAAGAAATAGGGAAGTTCCTAGTATGTTTTGACTAATTTTATGGGAAATCATATTTCTTCTCCTGATATATAGTCAAATTACAGATATCTACATTGTCGTTTTTAATATTACACTCGACTCTCTTGTCTCATCAATAACTCCTGTTAAAAACAACTTCTCGATCTCAAGGCACCTCTCAAGTCGTGCAAAATTAATATATTAAATAAAAAAAAAATAAAACCAATTGCTATCAAATTAATTTATATAACATTTAACTATATATAAAGATCTAACTATTTATGAAAATTTTATAAAAAAACTAACACAAGTGGTTTGACTGAATTTTCTTTATCTAGGTACATAAACAAAGCATTTGGTGATGTATCTGTTTGTGTTATTTAACTATGGTGTATCAATGTAATTTTTTAAAGGCAATATAATAATTATATCGTCAAGGGAGATTTCTATAATGCGACCATCAACAGTAGGTGAGGTTATAATACTTGAAAAAATAATCTCTGTAATTTGACCACACTTTAGGAGAAAATGTTATAATTACTTCATATTTAATACATAGTATATAAACATGTTAATATCATATACAAGTAAAGCTTTCATTATTAGTCATAAAATCGAAGTTATCACTCAATTTTAACTGCGTTAAAATTGAAAAGTTTTGAAATTTTAATATTAATTTAGAAATCTGAGTATTCAAAGTGTGTTATTGAAAGTGAAATTTTTATCCTTGTGCCAAAAAGAGATTTTGATTCACAAAAGTTAGATTTTTCGTCATAAATCAGTGGTGCAAATGAATCTAAATAGCATGCATACATAGGCTTTCTCTATTTATGATATAGTTGGGTAAAAACTATGGATCGAAGTTGAAATTTAAAACCTTTGCTACGTAAGGTACCTTGAAGGTCTAATAATTCCACTGATGTCGGCTAAAATTGTCAATTTACTTCTCTTTCTTCTGTAAATTCGCAATTGCCTTAGAAGAGCCTAAATGAAGAGAGGAGAGGGGAAGGGAGGGGGAAAAGCAAGTTAGAAAACTAAGGCGATGTCATATATGTCCAAAAAATGGTGCCATTGATTGAACACGTGCCCCAGAAAAACGATCCAAATCAAATGAAGGTAAATAATAAAACACCTCGGTCATATTGCAAATAAAATTAGGAATTGTAGGGAGCGCTCTGCTTCCGACATGGACGAAAGATTCAACTGTCAAGTGTTGAAATCGTACTTCAATCTTCGGGAACTTCAAATCTACTCTGCGGAAACCATTCATAGACAATAAATTCAACAAAGTTAGTTTTATGATTAGAAAAAGACACAAAGAATGGATGGTTTTCGAAACAGAAAATTGGAATTGAAGGGTGAAGGAACTTAATAAATGACGAGAAAATACTCGTACTAAAATCATAGTTGGGGAAAAAAAAAACAAAATACAACTAAATGGTAGTTTGTTTCCAAGAAGCAGCGCGCAAGTTATTATCTTCTGTTTGATCGCTGAGGAACAGAGGCAATTTAACTAACGTCGCATTGATTTCTTCTGTTGCTACATTTTCATTTCCAGTAGCAACCGCTATAACAGAGAGAAATGAAAATCGAAGAGAGGGAGATTACGCGTCAAATCGGCGTCTAATCCGATCGAAGAACCTTTCGGGGTCGTGATCGACCGAGTTAAGCAATCTTTCCAGAAGCAGTTTCTGCTCCTCTGCCTCAAGCTCACTCACATGGACCTCTTTCCTGTCACCAACTAGGTTCTTGAAGATGCCTCTGCGTGCTCGCGCGTATGTTGGAAGCCTCTCGAGTGCCGCCCACTGGAGCGCCTCCTCGTCTTGCCCTCCCTCCCAGGACCACGCCGATCTCGCAAACGGCTTCTCGGCGGAGTTCCACATTGCGCCGTGAATCTACAGCGCTTCACGCTCCCGAGCACAACCAATGCCTATAAATTTCAAAATAGAGAAGGCACAGAGTTGTAAGAGATTGAGTCCAAGGGAGGGTTAGAATGTTAAGTCTGTGTGTGTTTGCTTCTCTGCAGCTACTACTTGTAAGTTTTGGAACAGAGGTTGAGCTCTACATTAATGGCCGCCCTGTATCACTCTTCGTTCCTTGCAGAGTTGGTTCCTACGTTAAAGCTGGATGCTGTGTGAGCACTGCGCAGAGAAATTGCCTCATTTAATAGCCGCGGGAAAGGCACTTTCGCGGCTGCGTTGTGCTAGTATATTATTGAAAAAAAAAAAACAAAAAAAGTGAAAATACTAAGTATGCTATATATAGTGAATAATAGTATTATATTTTTCAGTATTTTGAATATCATACAAGATATTGAGACATAAATATTATTTATATTTAATATGATAATTGAAAAGTATATAATATTTAAGAATACAAATTTAACATTTTATGTATGATGTATTGATAAAATAATAATTTTTTCTTTGTTTTTTTTTAATGAATTTAAATTTATTGAATATCAATTTGTCCAATATAACTATTGCATATCTTCAAATCAAATATATTGAATAAATAGATGATGAGTTGGTGAGCGGAGTACTCATGGAATTATTTTCAAAAAAAATTAATTTTTTAAAATAATTTAAAATTTTGATTAAGTTTAATTTATTTTTTTTATGTTTGAATTTTGTGAGTCCAGTTGATTCACTAACGCGATCCGCCCTTAGAGCAAGGTATAGCAAGTTTTTTATATATATATATAATGTTTGATTTGAGAGATTTTGAGGGGAGGAGGAAAGAGAAAAGAATTTTTTTAAAATATTTTTTTTGAAACAATAATTTAAAGAAGAGAAAAAAAATAAAGAGGTAAAATCTCTTCTCTTCTCCTATTTTCTTTTCCTCTAAAAAAAAGATTTTAAACGAGAGAAAAAATATAAAATAAAGAAAAGATAAAATTATACTCACTAAAATAACTTTATTTTATTTTAATGCTTATTTATCTAAAATTAAAGATATACAATAATTATTTTATTTTATTTTTTCTTCTATTTCTTTATAAATTAAGTAAATAAATAAAATTTCTTCTCTCTTTTTTTTTTAAATTAAATCAAACAATTAAATTTTATTTTTCTTCTCCTCTCCTCTCCTCTTCTCTTTTATCCTCCATTCTCATTTGAATCAAACAAACTCAAAGACTTATGTGTATTTATTTGTTTCTTGTACTCAATAAAAAGTTTAGTAAAAAAATATTATTAGGTTTTATTATATAATATAAACATTTATTCATATTTAATAAAGAAAATTACATATACTTACATTTAAAATAAATGTACCTTCTCACTAAAAACTCAGCAAGATAAATGAGTATGTTGTTCAAATCGTAAAATACAACGTTAAAATAACTAAAGTAGGCGTGGGATCGTTGTCCTCGAAAAATTCCGTAGATTTGGTAGTAATTAAGAATGGTGTTAACGTTGTTCGAAGTCGCTGACTTGCATTAGACTATTTACTATTTAGAGATGTATTAGGTCACCAGAAACAAGAAGATTGAGACAACTGTGCACCACGTTTTTTGAATAATAAAAAAAATTGGTATTAAAAAGACAAGTTTACAATTAAAAAACTATTATAGAAAAACTAAATAATTACATAATAGGATTATTTTCTTTAATTCGGATTGTTTAATTAAAATATATTTATCCCGTACTTCTCTTTTCCTCTGAAATATCTTTGCATCATGTCATCCGGGTTGAGGAAGCAAAAAGCCGGTGGCCGTCGTACACGGTTGATGGAACCTTTCACGTGAATCTGAGTGGCCTTTTGTCGTTTATGTCAAACTCCCGCTTTCGTTATTGTCGTTTGGCATTAGAACGTAGGTCCTCCTGCTGGGCTGCTGTCACGTTAATTTGGAAATTAAATTTGAATGAAACTTTCACGTAAATTTGACCGGAAAGGGTGAGTTCTCTACTCTGGTGAAGTTGGTTCACCAGTGTTTGACAAAAATTAACTAATAGTTTTTATTATTATATTTTGCTCAATATAATAAAATATATATATATTAGATGTAACCCCCGGAAATTGCAATTAATATTCAGACCTAAAAAGCAGTTGTGACCCTTCACTATATTAATAAATAAATAAAAATAATTTATATTTATATTTATTTATAGACAAAGTTTTGAATTAATCGATGAGAGTTGCCCGTGGCGAAACAAATAGATGTACCAAAAATTTATACATAATTGGTGTTTGTTGGTCAGTATTCAGCTTGCCTTGCCCCATTCGATTTTCTCACACGTGACAAATTAATTTGATGAATTGTGAAAGAATAATCTTTTGAAATTGTTTAAAGATATAATTTATTTTTAAAAAAATTATAATAGAATAAAAAAAATTCTTTATGAACTCTAACACACACCTACAACGACATTCCCTTCAAACAATTATGCTTTTATATATAATCTCCTGAAATAATTATCCTCTTTTTGCCCTTTTTTACTGGCTATGCATTTTTTATTTTTGACAGCGGTAAATGTAGAATGAATGGTTTTAGGACAAATCAAAATTAACAGATGGAAGTTATATTATCTTGTTTAACAGAGAACTGAAAATAATATTTCTTATAAATGATTCTCTCGAAAAATGTTTCATGGCTCAAAAGTGTAATAAGTTAATCGTATTTACCTTCGAAAATTGGCAATGTTTGTTTGGTGGAAGAACAGTGCCGAGTCAAGGCGGCATGATTCACTTCTCTGAATTTGTGCGGTTTACCGTAAATCCCAAAAAACATTGCTACCCCTAATTGACTTTGTGGTCACCGACTATTCAACCCAATCTTGGCTGGAAGGTGAAAAGCTTGCACTTTAGGCCTTGGGGTAGCTGAGAAATCCGATTCTCCCATTCTCTCCGTATTAGTGACGATTTGTTAATGTCATCTTTTTAATTTTTATCCAACTTTATTTTAAAATAATTTTGTTGTCACCGATAATATTTAAATTCTAAATCTAATAAATTATTTTTGTTAAGAGATAAAAAAAATTACCACTCATAGTATATTAATTATTTTTTTAATTTAATTTATTATTGATGAATATTTTTTATTTATAAATAATTTTATAATACTAATAAATTATTTTATCACATCTCATAATTTAAATATCATTGATATATTAAAAAATTGGGGCTCACAATAAAATAAATTAATATTTTTATTTAATATACAAGTAAGTTAAGACTAATACGATCGAAAAAGGGCGAAGAACTCGAGAGTTTCCATAGCTCCGACACAAATGGGCGTTTCGCTATAAAATTCAAAAGCATTACTTCTAGAAACTGTAGAAATATATCGTATGTACGTTATGACATTTGCAAAGTGTTCAAGTAATCTTCATTGAACAAAACTAACGTAAACTTTTTTGCTATCAAATTTCTTAATAAAATTATAAAATATAGAAGAAGAGTTTTGAAGGAATAAAAATGCGGTTCTGCTGTTTTTATTCAAGAATATGATAATAAAAACATCAGAACTCTATATACCTAACTTCTTTTTGTTTTGTTGCTATATATATAGTTTAACAACGAAGGGAGTTGAAAAAGACAAGGATAAAGATGGAATTTAATGCTTCAAGTCAAGTTCAAAATTTAAAAGCATGACTATATATGAATAATTATGACTTTAAAGACTGGTCGTTGAGGATAAAGTAAATTTACAGAGAACTCAAAGCGAGAGTAAAAAATAAAAGCTAACACATACTTTTAAATATTGAAAAGACGGAACAAAGAAGATTACAGACTCAAAGTTCGACCATTAACAATAGGTCACATATTTAGGAACAGATTTTTATTGGATAAAACTCAAACTACAGTTCTAGATAACTCGACCCAAGTTTTTTTTTATTTCCGTTAACTAGAACTGTTGAACAGCAAACTAGCCTAGCCTAGCCAAGAACAGTAGTGCATTGATATCGCGGAGGATCATCCTTCTAATCAGTGCAGCAGCAGCACAGCATGTCCAAGCAACACTCGCAGGTTTCATAGCAGCAGCAGCAGCAACACAAGGCGAACAAACTGCAAACCCAACACATCCAGATAAGTGAACAGACCAAGATTACGATTATTCCAAAACATTATTTACTCAAATATCTCACGACCTTAAAAATGCCTGTAATTAATAAAACAAGAGTTTTACTGTAGAAAGAAAGCTCAGCTTCCTCAGAGATCGAGTGTTTTTTATCATTACACTCTCGATTGTCATACGAAATATCTCCGGACAACATTAAAAACATTCAACCTTGTAGTAGGTAGGTGGTATAGTAGGTTAAGCTTTCTAAAGTAAGACGAAAAAACAAACCAGTAAAATGATGATAACTATACAAACCAAGCATAGAGGCAGCCTTTTTCTTCGTTGCGTCTTTGAATATGTTCCGTATAGCTCATCTCTTGGTACCCTGGAGGTGCATCCATCTTTGCGTCTCTGCTCTGTAGGGGAGGAGATGGAAGGAAATAACTGGTTATATAAACAGAGAACCACACAATATGTGGTACTGAGGGAGGCTTCATCCATGTGGGGATTCAGGGGGGACCAAGTCATTCATTACCACTGACATGTCTGTTTTTGTCCTTTTACTTTATCTTACGAATTAAGTTTTCTCTTCTCTCTATCTCTCTATTCTTTCTTTCTATTTCCTTTCTTCCATTTTGAATAGAGGATATCGCTTGGAATTGCTCATATAATCAAAACCATTTTATGACTAAAATGGTTTTGGTTAGGTGGATAGAAGAATAGCCCGTGGAATTGATGCAAAAACCTTCAAATTTTAATGATTCGTCGCATCCAAGCAGCTTTGAGGATTTACTATATCAAATATCACTTATTAAGTTTCTAACATTGATTGCTAAATATATTAATATCTCCAATATATCTGATTTCATAATTAATTTTGCAACGTGTATGTTTAGTTATTAATAATAAAAAAAATTAGATTTTCAATTATAATATATGTAGATATCCATTTTTTAATATATTAGATTTGTATATTTCTTTTTTTTTGTGAGGATTAAAAGTATGTTTATTGACATTATACTAATTTTCTTTAAAGTTTGAATTTAAGATTTTTTTACTTAATTAAATATTAAAACGATTATATTTTTTTTAAACTTTTTTTAAGATGATCTCTCGCGAGATATTTACATATATTTTTTAACAAAAATAAAATAACAAAAAATGTGAAGATTGTAATTTCTAGGGTGTACTTATTTTCTTTTTTCATTATTACAAACAATTTCTACATATAAAATTTTGTGCGAGCATTTAAAAGTACAAATTAACACTAGTTTGCATAACATTTTTCTTTCACGACACTCTGCCTCTGAATTTCAAATAGACCCACATAAAATAATATTAAAGAAAACTCCATAATCTTAAACTAACTTGCCTATATTAGTTGTGAAATTTAAGAAAACTTTTTTTTTTTGGTCTCATACGAAAAATATTAGTGTCATATTTCATTTTTCTTGTCTCTTACTACCCTAAGCAAAGTTTGCTTGCATCTGGATTCAAGGGACTCTCGTTAACAATTTTTTAAATAAAATAACATGAATTTTGATACAGTTAATTATAATAATTGTAAAAATTAGTAACAAAATTCAATTGTGAAAATATTAATTTTCTACATTAGGAGTGGTCATAAGCGTCTACATCTAAGACAGAAGGTGAGTTAATTAGTCAAAGTCTTTGACGAGAGAGCAAGAAATTAATGGTGACATAGCTTTTATTATACAAACGGACGAAGAAGGCAACCTTTAAACAACCCATATAAAAATGCAGAGTATTTCGATATTATATTTAGGTGTATAGAAAAAGATCTCAATAACTTTTACACGCAACTTTTTCTTCCTGGAAAGAAAAGCCTCTATTCAAGAACATAGCTGGTAATTTCTTCTTGACTACCAATATCACTGCCCTTTTTTCTTTACTTTCTTGTCTGTGTTAAAAAAAGAAAAAAAAAACTCAAAAGGGATAATTTCATTTAGAATTTGAGGAGAATATAACGATGCTTAGACATGGAATGTAAGTGTAGCAATGCCAATGTCACTTACATTCAAGTGCAGGGAGTTGCAACTCACAATTAGACCTGATCGTAGACCTGATTTTATCAATTTATAATGGTTCTAAGCCCAAAACGTCACAAATTTCTACTAAAAATTGAACTGGAGGACCAGTCCGGGATCAGGTCTAATTGCAAGGACGAAGGATCATGTAGGGACCAGAAGGGGACAAAACTGAAGAAAGGGTTAAGGTTACAGGTAGTGACACTGCAAATAATTGCAAGCACCAATAAGGCACCAACAAGCACACCCCCCCCCCCCCCCCCCAAAAAAAAAAAAAAGAATTGCAAACTCAGCAGTTTGTGAAAGAACCTAAGCAAGAACAAAACAGCTGAGCACAATTTTGAAGGCATACTAGAGGATTTACAAACCCTGTTGGCATCTTAGGAACCAAGTAAAACTGAGAAACCACATCGCTATATTAATTAGAACATTCACATCTACAGATGGTGGTTTGCTTCCAGATTATCATTATAACTCAAGCAACTAGCAGGCCACTGAGCATGTAGCAGAGTTTACTGGAACTAAAATGTCACCAACTACAGATTGGACATTGGCAGCAGCTTCCAGACGTTCCCATGTTATTCTCCGCCTCTCGGCTGCAGCGCTTGATCTTGAGTCTTCCTCCTCCAAATTATGTTGGCAGGCAAGTACCAGATCCTCATCCATCTGAGAGAGCATCTTCCTGATGTTTTGAGTCAGGTTGAGCACAGCTTGATTCCAGTGGTTTTGGGTGTTATGTACAAGAGCTGAGAAGATGAGAGGCAGAATCACCTGCCGGTTCTGCGTGATCAGATCAAGGATGTGTTCATTGTTCCATAGCAAATGGGCTCGTTCAGCAACCTAATCAATAAGATGAACATAACCTTATTAATATCATTCAGAGACAGTGGCACCAAACACCAGAGACAACATTAATGTCTATGTCCAAAATGGTAAGTCACTTCCAGAAACCTATATACAATGTATTTGAGTCCACTAGCTCAAGAATTCAAAGAAGAAAAAGAAAAAAGGTTCAAAACAAGTAGAGACACTAATATATTATTCCTTTCATGAAGACCAGAATCAGGAAAAAAGATGTCAACTGTCAGCATAAGAAGTTTCTTGATATGCAGAAAGTGATGTCTCAATTTCAGATTCCTTAGTACCAACCAGATGGATAATGTTTTAAGAGGTAGAACAAAAGACTATATTGTAACAAGACAAACTTTTAATCAGACACAGCAGATTACTCTTCTATAAAAAGTTGCAGCTAAAAGGTGAAGCAGAGTAGCAGAAACTACCTGGTAATGAGAACTATTAAGACAACCACCTATGCGTCGAAACAGTGGGACCATAATCTTCTGGAATTCCACCATGCCAGTCATTTCCAAAATCTCTTCCAACTCACTCAAGAACATTAACTTCTTCTGACTATTTGTTACAGGCCAGTACTTTAATAGTCCCTTTATCACAGTGCTAGCCAGTTTTGGATCCTTATCTATGAACTGCACAACACAATATGTTAACTGCTGATGATAAATGCCTACGGATTTAGGTTTGTGCAGAGGAAGCAAGACCCTCCACAAAAATATTCTGTGCTCCTCCTTCAATGGCAAGGCAAAACCACTAATTACACTCCCAAATATCTCCAACAGCTCAGCAATTCCATTGTGACGTTCAGTCTCAAAAACAAATCGGTAGATAATGTTGCTAACTGATTTCCGTATAAAGGGCCTGTGTGCCATGAATTTCCCATAGATTTTATGCAGAATTGCTTTCAAGGAGTCTCTTTCTCTAGGGTCCTCAGAATCAAAAAGGTCAAGTAGTCTTAAAATGAAAGCATGGTCAATGTACATTTTTGCCACCTTCACATCAAGAGAGTTATAATTGATAAATTGAAGGAGTAGGTCATAAACAATTTGCAGGTGAGACCAGGCAGGATCAAACATTGGTTCTTCATCAACTGTTTCCCCTCCAGTGGAACTAGTACGAAACTTAGGTGGGAAAACCCTGAACAAATTACTTGCACACATTTTACACATTGCAGCAATAGCTGGTTCTGTGAACTTTGCAGATCCAGAAGTAACAAAATCAAGAAGCTCTACGAGTGTCTGACGTTTAAGATCTTGCTCTGGGGAGTTCTTATCAGGATCACTCATATCATAAACTTTGCAGCAAAAATTCAACTTACTAGTAAACAGGTTTTGCTTCTGCGTATTTGAAACATCTTTGAAGGATAGATGGGGGTCAACTGCTTCCACTCCAGCATTCGTACTTGCTGGGAAGACCACTGAAGAAACCCGCTTCACAACATTTAATTTGCTTGAAATGGTACTCCCAACATTTGTACATTGAAAGACATTCCCAAAACTTGAAGTATTCCCAGAATCACTCCGTGACGAATCTGATGGATCAGATTTCAGCACCTTCCGAGGCAATTTACTAAGAATTTGCTTTAACATGGTGGCAATGCTGCCAGCCTAGCAGACAGACACCTGCACCCAACTTACCAATATCAGCTGAAGTCATATTACCATATCTTTCAGGCTTTAAAAGCTTGAACTCTCTGGGGAAAAAGATCAAACCCCTGGCACTCTTTATGTTGATTTCCTAATACCAGGAAATCCTAACTTCATGTAATAATTCAACAACGCAGCAAAAATGGAAAGCAAGGGTCGCATATGAGATAAGACCATTTTAGAGGATAATCACAATAAACTTATGCCGAATATGGCATTGAGAAGCTATTTCAGAAATGCAAGTGGCAAAATCCTGCCAGATCTAACTCATGTTGATGAAGTTGTCTTCAGATGTGATAGAATTCAGCAAAATTGGTAGAATGTCCATTATTTACAAACAACGTAAAAGAATTAAGACTATCACTACACTAAGTTGTTGGAGAATACCAAAATTGGTCTTTCTCTGTAGCACTAGCCGATTATAAAGCCAGATCAAGTTCATCTCAACAGATTACGGAAGCAAATAAAGAGAAAACACATCGGCTGTAAGAATACAGAAATTAAAAGGTAAACGTTTCCCTTTAAGAAAGAAATTAACAAACTACGAATTAATGGAAACTTAAGAAGCTGCAGTAGCAGCAACAGTAGGAGAGAGAAACTGAGATCTGGGAGTAAAATTAGAAGAACCTCAACCACATGAGGTTCCATTTAAGCATTGCACAATCCTTGTACCTTACACGATCATTACCACAAAGAAAAAGACCTTTTAGTTTATTAATTCAGTTAAAAGCTAAAGAATCTCTGAGCAACACCACCAAAAATAGAAAATTTAAGAACCCAAACATAGGAGTTGAGAGAGAAACAGAAACGACCAACCTGATTTATTAAAGTGAGATAAAACCCACTTAGGGTGAAGAGAGAGAGAGCAAGTCAAAGAAAGTGTTTAACAGTGTCCATGGAGATCAAGCCCGAGATGGGTCTGTAGAAAATGGTGCTCCTTCTGGGGCTGAAGAAAGACAGAAATGTAGTGTGAGAAAATGAATTGATCTGAAAAAGTCCTAGATTTGGCTTACCTTTAGTCGGAGAGTGGGAGACCCCATCTGGGCAATTCCATGATGGATCCCCATGAATGGCACTAAGGTTTGGTCTCCTCGATTCAAGAGAACCAGGGCAGCGACATGTTATTCAGAACTGTTGGTACTGCAGTCTCAGTCACCACCAAACCCAACTTAAAGCAAAAACCAGACTGTTAATAGTATACGCCATTGGGTTCTTCTACAGTATATCTTTGTATGTACAATCCTATTTTCTTTTTCCCCTTTCGTCGTTTGAGGATTGAGGATAGTTTTGGTTTATGTTGAATAATAGTATGTTCATGTCTTTGATTTTGTTTATATTTTTATAATAACATTATAAATTTTTATTTGTTAAATATTTTTTAAAAATATAATGCGATAGTTTTTAATACTGTTATAAGCTAATTATTTATAAATATTGAATAAATTTTATATTAATTTATCTTTTTATTAATATAATATTATAATATTTATTTTTATAATTTTGACTGTTCATAATTATTTATTATTATCGATCAAAGTACAGTTTTTCATGCAAATTAAACCCTTTCTAGTAAATTAAACAACTCTGATTAAAGATAAAGTAACGATCTTTTTTATTCCCCTTAAAATTCCAATGTTACACGAATTTAATTTTGTTAAATAAACTAAATATACACAAGTTTCTTTGATAAAATTTACTTGTAAGCTAACCTAGTTTTCTTTTTTGTGGGTTAATCAAATATGGCATTGAAATATTTATACCAAAAAAAAAAAAGGTTAAAATCCTGTATCGTGAGTTGGAAGAATCAATTGGAAAGGCACCGAAATAAAAGCAAGTGGTAAAAGCTGAACCACAAGCTTATACAGCGGCACCCATTTACTTTTTCTTTTCTTTTTCCTCCTTCTGGGATTCAGTGTTAATTAGATACAGACAATGTCTGGTTGTTTTACGTGGGAAAGAACGTAAAATCATAGAATTACTGTATTTTATTTTACAGTGGGAATCATTTGGTAAGCCTTTGCACATAGTTCTTTTCGAATTCTGTAGATTATTAATCCATTTAAACTATAATGATCTATAAACAACTCAAAAAATTTCATCATATTAAAAGTTACAATCTTTTATCGCTTATTTGTAAGTAAAATCTATCCAGAACCTGCCCAGAAACTTAAAATAGTATTATACCATAATAATAGGCGTGAAAGCTGAGAGTTCTGATGCAGCCACTAATTCCCATGTGGGGCGGTGGCATACAGGGTGGTGAATCATTGGACTCTGTTCACAAGCAGTATCGATGCAACAAGGGCCAAGAATAAAGAAAACACGATAACATTAATATACACGGCTAGCCATTTTAATGAAACAAATTAAATATTGAAGACAGCCCAACAGTATCGCCATGGTGCGTAACCATAAATGGAATGGAAGATGGAACAACAACCAGAGAGAGTAGAGCAGGAGCTACTTACAATGAGAATGAGATCACTTCTATTTTTCACCCTTAAGCCCCAAAGTAAAACAAATCAGAAAGCATATATATATATTATATATATATAAATACATGTTGATCAGACCAACACAAGCATGACTCTCTCCAGAAGGCAGAAGAAGCAAGGAGACCAATGCTACTCCAGCTATTAGCCATTCAAAATGTTAGGTGCTTTCTGCCGAAACCTGATTCATGGCGCCCAAGTTGTCCCGATTTTTGGGCCTCCACTCGGTCCTACCCTTCACAATCTCAGCGCCATCTTCAAGCCGGAGCAAATGCTTGCACTCAACACCTCCGCCGAGAGCTAAACTGCCAACATCAGCACCAGAGACTGCAGTCAGGGACTGAAGTACACTGTCCCTACCACACTCCCTCCTATACTCCAGAGTCATGGCAGAAAGCTCGTGGCTCTCCAAAATTGGCTGTGGAGCACTCTGCAGCAATTAAAATCATCCCTGGGCTAAGAGACCTCATAAACTTCATGCATAAGAAACTAAACAAATAAACATATCAAGGTTTTGGCCTCCAAGAAATTAAGAAAAACATCACCGTGTTGTTATATTTTCTGAGCTTTTAAAAGCACCACAGCATATTACAACTTAAAATTATCAAATATCAAGTTTCAGAACACTTTCATCGTTCCTCTCAGCCTCACAAAATCAATTAAATGAGGCATCAAATGAACAGAACTATTCTCACAGATGGCGTCTTCTGCCTTCAAATGAATCTTCCATACCAATCTTCTGCCATATGTTGTTTACCAATTTCATCATATGCATATATTGTTCAATGTATGCTATGAAACATCTACTTGTCTTGAACTAATATATACTATTTCTCAAGGCTACAAGTTCAAAATATTGACATCAACATTAACAAAGAAACTGGAACAATCACTTGAGGGACAATAATCAATTTTGAAAGCTAGAACAGCAAAAGGCCTGTTGCAATCAGACATAAGCCCAATTAATATGTCCACCTAAAATTTTGATTTGGTCTATCACATGTATGCTCAGTAAGAATCATATTGTGAGCATGTGCTACAAGAGATGCGCTGCAGAAATGAGAGAAAAAGAGAACAAAACAATCAGATCAGATAATAATAAGAGAACAAAAAATTACCTCCAAGATCCAGCCAATGTACTTCACATTGTTAACATGCTGATTGACATCTAAATCACTCCATCTAGGCTGAATATACAGGTGCAGTATATGAAAATTAGAAACATATGAGGAAACAGTAGAAAATAAATGAATCATAACAAAAACAAAAACTGTTGACATACACTTAAACCAGTAAGCTTATAATCTGCTGTATTGTCGTCAAGTTTAGGAAGTTTTCTGTTATCCTCTTCCACAACTGGAGCAGAGTTCACAAAATAAGACCCTATCTCTCCTCTGACTTCTTCCGGTATTTTTGATAGCCTCCTTGTCAGTTTATTCATCATGACCCAAACACTGTAGATCAACAAAACCAAAAGAACAAAATAGAATGTTAGTTGAATCAGAGGTTTTCACCTACCAAAACTGATATGCTCAAATCTGTAGTTCATAGCCGCAATCAAAATTGCCAAATGCACAAGAAATGGTAGGAGGCAAAAAAAAATTTCATGTTTCAGGGGTGATAAATTCATGTATTAAAACATGTCTGTTGTCAACTTGTCAACAAGAGGAGGAAGGAGGAGGAAAAGGATTCATACTCATAGAAGTGATTTCTACCTGGAAGCTCTTGTCAAAGTTTCACCAGTTTTGCAGTCACACACAAGCCAATCACGACGCATACCATTCTTTCCAGATGCAGATACCCAAGTGTCTACTTGGACAACATCACCCCTGAAATCCAAATATAGATTCAGTCAACTTCATATTATCAGTTTCATAATGCTACATAATAATCTAACTATAGTTTCTATAACTACCCATCCACACCACCATGCCAAAACAATTAAAAACATTTAGTCCTCGGCATTATAGAATTTATAAAGCAAATTAAGTTTGAAGGTGCATTGCAGGTTGCTTCTAACGGTCCTTTCACATGTCTGCATCTGCACTTGGCTTCTTACCACAGTTAAAAACTAGGTTAAGTCAACAAATCAATAATCTAAGTTATATTATATCACATTAATATTAACATCCCTATGAAATAGGGCTTCCCACAGCTCACCATAAATAAGCTCATACTTCTCAAGTCTATGATCAACTCAGAAGAATTTGACAAGCATTCCAAGAATATGGTCAAGTCTCAACTATCTCACCAATTCTGTGGAACAAAAAACATAATCTACAGAACAACTGGAGGACGGCAAAAAAATTCTCAGCTAAATATTTTATAGACTAATCATTCATCATAAAGATCACTAATACATCGGGATACCAAAACTAACCACTAAATCACATATATTAAGGGTGAGTCTGGGTGACTTACCATGTAGGATATCGATCAACCACAACCTGCATCCGAGTAACCACCCATATCAGGTTCTTTTTGCACATCTCTGGTGTAGAACCAAAGCCATCGCCAAGAAGCCCAGCAGTCTTAACATGATTAAGCGCAGTTTCCTGTCCCCAAAAAAATAATTTTTTTATAGGAAAAACTAAAATATTCACAGCCTGCTAAATCTGCATGATTTTTACTCCTCCAGCGTGCCTAAGTCCAAATCTATAATAAGGCTACTTACAACCAACTTTTCTTCCAAGTATATAATAAAAAAATAATTTCCATGAGCATACCTGCAAATGGTTCATTAACGTCTCAATAGATGCTGTTCTATCAGCACCTATTTCATATGATCTAATAGAAAAGTTCTGCCGGAACACAAGACCATCCTGAACAATTTTTCCTATACCAAAGGGGTCAATAAGCATGTCAGGACGCTTTGGCTTCCAGTCAAGCATCATCCACTGCTTCTCTGCTGCCAAGAAAATTGTTGTAATAGCAGCTAGAAGCATGCTCCAGTCAGGCAACTGATTGATAAAAGTCCTTGGGGCAGGTGATGGCAAATCATTATCATGCTTCACGCTTTCCACAGATGTAGCAACTCCATTAACCTTGGGCGGGGCTTGGGCATTTGCCTTAACTTGCAAGCCACGAGAAGATGCAGATTTGGATTTGAGTCCTCCTAAGTTTGCAGGCCCACCACCAAGTTTGGTAGGCTTTGCACCAGTATCTGGTGAGGGTGAAGTAACAGGGAAAAACGAGGAAGTAGCTGCAGTTGCCACCATATTGAATTCTAGAACTGCATGAAAGTTGAAGCAAGTTACATTAAATAAATAAATAAATAAATAAATAATATATATATATATATATATATATATATATATATATTCTCCCCCACCCTCCCAAGATAGATGATACAATGTGAATTAAGGGAAAACAAACTGAATAATCCCGTAGAAACATGCATCAATAGGAAAAATCAATATACTTCTCTCAAATACTAATCAATCAAAACACTTCAAATCACACACAGAAGAGAGTGACGCCAAATAATTTATGCAAAAAGAATCAGTAAAATGAAAATAAAATTTATAAAAGGCGACGGATTCAGTGATTGTAAAACAAAGCGGCAATTTTTTTTTTAATTAAAAAATCCGCTACAAGTACAACCCAAATGACAAATTCATTTCCTCGACTAAGCATCCACAGAATAGGTTAAGACAAAATGATCATGAAATTTTTAAAAAATAAATAAATCGACTAAAGGATAAGCGCATTATCAATACAAAATCATTAGCAAAAGTCAGGGCAGATCTGACTCTGAACCTAGAAACATCACAAACCAAGATGACGCTGAAAGACAAAAAAGGAGGAGACCAAATAAAGATGAAGAGATAACAAAAAACAAACATAAAGACGAAAAATCATAAAACGTTACAATATACAACAAAACTTACAACCCCTTCGCATCAAAATTCACAATGAATGTGATCCAGCCATTGAACTTTTAAAAAGAAGAAAAATTTCTCAACCCACAAAATCAGAAACTCCAATGCCGCTTTGGGTAACCAAGAAGCGTAGAAAGCATGGATTTTTGTTCATCTTTTGCAGACCCGGATCTTCCAATGTTTAAGAATAAAAAGAAAAAGGAACGAAGTTTTAAAACAGGATGATTCCCGAGCGCACCTTCAATTCCCGGGCAACCAAGCAACGCGCAACAGTTCAGGGCCCCTACACGCAGATCAGACGAGAAAATGAGGGGGCAAGGGAAGAGAATCCTGAGGTCCCTACTTACTAAGCAGAGACAGAGAACCACAGCCGCTCAAGCACCTATAAATAGAACGAGAGCTTATTTTGAAGCAAAAGAACCAAAAATAACGAAAGCCGAAACGGGGACAAGGGCTATTGCGTCATTTGGATCTGCAACCCCCTCTTCTCTCGTCGTTTCCAGGGCCTGCGATTTGCTTCCTCAACCTCGTGTTCCCCCCTCCTCCTTTTGGAACCCCAAAAAATGCTCTCTTTTTTCTATATAAACTGCTTATTCCGTTTAACTTTGGAAAAAGTCGAAAGCCAAAAGCAGAAGCGGAAATAGAGAGACGTAGTATTATGGCTAGGGCCAGCGATTGTGGGAGGCATTGTCGTCCAGCCACTTCATTTTATAGCATCCATTCACCTGGCCCTACCCCGCCTCCCCTTCGAAGTTCCCAAGTTATATTTTCCACTCTAATATTATTTATTTAAAAATAAATACCACGTGAAACCCAATATTGCACTAATCGTAAAACGTAATTTTACTTATAAATTTCCTAAAATTACTCTTAAATTAGTCAATTAATTGTTTAATTAAGCTCAATATTGCAAAGCATATAAAGTAGATTATTTTTTTAATAAGCTCCATTCTTAAAATTACTCTTCAATGAAAGAAATTCTCCTCCAATAGTAACATTGCAAATTAAACCATGCATGTTTTCATATTGTAAATGGTAAAAATAATGTAAGCGGATTTTTCTATAATAATAAAGGGAAAAAAATTATATATATATATAAATAAAAATAAAAAAGAGATTGAATAATTGCTTTGGGTGATGGAATAATAAATGAACTAAGAAAAGTTATTTTTTCCCCCAGTTTGAATTCAAAAATGGTTGAGGGGCAGTGAACTAACATCTTTTGTCTTGTGGCACGGGAAGTTTGACTTTTTAGACTCTCTGCTTTTTACCTTCCAAGAAGGACACTTTTTATTCAACTCTAGACGCTTCTTAATTCTAATCCTATTGAAAAAGGACGGAGCGGAAAGCAAATGCACGAGCAGTGGCAATCTAGTAATTATCTGAATTCAATAATGGTAGTTTCGTAACGTTATTAACAGTTGGATTTGCCGTTAATGAAGATACGTATGTTATTATTTTTCTAGGTTTAGTTAATTAATAAATTTTGCTTATATTTATTAAAATAAGAGAACTTCAAAGAAAACAAGAAGCACATAGATTTTTATCATAATTTGTCTCTTTATAAACTCAACAAACTAAGAAAATCTGAAACACAAGAAATTTGATAGGATCGTGCAAGCAAGTACATTTTATTTATATTTTATTATTTTAATTACAAATCCTATTTTTCTTTAGCTATCAATTCCAATTCTAAATTTTAAATTTTAGTTAAAATTTTATTTAACAAAAATAATTTATAAATTAATTTTAAATTTATAAATTAATCAAAATTTATAAATTTTATATATTATTTAAAGTAATATATAATATATAAATTTTTAAATTATTTAAATAAATTTATTTACTAAATATTTTTAATTTAATTAAAAAAATTAAATTAATTATAAATTTATTTATTTATTTTATCAAACATACTTTAAATATAATTTGATTTGTTGGTATTTAGTGGATCCACCTTGTTTAGTAGAAAAATTCAACCAAAGAGAATCACGTGACAGGCATTTTGCACATGAAATATTTCACTTTGAAAATTGTGTTGCACTATGTCTTATCTAGGATTGTACCTATAAATTACAGAACTAATTAATAACCACTATTTTTATATTTTATTACTCTTTTTATTAATTCCGACAATGACATCAAAGTGTCATTTATAGGTATATTTTAATTAAACTTACGAATAACAAGAATCTTAGTTAAAAAGATTTTACTAAATATTTTATGGCTTGTTAATTAATTTTTGGTTGTAAGGTTTGTTGGGTTGGGTTGGGTCATTTAAGTAATGATTTTAATCTAAACAGTGAACGTAATCTACTAATTTCCCTTTTGTTTTAAAAAGAAAAAAAGAGAGAGAACGGCAATTAATTCAATAAATTAATTTAAAAAAATAAAGAAAGAAATAGAGTTGAACGGAGAAGTAGAGAAACAAGGTTGTGTTTGGTTAGCTGCCCCCACATTTCCATTTTGCAGAGTTCAATCCGCAAAGTTACGTCTAAAGAGAGAGAGAGAGAGAGAGAGAGAGAGAGTTAGTTTTTTTAACATAAAATAAAATAAAATAAAAAAATTAATACTTTTATTTAAAGACTTACGCTATTTTATTTGATAAATGAGAATTTTACTATTTAAAAAGTTGAATTTTGGATAGGAATAATCACGAGTAGTAATAAAAGAGAAAAGACCACGCACGCGCATTTAGAAGACCATCACTCATTTCTGAAAAAGACCACACGTACTTGCACCTCTTGGCGGCTCATAATTCAATTCAACCGTGTTTTTGGCGTAACGGTTTTAATTATTCAACTATTCTGAAAAAACTTATTCTTTTTTAATTAATAATCAATTTCAATTGTAAAATTGAAAATCCTGAGTTTCAAATTTATAGGCATTTTTTAATATATATATATATTTTTTTTAAATAATAATAAAAAATTTCCTTACAGTGAGTGTACAGATACATGCTTAAATGCGATTCAAGTATTTAGAATAAAATTATTCTCTTGAGAAAAGTGATTTTTTTTTTTATTGACTTCTTCGATCAAAAAAGAAATAAATGACAGCCCGGCACGTCGAGGTGGCCAGCTGAACTGAACACCTAAGGAGCCAGATGGCAAATTTAAATAAGTATTAATTATTTGGTCTCTTAAAATATGCAAATTATTACGGACTCTTTAATCCGCCGCACTACTTTGAATCAATATATATATATATATGGAAAAACATAATATTTATTTTATAAAAAAAAATTGAAATTTTATTTATCATATTTTTTTATTTATGGAAACCATGAATAGTATTGGATTGGAAGCTTACGGAGCATGAAATAATTATATTATGACAAGGACATGTAAATACTTTTTCTTAAATTTATAATTTGTTGCACACATTATGTATTCAATTTTACAATCATTTTGATTTTTTGTTTTTATTATCATTGAAAACAAAAAGAATGTTTAAAAATTTCTTTGATAAAGTTTTAAAAAAATATTTGTTAAAATATAATGAAAATAAAAAAAAAATTTAAAAGATATTTTTAATATCTTTCAAAAAATAATCGGTATCATTTTTATAATTTTAAAAGAAAGTCTATTATAATTATTAAATAAAAAATTATAATTATAAACAAATAAAACTAAAAAATTAGACAATTAAATTCGAAAACAAAGAAAGAAATGTAATTTTTAAATAATAAATGTATTTTAAAAAATAAATAAAAAATGTATAAATCAAACTTACCCAACCCGAACAGTCTAATAAACCTAAGAAAGGGATTGTGATTATTATTAATTATTTTAGTGCCGTATGATCTATATGTTTTTCTTACCAAATGCAAACAATAAATTTATAAATAGACATGAAATGAAAGTTTTTGTCATTTGAATGAGTGTGAGAGGAGCCTAGCTAGATTTTAGATGAAAGTCGTTTTTGCTTAATTAATTAACAATACGACAAGGTACCGCAAAGTTGGGTTCTCCTCCTTCCCATTTTTAATTATACTTCCATTGTTACAAAGCTAGCTCCACATTATAAATTATCATTTAATTTTTTTTAAAAAAAGTATGTATTACAATATGATTTTGCATTTTTCTCACAATTAATCAATGACTACGTACTCAATTTGCATCTTTCCGTAATTATTAAATTAATTATAAAATAAAATAAAATTACACTAACTGAATTACATGATGTTTCGTCTATTATAATTATTATTTTCAAGGATAATAAGCTAATTAACTACATTTTTTTCAAAATTATTCCATATATTTTTTATAGAATATATATTGGTTCCTTCGCAGGTAGAAGTTAATAAGAAACAAAAGAACTTCAGTTACCTCTGTATCTATGCTGCGTGCGTGATCGATCTAATAATGCCATTATTTTAACAAGTAATATATATATACTTCTCTTTCTTTATTTCAATTATCGATCCTCTCAAGAAGCATCTTGCAGGTCGTTGCCATTATTGTAGAGAATTAATATAGATATGCTGCTGGCTGATTCAGGAACATTAATTACCCGCATTCATTATGATAAGATCTGGCGGAATTAGTGTCTGGTTTAAACCCGATTGACAATATTTTTAGAGATTCATTTGAGCTCCCCAAATAGCCTTTGGAAACCATTTTCAATTCCTCAAAGTTTGCAATATATAGCTGAAATTATATCACTTTATAATTATTTTATTGCTTAAAAGATTTAGAGATTCTATAAACACTCTAATACTCAAGTTAATATATATATATATATATATATATATATATATATATATATATATATATATATATATATATATAAATTTAAAATAATAAAAACAAAAATCTCAAAAAAAAACTTTATTTATAAATAAATTTGGAGAATATAATAATCATTTTCGATATTTTAGATATAGGTTATATTTGACAAAAATAACTGATAAATTAGTTGAAAGTTTAAAAGTTAGCTAAAAGCTGAAAAGTTAATTTTTAACTGAAAGTTAAAAATTGTTAAATTAATTTATTGAATTACAAGTGTTTGGTAAAATATCAATTGAATTAGTTGATAAATGTAAAATGACATAAAATGATATACTTATATAAAATTTATCATTTTTTGTTAGTAATTACACTTCATTATGTAATTTTAAAAAATAAACATATCATATAGTGTCCCACAATAAACTACTAATATTGTTGCGAATCTCTTTTATTTTAGTAGATGTCTCTAAATTTTTATTTTTTATGTCACTATCAATAATATATAGAAGTTTATCATAAGATATATAATTTAGATATTGTTTGAATATAGTAAAAATAGTGTCATCTCGTGAGTAGAATAGTATTAGAATTTGAATAAAATAATAAGGATAAAAAAAGAATAAAATTATAAAAACTATTAACTAAAACTTATACGCTATTTGAAGTAGCGTATGATAAAAAATTATAAACTACTCAAATAAACTTGTTTATCAAACACCTTTAATTTGGCCAAACAAATTTATAAGTTAGTCAAATACGCTATAAGTTAATTTATTTGACTTGCCAAACATACTCATAGTTGCATTACTGAATATGGTGTTAGCTCCTTATTTTTTTGTTAACTGAATAATTATATGAATCACATGTTGGGTAATTATTTGAAAGCAATTTATCCATTATATCTATTTACATTTTACTAACAAGCCCCCCACTTCATATAATCTCGTGTAATAAACATCTTTGAGAGGAGAGTAGAAGAATATAATGGGAACAGAATAGCGTGGGATGCAACATTTAATGGAAGACAGTTGAGAGAATAAGAAAAGACCCCAACCTAAATTGCCTTCGCATTGAATCTTGCTTTCTTTTCTTCTCTTCCCATATGCTAATTAAAGCCGTATCTATGCTTGTGGTGGTTCTCTACACCCCAAGTGCATGGCACCTGCTTGCTACCACTACGTGCTATCTACGCACCTGCTCTATCTAATTCCTCTTAATTGACTATGATGATGACTCTTGTGTGTTAGTAGACCGCTGGCCGTTACCAAGTGGTGTTGCGTCAAAGATATTAAGAATAAATAAATGCTGGTTTATATGCATCTCAAATTGACCCAACCGTGGGTCACAAAAAAGGGTAGCATTTGGGACCACCAATTTTTGTACCTACTTCTGCGACCCAGCTTTTATAGTTAGGCCCTTCGAGTTTGTTACCACCTACCACTTCGGCATCATTAATGCTGCTGACACCATTTCTAGCTTTTTTCTTCTTCGGTGCCAATCCCGAATATATGGACAGATTTATGAACTGACCCAACTACATGACCTTTTGAGCGAGCTGTAATTTTTTTTAAAAAAATTTTAGCACGTGGTTATTTTTTATTAGCTTAATTTAGTTATCTTTGTGCCAATGCAAGGGATTTGCATTAATGATCGGGAGGTGGTTTCCTTCTATCTGTAAGGATATTCGTTTGTCATGCCATTCGGTTTACTGTATATAGATATTCCCAAATTTCATTTACCGCGAGGTTCAAATATTCTATTCCATATGTCGTTTTTGGAGATAATTTTTTGAGTTGGACCTTTTTCTACTCGTTTAAATACAACTCATAAATAATTTAATCATTCTAATCTAATTTTATTATGATGTAAATAAATTCAATTATTTAAATTAATAATTTAGCTCATTAAATTATTATTTCAAGTATGCCACAGGCATGTTAACTAATAGTCTTGAAATAATTTATTTTTATTACTAATTTATTAAAAAAAACTTGCATTTAGGCCAATAAAATGGGAGTGGAGGGATTTTTATTTGGATAGAGCGTAGCTTACCACGTCATTCCTAAGTTTTCTTCATAAATGAGTGGGGAAAGTATGAAAAATCATAGTCCTTATTTAATGGAGCTCCCAACCCATGTGTGAGAGTCACTGGGGGAACTTACGTAAACTGGTTACATAACCAAGAATGCCTGAGAGAGAAGAAATCTTGGGCAAGAGGGTGATGTCTCTTTCATAGTTTTTATGACACAAGTTTGTGGCTTTGTTTCCTGATAGAGACACAAAAGGAGATTGAGATGGTGTGATACTATTAAGTTCTGAAGAAACAGGATGCGAAGAAGCAGACTCATTACATTTCAACAAGAGCTGCTTTGGCCCACGTAAAACTTGCTTATGGGTCGTTGTTGGGTTTATAGACAATAAGATTAATTGCGCTGCAACTATTCCAGGCTTCTAGCTGCAAGCAATGATCTTTTGGGCCATATTGTGGGTGACTAGTTAGTCCCAAGAACGTGCGCATGATCCTGCTTTTAAATCACATATTTTAAGGGCCGCTGATTAAGAAATCATTCATGCATTGGTTATAAATTAATATATTAACTTTGCAAATTAAAATTTAAAAACATTTAATGAGTTATTATTTTGCTTTTACGATATTTATTTATTTATTTATATATATATATATATATTCAGAGGAGCTTCAGTTGAATGAGTAGAAATAAATCAAATGATCATGAGAACATTATAGCAAATATAACTCAAAGCTATAGCGAAATGCAAAAATCACCTCACTATTTTGTAACAAATTGGTAAATACACCACTCAATTTACAAGGCAGAAGGGAGAAAAAAATCCCTCTTTATACAAACGAATAATTTGCTCTAAAGAAAATTGCACATGCTTCCCGGTTGTCAACCAGTCGCAAGTAGATAAAATATCTGTACAGTGTACTATACAGGCCAGTTCAAGTACAAGCTTGAATACATGCTCCATCATGCTGCTAAAACTTTTATGTCTCATGTACCTACAAAAGTTGATCCTGCTTTCCATTCAAGTCTGTTGGGGACGATGGAGGAGGTCTAGATGGAGTATGCTGTGGTGGAGGAAGTGCATAAGTGAGTCTCGATGATGATGAATTCTCAATCAGACCGGCAATGCCAGCTGCGGCAGATTGTGCATTTGAAGGAAGGAAGAGATCATGCTTCTGGTCTTTGTATGCACTCCAAACCTGCAAAGCAGGAGGGAAAATCACGCAGGTTAGAACAAAGAATGATTGTAACATAAATGCTGCAGAATGTACAAACAAAAGTTGAAGTGCCTAGCGGCAAAAATTTAAACGCAGGCAATCATAAATCACAATAATAACGATGTGTTGAGACTCACATCAGAACTATTCAATATTTCTCGCACTCTAGTGCAATGGGCTCCTTCAGTGGCAAAGGCATGCAAGACCTGATTAACATACAAGTGTAACTCATCAGCAAAAACAGAAATAACAGAAAATTGGTTCAAATTAATCAGTTTAGTTAACAAACTACGAAAATCATGGGTTTTTAAATTGTTTGTCTACCTCTTGTGCACTAATTAAAAAGAAATACAATATTTAGACTCAAATATTTTGCAGAAGGAAGACATCAGAGAACAAAGAGAAGGGAAACTAAGAGTGTAACAGGAGTTCATGCTTGGTTCCATAGAAAGCCATAGTCATATATAGAATTCTGAACTGCTAAGAAAACAACTACATAAATACCATATGCATATTTTACAATAAACAGAAAAATAGAAAGAATATCACATGCAAGGTAAGACTGTGGGGTGGACAAGAGAACCTACAGAAGGACAATTATTTATAAATAAAAAAAATAGAGAGAGAGAAAGAAAGAATGATGGAATTGGTATGGAGACAAAAGAGGACAACAGTAGAAAAGCTAAATTCCAATAGAGAAAATATACAAGACGCTTCTGAGGGAAATAAAGAAATCCAAAAAGAAAGAATAATTTGACTGAGATTCAAACCTCGATTGCTAGCACCCTGCCAATAGATGCTTCAGATTCATTCCACTTCATCTGAAAACAAAGTCCATTCCTTCCCCCGGCCCTCCAATCAAGAAGACCGAGAAGTACTTCAACAAGACCAGCTCTACATTGCAAAAATTGTTTTAGCATTAGAAACACAACAAAGTCTTCCACGTATGTATCTCTAAAACAAACAATATTAAGAATATTCTTGTCTGCAACTATGAGCAACTTGATCTATAGTACAAAAGGCACTAAATTGTTGGGGCTGCAGACATGGTTTTTAAAGCCATAAAAACTGATTTCCATTAAACGACTAGGTTCATAAGATTATATTAAATGGTAAAAGAAAATATTTATGTAGGAAACATATTCAATCCAAGCAGGGCTATGGCCATGTTGGCATCCTCAATGGATAGTTGAGAGAAACTTTGGATCCTGATAAAGCAGGGCAAGGGAGCCTTGGAAAAACAGGACTGATCTGACATAAAATTAACATTTCATGCCCCTTAAAAATATGGAAAGCGGGCACTGATCACAAAGATGTGGTACTAGATCTACCAGTTTCATGGATCCATAAATTCACAAAAATACACGGCATCAAATTAAGACAGAATTCTTAATCAAATAATTATGGGGTTCCAAAGCAACTCATAGTCATGGGCCATTCACCATATTTTTGTTTAAAAAAATCTAGATGGATACTCTATCTCATATGGCAAACATGAAGTCTTACTCTCAAATATTTATGTTACTTCAAATGGTTGTACTTTGTCAAATAAGTTTCACTTAACTCCAAACCTTTTCTGGGTTAACACTTCCATATGCATAAAGAATAGATCAAAATATTCCAAAACAAGACAGACACAGGTGAGGCACACCACAATAATACACATTTCAAGGCCACAGGAAGGAAGAACAATATCTTCTTTTGGAATTTACTAAATTGTATCCAGCACTACGTCCATTTTCAAACTCTTTAATATACAATAGAATACTGATTAAACTTTGTATTTACATTACCATGGGGAAATCAAAGAACCTAAAGCAAGATTATATTAATAAAAAAAAATAAGAAACAGACAAAACAATCGAAATTGATGTTCACAAGTTTTCAATTTCACTTGCATCTTTTGGCAGTTTTCATCAGCAATAAAAGGTTCCATTGTGAGTTTGAACCTTTGAAGCATAAATTACTATTACCAAATATAAATATATATATATATATATATATATAGTACTCACTTAAGTCCTTGTGCAACAAGAGCATCCCTGGCTCGGTTTCCAGCAACCACAACACGTTTTAGGGTCTCAAGAGCTAAAATGCTTCCACCTTGCCACCCTATAGCTTTCATTAGTAGTGGAACTACCTGGAAGATGAAATTTAAAATATAAAATCAGTGCAAATTTGTCTGGCTAATGATAGTTACAAATTGATATCAGTGAGTGACATACAGATAACAAAAGCACCAGTAACAAATGCATAGTTACATCATCATATTGAAAATAAAACTCATTCTTGTAATATGAGAATCTGAGAGTCTTGGGACCTATAAAAAAATTACAAATTTTCAGCATAGTACCTTCATTTTTCTTCCACTTTTATTCCCTCTTTAGATATCCACCAAAGCCCAAATCGGCTTCTATTGATGCCCTCCTATACTTAACACCAACGCTAATCCCCAATAAATGTGTAGTCATGAAAACCAAAATGTCTTGGGTAACAAAATTTGGCCAGAACCTTCACATTTTCCATTGGGGCTTTTTAGAGATAAAACCAGACATGGACCTTCATCTAACGACTACGACTTAAGCTTTTAGGAAGAACGGGGTCCCAATCATAGTATTGGAGCCCCTAAGAGAAAGTGCTCAATAGTTTGATTCTTGCTATCCCCACTTTTCTAATAAAATTAAATTTCAGCACAAGGTATGATGGACTTGTGTTTTATCCACACTTCAAGACCAAAAAGGTTTCGTATAAGAGTACGTGTTAGATATTCATAAAACCAATAAACCTTTATCTAATAGCTTAAACTTTTAAGAAATGCATTGAGGTTTGAAACTAAGAATAGTGGCTAAAAAACCATTTAAATAAGTCAATAGATGCTTTAAATCTGGTAAACCAGGGGTCACTGTGGAACGAGGTTGAACAAAATGGAGGATCCAGAGGGATTTTGGGGATACAAGTGAATTAGAGAGATGATACATGGACAAAATAAGTCTTATGACATAAAAGAGAGAGTCACAGTGGTGACCTGTGTTTGCGTGTATAAATGTTCGTTTTTAAATTTAAATTAATTTTTTTTAGATTTGCTAGAATAAAAGAGAAGAATTCATACTCCAAAGTTATATGGTGTAAAGCAGGTAGACCATTTGCCCCATTCTCCCAAATGGCCATTATCATGGTTTGATGAAAAGCATTCGGATAAAGAACATGAAGAAATGTAACTTTCAATATCAAAAGGAAGTTCTGTCAGATACCTGAGGTGTTCCTACACTAGTAGCTGCCATGGCTTCAGCACATGTAGTACTAGCTGCAAGTTGATGTAGGACTCGCAAACAACTGAGGCGCACACGTTCTTGGGGAGTTTGTGTGTGCTCTTTTGATCCATCATCCGCATCATATGTTCTGTCTGCATGATTGCCATTATTTCCCTCATCTGATGCCATTGTTTCTCGCCTTCCTTCAAAAGCAACAGCGGCAACAAGTTTGGGCACATATCCAAGATATCCGACATGATCTGCTAGTGCAGGATGCACACGAAGTAATGAAACTAATGCAGCAGAGAGGAGCAAAGGAAGCTCTGGGTCAACAGCCTGTGTCTCATAATGTGTGGCAGCGATGGATGTCAAATACTGATCTAGTAATCCTTCCAAGAATCTTTTAGGATTTCTCAGAGGAAATTTAGGATCTTTCAGAAACAGCCGAATGTAGATGCCGCCAACCTGCATCAACGCAAATAATTTCAGTCCATTCCATGTAAAAAAATATCTGACCATAAACAAAGCATATGTTAGGTGATACCTGTGGCTCATCTCTCATTTCCTGCTGTCCAGATGCCTGCTCAGGCACATCCCAATCAATGACACGACCTTTCATCTGCTCACGGAATAATTCTGATGCCATAGTTGAAATTTGTGCAGATAAGGAAGCTGCCATTGCTGGTGTCCATACAAGTTCTGGTGTCTCTGTAGTCTGCTCAAGGGCAACTACAACAGCCTCACCAGGTCCATCTCTAATTACTGATACCAGACCATCTGGAAGAAACCTTGCTAGTGTTATAGCAACTCTTGGTCCATGCATTGGTTGGGCAACAAGCTTCCCCAACAAGGAGGCGGCCATCGCTCTTTGCTGGAGTGGAATTTCGTCTATCCAAATCATATTCATCAATATTTAAAAATCTACAATACATTTTAGAATTGGGAAAAATAAACAAAATACAAGAAAAAAATTTCTACCCTTCAAAGGCAAGAGCAGTTCAAGAATGTAGACGACTCCACCATGCTTGGCAGCTGCCCAGGCCAGTTCTGCCGTGCTTGCCAATGCATATAGAACATGGAGAGATCCTTCACGACAACTTGGAGCTGAGTGAAGCATTTGTAATAAAAGGAGAAGACTGGAACCATCTGCAACCATGGCTTCCAAGCAGGGGGCATGGGCTGTCAATAGTGACAGCACTCCCAGGCAAAGTTGAGGAATGTTACTATTTGATGCTTCAGTCACAGAAAAGCATTCAAACAGAGGAAGTAGCTTGTCTTTGTTAGAAAATATGGATGCCAAATTCGGTTTGTTAGTCAGTAGGTTCTGCAGAAAATAAATAAAAAAGGCTAGTCAGACAAGCTGAATGAAAAGTATCTCAACATACAAAGGCAATTAAGCAATTAACCTGAAGAGAGGTCAATGCAGCACGGAGATTCTTAACAAATTCCAGTTCTTCCTTTTCTGCTACTTGTCCATCAGACACTGTTGTAGAATTATCTTGGACACACTGTTCATCAACAGATCCATCATCAGCAGTCTCAGTTTCATGCTCAGATATCTTAAGGACTGAAGGAGTGGTATCAACTCCATTATGAACATCAGCATCTCCCAGATTTCGATTGTGTACAAGATATGATATAAAATCAATTAGAGCAACACAAAAAGCTTCTGGTTCACTAATTTCAAATTCTGGCTGATCGTTGTAGACTCTCAAGTAAACATTGCCGATGAATAATTCTTTAGATAGTGCTTTATAAACAAAGTCATGAGAATCTTTTACATCATATGAACCATCAGAACCTTGTGCTTCACGTAGTTGATCCACAAATGTCAGCATCTCTCCCCGTGTCGAAGAGTTCCAGATAATCTACAGCAAATATTTCAAATGATGGTATCAAAATCAAACTCAACTTTTCACCCACATGCAAACAGAAATTTACATAAAACACACAGAGAGACTGCCTAAACTTGAAGGTTGAAACTTCGGTACTTTAAACCAAAAACTGCAGGTTATATGTTGGACTTGCTGGACTATCTCATTGAGAACCACAATCGGTCAGAAAACAGAACAGAGTAAATAACACATTAACTAATTTTTTTGGCTAGCATTCCCCTTTATTATCTTTCCTTGTTTCGTATCCCTCTGGGAGTGGCAGAGAGATTGGAAAGAATTATGCGGGATTTACTTTGGTTTGGTGTCTGTGATTTAAGAAGGGATCATCTTGTAGGATGGAATACTTGTTGTAGGCTGCAGAGTGAAGGAGGTTAGGGCTTGGGTAACTCGGTGGCTAAAAAAATTGCTGTGGTGGGTAAATGGCTATGGTGTTTTGCTGAGGAGTCTTCTTCCTTAAGGCATCAGGTAACATGAAGTATGGTTTAAATCAGATGCCAATTCAGAGCCCACTGCTACTCATGGAAGTCCTTGAAAGTTAATTTCAGTGTTATGACTCTTTTCATCCTTTTCTTTCCTTGAAATTGGGTGATGGTTCTAGTGTCAGATTTTCATGTAGGCTTTTCCACGCCTTTATAATCATTCCTCTTTACATAATGCACCAATCCAACAATTCCACAATCTTCAAGGTGCTTCAATTTCTAGGAATTTTCATTTTTTAAGGAACCTTAATGATAGAAATACTCAAGATGTGCAGTCTCTCTTCCTTCTCCTTGAAAATATCAATTTTTTATCTATACTAGATAGGAGAATTTAGACTCTGGATCCTTCTAGTGTTTATTCATATAAGTCGTTCTTTCATTTTTTTTAACCCATTCTCCTAATAGGGAAAACATTGTCCTAGATAAAATTATTTGGAAATCCAAAACTCCTAGGGAGTGTTTGATAGGAAGAAAAATTTTGGATTCTTAGAAATCTTAATATGGGAATTGAAGACTCCTTGTTTAGTTTCAAAATAAAAAACTGTGATTCCCAACTTCAATTCCTGGAAATGATTTTTAAACAAAGATTTTCATGAAAAGATTACCAAGGAGGGGGGTGAGAATTGGTGATTTCCATAAAAGTGGGAATCTTTATAAAAAATGAAATATAATTTTATCCTCCAATATTTTATATAATTTTTTTTTATAAAAATAAATTTAATTGTTAATATGTTTTTTTAATAATTTTAAAATTAATATAAACCTAATAAATTATTAACAATAATTTATTATATTTTTTGTTAAAAAAATAAACAAACAAAAAAATTAAAATAAATAAATAAATAGGGATATTTTTAGAAACTATATATATAAATGAGGATTCTTAAAAAATGTTATTTAAAGATTCTCAGCAATTTTAAAAACCAACCAAATACATTTTATACATTCCCAAAAATTACTATTCTCATCAATCATGTTTCTCAGAAAACATGATTTCCAAGAACCAAAAACTTTGCCGTATACCAAACGTCCCCCTAAAGTAAAGTTTTTTGTCAGGACTAAGGTACTGAATAAGATTAATACTAATGATTAATTGCAGATTTAGAGACTTAAAACAGCCATCTCTTCTAATATTTATTGCTGATTTTTTGTGGAATAAGTTGTTTGGTGTTTGTGAAGAAGATTGGGTGTGTCCCAAGTCTTTAGAGGCCTTTTTGTCAATAAGGTTTTAAGGGGTTTGGAAGAACAAAAGAGATCAGGACATTGTGAAATTTTGCTGTGTTTGCAATTATGTGCATTTGGTCGGAGAGAAATGCTCCAATTTTTCAAAGTGTTTTGATGCCTTTAGATTTGTTGTGGGAAAGAATAAGGTTTTTGGCTTCTTTTTGGTGTACGGCTCATGGACTTTTTAAGGGGGTTGCCATTTCATATTTGCAAAGAGATTGGGCTGTTATTGTGCATGTTTGAGATCATAACAGTCATGTGTCAGCTTTATGGACAATACGAATTACATATGGTCCATTAAGCCATTATATCCATCACATCTAGTTTTCTATCCTTTGCTCAAAATCAGTCAGCCAGGCAGTTCCTTAATTTTAACAGACTGACGCTATTGAATATGCTCAGATCCTGAAACAGTTATCTTTGCCTGCTGAAACAAAATGGAAGCAATCTAGAGGCTGCTAATAACATCTAAAAATATATTTGCTTGTCCAACAGACTTGGCCATTAAAAGTCATTTATGTTCTCATAGCTTGGGCAAAATGAGATATAAATGGCTTCCCATTTATTCTATCTAGAGGGAGAGAGAATGCAAAGCATTTCTTCTTTTAAAAAAAAAAGAGACAAATCCCAAAAGAACATTAGGTGCCCATATTAAGAAATTTATTCAGCAAGAATGTTACAGGAAAAAATACAGCATTTACCTCTGGAGACTCCAGATTTGTGTTTAATTTGGACAGCAGATCTTTGGGCATTTGATCTTTCAACATGCTAGAAAGCTTAGGAGTTAGCAAAGCTCTGAGAGCATCAGCTGCAGGCTGATTGTAAGGTGTTGAGTTCCCATCACCACATAAACCACTAATCCTTGACAAGGCCAGGGATGCTCTTATAGCATGCATGTTTTTTGCGATTTGAACACTAGCACCGACAGCACGTGACTCTGTTGTGTCAGATTCTTCAGCAGTTGAGTCATACTGAAGCAGCAAAGGCAAGAGGTACCTATCATGAACCACATTTAATGGATAAGTCCAAAAATATTTAATGAATATAACTAAAGAAGATAAAAGATGTTGTTGAAGTATGGAAAATAATTACTGTTGACATATTAATATGAAGTTAAAGTGTATACTCTAACCAACAACCGGAAATGTCAATAGCATCATAATGGGAATTGTGGAAAATATCTCCTCCATAAATCGTGGCAATATTTTTGGGATATAAATATTCTGATTCTCCTAGAATTAAGCTGATTTGTTTATCTTCCTAGGATTAGGCTGATCAGTTTTCTTAATCCCATAAGCTATTAATTCTCTGTATATATAAGGCATGACCCTGTATACTTTTTGATATGAAATACAAGCACAAAATTCAGCAGGAATGGTAAAATCAGATGCATATAATGTTAAAATGCTCTGAACTCCAACTGGATCAACTACTAAATCACTACTATATAAGAAAATATGCTAGGAGATCCAAAACCATAGACAAAACTATAATAAGGAGTTGAGAAGAAGTAAAGAAGAAAGATAATTTACATAAGGCTTATATCAACTTGACCGTTAATAAGCTAACAAATTTTTCTATTCTACAAGCAAGCAAGAGAGAAAAATAAGGTCATTGCCTTTTTAGCTCTACAAATAAGGGGGATCTGCAAAATGTGTGACTGGTATAAAAATTAAATCCCTGAATAAAATGTCAGACAGTTCCCATACAATTGATAATAATGAATAAAATCAGACTGCATTACTTCCTTTCTAGATGATCCAAGCCTCACACTATTGAATTAATATAGTAATGCCTGATGAAAACACTCATTGGATATGTATAGCTTATTCATCAGCATCAACCAAACTAAAAAGCCAAATGGCACTCTATTATCACCCAACTTTATAAAGAAATCATCACCCAGAAATTATATAAGTTATACTGCTATAGACATAAACAAGAAGATCCAGGACTCTGGATTTGTTTACTTGAGATGGATTTATACATCATAACAATTGTGGAATGCTAAAAATACCAATTAAAAGGGGAGACATACCATAAAACACCAGCCTTCAGCAAAGCATTCTGCAATTCAGAGGAAACAGAAACATTGGCAATAGTCTGTAGAGCACCATCAACAGCCGCAGGTACAAGCTCAAGTTCAATACAGTGCACAATGTCCTCAACTAGTCCAGAAAACTCAAGTATCTCGGCTCTGGCAGCCTCAAATTGACTCAGAACTGCAAAGGTTTGCATGATATTTGTAACAATGATGGCAGACGGTTCATTTCCAGGAGTAGTTGGCTGAACAACACACATGCAACGAGAAAGAAGAGTTGCAAGAAGTTGTACTCCCCCATCCCTTACCAGCTCTTCACCATTCAAGGAAGAAGATGCACACCTGATCACATTAAAATTCAAAAGAAGTTACCATAATGCGTGTTTTAAACTTATAAGCATAATGGAGAACCTAACAAGAAAGAAGGTGGTATTTTTACGTCAGCCAAACAAGTTCTGATGCTGCAACAAGGAGAGGAGCTCTGTCTGAAGAAAGAAAATTACTATCATCCTTGTCCACAGTTACTGCACTGAGCAACATTGGATAACCAGCATATTTGAATGGCTCCAATATGTCTCCGTATCTTCTGTATAAAATACACTGTCCCTTCAATAAAAGAAGCAATCTCCAAGGCTGAGGACCTTGCAACCCTTGCATGGTAGCCTAGTATGCAGTCGAAAATAATAAATGTTTTAGCAATTCATAACAGTGAGGAAAAGAAAAAGAAGGGGGGGGGGGGGAGGGGGCCAAATAAAGAATAGATATTTAGTTGCTTGGACACCCAAAAAGATAATCCTTTTGTCAACTATTTCATTGTACGAAAGGCTATGAACATTCACTGAGACATCAGAATGGAAAATAACAAGTGCCTATTATTAAGATTATTATTTTTCATGCCTTATAAACTCTGGGGATGGGGGAAGGGGACTAAAGAAAAACATTTGCCCTCACCGCAAGTATAATATATATGACACCACATTCCTATCCTAGTATATATCACAACACTCTTTAAGCTTGCATGCATGCAATTTGCAACAGCTTTTTTTTACCAAAAAAAATTCCACAGCTACTATTAAAACAATGTCTGTAACAAACCATAAAATATACAGATGTGAAATTCTCCACCCTATCTCCCTGTTTAGTTACATAAACACACCCAGAGGAACCCATAATCCCATTTCCAAAGAAGCTTATGTATAACTGAATCGTATGTCTACCTGGAGGCGTTCATATGCCTTCTGTACAGCAAGAAACTTCTCCCTTCCTTCTGGGTTTTTGTCTGGATGATATCTCATAGCAAGTTTCCTATACTGTCGCTTTAACTTTTCTTCATCAAAGTTCTCGATCTGCTTGGATAAGCTAAATACTTCCTCTCCCATCTCCAAAGAATTCTTTTTATTTCCATCATCACTATATACATCTTCCAAGGATATTTCTAGAATTTTGCAAGCTTCTTCTTCAGAAAGGTCCATAGGTTTTCTTGTTAACTCTTCACGCCACATTACCAGTAATGACTGCAGAAACTCAACATGTTCAACAATTGGCCAATTTGGAAAACGAATCTCATCACACAGGTTCCTGAGGTAATAGCGATGGCACCACATTTCATCTCTTAGCTCTGGGTATGTAACTGGAGGCATAGGGGCATAGTCATATAATGTATGGCAGTGCTGTGACAATTTCTGCGGAAAATCACCAAGATGCTGCAAAACCTGATAAAGAGCAAAAGAGCAAGGTTGACTTCCACTGTTTGATATCATATTGGAAAAGTATACTAAATTTAATTGTCATATTGTCTTTTATGAACTTTAATACCTGACGAATTAGATTTTCAGCCCTCATTTTGTGAGTCCATATAATCTCTGGAGTATCAGAATCAGAAACCATTGCTGCAGCAAATGCTGCCGGACCACTACGCTCCAGTACATACAACAAAGATTCAGGAAGCAGCCCACCAAGAACACTACGTTTTGCCAATGGCAATGAAGTTGAAACTGCAGCCTCTTCACCACCATGAAATGCTTGATGGACATGGGTGACAGCAAAGAGTTGTGCAATTGAAAGTAAATTAGATCCAGGGTAAGCCAGTGCAAAATAAAATGCTCCAGTGCTGTATAGACGTATCATGGCCTTGGGATTTCGGGTGACAATGGCCTTCAGCAAAGCAGCAGCTGCCTCAACAATACTTGGTTCCCCAGAAAGAATGGCCTATGTTCCATAACCATCCCTCCCCCAAAATAAGTAAGTCACAATATCACAAAATATTTAAACTAGCAAAAAAGGAGGGGAAGTCTATATGAATCTACAATGGACCACATGATATTATGTTGTATTAAGAAGGTTCATTTTAAGAATAACAAAGGCAACAATAGTTGATAAGAAAACGGCGAAGATGTGTCAAAATATTCACTAGAGTTTGGTGTCCAAATAATCAATAAAAGAAACTAGCCAAAATAATTTTGGAGGGGAAGTCTATATGAATCTACAATGGACCACATGATATTATGTTGTATTAAGAAGGTTCATTTTAAGAATAACAAAGGCAACAATAGTTGATAAGAAAACGGCGAAGATGTGTCAAAATATTCACTAGAGTTTGGTGTCCAAATAATCAATAAAAGAAACTAGCCAAAATAATTTTGGAGGAAGATAATTAGAAAGTTGAAACACATAAAAAGAAAACAGACTATGAAATTCCATCAAACCCTCACCCCAGAAGAAATCTCTCTAATATTTACTAATCACAAAAAGTTCGCATGCAAGTGCATCACTTCTAAAGAAATTATGGAAAAGTCAGAATGACATCTTAATAAAATGAACAACTCATGAATTTACCTGTGCGATATGTGGAAGACAGCGTTGACTTGACAAGATTCGTTTTACTCTAGGAGTTGGAGTAACAATCTCTCCAGCATCATCTAAATCTGAATGTGCAGATACCATGCTATGCAATATGGACAAAGCTGCCTCCCCTACCTACATACAATATCCATCTATTAGAAGGATACCAGGCAAAGTTGTATGAAACAAGCATAAGCGATACTTGAGACAAATCATTAGACATAAAAGCACTTTCAAGCTAGCAAATGATGCTAATTTCAGGAGAATAATGACGTATTCATCTTTGTTACATTTCCAAATGTGCAGAAGCTGATGGCCATCAACATAACAGCACCCAAATGTGAACATCTAAACACAGATGGCCTTTCTCCAGTTCTCCTCTTACTTTGAGTAAGAGGTTTGGAAAACACCTCGGCAGAACTGTTTGTACCCCACTAAGTTGGGAGTTTGGTCATATGCAAATAAGATTAACATAAAGAACAACTTATGAAGTAGTGCTATATAAAATAAGTCCAGAATGAAACTTTAATTACACAAAGATATCAAATAGTGAAAAACAAGTAAGCATAGCCTAAAGACGAAGGATACAAACAAAACCAAATTTATGTGAAAAGATGCATGGGTAAGGGAAGAAAAAATAAGACTCCAAGGAACAAGTACATTAGATAGCAACACTGTCTTCTCTCCACAACATGACTTTACCTGAGGTAGGGTAAGGACAGGGACTCTAAGGGCAAGTGCCCAACGGAGCTCACGAATATCACGCAACTTCTTCCAATCTAGCATCCCAGAAGCCCAACACTTTGTTGTCCAATCAATGGCTTTCTTAGACCATAACCTTCTAATAGCATCTTTTTCCAAAGGTCCAACTTGTGAACCATCTTTGTCAATATACATCCATTCCTTAAGCGGTTCCATAAAAGCAGTAGCAGCAATCAAATTAGATTGCAAGGGAATAGCTGTCCTCTCCAAGGTTTCATGGACTGCTGTAAGCAGATCAACGGCTAAAACACAACCTCCAACTAGAACGCAAGCCTCAACATTTGATAAAAGATTCATTAAAGCCTGTCATTGAGTAAAACACAGTTAATTTCACGAAATTTATATTGGAAAATTGCAATGCTCACTCAAGAATTATTTAAATCTCTATTATGTTTAAAATAATCAATTAAATCAATATTGACAATTTCAATCTAAAATGGCAATTGCGAACACATTGAATGAGATATAAATTCAACACATTTTAATTTTCACCAAAAACGACACACCTTCAGAAGTAGAAGAAGCCGGTGCCTCAAAGCCCTGTCATCAGTCCTATCCAAGAGAACAGTAATGTGAGCTGTGCCCTCAAAAGGACCTATAGTCTTGTAATGTTGTTCATATACAATTGCCATTGCCCTTGCACAAAGCTCTCTCACTGAAGTCCCACCACCTCCCCCAAAACCATCTAACCTACCCATGTCACACCAATCATCAGACGCGCCTAATTCATCAGGAACAGCACCATCTACAGTAAGGCCTGTGTCTGCATCACATAAAAATCGATGGTAAAGTGCTCTAAAGAATGCCACAGGATCACGCAGTGGGAAGTCTTGTGCCCTGCCTCCACTGCCACTCTCAAGCAGCAGACGCAAATAATATTGACCCACACAAACTTCTTTTGACAAGCTTGGGTAACGAACAGAAAATTCAGGGTAGTTCCAAGATATTTGTGGTATATTCTCCAACCCAGTTATCATTTCCACTGTAGCACCCCCTGGAACAATATCTTCAGTACGCTCTTTCTCAACATCTAGTTTATGAACTTCAGCTTGCAAAGCTTCCCTCAACTCTTGCCTGGTACGCTCATTCCAGATCAAATCTGCACGATTGTGATCAAGACCAAAAGCTCGCCAAAATTCAGGCCAATTACATAGTAGCCGACCAGACCCCACAGGGATGTTCTCCACAACAACCTGAGCCGGAGCTGGAATGCCTACATTCTGCAAACCAACTGCATTGCTGTCAGGGTCAACTGAGTTCAAAGAATTAGGTCCTGATGCTTCTTCATTTGAGTTTGCTGACGGTGCAAAAGTTGAATGGCCATTTTGTGCATCTCCTGAAGAGGACCCATTGCTCAAATTTTCACTAGTGTGAACAACTGAAGATTGAATACTTGTAGCCTGTGCAAAGCTTGGGTCCAGACCAGATGTATGATAGTTTTCTGACCCTCTCAGAGCAACACCCCCTGTCTGCCTACCCAAATCAGCACCATCAAAATTATTAACTGAAGGGAAGGATTGCTCTTGAGAAGTTATTCCTCTCCCTGTGTGACCTTTCCTCTGCTGAAGTAAACGCCTTTTTCTTCTTCCAGACAATGACTCTTCTTGATTTGTATCTTCAGCTAGCACCCCATCAGAACGTGTATGCAAATAAGCAACAAGGCCAGGAGGCAGAACTCGAGACAACAGCTCCAGAGCTGGTTGGTAAGAATCTGCCCAAAGAGCAACAAGCTGTCGACTAACTTCACGACGCTCCCCAGCAGGAAGGAAAAATGCGTGCAGCAAATGCCTCAACAAAGCACCATCACGCAAAGCAGCATCCCGCATAGACTCTGCAGCAATGGCATCCTCTTCTGCAATTGTTCGCATAATCACAGCGACTATTTCTCTCACACTTTCAGCAGGATGACCAAACAGTGCAAACAAGCGACGCTTCAGTCCAGCTACTTGGCGTAACAGCTCTACAAAAACAGTGTACTGGGTAGTTTCCCCATGTGGTTCACAAATCATAGGCTCAAGCACCTCAACAACAGCCATTGACAGTAACGGTGATACTGACATAGGCTTTAGTCTGTTGACAAGAATAATAATGTAGCCATGATTAGCAAACAATACTGACTTGGTATGCATAATTGTGGCATGCCACTCTCCTTTAAAATCTGTCACAGTAGTTGCATCACCAGGGCCACCACCAATGAGTACTGCAACTAGACCAGCAGCCTCAGCAGCCACACCCTCTGAACCATTTCTGAGTAAACCCATTATCCTTCCAACAGCAGCAGGAAAAGACATTACATGAGAAGCCGCACTTCTTGAAGCAAGTAATCTACGCAAGCATGCAACGAATCCCATCACCGTTGCCGCTGCTTTTGGTGAAGGTGGAGGCAAAGGAGGAGACTCTGGAGGAAGATTTGGAGTGGCAGGAAGCATAGTAATTAAGGCCATCAAAGTAACCTCTGGTACTTCAATGTTCGGAGGCACCCCACTGTATGGTATACATGCATTGAACTCCCTTATTCTTCGCCATAATTTAGCTCTTGATCCAGGAATAGAACCACCTTCAGCAACAGCATCTTTGGCAGCTGCTGCCAAGTGTTTCAAATGCATGGATGCACTTTCCATATCAGCAACAAACCTTTGTTGACCAGATTGCAAATAAACTCTACCACAGGGAGGATCAATACGGTGACCAGGCATTGTCAGCCTAGGCAATACAGCAATTGCACACTGACCCTGCACAAAACCAATACCAGAAATCAAATATACACTTGGACTCTACAATACAACATACACTTTTAATCGTTTATGTAGAATAGGAACCATCAAGTTTCAATCTACATGTACAATTATAGAACAATTCTTAATCATGAGAAGATACATCTACCTACTTCTGTTTGTAGCACATCACGAACTGCTGCAAGTAAGCTATCACGAGATGTGCTTGCATAAACCTATAATTCATGCCATATACATAAGAAACTTTGTAGCATGACAAATCACAAAGAGTAGTATAATAAAAGCTTACATGGATAGGGCATCCATCACTGAATTCAATTGCAAACATCTGGGGCTCTTCAGCAAATCGAACAAGAGCACTTACCGTAGATAAAGGATGAACAGTAACAGCCTGCAAACATCTAGTGAAAATTTTCAACATTTGAAATAACTCTTCTGAGCATATATAGGCTTACATAGTCATATAAATGTATTAGTAAACAACTGGTTGTGTTTCAGATACACATAAGACTGCATAAACTATCCACAAAACAATTGTATATTCTATGCATGTTTGCATGAGAAATGCATAACATCTACAAAATTCATGTATCTTCCTTCAAGTTCCTTTTACCTCATAGAGAATGATACTTTTTGCTTCCTATAATCAGTTAAATGTATAGGTTTTTAAGTCCAAGGAAGCCTACTAAAAGGCTAAAAGCTTGTTACACATGGTTTGACAATTCCAAAATCCTATTTATACACATGCCATGCACTTGAAATTTCTGGTATTTTGATTTTGATATTCTAGATATAATCAGAACTATCTAATATATGCACCACATATATCTCAGAAAATAGTTTTTATTTTATTTTAATGCATAATTTCTCATGCAAGACCTTTATAAACGAGTGCATCAGCATGTCTCTTTAGCAAGCCAATCAAAAGGCTCAAAGCTTTTTTTGTAGTATATCAAAGCATCTACACAAATTCCAGCTAACTCACTTAAAAAATGCGTCACTTACTTCATAGTTCTCAGGACGCCTTTCAACTATTGAAACCTTTGTAAGAATGAGTTGACGAGATACGGCATCACCATGCTCACCAAGTCCTCCTTTTGGGCCAACTCCTAAGCTCAGTCCTGGAACATTTAGAGTCCCATGGGCAGCAGATCGCAACCTAGTTACAGACCAACCCCCCAAAGGGGTGTCTTCTGCTCCGACTGCCTCTTTCGCTGCATACATTTATTTGTTTAAGGTTAAACAATTAAATCTCTGTAGGTAAGTAACCCCATACATAAGAAGTATTAATTTGAAAAGTGGAAGGAGCAGAAAGATGTTAATAACTAGCTACCCCTTCGTTTTATATACTCAGAAACGGTGAGGTTTTGGGAGTTATCCACAGACAGCGACAGCCCAACAGTAGATTTTGCAGTTTTTGTCTGCAATGAGATTACACACCAGTATTATTGCTGCTACTAAAATGTGCAACACAATATTCCCTAGCTATCCGGAAAACACAATGAAACCAATTAGTTCTTCCTTTTTCAGCCAAAAGGTGGCCTAATTCAAGATGCCAATATATCTCCAAATAATGACTTAGAATTTATGAGAATGTCATGCATACCAAATTTGAGATAATAACAGAAGTTGAGGTCCCAGAAGCAGCTTGAAAAGCTTTAGATTTTCTTCCATACAAGGGGCACAAAATAAAACCACTTCCATGTTCAACATTTTTCATCCCATAAGCATCAGATAGAAGTATAATTGCTGGGGAATCCATGTCTCTAAAATCCAAGCACCAGCGCAGGTCTCCAGATTTTGTCTCAACAAGTTCAACACCAACATGAGTCACTTTCAATTTCTGCGACAGTCACCAGTCAGCCAAAATAATTAGTTTATTATTAATCACCCAAAGTATCAAGACAACTTCCAAACAGTAATATAAAAGCTCATTTCCCACCATCGTGAATCTACCTATTCTCCACATTTGCCACAGAATACCCATAACTTTGACATAAAATCAATATCTTCTCCTAAACAATAATGGGGAAAGCAATAGCATGAATGCATACAATCACGCTTACCAAGGAATGCAAACAATCACGCTTTCAATTTATTATATACAACCTCAAATTTCTAAAATAAGCGTATAATGTAAAAAAACATTAGCACTCACTCTTACTAATCTTAACATATTCACGCAACCCATAATCAAGATGTAAACATGTTTCCCAGCAATGCACTAGTCCTAACTTACAAGCCAGATGAACCTCATAAAAATACTAGTATCTTCTCACAACCTACAGGGATAAACTATTACAGCTACCAGAGTACTTAAAGAGAGTAGAGTAACTTACAAAAGGAACCCACTCAGAGGTCCGTCTCCTCAGATGAAGTACTGAGAACTCAGCTACTGGCCCCAGCCTATTCCACCGTATTCGATGCAACTCCGTCAAAATGCTCGCCCTGTATCTCGATGAGAACTTCATGGCCTTGTACTTGCCACGCCCGTCAGTCCGCACACTGATACTGAACTCATTCGAATTCTGATCGCGCCCCATAATCGGCGCTGCCCCCTCAAAATCGCTCGATACATCGTATGAATTGGTCACCGCCAGCGTTGACGGATCCAAGGTGATAATGGCAACACTGGATATACAGAGTATCCGCTTGTAGCGGCCACGCCACGAGTGCTTGACGACCAAATAGCGGGCCAAGTACTCGAGTTCTTCCAAAGGGGGAGGAGCAGAACTACCAGCGTTTTCCATGACGCGTGGCGGCGCGAACGATACGGGGCGGTTATGATCGGGTGCGTATTGGGTCACGGATTCGACTTGAGGAAGATACGCAAGGGTTTGAAGACGAGATGCATGGTCTTTGCGGAGAAAGAACCAGAGTCCCTGTGACGATGAAGCCGCCGCGGGGCTTCGGTGAGACCGAGACTGATTCGCCCCCAGTTCTAACACTTACTAGTTTATAAATTACATTAACTGTTCAACAATCGATCAAACCCTAACTATACCCAAATTGTTCATCCGATGTAAAATTAGATTCGAATTGTCAGCAAATATGATTGTGTATCGATAAATATGCATAAGACCGACTGGAATCGGGAGGAGCGATGGAATTGAAGTAACAGCGAGGGCTCTTAGATAGAGAGGAAGCTACATAAAGAGGCGGAGACTGAACCGTCAAACAACTTTCTGTTGGCTCGGTGAAGCCATCGCTACTCGCTTGTCACTGATCAATAATGACATGGCGAGTTCTTATTCGTGGAATTCCCAATTTTACATTCCCCTCCTCCTAGAAGTTGTAACTAGTCTGTGCTCTTCGCTTTCTTTTTTTTTCTTTTTCTTTTTTTTAAGTATTTACGTGATTTTCTTTTTCTTTTCCATACATGGTGATGTGAAAATGGAAAGTGAGAGTGAAGACATCGAATTTTGTATAAGCATTCTAACGATTGATCACCACGGTTTTTATTTATAAAAAAAAAAAAAATCTCATATGTAATAAAACAACAACGATTCCACAAATAAAAATAGTATGTAAAAATTGAAAATTTGAGATATTATAAAATTTCATTTCATAATTTCATAATAAAATTCAAATTGTAAACTCAAAATCATTTTTTGAATTACTAGATACGATATTTACCTTTTCTTTATACTATATAGACATAATGAGATATATAGTTTGAACTTTAATTTAATTAAATTAAAATATTAATTCAAAGAAATTACGTAAAATATAAAATTCTTGAAGTTAGTTCATTTTAAATTTTTATGATGTGAATTTATTTTATGATCATTGAAATTAAAATTTCCCCTGTTATTAATAGCATGCAAATGAGAGTTAATGAAAGGAGAAAGCCCCCAAACCTCATTTGGAAAAAAAATAAAAATTAAAGACAAAGTTTGACATCAAACACCATTTTTGTCCCTCCCCAATATTGTAATTATGGCCACACACTCCTCTTTCGCTCGTGGCAATAGCAACTCTCAAGCGCCAAGAATATGTGAATCAAAATGCATCAATTTTGATGCTTAATTTATTGGCAACTTAATCAACTTAAATCGGTGAAAGAAGCATTAAGTTCCATCATCAGTTGAATAAGCAATAGGTTTGTGTCGACCCTGAATCTGGCAACAAGGCTTTTGTAAACTTCTGAGCAGCAGACTCGGGTAAGCATATGCACACCATGACGGAACCAGTAGAATCACCCTCTCCTTCTGGTAAAAGTACACAAACTTGTGGTGTTGGTGTCAAATCTATAGGACCAGCATAAAGTGGCCTTCCCCACCCAAAATCGGCAGATTTGTAAATAGAGAACCTTGTCCATTGGGTTATTGTCAATTTACCTCCAAACTCAAGTTGTCTTGGCCTATCCACATCAATATAATCTACTGTAGATCTCAAATACTCCTCTGAGACGCCTTGTCTTGCTTCGCGAACCAGACGGGTCGTCTCTGAAAGTTGTCCATGGACCAGCTCTGACACACTGCTTGCTGCACATGCCACACAGACCACATTGCCGTAGAACCCATCTTTCAATGGTGGGTTCCTAAGCTTCTGCCTTGCATTAACTGAAAATGTTAGTCTAAGCTGGTAATCTAGTGGTTTCACATCAAGGGCTTGCACCCATGATCTCCAAATATGTGCAGCCATGGCATCAAAGGTGGTGCACCCGGCATTATCATAGGGTTGAGCAAGAGCTTTGAGCCAGGTTTGAAACTCACGGCTGATCCTATAGCACTTCTGAACAGGCTTGGATTGCCATAGTGTCATAGTCAGGTTGGAGCCCTCGTCAATTCTCATGAATTCCATATGTGGGAACTTCACCACAGGTGGGTTCCGAGGCTGAAACATTTCCCTGTCCCAACATGGCTCAGAGTCTATCACCAGGGTCCCTGTTTTTGCTGTGGCAGCCCAAGCACCTAAAAACTGCATAGCTCCAAGCCCATCGCAAATGCAATGGCAGAGCCTCAAGCCTAGGCTAAAGCCACCACAGCTGAAGAGGGTAACCTGAGCAATGAGCAGTGGCATGTCAAGGACTTTGTATGGTTCTTCACTGGGAAACTTGAAGATCAAGGGCTCCCAATCTGGGTTTGGGGCTGTAAGGTCTCCTAGTTCAGATAATGCAGTTTCAGAATGTGCTTCCACCATGAGTACCCCTTGATCTGGTCCGAAAAACACTTCCAGTTTCCCATTCTGGGTCTCTCTGAGTCTGCCTGAAAGAGGGTAATAAGGTACCAAAACATCAGCAAGAGCATCACGCAGTGTTTTTATGACATTTTTTGGGCAGAAACCCAAGTCGTGGTCTGATTGATAAAAGTACACTGTAGGTGTAAACACACGAGCTCCAATCATGTCGTCGAGGTTGGAAAGGTATAGGGTGTCTCCTGGTTTAGCGGCAATAGGCCTTGATGGTGTGACTGAAAACATGTTATCAACAGAGACATGAATGCTCAAGTGACGAAGATGGAGCTCTTGAACCCATGGAGGAGCCATGAGAGAGTGCTGACAAAGATCATGTCAAATGGCTGCATTTGTAGAGACAGAGAGTTTGCTCAAACATGCAAAGATGGGTACCTTTCTGGGAAATGGAAGAGAAAGAAGATGAAAAGAGCCTTGAGCTAAATAAGACCAGGATCATGAAGCCTTACAGGTGTGATTGGGTATCTTTGTGTGATTTTACATTCCTGTTTATTGTAAGACACAACGATTAATGCATGAAATTAATTGGTTAACTAGAAAAAAAAAATTACTATGAACAACTCCTGACAGACAGATTAAGGGCAATATGGTAATAAAAGGATAATAGACATGCATAGTTGTTCCGGCGAAGGTTAAATCCAATTACTGCTGCAAGAGATTCTCTCCACATCAAATGATCTCCTAGACATGAATAAATCAACGGGTAAGTATGCAGAAAAAACGAATGAATAGAAAACAGGGAATTCTAAATCATTTTTCATTTTCCTGAATCCTCTTCTTTCTCTGGAAAATTTTCTTAAATCCTAAAAGAAACATGGAAAAATTAGATAGTTGAATCGCGAAATTTGAAAAAGGTTGAATTCATATAAGGTATCCCCAACAAACCAAACAAAAAAAACTGTAATTTTATGGGTAAGTGGTAGGTGGAGGACGTGAAATGAGTGTCAAGTTCAACAAAAAAAGAAAGAGCTTATTGTAAGATAAAATTAATTTATAATGTCAAATTTGTTATAAACATCACATGACCAAAAATAATGTTGTTGTGAACATGATAATTACGTCATTAAGTGCAGCCCCTCGGCCCATCATTCAAGCACTCCCCCCACAAATCACAGTCCGGCAGCATAGAAATGAGATTATATTCCATGAAAACTCCACACTTTATTTACTGGAACAATTTGCTTATCCGAATATTGGGACCAAATGCGTGAGCCCTGCCCCAACTTCTGCCAATTTTCAATCTGTCCCCGTTGCTGTTCAATTCTATTCCAACCCACCAAACTACTATAGGCTGGGGGTGAACAAAAATGGAATCAAATTGAATTAAACCGAAAAAATCGAACTGAACTAATTAAAAATCGAACCAAACTGATTAAAATCAGTTTAATTTCATTTTTTTTTTGAAAAATTGACTGATTTGGTTCTGTTGGGATGGTCCAACCGAATCAAATTGAATCAAACTAAATTATTTTTAATATATTTAATTTATATTATTAAATTTATTTTTTATTATATTTTAAAAATATTTTACATAATTTTTTTTAAATTTTTTAAAATGAACTAAAAAAATTCGAAGTAAGTCCAAAAATAAATAAATAAAAAATAGGCTCAACAAAATTCAAATAGGTTAAAAATTAAAAAAATTTGGCAAAAAAAAAATTTTTTTTTTTTAAAATTGAACCAACCGATTCGAATAGGTCCAAATTTTTTTTTTTTTTTTATGGTCGGTTTGATTTGATTGAGGTACAAAACTGAACTGAACTGAACCTATGTACACCCCTACTATAGACAAGATAATTGAGATGTCTCGCACAGGCTTAACCAAAGATCAGATAATCTTAAATTACTTCCTTTCATCTTGCTCTTTGGCTTCCTTCACTCCAGTGTTCTTAGATCAGTTTGGCGCATGTTACAGAATCTTCCGATATCTCGGGATTTGTATCACAAATTGTAGCTTAAGGCGTGAAGCAGTTCTATTAAACTTCACTCTAACAAGATTTTGTAATCAAACTGCACATTGAATGACACTTCTCCATGTCATTTATAATTTCCATGATCACATGACACTAACAATGAACAACTCTCAGAATTAGCAGGTTACGGTTCACTAGCCTAATCTAGACAATTATTGTTAACAGATATTCACCAACACGCACAATCATGTGAAAAACAGATATGCACGCAGGTATCATTACTTAGGCATCTAATGCTTGATCCTGAGGATAAAAACATGAAAGATTTGGCATATGACAGTGCCAGAGCGGAAGTTAGATGAACAACATATATTTCTATTCCCCACATGTAAAATCAGAAATAACTTTCTTACAGTCAACTTATCTAAAACGGCTACCATTGTTTATTTTGCATTTGCAAATGAACAAAGAGCAGATGCTCATACATAATAAAGACAAAAAGGGAAACAAAAAGAGAAAAGAATTAGGAAACAACAACGAAAGATACAAAACATTTTGCCGGCCAGTTCACCGCACTGGCTGCTGATTGTAGTGTGCCTTCTCTTTTTTCTTCGCTGCAGCAAGCTTTGCACTCCTTGCAGCAGCCTCACTAGCAGCAGCGCGTGCAGCAGCATCCACTTCCTTGCTTGATTTTTTCTTTTTCATAGAAGCAACTTTCTTAAGCCGCTCTTTAACATCAACAACAGATGCATCCTCTGCCTTCTCAGTGCCAGCAGTTTCAGTTGCATTTTCAACATCCGCACCATCAGGGAGGTCTTGCGATTCTTTCTGTTCTTTTAAAGATTTATCCTTCTTCTTCTTCTTTCTTGTACCTTTGCTTTCCCCAGTAGCATTATCCTTCCTTTCCACCTCACCATTGCAATCCTCTTTCTTTTCGAGACCTGCATTTTCAGTGGCAGGTTAAAAAATCCATTTCAAATAAGAAAAATAATTAGTTATTTTATCAGGATTATGATTGATATTACTTGCATATGTATAGGGGGGAACGTGTTTGTGCTTCTTCAAGCTTCATAATAGTAGAGACCAAATCATTGGTGATAGCATTCTACCATCAGAAATGATTAAATACAAGGGTAAGGATACAGTATTACGAACTTGAACTGTTTTTGTGACCTTTAAAAAGGATAAAAAAGGGAGATGGTAGGAAAATGAGATAAACGGAGCATTCATTTATTGTATGAAACTTTAATGACCAATGCAAACATAAATTCAATATTACAACTATAAAGAAATGGCCAAGTCAATGGTACAATAATTACAGTAGAGCAACCACCATTGGATTGAATCTTAGCTTGACACATGGGCAATTGCATCATTGCAACCAAGTATATTGTTTGCAATAAGACTTGTCCATTAAGGAGTATCTCCCATATTTCACAACCACTGAGAATTAAATCAGAGACAAATTTTACTTAGCTCCATATTGCATTTGAAAGAGCTCAATAATATATTAGTACATGATTAAAAGTGTTACATTACCATGGGAATCATCCTGCCTACTGGGTTCTCTTTGTGAATATCCTAGCTCAGCCAAAACAGCATCAAGCTCTTCAAGACCCTTTTTCTTCAATTCCTTCTTAGAAAGCTGCCTTTCTGTTTCTTTGGTAGCCGAAGAGGATTCAGGAGGCATTTTAAGAATAGGCTCAGCTTCTACTGGCACCTCTGGTTCATTTTCATGTTCTTCCTCAGCCTCATCCTCATCCTCAGCGTCATCAAGACCTTCATCCTCACTCTCAGTTTCCTGGTTTCAAACATTCACCAATCCTGCCAGTTACTGAATGTGACACATACACAGCATGCTCATGCACACATTCTCACACACATGCCGGCAGAGAGCTGATTTAGTAATTGACTTGAAAACAAGAGAATGATTCTTAGACTTTTGATCTTGAGAATATTAACTTCTTCAAGATGTCAGTTTTTTTTTGGTAAAACAATGTTAGATGATTATGCAGTGATACATGTCACTTAGTCACTATTCCTGATCTCCTGTAACAGTAGTTCTCCCATCAATTGATACATGGTTGACAGCATATTTTTGAGTAATGAACAATTTGGTATGACCACTAGTTTCATATTTAAGTTAGATTAATACCATTCACATATGGTTCATCTTTGTAGTTATACTTAATTGGTCAATATTTCGTCCCCGACTTGAGATTGATGCTCTTTAGCTATTTTTTCTATATTGTCTCTATAACCAGTTGGAAATCCCTAAAATTAAGGGATAGTTGACCAAACATGTAAATAATTGTAGTTAATGATGTAAAGTGTATTTATTAGGATAGCTGACTAGGGATCATTATAAATAGAATCCCTGAGATTAGGCTAGTGCTCATTTTCAGGGATTGACTGCTGTCATCAATCTCCCATTTATGTACAGTTTGGTAGTCAGTGGAATTTGAAAAAAAAATTATTCCCAAAATTTTACATAAATAAAAAGCAAGCGAAGGAAAGAAAAGAGCATTTATGTTGAAATCAAGCATATAATCAAAGTTGTCTTTACTTTTTTCTGTGACAATTTAGGTTTCCTATTATTTTCACTTTTATATAAAGGGAACTTCTTCTGCATTAATTTCTGATTTGACCCAAAACTAACCAGTTATGCACTAACCAATTCAATGCCACTCATTATGAGTCAGATATCCATAGAGCCCTAACCCCATGGAATCAGGCTATTCATCTTTGTATAATGCAATTGAATTTTGTCCAAGGCAGTATTTTTTTTTCTTTGATTGATCTGTCTGTGTACTATAAATCTGGAACAGATAGAGAGTAATATGATAGTTAGAGTTAGAGGTAAGAAAAAAAAAAGGTGAAACCATTAAAAATAATTTAACAATTAATAAAATCTCATTTATAATAGGTCACTCTAGCGTCGTTTGATCTATATATAACCGACTCCACCTAATAGAAAAAAACTTGTTGTTATTGTTGTTATAATATAAATCTTCAATCCAATTGATTAAGGAAAACACAATATTTATCTTCTTTAGCCAAAAATTAATTGGTTCATCCATATGGATGCAGGCACAATAAACTCATCAATCTTTACAATTTAATTTAAATTAATAATAAGTGACTATCATAACCATGCCAGCTTCATTTCCACCATGGATGTAAAACCCTAAATTTTATTTGAACAATAAGCTTAAAAATGTATTGCCTTGGAATAAAAATCTCAAATCTAACCAGTTTGTCATTGATTATGATGATCCTACTGCATATGTGTTAAGGTTCACCTTAGCAGTTATGGATGTCCTCTTAGAAAATATTGCGGCAGTTCAAAATTTCTGGGGATATATAATGGCTTTCTATAGTCTACCTTATTGCTGGTGCTTGTGGAGATGCTTTAACAACTTTTTTATTTGACATCACCTTGTTTGTTACCAATTAATAAAGAACCATATTCCAACCTTAGATATTCCCTATAGTCATTTTATCATTTCTATGAGCATGGATTTAGTTTATTTGTCATTAATAAGGCAGCAAACGAGAAAGCTGCATCTTGTCCTTGCACACCATTTTTATTAGTTCCATAATCAAAATGTGTGCAGGAAAAGTCCATGACTGATTACAGGCTACACCACATTTAACATGTTATTTATAGTTATTCATTGTAATAGCACAAAAGATGCTTAACTCCACAAAATCAGACGCATGGCAAGAAGAAAAGTATATATATCTATAATAATGTTATAGAACAGTAAAAACAGCAAGCCGGCAAAGATAAGGCTGTTAGTAGCATGTCATAAACTGTTTACATAGATTGAATATCGGACAGATTGGAAACAATTTATCTTTATTGTCACAAAGCTGGATAATTGAAATAGCATCTCGGTATTCATTGTCAAGTTACTGGACAAATGGAGGAGGGCAATAGGCTACCTTATGTTACATTCAAGTAACACCTTCAATTACTCTTAAATATAATAATTGTAAGAATCTTACTTGAAGATGTTAAGAAAACATCTTTCCATTTCCAATATACAGTAAAATCTCCTACCATGGAAATGGGGGAAAAAACTTCCATTTTCGGTATACACAATACAGTTGTGTTTCTAATCGATTAAAGTGGGGAAAGTACAGGAAGATTTCACCAGTTTTAAGCCCTACGGAACTAGTTTACAGATAATAAAGGAGAATTCTTAGACCACAGTGCCCATGTATGTATGAAATTTTTAAAAATTCTGTTTTTACGTCAATTTTGTGAAATCATTCTACATTCTACACAAATTCTTTCCCCAGAAAAGGCATCCAACTCCAAAAATCCGGCAATACCAATAAAAAGAAAAACAGAAATTAGCCCAAAACCAATCAGAATTCCACACTGATTATTCCCACACGTAAAACCGGTCGTAACAGTAAAGCGCAAACTAATGCTCTTCATAATTGTATCCTATATTCTTAGTTCTTACAATTACTAGCATTAAAATAATTAATTCAATGCATTTTGTATCAAGTTACAGCAACAGTAAACCAAATCCACATTCAGTACCGTACAAGAGTAATATTAAGCTTAAAAACCAAATAGAAGAAGGCCAAATGGTCTCACCTCTACATAGGCCTCGCTTTCATTCACGGTCTTTGAATTTGTCGCAGCAGCTGTGGCGCTCCAAACGGATTCAGGAGGGGCCGCGGTGGCATAATAATCATCGTCGTCGTCTTCATCGACGTCCGCCCACGACTTGACCGTCAGTGGCGCAGGAGCCCAGAAAACTTCCTTCTCTGGCTCTTTACCGGCGGAGCCTTTGCTCTGCGACGAGCCCTGCTCCTTCTCAGTCTTCTTCTTCTTCTTCTTCAAGCTCCCAAGCGCTGCAAAAACGTTATTACTGTTTATGGGCGGGACATCGTCCCTCCGGCTGCCTCCTCCCACCATTTCCAATCCCAGCTCAGAAAACCTTAAGCTCGTTACCCAAGAATTTTGCCGACTATTTTAATAGGACTAATTATTTTCTGCTGTATAATCACTATAAACCAATGCAAAACCGGCACAGGAAAACCAGCATTCCCAGTTCGGGGGGACAAGATCGAGAATGTGAAAATTGAGAGACAAATTTAGGGTTTTCAGAGGAGGGCCACTAGAGACATGAAAAGTCTGGGTACGAGGAATCAGGAAGAGCTCAAAACGAAATGTTTCTTTCAGAGAAGTGAAGAGAACTGACGACTGACGAGAGCGATGTTCCGTTGGGGTGAGAGGCGGGGTTTCAGAAATGATGGAACATTTTCCAGGCTTTTATACCACTTCTCAGAGCAAGATTGTTCAGGTGCCGACCCGTTTGTAGTTTTGGCCCTTTTGGGTGAAAAAAATGTATTAGGAGTAACCCTTAATTACCCAAATTTTTAAGTTAATTCTAGAGTTAATGATGTTCATTTTTTTTTTCTATATTATCTCAATTAAGAACAGTACCTCCAGATGGCATGGGAAAAGAATATGAAATCTGTACAATTGTGAATTACAGGTATATAGATAATAAAAAAATGTAATTTAAAATTTTAAATAATTATATACAAAATTTTAATTATGTAAGAAACTTTTTTTGTCATATAAATTAATTTAATAAAACTATAATTAAAAGGGATTAGTTTTACTTCTTCTCATATAATAATGAAATATATTTAACCTTAATAGAAACAAATAAAGGAATGACTAACTATTCATTTAAAAAACAAAAAGGAATGACTGACTAAATCATTTCAGAGAGTAGGCCATTAAGATGGTACGCACGACAAGTGAATTTTTAATGGGGAAACTCTTTCAATAACTTCAAATTTACAATCAACGAATCACCATTGTGCTAAGATATTAATGCAAAGCAATCTGATTACAGAAATAGCATATCTCTTTCATCAGTTTCAACATCCAAAAGCAAAGCTAAATGAAAAAACAGAAAATCATGACGAAGCAGGGGAAGAGGAGCCATCGAAAGTTGTTCCCACATGTTGGATCACAAAGCCGTAGATCCTTCTCTTCAGTTTCTCTATCTTTTCTGTTAGCAAGTCATCCCCTTTGGAACCCACACGGTCCAACCAGTTATTTACTCGCTTCAGATGAGATAAAACTACGGCAATGGAACCACCGTCCAGAGGCAAAGCTTTTTTCCCATCAGCAGTATACTCCCCAAACACTTTAAATCCTGCATCCAGGGACTCCTCAACAAAGCGTAGAAACCACATTTGCATTTCAGACAGCAAATTTGTTCCAAGCTCTACTGTCTCTTTCATTCCACTACCTCTTGTCCACACCCTAACACTAGGATTGGGGGACTGTGGTGATGAAGAAGCATTCAGATGATTCTTGGCTGCACCAAGGGATTTCCTTTTTGACAAACTTTTTTGCAGTGTTAATGGATGGTTGGCGTCACTGCCAGTAAGAAGGGACGCTACCTGAAGATCAGTGGCCAAGGCAGCTTCAACCCAGAGAGAGATCGATTTTGATTGCTCTGTTGGATAGCCATCATTAGGCGTCTCAGAATTATGACTATTGGCAACTAATTCAGCCATTTCAATTGATCTTAGAACATCATCATAGATCATAAAAAATCGATCTATGGTTGGTAAAGGATTTTTGGCCTTGCATACATAACAGAGTTCTGAAAACATGCTGAGGTAGGCAGAATAAACCAAAAAAAAAAAAAACCATGTTAGCCTTTAATGAGGAAGTAAAATATGTCTAAAAAAATAATATAAACTTCCACACATTTACTACAACATTGACTTTTCATATTTAAGGATTAATACTCCGCCTATATAATCGAATTTTGGAAATTTCAATGTGCCAAATTTGGTTTCCACCCTACGAGCCAAAAGTATTCTGTCGTCCATATCTAAAATTTACATGTAGGTTCTCTCTGTGCATTTATCTTCAGCGTGAGAGAAACAAAAGGAAGCACTAATCATTATTCATTACCTTAAATTCCTTACAATACACTCATTAGCGTTGGCCTCCTCTAATGCTTCAGCAGCAGCTGCAGAAGCCAGAACTTTCCTTTGCATTGCCTCCTGAATTTAGTTGACAACAAGATATTTTCCAATTAGTCACAAATTGAAGTGATTAATCCAAATGAAGTGTGACCACTACTGAATATTTTCATGATCTTAGAAACCACATCAATCATATCCTTCTCAAGCTTGTTTTTATCGTGTCTAATTCAAGATTATATAATTACTACAAAGTACCAGTAAATTTCTATATTTTTTTGTCATACCTTTCCTAGCCTTGCAAGGTTCGCAGACACTGCATCTAATGGAACACTGCCATCGGTCCATTTCTTTTCATAAATGGTGATACCTCGAGCTGCAAAATTGGACTTTTGGTGGGCCAGACAGCTTTCGGTAGAACTAGTCTCAGTTTTATCATTGGCTGAAGAATCATTGCTACTGGGTTTTTGACCATTCACATCACTTAATCGCCTTGACATTGCAGCCTGGAAGTGGAAAAGGTCGTCAGTGTTAGGTTATGCTTACTAGAGCATAGAAAATAATGGACTAAGTTTTTTTGCTGCAAAAGGAATTATAGATGGATAATGGGGTTTCTGTTCTACCATAAGAGTATTCAAAGCCAAATGTATTTACCTGCGTACGCAAAATTGCTTGTGCATCAAGCTTACTTTTACCCACACCCTTTTCTTTCTGTTCGGCGGGTGATGCTACAGTTGGTTGCTCATCCCAGCCCTTCCTCGATGTCTTTGCAGATCCAACTAGTGCTTCTGACACCTTTGAAATTCCAGCAACAATAGTTGCCATCTTCTTCTTACTTGCAGAATCTGCAGCTCCTGCTACCATAGGTGAAAACTTTAGTCCCCCGGACAACCTTCTCCCTGGAGAAAGGGAAGCTCTTCGTGGGTTAGGCGAGGCCTGTTTACGCCCATTTGGAGAAGGCTGCCTATACCTTGAAGGTACTATAATTGCAGGCTCTTTAGACGTCTTCCGATTCTCATCACGAGCTGCAACTAAGCTTGGAACCACACACTTTGAGGGCACGGGAGATGCTGACCTCTTTCCTTTTCCGGCCGGTGAAGGGTCTCTTTCCACCACAGTCACATTCTTCTTCCCTGCAGATACCGACCTTTTAGCTGTTGCTGGAGATGAGAACCTCTGAGGCTTCTCCGGAATCTTGGTTTCATTCGGATTTCCCGCATTGCCCAGTGGCAAATTATCTCGAGTCGCAAGAGGTTGCCTTGATCTAACTTTTTCAACTTTATGTTCAGTCTTCGATTCCTTAATTTCACTTCGAGCTTGCTCGAGTTTATTGCTTGACAGGTACAAAGCAATTGGGTCGACGGACTGATCCGAATCCGAGATGGGTTGAATAACGAATTCCCGCTTGGAAGCTGAGATTCGCGCGATGAGTGGTTCAGGACTTCCCACAAACGGGTGGCGGCCTGCAATTGGGCGGATCCCAGAAACACAGGGAAAAGGGGAGTCGAACTCAAAACGGTCAACGTACACGAACTGGCCGAGCTGTAAGCGATTGGTGAGAATGAGTTCGTTGTCACGCTCAGAGAGGGAGACATAGGTAGAGTTGAGAGAATCGGAGAGCTGAACGTAGAAACCATGATTGGGCCAGAGGTCAGAACCAGCGAGAGCAGGGACAATGCCGATGACTTGAAGAAGAGCAGAGCGGTGGTCACCGGTGACCCGGGTGTTGGAATTCATGCCCTGCAAGAGCTTCAGTAGAATTCCTGGGGTAAGAGAAGCCATTGTTGTGCGCCGTCACCGTGTGTGCTTGTGAATGTCACAAGGAGGGAGAGGTGAAGGAGCTGAAGTAAATACTACTAAAATAGTACAAGAGATTTGTCCGTTGCAGAGTTTAAATTCAAATTCCTCCTGGGCTGATATAGTGCCATAGTGGCAACTGACATTATTTATTTGAATTTAGGTGCCGATACGCTACCGTTACCTTATCAAGGTGGGGCATTGCAAGAGTTCCCCGTAACATAAATTAATCTCCAGTAACATTGTACCACGTGTCCAAGAATTTGCATTTTATTGCTGCATATAACCCCTTTTTTCTTTTGATCAAAAGAACCGCATATAGCCAGAGCAAGTTTTTTTCCCTCCTTCTTTGTTTACAAATAATTTTTTTCATGAAAAAAAGTATTTTTTTTTAATGAAAACAATATTTTTTCATCAAAATCATATTTTTTTAGTGTGTCGGTGCCCACACTATTTCATAACAATCTAGCTCCTGGCACACAAAAAATGGTCATCTCCACCATTAACGTTAATAAGAATGTATTTGTCAATGCATTTTTGGTAAGAAATGTAACTTTTCTCTTCTTGTGGATTCTCTCAACTTTGTTTATTCATCCATCCGATTAAAATTATTAAATCAATGTTTGATTCTTGCATTGTTTTATTTTTGAGAAATCTCATTTTTTAAATGAGATTCTCAAAAAATAATAATTAAAAGAGTTAAAAATATACGTTTGATTGTTATTTTATTTTAAAAATAATAATTTACTATATTATTATTAAATTTTTATTTTTATATTTAATTTACGTAAAATATTATTAAGAATATAATTACTTTTTTAAAAATATCTTTGAAAAAAAAATTAAAATAGTTTAAGGATTAGTATTTTAAAATTTAGAGTTTAAAGATTAAAATTTAAAATTTTAAAATTTTGGAGTTAGAGTTTTAAGATTTAAAATTTATAATTTAAGGGTTAAATGTAGGGTTTATGATTTAGGGGTTAGAATTTAAAATTTAAAAGTTAAATTTAAAATTTAAGATTTAGAGTTTAAGAGTTTAATGATTAAGGTTTAGAATTTATTATTTTAGAGTTTAAAGATTAAAATTTTAGAATTTATAATTTAAAAGTTAGGTTGTAGAATTTAAAATTTAAAATTTAGAATTTAATATTTTAAGATTTAGGGTTAGGCTATGTTTGGTAAAAATAGCTAATAAGTTAGCTGAAAGCTGAAAAGTTAATTTTTAGCTGATAATTGAAAGTTGTTAAGCTAATTTTTTGAATTAGAAGTGTTTGGTAAAATTAGATATTGAATTAGCTGATAAGTGTAAAATGACATAAAAATACATACTTATATAAAATTTATCATTTTTTGTTAATAATTATATTTCATTATGTAATCTCAAAAAATACAAGAATATAATTTGTTAGTTTTAATTTTTTTTTCTCTTTTACTCTGTGATTATTTTTCATCAGTATTCTAAGAATATAAACTCACCCACTTTTAGGAAGTGTAACTTGATTAGTAGAAGAAAAGTGCACACAAAAAACTTGAAAATCAATAAATTGCGTCAATGATCATGAGTATAATAGTGTTGGAATTTCAATAAAATAACAAGGATAAAAAAAGAATAAAATTATTAAAACTATAAGTTAATAGCTATAAGTTATTCAAAGTAGTGTATGATAAAACGTTATAAGCTACCTAAATAAACTCGTTTATCAAACACTTTTAATTTGATCAAACAAGTTTATAAGTTAGTCAAATACGCTATAAGCTAACTTATTGAACTTGTCAAACACACTCTTAAAAATTGAGAGTTGGTGTTTAGAGTTTATTGATTATGATTTAGAAATTAAGAGTTAGTGTTTTAAAATTTAGAGTTAGAGTTTAAGTGTTTATGTTTTAAATTTTAAGAGTTAAAATTTTTAAATTTAGAGTCCAATAATAACTCAAAAAAAATAAAATATTATAATTAAAAGAAGAGAGAGTAGTTTTTTAATTTTAATTTTTAAATTTTTTTATTTTCATAAAAAGATTTTATTCTCACCCTCAAAATAAAAGTGATAACTTTTTTTCACAAATCTTATTAAAAATAAAATTTTATCTCTTATAACAAACTTGATAAAAAATGTTTTCCATCTCATTTTTTCTAGACTGCTAAGACACACGTACACGCGTATATCCGGTGGGAATATTGCTCTCTTCACACCTTTTCCATTTTCCTCTGCCATCATTTGAGGTGAAGGTGATGATCATACTAGGGAAGAAAACACAGGTGGCTACAGAGATATACAGTTGACAAATACGTTTTGATTATGTTTGAAGTCTTAATTGACCCATCATCAACCAGAAGTAAGAGGAAAGAAATCTAGATTGTTGCTTGCAGAGTTGCAGAGCATGTGAGCAAGCCCCAAAAAATATTATGTGTGCGCTGAAACATGAGAAGGAAGAGGAAAGTGGCGACAACTGTCTAGTTAGAAACCCGAGTTTAGCAAATTCCAGTTTATATAAAAAATTTACATGCTCACGATTGAGCTACTCAAATAAATGGAAAAACTGAATATGCCATAAGACAATATTTGAAAATGGCTTCATAAATCCGTCAGCTATAGCAAAAACATAACCAGAATAAATACCCCCGCAGCTTTTTTTAGCATATCGAAGAGCCCTCCTTGCAGCAGCAAAGAAGAACCATTAGAAATCATTACTGGGAACTGGCAGCCCTCTTCTGATGGATCCTCATCTGTTATGATAGCCAAACCAGAGAAATCACAGTCCCAATTCCTTTGGTTATGTACTTGATAATACATATTGAAGGCATAGGATGCATTCCCTTGGAGGCTTAGATTATTACAAGAAGATCCATAGCCCAGGGTAGTACAATCAGATAGGCTACAAGCGTAGTCAATACTATTAGCCAAGTCTTGCAAGTCAGTAGCATCTGCGTCCAAAACACACCACTGTTTTTCCATATATCTAACACCCTCCACAGGGACCAGACCCATATTTTGTTCTTGACCTGTTAAGTCTAATTCATACTTTGGCTTCCCATCAAACTCAAAAATCCCCCAGTGCCTTTCAAAGGTCCCAGGAGCAACACTTTTGGCATTCTCATCGATGAGGCTGAACAGATAAATGTCAAATATGCCTCTCCTTTTAGGGGTGCCATTTCCACTCAGAGCATGTCTAAGCAAACCTTGGTTGAACCTCTTTGCATTCTGGATGTTAGCATTCTTATCACCATCAGTTGGCCAGCCAACTTCTCCAACTACGACCTGCATGTCAGGGTACCCTGCCTTGTCTAAAGCCCATAGAAGAGTATCCAAATTGGCATCGAACACATTGGTGTAAAGTGAATTCCCATCTCTAAGAGGCTTGTTACTTCCCTCAAAGAATGCAAAATCAAGAGGGAAATTGTCATTGCCATAAAGACTAAGGAAGGGATAGATATTTACTGTAAAAGGTGCACTGTTTGAATATAAGAATTGAATTATTTCAATTGTTAGATCTCGTAGATCAGGCCTGAAGTCACCAGCTGATGGCACTGGATTTGAATCCGGGGAATAGTATATGTCAGCATTGAAGGGAACAGTGACTTTGACCTTTAATCCCAGGCCGGCCTTACTGAGTGATGTTTGTATATTCTTAAGAGCCGGCAGAGTTGAATGTAGATAGGTGCCATTATATGCTTTAAGGAAAGGCTCATTTCCCACGGCAACATACCTGCACATTGGCATATTGCAAACAACAAACATGGCTTTAAACGTTAAAAAGATACCATTAAAGATGAACAACGAGAATAATGTGAAATCCGTTTGTTATAAATTAAAGGACAATAAGGATGCAATTGTTACTCCTTATTTTAAACAACCAAAATCAGCCATAGGCATATCGAGATGATCCATTTGATGACAGAATATACCACTGAAGAATCACGATATCAACTCCCGGAAATTGAACAAAAACTAGTTGTGACAAAGTGATAGAGATGACCTACATGAAAGTCTTGGGTTACTACCACCAAGAATTTGACCAAGAACAACGAAAGACTATTATCTTGAATGGAAATTCACCGAACATTCAGCAAAATATGAAATCAAGTCAAGAAACCGTCGGAATGAGGGAGAAAGGGATGAGTAATGTGTAAAAATAGTATAACGCTCTGTAGAACCAGACACTTTCTGCCAGGAAAAGACGCAAACACTAAGATCATGAATATCGCATATACAGCTAGCTAGGGACTACTCAACTTGATATTGACTCCACCAGTATACAAGTAACTGGTCACATTTTCATGCACCCAAGAATCTGCAGCCTTAGGGTTTTTACTCATCTCTTCCAGCATGTTATTGGGTATTGCCAGCATCACTTCGATATCAGTCCCCATCAGAGCTGACATAATCCACTCATCCGCATCAAACAGCTTCAATTTATCAAACCCATTTTCCTGAAGCATCTTAACCACCTTCTCAGGTGGAAGCCGGTGGGTTGTCATGGTTCCCCAGTTAACTCCAACGCCAGAGCCGCTTGGAACGATAGCAAATAAGGCGAGGAACAATGCCATTAGGTACATACAATCTGGTGCCTTTTCCAGTGCCATATTCTCGCTAATTTTAAAAGGGGTTTCTCAAATTCTGGCTCGTCCTCGAATCTAGCAAAGATAAAGAAAGGTTCAAGAATAATGACAGAACTCAAATAGCTGGGAATCAAATGGAAGAAAGAGAGGGGAATATATGATTCTTCCTAGTAGGACTTCTGAACGCGGAGCTCTGCGTGTGTGTTTAGTTAGTGCCTTAACAGAGAAGCTAAAATGTCCCTAAAAATTATATTCCGTACAATAGAAAAGCACCAGAGGATATAAAATTCGTTCCTTAATTCAGTTATTCAGTTATGGTGGCCAAGCCATGCCAGAGTTGCAGGCAATGCCAGCACGAGTCGCAGTACTGTTAAGCTCTTCCATCATACTCATAATGATAATGATAATATTAACAATATATAGTTAAAGTGAGTTTCTTTGAAAAGCCAATCAAGTGTCTCCCCTAAGGCATTGCGAATCTCTCACGGGGCTAAACAAAAATAAAACCCCTCATTGGCCATGAGATTGTATTCACTGTTAACCATTCAAAAACTCTTTTACAGTCCAAGTTCACACAGCCACAAACCAGCACGCCCATTTATGGATAAACACTTTAATTTGTTGTATTATTAACTAGTGAGACTCAAATTTGTTTTAGAATAACATTATAAAATTATACATGATACGAGAACAATTTTTTTTTTATCTCTAAATCATAAATACTTGTCTAAATTCTCTTTTTATAATATTTAAAATGAGTAAGTTGATAAAAGGAGATGTTTTCGCCTGAGTTAATCCACTTAAATTTATGTGTAATTTAATTAGTCACAGCTACGCATCAAATGTGCACTGGGCCATTTTTTAAAATGTTCATACTTTGGGTATTTGCATATTGTCCAAAACATTGGTCTCCGCCATTTTTATCTGCTTACATACAGTGATTGTGCTGTTGCTTTCAAGTGGGAGTGGGAGATTTAAAATGAAGCCATACGTAACGGGAACACAGACTCTTCCGCTAACCACAAACGGAGATATGCCACTGCATGCACAGTGCATTGACTACTTATTGACAAGAATTGAAGAGAATCCTCAGATCACCTACTTTCCAGCATAAATTCACGTGTACCCTTTTGCTTGTTTATCCTTTCTTGCTTCCTTTGTGAAAATCCCATTTTACAAAGCATGGCCTTTAATAGAAAGGACTGTCCCGGGACTGTATTATATTGCATTCCAAACGAGCTTTTTTAGAGATAAAGGAAATCAAATAGTAGCTCGCAAGGAAGTGTTATCTTCGCCCCAGGTTATCTACAGCCTCCAAATATGTCTGTTTTGAGACATAGATGGAAAAAACATTTTAGGCCCTGCGGAATATAATAACGGGTGTGGTTGATAAATTAAATAAATTAATTTATAATTTATTTAATTAATTTATAAATTTATTTGATTAAATTAAAAATATTTAATAAATAAATTTATTTAAAAATTTTAAATTAATTAAAAATTTATAAATTATATATTACTTTAAGTAATGTATAATTTATAATTTTTTAATTATCTTATAAGTTATTTTTATTAAATATAATTAATATTTAAGACATAATATAATAAGACAATATCATATTTAATCATCTTTTAGATTGCAAGTTTAATTTTTGTCAAATTTTAAATAAATAGAATTCAATTTATTTTTTTTGTATATGAAAAAAATAAACTAATGACTTTTTATCTAAATTCCCATTCTCAAATATTGATGCATGTATAGAATATGATAATTTTTTCAAAACCCAAGTTATGGGTATGACAATATATGCTTTATATAAATGAAGAATATTTCATAGTATATAATCCTCACACCAATAAAAATAAATAATCAACTTTCTCTACTATATATAACCAACCAAAATAGTAATTCAAATTTCTTAATACAATCTTAAAGTCCATATTATTTTATGAAAAATAAAGTAAGATTTAAATTTATATACTAATTTTTCTAAATTATTGTTGAATTTGTAAGATTTAAATTTATATGTCTAAATTTAAAGTTAATTTTTTGTATTTGTACCTAATAGGTGTCCAAATCAAACTTTAAAAAAAATTACATGATATATATTTTAGAAAATTCAGAAATATTCAAAATGTAAGACTTGAATATAGATGGAGGTATATGTGTTACATAAACCCAAGTTAATTTCAAGTAACTTAATTCGCCACTGATTAATTATAGTAGTGTTAGTCTTGGACGTGGAAAGAGGTTCATCTGAAATTGATTTTAAGCTTGTGAGATTGAACAAACTCAAAAGAAATTAACACTGTATAAACAAGTCCACTTATATAAATTCTGCTAAGTCCTATTACCTTTATCTTTTCTTTCTTTTTTTATAACTTTGGTACTTTACGTTTTGTATCGGTTAAATTCACCTATTCTCTTAATGGAGGCATGTCTTTGACCTTGTTCAAAATTCTGAACTTTCATTTTCATGTCAAAACTTAGTAACAATCCTCAATGAAAACAACCCGCTAATTAATATATTCACTCACTACAACATGTTCTTAATAATTTAATTACGAGAAAACATCCATTACTCTTCATTTTTTACTTTGGCTCCACTATTATGAAGATGAACTTAATATAACTACAAATTATAGATGAAGGAAAATGAAATCTATCTCTTGAGATATATAATCAAATATTTACTCTTGATTTTATTGTTGTTTATTCTTATGTTACATAAATTTGTCACACTATTACGCTGCTTAACTCGGAAAAACTTATACACCTTGGAGATAATATCTTCTCCTTTGTTTCGATTATTCATTATGCTGAATATAAAATTTGAATTTCACATTAGAAATGTAAAATTTAGAATTGATATGAATTTTGAGTTCTCTAATAAGATAAAATAGCTTTTGAAAATTCACAGTAATAGACTAATAGTATTAGACACAAACAAAATAAATTGGAGTATAAATAAAAGATACAAAACTATATCAATAATATCGTGGTTAAATTATTGGACCTCTTTTCTTTTTTTGTGTCCTGGTCCAGGAGTCGCATAACACCATCTATTCATATTGGTCTTTTCCCTTCAACTAAAAAAACAACAACAACATTTGCTCACGATAAAATAAAAACACGCAAAGATGTAATATTTTCTTTGGATTTTTTTTTCTACTCATTCTTTAATTTAATAAATATTTCAAGCTGTATTGTGGGCTGCCAATTATTATATATAATATAATATATATATTCAACTGACCCCAAAAGGCGAAGCTTGATAAAAGTCAACTAATTAATGAGCCAATTAGCTAATGGTTTTAAATTTAAATCTCAATCGAAACTGAATGAAAAAAAAAGTATTAATTATGCGACAGATAATGAATGTAACAACCTTATATATAGTAGAAATAAAAAGTATAAAAGAAAAAACATGATAATAATAAAGATATTTTGATTGTAAAGGTTGTGTGTTTTGGTCATTTTAGCTTAAAACAAGTAGCATTATTTAGGATAAGCCGATCTTATATTTGTGCATTTATTCATTTTATTTTAACGTAGACATAAGACTTGAAAGTTGAAACTGATAGATATTGGTTGCGCAAATGATGGAAGACCAGCCATTAGTATGATTTGTCAATTGTAGCATTCAATAAGTGAACTCGAAGATAACGAATGCAAATCAAAGCTTGATCGCTACCATACGAGAAGAGTGTGTGGTTCTGAACTACTTAGTTATAAACCACGCTGTCTTTCCATGTCCGAGACGGTGACCATGTCTTTCAAGATGATTATCGCGTTCTGCTGGGTTCTTTCCTTTGTGTTGTGTTATTTCAACCGTAAGATGTGTCAAAGAATTCTTTCTGGTACATAGCCACCCTGACTTCCTTAAGATTATCAACAATTACCTTTCGGTTTTAGGATGCCCCGCTACACAGGCAGTAGCCCTGATCATGAACATGTCCATCCACCATATATCATATATATTTTCTATTTATTTTCTTCTCTCTCTTTTTTTTTTTTTTTTAAGACCACAGTCCATACCTTTCAGCTTGAATAGACCACACCTAGCTACCATAATAACAGGATATATATATACACATACACGTATGTACCTATGTATAGATATAGAACTTATGAAAGAGACTATACACTCTTTTCAAACTAAAATATTGTAACTGATCATAAAGTTTAAATAAATAAAAGTTTAGCAGACAAAGCTCTCTCTATTTCGCTTAAAGCATTCCACCTTGTTTCTGTTTATAAATAAGAAGCTTCTTGTTTCTGTTTTCTTCCCTAGTCCAACACAGTCTTTACTTCAAGTTGAACCAAAGAGAAGAGACCTGAAAGCCCACACTGATAGCTAGATTGGGAGGACGTAGGTAGGATCTCAACAAGTAGAGAAAAGGGCGAGAAGAAAGACAGATCTTGGAGAAGATGAAGATCATGGAGGGAGCAAGTGCAATAAGAGGGAGTAGGAGGAGGTTTTCGTGCAAAGGATTGGGCACGCTTGTCAAAGAAGGGAGAGGTAGGCTCTATATATTTACAAGATGTCTTGTAATGCTTCTGCGCTCCCATGATTGAACACTCCATCAGTTTCAGGGAGAAGGAAGCCCACTACATGCCCTATTGCCCTCTTTTACACACTTCTTTCTCTTTTCTTCCTTTTTGCTTGTTTGTTGATGAAATATGCATATAAATAGTTTGCAAGTACGACAACATTTTTCCTTTTCTCTTCTCATATATGAAAATGAGGTCTTTACAGTTTATTTGCACCTTAGTCCCACCAAACCTCTATTAACGGCTTATATTTACTGTTCCTTATACTGCAAGCTAGTTTTAGCATTCATTTGCTTTCTTCACGCTTAATTGAATTCAAATAAAAGGAGATCAAAGCCGATTTATCTTATGTTATTTTCAACACAATTTGTTAAATTTTGAGTTTGTGCTTTTTAAAAATTGATAAAAGTTAGACCTATGAACTATATTACGTTTTTCCATCTAAAGAGAAAAAGGATTATGCATTATCTACACTTATTAGCTACTTAAACAATATATTTTTCTTGGTGAAGATGAAATTAGAAGTTGATTAGATTATTCTAAGGTCAAGACTCAAGTCAAGATATATTGTATTTAATGAATATTTATTTACAAACAAAAAATTATTAGTAAAAATTGAACTAAAAACTATTAAATTGATGTAATTGGATCATACTAATTTTTTAGAATAAAATACATTTTTCTTCTTTTATAATTTTAAAATATATATAAATATTTCTTAAAATTAAAATATATACTACAACTTAATATCTCCTAAAATTAAAACATACGATATAACTTAGTCAATTTTTAAGTTTTTACTAAATTATTGTTATTTGACTGTTTTCTTTTGATCAAATCCATACTACCTTATTTTTTTGGACTAAAGCAGTGACTGCATGATCATATCTCATTTATGATCGAGAATATTATGAACCTGAAGCCCACACAACAGAAAGATGCCCCCAAGCGCGAAAGAGTACAGACTTTGGCCAATCTTAATATTATCGTACCGTTGAATAAGTTTTTCAATCTGAAATATTCACAACTATTGACTCTGATAAAGGAAGCCAAACAGACTAATCAACCAGATTTCTTCACAGAGAAGGAGAAAAGAAAGAGATAAAGACACCCCATGAAAGATAAACAAAAAATAGAGTTGCGAAGAGAAATAAATCTGAGAAAAAGACCCGACCCTCTTGTGCTGGCAGCTTAGATATTATTTTGACAAGAAAGTTTCGATCTTTCACTGCTCCGTGACCTTCCTCATATAGGATTCTATTTATACTTATAGAATTCCAAAGACAAAAGAGGTAAATAAAGTCAGTTCTGGCAATTTTCTACCAGAATCAGAGTAATCGTTTGTGTTCTTGTGAATTGGGTTTCTATCAAGTGCAATCAAACCTTTCAGTTTTGGGTTCAGGGAAGATGAGAATGGCCTGAGGAGAGCCTTGCATGGGGAGTCACAGAATAGGAGAAACCGGTTTATCTGAGTCACCTTCAAGTCACCATGTCCCCTATGGAGTTCTTCACGGGATTAATACTCCTGCATCAAGCTTAATGTACCGCTATGGTTTTTCTTTCGTTTAAAAAATTTGCTGGGTTTTAGTTCCAGTCCTTCTATATCTGAGATGGGTTTTGATTATTTTTCTGTTTCATTATAGAAATCAAGGATCTGCTTTTGATTTTAGGGAGCTGGAAGAGGCAATATATAGTTCTGCAAGGAGTTGAGATTAGGAATGATGCAGGCAGAGCACGTATGGTTCCCTTTTCTTTTTATCCATTTTTCTGACGTTAGATAAGAATAACCAACTTTGAAATTGTCTAAAGAATGAGTGGAGACGGGATTACCATTTCCGATACCATAATGATTCTGAGACAAAGGAAATAGATGGCGTGGGGTTACAATCTTAGAAACCTGTCTTCCCCTGCATAATTCACTGACTCCTCAGCTGCTGAAATGGGAGGTTAGGTTCCACCACCTTTTGAGATTATTGAAAATCCTGCAAGTTTTCATTATCGTACATGCAGTCGACACTGGAATATGGAGATTGGCTGAGGTCGATGCTCTTTTATCCTCGGTGGCACCTTTATGTCGTGAGGGCTTCGGGTTCATATTGTTCTCAAAACATGAGATAGAGTCAACCCCTTGATCTAAACGACGGCATTTTGAAATTTGACAGAAAAAGAAAATAGTTAAACAATAATCACTTAATAAAAAATAAAATAAATTATAATCTATGTTTTAATTTAAAAAAAAAATCTATAATAAAAATAATATAAAAAAGAGAGAGTGTATTTTACCTTTTTTTTTAATAAAAAACATTGCATAGAAAAAAAGTAGAGAATTGAATTTATATTTTATTAAATTTTTTGACATTTATAACCAAATAAGTGTCATTTAAATTAAATTTGTTGAACTCCATCGTACTAATTAAACATATGTTATTATTTAAAGAGAAGATCCTAATTTAATTTTTTTTGTTCCACATATATAATCTTTATAAACGTGTTATTAGTAAAGGTCGTGGTTAGGTACAAAAGGTAAAGACAAAAAATGGATGAATGAAAAATGTAGAATGTATACTTTGTTTACATGATAATCAAGCAAACTCTTAGATTTTCAATAAGTGGTGCTTAAGGAATTATTTATAATTCGTGGACTCCAAAATCTCACATGTGTAGTTTTGTTCTTTCTCTTTAAAAGAGCGGGTAGAATATAAATAAAGAAAATATAATTGGACAGTTTTTTTTATTAATGTCGCTTTGGGCTCCCTATAATTTTAAAACAATTTTTAAATATTATTTTAGAGTTATTTTTTTTAAAAAAAGATGACACTTTAACTTATGTTTTATTAATTGATAAAAATAATTTATAAATTAATTTAAATTTAAAAATTTAAAAATTATACATGATTTAAAATAGTATATAATTTTTAAAATGTTAACTAATTTAAATTATTTAAATAAATTTATATAATAAATATATTTAATTTAATTTAAAAAATTTATAAATTAATTAATTTAACTTCCTCACTAATAAATTCAATGGCCCTCGGCGGCGACGAAAATTTGTGATTAAAATAATTTTTAAATATTTTTTCAGAGTTATTTTTTTTAAAATAAAAGTAACACTAATGAAAAGCATGGCAGGCACGGGCCATTTATTTATTTCAAGGTTTTGCTTCATCTCAAACGCGTAAACGCAATTTCAATATAATTTTCGGAAAATATATATTATTACGTTCCTTACCTAGCCCCCGAAAACCGCGAGTCCACGACGCCGGAGAAATTTGTACAGTGCGTTGCTGCTGGTTTCTACCGGTAAGGCCTCTTTCTTTTCTGTGTCGTTCCGTGCCTTACGTTTTTCTTTCTTATCTTGAATCTTGTGCAAGAAAGATCCAAGCTTTAGTTCTCCATCCAGATCTCTTTCCCTCCATTCCCCCCCCCCCCCCAATTTCTTTGTGCTTGCTACTCACTTCCTTCGCAAAAGGTGGTTCCTTTAACCAATTCTTTGTCCTTTTTTTGGAATAATTTTTTTTTTCATTCTACGATGTACTTCGAAATGGATAAGAAATATGTATCTTGTATTTTTTTTTTAAAAGAGAAAAGTCGTGTCACTTATGATGTCCACTGAGTTAGGACCGTTTTCGATTGGGTTCGTATTTAATTTTGGTACTTCTGTCTATTCAAACAGCGAGGGACGTTGGCTGGGTGATTTCGAAGGAATGTGGTGACTGAAAGGTTTATTCTAGTACTGTATATAGAAAATGGTAAATGAAGCACTTAAAATGAGTCGTCTAACAAATGGGGAAGCTGAGAACAGTCTTCACAAGCAAACTGATCAAGTCCCTGCTGAAGGATTTAATGGAAGGTGTCAAAATTCGCTTTCAGTTGGGTACGATGGAAACCTAGGAAAAGTGTCGGACAGTCTTGAAGCAAAGATACAGCCTGATGCTGTATGTGTGAGTTGGACCCATAGTTGCATTAATGAAATTTAATGAAATTTTTGCTTCCATTTGTTGTAGCTTCTGAAATATGTTATGGCTTTATATATGACAATTTCATTTAGCCACAGAAAAGGGCCAGGCAGCAGAAGGAAATGACATTTCAGGATATGTATCAAAACCAAAACATGTTTGATGACGATGACGATGACGATGACGACAGTGACTGGGAGCCCTTACAAGAGAGTGTGGAAGTCATGAAGTGGTTCTGCACGAATTGCACTATGGTTAACCTTGATGATGTCAACCATTGTGATGTATGTTTATAATTTACCTTTCCATTGTACGTTACATAAAACTATGGCCTTTTAAATATGAAATCCAGTTCTTTTATGGCTAGTTAGCAATCCTGAGCTATGCATTCGGTGGTCAAATGTTCATCATTTTTTTGTGCCGAACAATTCATTGCTGTCTATTACTTGCAGATATGTGGGGAACATAGAGATTCTAAAATCCTGAGCTATGGGTTTTTTGCATCCCCTTTTGCTGAAGACAAGGACCAGACTGAGGTCAAGCCCAAAATTAAAGAAGCACTAAGAGGTTTATATGCATGCTTGGCTAATTAGATTTTGCAATATGGTTGTAAACAATGACCCAATTATTTCTTTAATATCTTTTGCCTAAGCGCTTAAATTTCTTGTATCCTATTTTGATGAAATGGATAATATTAGTTTCAAAAAGCGAACTTCTAACTTTTCTTCCAAACATTGATAAAAGGTTCTCCTTTTGGCAGCCTGTTTAAGCTGCCATATCCATCAATGATATATATCTATATATTGTTAAATGCCTGGAGGAATGAATAACCTTATCTTGGAGTACTGTTTAAATTACTCTCTATGCAACTTAAAGATTGCTGTTCCCTAAATTTGAGAAGATCCTCTTCCATTTCATGGAACTTAAAGGAGTAATTCTTGATCACAGTGCATCTTTTATGCATTGCTGGTGAAGAATACTCCACATGAATGGTTGTATTCTTGCTTAATGAGAATATCTTTTACTTTTGTGCTCAATATTAACAAAATTTGCAATTTTTTGTGCTTATCTTCATTTTTGAATGACTCTTTTGATCAATGTTTTTTTGGAAAGACTTTGTTCAATTGTTTTATGAATGTTTATATGGCGTTTCTAAGATGAAAATTCTTGAGCTTTATTGTTACCTCAGATATTATCAGTCTTATGTGTTATTATACTTCTTAATTTTCTGAGATTCATGTTAGTTTTGTCTTTATCCTTGTAGATGTTGGCACACAAGATTTAGCAACACATAGTTCCACAGCAATTGGCTTTGATGAGAGGATGTTGCTACATGCAGAAGTATGGTTCTTATTTTCTTTTTTCTCCACCTTTTCCCCATTCAAAATTGATGTTATGCTTTATAACTAATGTTAGAACATATAGTTTGGTCATAATAAACCCTGTCAATTTGGGTTAACATCTAACGAACAGAATTTTCTTTTATTTTTTATTGAAATCTGTCAAATATATCTGTTTCTAGGAGACAAATAGGATGCCTTGTTGGAAATTTTTAATTCTTCTCTTTCCTTTAGTTTCAGTGGAAACAACTTTCTTTTCATTAATTTCAGTAGGGGATTGAAACTAAAGTGTATCTGGGAATTGGTTCTCTACTCTCTTCTGCAAATATATAACTGGTAAAAAGGATTACTCACCTAATAATATGGTGGAGGAAGATGGAATGAAGAATAATAAAAAATAAAAGATAGCAATTGAGGAAACTTTGGCTCTGTTTGACAAAAATAATTTATAAACGAACTTAAAACTTGTAAGTTAATTTATACGCTACTTGAAGTAGTGTATAGTTTATAAACTTTCATCTAGTTTAAATTACTTAAATAAGTTCGTTTACCAAACACCTCTAATTTAGTCAAATAAACTTATAAATTAGTCAAACAAGCTATAAGTTAGCTTATTTGTTTTGCCAAACACAATCTTTGTTGATATTATTTTAGTTTTTGAATGTTGTCCACTTTATGAACTTCAAATTAAATTCAATATAAAACAAACTTGTGTAAGAGATAAAAGGAGATGTTAAATGTACGTGTTTATTGGAATGGTTAGTATAGACTAGTATGAGTGTTGGCAGCTAAATTTGGACTATGAATTTAATATATTAAAGTAGAGTTTTCCTTTATGAGGATCTGATTCCATATGCAGAACATCTTTAGTTCCCATTATTTTTTATTATCTTTACTTTTCTTGAAAGAAGTAGCTGTTATTTAAGCCAGGTAACTTAATAGTGTCTATGATACTCAAATGTGCATGTTGTCTACTTGTAATGTCTTAAATTTTGTAACTGATTTTATCCCAAAAAAATTGTATCTTGTCCCCCCTCTTTTGTAAGTCTTCACATATTCTGGAACTCCTCTTTTGTATACCTGCCCTCTTTTTCCTTTTTACTTTTGCAACCTTGAAGAAGTTTGATTGCTTGAACCATGGTCTGCATTCTACAATAGTTTCACTTTAGTAGCACTGACTTTTGATGACATTGTTGGTGCTGGAAATTTTATATGCCTGTTATGTGCTAATTTTTTCCTGTGATTGCTGGGCTAGAGTAGGTTCAGATGAAGTCACATCCACACCCTGAAAGGCCGGATCGTCTTCGAGCCATTGCTGCTAGTCTTGCTACAGCTGGTATATATCTTCTGTAAATATTTTGCTGTAGTCATGGTTCCATGCTTTGGCAACTATCAATTTTTTATGACACTACATTGCTGCAGTGTTTTTTTGTGTGTGCATAATATTAGCAATACTTTATCATTTTGCCAATATGATCCATGCAGGTATATTTCCTGGAAGATGCTATCCAATTCCTGCCAGAGAAATCACTCAAGAAGAACTTCAGTTGGTAATAAACTTTACAATGTCTTAGAGGCATATGAGCCATGGATGTGTACTTACTCCATACGTCCTATGCCTATGGCAGTGTCTTTTTTTTTTTTTTTCCTTTTATGCTTTAAATGATGAATGTGGTTGAAATAGGGCCAAAATAAATGCAGTTTAATTGAGTGGACATGCTTCTTAATGACAATGGGAAAACCTTACTATCCAACTTCTGTCTCTTTAGTTCCTTCCTTTTTCTTACGTAAATATAAGGAGTAGCTCTGAGGGTTCCGAACCCAAAATTAATGCTTTAACATATTGAAATTGAAGGTTCATTCTTTGGAGCATATTGAATCTGTGGAAGTTACAAGCCATGTAATTTCTAGGTATGTTAATTGCTCCCTCTTCATATCTGCATGTGTGGGCACGTGTGTAATTTGCGACAAGGATTAAACTGATTTCTTCCTCTATCAAGATTATAGAAGAGCATATAGGAGAGAGGAAAAGTAGATATGATAAGTTGAAATTAAGAATGCATTTCTTTTTAGAAAGAGGAACTTTTTATCCATGGAATTTTTATAACAAAAATATACAAGATTTGGAATTTTGGATCCCTTTATTCAGATCTATCTAGTGATCTAGGATATAATTTGGTTATGATTTTTCCTCTTGCTGTATTGTTTTTTTGTACAACTTGTGAACTTGGGTTGGCCCTCCTTGGCATTTTATTGATATTATTGCTTATCTTGCATCTCCACTGGTCAGTGAGTCAAACCTCTTAACCCGTATTATTTCTTTCCCTCATTGTGCCCTCTATTTGATAGGTAAATTTTTTTAGTAGATTTCATTAATTATCTTTCTGCTAATATGCGTTCATTATCTTGCTAGATGTTGAATTGTATATATAGTGTTTTCAGTTAGGATTGATAAATCATGTGATTGCAGTTATTTCACTGCTGACACATATGCCAATGAGCATTCAGCTCGAGCTGCTAGGCTGGCAGCTGGTTTATGTTCTGATCTGGCATCAGCAATTGTTTCTGGGCGTGCTAAAAATGGATTTGCTTTGGTATAGAAATATTTACATTATTGAGCTGTTCTTAATAAGTGGCATTCAAAGTCAGAAACTTTTTAAGATTTATTCTCTATGAAGTTAATCTTTGTTCCTAATCAAACCAGGTTAGGCCTCCTGGTCATCATGCTGGTATCAGACAGGCCATGGGATTCTGCCTTCATAATAATGCTGCAGTGGCAGCGTTGGCAGCTCAGGTTGCAGGGGCTAGGAAGGTGCTAATTGTAGATTGGGTAATGTCTTTACTCATAGTCATACTTTAACTTAATTTGTTACTCTGAAGGCAGTGTTTAATGAGGCATGTGCTATGCTATTATAGTATGAGCTGATTGTGCTTCAAGATTATTACAGGATGTTCATCATGGCAATGGGACACAGGAAATATTTGAGCGAAACAAATCGGTGAGCTGTGTGGTTATTATATCTAATTCCTTGCTTTGAATATAATTATGAACTTTTTGAACTGGCTACTTGTTACTATTGAAACTAATTTTTAAGAGTTGAACTCTTGTGCCATATGTTTTCCTTAACCCAAATCTTCTATTGTTGTGGGAACTTCCCCAATTAGTACTGCTGTTGTTATTGAATAGTTCCATAAATATTCAGGGACAGAAGTTTTATAGGCCATTTTGTTATGTGTTTGACTGTTCTCAAAGTTTCAATCAAATCATGCAACATGCTAATCTTGCCCTGGTTTTTAAGTTTTTTTTGGCATTATTGTTTTCCCATTTTTCTTAGAATTCTGTGGCTTCAAGAGTCGTGCACTGGCTTCTCATACTCATGTTCTTACTGATAATTATGACTTTTATCTGGTCTGTAGGTCTTGTATATATCCTTGCATAGACATGAGGGAGGAAGGTTTTATCCTGGTACAGGAGCCGCTGATGAGGTACTTGATTGCAGACAATTTTTGAAACTAACCTGCTGCTGCTGGCCAACTCAGCCAGGTGCTTTTTGTTCTGGTATTAGTGGAAATGTGGTTTTATATGGAGTGGAGTAAAGTATTGTATTTGTGTGACCGTGATGACAAGTGCAATTGGAACCTTGGTTGGGCTTTGGTTTGTCTTGTTAGTTTTGCATTGTATCTGTATTAATTATAAAAATGATTTTTAATAGCTTTTTTTGGGCACCTTGCACCTTTTTAAAATATTGCCTCAAACTTTTGGAATGTAATCTGCTGATGTTTTGTAAAATTTTATATGTCGCCTCTTAATTGTTGAATATGGTTTGCGATTTATTTTAGTAAAAAAGCTTTATCCTGCTCCATATCTATGAAATATTGCAATGTCAATCCCATATGCTAAGCATGTTTTTCAAAATTTAAACAGAAAAGTGAGTATACCTTGCTTTGTGTTCCTCATTTTTGGACTTTTGTCCTAATTGATATGATCCATAATGATATGCCTGCTGTTGGCATATGCTTTTGGCTATTTTTCTCTTCCAAGTGGAGTTTAAGTAAGTTAGACATTTACTTTTTATCTACTGTTCTGCACTCTGGTTGCAGCATGATAATTTTTTTTTTGGTGTATGCATGTTTAATCTTTTCATCTTTTTAGCCCTTAATTATATTTTTTTTCTTTTGGCTCAACCTTACCTAAGTATCTTGGCTATTGTATTTCATTAATCATATGAGAAATGTTCTTAAATGTGTTGGAACCCTTATAAGTAATAATTGATCATTTTTTCATTTCTTCAGGTTGGTACCATGGGTGCAGAAGGATATTGTGTGAATATTCCATGGAGTCGAGGAGGAGTTGGAGATAATGATTACATTTTTGCATTTCAGCATGTTGTCCTTCCGTTAGGTTAGTACACATGGTGGTCTATTGATATTTACTCTATACATCTTAAATTTAGGAATTCTGTTATAAGATATTTGATGCCATGAAGAAAATGGATTGGCTTTGAGAATTTAAAAACTGTTCTTTTTAGGAGGAAATTAAATAATTGACAAGTTAGGTAACAATTGTCATGTCTGATTAAGCAAATTTTCTGTTCAAAATATTATTTCAACTTTGAGTTAAGACATGCTGGTTTTTCTTCTTTTTATATTTGGTCCACTCCCCCTTCCCCCCTCTTTCTAAATCTTTGCATGATTAATGATATAGTGTAGCCTTGCAAAGAAAATTAACCTTGTGTTACATCTTGAACATCTTCGCTTAGGACTTCTTTTATGACCTCGGTAAAAGTAAATTAGTAATGACTAGATCCACCAGAGTCTAGTTGCTGAGTAATATATCAACTTTTGTATTATTAGCTATAGCATGTTTCTCTGGATGAATGACCATCATAGGGTGGATGCAAAAAGGGTGTATGTGATGATATATGTTTTTATTGACTTATTTAAATTGCTTTGAGGTTCTGGAAGATTAATTGTTTGGCAAGAGTTATAAAAGTTTTTGAATGAAAATCAATCATGTTTACCTAAGCGGTGCCTGGGATTGTCATTGATTTTTTATGTGCAGATCTTAACTGCCTTTGTGTGTGTGTGTGTGTGTGTGTGTGTGTGTGTTCATTGGAAGGAAGGACAAGTGGTGCAGATGAGCAATTCCAGAAATTAAGGAAAATGTTACAGGTGTTGGGGTATCAATATAGGTTGGTTGCGTTTAGTGAGCTATTTTTTGTTCAATTTAACCTGATCATCCAAGCCAGATCTACAATATTGTCTAAGCACCTCCAAGTGGAGGCTTCCTCAGGATCTGGGTTCCCAGGTTAATTCCTGAGGGGGCTTCCATGGGCTGCCTTACCATGCCCTCTTTGTTAAGCACCAGAGAAAAAAGTAGGAAAGTAAATAAGATAAAGCTGGTTTAGCCTTTGATAGAATGTTTTCCCTCACAGAACTTATACTTAAATATATGGGAAAAGGGGCTTTACCTTTTTTTTTTCTCTAGATGTTGTAATCACAGAACTTTTATATATTCTGTTACTAATCTGAATTTCAGTAGATGATTAAGCCTCTTTGCAAGCATTAACTTGAATTCTGTGTTTTTTTAGCTTCTGAGTTTGCTCCAGATTTCACCATCATATCAGCCGGATTTGATGCTGCAAGAGGTGACCCCCTAGGATGTTGCGATGTAAGAATTTCCTTTATCAATTTAATCTTTATCCTTTGGTTATGCAATAAATCGCACCAAATTGCCAAGAATTTAATCAACCTTATGGTTGATTTCCTTTTTTTGAACAATATGCTGCTTCATTTTTTATTAAGATTTTAGTAATATTCAGTATATTTAAAATTAAAAATCAACATTCTTTCCAAGTTTTAAATTAAATATTCCTTCTATGATGTAGGTTACTCCCAATGGTTATGCACAGATGACAAACATGTTAAACGCCCTTTCTGGTGGAAAGTTGCTTGTCATTCTTGAGGGGGGGTTTGTAGCTCATGCTTTTGCTCCTTTTTATTCCATTAGGCTCTGTATTACACTTTAAGTTGACATTTATATATTTTCTTGCAGCTATAATCTCCGTTCTATATCATCTTCTGCCACTGCAGTAATCAAGGTGAATTCTTCTCTTGGTTATTGTTTGTGGTGATATCTCCCCTTGGGAGTGCCTCCTTCTTTTTTTTTTTTTTTTTTCCTTTTTTCTGACTTGGCATCTATTTTCTATTATAAAAGGTATTGCTGGGTGAGAGTCCTGAGTTTGAACTGAGAAACAGCTTTCCTTCCAAAGCTGGCCTACAAACTGTTCTGGAAGTTCTCAAAATTCAGATGAACTTCTGGCCTTCCTTAGAACCCAGTTTTATGAATTTGCAGTCACAATGGGGAATGTACTGTCTCGGAGAAAAAAGTGAGGCACTATCTGTGGTTTGTATTTAATGATTTCACAGGTTCCTTTTTTGGGGAAATTACTTTATTTTGACATATTTGGTTGGGAAGGATTGGTGTGAAGTGGTTTTTTTCTGTTGGGAGGGGAAAATGGCATCACATCTCCGGCGTTATTAAACTAATCTGCACCTCCATCTCCTTCCCTAGATATAAATTTAGAATCTAGTAGTTATGGGGAAGTTTTAATTTTTATTACCTGATTATTATTATTATTATTATTTTTTATGCAGGAAAACTGAGTAAGAGACGCCGTGTACTGTTACCAATATGGTGGAAGTGGGGGCGAAAAAGTTTCTTGTACCATTTTCTTAGTGGCAATCTTCGTTAAGTAAAAGTGATTTTGTTGACTTGTTGGATTTTTATTTAGTGGCATGCTTGTACTTTTCAGCATTTTTGTACATTCCATCTAGATTCAGGTTAATACCATTTTTGTTTGACCATGAGCGTTACCATTTCAAGCGACAGATTCGTTACTAGATTTGGGTTTTGTTCGGGAGTTTGGAAGAAGGGAAAGAACAAGCTATAAGATAATGAAAGAAGGTATAAAAATAACTTTTCAGCTCACGGATTGATAGAGTGGTTCCAAGTTGTTTTTATCCTGTTTTAAACTGAAACTCCTAAACAAGATTTGACAGCTTTGCTTACCTATTAATCAGAAAAAAATAATGGAAAAACTTTCGTTGATCATCTTTTACCTTAACCCCGTGCTATCACTCTATATAGATCACATCATGTCAAAGGTAGGTCTTATTAAATTGTATCTATTATGATTATATGTTATTTTATGATTCATTTAGAAAATATTTTGGTTTGGCTTATCAGAAAGTATTCAGAAAATGATTGTATTTTGGCCTGATAGACTAGACGTGGCAACAGGTGGGTTGTTGAAGGAAACTCCAAGTTTGTCATGGGTTGAGGTAAGCCATTTATACTATTTTTGCAGCATTGATCGAACTTAGGTTGCCCACGATATATACGATCTTATTAACACTGAAAAAGCGTTTAGCTCCATAATAAATATATTACTTAGGGAGTTTAACTGCTTGAATATCAACAATAAGCTCTATTTACCAGTTTTGTATTTCTTGGGCAACGAAATTTCATACCAAGGGTGAAAACAAGGTGCGAGATGTTTGGATAGCAAGTTTTAACTCTTCTCAGTTCTACATCAGAGTGCCAAATATTACTGTTCCAACAGAAGGGGAAAAAGCCAAGTAATAACCTGTACGGTTACTGGGGGAATCAATGCAACATCGGACACTACGTTTCTAGGGTTAACTAAAGCTGAAGCAGCTTGGGATGGAAGCAGAAAGATTGATTTGTCCTGTGTCTGGCAACCCCAGGATGTAGTGATATTTATGGAGCTAGATATTTGGATCTTGTTGGACATGTTTCCTGTCTGCTTGTGCACTGAAATGAGAGCGGATGGAGATTGAAATGAAAGTAAAGGAAGACATGGACATAGCGCCCTAGACTTAAACCGACCATTTACCCTTTTCTCCCTTTTTGGCTTCCTTCTCTATTCCCATGCTTTGCTTGCTTCTTTCCCCTTGCCGCCTATTCTTCCTCGCCTCCCCCACTTTCTCAATAATTCTTCCCATGTCAAGGAACTAATCATTGCGAAGGCTTGAGAGCTTTGAGGAGAATGTCTAAGAGTAGTCTATGCAAAGCTGATAAATGTTTTTTTTTTATCTATACATCCAACACTTAGAATCTTAAGTAAATAAATTTAAATAATTTTCAGGAAGTTTTAAATTTATTTTTTGGTGTTCGTCATAATAATAATAAAATAAATAAACCCCGCTGAAAGTGACTTGGATGTAAAAGAGACATGGAAATCTTAGAGGAAGACAAGTTCAATTGCTTCAATTTCTTGGCGTTTGCAATACTTTTATTTACACAACCATGTACACCATGACACAATCTTGCAGCATAACAACCACCGCCAAACTGGAAAAGGGGTAAGATTAACAAAATCTTGAGTCTACTACCTGTAACTTCAGTACTAACGGTTTTAACAAAATTCGTCGCCAAAAGTACACTTTAGGAGAATATAAAGTCATAAGATTACACATAAAAGAGATGCTCTGGGGTGGTGCCTTACCTCTAAGGTCGACATTAATTAAAAATCTATCAAACACCGACACTTTCAAAATAAAGTCATATTGTGTTTTATATTTGTACAAAACACAATGTCACAACTTATACTTAAATTTTAAATATTTTGTTGTGTCTAGCATCAGTGTGAGTATTCGTAATTTTTCGACTTGAACGATTTGTTATCGGTGCATTGTTGGAGATGGCATAGGATAAGCAAGTGGGACAACATAAGAGGGATGAGGATGGGCATGGGGTCCAGGAGGAAGCATGACAGGGGTTCCAACCGCAGATGCCATATGCCCTGGAGGAGCAGCTACTGGATGCCCAACTGGTGCTCCATACATGCCTAAACCAGCAGGTATATGGGGTTGAGCTCTATGCTTCACTGATTGTCCTACAGCCATGGTGCTTGATGGGTTTGTGCTGGTGTGCTGCCCTGTTATTGGTGCCTGGTTGCTGGCCACATCTCCATTGTTCACGCTGGTAATATCATGGATACTAGACCTCCTTCTGTCTCTATTCATGGAGTTCAACCGAATAAAGTACTTCTGTGCATGGCTTGCCACCTGAGTTGGGGTCCTAGACATCACAAAGTTCCGTGAAATGCTTCTCCAATCTCCCTTTCCAAACTTGTCAAGACCCAGTAGAAATAACCTGAAACAAGAAACACAAACATTTGAAGATCCAAATCAGATGAAATGTTTCCTAATTTCCTCTTTTGGAATCTGGGTTCCGCTAGCCTCAATTTCCCCATTACCCAATTGTAGGTTCGATAATAGCAGATTTGAATTTTGAAATTAATATTCAAAGAAAGCAATCTTAATTGGAGAGTTACCTATGCTCTTCTTCAGTCCATGGAATCCCTTTTCGCCTCTCTTGTTCCGATGATCTTGAAGAGCCTCCTTTACCACTATGCCCAGTGGATTCATGTGCTAACCCCGAAAACCCACTTCTATAATTACAATTAGATTTCTTATCCGAAGTTGAAGCCTTGGAAGAAGAACCATGCAAATCCTTGTTTGAAGATGTTGCTTCCTCTCCAGCATAATTGGGAAATGGTATATGGCCTGCTTCTATTGCACTTACATCCTCTACTAGAATTTGGTAATGTTGCTTCACTTCCTCCATGGTTTTGCTGGGAACCGCTGAAGCAATCTTCTCCCATTGCTCTTTTGAATCTTCATCAATCCAATGCACAGCGATGGCATTCTCAAATGCCTTTTCTTCTTCATAGCTCCAAACGATTCCACTTGATGACATGGTGGGTGTTTGTTGGATTTGCAATTATGGGTTCATTTCACCTTTAGATGATGAAAATGGGGAACATTGTTGATGGGTTTGTGTAATTCATTATTATTATTTGGGATTGTCTCTATTTGGACAAAGTAGGAGGGGTGCGCAGGATAAGGGAGAAAGAGAGAGAGAGAGAGTCTCACAATGTGTGTAGGATAAGAAGTAAGGTGAGAATCAAACAGTCGATTTATAGAGAGGACCACACTGGAATTGAAGGGATGGGTTATTTGTCGCCTTCATTCATATCATATTCCTGTTTGCCTCTCTCTCTCTCTCTCTCTCTCCCCCCATTCTTGTGACGGTTCATATCAGTGTTTGTCTTGCATGATTCAAAAAAAAAATTCTCGAAACATTTTTTCATAAGTTTAATATATATATACTCAACAATTTGTATTTGTTACCCATAATTTTAAAACGTTATCATACTAAAATTATAATTTTTTATCGATGATTCTTATTTATTTGTGAGAAGTGTAGACAGTTAACTGTAACTAGCTCTCTCTCTCTCTCTCTCACACACACACACACACACGTACACACGGAGTCAGAGTCACATTCACACTGCACAAAATCTAATTTCTCTCTGGAATCGAAGTTATTAGAGACATTAGCAATCATGGAGAGTGTAAAAATGAGTGTAGAAAATGTCCAAGAGAATCTGTCTGTCAAACAAACCATAATCACATGGAATTTCGACCATACTTATGAATAGACCACCCCATGATAATGACTTCCAAGCTAATCACTTTAGAGGTGTTTAAGAGTTTCTTTTCTTCAAGTCCAATGATTTATTAAGCAAAAACCTTCAATTTCTCCGACAGCAATTAAAGTTTTCTTGTCGCCTTCTTAATTTTAAAACGTCTTTAATCAAAGTTAATTGTGGTTGCTTTTTGTTATGTTACACTGCTAATATGAATTTTTTAAGTGCCCCTGAATCGATGCTACTTCAACGCATAATATCAAGACTGCCCCAGAAGATGTTCTCATTCCTAGCACAAGCACTTATTAGTAGTCCTATATTTCTCTCTCTCTCTCTCTCTCTCTCTCTCTCTGAAACTAGAGACGTGGCCAATTCTCCATTTCTACTTTCCGATTATATGAGCCACATTTAAGCTGTCCTTTTCGCGAAGAGTCATTCATCTATTCACACACTCATGTTGAAAAGTAAACTGTGTAGTGCACAGTACAATGTCAATTTGAAATTAGCGAAGGCATGTGGTCCATTTAATTACTACCACTTAGTTTTTAGCAGGAAAAAAAAATAGCACCAAGATTTTGACTTATAAGCTCAGGTGGTGTCTTAATCTTTTATGGAAACAATAAGAAAAGTTTTAGGTAAATATAATCTATTAAAAATAAATAAACTAAATTAATTATAAATAAAATAAACATATATTTATTCATTGTTGACCGAACTATTAAAAATCTTCGAACAACATCAAAAATGAAACTTTCATATTCTTTGGTTGTTCGGAGGGGAATGGGGAGGTATTTTGGTTACTACTACATTAATCATATCTCAAATTAATGCCTCTAGTTTGATCTTATTACTCTGCACTAAACCTTGAATATAAAAAATAACTATTTTCAAAATAATTATACTATGTTTAAAAAATGAAAAAGTATATGATATCCACAATATACCTAGTTAAGTAATAATATTATTAATTAAGATACTGATACATTTTAATTATTGTCTTTAAAAAATTGTATTATTAGATAAGCAATTACTCGTCATACTCCAAAGATTAATGAATTTAGATAATCTAAAATACTTTACATAATAAAGTTAAGAAATAAATACATATTGATAAAATTCATATTTAAGAACCTTAACAGACCCCAATCTGTGTCTCTATGATGCTTGATGATATAAACTCGTATTGGAGTTAGCACACAACCTTGAAGTGATACCATCTCCCTCTGATAAAACCAAGGCCACACATATTTTAATAGAGCCAATGGGGAGGGATGGCTGTTGAGAGTAATGATGGGGTGGAAATTAGAGATAACTGGTTCAGTTTTTCCTACTGAAAACAACTGCTTTCTCTTTCATAAAGAATCAAATCTCAGTCTTAATCTGTAGTCACGCCATATAATAACACCGTGGTGTACCAAATCCAGCATTGAAGTAACAAGCAGATGCTTCTGTTGACACAAGCCATAACCATAACAAAAAATCATTTTTGTCTTCTTCCAGCAAATTGAAATAAAGTGTTTCCAAAGAGATATCTCAAGCATTGAGTTTTAGATATTTTAACTTAGAAATCTTTCAATTATCATTAAGATGCGTGTAAGGAAAAGTAGCGAACAAAACTGTACTAAGGACATTATAGAAGATAAATAACCTTATAACTCTTTATCACTGATTACATTCATTTAGCTGGTAATAATCTAGTATATACAAATTGCAGAAGGGGGTAAAAGAAAAACCAAAATAAAAATCCAATGTATCATGTGGATGCTCTATTATTCCTGTGCTTTGATGAGTAGACTCAGACAATCCACACTCGGTGTTGGATTAATTTCACTGCCAAAACTATACCAAATGCTCATTCACCCTGCTAAACCATTTTTTAACCTTATATGGTGTCCTTTCTTCTATGGTCTTACACGAGATGACCAGTTAAAACCTAAACATATACAGGTAAACTCTCCTCAATAGAGACACGGCAGATTGGGCACCTTTTACACTTATCTGAGCAAGTTCTGCAGTCCATAGAAATGAAGCATAAGGTCAAAATATGAATGCAAGGAAAACAAGTCAAGTATTAATGACCATAAAACTCGGTTTGATCAGGCAATAGATCGTACCTGCAAAGGATGCGATGTCTACATGGGAGCAATACAACACTAATCTACCCCTCAAAACAAACTCTGCATAACAATTTCTCCTGATCCACACAAAATATGTGGAAGAAAAGGTTGAGTCATGACGGAACCTGATAATGAATCCGTTAAAAGCATTCAGTAGCATCCTTCCTTATAGAAGGATCACTTACTGACTCGAGGTGTGAGCCCGTTTAGACTTGGCAGTTGGCATACACCAGAGATGTAATTTATGACTGTCATAATTCCACATTATTATATGTTATCTTAGCTATCATCATATATAGAGCATATTTACCAGCACCATGTAATAGCTGCTCCACTTTTATGGCAGAGCATATTAGATAATTTGTTATGATCATCAACCGAGTCATCATTTCCACTGGCTTTGTTTGACTACTAAATTTTGTCACAACGTTAAAACAGAGGCATATGACATATATACAAAGAGGCCAACAATTATATACAGGTTTCGGGAGAGACATACCCCAAAAGCTAACTCGTGAATTGGGAGAGAAATCTATACTTCTAACGTGCGACTCAAGTCCCCATTCCTTGCAATTAGGATCATAACAAATTCAAATATATTTTAGACACTTTGACAAGCATACAGCTCATAAGTACATCAATGTAAAGCACCTAAAAAAAATATAAGTTTTACAGTTTGGAGTCTTTCAAACTCGTTGGCTTGCGTATGCAGGTATGTATGTATATAAGTATGCATATATGTATATCTCTCTGTTATCACCTCCTCGGCATGATCCTTTTTAGGCATTTTCTTAACAATCTCAGGAGGATAACCACAGAATGTGTTATACGTGCACAGTGGAAAGCCAAATGTACAAAGATTAGAAGATATAACTGCTAAATATACTAGTTACTTGAAAATAGCCTGAGCCCCGATGTATCTTGTAAAAGAGGTGCTAAGGGGGTCATAAATTGAAGTCCCTAACCTAGAAGCATGGACAAGGACATTTTTTTTGGTTTCCCAAGATAGGCTACTAATATTGTAGAAATAATTCTCTTTGACGAAAAGACCCTCTCAACAAATGCCTATTTCAAGGATTAAACTTGTATCATCAAGAGCATAGTTTACTTACCACCATACCCAACACTTGTTGGTAGAAGAACAGAAATTAACATTGGCATTAATACAAGACACGATATACACCTGTAATAAAACAAAATCTAAAATAAAAAATTTAAACTTACATAAGCAAGAAAGCAAAATACTACCAGCAAGTTAATCTCATCTGTCATATTTTATCAAGATAAGATTAACTTGGTCAAACCCATACTTTTATTATATATAGCAGTCTAATAATCTGAACAGGCAATGTTTTTCTTCTAAACCAATCCACCTTCCCCCAGACGACACTGAGCCAAAATTGAAGTTAAATGGAAGAAGCACACAAACAATGGTCAGATCAGGCTTACCTAAAAATAACTGGTACTTAAAGTAGGTACATAGGAGCTGGTACCATAATCAACAGAAGCCCTCTTTGAACATTAAAAACAATGTTTCCAGGAGATAGGAAACATACGAGGCGCATAATAATAAAATGTTAAAAAGTATTCCAAGATCATTCAATAATTATCTGCTAGCATCAATGCCATGAAATTACAAAATTTGCCATGCCTCAGTTCCCTAGAGAATTTCATCAAGGCGCTACTATGAATCAAATCATTTTTGCAGTCCCATGAAATCCTATTGCAGCCTTTTGGGGACATATATATTCAAAGTTACCAGATTTTGTGATTCTACCATTCACCGCCTCCCCTCCCCCCAAATTTTTTTTTAAGATATCGGATAGTCAAATATCACCAAAGAATAAAAAATTCGCTAAAGGAAGGGATAATGCAAGGGACATGTATGCTTTGATAGCATTAAAATCACTTTCTGTGATGATAAATCCATAAGATTACAAAAAAAGAAAAAGAAAATCCTTACCCAGATGCTCGCTTGTTGAACAACTGTGCCTGTTCCTCCCGACTCCCTTCATCAATTGACCACCAACCCAATAACCTGCTTCTATAAATTGTCAGATGCAATTGCAGTACATGACATGCATGCAGAAATTCCGCAAGCTCACAAATTTTCATTTTGAAAAGTTTTAAGTCATTGAACATTCATCTCCAATAGTAGTAGTCGTAAAATAAAAAAATTAATGGAAATTTTCAAATCACTCCCCTACGATTTGGCCTGTTATCACTTAGGTATCTCATGCATCAAAACTGTCATTAAAATCTTGCGCTTCATCCTGTCTCCCATATAATCACCTTAATGTTTTTTTCCGTCCAATTTTTTCACCGAAAATAGCATGTGATGAAATGAGTACAAAACCAAAAAACTCCTTCCCTTCAAAATTTTCCCAAAACCAATGATCCCTATTTATCCAGACCACTCTAAACATGTTAAAGCATTGAAGCTATGGAGTACAGCACAGGAAACGATTCAATGACAGATAAGGACTTTGCAGTGGTGTGGGTAATTAGGGATTCCTCTCATTTGGAAAAAATCAGAAGGGAAGAGGTTTTGTGCCGTCACGTGTCATTCACATACTATTTTTAGTTTAAATAATTGGACAAAACAGAGTTTAGGGTGATTATGTGACGATGGAAAAATGCTCAAGGGGGGAGAATGACAATTTTTATACCACAGGAGCAAAGCGAAGCCTGGCTAAACCAAGGGAGTTTAGTCTGATTTCCCCCCTAATAATATTAACAACAACAATGAAATGATTCATTACTTGGAACCATGATGCAAAAACCCCATGCAATCATTAGCTCTTGAAGAAAATATGAAGTATATTCCTCCACCAGCTGCACTACGTAGTAGAAGTATGCGTTTCTCCACCAACATAGATGCTGCATACAGTACTCCAGCACCTGTAGAAGTAAGAGAGGAGAGAAAAGAACTGTAAGTGGTGTATATCTAGCACTTGCAGAAGTTCCTTGAATTGCAAAACAGCTCAGATCTCTTAACATGAAATCTCAGACTGGCCAATAACACAAATCAGCAACGTCAAATACCTCTAAACGCAAACAAAGAAGAATCTGGAATCCAATAACTAGAACTTTCATGAAATGACCTCCTATGTCTTGCAGGCCACACATTCTCTCCTGACATTGATTTTCCTCTGAGGAAACAACTAAACCACTATTCTACTCAGGATATCTGATCATTGTAGAAGATGAACTGGCTTCAATAGAGCAAGAATTTCTATGAATAACTGGATTAGACCACTTTGTACATACAAGAAAGGTAAAGCACTCAGCAACGCTGCAGCAGAATAGGTGAATCAAAGTCTTATACAGAACTTTGAAGCCATGAATGTAATATATAGGGACAAAGGCACAAAATCCCTACCCAAAATTCATAAACAAGTCCCACCAGCCTAGGGAACCTGCATCACCTGATCAGAGAAGAAAAAAAATCCCCACTAATTTTAAGAGGAAATTATTAATAGAAGATATAAATCGTAGAAGAAGAAGAAGAGGGACCAAAAAGTACTAGCAGTCACTTAGATGTTGGAGCATATTCCAAAAGGGTCAAGATTCATGACAAGGACTCTGTCTTTCTCCTAGTTCTCACGGCTATACTTATATTCTCCATTGAACATTGAAGGATGATCCAGTACTTGTTCATGCATCAAATTTGTACAGGAACAGTGCAAAGTAGAATGTAGGTGCATATGTATATTTTTTAGCTTTCGAATGCATTTAGACATAATAAATGTTTAGTAATATTTTTCCAAGTTTCTTTTTATTTATTATATGTAAAACTGATTTTAGAACACATTGTGCCACTCAGATGATGGTTCATAAAATAAATTTAAAAAAACATCATTTTGTACAAGCACACCTACTTAAGTTCAGTTACAGACTATACATTTAATCCAAAGGAAACCACATTTTATTATCAAGAGAAGTCCACAAAACTGAAAGTCAGTATTTGGTTAATAAAGTGATATCATTTTTTTTGAACATAAGTACTTATCTTGTCAGATAATATCCAAGCAACCATACAATAATATATTTTGATTCCTTTTAAATGGCAGTATCTGAAAAATCTTCTATAGAGATTGTAACTCACAAGTGCTACAAACAAAATTGAAGACATTAATTAACATTCAGTGCTATGCAGCTCTACCAACTAGAACTTGTGATACATTTCAAAAATAAACATGGCCAAGAATAAAATGCCTTTAAATCAATATAGGAATAAAATGCAATTAACATGAAAAACAAAAAGACATTAAGCTTTTAAATAAGAGATGAGTGCAGCAAATAAGCCGTACAGATTAATAGATGGATGGATGATAAATTAGAGCATTATTAAAGTCCTCAAGCACCTCTACTGACCAAAAAAGAATTATCAAGGAAAGTCCACAAAACTGAAAGTCAGTATTTGGTTAATAAAGTGATATCATTTTTTTTTTAACATAAGTACTTATCTTGTCAGATAATATCCAAGCAACCATACAATAATATATTTTGATGCCTTTTAAATGGCAGTATCTGAAAAATCTTCCATGGAGATTGCAACCCAAAAGTGCTACAAACAAAATTGAAGACATTAATTAACATTCAGTGCTATCCAGCTCTACCAGCTAGAACTTGTGATATATTTCAAAAATAAACAAGACCAAGAATAAAATGTAATTAACATGAAAAACAAAAAGACATTAATCTTTTAAATAAGAGATGAGTGTAGCAAATAAGCCGTATAGATTGATAGATGGAAGGATGAGAAGAACACTTGTTTCAAATATTAGAGCATTATTAAAGTCCTCAAGCACCTCACCTGACCAAAAAAGAATTATGACCTTATCTGTCACCACTAAAGCTTCATTTCTAATCATTCCTCTCCAATATTTGGAAAATATTGTTCAAAATATAAAGAAGACATAAGGCATATCATGTGATGTAGAAAACAAAGGAGATGATAAATAAAATATTCTTGCTTCACACTTCAAATTGCCCCATTCTCTTATATTGGCCAACCGCCAAAAATTTAATTAACTTTAAGAAATATGATAAAGATTATAGAAATCCTATAAATACTCGTGAAAGCATCAGAGCTAGCTGCTACAGGCGTGTAACTTCTATTACATGCATTAAAAAAATAGATATTAGAAATAATTTACAAGCTAATACCGGCAGCATTTTGCCAATAAACATTATTTTTGTCACATACCAGCAACAGATTGATTAGATTACAAGGACAGAAAATTTCCAAAAATAAAAGCATTCCTTATATTAGACACGTGTCACTATAATCTGTAATTTCATTACAGCTCAACTTGAAATATAATTTACAAAAAGACAAAAACCGCTTCTCCCCAACATCAACACATTTTATATTAATAGAATGCTAAGAAGGGTCAGCTGGAGATAAAATTGATACTAAACCCAGTTTGATTACAGTCTTGTGGAAAATTATCTGAAAAAACCTCTGCTATACTGAATTCCTGTTTCCAGATGCAATTTTGGAGTGGAATATAATGTCTACCCCACTTTCCCCTATATAAAATTAAACCATCACATTATCAATGGCAAAAGGGTTCATGTCTTGAACACCACAAAACCTACATTTCTTTCTCTTCTCCGTTTTAATATGTTAGTTCTATTGGAAATTTTAACAAAGAATATAAAAAATGAAATGATATTTAAGACATTCATTGAATCTAAAGCCCTGCATCCCATGCCTATTTTTTTCTACAAATTATTCATTTGAAGCCTTACAGGAAGATTTTCCAACATTGCCTCATCACTCATGTTTTCTTCGTCCCCTGGCATTAAAGCCGTACACATTCTGCACAAAACCAAGCACTGGTTATGAATGGCTGTGAACAATGATGAATATGAGCCCATACCAATGAAATTTATCATAAGACTTCAGTAAAAATTGTCAGTACGGGTATAAGTTTTGAAATGTTTCAATTGAAGTTTCAATATCCACTGGGGAAAAAAGGGGGGTGGGGCTCAGGGTCAACTCTTTAAAGTTTAAACCCATATCACACCATAACAAACCCAAAGGAAAAGATCTGCAACTGAAAACATAAAAGCTCAAGGAAGAAGAGAACAAAAAAAAAAAATAGAAGACAACAAAGACACTCACTAAATTCTCTAATCTGACTGCTGTATAGGATTCACAAAAGTACTCATGTAACCATTGCTCTGCATACCGCTTGAGCACCACCCAAAAGTAACTAAGGTTTATGGGAACTATCCTAAATAAATCCCCTGAAAGTGTAGGATAATGGTTTCAAATATCAGTAAGGGAAGGAACACAATCTTCGGATTGAATGCTGCAAAACCATGAACTGTGCAAAGGCAAGCACATCAGTATAATTGGAGATCTTGTATAAATGTCACTGCAGAAATTAAAGTTCTTAGGACAGGAAAATAACTTCATGTCAAAGACACAAGGACATGGCAAAATGCTGCCAGTTCTAGAGTAGGACTACATGAGCGTCAATCTAAGTAGATGAACATATCATATGAGCTCACAACTCACGAGATATGAATTAAATACACAATAGACAGGAAAATAAAATAGACATTGAATGCATGAAAATATTTGAAACTTCATAATGACAAAAGATAGAGAATTGTGGTGTACCATCAAAACTCTCGAGATATATACAAAGGAGCAATTCAAATGCAATGAGCAATGGTATTGCAACAATGGCATGGCACGGGACCCACTGTTACAAAACAGAAAAATCAGAATATCTACACATCTTAATCATGGACAAGAAAAGAAGTTCCACATTATAATAATTTTTTATAAGGCAGAAGAGCCAATAACCCCATCCAGAGGTTCTATGCATCCATGAAAACAAAAGTGCAATATACAACCTCATGGTTCCCAAACCACTAGCCCAATATCAACAATCAATAAAATAAACACTAAAAATAGAAACTGTCTCAAATATTGATATGAATAAGGATGGCCTACATGTCGAGGACATGAAATTGATGTTGCAGGCAATGAGAACCTTCCTATAGCCACGACAGCATGAAACCCCCAAAGTGGAGAAAAAAATATCCTGCATATTAAAGGTGAACTATGTGATCAACATAACAGTCTTCTCAGAATCCAAAATATACCACACCTTCGAAATCCACCCTTCTTAAAAAATTATTGTCAATCAACAGATATTTCACACAAAACCATCAACCCCTCCATAATTTGAGGCATTTTCCCCATTTTATTTTGCTAATACCATAATGATGTTGGCAGACTTGACGTCAAACTAATGTCACAGACTCATAATATGGTTGTTGATCATACGTGCACTGAATGTTGTTGAGAATTGTGGTCAATTTGTGTTTTTATTAATAACTCCAGGAGTGGCAGTGCAGTTTATTTATTTATTAAACTCCATATTAAATTTAAAATATTTTAGACATTCTGAGGCACGAACATCCGCAAATGATATAAAGCCATCTGCTGTCCACTATTCTAAGGGCATTCCGCATTTCTAACCACTCACTCTGAATATGTCACCTGATCTTTCTTTTTTCTTTTTTTGGATAGAACGTCACCAGTTATTTTGGTAGGTTTTCAACATTCAGGCCAGCTTCCAACTCCAAATGAAGCGAAAGCTTGCATGCTCTTAGGTTATCTTGATCTAACAAGTGTTAAAATTATAATATGAACGTAATTTTCCATTTGTTTCTTCAGGTCTTCTATGTTTTATTCTTTTTATCAAACCATCGGTATTTGAAGTCCTTTTGGAAGCCAATCCAGTACCTATGGTTGTCCAAAACTCTCAGCGTTTAGAAAACCAAACCATATTATCTTTCTAGTGTTAAAAAATTCTGTGCAATCTAAGATGCCAATTGTTTCAATCCCTTTTTGCACTTGATTACATTCACAAACATAAAACCTCAAAATTTAAAAACGATTCTATAACCGACCATATGCTTTCATAATGTAAAGGGTTTCCTCGTCTGTCTTCAAATTTTCATGACAGCCGCATAAAGTGATACAAAATACCGAATGTATAAATGAGGATAGCAAGAACTGACCACCAAGAGCAGGAGGCTACATGATCGAGCTTCAGGACGAGCAAAAGAGTAAAGGAGAAGAGAAAGGAACGGGCGGCAAGTGGCTGAACAGAATTCAATACTTTGCGCCACCTCATCATCCCCTGTTCCTTCATACAGCAGTTTGTTTAAGCCTTAAATTTGTGGCTCAATCTGGAAGATTTTCTCACTCCAGATTCTACGTTGTAAGAAGAAAAACTGAAAGCTTCAGTTGCAGTAGGCGTCATTTGCCTATCAACATTTTTAACTACCTCGTGTTTTCAAGTCGTGTGATGTGACCCTGCTCGCGGTCGCCCCAGTTCGAAACCTACGGCGGCAAATTTCCCTCGCTGCCTTAGCCCTTTAACCTCTTCTTTTAAAGAAAATAATAATAACATCAACACTACCTTTGGCATTGAAGGCACAAGTGGTATGTTTTTTTTTTTTATATACAAAACAATAGTCATAGACTAAACATGAAACAACGTGGGAAGGAGACTCCCCTAATGTCATTAGCAAGCAACTTACTCACCTCATCGGGGGGTTTCGTGAAGTTATGAACTTATAACTCCATGTTATGGTCTTCCTTAACTAAATAATCAGCCACTTTATTTTTTTTCCTTAAGGTATGCTTTAGTGATATCTCCCAATTTCTACTTAGGAAATTCTTTATAATGCAATAATTCCCGTACAAGGGTGTTCTTTGTTGCAACCTCTAGTACATAAATCAATCACTTTCTCTGAGTCAATTTCCACTTCTACTCCCCTGAATTTCCTTTCCTATGTGATTTGTATGCCCGTGAGGATAGCCTATAACTCGGCCTTAGAAATATTGAATCTACCCAAATTCCTTGTGAATCCAATGATTCAGTTCCCTGCCATGTCTCTGAGCGTTCCTCGGCAACAAGCCTGATAGCTATTTCTCATTGATCCATCCACATTGCATTTGACCACATTACTGCGTGGTGCCGTCTAATTCACTTCCCTAATGCTCACTCTATTCCCCTGTAATCTATTTTTGTTTTCTGCAGCTTGCAAGCAATTACTCAATCCGCTTAGGCATGCATAATATAAGTCTTGACTGCGTTTCTCATTTGGTTGAAACAATAACTCATACCTTCAAACCCAGATATTCCAGCTAGTGATTCCAAAGAGGATTTTCCATGATTGGTAGTTTAAGCCATCCTTGTTTAGATCCCTCAAAAGGTTCATAGACAACCAGTCTATTCTCTCAACTGCGAAGAATCTATTCTAGTATTTAAAGTGGACGAACCTCTTCCAGAGTTTTTTGGCGTGTTCACAATCACGTAAGCAGTGGAGAATTGTTTCTGGGCCATTTCTGCATAGTTCGCAGATTCTTGTGAGGTCCAGGTGACGATCAAATCGTAGCTTATTTGTTAATAAACTGTTGTGAGCGATTAACCAAAGGTCCGAATCTTCTGAGGTCCTGGCCATTACCATATTCTTTTCCAGAGAATAGAATCCTGCTATTGCTTTCCAATACGAGCTCCATATGCTGTCTTGATTGAAAATTCCCCATTGTTGCTAAACTTCCATGTTGGCGAGTCATCGCCCAAATCTCTGTATAAGGGCATAACCTGCTTGATAAGGTTTAACATCGTCTCAGGGAGGAATTGTTGGAATTTTGCCCAGTTCCATCTTCCCTCAGGGGTTGCCATGTCTGTAACCTTACAGTTGATTAAGACTTTTGGAATTGGGCAAAGAGCAACTTCTATAAGTCTTCCACATTTAGGTACCCAATCATCCAGCCAGAAGAACGTTGCTATTCCATTCCCTACAACCTTCCTAATGCCCTTCTCAACCTCTATCCACACCTGTTGGACGCCTTTCCAAAGGTTGGAGGAGTTGCCTCTCTTTGGTTTATTTGAGGAATTATGTGATCAAAGACTTTATATTTTGTTTTCAATGTTCTCACCCAGAGTGCCTGTGGTTTTTTTATGATCCCCCATACAATCTTCATAAAAGAAGGCCTCGTTCATTTCTCTTAATCTCTTGACTTCCAAACCTCCATCCATCCTAGGCTGGCAAATCTTATCTCACTATACCAGGTGAATTTTTTCTTATCCTTCTCCATCTCCCCATATGAACCTCCTGTTTATTCTCTCTAGTTCATCATACAGGCCTAGTGGGGGGATGGCTGTTTGCATAAAAAAATAAGAGAGATTATTTAGAACACTATACGCAAGCGTTACCCTACCTGCAAGGGACAAAGTCTTAGATTTCCAATTACTTAATCTTTTCTTGACCCTTTCTGATACATGTTTGAAAGTTTTCTTGCTAACCCTCAAGTGCAAAAGTGGCATACCCAGATATGTTCCTAGGTCATTGGTAAAGGGGAAGCTCAACTCCATATTGTATTGCTCCATTCTTGTATGGTTGATGTTTTTTGAGAAGAAACATCTTGATTTGGATTTATTTACTAACTGACCCGAGCTACTACAAAAAGAGTTGAGGCATTCCTTAATTAGTTTGCATTGTCCAAGATCAGCTTTTGCAAAAAGAACCAAATCATCAGCAAAAGAGAGGTGAGAGAGATTAGGACCAGTTCTACCTAGGTGTATGGGTTTCCAGAGTCTCTTCTCGACTGCCCAATTAATACAATGAGACAATCTCTCTATGCAAAGGACAAATAGGTAAGGAGATAGGGGGTCTCCTTGTCTTATGCCCCTTGATATATTGAAGGATTCCACCATCTCTCCATTCCATATTATGCACATAGAAGTCGATGAAACACATTTCAGGATAAGGTGAATAAAGTGACTATTTAAACCTATCTCCTTTAATGTATCCTCTAAGAACTCCCATTTGATTCTATCATAAACTTTTTCAAGGTCAGTTTTTAACGCCATCAATCCTTTCTTGCCCTTTTTGCCTCTCATTGAGTGAATAACCTATTGAGCAATAATAATGTTATTGTTGATGCTCCTTCCAGGAATGAAGTTACTTTGACATGGGCCTACCCTTTCTCCATGAAAGGCTTTAATCTATTTGCAATAGTTTTTATTAGGATTTCAAAAATCACATTGTAGAGTGCTATTAGCCTAAATTCCTTCAGGGAGCTGGGGTTGTCTACCTTAAGGATGAGTACCAGGAGAGTTTGGCTAAACTCTTTGATCCTGTCCAGGTTTTGAAATGATTCCTGGATAATTCTACAAACTGAGCCCCCTACTAGGTCCCATTGGCTTTGAAAAAATAATGCATGCAATCCATCTGGTCCCGGGGCTTTGAGACCACCCATTCTGAAAACAACCCTCTTAATCTCCTCCTTTGTTGGTGGGTTCTATAAGTGAGATAATTCTTCATCATTAATTTTTGAAAAGTTTCCCTTGAGAGGTAAAGGGTGATATGGAGTGCTGTCCTAGTTGAAGAGAGTGTGGAAGTAGGCCTGTGACATCCCTTTAAGAGTTTTATTATCCTGTATCCACTCTCCTTCCTCATTTTTCCAAGCCCTGATTTTGCTACGTCTTCTTCTCACCATTGTGGCTATATGGAAATACTGGTGTTTATGTCTCCCATATTCAACCAGTTGCATCGAGCTTTATGTGCCCAAATGGCTTCCTCCTTTATCAGAATTAGTTCATAGTCCTTCCATAGTTGCTTTCTGAGTTTGTACAAGAAAGGATTCCTTCGAATACTCAGAGCTTTGTCGATGCCTGTTAGTCTCCGAATGATTTCTTTTTTCTGTTTGAATACGTTTCCTAACACCCTGTGATTCTATTATGTTGCTTTCTTCTTGAATTTGATTGAGGCTTCTTTCCATTGCCTGCCGTTTTCTCAAGCCTCCTTGACCAGTGTATGGAATGACTCGTAAGGAGCCAAGCTGATTGGAATCTAAATGCCTTGGCTTTGGGTTCTGGGAAGCCCTCTAATTTTATTTTGATACACAGTGGTCTGTGATCTAACTTCAAACTTAGGAGGTGAAAGATGACTGATTCAGGGAATTCAGTGTGCCATCTCAGATTTTCCAATCCCTAGCCTATGCATTCCTTTACATCTCCTATTTTCCATGTAAATTCTGGTCCTTTGAAAGCCAAATCCACAAGACAGTAGAAGGAAGTGAAATTGTTAAATTCACGCATGGATCCCCAGTTGAAAAAATTGTTCCCCTATTTCTCGTTAATGTTCTTAGAAGCATTAAAGTTGGCCATTACCAGCCAGGGCTTTGTTTACTGAATGTTTAACATTTTAAGTTCCTCTCATAACTCCTTCCTCTTGGTTTGCTGTGGACTACCATAGACTAAGGCGAGCAGATAGGATGCCTCCTCCCCTTTGAACCAAACCTCAGTGTGGATGAATTGTTGATGACTTTTTATAATGTTGACGTCTAGAGTTCCTTTGTCCCAAATCACTCAAATGCCTCTAGCGAGGCCATTGGCTTCCACCCAGTAATGGCCATCCCAACCAATTTTCTTTATGATATTATCCGCTTTTTTGCCACTAATTTTTGTTTACACGACTGACACTAAGCTTAATTGATTCATCCTGATTAAATCTCTTATCAAGTTTGAAAACACCTTGGCTCCCATCCCTCTGCAATTTCATGATAGAAAATTTGTATTCATGGAGAAAACAAAGTTGGGAAAGAGAGAACTTGGATTTACAACAAACTGCTGTATACTCTAGCAGTACCAGCCAACTCGAAATCTTCCCGTCCATCTTCGCTGGGGAGAAGGTTCCTTTCTGCTAGCTTGATCAATTGCAGGTCAAGATCAGGTGGCTTTTTGTCATGAGACGAGCTTTGGGTGTTCCTCTGGCTATCGTCCTCACCTTCATTGTTTGGGTTGTTTGTAGCCATTAGGATTTTAGTTATTGGGTTACCATTATCGTGGAATGGCTCTTTTATGATTAGGGGGTTTAATGGGTCGGCCTCCTTAAATTGATTGGGACACTTTGGAATTTCTGTCAGGGCCTGTCTGCTGGGGTTGAGCCCATTACCAATTGAGATTCTTGCTACAGTTTTCATTGGGTATTTCCTTGGGTTTATCTTAACCCCATGTGGGCTCCTCTTATGGGCCATATGACCTTGATCCATCACGACGCCCTTTAATTTCTCCTGCTTATTTTTTTGAGTACCTAGGGTTGTATTGTCTTTCCTATAAGCAGTCACTTCCCCTTTCTTCTTTCTGTTGATAGCTCGTTCCGTCACCTCTTTTTCTTTTCCAATGTAATCTCCAACCATATTAGGTAAACCTAATACGTCTTTACCGCTTCTTGCAGAGGTTGTCTCAGGACAATCTAGACCCTCTGGTTCCTTGATTGATTTGTCCAATATGTCAAACCTGTTTCTATTTCTGCTCCTCGAAAAGCTCACCTCTACAAAAGTCGATCTGTCTTCTCCCTTATCTATTGGTGGCCTATGGTGTTCCTCCGTTATTCTCGGCCTTTGTCTCTGCCTTTTGTTTGGCCTTTTGACGATCATCCACGGTCCAAAGTCGTTTTCGCTTGCCGGATCTATCATATTGGAGTCTCCCCGTGGGTTGTTTGTGTTCTGGCCTGCAACCGGTGTGTTTCTTACTTCCTTTTGCTCTGTTTGTTCATTGGTATCTTTATTCCCTTCACAGTCATCTTTACGGTGCCCATATTTTCCGCATTTGAAGCATATTAGATGTAAACCCTCGTACTTAATGCTGAATATCTTCCTCCTCAGCTTGAATTTAGAAACCAGATTTCCCTTTAGGTCTATCTCTACACAGATCCATGCGAACTTCTCCCACTTGACTCTATACTCTTCTCTCGTGTCTGAATTCATTTTGCGTAGAGTGTGTGAGTCAATCTTTAAGGTCCTCCCTACTTTGTTCCCTAACCTCCACAAAAAATGGTTGTTGTAGTTTTCGATAGGGATCCATAGTATTTTGACTCAAATGGCCACCTTCCTGAATTGGTCTTTCTAAGGTCAAAAATTGGGTCTCCATCTCTGAACAATCAAATGGTGATCCGCAATCATCCAAAGACCCTTGTGTAAGACAAACTGGTAATCCTCCATGTTAGTGAAATTGACTAAGTAAAAATTATTGTCAATATATATCAAATTGAAGCTTCCGGTGGGATGCCATAATTTTGATAATCTATCCTTCAAGTACCCGAAGCCAATTCTCCTCCCCATTAGTTTAATGAATAAGGACTTTCTCCATGGTTTGTAATAGCTTTTGTGTTCCTTTGCTATAATCTCTATTGTTGGGCATGCTCCCCCATCCTGGTTATCTACCTCGTCCATACTCTCATCTTCAGATTCATCCTTTGACCACTCTGAATCTGAGTTAAGTTCCATCTCTGGTTCATTTGCTATTCCATTGAATCCAAGCATTTTGTCCTTGTAAGAGCCATTACTAGTGTTGTTAGTTTTCTCTCTCGGGAATTCTATTTTGGATGGTTCCAATGTAGATGCAGGGAAGGCAAGGGCTCTATCTGTTGTTTGCAAGCCGCTTTCCGTCACTGGGTTATCCTTAGTATGTATAACCGGGTTATTTTGATGGTATTCCAATTCAGCTTGTTGCTTGGTTCCTCCCTTTTTATTAGGGGTATCAAAAAAAAAATTTCGATGTTTGCAAAACATTATATGTTCCTGGTACATCATTTGCCGATATGCTTGATTTGCTATGACTGATTTCCAATCCTAGTGGTTGGTTAGCTTCTCCCATAATGTCGTCCATGGGTTCCTCTATCAGTTCATTTGCTTTCACCTTCTTGTTGCTTCTGTTTAGTAAGTCTTTCTCTTCAAATGAAGGTGTTTGAGCCTCAGCCTCTCCTCTGCTGTTGGACATTTTTTTCTCTGCTGTTTGTCCAGCTTGTTCTACACAATAGTTAAATTTAGAGAATCTAAATCTAGACACAACAAGTGGTATGTTTGAAATATAGTCAGAGCAAGAAATTCAAACATTAAACTGAATTTCTTTTATTAGTTAAATCAAATGACACTAAAGTTTCAATATTACCATCTTAGCAACTTTCATTTAATGGTAAAGGCCAAAGCCAATATGCAATATATTTTTAAAATTCGAAATGTCAATTTAATCTAAATAATTTTACCCGTATGGAGCATTTTCTTTTTCTTATTTTTTAACTTCTCATTGATACCTAATTTAATCTTGAGATCCTCAGAATTTTCATGGATTACTTCAATTAAGATTCCACTGGCGGGCTTTCGATGGCGTACGTGAGTTGGATCCAAGCCCAAATTAGATTGGGGAAAATTCTAAAAATAACACAAATTTTTACTTTGCTACAAGTGTATTTTGAAAATATTTTTCATCTATAAAAAATGTATATTAATTATAAAGTTTTCTGGGTTTAAAAGTCTCAATATACCTCTCCCTATTTTTTTTTTAAAAAATTTGTGCTTGTTATTTCTTTATAATTGTTCTCTCTCTATTTTTTTTTCTCTTTTCTTTTGTGAAACATTATTTCATAGAGTTTTTTTAGATCATTTTTAATATTTATGACGAAATATGAAAATATAAGCTTTGAAGATCACATCAATTATGTTAGAGAAATATTGCCAAAGTTCCAAAAGTGTTGGTGCAAAAAAAAAAAATTTTAAATCTTCAACCTTATGACAAGTGTTTGTAGTCGATTAAGTATGATTTTTATTATGGCTTTTTGCATTACCATAAAAAAAAATCAGTCTTCACATAAGATGTATCTTTTTTTTCTTACCCACCAGCCATTTTTTGACACTTAATGTTATATTCTAAAATGTTAATTGTATATTTTAAGATTTCATGGAATTAATTTTTAATATATTGAGGGGTTCTTTTCTTATTTTTATTTCAATGAAATAAAATAATCTATCTTCAATGTCTAACAAGTATTATATTCACTAATATTATGGTTTATTTGGAGATATTACAATTTTTTTAAAAATTATTGCAGAATATAAAAAGTCATTTGAAAAAATGTGCTAAAAGATTTTCTAAAATCGGATTGATAAGGTATTTGGTAAAATCAGTAATAAAACTATGCGTATATTCAAAATTTCGAAAACAGATTAAATTGGTGCAATCTTTATTAATGCGAAGAAGATTTCAGAAAAGAATATATATATATATATATATATATATATATATATATATATATATATATATATATATATATTGGACTGGGAAAAGAATATATATGGCTAGCTTTGTTGTGCATTAATCCGCGCATTGATATATTAAAATAAAACCATCTTCTATTAGGAAATGATTATGGTTAAAATTCAAGAAAAGTTGAAGATATTTAGTCAACCATATAACTTTCTAAAAGCACCAAAAAGCAGTAAAAAAAAACTTTACCAAATAAAAAGGGAACTTTTTATTATAAAGAAAACAGGTAGCCCACACATCCAAACTAACCTAAACCTATTTGTTTAAATTCTTATTTTCATTTTTAATAATTTTTGTGTAAACAAATTTAATTATTTTTTAATTAATAAAAATGTAAATGAACACATTATAATAGTAAATGAATTCTCTGACAGAAGTTGTGTAACTATACTCGTAATGCTTTACAAGGGTCATTTTAAAATCGCTAGATGTGGTGTAGAATTTAAGGATTTGATTTTTTGAAAAGCCATATTGAAGAGGACTTTATTCAATGAGCTCCTGACATCGAATAGTATTTTCATTTTGATACACCATTCTTTACACCAAAAAAAAAATACCCGTAATGCTTTGTATAGCGATGTACCGATTCTACTCTACACTCATTGAGCTGAGTCAATTATGTCCACGGCGTTTGCAAATAAATCAGATAATCATGAGCCCTTTCATGCCCTTCTCAATGTAGATATCTTTCTGTCACCTCCAACTCCACCCCTACCCCCTTTTCTCTTTGTCTATGCAATCGTACATGATTCATGAACCTGGCATTCATTCCCCTATCTGTGTAGCCATTTACAGCTATATGCACTAATTGAGTTCAAGGAGTACAAAAATTCCAAGAAGGGCCCTAGCTAGGCAACAACTTTCTCATGTGAGCATTATAATTCAGAGATAGATGGAGTCTGAGTCTGTTTGTGACGCTGCATGATGCTATAGCTGACACAGGAACTGCTGGCCCCTCTTCTTTTGTGTTCATAAAGGAAAACCAATATTGATCATTGTTTGTGAGATGAGATCATTCCCATTACATGGCAGACATGACTCAAACAAAACCTAATGTCTCAAATAGTTGTTAGAAAGTTAAAGCATTTGTAGCAGCAACTAAGAAGCTAGCTGCATAATATATATGCAGAAAGATTAATGATTAATCCGTATATTATTTTCTTAAGCAATATATATATATATATATATATATGGTACCTTTCTTGCTGACTTATTATTGATCTTAAAAGTCATTTTCTTGCCTTTGGACAACCACATTAAACCAAAACAAATTTGCATTTGGTGGATTTTTAATAACAGGAAAAAAAGAGAGAGGAAATTTAATTTGGTATATTTGAGATGTGAATGAGATGGTTTGAATCATGACTTGATTAATTAATTATGAGCATCTAATTAAAATAGTTACTTCATCTTGTACCTATCTGAAATTAATCAAAGTTAAACTGCATATCAGACCAAAACAGAAAAGAACAAGAGGAAAGACAAAACCCTTTTGTATAGGACACGAAAAGAAACAGTTCTTTTTTAAAAACAAACCTCTGATTCATGATGTAATCTATCATTTTCTTTCAACATCCTTTTCAGAACGAATTCAGCGTGACACATTGTATTTTTGGGGAAGACAATGAGAAAATGTCCTATATAACAATCCGTTCCGAATAACTCTCCATGTTCTGTTCAAATAAATTGAATAATTCCTTAATATTATCCATACATGTACGACTTTTCTAATATTGAAGGTTTCTCTAGCAAAACAAATAGTACCAATACATCTCTCTTCCATGACATTTATTCTAAAGATTATCAATATCATATCACTTCATAATTAATGTTCAAAATGTTGTTTATTTAATAGTTTATAAGGCATATATTTTCTGGTATATATATGTATAAGGCTACATAACTAAGTTTATTAAAAATTATATTTCTTTCATGTTTTTTGTCTTAACAAGCATATTTTAGTACATAAATGTATAATTTCTGATTTTACTATTTATACGTATTTAAATGTTTGCTTACAAGTAGGCATTGCGTAAGAGAAATTTTGTTTAATGCAACAGACCACTTCCTTTTTGCACTCAACCAATTAATAGATAAATTTCTTTAAAAAATTTGCTATCAAATTTTTCAATAAAAATATAATAAATAGATATTTTTTAATAATTTATTAATATTAATAAATTTATATAAAAAAACCTTCTACATATCATAATTTTATTGAAAATATAAAAGTAAATACTTAATATATAACTGTACCTAAATTCGTTTTTCTGTTATTATATTGAGGAATTGTTATACCAAATTCTCATCCAACCACCCAAAGATAAGGTCCTAGGTGACAATCCCTAAACGGTAATTTATCTATAATCTCGTATCAATGAGTCTCGCTGCAAAGTGATGACGAAGCTCACTTGTGCATTTTGTAAAATATACACTTTACCTATAATAATAAAATAAGTGAATGAGTAGAACCTTACCGATAGATATCCGGATTTTATGACAACAGCATCAGATATCTAGCGCCGTTTCTTCTCGTTGCTTTAAAATAGTAGCAGGCTTGCCGCTGCTACTTCCTAAGGGTAACCAATAATTCTCTTTAGTGTGGATGGCACATCTCCATCCAAATCAATCAATCCAATCTCCTTTCTCTTGAGGCATCTTTTGACGCCCTATTATCCAAACGCCAATGAGGATCCAATATGCAAAGGCAAAGAAATATTATTATTATTATTATTATTATTTTAAAGAAGGGAAGCAGCTGCTGTGAAGAATATCGATAGCAGCCAAAAGATCATTGAAACTGCAATGATGGTATGGAGAAGAAAAGAAGATGGAAAAGTCAATATTAACTGCACAGTAATACCAAAAGGAAAAAAACTTTAGGACAATTCTAGTATCAGGGAGTACAGACGGAAATTGTCATTCCAATTCTTTAGAGTCTCTTAGAATATTTAACTGAATTGGGTTTGATTAATTTTGTTTTCTGTATCTAGAATTACTAACCAACAGAACCCTTTCCATGATCAATCTTATTACAAGTTCCCCAAAACAGATAAATGAGTACCTGCAGAAAATTAAAACTTCTGTATGCTTGTCCACTGTGCAAACCTGGGCTTGAAAACCAGTGGATATTCCCTTATTAGTTTTGTCATGTAAAATATGTACACTCTTATTCTTCTATTTGTACCATTCTAGAAATACCTTTTTTTTCTATATTCTTGCACTATAAAGGATCAAATCTATGGGCGTGACTATTCGTTGGCAAGATATAATAAACAGTAAATGAATTTGTTAATTATTACATAAAAGATAATCGAATTGTTAAGACAAACAATACGAGGGATAACTTGTCATATCAAAAAAGGAGTTTTTTTTATTGATTTGACCAGAATACGAAATTGCTTTTGGGAAAAAGAGGAGTGAGCGTTGTCAAGGGCATATGCTGAGCCATTTTACCATTTTAGGCTTATGATGCTCTCTTGCAGATGCACTTTATTTCATTTTAAACCAACTCATCAAAGGTTCAGTCTGTATTAGAGCTATAGAACCATATGTTTAGATGGCCTTTAGAGCTTCATGCTCGCCCTATGTATGGTAGCTATAGAAACTTTCGTACAAATTTTCTATGTTTAAATCCTTTAATTTCATACAGACATTTTTCGTACGATGGACACTGTACTGCCAGAGAGCACAATGTTGTACACACAGGCATGATCCTGGCCACAGAACTTATTTTGAACTTTAGGGATGTAACGGGATTTTTGAGACATAGTAAGGGCGGGTGACTGTTTTTAATTTTTATTTTTAATTAAAATTAAAAATAAATATAAAAATGTATTTATTTATTGTTTTTATTTTTATTTTTAAAAAATATTTTTTAAATTTATAAAAATTTAAAAAAGTTTAAAAGATACTTTTAAAATTTTTAATATTGTAGTATATTATAATAATAATATTTTTATAATTATTTTAAATTATATATATAATATTTTATTATTTATATAATTATAAAATAATAAAAATACAAATACAAATTTAACATATTTTTAAAAATATAAAAATAAAAATTATTTTTTTAAAAAAATATTTTTGTAAATCAAATGTACTTTAAAAATTTTATTTGAAACAAAATTTAAGTGGTATTTGATATATATATATATATATATATTAATTTTGTGTGTGTGTGTGTGTGTGTATATATATAATTTGAATATGAAATAAATAAAAAATTAATTTTTTATATAATTTAAATCATATAAAACACATAAATGTTCATATTTATCATGCTTAAATATCTTAAAAGTAAATTTTAAAGTGTTTAAAACTAAAATTTGCTAATATTAAATACCACCTCAGTGTATTATATTGAAACACCCATAGTAACTTGCCGTATAGTTTTGAAGCATCAAAATCCCTGGAGTCCTATAAAAATTAACGTCGATTTGTGAAGTTCGCTGACGCTAGAGAGTGAAAGAAACTTATTTTGAACTTTATGGAGGAAATGAGATTTTTGAGATAAATTCAAGGTTTTACTATAAAAAAATAAGTGTTTTATATTGAAACACCCATACTAACTTGCCGTATGGTTTTGAAGCATAAAAGTCATCGGGGCCCTGCATCAAAATTAACATCGATTTGTGAAGGTTGCTAGAGAGTGAAAGAAACTTTAGGGGCCATCTAATCAAATCTCAACACAGAGGAAAAGAGAATATATATATAATACAAGAAGATCTTGCTGTTAATTAAACTCTAAGTGGCATGCCTTTATGTCAAAAAGCTACTTCAATAATAGAAACAGCTTAGGGCAAAAAATTCCAAAAGATGAGCCAAACAGTTCTCTGCCTTGGGATATCTACTTCACACAGAACATAAACAACATAGTCAAGTTCTGATGTTGAGAGGGGAAAAGCCAAGGGAAAGCTCCAATGACAAAATTTTAACACTCTGTAAACTTGTAATACCCTAATAATGACTGGCTAGGTCTTTTCTTCTGGCCCACACCATAAGATGCTCCTCCTCAGAACCTGCAGTAAAATGCTGAAAAATCTGCACCAAATTAATTAATTTCCGGCATCAAATAATGCGGAATTTTTTTTAAAAAAAATCTAACAAAGACCAAATCATCAACTTCTACTTTTGTTTGGAAAATGGTTCATCCCCTAAAACCCACAAATCCAGACGGGTCTGAAAAGCAATGAGAAACGGAAGAAACAGTGACATGATGTCTTAGATAAAGGAGTTGGAGGCTTGCAATTTCAACCACAAATGAGGGGGGAGGGTTCCGGTACAAAAACTTTTTCATAGAAATGAAAGCACTTGGAGATTAACCATGAGTCCATGACTATGTAGAGTTTTGTTATGTGCTCTCATAATCAAGCACTCTAACATATATGCCCTACATTCGCCAATGCTTTCTTGTCATAGTTATCTCCTGCTTGAAAGCAACCCCAGAACAACCCTTGCTTTGCCACATATCATGTGGTCCTTATAATTATGCCAATCTAAAGTGGTTGCAGGACTCAGCAGCTAGCTACAGATAGAGAGAGAGGGAAAAATTTTAGGTGTACTTGAAGAAAATAAGTGGGGAGAAGGGATTGGAAAGATAGACAGAGAAAGAGAAAGGGAAATGGAAAAATTTTAGGTGTGCGAAGAGGGCTTTCAAGTGTGGAATGGACTATTGCCATTTTGAAATAAGTTGAGATGGGGCTTCATTTCCTTCTAGAGAGAGAAAGAGCATTTTCAGCCATAGAAGCACGCATGGGAAGGGAACCCAACAACAACAACAACATATTCTCAAATGGAGACTTTGATAGATGGAGATAAAGTGGGGGAGCGATGGAGGTTCTCTTTTAAGTGAAAGCGACATCTTGAGGAACCCCAGTCAAAGGGAGCATCTGCCTTCAATCGCAGGCCTCACAGTGCAACCCCGTTGGAGTGAAATAATTGTACTTTTTCTCTGTATTATCCTCTTTTAGGCTTGAGAGAGACACGTGGAGGTTAAAATCAGTGTACTCTCTTAGAAATTTATTAAAATAGAATACATTTTTGTGTTTGAAGGAATAATTAAGTTTGACATTTATAGTTAAAGAAATTTTTATAATTTTATATTCTTTAAGAATATAAAATTATTCATATCAATAAAAATTAAAAAGCAAATAGAATTAAAAAAATTATGTTGTGTTATATGAATCTTCCGATAAGTAGTCATGGCATGTGACGTCCCATACCTTCGCCCAACTCTGTGTGCGCGACTCAGAAGAGTGAGAGAGAGAGACAGAGACAGAGACAGAGAGACAAGGATGACTATGAAGTCCATGCAAGATCAATAAGAGAGTCTTGGTAGCAAGATCGCTTGAGATGTATGTTGACATCTATAAATTTTAATTAAAAAATTTATGTTTTTAAATTGAAATAATTTTTAATATAATATTATAATTTTTATGACCAAAATATTAAGTATTTAACTCTTGATAATCTCTTTTTTTAATTAAAAGATTAAGTTTAACATAAAATATAATAAAAAAATTATATTTTAAGTTACAAAGATTATTTGCGAAAGAGTATGTTAAAAATTATTTATAAATTTTTATTTAAAATTTTATATTTAAATAAAAAATTAAATTTAACACAATTATAAGTTTAAAGAGTATTAATACAAAGAGACTTAAAAATCATAATAAAATTATTCGAAAATTGTTGTATAAAAGCTTAAATTTTTAAGTTAGAATAATTTTTGATACGCCTCAAAACTATTAATACATTTTGATATTATCATAAAATTATATTTACCTAAGTATGATTTATAGTGTGATTACGACGTAACAGATTTGTTTTTAAAATACAGGTACTTCATTAATAAGATGGGATTGAAATGTAATTTAGATTCTTTAAAATTTTTAAGAAATTAATATTTATTAAATAAATAAATTTAACTAAATTTATTTTACAAAATTCTTTAATACTTTGGAGTTTGGATAAATGCGGAGGGACAGTAAGTTGGGTTTGATTTCTGTGTCAACTGGCACCTGCGGACCACGTGAAGTGGCGCAAGTGAGGACTTTCGGTATCCACTCACTCCTCATAATATCGTTCTAAAGAGCTTAACTTTCTGCTCAAAAGAAACTATTAAGAAAAAGGTGGTTCGATGTCTGCAATAAATTAGACTTGTTGCTTGGGGGGTTCTTTATCTCTTGCACCATCTTTACTCTGATCTCTGCCTGCCCTCTCCCTATCTTTCTCTTTCGCTCATAATTCAACCCTCATGCCTGTGCTGTCTTTCTCAAACTGTAGTACGTACTTGCTTGAAGGAGGCAATTGTACAACATCTCTCTCTCTCTCACACCCACACACGAACACAAGCGCGCACACAATGCTTCTGTCCACCTCACTGGTAAAAATAACAGTAAGAAAATGCTTGTCTTTCTCAAATTGTGTATTGTCTTCCTTTTTTTGCAGGGGAGCAGGCAACTAAAATGAACTGAAAAGGATAGAATTGCTGCTCATGTCCTTCTCAAGCTTTTCTAGTCCCATTGTCTAGGGTTAATTATCTGGTGCAATCTCTAGCAACCAAAAATGTTTCCTTCGAACACTTACCACAACGGCTATGACCAAGTCTCCAATTCTGACCAAGCATCTTTCTCTAAGCCTTTTCCCTTTGACACCAACCTAACTTCCAAGCAAGAAAGCCTTCCTCCTCCTCCTCCACCTTTGTCCTTTTTCCATTTCCCTTCCTTTGAAGAAAACGAGATTTTCCTCCAACAAAACCATGACCTTTTATTTCATCATCATCAATCTCTACCCGAGGCTGCTTTTAACATGGAGGTGTCAACCAAGACTCAGATCCCAAGGAAAAGGTCTTGCAAGAGAGATCGGCACAGCAAGATCAACACGGCAAGAGGGCTAAGGGATCGGAGAATGAGACTGTCCCTTGAAGTTGCTAGGAGGTTTTTTGGCCTTCAAGACATGCTAGGCTTTGACAAAGCCAGCAAGACCGTGGAGTGGCTACTTAATCAATCAAAAGACGAAATCAAGCAGCTAGCAATAGAGAAGAACATCCACCCCGTGAAGAGTGCATCTTCAACTTCAGAATGCGAAGGGTTATCTGGGTTGGACGAGGTTGCATTAAGTGGCAATATTCGAGAACAACAAGGACAAGGACAAGGACAACCTTTAGTGAAGAGAAGGATGAAAATGAAACCTACTCGAAAGAGTGCATTTCACCCTCTTGCTAGGGAGTCAAGGGAAAAGGCAAGGAAAAGGGCAAGAGAGAGGACTGAAATGAATAAGAGTCGCAAACTTGCTGATGAATCAAACAAATGCAGTGAGGCAATTACAAACCATAACTTCAGCCAATTTGGGTCCTGGAATCCCTTTGAAACGGGAGAAGAATCTGGTACCCAGAGCCAAAAGGTAAATCCCTCCTTGGATGTGGTGGCTGAGGCTGAAGAACGAAGCTCTCACGCAAAATGGAGCCCATCCATGATTTTCAGCTCATTGAATAACTCAGGATTCCTACAAGAAGTAAGTTCAAAATTAGACTAAATTATTACTTTAAATCTATAATATGTGTCTATAGGACTGAAGTTCGAATTGTTTTTCTTTTGGTACAATACCGGGAGTCGAACTCGACTCACTTCCCCACACCCCACACCCCACCCTTACCACCTGAGCTAGCCTCAGGTGGCGAAGTTCGAATTGTTGAATTCAAATGAACTAAAACAAAAAACTATAATATGGTAGTGATCTAACATTCAGCATGTTATTGACAAGCATGCATCTGCAAACAAAGAGCATCATTATTACTAGTTCTAATTACTCTAAAATTGTTTGCAGCATCAATTTGCAGAATTTCAGTCCTTGGCAAAACTTTGGGAGGCCTACAACAATCACATCTAACGTATGATAATTTGGCTCAAACCTTGCATCCATCTTTAATGTGTCAACTGATGCAATAATATGCAAACATGCTGTGCATCAATTTCTTTACTTTCCTTTTGGCATGTAATGTAATAAAGTATCTTCCATTTACTACCTTAATTTCTGGAAAACAATATTTAGTGCATGATTGTATTTGTATGTCATCTCGGTGAAATGTAACTTCTTTCTTTGTTTCTGCTCTGACCCACAAATCCACTAATATAAATCTTATGGTGGGTCTTATTAATATTGTTAACCTTTTTTCCGCTTGAACTCAATTGATATGTATTAATAATTCGTGTTATTACATTTTAGCTATATAGAGAGGTTTTCAATTTATGCACGCTATTGTCATATATACTCATTAAAATAATTGTGTTATTGATGCTAGCTGACAGATTTCCACATTGTGGCTTTCTTTTTTTCAAGTCTAATCATCCCTTGGAAAAGGGTTAGATGCCTTCTCAGATATGTTTGTTTTCTAGTCCTTGGGAAGCCTCCTAAGTGTATTCCAATGTGTGAATAATTCTGCTTATCTATATTGAAGTGACTGAATAGACACTTAATTGGGTGATATCCACTGTATATATCCACTTCCAACTCATGCTTATATTGGCTTCTGGGTTTGAATTTTCAAAATATGAATGATCAGGTCATCAGAAAACATAATTAGGAAGACATGGATAAAACTAAGCATGTGAAGGAAAGTTAATTACAACAAATAACATAAGATATATTTAAATTCTAAATTTTCAATAATTGACATGGAGATAATTAAAATCAAAAGATGTTCATCGCAGTAATTTGACAAAGCAATGGATTATATAGGGCTGTTAGCTTGACAAGACCCAGTTTGTAAAAAGGACACTAGATGAGCTTGCTACTTGGTGGCAAAACTTCATTTAGATATTTTGGAAATACATGTTTTCCTCCTCCAAATTAAATTTCTTGAAGCATAAATCAATATATATGTGCCACCAGCTGGTAACTTGTTGTCTTAATGAAAGCAAACTTACGTACTCTCTTGGCTTTAATTAATCTGGCACTTCCAGTTAAGTTCAAGCATTAAACCTGTAGAGGCACTCGTAGTGATCCAAAAGTATAATTTCAGAAATTTAACTACCTATATAGGATTGAGACGTGCGCGTGTGTGTGTATAATGCTCTTCCCAGTTTGTACTATTGAGATTTGTTTTCATTCAAGAGGAAATGTCCATCAATTAATCATACTTAAGAAAGAATGTCATCTGGAAGGATCTGGAAGAATTTAGTAAATTCTGTCTTAACTATCAAAGAAAATGGACCACTTGACTCCATTGACATATTCTGCTATCTAGAACATGAGAAGTTCTCATTTACTGCTTGTATAGGATTAGTTAGGTCAAATGAATGCGTGTCTCCCCAGAATAAAGACACAATGACACATAAACAGGTCTTTAATGAGAGAACTTTTCTACCCCATAGATGAAAATTCCTCAACGAAGATGATAGCATTAATTATTAGATACTTGTTTAAGTTCCTAACCAACATTTTTTTCACGTAATTGTTGGTTTTACAATTGTCTTGTGTTTTGTCTCTCGAACAGCAATCAACATATATAGTTTCAGTTATAAGGAAATAAATCTTAAGTTGAAGACGATGAGTAAATGGAAAAGAAAAGGAATCAAGTTCTATAAGCATAAATAGTAACAATACAATGAGTTATGTTTTCCCCCCGTACATATTCAAGCCAGCATGTGGAGAAACTTTATAACAATAGCTACTTATTAAACCGAACTGAGAATTTAATGGACAATTTTTGTTCATAAATTAATTGAGGAAACTCAGATGATAATCTCACTCATTTTATATATAAGAAACCACCGATCTAACAGGTCTTTGCTCAGATTGGATAGCTAGAGAATAAGTTTATCATTAGGTGATAAATTAAGCTGTGATAAAAAAAATAGAAAGAAAACAAGGCCTGCGTGGCTCTGATTGCATGGATGGAGCATTAGTCATCAAACGACCAAGGCACACGGGCAAGATCGACGTGGTAAAAGTTCATACAAGCATCTAATTTCTGACTAAGGAAACAAAATTTAATCATAAGAATATGCATTTCTTAGATGACATATTTATGTTTAGAATAGAAGTGTAATAGAGTCCTTTTCAAAATTGTATTATTAAAATATACTTTTGAGTAAATTATATTTAATTTTTTTTGGAAAATTTTAAAATCTACACACTCCTCTTTTAGTTTCAATTTATATAGAAACCTCTCTTTTAGTAACAAAATTGTTAATAAAATTTATACTATATACATTTTTAGGACTCCTAAAAATTCATATAGTCTAACTTAATATAATTCTTAATTTTAAATTAAAAGAACGTAAATGTAATTTTCACAATTTTTTTTTAAAAATGAATGTAATTTACTTTGTGTTTATTATCTTATTTGTTTGTGGCCGTGGTAGAATTATAGTGGCAATCTTTATACTAGATAATTGGTCCCATTAGGTTGACAATAATTAGAATTGGAATATCTTAATGGAAATCGACCACTCTTCCCTCATCAAGCTATTGGCATCTAATTCCATTATGATTTTTAACTTATGATGTGCTAATGACAGACCTAATTCAGTAATAACACCAGCAGCTGAACCTCATAAGCTAATACTAATGATTAGAGGAGCTGCATTTAATTGACACAATCTGTAGAGATATTATAAGAGAGTAAAAAACATTGTTGAGTCTTCACCTAATAGTTTAAGATGGTATTAGTTAATGATAAGTTACAACAAAACTATTGGTCTGGACACTGGAAAAATCATGACCACTAGCATACAACTTGCTTTGACAACATGATACTTATAGTGGCATTGATGGAAAAGTAAACTAATTTTACAGAAGAAAGAGAGATAATGCTTCCTCATACAGTACCTCTCTAATTGTATGCCAAGATTGTGCCCTGAACTCTGTCCACCAAGTATGATGACTACTAGCCAATTTACAATGTCTAGGACCCACCATTTAGCGTTGCATGTGCCTTGTTAGTCCTAAAATAGGTAGATACAAAGAAGGGGAAACAAATCTGATCATTTCTAAGCTGAGGCATGGTTAGTGAATCATGCTGGCTTTGTTTCAAAGTCAAATCTATGATAGATGTAATTAATTTTAATTTTACGAAGAATTTAATCTGAAATAAAGTCTAAGCCAAAAGGAGAAAGTGGGTTGAATTGGTTCGATGTATAGGAAAATCAAAGGAAAAGGAGACTTACTGTTTAATATCAAATGAAGCTGTTTGTAGAAAATGTCTCCCACAAGTTGCATTGGTCTCCACCCAAGTTAATTTCATCTTCTTTATCTAAAAGAGGGATCTCGAAGTGGCTAGTGTGTAAAATCTTGAATGCACTAAATTGATGTAGAAGAATGAGATGAGGCAAATAGCAATTTTAGTCTCAAGTAAAGCCTAATGACACCGTCCTACCAAAAAAAAAAAATAGTCTGATGACACCAATTGTACGTCTCAAAACAAACCATTTAAAGATTCAGATATAAAATAGTTGAATAATTTATTAAATAAAGGATATAGCCATATTGATGTCTCTAAACGAACAGAATAACAGCTTCTCTCTAAACGAAAATAATCATATTTACTTCGTGATCTAAGTGCTCTAAATTTTACATAAAGCATAAGGTTTCCGGATATAATATTAGAATAATACTGTTTACCCAATTTTTACAATCCCAACACATAATTTTATCATCTTAATTAAAAACATTTTCATGTTTAGAAGTTATATTTGAAATATTTTTTTTCTAATTATATAAATTAAAAGATAAAAGATTTAATTCAATTTTAAAGTGTGATTTTAGTAAAGAGGGATTGTTATGGTCAATGGTCAATCTGTTTTAACATCGCCAAAGAAACTTCAGCAAAATACATTATCGCTTGGGTTTTTGGTTCAGATATGATTATTTTCTAAATAGTACCAACAAGATTGTTAAAAGCTGAACAATATCAACGCATTAATTCTTCATGACAAGACAGTAATGTACATGTTAAGTTTTGAACAGAGTGCATATATACGATAAGAATGTTTATAATTCCAAGTGGGTTTTTAATTTTCCCTTCATTTCTGGGGTTAGCTCTTGAGCTGGCAGCATGAGTTGAAAGCTAGCAAATACTGATGTCAGATATATATTCACCGAATTGATCTTTAGTGACTTCCTACTCAGATGATACAGCTCAAACTATGGCATGTTTTGTTGAAGTACAAACGGCTGTTTTGCTTTTCTTTTGCATCTCTGGTGAGAAATGATTCATAAGAATGGACAAGACTGTCATATCCATCTATAAAGATGGATATTAATATTAAGAAAAAATTATTAAAAGTTAGATCTTGAATTTTAAAAATAATTTTAGTATTATTGAGTCAATAACTTATTAATATATATACATAAGTGATCTTATTTAAATTTAGTTAACCTCTTAATTGTGTACAGTTTTACGCAATTTGTAGGTTATATAAATCCCATCTATATATAGCGCTTAAAATACACAACTTACAGAAACAACAGCGTCATAACCAGTAATAAAAAGCACTACACATTAATACCAATTCTTAATATATATAACCGATCCCTATGACCAAAAACCTAAGTGCCGAAAAACGTTAAATATCAGAATTGTTCCAATATTGAACTTCTTCTCATTGGAATTAATGAGGTCAAGACGAGTCCACGAAGGAAAAAACAAAGAATCATAAATATGTTTTCTGCTTTTAGCTGTTAGCATCAAAGACCAGCGCTGCACCACAAGCCAAGGCACAAGATTACTGTATGTTTTCAGTCGGAATATTTATCAGTCGGGCCATTTTGCTTCTTTCAAGAGAAAAAGATTAAGAATCTGAGAAGTTTTCAATAATTATCAGTTTCATAACCGAAATTTCTTTCCATCTTTCTCCCTCCTTACAGGAATCTTTTGCTACAGTATTTACGGGCTTCTGAAAGCGACCTAAAAGAGATCTTTTACTGCCCTAATCGACTTCCTCTCACTGCCCTCATCTCTCACTCATAGTTCCTAGGAAAAAAATGTAAAGGAATCCCAAAAACTGAGCAAATGTTTCATAAACAAAAGAGGAACATGCCCTAAAACGTGGGTTTTCAGATTCAGATACCCAATTGGAACCAAAATATTGTTGGAAGGAGGAAGAGAGGAATTTCTCTCTGAAGTTACTTTACATTTTTCTCTCATCGCTAAAACAAATTCTCACCCATTATCATGAATGGAATCCATAAATTGAGGAAAGGAAATTTTATTTTTTCATTAAAAAAAACCCCAAGGGATACCCTGAGACCAGAAGCTGCAGCTCTTCATATAAACGTTAAAGCTAAATTTAAAGCCTTTCCGTGAGGGCAGTGATCAGATTATAAGATCCATCCTTTGTAGCATCAGAAATATTTCGTCGTGGCTGTTGATTAAGTAGCTATAGAAGACGAATATGAAAAAAAAATCCTGAATTTACAAAACATACCGTACTACTTCTACAGTTGCGATGTTTCATCACCACTTTCAGTATGGAAAATCTCAATCAAAATCATAAACCCCTTTTTTTGGGTTCCCTAACCTTTGATTTGCGGCAAATTACTATGGAACAGAACCGGAAGAAAGCCAAAGGGAGGAGAATATACGGATCTAGAAATCAGACCTATAAGGAATCCTAAAATATGGAGATACGGTTTGGCAGAGAAGCCCTAGGATAGAGTCTAGAGAAATGAACAGTATGTGGATCACGACAGAGAAACCCTAATGGCCATGGATGATGGGAAATGGGTTGTGTTTGACTGATTGGACCCTTGTCCAAGTGGAAAACACCAAATGGCTAGAGGGTTGGATCGTCCTTGCACAGACAGAAAACGACCACTTCTTTTGGGATGGGCTCAAGCAAAGCAAGCATTATTAGGGCAAGAAAATAATTGCATTCATCCCTTCTACTACTACCCTTTCTTTTGTGAAGCTAATCTAATAACCCACAATCCTCAACTTGTCTCTGTCACTGTTGATTTTTGTTCTTAGATACCATTTCCACAGGACCATACTAAGTAATAAAAAAAAATCTAATAAACTGAAAATGAGTACAATGATACTTTTATTATTTAATGAAAATCACAAACGGGTACTATAGATTGACCCAAAATAAGGGACATTATATATATATATATATATATATATATATATATATATATATATATATATATATATATATATATATATATATATATATATATATATAATAGTATTACAAAGCGAGATAATGTAAAATAAAAGAAAAATTTAAAAATAGCAAGTGAGATAATTGGTAATTAAAAAAGAAAGTAAAATTAACAAAAAAGAAAAGGATCAGAAAGAAATTACCTAGAAGTTTAATTATTTTGAAAAAAGAATATTTTAATTACGTTTATAAACATTCAAGAAGTTAATGAATTTTTTAAAATATCGAAGTAAAGAATAAAAATAAAAGACTATTGAAAGTTTATGTTCTTTTTTTGCTATTTTATATTAAAGATAAATTCATATAAACTAACATATTTGATTTTGGAACATTTTACTGTTTTTAATATATTAACTATAAATAATAAATAATTACTAGTAAGTCTTAAATCGATATTTTAAAAATTAAACTTAGTTGCTTATCTTCTAATTTTTAAGTAAAAACTAAAAAAAAATTATTAGAGTTAACACTAATGTTTTTGTTCTATTTTACGGTAAAGAACTCCTGACGCGTGTAAACCGTAAGCTACACCAAATCTGTCAGTAATGAGTAAAGAAAAGGGGAAAATTTTCGACCCCTCCATATCTAGTGGATGTGGATCCACATTCCTCAGCCTATAGAGCACGCCTATAGTCCCTACTAAGGTTATCGAGCCATCTCCGTGGCATTTGTCAAAAGGGGGAAATAACACACATCTCTATGCTCCAGAAAGAAAGAAAGGTACATCTAGGACTGATTATTTTGTTCTTTCATTCAAATCGAGAAAATTATATTGCACTTTACAATGGCAAACAGAGAAATTATATAAACTGGTAATGATTTGCGATTTTCATTCTATCATCTCTCAGTAATCCTGTTGCCTAATAATTTTTTTACGCTGACATAGAAAAGTTAAATATTTTGCAACTGTAATACCCATTTCCATGCATGTACGACTACTATAGAAGTGAAACTCATTGGAAGAAAGTGTACCACTCACCATCCAAGAATTGCAACTTCTACCGATAACTCTCTTTCCCTCGCACACAGAGAACACACACAGGCAGTACATAGCCACTCTCTGCTATCTGCTAATATCTATTATTAATTGTGCTTCAATCAAAGGAAAAGTATTATAAGCGCTTTTCCGTCCTCCAGGATACAGAAATCATCATTCTTATTGTTAAACTTACTAGCAACTGGTAAAACACAAGAAACCCCTAAAGAAAGAAAGAAATTGCCAACAACTACAAGGAAGCAAGAATACAGGCCCCTGTGAAATTTGGATTCAATTCTTTCCCACAACTTCTCATTATAGGCAACAATTCCACTCTGAAAATTATCTAAATGTAATAGTGGAATGTAGAATTATCACACAAACTTCTTCATTTATACATCTAACAGAGAGAGAGAGAGCTGACCTGAGAGGCTTTGGACATTTTCTCTCTGCTGCCACTTTCCTGCAAACTCCAACAAAATGAGCATCCAGAAAAAATGATGGAGCAGTTGGAGACGTAAACAAGGAAGGAATCAACCTCATTATTACTATTACTATTATTTAATAATTTGGATTGGCATGACATATACATATATATAAAAAGGAACATTTATATTATTTAATTCATGGCCCCTCAAAAAAATCACATGACTTGTTCCAAGTTCTTAAGAGCCAGTTTGGAATGCAAGATTCCGAAGAAAATGGACGAGATGAACGGAAAATGAGGGGAACAAATCTCTGCAAGGAGAATACCACCATAAAAAATGATGAGAGATGGTACCTTTCTTTTGGTTTTTAGTTTAGCAGTAGTAGGGAGCTAGGTAGAGGGTAGACAGATCTATTAATGTGCAACATTAATGGCTTGTCTCGTAAAAAGACTAACAGTAACCTCTACAACTAACACTGTTTGTGGGAGTGTTCGTGAGTCTGTCACTGTAAAACATTGAGAGATCAGTGCCACTCTATCAATGGTAGTTACCTTGGCATGCGTGACTTCTTCCCTCCTTGCCTTATCTAATACTTCAAATAGGTCAGTGCCACTCTATCAATGGTAGTCACGGCTTTAGATGCAGAAGAGAACGTGCCCTCCAGAGGCACAGAAAGGCTGGTATCCTCTTCTACATTGCCGTTTTGCCCACCTTTAGAAACGCAACTTCTTTTAACCCAAAAAAAAAAAAAAATGCAACTTTTTTACAGCATTGGTTCTTCATTTCCTATTAGATTAATGAGTGGCGGCCTTAACTTGATATTTATCAATTTTTTTACAGTAAATGTTTAGAAGAAGTAAGTTTTTTAAAAAATTTCTCAATTGTATATTTCACTTACTAATTATTCATTAATTTTGTAAATTGTTAACTTAAATTACTTATCTTTAGTTAAATTGCTTACATATATTAACAAAAGATGCATCTGTTTGATATTTTTAAAAAAGAGACTGCTTCAATATTTGACTAATAAGAAAATTTTATTTTTTAAATTAATGAAAAGAATAAATTAGAAGAAAAAAAATAAGTTAAACACACTACAATAAAAGGTATTACAAATTCACTTCTTGTGCTGCTAATTTGCATACATGGAAATAACTGATAAAAGTTTTCAATAAAATGTATAATTAAGACCACATCAAGTAAAGTTCTTTAGCCAAATCACTACCAAATAATGTTAAGCTTTTCCTGAAATATGGACCAATTTTAAATCAGGGTTCTCCGATTGGCAAACTTGAAGATAGCATTAGGTGGACAATGATTTCTGAAATAGTAGTATTTTTAAACAAATAATAATGTGATGCTATATTGGATAAGCATATGATGGTACTTACCTTTATGTTTTGAAAGCTCTTTGAAGTCAACAATATCCCCATCTCAAGTGCGCTAAGCTCATATTTCAGTCTGCCATCGGTTTGGTTTGGGTCCTTAAACCTCAAGTCGAGCATTTGTCAGTTTACCAAATTTGTAATAAAAAAAAGACGAAAATATTAATTAAATATTTTATTTCTTATATTTGTAATATAATTATTTAGGTACCTCATGCAAATCCTATCAAGTTAAATTATAAAAATTAAAAATTGCACTCTCCGAGGAAATCTGAGCTCGATATGTATGGTCAACGATAATTTTGTGTTTGCTATACTTTCTTTTCGTATTATTTTTAAGATACCTTCCATTTTGGCATCCATGGAATATTATTGGTATATAGGACTTTAATTGAATAAACTATTTCACAAAATTAGTCTATTTAATTATTTTTAAAAATAAATTATATTTTCCTCTTAAAATTTTTAAAACTTACACTTACGTTAGTTTCAATTTAGGAAATTTTTCTAAAATTTTTAATGAAACTGGTAGTTAGTACTTTTTAAAAAAAATTATAAATAATCTAATTAAATACAATATAAATTAGCATAATATTAAACTAATGCTTATAAAAATATATAATAAAAAAATAATATAATTTTTTTAAAAAATTTGAGTATATATTTTATAAATTTTAAAATAATTTAGTTTCAAATTAAAATTAAAAAAAATGTGATAGTAAGTTTTAAAAAAATTTAAAAAAAATAAATGGAATTATTTCATTTTAAAATTTTACACATAAATGAATGAGAATTATGAAGAAAAAGTTACTTTTTATCTAGTTGTGTCCGTACTTTATGGCTGAGCAATGTGGCTTTTATCCATGTTTGTCTAAGTGGCTCAGCCATCATAGAACAATCCCTTTCAACACACCCTTTTAAGCATATTTATTTAAAGGCCAAGAAAGAGGAACAGTACTATAATGTGATCAGATGCTTTGTCCATAAAGTTTGTTTTATCTATTCGAAACCCTCTACACTCTTTGACATGAATTAGAATATGACCCACAATTTTTGCATTTTTTCACATTTTTTATCTATACGAAACCCTCTTCACTCTTTTGAGTCTGATGCCTTATGATGTGAATGAGATCTTAAGCTGCAGTATCCTCTGTTTGGTAAAACAGATGAAAATGAGCAGGTCTTGGAGCTGAACGAGATTAAAGGGAGCGCGAGTTTCTGCTTACATATTTATGTGTGCTTAATAGGCCTAAGCAGTGTCGGGGGGGGCCACTACAAGTACCACGTGCAGGAGGCAGAAGAGCTGCAGTGCCATTCTTTTTTGACCCTCGGAAATTGCTTTATAGACCAAAATCTGTGAAGTAAGATGAGCAGCATAGCATACCAACGAAAGCACAGAGACTATAGGATCAGCTAATCTATGTTTTGTACAACCCTATCTGCCATGCTTAAGCAACAGTGCCTTTCCCACAAGGAGCGCTATATAAAGAACTAATGCCTAAACTCCTTTTCAGAGGCATGTCAAAAGAAAATTAAAAAGCAAAAAAAGATAAATAAATTGAGAGGCAGATCTTAAACACTGTCGATCATGATTCATGAGTAGGTAGCCATCATTATCATCCACAGAAAGTAGCCCAAAATATCAGACTTTAATGTCCTTGTATCATAAAAACACCCACCCAGAATCCCACATTGCTTAACAAGAACGACCTTTTTCTCTTAGAGTTGGCCAACAGCTAGGTTGTATTCCGAATCCTAATCTTCTAGATATCCCATCAAATGTTAAGAGAAATGTAGCTCTACATTCTAAGCGGAGATCCAGGGATTGAATGCATGTAATTTCTTGAGAACATTGTTATAAATATAATCACAAATAATAGGTAACCGTATCTATGTTTTTCTTTATTTCTTTATTTATTTATTTTTAAATGAGATTACCCAAACTCAAATAGTCAAGATAGATCCATGAGTTGATGCAAAAATTTTGTAGGTAATAAACTAATAATGAGAGGATGACATTGATTTCGGTTTGAATTTTTTTTTTTCAATGAACAATCTGTACATAGGTTGTACAAACCAAAAATTTTGTAGGTAATAAACTAATCATGCAAAATTTCTTTTTCCTTATAAAAAAATATTTCCCGGGCCAGATCTTGGATTCAACTCTAAAAACTGAAATATTCTTAGCCTGAGTCTAGAGTCAAGATATAAACTTGGCCCATGAATTTCCTTATATCTCTATGTATTTAAGATCATCAAACAAGTCGAATGTCCAAACAAAAAAAATTCAAACAAGTCATTCTGAAGGGTGAACTATACTCACCATAAATCTTTTTTCTTTTTCTTTTTGCATCTGGTTTTTAACCATAAAGGCACAAAGTAATTCTTTTGAAAATTCTTCCCCCCTCAGAACTTAATGGACAAGATCTCTTATCAGAAAACCTTAGGCACATGATAGTTAAAAACCAGACCAAGAACAATAATAGGTTTGACAGTTTCAAATTTGAGCCCCACCATACAGCATTTGTCAAAGTAACTAACTGTTTCCACCGATCCAAACCATAAATCAGTGGTGCACCATGCATAAACAACTCTCTCTTTTAAGGGTACTTGAAAGAAATTTAAACTAAGAACCTCCATATTATAATTTTTCATTCAATATTGGTGCTTTTTCTTGGAAAATCCTTCAAAAGTTGTACTAAAACTATTATAAGAGTTACAAGAGATCCTGCTCCAACAGTTATGAAACAAGTAACACAACGAAGCAGTCGTGTTATAAAGTTACAAGGCTACAAGCGATAAATTGAGAGAAAAACAATGCACAACAAATATTCAACTGAATTAAGAACAACCCAGTAGAACTACCAACAGTTACAGGACCATAATGTGGAACAGAAACCAATACCTTAACCAACCATTAGAGTGCAAATGCTATTGGGAATTTGCAATCATATAAATATCTCTAACCAGTACTTGATGAAAGAACTATGAACAAGTAAAGCTCGTGGAATGAATTATTAGAATAAATGCCTCAATAGTCAAGTCCTATTCTGCCACATATTGAAAGGAAAAATATAACCCAAAAAACATAAAGGGCTTTTTGATTTTGATTCCAACATCTACAAGTAAAGGGGCAAATTATATTGATTATCGCTTACTAAGCATTTAGTTCTTGATTTTAATTGGTAATTTTTGTCCTGCAGCAGTACCTTCTGATGCCTTGTCTTAGGCATTGACCCTTTTGATTTCTACTTTAGAATAAAATCCACTGGATTTAACTACTTTCAGTCAACATCAATTTTTGACAAGTTTACCAAAGATCTCTTTGCTTCATCACTCTGCAGATTTGCCATCTCTTTTTCCATGCGTATGAGCTCCAAACACTCTGGATCATGTTGTTGTCCTTTATGGTCTTCCTGTTTCCGTCTCTTTTCTTTGTCTTTCTTCTTTCTTTGCCTCACGTAGAAATATCTCTAGCCAATGACTCTCCATCAAGATCAGGTCTTACAATGGAAAGTTTTTGGAGGCTGACATATCGTCTTGCATCTATATTATCATCCTTGAGAATGCTAAATGACATACGATGGATCAGGCTGAGGTTGTGAATGAGCTATACTTGAATCAGCAGTACATTAGCAACCAGTTTCAGGCCAGCAAAATAAAAATTATCATATGTCATGCCTGAATGCACTATGGAGAAATTCAGCAGTATTCATAGCTTTAACAGATTAGGTAGCAAACTCATCTGATAAGAGAATAATTTGGCCAGGAAGAATTTTATATGGGTTATGGCCATGAAGCAACTGGAACATCTAATTTTTATTTATTAAACAAAGGTTATTAAAACAACAGTAAGTCTAACTCTGTGAGAAGTATAAATGATGAGATACAAAAGAACTTTTAGGTTTATACAGGGCACTAGTGTTTAGGACAAGTATACACTTTATGCAGAATAGTAAACCCAATGTTCCAAATGAACTCTCTTTGAAATCATCATTCTCTGATCAATCTATTGTTAAATTCAATTGACAAACAACTTCTCAACCATTTGTAAATTATTATCAATTTCATTTAGGGAGAATATCTGAATATCCACAAATGCCAAGCCTTTTATTAGTTTTATTTAGGGTGATTTCTTATATTTGGGGCTTTTTTTTTTAAGTTACTTAAGTTTATTCAAATAAACAAACATATCATCAATTATCTTTATTTTTCCTTTAGTAAATCATTATTAATTCCATTCAGGAGAATATCACTGAGACAAGGGCCTAGAATGCTTATATTGAAGTGACTCACTATATTTGCAGCTGCGTGTTTAGATTACTAGTCATCCGCTCACAAACAAGTAAGAAACATCAATTATAATAATTTTCTATTTTACCTCAGAAAGATGGCGTCCTCCTATCCCCCCCCCCCCTTCCGTGTTTTTTTTATTTTTTTCCCTTCTCCTTTGTGACATTGAAGTTAAAGGTTAAACTGTTGCAATCATTTGTGAAAGTTAAATGTACTCTTCAAAACAAAGAATACAAGCCAAGTCCCTGAGGACCCGGACAATAACTAAATAAAGCCCTGACCTCAAATATGAATGCAGTAAGCATGGATCAAACAAGTGACCTTCAGATATACAAATCTAATGCCCTCCCAACTGAGTTATCCTCATAATTCATGCACGAGCCAGGTTGAAACATACAAATACCATCCCATACAGTTGATTTGGAGTTACTACCAAATATTTGGGTTTTCTTATGATCTTATTATCCCAAAAGAAAAAACGAGAAGGACAGAAGGGGGAATGATTGAATCCCAAGAGGAAAGAGAAGAAAATCAGGAAACAGCTACCAAGCCTCGAAGGAAATCCACAATATTCAACATCTACATATGAGAAAAAGTAATAGCAACGATAATTGAATGACATCCCTTCTTGAAGCTACTTCAGGGATGTATTGATTGAAGAGGTTGGAAAACCAGAATACTCATTTTGCAAAACAAAGACATAGCAGCACATTTAGATTATAGGTCATTCACTGTTCTATTAGGCATCCCAACCTTCAGTATGACTATATTAGGCAGAAGGAAAAGAGAATATTCACCATATGAGGGAGAGAACCACTGTCAAGATTTCAAATGATAAGCAGTTACTTTTACACCCTTTTATAGCCTATTTTACAGATTAGCATCAGATTTTTACAGCTCTACATACTATCAGCAAAATGATCAAAATCCTATGATTTTCCTATACGAAAACTCCCAGAAGAACAATTGATGGAAGCCTTTCGACATGTCCCTCTTTTATATAATACCACAGACAAATTGCCATTAAATGGCTTTGTGGTTGGAGATGCAAGCTATTCCAACATGAATTGACAGGAAGTTAACTCCTGTCAACCAAATTCAACTCCTATATAGTATTCCACATGCTTTCAACACCAAAGTACCAGAACATTGATATCATTCATGAATACCTGATATAGCAAACTTCAGTGCTGACAGCCACAAGATTGTGCTCCACTGTGAACTCTATATCACACACAACTTAATTGTTATCTATACAAGGAAACCAACACCCTACTCTCTCTGAGTCTTTAATAGATACTCAAGCAACTTGAGAATCCACCTTTAAAAATTAGCCGTTAAAGAAAAAGAACCGAGCTACTTAATACTCCATCAAGTATCCCATAATATAGAACTTAGACATCTCATACTACCTAAGTCCCTATCATAGCACCATCCCTGAAAGCCGACATCTCGGCGGTTGCACTCTAAGATGTTTCACTCGGCCTTTCCAATTAACCCCTCTACAAGTAGCTCTTTCTGTGATGCTGACAACCAACTCTGATATTAATGATAGGTATCCAAACATCTGAGAAATCCACCCTTAAAAGTTCACCGTTAAGAAAGGAGAACCAAGCTACTTAAATATTCCATCAAACATTTCATACTACCCGATGTAAGACTTAGATATCTCATACTACCCAAATTTCTATTATAGTACCGCCCCTGAGAGTCAACATCTCGACGACTGCACTCTACAACACTTCACTTGGCCTTTTCAGTTAGTCCCTCCGCAGATAGCCTTTTTCATGATGTCGACAACCAATTCTGATACTAATGAGAAGTACCCAAACAACTTGGAGAATCCACACTTAAAAACTAACCATTAAGAGGGGAAAACAAAACCACTTAAATACCCGATCAAGCATCACATACTACTCGATGTGGAATTTAGACATTCTATACTACTTAAGTCACTATCATAGCATTGCCCCTAAGAGCTGATGTCTCGCCGGTTGCACTGTAGGATACTTCACTCCGCCTTTCCATCAGCTCTTCCACGCCAACAATAAGCTCTGATACCAATGATAGGCATCCAAACAACTTGGAAAACTCATATTTAAAAGTTAGCCGTTAAGAGAAAAGAACTAAACTACTTAAATACCCTATCAAACATTTCATATTATTTAAATTGCACTCTAAGATGTTTCACTCAGCCTTTCTAGTCAACCCTGTGTAAATAGCCCTTTTTGTGACGCTGACAACCTAATACCAATAATAGGCACTCAAGCAACTTGAAAAATACAACCTTAAAAGCTAATCATTAAGGAGAGAGAATCAAGTCACTTAAATATCTCATCAATTATTTCATATTATCCGATGTGAGACTTAAATATCCCATACTACTTGAATCCCTATCAGTCTCCATGTGGAGAAACATTATTGTTGAAATGGATTCCTGTCTCTGCCTTTATCCAATAGTCAATACGAACAAATGTCACATTCCGCACCCAAGATCAACCTACATGAGAAAAGAAAAACCATAAACCTCTCCACAACTCATTTTGCACATATTACCAATGATATTTTCAAGGAACGATGCTATCTTTTTACTTAAGACAGGGTCAATCAGTGGCACTGTTCTGTGAATTCCTTCAAAATGAGCGGGTGATATTAGTGATCCTGTACAAATTTGGTGTAAAATCAGTGAATAAACATCTTCAATTTTTCTATCCCATATACAGTTCTTGGACTCAAATCAGCTATAATTGGAGCAAATTTTGTGAGAAGGGAGTTTTGCTACCCTCTTGATGATCATGAAAGCCTAATTCTGGATAAGGGTTAGACTATATGCCTAAATCAATACCATGGGGACCCATGAGAATCAAATAAATGCAATGTCTTCATGAGAAATGGAAGCAGGAGACTACATTCCAAACTGTTAACATCATTAAGATCATGAAAAGCAAGAGTAAAAACAGGCAGCAACCATAACCTGCTCGGCCTTTCCAGAGGAATGTAACCCATTTACAGAAACAGGCCGCTCCTACTGTTCGCTGTCGGCCTTAAAAGGTTTTACAGCAATTAATTAGTAAATTTGGCACCAGTTCTTTCTCTAGCACAGACAAATACGCCGTGCCCGCAATTACCAATTCAGTATAACCCTACCAAATCCCAATGGAGAAAAGCATTCCCTCAATATTTTGATTGGGTAATCTCTTAACTTCAACGCAAACTCTACACCCATAAAACCCAACCTACAACCTCGCCCTATAGCAGATACTAATTTTCAAACAGTACACCTAGAAACCTAACTATGTGTAATTTGTAATGCAAAATATGAGCCACGAACCCATAAATAAGACCTCTGTCCATGTCGATGGAGAGACAGAGCTTTTGGTGGAGAACAACGGAGCCAGGAGTCGCGAGCTTTTGTTGTTTTAAGGGAGTACTGAACTAGGTACCTCCAGCCTAATCGCACTACGAAGCATTTGCTCGATCGATTCTGTCTCTGACATGCATATTCGAGAAAGTGGAGATGGGGCACATTTTTTCTTCAATAAGGTTTCTCTTGATGGGGAAGAGGAGTTGCATGCCCTCCATATTTTGAAGTTGGAGTCCCAACTTCAATTAACAGTGTAGGTTCCATTCCTTGTTTTGACTCAAACAAGTTTATCCCTTCCTCAAATTGAAATAAGAAAGGCATGGACTGACTGAAACTCTTCTTTCGAATATGTGATCTGCTACATATTCTCCATTCCCAGTCTTCTAATTCTGCTTTAGTATGTTCCCCACTGCCATAATAATTGAACATGCCCGATGCTCCCTTCTTTGTAACCAAGAAGCTGATGGTGGGAAAGCAAACAACTTTTGAGAATTTTGACCCATATCACCTCTTGGGCTTGTAAAATTTTCTAGCTTTGTTCGTCTAAAGAGCTTAATTGAAACCTAAGAAATCTGTGAAACCCATGCCTCTCAACTTAGATTTTTTTCTAAGAGTATCAGCAACGGTCAACCGGTTCTTAAACGAGTTTCACGTTGTTATACGAGTATTTTTTATTTTAAGTAATTTTATCTTATTTTAAATAATTTTATATTCTAATGATGAATTCTTTAAAATTTTTAAATAAATTTCATAAATTATATTATATTTTTATATTTTATTTATATTTTAATTTAAAATATAATTAATTTATATTTTAATTTTGAAATAATAAACATATAAAAAAATTTAAATATTATTTTTAATAATAATATTTTAATATAAAATAAATTTTTTAATATAAAATTTAAAATAATAAATATATAAATAAAATTTTTAAAATAATATAAATTTATTTTTAATAATATTAATTAAAAATAATAAAAATATATAATAAAATAATAATTTTTTATTTTAAAAACCGTTGTTTATACAAACAACGATTCTTTAAGATAAGAACCATTTTTATATTATGTCATGCTAAAGTGGACTAAGTTAAGAATTCAAGAATAGAAGTTAAGAATTCTCATTGGAGATGACTAAGCCTGCCAGTCGATAGTCCATCAAGTTCCTCAAATGTTTTCGTACAAAATTTGAAATAGGGCATTAGGTACATTGAAATTGCATTTTCTTCGTACTTCGCAGCTCCCTTATAGCTTCAGGTAAATGACAATGCTGCTATTTCACCCTCTTTTCCACCTTGTTTTAGTTGTCTATCACCTTACCTCTTGGGACGACCCAAAGTCGTGGGAGCTCAGGTGCTGTTCGGGGCTATGGTCCAATTTGGTATATAATTTATTTAAGTATTTATAAAATAAAATTTTATATAAAAAGTATTTATAAAAGAATGTTTTTTAAATTAAATTATTTAATATTTAAATATATATTTAAAAAAGTATTTTTTAAATTCATAAATTTCTTTTAAAATATTTAGATATAATTTTAATGAAAAGAGAGAGGTAAATAATATAATTTTGATGAAATTTTAATTTGTAAAAGTGTAAATAATTTTTTGATCATGTAAATTTGAGTTTTTATAGAGATTTTTTTTTAATAAATTTAAAAAATTAACTTCTAAAATAAGTTAAAATTAGCTTATTAAAAATTGATAAGTTATTTATTTAAATTTATTCAAATACTATTTTTTTAACATAAAAGTACTTATACTGACAGATAAATTTTAATAAACTATAAGTTATGTTATCCAAATGGGTCTATGTACACTTTGTAATTTGCATGATCAAGAAATTATAAGTACCGCCTATCACCATAGTTGAAATGTTATGCCATAAAAATAAGAATGATTTAAGATTTATCAAATTTGTCGTTATGGCCAGAAGCCAAACAATAGGAAGCTAAAATTTGTTTCATCTATTGACAATTCAACTCTTAATTATAGGAAGAATAAGGCATGCTCAGCAAAGGACAATTGTGTTGCTAGTTTAATTCAATTCCTTTGAATTTATTATATTTAAAAAAAATAACTTAAAATTTGTACATCTTTAAAAAAATAATTTTTAGATTCAAAATGAAATATTAAAAATGTTAACTTTTTTTTGAAAATGAGGAGTTTTTTTTCAAAGAAACACATGGCCATTTAATTATGAATTAATATTTTATAGATGATAGATATTTTTTTATTCATCAATAATATTTAAATTATAATATGTAATAAAATTAATTTTAAAAATATTATTTTTATCATATATTATAATTTAAATAATATTAATGAGACCAAACTAAATTTTTATTTTTTAATTAATGGAAATGCTATAACCTATAAGTTAACTACACAGAAGTGCAACAAGATACTCAATCAACACAAAAAGCTTGACTAAGAAGCACAACGAGAATTGTAGAATTTAAGAATATATAATTCCTCGAGAATGGTGAGATTAGTGGAATTAGTCATTTTTGAAACTTAGTCTTTGAGGAATATAATAGAGAAAAATCTATGTCTACATCTTCAAATCGTTTGGTTGTTTTTCATGATAATTATCAGGATTTGATTACTCAGAAACAACCAATGTTTGGAAAAATATTTCATCATGAGAACAATTTTATAAATTCAGTTACTCATGATTCTCAAACTGAGGATGTTGATGTAACATTAAGAAGATCTTCAAGAGTCAAAAAACTTGTAATTCCTTCAAATTATATTGTGTACCTACAAGAATCTAACATGGACATTGGTGTTGAAGATGACCTTGTTACATTGTCACAAGTTATGGGTGGAAATAAATCCACATTATGGTATGATAACAAGAAGGATGAGATGAATTCAATAGCTAACAATCAAGTATGGAATCTTGTTGAATTGCCTAAATGAGAAAAAGTCAGTGGCTGTAAGTGGGTTTTTAAAATCAAAAGAGTCTTTAGACAATATTGAAAGGTATAAGGCAAAATTTGTAGTCAAAAGATTCACTCAACAATAATGAATTAATTATCATGATACCTTCTTTCTCATTTCTAAGAATGATTCGTTTTGAATAATCATGGTATTAGTAGCTTATTTTGACATAAGACTACATCAAATAGATGTCAAAACAACATTCTTCAATAAAAATTTAGATGAAGATGTTTATATGAAACAATCAAAAGGTTTCATTTCAGAAGACAATGATAACTTAATTTGTAAATTTAAGAAATCTATATATGGACCGAAACAAGCCTCCTGTCAGTGGTATTTAAAATTTCATAATGTTATTTTTTCATTTGATTTTACAAAAAATATTATAGATTAATGTATATACCATAAAATCAGTGAGAGTAAAATAATTTTTTTAGTATTATATGTAGATGATATTTTAATTGCTTCAAGTGATTTGGACTTATATTATGAAGTTAAGTGATTTCTCTCACAACAATTTGACATAAAAAATATGGACGAAGCCTCTTATGTCATAGGCATAAAAATTGAGAAAGACAAATCCCGAGAGATATTAAGATTATCTCAATAGGTCTATATCAATAAAATTTTAAAAAGATTTCACATAAAAGATTATTCATTCAGTGTTGCACCTATAGTCAAAGGTGACAAGTTTAATTTGGAATAAAGTTCAAGAAATATTTTAGAGAGGGAACAAATAAAAAACATTCATTATGCTTCTACAGTTGAAAGTTTAATGTATGCCCATGTTTATACAAAACCTAACATTGTATATATAGTTGGAATATTGAGAAGATATCAAAGTAACTCTAGTTTGGACTATTAGAAAGCTACAAAAAAAGTCATGCGATACCTTCAGGGAATTAAGAACTACAAACTTACATATAGACATTCTGATCATTTGCAAGTAGTTGGATATTCAAATTCTGATTTTGCTGGTTGCCTCGACTTAAGGAAGTCAACATTTGGATATATTTTCTTATTAGCTGGAGGGATCATTTCCTGAAGAAGTGCAAAATAATTTTCGATTGATACTTCTACTACTAAAGCAGAGTTTGTATCGTGCTTTAAAATAACATCACAGGCTATATGGCTGAGGAGTTTTATTTATGAATTTGTGATTGTTTATACAATTGTTAAGTTATTGAGAATTTACTGTGATAATTTTGCATATGTATTTTTGGCCAAGAATAATAAGAGCGGAAGTCATAGTAAATACATCAGTATTAAGTATCTAACTATTAGAGAACATGTTAAAACAAATAAGGTGGTTATAAAATATATCAGTACTAAACAGATGATTGCAGATCATTTAACAAAAGGTTTACCACCTGTTGCTTATAAGAACATGTTGAGCATGTGGGACTCAGTTCTATTATATAATTCTATGTAATTGAGGTACCCTTATGTTTTCGTATCACATTTTGTTGATTTGAAAAACTCCATTAATTTATATTTTTCTTCTTTTAATTAGTTGCATATACATAAAATTCAAGAGAACGTGAATGTATATTTTTTGTGACTCTAAATGAACATTTAAAAGTTCATTCATAAAGATATGTATCACATATGGTTCTCATTCAAGAGAATTTAGTTATATTGTGATACATAGAAGGTAATACTTATTTTAAAGGACTTACCGCTATGATTCATGTAATTTAAATTCTTTTGTTTGAATATGGAGATATTATATCCATGAGAGATTTAAAGATGTATCAATATTGAATTGATATATATAAAGTGTTTAATGGGTTAAGCGAGAGAATATTAATTATATTGATTAAAATAAATATATATGTGGCTCAATTTGATTTGCTAGTTATCTCCCTACGTGAATAAGTAACCCTATGAGAAAAGGTGACCCGACATGAAAAATGCGACCTTATGTAAAGAGGTGACTTTATGTGAAAAGATGTTTTTATATAAAAAGGTGTCTCTATATGAAAAGGTGTTCCTATGTCAAAATGTGTCCTTATGTAAAAATGTGTCCCTATGTGAAAAGATACAAGGTGGTTATAACAACTTTTCATTAATTATAAATACCCATTCTTTTATGGAAAGAAGGACATAGTGAAACGATCGGAAAATATTTTTTTGATATAAGAGTCTCTAGTCTATAAAAAAGCATGCGATTCTCCATCAAGTACATGAATTAAAATTTTGGATAAATTAGACAAATTTTATCTATTTTAACTTATATCTGGTGATCGTATTTTTAAGAAATTTAATTACTATGACTGGAGGTATATTTCTTAGATTTTTGCTTTTAATTTATTGTACTTATATAATTTTATGGCTTCCAGTTAACTGTTAACTAGGTTATGTTGGTGGGATGTGTGCATTTTGGGATGAACACAATTAGCGTATGATTAATGTTATGCAACAAGCCTTTACTATGAAAGAAATCTTTAATGGTCATATAAATATTGTCACCAATTACCTCCCAAATGAGCTCTAAAAAATAGTCGGTGATTCTATCATCTCCAAGAGCACTACAAGGATCAATGTAGAAAGCTGCTCTAGACTACTTTAAGAGTAAATGTTGCAACAACCACTTATTCATTTTGCTAGTAATTTTTCTTAAAAACTCTTCAATAATTGGATCAATATCTTCTGTTACTAAAAAAGCATATAATTCTTTATAATAATATGTGACAACTTTTGCAATATCATCATCACCCTCCTTCCCTGCAAAATGCAAAATTTTGTTATAAGAGATTAGGATTCCCTTGACCTAATATAATGTAATATAAAGAGATTATTTAAATGTAGTGTTACAAGTTCATGCATAATATTTTGAAAAGAAAAGTAAGCTTATGAGCACTAAAATATGAAAAAAGGGCCTATCCTAGATTATTAAAAAACCATAGAGAAACAATGTGGTAGATGTAAAATGATTAGAAGATATACTCATAACTCTAAAGTTTGTAATGGAGTATGACATTTCTAATGTGATTAGTATATATACACTACAAATAGTGAAGCAAACACTTGTTTTAAGAAGTGAATAAAGCATCTTATCACGTATAAAAATGGAGCAGTAAGCTCTCAAATAAATTTCTTTTTGGTAAAGAAATTAGATAGAAAATATTGCATAGATTACAAAGTCATTCCTGGAGAAAATTTGACTACTCAACACAGAATTTTAGTTATGTACGTATGAGTTAATAGAAGAATAAAAAAAAAGAGTACAAAAAAAAATCAAAAATTAAGTGGTAGCATTTGAAGGATGAACAACAAATGAACTTTCAAAAAAGGGTTGGAGAATAGAGGTTTTGAGAAGTACAAGAAAATGTTATCGATATGTGAGACGAGGTGGCCAAAGGGATTAGTAAAATAACAAAAAAGACACTTGAAGAATTAAGAGACATTGGACTAAAAGGCAAAGAATTTTGGTTATGGGATACAAAATTGCAAGATATGATTAAATTTAAAAGAAAGTGTTATAAAATGTGGCACTTATGTAAAGATAATAAAAATTTAAAAAATATAAAGTTGTTAAAAAAACTATGAATAAAACGAGAACTAATGTTTTTGAATGGTTATACCAATTTTTAAAAAATAAATATGGTGAAAGAAAATTTTTTAGCCTTGCCAATTATAGGAAAATAAAGACAAGAGACATAGATCAAGTGAAATGTATTAATGATGAATAGAGTTATTTCTAATAAAGGAGTAAGATATTAAAGCACGATGGAAAAGTTACTTTCAAGTGTTTTTTAATAAAGGACATAATTTTTTCTATCACTTTGATAGATTAAATATTGTAAATGATGACTGAAATTATACTTTTTATTATAGAATTTAAGAGTTTAAAATAGAAAAAACTTTGAGAAAAATTGATAATTACAAATAAATTAGATATAATAATATACCTATTAAGGTGTAGAAAAGTCTAAACAAAAAATAAGTTGACTTACTAAATTGTTTAACGAGATAATAAAATTCAAGAAAATACTGGATGAATGAAGGATGAGTACTTTAATCTCTATTTATAAAATAAAAGAGATATACAAAAGTGTGCCAACTATAAGAAGATTAAACTCACGAGTCATACTACGAAGTTATAGAAGAATGTCATTGAGCATAGATTAAGATAAGAGATTCAAGTCACATAGAATCAATTTTGTTTCATGTTAAGAATGTTAACTAAGGAAACAATTTACTTATTGTAAAGATTGATAGTGAGATATTAAAAAAATAAAAAGATTTACATATAGTTTTCATTAATATAGAAAAAATGTATTATAGTGTTGATAGAGGTTTTATGAAAAATTTTAAAGAAGAAATGAATATATATTACTTATATTCGAACAATCAAATATATGTATGATATGATCATAGTTTGCATGAAAATAAAAAATTGGGAGACTTGATTTTCCTACAATTATAAGACTACATCAAGGTTCATCTTTGAATATATATCTTTTTAACTTGATTTTAAATGTAGTTATTGAACATATCCAATAATTGGAGTTTTAATGTATGATTTTTGTAAATAATATAGCCTTAGTGAATATAAAGAAGAAATAAATATAAAGTCAAATTCATACAGAAAAGTTTTGAAAACACGTAGTTTTCATATAAGTAGAAATAAAGCAGAATATATAGAATGTAATGTTAGTAAAAAACAAACAAATATAAAATTAGAGGTAAAATTTAGAGATCATCTTATAAAACAAGTCATAAACTTTACATATCTTGAATCCATTATATAAAGTGACAGAAAAGTAAAGAAAGACGTAAATTATAGAATTCAAGTGGGATGGATGAAATAGAATAAGGTTTATAGTGTTATTTGTGATTAAAAAAAGCGCTATTCAAAGTTAAAGAAAAATTTTACTATACAATTATAAGATCGGTAATATATGGTATTGAATATTAGATGGTTAAAAAATAATATAAAAACAAATACAATGTGTGTAGAGATGAGAATGTTGTATTAAATGTATGAACACACTAATAAAATTATTAATAATGGATGCATTAAAGAGAAAGATAAGATAACAACTATTGTAAAAAAAAATTATAAAATTTTACTTAAATTAATTTGACCATGTGTAAAAGAGACTCGTAAAAATCTCATTGAAAAAAATAGATTAAATAAAAAATAATTTGATAATTAAAGTTAAATTAAATAAAAAGTAGTCTGATAATTAAAGATAAAAAAATAAAATTATTAAAAAAAATTTATCGGTTAATAATTTTTATATTTACTTGTGACATCTTCAATCTTGTAACCTACCCTTCTTACCAAACAAAAAAAAACTAAAACTTAATTGTTTTGCAGTCTTTTATAGTAATAGCATATTTTGCATTCGATCAATATATTCGTATATGTTATCACAGATCTTCCTTATTCGGTTTAATACAATTGAACGAACAAGACAACAATATAAGACAAAAAGCTACACTAAAATTTTGTTAAACCCTAAAATTTCTTGTTCTCGAATCGATTCGATCGTCGATCATTCCAACAAGTACGTTTTTCTCCTCCAATTCAAGTGAAAACTTTTTAGTCATTAGCTTTAAAATGTCTCTATTTTCATGCGAACAGGAAAATTTATATATATATATATATATATAAATATAAAAAAATAATTTAATTTAATATTAATAGATAATTTTTTTTATTAATAATATTTAAATTATAATAAATAATTAAATAATATATTTTAAAATTATTCTTGTCATATATTATAATTTAAATATTATTAATAAATAAAAAAATTATTTATTAATAATAAATATTAACTCATATATATATATATATAAACTTAAAAACGGTTATGTTTAAGGGTGAATCTGCGTAGGCTCGTTAAGCTAGCGGTGAGGGCCTTCTATGATGACCTAACAAGAGCAAGGGAGATAATAAGCTCAAAACGGGTAGAAGTGACAATCGAGGAATCGCTGTAGTATTGCTTAATGCAGTCACGAGGTTCGACCTTTTTCTTAGTTGTTTATCCGCTTCTGAAGACATGCTTTCTGTTCCTTTGTTCGAAGTATCACAGCAGAAGGCAGGATGTATAATTATCAAAGAAGAAAACAAGAATGAAAGAGTTTGAGTATGTAAGTGAAATTGAGGGAAAGCAAAAGCACTAGCCACAGAAGAATTATTCATATACACTGGACATGAAATCGGGGAAGAGGAACTATTATTCTGAAGACCACACCAGTTGATTTGCTAGGATAAGTGGACAGTGAAATTTGGCTTGTTCAATATCTAGAAGATATGGGTTTCAGTAATTTGTTGAGTCCGGAATCTTGTATGCACTAGGTTGGTGCATAAATGCACAAGATGACATTGGAAACTTAAATTTATTAGCTGAAAAATAGAAGATACATCTTCTTTTTTTCTTTCCTTTGGTTCATTGTCTTGATTTTACTGAACTTTTTCCAGACGACAATGGGTTAGAGAAGAAGACTAGGCAAAGGACCTCAAATTGCTCGCAAAACAACTTCCCCGAACTCTGCTTTTTTTAAAGAAGAAAAGTTTATTACTAGAAATCATAGGAGAGAGGTAACTATTGTGTTCTGTCCATGCATTACTTTGTTATATTCATTTATCACTACAGGAGGATAACAAGCATAAGCAGCTGTATCTTTAAGCAATATTTCGATTTCTGAAGTTCCGGGCACACTGTTTGACTGTTTTTGTTGAAGTCCTACAAGTTGCAGAATGAAGTATCACAGCTTTGGTGTTTATGTATATGTTATCTATGTACCTCAATATCTTTAAATGATTATAGTCTTAAGTAATTTGTAATCCTACGTTGATCAAGTTCCTATATTGTGGTACTTGAATCTGAACAACTCATTTTGCATTTCAATTCCGTTGGCTGAAGTTTTCTTGGTAGAAAGTAATGTTTTTGGAACATGTTGCTATCTGGATATTGTCATGTATACCAAAAATATAGATTAAAGTTTGTACTCCATGATGTGACAGTGATTATCAATATCATGTATCTCATACTGCATGCTGACCTTAATAAAATGGTAACAGTTTTAGTACACTTAGCAGTTTGTGTCTAGTGGTACTTTCTTGCTAATCTGCAGTCTATCAGTTAATTATTTGAAAACCTTATAGTTTTTATACTGTTTTGAGTGACTCTATAATCTTGTTTGCGGTTCTGTTTATGGTCTGTGTAATTTGCTTTTGTTGTTTTTAAGCAGCAACCTTTACAGGCACCAAGTTAACATGTGAAATTATTAAGAAACAAGATCTTGTCATCACCCGAAGCATTTCAGTTTCGGTATTAATGGATTTTATGTTGACTGAAATTCTCACTACGTCTTATCTATGCATCAAAGTCCACAACATGCGGATTGTGGATTTTTGTTTTTCCATTCCTTCAAACTTTGTGTTCTTATTTTCTGATTTGAAGCTCCCATTCCCAGAACTTCAGTCCCACTATTCATGTAAAATTGTCAAAGTCTGTAGCATGCCTATTGTGGATTATTGCTTGTCCTGTTCTTCAAACTCTTTGTTCCTGTCCTACTTGAAGCTCCCATCTCAGGACTAGAAGCTTTCAGTCCCACTTTATATGTACTGTTTCAATTTTTTTTTATATAGCTTGTCTTAACTTTATAATTCTGTGTACACTTAGTGTACTTTTTTTGGCTCACTTGATAGTATGTTTTCTCTTAACATGATGGTTGCTCTGCTTCTGCTGATTGGCCATCTTTGTCAGCTTTTTTTTTTCTTTTAGATTTTAAAGAAGATCAGTTTAGTTTATGTTGGAGGCTTCCTTTGTACAAGTTTCTTTCTGTTTTTTCTAACATTGGAAGTATCTCCTTTTTATTTTGTAATTCAGATGTTGCATATTAAGTTATTTAATGGTTCAAAATTTTAAATTTCCATATGATGGAATGTGCTGATTTTTATTAGGTGTCATTGTTAGTTTAAGTGTTAGTTGTTGGTGATTGTATAAAGTCATATACTTATTTTCTTCATTTGTTATGTGTTTTCTGATTTTCCCCCAGACAGCAAAAGGTGCAAAAATGTATAGTGCTTCTGTAGCTGCTACAGCTGATGGTCAACAAACGGCAAAAGAGGGAGAAGAGAAGGTCACTCTCACTGTTGTTTATATTATGCATAGTGCAGAAAATTAACAGAAGAAAAAATTCCTCTCTTATTCAAAATTCTCAGAAGGGGTTACATGGTTTTTATAGGGAACTCGGCTAAATGAATTGCCAAGAAAGCAATCTCTAAGAGATAGCTAGAAATCTTCTAAAAGACAGAAACAAAACCTCCTAAAAATAGCAACATAATCTGAAATAAAATACCAAGATTCTAGGGACATAATCCTCCCAAAATATCCTGATAACAATGGAACACAAAAATAGGAAAGTAATAACAAAAAATAGGACACCAGAATCAGAGAAAATCATGTAATAACATTCAAATCTTGTGACACATAGGTCTATCTCTTCTAACTATTTTATTGAGGATGTAGCTTTATAAAGGATGTTTCTGGGTTTTATCACCGAGGGAAGGGGAAAGCAATATTATCTTGCATGGTGACTTAACAATGTTTTGAATCATTTGTCAACCAAATTCTAGCCTCTCCATTTATAGAAATTCTTATGGTGAAGTTTGTTCCAGATATTTGATGTGGTTAGGTACAGACTGCATGGCATGGAACTGAAAGATGAATTGGACAATAAGAACTAAGTTCAGGAATATACATACCCAAACTGTGGAAAAGGTATCAGTTTTTCATTTAAATATCAGTTTCATAATTTTCGTCATACTTATTCATATAGATGTATTTATTCTCCATAGTACTTGAGGATTTGAATTATGTTAGATACAATGCCAAAGATGCACTGCAGTTAATATCTTTTGAAGACAAGGACTTCCATGGTGAAAGTTGTAACGGAAAACATGAGGTAGAAAATGATAAGTTAGCTGCTCTAGAAGGGGGAGATGGAGATGATAGATGATGGAATGAGAAGTTAAGGGACTTGCTTTGGGAGATGGAGGTTCTTTTTTTTTTTCTTCCAATCAAATCTTGGAAATAGCTTCTTTGCTTGCAGGAGTAAGGCTGTGTACATCTACTCTCTCTATATTCCACCAGGTGAGAGCCTCGTGCTCTGAGCCGTCTTTTTTTTTAATGATTTTACTTTGCTGTTTATTTCTATTTTTGGCTTTGTTTGATGGACTTCATACAGTAATAATCAGTGATCATCCTTTTGTTTAGATTTGTTATGTTGATAATGGTTATCCTATTGTTTGTTAGAGCCTAGAAACTTTTTAACCAACGTAATTTTCTACAAAGGAATGTTTGTCTTATTATGTGTCATTGGAGTAGGTCATGCATTTAACAAGCTAAGAGGAAATCAGTTGAATTGGTTGTTAAGTAACCTATTTGTTGTCCATGATTCACTCCACCTCTTTAGAATTGTCCTATGTCACCATCACCTCATTGAAACCGTTAGTCTTGATCGTGAAGATAACAACTGGAGCAGCAATTAATTTGTTATTCTGACCATATGAATTGCTAATCTTATTTGAAGAAGACAGTGTGGTTGAGACTCGTTGGAACATAGGTTTTGGAACCAAATCAATCATTGACCCAGTGAACATGCTGGAAACCAGGTCACTAGTTCAACTGATAGATCATTAATTAAACCAATTGAATTGTTTGTAATTAAAATAATATATATATATATATATATATATATATAATAATAATAATAATAAATTAAAATAAAATTATGTATAACAATAATTTTTTTATTAAGAAATTAATTAATTATAATAAAAGATGATTTAATACATTGTTTGAATAAATTTTAATGTATAAAAAATAAAATTTTAAATATAAGATTTGCTTTAGAATGGACAAAATTGATACAATTTGATATTTTTTTTTATTAAATATTTTTATTTTAATAGAATAGATGAGTATGAGTGTAAGAAATTGAAAAAAGTAAAAACACATGAAACCAAAGTCCCACGTTGGTGGACTTTTGACGTATAAAGGCTCCCTCAGTTTTAAATTTCTTACTAAAGAGAAGTAAGAGATTGAAGTGAATATTTTTTTTTATTTTAAATGGGGAGAATGGTCCATCAAGGGAACAGAACTAGAGAGGTGGCTAGTTCGATGGTTCACTGATCAGACTGGCTGGTCTGGTCCGATCCCTAAAGCACTGCCTTAGACTGTTTAATATATTTTAAATACCTCAATTCATATTTAGACAACTTATTTGCATGAATTTATATTTAACTAATTAATAATGGTGATTTCCATAATGCATTCCCTTCACTGTTATGAAATAGCAGTATGTTCCTATATTTTTATCCACAAGAGTGACAATTTGTCATTTGCAAACATCATCAAACTATCTCTTTGATTATTTTAATGTTAAAATGTGCCATTCCACTCATTTACTGATGTAACTGGGAGTAACAGTTGATATGTAAACAACAAAGAAAAGTACAATGTGCAATGGGGGTATAGTAGAAGGTCCAGCTTGGGAATTCTTGTTTCAGGTGGCATTGACATTGTGTTTTATAAGTGGAAGCCAGATGAGATAGTTCAGACTTATTTTATGAAATTCATGCAGGTATCTTATAGGAGTTCTTCGTCTTATTTGATTGTCATGATATTTTTGCTATACATTACACAATACCAGTGATGGAACTCCTACGGTTATTAGACACATAAAAATCTGTTTAAGGGGAATGGGCTGCAAGGGATACATGGCGGTTTGGGTAGGGGCAGTTAGGGGTATCTGTTAGGAATAGGTTATAAATAAAGGGTGAAGGCAGAGATGAAAGGTAGGTAAAATCTTATGGGAATTGGGTCATGCTAGCCCCTTGAAGTGCTAAAGCTTGTATTTTTCTCTATAATTTCAATACTAATTCTAGTAATTTTCTACTATTTACTTAGTGAATTTCAGATAGAGATCTAGGTCTCCATCAGTTGGTAAGTTTTTTTTCTGGGGTATGGTTAATACCAGGATAGAGGGAAGAGTGGAGAAATTAGAGAAGGAAGTGAGGAGAGAAATGGAGTAGATGATCAGAGATATGAACATAGTGAAGTGAAGGAACGACAAGATTGCAAAATCCAGAAGGAGAGGAAGGTGTATAGATGGTGCTGAAGTAGAATTCAACAGTGGCCAAGTATTAGGAGAAGCTTCAATTTCTCTTTGCTTGGTTGAAATTTTTTAGCGACAGTGACCTGATGATGGTGTTCAAAAAGGGCCTTAGAGATAAGAGCAGGGCTAAGATTCGTATGAGCAATGTGAATTTGCTTAAAGAATTGGTGGTTCTGGCGTAAAAAATAAAATATAGAAACAAAATCTTGTTAAAAGCAAGGGAAGCAAGGAGGAACAAAGAAAAGAAAGGGGTTGGAGATCCATGGCAAATGAGGTTCATCTATTCACTCGTTTCTGGACAAGATGACTTGGATCAGAGTTCCATAAATGCCAACTTGAGCAAAACTTTAGATTCTCCAATCAATGGGGAACCAAAAAATGCGACACATTGTGTGTTGTCCACAACCCAAATGGAAGGGCCATTCCAACACTTACTAGAGGATGAACTCAACGGTGCTATGGAAGTGAAGAGAACTTAGCCCAAGCCATAGCTACAAAAATAAGCAACCTCTTGTACTGCTAATGGCCGAAGAAACAGGAAGAGGGAGAAAGGGATGTAGATCATGATACAGAGGGATGGGGAGATGGCAAGTGGGAAGGAGACATTGGGAAGGATGCGAAGGTGGTTGCTGGAATTGGTATGGGGAAAAGTTCAGATGCATTGCAGCACTATGAGCTTTAATTGGCCCCATTCTATAGAGGAGAAGTTACATTGACAAGGGGACAAGAGTGTGTAGGTTACAGGAGGTATATTTGTGCTGAAATTGGCGTGGTTAGGTCCCAAAAATTAGTCCATCTTTTGGCTTGGGCCAATGAGACAAAAGAAAAAAAATGAGTTGACAAAAGAGCTGAAAAGGGCTGGTCTAGATATTTTCTTAATCCTATTGGGCCTCATACAAATTATGATTGACTGAAAATTCATCTATGAGCTTTTGGAATCGGGGTTGGGTTTAAGCAGTGTGGATAGCAATGGATTTGGTCCAAAATGCAAGGTTTCATTGGCTGTAAAAGGAAAAAAGAATGAAGAACAAGGGGAAGGCAAAGGAAAACAACTTTACACTAGGAAGAATTTACCAGTTCTTACTTCGACTACTTACCTTGAAGGCAATGTGAAACTTCAAGGGTGGAGTCATGATGGAACCCTATGGTTATTAGAACCATAAAGATTTGTTTAAGGGGTATGGGTTGCAAGGGACACATGACAGCTTGGGATAGGGGCAGTTATTGGTATCTGTTGGGAATATGTTATAAATAAAGGGCGAGAACAGAGATGAAAGGTAGGAAAAATCTTATGGGGATTGTGTCATGGGAGGGATCTAGCCCCTTATAGTGCTAGAGGTTATCTTGTATTTTTTCTATATTTTCAGTATTAATTCCAGTATTTTTTTACTATTTTCTTAATGAGTTTCAAATGGAGATCTAAGTCTCCATCAACCAGCCTCCGATTGTTGTTGCTGGCCTCCAAAATGTTTTAATTATAATGTTTGCTCACTTGTTGACTATGGTACTTCTTGTTTACTGCATGTTAAACTTCAACTTATTATTTGTCAACTAGATCTAATTTTTTATGACCAAACTGCATGCCGTTCTTGTCTGAACAAAAATGAAATTGAGTGCAGGTACAACTCAAGCCTTTAATTGACCAACTCAATCAGGTAAAAGACTTGCCTGTTCCAGAATTTGGCAGTCTTAAAGCATGGGAAGCACGAGGTAGTGCTGCTGGCCATGCAGCCAATAGAGCTAGCAGTGCCGGTGATTCTAAAATATCTCATGGTCTGGGATATGGCAGAACTCCAAAGTTTATAGTGGAGATACTAAGGTAACATTCTCCTGCTTTGAGCTTGAATACAAATTTTATTGCACTAGGAGATCATATAATGCTGGTAATTTTTATCAAAAAAGCAAGAAAAAAGATATTGCTTGTTTTTATCCCCATCCTTGTCCAAATGTTTAATACTTTCGATGAATTGAAAATTTGAAACTTTTGTATCTCTTAAGCATGCGTGAATTATGCTGCTAGTTAGTGTGTGGCTATGGATAAGTTTGAAATTTATTGAAAATATGGATGATTATTTGGCTGTGGATATTTGCTTTATTTTTATCTTCCAAAATTTAATAGATGTGAAATTTATATCTTTAATTTGTATTAGTTGATGTTTTAAAGATGCCACAGAAATGAAATGAAGTAAACTTGTTTACCAAATAGATGTTTCTCATTATAGAATTTATCTGGTATTCATCTTATTTATAAAGAGTAATATATATATTCAGATGGCTTACCAAATAGATGTTTATTGCTGGATGTGGACAGGTTGTAGTTGACTTTAATGGGACTGAAGGCAAAGGAGAGAATATTTAGTCTGAAACTGACAGTACGTCTCTAATAATAACCACTATATTTAATAATATTTTATTTGCCAAAGGTGAAATACCTTTTAGAACACTGATTTAGATTTCATCTAGTATAGCAAATTTCTAGTGATATTTTCAAAAAAGAATTAATTTTTTACTGGTATAAGTTTATTGAAGTTAATAGGAGAAATAAAAAATATTTTTATTTGTATTGATCATTTTTTAGTTTTTAAAATTAAGTTAATAATATATTTATATTTTAATACATATTCGTATCTTTTAAGTTAAATTATATTAAATATTTTTATTTTTATTTATCTTACTTTGTATTTTAAAATTAATCTAATAATATATTTATTAAAAATTCTTTATGTATCATATGTACCTATATCTTGTGACATATTAATACCTTTAGGTTTTATTTTTTATTTCTCATGTGGATGTCTTTTTCTATAAAATTTACAATTTAAATAATAATTTTTTTAATAAGAATATAAATATAAATAATATAAATTATCTAACCATTAATAAGAAAAAAATAAATTAAATTATCTATCATAAAATTAATTAATTATATTTCACACACACACACACACACACATATATAGATATAGATATATATATTTATATATATTAGTGTACTCATGAAGGCAAATGCATTAACAACATTTAATGTTTAGCAAATAATGTCAGTGATGGTAATTTTAATAGTTGTAAGCTTCTTTTAATTATTTTTCTCAATTTTTTTTTATTATTCTACTTAAAAGAGAAGTGAGTATTTTTATAATTTTTTTACGAAGACAACAAGAGAATAATCACATTCCTAACTTAACTTTGAAGAATTATCAAGTGCTATAAGAATATATTCTATATATATATATATATACATTTTTTTTTCAATTGCTAATTTTTTTTAATTTACTTCTCTAAGTTTTTTTTCACACAAAATATTTACATTTTTCAAAAAAAAAAGATCCTTCTTGAAATATGTGTAAATTTCCGACTCATACTTTCAATTTAATTTTTTTTAATATAAAAGTTATTATAATATTTTTTCTAATTTACATATCTCTTTAATTTGTATTTCCTATCAAAATCAACTATTAAGTATAATTTTTTAAATAGTTTAATGGCCAAATATTATTCTTAACAATGGATTTAAATTGCAATTGTAATAGGATATATAAATTAGAGAAATATTGTAATAATTTTAAAATTTTAAAAAATATAAATTAAGATAAATATATGTATCAGAAAAAATTTATCCTTGTTTTAAAATGAGTAAATTCAAGAAGTTTTTTTTAATAGTTAAAGATGTATTTTTTTAAGTATATTAAATTAACCGATGTAAAGAACTTTTTTTTAAATAACTAAGATTTGAAAAAAAATATAATTTCAGAACATAAATTAATCCAAAAATATTGTGAAAAAAAATAAAAAATAAAGTAACAAAAAGTAAAAATATATTTTAATAATAAAAAGAGGCTGAAACTAAGTCAATTTTTTTATATTCTTTTGTTTATTTTTAACAAAATAATCAAGAATTATTTATTTTATCAAAAAAATTAAAAATTACTAAATTTCTCTTAAAAAAATTATTAAGTATTTAATAGTATTGATTCTATATTTATAAGAATTTAAATATTTAAATTTATTGTATAATATTTAAACTATAAGCAATTAATAACATAATTTTATATATAACATTTTTTATTTAACAATATAGTAATTAAATTTAGATTTAAGTCATAAATTAAATTATTTATTTTTAATTTGTAAATTATAAATTGTATTGAATTATAAAATTTATAGAAATATTATAAAATAATTTAAAATATAGATTATAAAATATAAATAACATAATTAAAATATTTAAATTAATATATTAATTTTGATATATTAGATTGAGTTAGTATAAATTTAAAATTTTAGATTATATAATATAATATAATAATATATTTTATATAATATATAACATAATATATTATACTAAATACTATATCGAAAGAAAGCACGGCGGGAACACTATGTTTTCTTTGGGTGTAGTTTCAAAAAAATAAAAGTAGAACGCAGACAATGAATATGAATAGGAGGAAGATGAAGGCGACCCAGATGCAGGCAAACAAAGACACAGGCGCAAGCGCAGACGCAGGCAGACAAAGACGAAAGAACCCATGTCAGAAGCTGCAAGCCCATCGCGAGATGGACATTTGAAATCACAGAATCGAACGATTCAACGATTCTTGCCAGAATCGCACTGATCTGTGCGATTCCGACTGCGATTCCGGTCTTTCGGCGATTTGGCTACCGATTTGTATTGGTGGCCATACGAATCGAAGCGATTCACAACGTGAATCATGCGTCTTCGATTACTATGTTTAATAACTTACTTTCCTCTACTGAGATTGAATTTTTTTTTGTTTTTTTTGACTTCTTTAACTAAAATATTTGTCTCATTACATCAAATATAATTTTATTTTATTTTATTTTTCTTTATTTTTCTCTCTTTGACTTTTTTATGTTTGATAATTAAATTTAACTCAATTAATTAATTTTTAATATAATTAAATTCAAATTTTTTGTGTTATTTATAAAATTAATAGGTGATAGGTGTGAATTTATTTATTTAAATATATCTTAATTAAATTGAATTTAACTTTAAATTCGAAAAATATTAACATTTAATTATTGTTTATCAAAATAAAAAATTAGAACAATACTCAGTTATATTTATTAATTTTTTTTAATTGGTTATTTAGAGAAAATTTTAATTAATTAATTTATATATTTAAAATATACATATATGTGTTTAAGAAATATATTTATCAAATGAAATCATATAATTATAATTTGATATTCGTAAATTTTTATAAAAAAGCGGGGAACACTTAAGAGTCTCGGATTAAAGTAAACAGTTATATGAGTTCTCAGCTCCGTAGCTCTCCCGTCGTAACCCCCGCCTCTAATACAGTGGCACACGCAGAACCTCAACCTCACTCGCAGGGGGGAGTGAAGAACAACCGGAACGTATCTCCTCTGGCTTGTTTAATATTTATTAAATAAAATTTATATAATTTAAAAATTTATACGCAAAGGCCTCATTATAGAAAACCGTTCGACGTACAAGATTCGGAAAATCTGTGAGAAAGATTCGGCATTAAGCTTCAAACGGTAATTTTTGCACGCTCCAACGGTAGCATTTGCATTTGTTTGTTTCTGATCTCTATAATTACAGAAATATCAGTTCCTCATTCTTGCTTTATTCGATTGTTTTGGAGATCATGGGCACCCTCAACTCGGGACAAATTCAGGTTGGTACTTTTTCTCTCATTCTCTTTCTTTTGCCTGTTTATTTGGATCATCGATGTTGTTTCTGCTACATATAAGTATGCTCTAGTTCCTTGTAGATGAAATTGCAGAACCGTAAATTCTTTCAAATTCTTAATTGTTATTGTAAATATGCGTAATCACTTTTCTAGCCAGTTGTCATAATTTATTTGAAGAATTTGACGTAAACCACAGCCCAAGGCATGTATAGTTGTATACTCATTTTTTAAATTTCTCCTGAACATTAATGTCACAATCTTTTTTCTTCTTGTACTATAGGCTCAACTCCACAACTACAGCATGATTTTTTCTCTAAGTAGTGTTCTAAATTGTGTACATAATTACTGATGCTTTTCCAATTAACCTAAATCCGAAAATAAGAAACGGACCCATTAGTTTCAAACTCAAACCAGAACAATCAGATTTTTCTAGGCTTGAACTCACTCGTTTTATGTCCTTGTAGCAAGGGTTTGAACTCTAGTGCTTAGGTGAGAGGGTTGGAAATATATTGTAGAGTATTTCAGTATGATTTAAATTAGTCTAATCATGGGCCAAGCTTTGTTTTCTTGGAGCCCAGATTTTTTTTGAAGATTTTTTTAACCTAACCCAAATTCAGCTGTTATATTTTATATCAAATGAAAACAATCTATATTTTTGTGTGTGTGTGTTTGTGTTTGCTTGCTAGTTTGATTGTTCGCTTGTTTGCTTTTTTGCACTTGATTGCTTGTTTGTTTATTTTCTTACTTGTTTATTTGTTTGTTTGCTTATTTTTTTATTTATTTGTTCGCTTGTTTGTTCGTTTGTCTGCTTGCTTGCTTGTTGGTTGTGTGAACTAGCTCTAATAGTTTTTGTGATTGATTCTTCATTTGCTATATATAAGTATACGCTCTAACTTGTCACAGTGCAGATAAAATTGAAGTGGTTTTTGAGGAATCGTTTCTTCTCAAGGTAAATGCTTCATTTCTTCTAATTCTAGAGGTTGATTTTTATTTATTTCAGATTTATTGTATAAATTATTAACTATGATTGTGGCTACGCTTTGAAAGTTGCTTTTTTGGAAAAAGACAAGAAGTTAGTTATAGCTATTATATTTTATGTTTAAATGAAAACAATCTTTATAATGTTTGTGTGTGTCTGTGTTTGTTTGTTTGCTCTTGTTTGCTTATTTGCTTTTTTGTTTACTTGCTTATTTGTTTCCTTATTTTTTCGCTTGCTCACTCGCTTTTTCGATTTCTTGCTTGCTTCTTTCTTTTGATTGTTTGTTTGTCTATTTGGTTTCTTGTTTGTTTGTTTGTTTATTTACTTGTTTTTTGGGGTGCGAACTAACTTCAATAGCTCCCTTGATTGATTTTTCATTTGCTATATATAAATATATGTTCTAGCTTCTCACAACGCAGATGAAATTGTAGAGGTTTTCAAGGAACTTTTACCTCTTAACTTGGTCGTTTCACTGTTTATTTGTTTCTCTACTTGCTTGTTTGCGCTTCTTTACTTGTTTGTTAGCTTGTTTGCTCACTTATTTGTTTACTTGCTTGTTTGCGTGCTTGTTAGTTTGCCTGTCTATTTGCTTGCTTGCATGCTTTTTTTTTACTTCCTTGTTTGCTTGCCCATTTGTTTTCTTGTTTGCGCTTGTTTTCTTATTTTCTCACTTATTTGTTTGTTTGCTTGCTTGTTTGCTTGCATGTGTGTGTTTGTTTGCTTGTTCATTTGTCTATTGATTTGTTTGCTTGTTTGTTTGTTTCTTGCTTCTTTGCTTGATGGCCTTTTTGCTCACTTTTTTATTTGCTTGCCTATTTGTTTTTATGTTTGCATTTGTTTTCTTGTTTGTTCACTTGGTTGTTTGCTTTTGTTGGTTGCGTGAATCAACTCTAGTTGCTATCTTGATTGGTTCCTCATATACTATACATAAATACATGCCCTATTGTTCGTCGCTTCTATTTTTGGAGTTTAATTTTTATTTACTTAAGATTCATAGTGCAAATTCTTAACATTGGATGTGATTACGTTTGGAGAGTCACTTTTTTAGAAAAGGTGAGAAGTTAGCTTTTAGCACTTATATTTTATATTCAAATGAAAAAAATTGTGTGCGCATTGTTTTGTGTATGTTTGCTTGTTTGCTTATTTGCTCGCTTGCTTGTTTGATTGTTTGCTTGCTTGCATGTTTGCTTACTTGCTCGCTTGCTTGTTTGATTGTTTGCTTGCTTGCATGTTTGCTTACTTGTCTGATTGTTTGCTTGCTTGTATGTGCTTGCTTTCTTATTTGCTTGGATGTTTGTTTGTCTACTTGCTTGTTTGCTATCTTGCTATCTTGCATGCTTGTTTGCTCACTTGTTTCTTTGCATGCTTACTTGTTTACTTGTATGCGCTTTCTTTTTTGTTTGGTCACTTATTTGTTTGCTCACTTGCCTTGCTTGTGTATGCTTACCTCGATTGTTTGTTTGCTTGTTTATTTGCCTACTTGCTTGTTTGCTTTCTTGTCTGTTTGCTTGTTTGTCTGTCTATTTGCTTGATTGCTTGTTTATTTGTTTGCTTCTTTGCATGCTTATTTGTTTGCTTGTCTGTGCTTTCTTTCTTGTTTACATGTTTGCTTTTGCCTGCTTGTTTATTTGGTTGTTTGCACTTGTTTTCTTGTTTTCTCACCTGTTTGCTTGTTTTTTTGTTTGTCAAGTTAGTTGTTTGTTTGTTTGCTTATTTGTTTTCTCTAATTGTTTGTTTGCTTGCTTGTTGGTTGTGTGAACCAACTCTAATTGCTCCTTTGACTGTCTCCTCATCTGCTTTATATAAATACAAGCCTTAGCTCCTCATAGTGAAGAGATTACAGAGCTTTTCAAGGAGCCGTTACCTCTCAGGCGGTGTTTGGTATGCGGTAAGATTTTTCATTTTTAGGAATTATATTTCTTGAGAATGATAATTACTGAGAATGTACAAAATACTTTTGGTTGGTTTTAAATATTTATTTGGAAATCTTTTATTACTACGTTTAGTTATAATAAAACTTTTCTGGAAATTTTAGTATTTTTTCAAAAATGTCCTTACTTATATTAAAGTGAGAGAGAGAAAGTGAGTGCAGATATGACAGAGAAAGTGATAGAGAAGAGAGAAAGATTATGAAAAACAAAGTAAGAGAGAGATGGATGAGAGAGAAAGTATGAGAAAGATGGATGAGAGAGAGAGAGGTTGAGAGAGATGAGTAAGAGAAAGTGACAAAATGGAGGATATTATTATTTTTTTACATTTAAAAAAGATTTCCATGGCATGGGAAGCTTGTATTTCCACTCCCCTACATGGGAAACTTTTAGTGGGAATCTTTCTAAAAAATCATTCCCAAGAATCCATATTTCTTGAGAATCCTATTTTAAAATTTAAAAATCAAATATAGGAATTTAACTTTCTTAAGTTTAGTTTCTTAAGAATCTAAAAAAGTTTCCCCTGCCAAACACTCCCTCAAGATAAATGCTTCATTGCTTCTATTTCTAAATATTGATTATTAATACATAGTACAAATTTTTAACTATGATTGTTGCTACGCCTTGAAAGTGACTTTTATGAAAAAGGCGAGAGGTTAGCTTTCAGCATTTATATTTTATATTCAAATGAAATCAATCTTCATAATGTGTGTGTTTGTGTTTGTTTGCTTGTTTACTTATTTGTTAGTTTGTGTGTTTGTGTTTGTGTTTGCTCTCTTGTTTGCTTGTTTGTTTGTCAGCTATTATATTTTATATTCAAATGCAAAAAATCTTTATAATGTGTGTGTGTTTTTGTGTTTCTGTTTGTTTCTTTTCTTGTTTTAGTTTGTTTCTTTGCTTGCTTGTTAGTTCATTTTCTTCCATGTTTATTTACTTGCTTGCTTTCTTGTTTGTTTACTTGCTTTTATTTTTGCATTTGCTTGCTTATTTGTTTGCTTATTTGCGCTTCCTTACTTGTTTGTTAGTTTGTTTGCTCACTTGTTTGCTTGATTGCATGTGCCTGCTTGTTTGTTTGTTTGTTTCTCTACTTGCTTGTTTGCTTATTTGCCTACTTACTTGCATGCTTGTTTGCTTGTTTGTTGTTTGTGGGAAATAACTCTAATAGCCTCTTTGACTGAATTGTCATTTGTTATATATAAATATATGCCTTAGCTGCACACAGTGCAGATGAAATTGTAGATTAGTGCAAGGAACCATTACCTTTTAAGGTAAATGCTTCATTGCTTCTATTTGAAGGGACTAATTTTTGTTTACCTGAGATTTATAGTATAAATTCTTAATAATGGTTGTGGCTACACCTTGAAAGTCACTTTTATGAAACAAGATGAGAGGTTAGTTTTCGGCAATTATATTTTATATTCAAATGAAAGCAATTTTTAGAATGTGTGTTTGCGTGTTTATTTGTTTGCTTTCTTTATTGTTTGTTTGTTTGTTTGTTTGTTTACTTGCTTGCGTGCTGGCTTACTTGTTTGCTTGCGCACAATTACTTGCTTGTTTATTTGTCAGCTTGATTGCTTGTATGCTTACTTTATATTTTGTTTGTTTGCTTATTTGTTTGCTTGTTTAGGCTTGCTTGCTTATCCATTTTTTGTTTGTTCGCTTGTTTGTTTTTTACTTGCTTGCTAGTTTACTGGCTTGCTTGTTTGCTTCCTTTTCTTGTGTGCTTGTTTGTTTACTTGTTTGTTGTGTGAACCAACTCTAATGACTCCCTTGATTGATTCCTCGTCTACTACATATAAATATACGCTTTTGCTCCTCACAATACTGACAAAATTGTAGAGTTTTCAAGGAACCATAACCTCTAAAAGTAAATGCTTCATTTCTTCTATTTCTATAGATTGTTTTTATTTATTTAAGATTCATAGTACAAATTCTGAACTCTTATTGCGGCTATGCTTTTGAAAGTCACTTTTCTTCAAAAGAAGAGAAGTTAGCTTTCAGGTGTTATTTTGCCAGTATGTTTGTTTGCTCACTTGCTAGTGCTTGATTGCTTGCTTGCTTGTTTGGTTGTTTGTTGGTTTGTTTGTTTGCTTGTTGGCTTGCTCAAATGCAAACAATCTTTTTAATGTGTGTGTTTTTGTATTTGTGTTTGTTTCTTTTCTTGTTTGTTAGTTTGTTTCTTTGCTTGCTTGTTTGTTCATTTTCTTCCATGTTTGTTTGCTTGATTACGCTTGCTTGCTTGTTTGTTCGTTTGTTCGTTTGTTTCTCTACTTGCTTGTTTTCTTGCATGTTTGTTTACTTATTTGCCTACTTAATTGCATGTTTCTTTTCTTATTTGCTTGCTTGCTTGTTGTTTGTGGGAACCAATTCTAATAGCTTCCTTGATTGAATTGTCATTTGCTATATATAAATATACGCCTTAGCTGCACATACTGCAGATGAAATTGTAGACTTGTGCGAGGAACCATTACCTTTCAAGGTAAATGCTTCATTGCTTCTATTTCAAGGGACTAATTTTTGTTTACTTGAGATTTGTAGTATAAATTCTTAACAATGGTTGTGGCTACGTCTTGAAAGTCACTTTTATGAAACAAGACGAGAGGTTAGTTTTCAGCACTTATATTTTATATTCAAATGAAAGCAATCTTTAGAATGTGTGTGTGTGTTTGTGTTTGTTTGCGTGTTTGTTAGCTTGCTTGCTTGTGTGTTTGTTTGTTTATTTGCTTTCTTACTTGTTTGCTTGCTGGCTTACTTACTTGTTTGCTTGCGCACAATTATTGCTTGTTTATTTGTCTGCTTGCTTGTATGCTTACTTGCTTTCTTGTTTGTTGGTTTGCTTGTTTGTTAACTTGTATGCTTACCTATTTTTTATTTGCTCGCTTGTTTGGTTTTTACTTGTTTGCTAGTTTGCTGGCTTGCTTGTTTGCTTTCTTTTCTTGTGTGCTTGTTTGTTTACTTGCTTGTTGTGTGAACCAACTCTAATGGCTCTCTTGATTGATTCCTCGTCTACTACATATAAATATACGCATTTGCTCCTCACTCTACAGATGAAATTGTAGAGTTTTCAAAGTCTAAAAGTAAATGTTTCATTTCTTCTATTTCTATAAATTGATTTTATTTATTTAAAATTCATAGTACAAATTCTAAACTCTTATTGTGGCTATGCATTTGAAAGTCACTTTTCTTCAAAAGAAGGGAAGTTAGCTTTTAGCTGTTATTTTGCCAGCATGTTTGTTTGCTCACTTGCTAGTGCTCGATTGCCTGATCGCTTGATTGCTCGTTTGGTTGTTTGTTGGATTCTTTGTTTGCTTGTTTGCTTACCGTAATCTCTAAAGGTAAATTCTTCATTTCTTCTATTTCTATAGATTGATTTTTATTTACCTGAGAGTCATATTACAAATTCTTAAGTTTGATTGTGGCAATACCTTTGAAAGTCACTTTTCTTGAAATGAAAAGCAATTAGCTTTCAGGTGTTATTCTTTATGCATGATTATTTCCTTGTTTGTTTGTTTGTTTGCCTGCTTGTTTGTTTGCTTGCTTGTTTGATTGTTTGTTCGTTTGATTGTTAGCTTATTTCTTTGTTTGTTTATTTGCTTCCTTTTTGGCTTGTTTGCTCGCTTATTTGTTTGCTGATTTTACGCTAGTTTCTTGTTTGGTTGTTTGTACTCGCTTGATTGTTTGTTTGTTTTTTTGCTTACTTGTTTGTTTGTTGGCTTGTTTGTTTGCTTGATTGTTCGTTTGCATATTTGTTGGCTTAGTTGCTTGCTCAGTTGCTTTTTTTTTTCTAGCTGGATCGTTTGTTTGCTTGCTTGCTCGCACTTGCTTGTATGCTTTCTTGTTGGTTTTTTTGCTTACTTGCTTGTTTGTTTTTTTTCTTTGCCATGCTTGTCTACTTGTTTGCTGGTTTGCTTGTTTGCACTTTCTTGATTGTTTGTTTGTTTACTTGCTTATTTGTTTGCTGGTTTGCTTGTTTGTTTGTTGGTTATGTGAGTCAACTCTTATAGCTTCCTTGATTGATTTCTCATCTATTACATATTAATATACGCTTTTACTCCTCACAGTGCAAATGAAATTGAGGAGTTTTTAAGGAACCGTAACCTCTAAAGGTAAATGCTTCATTTCTTTTATTTCTATTGATTGATTTTTATTTACATGAGTGTCAGTACAAATTTTGAAGTTTGATTGTGGTTGTGCCTTTGAAAGTTACTTTTTTTTTTGAAAAGGAAAGAAGTTAGCTTTTAGGTGTTATTTTGCATGCAAGTTTGTTTGCTTGTTCATTTGCTCACTTGCTTACGCTTGATTTTTTTCTTGCTTGTGCTTGTCTGCTTGTTTGTTTGTTTGGTTGCTTGATTGCTTTATTGTTCGTTTGCTTACTTGTTGGCTTATTTGCTTTCTTATTTTTTTACTTGTTCACTTGCTTTTTTTTCCTACTTGCTTGTTTTTGCGTTGTTTTTTCGCTTGCTTGTACTTGTTTGTATGCTTGTTTGTTTGTTTGTTTGCTTGTTTGTTGACTTGTTTTCTCGCTTACTTGTTTGTTTTTTTGTGTTGACATGCTTGTTTGCATTTGCTTGATTGTTTGTTTGTCTACTTGCTTGTTTGCTTGTTTGTTTATTTGCTTGTTAGATGTGTGAGCCAAGTCTTGTAACTTTCTTGATTGATTCCTCGTCTACTACATGTAAATATACACTTTTTTTGCTCGCAGTGCAGATGAAATTGAAGAGTTAAATGTTTTAATTCTTCTATTTCTATAGATTGATTTTTATTTACTTGAGTCATAGTATAAATTCTGAACTCTAATTGTGACTATATTTTTGAAAGTCACTTTTTTTGAAAAAGAAAGAAGTTAGCTTTCAGGTGTTATTTTGTTAGCATGTTTATTTGCTTGCTCATTTTTCCACTTCCTTGTGCTTGCCTGCTTGTTTGCACTTCCTTGATTGTTTGTTTGTCTACTTGCTTGCTTGTTTCCTTAATTATTTGTTTGCTTATTTGTTTGTTTGCTTACTTGTTTGTTGGCTTGTATGCTTGCATGCTTTTTGTTTGCTTGCTTGCTTGTTAGCTTGTTTACTCGCTTGCTTGTTTGTTTTTTTGTGCTGCCATGCTTGTTTGTTTGCTTACATGTTTGTTTGCTTGTTTGCTTATTTGTTTATTTGTTTGTTTGTTGTGTGAGCCAACTCTAGTAGCTTCCTTAATTGATTCCTTATCTACTACTTATAAAAATATGCTTTTACTCCTCACAATGCATATGAAATTGACGAGTTTTTAAGAAACTGTAACCTCTAAAGGTAAATGCTTCATTTCTTTTATTCCTATAGATTGATTTTTACTTACCTGAGAGTCATATTACAAATTCTGAAGTTTGATTGTGGCAATGCCTTTGAACGTCACTTTTCTTGAAAAGGAAAGCAATTAGCTTTTAGATGCTATTTTGTCTGCATGTTTATTTCATTGTTTGTTTGTTCACTTGCTTGTGCTTGATTGTTTGCTTGCTTGTTTTCCTGCATGTTTGTTTGCTTTCTTGCTTTATTGTTTGTTCATTTGATTATTGGCTTATATGTTTGCTTGCTCACTTGCTTTTTTTCCTTCTTGCTTGCTTGTTTGTACTTTTAGTTAGAGGTAGAGGGAGGTCAAAGAAAACAATAGGTAAAATTATTAAAAATGATTTAATAGTTAATAATTTATCTATTGATCTCATTCATAATAGACTACTGTGGCGCCATTTGATCTATGTAGCCGACCCCATTTATTGGTAAAAGATTTAGTTGTTATTGTTGCTTGCTTGTTTGGGCTTTGTTTTTTTGCTAGTTTGTTTGCTTCCTTGCTTACATATTTTCGTATGCTTGGTTGTTTGTTTGCTTGCTTTCTTGTTGGCATGTTTGCTTGATTATTTGTTTGTGATTTTGCGCTGGCTTCTTGTTTGGCTGTTTGTACTTGCTTGGTTGTTTGTTTGCTTGGTTGCGTACTTATTTGTTTGTTGGCTTGTTTGTTTGCTTATTTGATTGTTTGTTTGCATACTTGTTGGCTTAATTACTTGCTCAATTGCTTTTTTTTTTGTTTTTTTTTTTCTGTTGGATCGTTTGTTTGTTTGCTTGTACTTGCTTGTTGGCCTATTTGTTCGCTTGCTTGTTTGTTTTTTTTCTCAGCCATGCTTGTCTACTTGTTTGCTGGTTTGTTTGTTTGCACTTGTTTGATTGTTTGTTTGTCTACTTGCTTGCTTGTTTGCTTATATGTTTGTTTGCTTATTTGTTTGTTTGCTTGTTGGTTATGTGAGTCATCTCTTATAGCTTCCTTGATTGATTTCTCATCTACTACAAATTAATATACGCTGTTGCTCCTTACAGTGCAAATGAAATTGAGCAGTTTTCAAGGAACCGTAACCTCTAAAGGTAAAAGCTTCATTTCTCTTATTTCTATTGATTGATTTTTATTTTCATGAGTGTCATAGCATAGATTCTGAAGTTTGATTGTGGCTGTCTTTGAAAGTTACTTTTTTTGAAAAGGAAAGTAGTTAGCTTTTAGGTGTTATTTTGCATGCAGGTTCGTTTGCTTGTTCATTTGCTCACTTACTTGCGCTTAATTGTTTGCTTGCTTGTGCTTGTCTGCTTGTTTGTTTGTTTGGTTGCTTGATTGTTCGTTTGCTTACTTGTTGGCTTATTTGCTTTTTGATTTTTTTACTTGTTCACTTGCTTTTTTTCCTGCTTGCTTGCTTGTTTATTTTTGCGTTGTTTCTTTGCTTGCTTGCACTTGCTTGTTTGTTTGTTTGCTTGTTTGTTGGCTTGTTTTCTCGCTTGCTTGTTTGTTTTCTTGCGCTGACATGCTTGTTTGCACTTGCTTGATTGTTTGTTTGTCTACTTGCTTGCTTGTTTGCTTGTTTGTTTATTTGCTTGTTAGTTGTGTGAGCCAAGTCTTGTAGCTTTCTTGATATATTGCTCGTCTACTACATGTAAATATACACTTTTTCTCCTTGCAGTGCTGATGAAATTGAAGAGTTTTCAAGGAACCGTGACCTCTAAAGGTAAATGCTACAATTCTTTTATTTTTATAGATTGATTTTTATTTACATAAGTGTCATAGCACAGATTCTGAAGTTTGGTTATGGCTATGCCTTTGAAAGTTACTTATTTTGAAAAGTAAAGCAGTTAGCTTTTAGGTGTTATTTTGCATGCAGGTTTGTTTGCTCGCTTGCTTGCGCTTGATTGTTTGCTTTCTTGTACTTGTCTGCTTGTTTGTTTATTTGGTTGCTTGATTGTTTGATTGTTTGTTTGCTTACTTGTTGGCTTATTTGCTTTCTTATTTTTTAACTTGCTCACTTGCTTTTTTTCCCTCATGCTTGCTTGTTTTTACGTTGTTTCTTCTCTTGTATGCTTGCTTGTTTGTTTGTTGGTTTGTTTTCTCGCTTGCTTGATTGTTTGCTTGTTTGTGCTTTCTTGCTTTTTTGCTTGCTTGTTTGTTTATTTGTTTGTTGGCTTATTTGTTTGTTTGCTTGTTTGCTTGCTCACTTGCTTGTTTGTGCTTTGTTTCTTAGCTTGTTTGTTTGCTTGCCTACATGCACTTGGTCGTATGCTTATTTGTTTTCTTGTTTGTTTGCTCACTTTTTTTTTGTCCCGCTTCCTTGCTTGTTTATGCTTTGTTTCTTCGCTTGTTTGTTTGTTTTCTTGCACTTGTTTGTTTGCTTGCTTGTTTGTTTGTTTGCTTACTTGTTGGCTTGTTGGCTCACTTTCTTGTTTGTTTTGCGTTGGCTTGTTTGCACTTCCTTGATTGTTTGTTTGTCTACTTACTTGCTGATTTGCTTGATTGTTTGTTTGTTTTTTGTTGCGCCGGCTTGCTTGTTATTTGTAGAGTTTTTAACCTCTAAAGGTAAATGCTTCATTTCTTTTGTTTCTATAGATTGATTTTTATTTATATGAGATTCATAGTACAAAGTCTGAACTTTGATTGTGGCTATATCTTTCAACGTCACTTTACTTGAAAAGGAAAGAAGTGAGCTTTTAGGTGTTATTTTTCAAGCATGTTTGTTTGCTTGTTCATTTTCCCACTTGCTTGTGCTTGCCTGCTTGTTTGCACTTGTTTGATTGTTTGTTTGTCTACTTATTTGTTTGCTTATTTGTTTGTTTGCTTGTTTGTTTACTTGTTTGTTTGTTGGCTTGCTTGTTTTCTTGTATGTTTGTTTACTTGTTTGTTTGCTTGCTTGCTTGCTTGTTTGCGTTGGCATGCTTGTTTGCGTTGGCATGCTTGTTTGCTATTGCTTAATTGTCTATTTGTCTACTTGCTTGTTTGTTTGCTTATATATTTATTTGTTTATTTGTTGGTTGTGTGAGCCAACTCTAGTAGCTTCCTTGATTGATTCCTCATCTACTATTTATAAATATACGCTTTTGCTCCTCACAGTGCTGATGAAACTGATGAGTTTTCAAGGAATCGTAACCTCTAAAGGTAAATGCCTCATTTCTTTTATTTTTATAGATTGATTTTTATTTATTTGAGAGTCATATTACAAATTTTGAAGTTTGATTGTTGGCTTATTTGTTTGCTTGCTTACTTGCTTTTTTTCCTTCTTGATTCCTCATCTTCTACTTATAGATATACGCTTTTGTTCTTCACAGTGCAGATGAAATTGACCAGTTTTCAAGGAACTGAAACCTCTAAAGGTAAATGCCTCATTTCTTCTATTTCTATAGATTGATTTTTATTTATCTGAGAGTTATATTACAAATTATGAAGTTTGATTGTGGCAATGTCTTTGAAAGTCACTTTTCTTGAAAAGGAAAGACAATTTCTTTCAGGTGTTATTTTGTCTGTGTGTTTATTTCTTTGTTTGTTTGTTCATTTGCTTGTGCTTGATTGTTTGCTTATTTGCCTGCTTGCTTGTTTGCCTAGTTGCTTGTTCGTTTGTTTGATTGTTGGCTTATTTGTTTGCTTGCTCACTTGCTTTTTTTCCTACTTGCTTGCTTGTTTGTGCTTTGCTTCTTCGTTGGTTTGTTTGCTTCCTTGCTTGCATGCTCTTGTATGCTTGCTTTTTGGCTTGTTTTCTCGCTCGCTTGCTTGCTTGATTGTTCGTTTGCATACTTGTTGTCTTAGTTGCTTGCTTGCTTGTTTGTTTGTTTGTTTCCTTGCTTAGTTGCTTCTTTTTTTTGCTTGATCACTTGTTTGTTTGCTTGCTTGCACTTGCTTGTATGTTTGCTAGTTGGCTTTTTTTCTCGCTTGCTTATTTTGTTTTTTGTGCTAGCATGCTTGATTGTTTGTTTGTCTACTGGCTTGCTTGTTTCCTTACATGTTTGTTTGCTTATTTGTTTGTTTGCTTGTTGGTTGTGTGAGTCAACTCTTATAACTTCCTTGATTGATTTCTCATCTACTACATATTAATATACGCTTTTGCTCCTCACAGTGCAAATGAAATTGAGGAGTTTTCAAAGAACCGTAACCTCTAAAGGTAAATGTTTCATTTCTTTTATTTCTGTAGATTGATTTTTATTTACATGAGTGTCGTAGGACAAATTCTGAAGTTTGATTGTGGCTATGCCTTTGAAAGTTACTTTTCTTGAAAAAGGAAAGTAGTTGTAGTTAGCCTTTAGTTGTTATTTTGCATGCAAGTTTGTTTGCTTGGTCATTTGCTTACTTGCTTGCACTTGATTGTTTGCTTGTTTGTGCTTGTCTGTCTATTTGTTTGTTTGCTTGATTGTTCGTTTGCATACTTGTTGGCTTATTGACTTTCTTATTTGTTTACTTGTTCACTTGCTCAGTTGCTTTTTTTCCTGGTTGCTTGCTTGTTTTTGCTTCATTTCGTCGCTTTTTTGTTTGCTTGCACTTGCTTGTTTGTTTGTTTGCTTATTTGTTGGCTTTTTTTCTCGCTTTCTTGTTTGTTTTTTTACGTTGGCGTGCTTGTTTTCTTGTTTGTCTACTTATTTGTTTACTTGTTTGTTTGCTTGTATGTTTGCTTGTTTGCTTGTTGGCTTCTTTGCTTGCTCACTTGTTTTTTTTTTTCGCTGGCATGTTTGTTTTCTATTACTTAATTGTTTGTTTGTAACTGGCTTGCTTGTTTGTTTATTTGTTTGTTTATTTGTTGGTTGTTTGAGCTCGATTGATTTCTCATTTACTACTTATAAATATACGCTTTTGTTCTTCACAGTGCAGATGAAATTGACGAGTTTGCAAGGAACCGTGACATCTAAAGGTAAATGCCTCATTTCTTCTATTTCTATAGATTTAATTTTATTTATCTGAGAGTCATATTATAAATGTTGAAGTTTGATTGTGGCAATGCCTTTGAAAGTCACTTTTCTTGAAAAGGAAAGCCATTAGCTTTCAGGTGTTAATTTGTCTGCATGTTTATTTCCTTGTTTGTTTGTTCATTTGCTTGTGCTTGATTATTTGCTTGCTTGTTTGTTCGTTCATTTGATTGTTGGCTTATTTGTTTGCTTGTTCACTTGCTTTTTTTCCTTCTTGATTCCTTATCTACTACTTATAAATGTACGCTTCTGCTTTTCACAGTGCAAATGAAATTGACCAGTTTTCAAAGAACTGAAACGTCTAAAGGTAAATTCCTCATTTCTTTTATTTCTATAAATTGATTTTTATTTATCTGAGAGTCATATTATAAATTTTGAAGTTTGATTGTGGCGATGCCTTTGAAAGTCACTTTTCTTGAGAAGGAATGCCATTAGCTTTCAGGTGTTATTTTGTCTGCATGTTTATTTCCTTATTTGTTTGTTCATTTGCTTGTGCATGATTGTTTGCTTGCTTGTTCTTTCGTTTGATTGTTGGCTTATTTATTTGCTTCCTCACTTGCTTTTTTTCCTTCTTGTTTCCTCATCTACTATTTACAAATATACGCTTTTGTTCTTCACAATGCAGAAGAAATTGACAGTTTTCAAGGAACTGAAACCTCTAAAGTTAAATGCCTCATTTCTTCTATTTCTATAGATTGATTTATTTTTATCTGAGAGTCATATTACAAATTTTAAAGTTTGATTGTGGCAATGAAAGTCACTTTTCTTGAAAAGGAAAGCCAATTGCTTTTTGGTGTTATTTTGTCTGCATGTTTATTTCCTTGTTTGTTTGTTTGCCTGCTTGCTTGTTTGTTCGTTTGATTGTTGGCTTATTTGTTTGTTTGTTTGCTTGTTCACTTGCTTTTTTCCTTCTTCCTTGCTTGTTTATGCTTTGTTTCTTCGTTGGTTTGTTTGTTTCCTTGCTTGCATGTTCTTGTATGCTTGCTTGATTGTTCGTTTGCATACTTGTTGCCTTAGTTGCTTGCTTGCTTGCTTGCTCACTTGGTTTTTTTATGCTTGATCGCTTGTTTGTTTGTTTGCTTGCTCACTTGCTTTTTTTTTGCTTGATCGCTTGTTTGTTTGTTTGCTTGCTTGCTTGCACTTGCTTGTATGTTTGTATGCTTGCTTGTTGGCTTGTTTTCTCGCTTGCTTGTTTGTTTTTTGTGCTGGCATGCTTGATTGTTTATGTGCCTACTTGTTTGCTTGTTTGCTTACATGTTTGTTTGGTTATTTGTTTGTTTGCTTATTGGTTGTGTAAATCAACTCTTATAGTTTCCTTGATTGATTTCTCATCTACTACATATTAATATATGCTTTTGCTCTTCACAGTGCAAATGAAATTGAGGAGTTTTCAAGGAACTGTAACCTCTAAAGGTACATGTTTCATTTCTTTTATTTCCATAGATTGATTTTTATTTACATTAGTGTCATAGGACAAATTCTTGTGGCTATGCCTTTGAAAGTTACTTTTCTTGAAAAGGAAAGTAGTTGTAGTTAGCCTTTAGGTGTTATTTTGCATGCAAGTTTGTTTGCATGTTCATTTGCTTGCTTGCGCTTGATTGTTTGCTTGTTTGTGCTTGTCTACTTGTTTGTTTGTTTGATTGCTTAATTGTTCGTTTGCTTACTTGTTGGATTATTTGCTTTCTTATTTGTTTACTTGTTCACTTGCTCAATTGCTTTTTTTCCTGCTTGCTTTTACTTTGTTTTTTCGCTTGTTTGCACTTGCTTGTATGCTTGTTTTCTTGTTTGCTTGTTTACACTTGCTTGATTGTTTGTTTGTCTACTTGCTTGCTTGTTTGTTTAATTGATTGTTTACTTTCTTGTTTGTTTGTTTAATTGTTTGTTGGCATGTTTGCTTGCTTGTTGGCTTGTTTGTTTATTATTTTGTGATGGCATGCTTGTTTGCTCTAGCTTGATTGTTTGTTTGTCTACTTGTTTGCTTACATGTTTGTTTGCTTATTTGTTTGTTTGTTTGTTGGTTGTGTGAGCCAACTCTTGTACTTGATTGACTTATAAATATATGTTTTGCTCCTCACAGTGCAGATGAAATTGTCGAGTTTTCAAAGAACTGTAACTTCTAAAGGTAAATGTTTCATTTCTTCTATTTTTATTGATTGATTTTTTATTTACCTGAGATTCATAGTACAAAGTCTGAACTCTGATTGTGGCTATATCTTTGAAAGGTAAATGTTTGTTTGCTTTTTTGTTTATTCTTTTGTATCTTTGTTGGTTCTGTTAGTCAACTCTAGTAGCTTCCTTGATTGATTTCTCATTTACTATTTATAAATATACGCTTTTGCTCCTCACAGTATAGATGAAGATGACGAGTTTTCAAGGAACCGTATCCTCTAAAGGTAAATGTTTATTTCTTCTATTTCTATAGATTGATATTTATTTACTTGAGATTCATAGTACAAAGTCTGAACTCTGATTGTGGCTATATCTTTGAAAGGTGAATGTTTGTTTGCTTGTTTGTTTATTTGTTTGTATGTTTGTTGGTTCTGTTAGTCAACTCTAGTAGCTTCCTTAATTGATTCCTCATCTACTACTTATAAATATACGTTTTAGCTCCTCACAGTGCTGATGAAAATGATGTGTTTTCAAGGAACCGTATCCTCTAAAGGTAAATGCTTTATTTCTTCTATTTTTATAGATTGATTTTTATTTACCTGAGAGTCGTAGTACAAATTCTTAAGTTTGATTGTGGCAATGCCTTTGAAAGTCACTTTTCTTGAAAAGCAAAGCAATTAGCTTTCAGTTGTTATTTTCTCTGCATGTTTATTTCCTTGTTTGTTTGTTCACTTGTTTGTGCTTGTTTGTTTGCTTTCTTGCTTTTATTGTTCGTTCGTTTGATTATTGACTTATATGTTTGCTTGTTCACTTGCTTATTTTCCTTCTTGCTTGCTTGTTTGTGATTTGTTCTTCGCTGGTTTGTTTGCTTCCTTGCTTGCATATTCTTGTATGCTTGCTTGTTTGTTTCTTTGCTTTCTTGTTGGCTTGTTTGCTTGCTTGTTTGTTTCTTTGCTTTCTTGTTGGCTTGTTTGCTTGCTTATTTGTTTGCAAACTGGCTTCTTGTTTGGCTGGTTGTATTTGCTTAGTTGTTTTTTTGTTTTTTTGTTTACTTGTTTGTTTGCTTACTTATTTATTTGTTTACTTGTTTATTGGCTTGTTTGTTTGCTTGCTTGATTGTTTGTTTGCATACTTGTTGGCTTAGTTGCTTGCTTAATTGCTTTTTTTTTTTTTCTGCTGGATCGTTTGTTTGTTTGTTTGCTTGCTTATTGGCTTGTTTGCTTGCTTGCTTGGTTGTTTTCTTTCTCAGCCATGCTTGTCTACTTGTTTGCTGGTTTGTTTGTTTGCACTTGCTTGATTGTCTATTTGTCTACTTGCTTGCTTGTTTGCTTACATGTTTATTTGCTTATTTGTTTGTTTGCTTGTCGGTTGTGTGAGTCATCTCTTATAGCTTCATTGATTGATTTCTCATCTACTACAAATTAATATACGCTTTTGCTCCTCACAATGCAAATGAAGTTGAGGAGTTTTCAAGGAACTGTAACCTCTAAAGGTAAAAGTTTCATTTCTTCTATTTCTATTGATTGATTTTTATTTACATGAGTGTCATAGCACAGATTCTGAAGTTTGATTGTGGCTATGCCTTTGGAAGTTAATTGTTTTGAAAAGGAAAGTAGTTAGCTTTTAGGTGTTATTTTGCATGCATGTTTGTTTGCTTGTTCATTTGTTCACTTGCTTGCGCTTGATTGTTTACTTGCTTGTGCTTGTCTGCGTGTTTGTTTGTTTGATTGCTTGATTGCTCGTTTGCTTACTTGTTGGCTTATTTGCTTTCTTATTTGTTTACTTGTTCATTTGCTCATTTTCTTTTTCTCTTGCTTGCTTGCTTGTTTTTGCTTTGTTTCTTTGTCTGTTTGTTTGCTTGTTTGTTTGTTTGCTTTTTTTGCACTTGTTGGATTGTTTGATTGTCTACTTACTTGTTTGCTTAATTGTTTGTTTACTTATTTGTTTGTTTGCTTGTTTGCTTACTTGTTTGTTGGCTTGTTTGTTTTTTTGTATGTTTGCTTGCTTGTTTGTAGGGTTGTTTGCTTGCTCGCTTGTTTGTCTTTTAGCGCTGGGATGCTTGTTTGCTATTGCTTAATTGTTTATTTGTTTGTCTACTTGCTTGCTTGTTTGCTTATATGTATGTTTGCTTATTTGTTTGTTTATTTGTTGGTTGTGTGAGCCAACTCTAATAACTCCTTGATTGATTCCTCATTTACTACTTATAAATATAAGCTTTTGTTCTTTACAATGAAGATGAAACTGACGAGTTTTCAAAAAATCGAAACCTCTAAAGGTAAATGCCTCATTTTTTCTATTTCTATAGATTGATTTTTATTTATCTGAGAGTCGTATTACAAATTTTGAAGTTTGACTGTCGCAATACCTTCGAAAGTCACTTTTCTTGTAAAGAAAAGCCATTAGCTTTCAGGTGTTATTTTGTCAGTATGTTTATTTCCTTGTTTGTTTGTTCATTTGCTTGTGCTTGATAGTTTGTTTACTTGCTTGCTTGTTCATCATTTGATTGTTGGCTTATTTGTTTACTTGCTCACTTACTTTTTTTCCTTCTTGATTCCTCATCTACTACTTATAAATATATGCTTTTGTTCTTTACAGTGCAGATGAAATTGACGAGTTTTCAAGGAACCGAAACCTCTAAAGGTAAATGCCTCATTTCTTTTATTTTTATAGATTGATTTTTGTTTATCTGAGAGTCATATTACAAATTTTGAAGTTTGATTGTGGCAATGTCTTTGAGTCACTTTTCTTGAAAGGGAAAGCCATTAGCTTTCAAGTGTTATTTTGTTTGCATGTTTATTTTCTTGTTTGTTTGTTCATTTTCTTGTGCTTGATTGTTTGCTTGTTTGTTCGTTTGATTGTTGGCTTATTTGTTTGCTTTCTCACTTGCTTTTTTCCTTCTTGATTCCTCATCTACTACTTATAAATATACGCTTTTGTTCTTTACAGCGCAAATGAAATTGACCAATTTTCAAGGAACCGAAACCTTTAAAGGTAAATGTCTCATTTCTTCTATTTCTATAGATTGGTTTTTATTTATCTGAGAGTCATATTACAAATTATGAAGTTTGATTGTGGCAATGCCTTTGAAAGTCACTTTTTTTGAAAGGGAAAGCCAATTGCTTTCTGGTGTTATTTTGTCTACATGTTTATTTACTTGTTTGTTTGTTCATTTGCTTGTGCTTGATTGTTTACTTGCTTGTTCGTTCGTTTGATTGTTGGCTTATTTGTTTGCTTGCTCACTTGCTTTTTTTCCTTCTTGCTTGCTTGTTTGTGCTTTGTTTCTTCGCTGGTTTGTTTGCTTCCTTGCTTGCATATTCTTGTATGCTTGCTTGTTGACTTGTTTTCTAGCTTGCTTACTTGCTTGATTGTTTGTTTGCATACTTGTTTGTTTGCTTGCTCACTTGCTTTTTTTTTTCCCTGATTGCTTATTTATTTGCTTGCTTGCGCTGGCATGCTTGATTATTTATTTGTCTACTTGTTTGCTTATTTGCTTATTTGTTTGCTTGCTTGTTGGTTGTGTGAGTCAACTCTTATAGTTTCCTTTATTGATTTATCATCTACTACATATTAATATATGCTTTTACTCCTCACAGTGCAAATGAAATTGAGGAGTTTTCAAGGAATTGTAACCTCTAAAGGTAATTGTTTCATTTCTTTTATTTCCATAGATGGATTTTTACTCCTCATCTACTTATTTGTTGAGAGAGATGGGTAAGAGAGAGATAAATAAGATAAATGCTTCATCGCTTCTATTTCTAAATATTGATTATTAATACATAGTACAAATTCTTAACTATGATTGTTTGTGTTTGTTTGCTTGTTTACTTTTATGAAAAAGGCGAGAGGTTAGCTTTCAGCATTTATATTTTATCTTCAAATGAAATCAATTTTTATAATGTGTGTGTGTGTGTTTCTTTGCTTGTTTACTTATTTGTTAGTTTGTGTGTTTGTGTTTGCTCTCTTGTTTGCTTGTTTGTTTGTCAGCTATTATATTTTATATTCAAATGCAAAAAATCTTTATAATGTGTGTGTTTTTGTGTTTCTGTTTGTTTCTTTTCTTGTTTGTTAGTTTGTTTCTTTGCTTGCTTGTTAGTTCATTTTCTTCCATGTTTGTTTGCTTGTGAGCTTTCTTGTTTGTTTACTTGCTTTTTTTTTTGCATTTGCTTGCTTATTTGTTTGCTTATTTGCGCTTCCTTACTTGTTTGTTAGTTTGTTTGCTCGCTTGTTTGCTTGATTGCACATGCCTGCTTGGTTGTTTGTTTGTTTCTCTACTTGCTTGTTTGCTTGCATGTTTGTTTGCTTATTTGCCTACTTACTTGCATGCTTGTTTGCTGATTTGTTTGCTTGCTTGTTGTTTGTGGGGACCAACTCTAATAGCCTTTTTGACTGAATTGTCATTTGTTATATAGAAATATACGCCTTAGCTGCACACAGTGCAGATGAAATTGTAGATTAGTGCAAGGAACCATTACCTTCCAAGGTAAATGCTTCATTGCTTCTATTTCAGGGGACTAATTTTTGTTTACCTGAGATTTGTAGTATAAATTCTTAATAATGGTTGTGGCTACACCTTTAAAGTCACTTTTATGAAACAATACGAGAGGTTAGTTTTCGGCACTTATATTTTATATTCAAATAAAAGCAATTTTTAGAATGTGTGTTTGCGTGTTTTTTAGCTTCTTTGCTTGTGTGTTTGTTTGTTTACTTTCTTTATTGTTTGTTTGTTTGTTTACTTGCTTGCTTACTTCCTTGTTTCCTTGCTTGTTGGCTTACTTGTTTGCTTGCGCGCAATTACTCGCTTGTTTATTTGTCAGATTGATTGCTTGTATGCTTACTTGCTTTCTTGTTTGTTTGCTTATTTGTTTGTTTGTTTGTTAACTTGCTTGTTTGGGCTTGCTTGCTTGTCCATTTTTTGTTTGTTCGCTTGTTTGTTTTTTACTTGCTTGTTTGTTTGCTTCCTTTTCTTGTGTGCTTGTTTGTTTACTTGCTTGTTGTGTGAACCAACTCTAATGGCTCCCTTGATTGATTCCTCCTCTACTACATATAAATATACGCTTTTTCTATTCACAGTACAAACGAAATTGTAGAGTTTTCAAAGAACTATAACCTCTAAAAATAAATGCTTCATTTCTTCTGTATCTATTGATTGCTTTTATTTATTTAAGATTCATAGTACAAATTCTGAACTCTTATTGTGGCTATACTTTTGAAAGTCACTTTTCTTCAAAAGAAGAGAAGTTAGCTTTCAAGTGTTATTTTGCCAGTATGTTTGTTTGCTCACTTGCTAGTGCTTGATTGTTTGCTTGCTTGTGCTTGGTTGCTTGTTTGGTTGTTTGGTTTGTTTGTTTGCTTGTTGGCTTGCTCAAATGCAAGCAATCTTTATAATGTGTGTGTGTTTTTGTGGTTGTGTTTGTTTCTTTTCTTGTTTGTTAGTTTGTTTCTTTGCTTGCTTGTTCTTTCATTTTCTTCCATGTTTGTTTGCTTGATTGCGCGTTCCTGCTTGTTTGCATGTTTGTTTGTTTGTTCGTTTGTTTCTCTACTTGCTTGTTTGCTTGCATATTTGTTTGCTTATTTGCCTACTTAATTGCATGTTTCTTTGCTTATTTGCTTGCTTGCTTGTTGTTTGTGGGAACCAATTCTAATAGCTTCCTTGATTGAATTGTCATTTGCTATATATAAATATACGCCTTAGCTGTGCATAGTGTAGATGAAATTGTAGACTTGTGCGAGGAACCATTACCTTTCAAGGTAAATGCTTCATTGCTTCTATTTCAAGGGACTAATTTTTGTTTACTTGAGATTTGTAGTATAAATTCTTAACAATGGTTGTGGCTACGTCTTGAAAGTCACTTTTATGAAACAAGACGAGAGGTTAGTTTTCAGCACTTATATTTTATATTCAAATGAAAGCAATCTTTAGAATGTGTGTGTGTGTGTTTGTGTTTGTTTGCGTGTTTGTTAGCTTGCTTGCTTGTGTGTTTGTTTATTTGCTTTCTTACTTGTTTGCTTGCTGGCTTATTTACTTGTTTGCTTGCACGCAATTATTGCTTGTTTATTTGTCTGCTTGCTTGTATATTTACTTGCTTTCTTATTTGTTTGTTTGTTTGTTTGTTGACTTGTTTGTTAACTTGTTTGCTTACTCATTTTTTATTTGCTCGCTTGTTTGTTTTTTACTTGTTTGCTAGTTTGCTGGCTTGCTTGTTTGCTTCCTTTTCTTGTGTGCTTGTTTGTTTACTTGCTTGTTGTGTGAACCAACTCTAATGGCTCCCTTGATTGATTCCTCATCTACTACATATAAATATACCCTTTTGCTCCTCACTCTACAAATGAAATTGTAGAGTTTTCAGGGAACTGTAACCTTTAAAAGTAAATGTTTCATTTCTTCTATTTCTATAAATTGATTTTATTTATTTAAAATTCATAGTACAAATTCTGAACTCTTATTGTGGCTATGCTTTTGAAAGTCACTTTTCTTCAAAAGAAGAGAAGTTAGCTTTCAGCTGTCATTTTGCCAACATGTTTGTTTGCACACTTGCTAGTGCTTGATTGTTTGCTTGCTTGTGCTTGATTGCTTGTTTGCTCGTTTGGTTGTTTGTTGGCTTCTTTGCTTGCTTGTTTGCTTACTCACTTGCTTTTTTTTCCGTTTGCTTGCTTTTTTGTGCTTTGTTTCTTCGTTTGTTTGTTTATTTGCATGCTTGCTCTTGCTTCTTGCTTACTTGCTTGTATGCTTGCTGGTTTGCTTGTTTGCACTTGCTAGATTGTTTGTTTGTCTACTTGCCCATGTGTTTCTTTACTTGATTGTTTGCTTGCTTATTTGTTTGGTTGTGTGAGCCAACTTTAATAGTTTCCTTTATTGATTTCTCATATCCTACATATAAATATATGCTCTTGTTCCTCACAGTGCAGATTAAATTGCAGAGTTTTCAACCTCTAAAGGTAAATGCATCATTTCTTCTATTTTTATAGATTGATTTTTATTTATTTGAGATTCATAGTACAAATTCTGAACTCTGGTTGTAGCTATGCCTTTGAAAGTCACTTTTTTTTGAAAAGGAAAGAAGTTAGCTTTGAGGTGTTATTTTGCCAGCATATTTGTTTGCTTCTTGTTTGTGCTTGATTGTGCTTTCTTGCTTGTTTGTTTGCTCACTTGCTTTCTTATGCTTGTCTACTTATTTGTTTGTTTGTTTGATTGATTGTTTGTTTGCTTACTTATTGGATTATTTGCTTTCTTATTTGTTTATTTGTTCACTTGCTCACTTGCTTTTTTTCCTGCTAGCTTGCTTATTTTTTCTTTGCTTTTTCGCCTGTTTGCTTGCTTGCACTTGCTTGTATGCTTGCTTGTTTTCTCGTTTGCTTGTTTGTGTTTTTGCACTAACATACTTGTTTGCACTTGCTTAATTGTTTGTTTGTTTTTTTACTTATTTGTTTGTTTGTTTACTTGTTTGTTGGCTTGTTTGTTTATTTGTATGCTTGCTTGTTGGCTTGTTTGTTCGCTTGCTTATTTGTTTTTTGTGCTGGCATGCTTGTTTGCTCTTGCTTGATTGTTTGTCTACTTGCTTGCTTGTTTGCTTATATGTTTGTTTGCTTGCTTGTTTGTTTGTTTGTTTGTTTGTTTGCTTGTTTGTTGATTGTGTGAGCTAACTCTAGTAGCTTTCTTGATTGATTCCTCATCTACTACTTATAAATATACGTTTTTGCTCCTCACAGTGCAGATGAAATTGACGAGTTTTCAAGGAATCATAATCTTTAAAGGTAAATTCTTTATTTCTTCTATTTCTATAGATTGATTTTTATTTACCTGAGAGTCATATTAAAAATTATTAAGTTTGATTGTGGCAATGCCTTTGAAAGTCGCTTTTCTTGAAACGGAAAGCAATTAGCTTTCAGATGTTCTTTTGTCTGCATGATTATTTCCTTGTTTGTTTGTTCACTTGCTTGTGCTTGATTGTTTGCTTGCTTGTCTGTCTGCCTGCTTGTTTGATTGTTCGTTTGTTGTTTGTTTGCTTGTTCACTTGCTTTTTTTCCTTGTGGCTTGCTTGTTTGTGCTACGTTTCTTCGCTGGTTTGTTTGCTTCCTTGCTTGCATATTCTTGTATGCTTGCATGTTTGTTTGTTTGTTTGCTTCCTTGTTGGCTTGTTTGTTTACTTATTTGTTTGCTGATTTTATGCTGGTTTCTTGTTTGGCTGTTTGTACTTGCTTGGTTGTTTGTTTGTTTTTTTGCTTACTTGTTTGTTTGTTTACCTGTTTGTTGACTTGGTTGGTTTGCTTGTTTGCTTACTTGATTGTTCGTTTGCATATTTGTTGGCTTAATTGCTTGCTTGCTTGCTCAATTGATTTTTTTTTCCTGTTGGATCGTTTGTTTGTTTGCTTGCTCGCATTTGTCTTGTATGCTTATTTGTTGGTTTGTTTGCTTGCTTGCTTGTTTGTTTTTTTTTCTTTGCCATGCTTGTCTACTTGTTTGCTAGTTTGCTTGTTTGCACTTTCTTGATTGTTTGTTTGTCTACTTGCTTATTTGTTTGCTTATTTGCTTGTTTGTTTGTTGGTTGTGTGAGTTAAGTCTTATAGCTTCCTTGATTGATCTCTCATCTACTACATATTAATATACGCTTTTGCTCCTCACAGTGCAAATGAAATTGATGAGTTTTTAAGGAACCGTAACCTCTAAAGGTAAATGCTTCATTTCTTTTATATCTATTGATTGATTTTTATTTACACGAGTGTCAGTACAAATTCTGAAGTTTGATTGTGGCTATGCCTTTGAAAGTTACTTTTTTTTTTAAAAGGAAAGCAGTTAGCTTTTAGGTGTTATTTTGCATGCAGGTTTGTTTGCTTGTTCATTTGCTCACTTGCTTGCGCTTGATTTTTTGCTTGCTTATGCCTGTATGCTTGTTTGTTTGTTTGGTTGCTTGATTGTTCGTTTGCTTACTTGTTGGCTTATTTGCTTTCTTATTTTTTTACTTGTTCACTTACTCACTTGCTTTTTGTTCTTGCATGCTTGTTTTTCGTTGTTTTTTCGCTTGCTTGCACTTGTTTTTATGCTTGCTTGTTTATTTGTTTGTTTTTTTGCGCTGACATGCTTGTTTGCTTGTTTGTTTATTTATTTATTTGCTTGTTAGTTGTGTGAGCCAAGTCTTGCAGCTTGATTGATTCCTCGTCTACTACATGTAAATATACACTTTTTCTCCTCGCAGTGCAGATGAAATTGAAGAGTTTTCAAGGAACCGTGACTTTTAAAGATAAACGCCTCAATTCTTCTATTTCTATAGATTGATTTTTATTTATTTGTCTAAACTCTGATTATGACTATATTTTTGAAAGTCACTTTTTTTGAAAAAAAGAAGTTAGCTTTCAGGTGTTATTTTGCTAGCATGTTTATTTGCTTGTTCATTTTCCCACTTCCTTGTGCTTGCTTGCTTGTTTGCACTTGCTTGCTTGTTTGTTTGTCTACTTTCTTGCTTGTTTTCTTAATTGCTTGTTTGCTTATTTGTTTGTTTGTTTACTTGTTTGTTAGCTTGTTTGTTTGCTTGTATGCTTGCATGCTTGTTTGTTTGCTTTCTTGTTGGCTTGTTTGTTCACTTGCTTCTTCTTTTTTTGCGTTGGCATGCTTGTTTGCTCTTGTTTGATTATTTGTTTGTCTACTTGCTTGTTTGCTTATTTGTTTGTTTATTTGTTGGCTGTGTGAGCTAACTCTAGTAGCTTCCTTGATTGATTCCTCACCTACTACTTATAAATATACGTTTTTCCTCCTCATAGTGCAAATGAAATTGACGAGTTTTCAAGGAACTGTAATCTCTAAAGGTAAATTCTTTATTTCTTCTATTTCTATAGATTGATTTTTATTTACCTGAGAGTCATATTAAAAATTCTGAGGTTTGATTGTGGCAATGCCTTTGAACGTCACTCTTCTTGAAAAGGAAAGCAATTAGCTTTCAGATGTTATTTTGTCTGCATGTTTATTTCCTTGTTTGTTTGTTCACTTGCTTGTGCTTGATTGTTTGCTTTCTTGCTTTATTGTTCGTTCGTTTGATTGTTGGCTTATATGTTTGCTTGTTCATTTGCTTATTTTCCTTCTTGCTTACTTGTTTGTACTTTTAGTTAAAAGTAGAGGGAGATCAAAGAAAATAATAGGTGAAACTATTAAGAATAATTTAATAGTTAATAATTTATCTATTGATCTCATTCATAATAGGCTACTATGACGTCATTTGATCCATGTAGCCGACCCCATTTAGTGGGAAAAGACTTAGTTGTTATTGTTGTTGCTTGCTTGTTTGTGCTTTGTTTTTTTGCTGGTTTGTTTGCTTCCTTGCTTGCATATTCTCGTATGCTTGCTTGTTTTTTAGCTTGCTTTCTTGTTGGCTTGTTTACTTGAATATTTGTTTGTGATTTTGCGTTGGCTTCTTGTTTGGCTGTTTGTACTTGCTTGGTTGTTTGTTTGCTTGGTTGCGTACTTATTTGTTTGTTTACTTGTTTGTTTGCTTGCTTGATTGTTCGTTTGCATACTTGTTGGCTTAGTTGCTTGCTTAATTGCTTTTTTTTTTTTTCTGCTGGATCGTTTGTTTGCTTGCTTATTGGCTTGTTTGCTTGCTTGCTTGGTTGTTTTCTTTCTCAGCCATGCTTGTCTACTTGTTTGCTGGTTTGTTTGTTTGCACTTGCTTGATTGTCTGTCTGTCTACTTGCTTGCTTGTTTGCTTACATGTTTGTTTGCTTATTTGTTTGTTTGCTTGTTGGTTGTGTGAGTCATCTCTTATAGCTTTCTTGATTGATTTCTCATCTACTACAAATTAATATACGTTGTTACTCCTTACAGTGCAAATGAAATTGAGCAGTTTTTAAGGAACCGTAACCTCTAAAGGTAAAAGCTTCATTTCTTTTATTTTTATTGATTGGTTTTTATTTTCATGAGTGTCATAGCACAGATTCTGAAGTTTGATTATGGCTGTCTTTGAAAGTTACTTCTTTTGAAAAGGAAAGCAGTTAGCTTCTAGGTGTTATTTTGCATGCAGGTTCGTTTGCTTGTTCATTTGCTCACTTGCTTGCTTGTGCTTGTTTGCTTGTTTGTTTGTTTTGTTGCTTGATTGTTCGTTTGCTTACTTGTTGGCTTATTTGCCTTTTGATTTTTTTACTTGTTCACTTGCTTTTTTTCCTTGCTTGCTTGTTTGTTTTTGCGTTGTTTCTTCGCTTGCTTGCACTTGCTTGTATGCTTGCTTGTTTGCTTGTTTGTTGGCTTATTTTCTCGCTTGCTTGTTTGTTTTCTTGCGCTGACATGCTTGTTTGCTTATTTGCACTTGCTTGATTGTTTGTTTATCTACTTGTTTGCTTGTTTGTATATTTGTTTATTTGCTTGTTAGTTGTGTGAGTCAAGTCTTGTAGCTTTCTTGATTGATTCCTCGTCTACTACATGTAAATGTACACTTTTTCTCCTCGCAGTGCAAATGAAATTGAAGAGTTATGAAGGAACCGTGACCTCTAAAGGTAAATGCTACAATTCTTTTATTTCTATAGATTGATTTTTATTTACATGAGTGTCATAGCACAGATTCTGAAGTTTGATTGTGGCTATGCCTTTGAAAGTTACTTATTTTGAAAAGTAAAGCAGTTAGCTTTTAGGTGTTATTTTGCATGCAGGTTTGTTTGCTCACTTGCTTGCGCTTGATTGTTTACTTTCTTGTGCTTGTCTACTTGTTTGTTTATTTGGTTGCTTGATTGTTCGTTTGCTTACTTGTTGGCTTATTCACTTTCTTATTTTTTTACTTGCTCACTTGCTTTTTTTCCTGCTTGCTTGCTTGTTTTTGCGTTGTTTCTTCGCTTGTATGTTTGCTTGTTTGTTGGTTTGTTTTCTCGCTTCGCTTGTTTGTTTGCTTGCCTACATGCACTTGGTTGTATGCTTATTTGTTTTCTTGTTTGTTTGCTCACTTGTTTTTTCTCCCGCTTCCTTGCTTGTTTATGCTTTGTTTCTTCGCTTGTTTGTTTGTTTGTTTATTTGCTTGTTTGTTTACTTACTTGTTGGCTTGTTAGCTCACTTTCTTGTTTGTTTTGCGCTGGCTTGTTTGCACTTCCTTAATTGTTTGTTTGTCTACTTACTTGCTGATTTGCTTGATTATTTGTTTGTTTTTTGTTGCGCTGGCTTGCTTGTTATTTGCAGAGTTTTTAACCTCTAAAGGTAAATGCTTTATTTCTTTTATTTCTAATGATTGATTTTTATTTATATGAGATTCATAGTACAAAGTCTGAACTCTGATTGTGGCTATATCTTTCAACATCACTTTACTTGAAAAGGAAAGAAGTGAGCTTTCAGGTGTTATTTTTCAAGCATGTTTGTTTGCTTGTGTTTACCTGCTTGTTTACACTTGTTTGATTGTTTGTTTGTCTACTTAATTGTTTGCTTATTTGTTTGTTTGCTTACTTGTTTATTTGTTGGCTTGCTTGTTTTCTTGTATGTTTGTTTACTTGTTTGTTTGCTTGCTTGCTGACTTGTTTGCTCGCTCGCTTGTTTGTTTTTTACGTTGGCATGCTTGTTTGCTTGTTGATTGTGTGAGTCATCTCTTATAGCTTCCTTGATTGATTTCTCATCTACTACTAATATACGTTTTTGCTCTTTACATTGCAAATGAAATTTAAGAGTTTTCAAGGAACCGTAATCTCTAAAGGTAAATGTTTCATTTCTTTTATTTCTATAGATTGTTTTTTATTTGCTTGTGTCATAGGATAAATTCTAAAGTTTGATTGTGGTTATGCCTTTAAAAGTTACTTTTCTTGAAAAGGAAAGCAGTTAGCCTTTTGGTGTTGTTTTGCATGCAGGTTTGTTTGCTTCTTCATTTGCTCACTTGCTTGTGCTTGATTGTTTGCTTGCTTGTGCTTCTCTGCTTGATTGCTTGATTGTTCGTTTGCTTACTTGTTGGCTTATTTGCTTTCTTATTTGTTTACTTGTTCACTTGCTCGCTTGCTTTTTTTCTTGCTTGCTTGTTTTTATTTTTTTTCTTCGCTTGTTTGCTTGCTTGCACTTGCTTATATGCTTGCTTGTTTGCTTTTTTTCTTGCTTATTTGTTTGGTTGCACTTGTTTGATTGTTTATTTGTCTACTAACTTACTTGTTTGTTTACTTGTTTGCTTATTTGTTTGTTTGCTTCTTTGCTTACTTGTTTGTTTGTTTACTTGTTTGTTGGCTTGTTTGTTTTCTTGTATGCTCGCTCGCTTGTTTGTTTATTTGTTTGTTGTGTGAACCAACTTTAGTAGCTTCCTTGATTGATTCCTTATCTACTACTTATAAATATATGTTTTTGCTCCTTACAATGCAGATGAAAATGACGAGTTTTCAAGGAACCATAACGTCTAAAAGTAAATGCCTCATTTCTTCTATTTCTATAGATTGATTTTTATTTATCTGAGAGTCATATGGTTTTTATTGATCTGGAAAAGACATATGACAGAGTGTTAAGAGAGGTTTTATGAAAAGCTTTAAAGAAGAAAGGAGTATGTATTGCGTATATTCGAACAATCAAAAACATGTACAATAAGATCACGACTTATGTGAGAACACAAAATGGTGACACAAATGATTTTTTCACAACTATTGGATTACATTAAGAGTCTTCTCTGAATCCGTATCTTTTAACTTGATTTTGGACGCAGATACCGAACATATATAAGATTTGGAGTCTCAATATATGATTTTTGCATATGATATAATCTTAGTTGGTGAATCGAAAGAAGAAATAAATATGAAGTTAGAGTCATGGAGACAAGTTTTAAAAACGTATGGTTTTCATATAAATAGAAATAAAACAGAATATATGGAATGTATTTTTAATAAAAGACAAACATACGAATTTAGATGTAAAACTTGGAGATCATATATTAAAACAAGTTACAAGTTTTTAATATCTTGGGTCCATTATATAAAATGACAGTGAAACAAAAGAGGACGTAAAGCATAAGATTCAAGCAGGATGGATGAAATGGAGAAAAGTTTCGAGTGTCATTTGTGATAAAAAAGTGCCGCTCAAAGTTAAAGGAAAATTCTACCGTACGGCTATAAAATCTGTTATATTATATGGTACTGAATGTTGGGCGGTCATAAGACAACATGAAGATAAACTTAAGGTTGCAGAGATGAGAATGCTGCGCTGGATGTGTGGATACACCAGAAGAGATATGATTAATAATGAGTGCATTAAAGAAAAAGGTCAAGGTAGCACCTATTGTGGAGAAGATGGTGGAATCTCGTTTAAGGTGGTTTGATCATGTGTGAAGAAGATCTGCAGAAGCTCTAGTGAGAAGAGTAGATCAGATGGAGAATAGTCCGATAGTTAGAGGTAGAGGGAAGTCAAAGAAAACAATAAGTGAAACTATTAAGAATGATTTAATAGTTAATAACCTATTTATTGATCTTATTCATGATAGGTCACTCTGACGCCGTTTGATCCATGTAGTCGATCTCACTTAATGGGAAAAGGTTTAACTGCTGTTGTTGTCGTTGAGAGTCATATTACAATTTTTGAAGTTTGATTGTGGCAATGCCTTTGAAAGTCCCTTTTCTTGAAAAGGAAAGCCATTAGCTTTCAAGTGTTATTTTGTCTGCATGTTTATTTCCTTGTTTGTTTGTTTATTTGCTTGTGCTTAATTGTTTGCTTGCTTGCTTGTTTATTCGTTCGTTCGATTGATTGTTGGTTTATTTGTTTACTTACTCACTTGTTTTTTTTCCTTCTTGATTCCTCATCTACTACTTATAAATATACGCTTTTGTTCTTTACAGTGCAGATAAAATTGACCAGTTTTCAAGGAACCGAAACCTCTAAAGGTAATTGTCTCATTTTTTCTATTTCTATAGATTAATTTTTATTTATTTGAGAGTCATATTACAAATTCTGAAGTTTGATTGTGGCAATGCCTTTGAAAGTCACTTTTCTTGAAAAGGAAAGCCAATTGCTTTCAGGTGTTTTTTTGTCTACATGTTTTTTCCTTGTTTGTTTGTTCATTTGCTTGTGCTTGTTTGTTTGTTTGCTTTTTGCTTGTTTGACTGCTTGTTTGTTTTGCTTACTTGCTTGTTCATTCGTTTGATTGTTGGCTTAGTTGTTTGCTTGTTAGCTTGCTCACTTGTTTTTTTTCTTTCTTACTTGCTTTTTTGTGCATTGTTTCTTCGCTGGTTTGTTTGCTTCCTTGCTTGCATGTTCTTGTATGCTTGCTTGATTGTTCGTTTGCATACTTGTTGGCTTAGTTGCTTTATTATTTGTTTGCTTGTTTGTTTGCTCATTTGCTTTTTTTTGTGCTTGATCACTTGTTTGCTTGCTTGCTTGCACTTGCTTTTATGCTTGTATGCTTGGTTGTTGGTTTATTTTCTCGCTTGCTTGTTTTATTTTTTGCGCTGGAATGCTTGATTGTTTGTTTGTCCACTTGCTTGTTTGTTTCTTTACATGTTTGTTTGCTTGTTGGTTGTGTGAGTCAACTCTTATAATTTCCTTGATTGATTTTTCATCTACTACATATTAATATACGCTTTTGCTCCTCACAATGCAAATGAAATTGAGGAGTTTTCAAGGAACCGTAACCTCTAAAGGTAAATGTTTCATTTCTTTTATTTCTATAGATTGCTTGTTTGCTTAATTGTTTATTTGCTTGTTTTTTGTTTGTTTGTTGGTTGTGTGAGCCAAGTCTTGTAGCTTTCTTGATTGCTTCCTCATCTACTACATGCAAATATACGTTTTTGCTCCTCATAGTGCAAATGAAATTGAAGATTTTTCAAGGAACTGTGACCTGTAAAGGTAAATGCTTCATTTCTTCTATTTCTATAGATTGATTTTTATTTATATGAGATTCATAGTATAAAGTCTGAACTCTGATTGTGGCTATATCTTTAAAAGTCACTTTTCTTATAAAGAAAAGAATTGAACTTTCAGGTGTTATGATTCCAACATGTTTGTTTGCTTGTTAATTTTTTCATTTGCTTCTGCTTGCCTTGTTTATCTACTTGCTTGCTTATTTGCTTACATATTTGTTTGTTTGTTAGCTTTTTTATTTGTTTGCTTGTTGGTTGTGTGAGTCATCTCTTATAGTTTCCTTGATTGATTTCCCATCTACTACTAATATACGTTTTTGCTCCTCACAGTGCAAATGAAATTTAGGAGTTTTCAAGGAATCGTAATCTCTAAAGGTAAATTTTTTATTTCTTTTATTTCTATAGATTGATTTTTATTTGCATGAGTGTCATAGGACAAATTCTGAAGTTTGATTGTGGCTATGCCTTTGAAAGTTATTTTTCTTGAAAAGGAAAGCAGTTAGCCTTTTGGTATTATTTTGCATGCAGGTTTGTTTGCTTCTTCATTTGCTCACTTGCTTGCGCTTGATTGTTTGCTTGCTTGTGCTTGTCTGCTTGTTTATTTGCTTGATTGCTTAATTGTTCGTTTGCTTACTTGTTGGCTTATTTGCTTTCTTATTTGTTTACTTGCTCACTTGCTTTTTTTCCTGCTTGCTTGCACTTACTTGTATGCTTGCTAGTTTGTTTTTTTCCTTGTTTGTTGGCTTATTTTCTCGCTTGCTTGTTTGTTTTTTTGCGTTGGCATTCTTGTTTGCACTTGCTTGATTGTTTGTTTGTCTACTTGTTTATTTGTTTGCTTAATTATTTGTTTGCTTGTTTGTTTATTTGTTTATTTGCTTGTTGGTTGTGTGAGTCAAGTCTTGTAGCTTTCTTAATTGATTCCTTATATACTACATATAAATATATGCTTTTGCTCTTCGCAGTGCAGATGAAATTGAAGAGTTTTCAAGGAACCGTGACCTTTAAAAGTAAATGTTTCTTTTTTTCTATTTCTATAGATTGATTTTTATTTTCTTGAGTCAGTACAAATTCTAAACTCTAATTGTAACTATGCCTTTGAAAGTCACTTTTCTTGAAAAAGAAAGAAGTTAGCTTTTAGTTGTTATTTTGCCTTTATGTTTGTTTGCTTGTTCGTTTGTGCACTTGTTTATGTTTGTTTGTTTGTTTGTTTGTTTGCTTATTTGTTCGTTTGTGCACTTGTTTGTTCGCTTGTTTTTTTTTTTTTGCGTTGACTTACTTATTTGCTTGTTTGTACTTGATTGATTATTTGTTTGTTTACTTGCTTACTTGTTTGCTTATTTGCATATTTGTTTGTTTGCTTGTTGGTTGTCTGAGCCAATTTTAATAGCTTTTTTGATTGATTGCTCATCTACTACATATAAATATATGCTCTTGCTCCTCACAGTCCAAATGCAATTATAGTGTTTTTAAGAAATTGTAATCTCTAAAGGTAAATGCTTCATTTTTATTTTATTTTTATAGATTAATTTTTATTTAATTTGTTTCATATTTAACTCTTTTTAGTCAAAAAGGTATTTAAAACTCTTGTGATCACTAAAAACTTCAAACTTGACACCATACAAATGATGTCTTCAAATCTTAAGGACAAACACTTTAACTGCTAGTTCCAAATCATTTGTGGGATAATTCTCCTCATGAAGTCTAAGTTGCTAAGAAGCATAAGCTACTACTGCTACATTAAAACAAAACATAAACCCTTCTTAGATGCATCACTGTATATTGTAAAGAGTTCACTAAAGTTTGGTATTACTAGCACTGGGGCGGAGGTTAGCCTAGTTTTCAATTCTTGAAAACTACTCTCACATTGATCATCCCACACAAATAGTTGATCTTTCTTAATTAACCTAGTTAGAGGCATGGCTATCTAAGAGAATCTTTGAATAAATCTCTTATAGTATCCTGCTAAGCCTAAAAAGCTCTATATTTCAATGACTGTCTTTGGTCTTTCCTAATTAACCACTACTTGCACTTTATTAGGGTCACTGCTATCCGCTCCTTGGAGACAACATGCCTTAGAAATCTCAACTCTATCAACCAAAACTCACACTTGCTAAGCTTGGCATACAATTTTCTATCCTTTAGGGTTTGTAACATTATTCGAAGGTGATTCTCATGTTCTTCAAGGCTCTTAGAATAAATTAAGATGTCATATATGAAAACTACAACAAATTTATCCAGGTATGGCCTAAAACCCTTATTCATATAATCCATGAAAATGGTTGGGGTATTAATTAATTCAAAAGACATGATTAGGAACTCATAATATTCGTATTGGGTTCGGAAAGCTGTCTTTGGGACATCCTCGGCCTTAATTTTCAACTGATGGTAACTTGACCTCAAATCTATCTTAAAGAAGACTGACGCTTCAACCAATTGATCCAGTAGGTCATCTATCTTAGGCAGTGGATATTTATTCTTGATGGTCACTTTGTTTAACTACTTATAATCTATACACAACCTAAGGCTTCCATCTTTCTTTTTAACAAATAAGATTGGTGCACTCCAGGTGGATATACTGAGTTTGATGAATCCCTTCTTTAAAAGTTCCTCTATCTGTTTTTTAAACTCAGCTAACTCTACAGGAGCCATCCTATAGGGAGTTTTAGATATAGGACCTGCACCAAGCACTAAGTCAATGGAGAACTCTACTTCCCTATTAGGAGGGAGGTTGCTAAATTCTTCACGGAATACTTCTGTGTAATCCCTAACAACAGGTATGTTTTCTATGCTCTTCTACTTCTACTTGCAAAGAAAATAAGACTAGGAACCCTTGACAACTCTTCTTAAGGTATCTCTTAGCCTGGGTGGTGGATAGGTAAGAAGTTTCAGTTGAGTGTTTATATGTAGGACTACAAACAAGTAAGGAAACATATTTTTTAGAATAATCAAAAATTGCATTATTAGCAGACAACCAATCCATTTCAAGAATAACATCAATATCAAACAGAGGAAGGCATACAAGATCCAAAATGGTACATCTATGATCAAATTGTACAACACAATTTATACAAGCATAAGAAGTTATGACACGGATCCCAGTAAGTGTAAAAATAGAAAGATCATATGCAAAGTATCTACAGTCAAACCCAGACTCTTAGCACAATCATATGAAATAAAAGAATGTGTAGCACCAGAATCAAACAATGCATCTACAAGTAAGTTTTAGATCATTAACGTACCTTTGATCAAATTTGGAGACTGGCTAGCCTCTTACTGGGAAAGAGCAAACAGTCGTCCCTGATTCTGTGGTTTGCCACCAAGAACTAATCCCCTCTTTGCTCGACAATCTCTGGAGTAGTCGCTGGGCTTTCCACAACTGTAACAGATATTCTGACCAACTAAACAGGGTCTATCTCCATGGTTCTTCCCACATTTATTACAAGCAGGCCGGCTAGAGGTTTGGCCATTACGGGTCAGCATTCTCTTACTCTAAGAATTGTTCCCCTTAAACTTTTTGTTCCGGAGTTTTCCTCTTCCTCCAAACGGCTCACTTTCTCTCAATATTTTCTTAGCCCTAGCATTCATTAGAGTTTTTTCTGTTATTCTATATTTACTTGCCAACTTGACAAAATCCCGTATCTCTAAGGTAGCCATTTTTCTCTAATCTCAGGTTTCAAACTTCGCTCAAAATTTGCTGCCTTCCATGCTTCATCATGGGTATGCTTCAGGTAAGTAGAAAATTTAGAGAGCTCTTCATACTTAACCTCATATTGGGGTACAATCATGTTTCCTTGCTTCAATTGTATGAATTCAACCTTTTTTTTATTCTTCACATTATCTGAAAAATATTTATCATAAAATATTTTTTTAAAATTATCCCAAGAAATGGGAGTATCATTGGTCTGTCATAGTCTCTACATACTTTTTCACTAATGCTCTACCTCACCTTCTAACATGTAAGTGGCTAAGGAAACTTTCTGTTATGTACTGTACTCTAAAACCCCAAAAATTTTCTCCAGTTGTATAATCCATCGCTCCGCTATCGCTAGGTCATACTCTCTTAGAAATGAAGGAGGGTTGGCCTTCCTAAATTGAGTTAGGAGTTTATTCATTTGGCCTGGCCTATTTTTCTCTCTACCAACCTCAGGATTGTTTCCTTGTGGCACTTGTCTAAGGGTTTCTTGAACTTGTTGAAGAATTTGTGCTGTAGTGTCTTGAGCTGCAGCTTGCCCATCAAGCTTGGCAGCTAAGGCTTCCATATTCTTAAATATTTCTTTAGAGTCTTAGTTTGGGTTCTCTTATATGCCATTTCCCTATATGCACATTTATATATACAAATATTTTTCATATAATTAGTCACACGACCATAAATTATGTTTATTTTATTTAACAACCCTTAAAATAAAAGCCAATTTCACAATAATTCAATTTTAAAACAATTTAGAATATCTTAAGATTTGTCCAAACACAGATAATTTTCTGAACTATTGCTCTGATACCAAAAATTGTTAAAACCTATTGACTAGCATCTTATTTCATACATCTACATTATAGAATATTCTCCGAACTACCTTTTAGTATTATATTTTTTTTTCTTATCTATAAAGCAATATCTACCTAGCCCATAAATTTACCTATTCACTTATATTCTTAGTTGTCTTTCGTGGATAAGCATACAAGTGTTTCAGGTTATTCCAAGTATTTTTAAATTTTATTTTCTTATAGACAACTAATTAGGCATGATATGTATTATTTACAACAAAAGGCTCTCATGTCGTAAAAGAAAAGAGTACATTCCATAACTTATTTTACATTACATTATAAGCTATTTAAAAGGGACTTGACAATCAACTTAGTCATATCACATATATTACACAACCAGAAAATATACAATCTATATCCATATTCATATGAGTCAACTTTGAGACCCTTGTTGCTCACTTCTTGCTAGAGTATCTAGAATATGATTATATGGACATAAAAAGATGAGATGACAATCTTAATAGTTAGCAAATTTTTTAGAAAAATAGTATACATTCCATTCCTTAAAACATCTTAATTTATTTTACTGAAACATAAGCACTGACTATACATATATACATAATCTTGGTCACACTAGGGACCCATAACATTTTGGTTTACTTATTCAATGTAATCTTATACCTGTAAAAAAGTTATGCATCTCCTATTATTGGCCAATACATGGGGAAAATGGAGCTTACTTGGCACACCCTGGGCACCCCTTAATTCTCGAGAATGCATACATAACATATCTTTAAATTACCCCCAAAACAAAACTGTGATTCTATTCAGATTTGGAGTTATTATTAAATATGACAAAAGTCCTTTAAAAATTTTAAAAATTTTCATGGAGGTTTCTCTACATGTCTATTTTATTTCATATATCTCAGCCCTTAACTATTTTATTTACTCCAAGAACTACCTCCATAATTCAGAACAGTATATATTGGTTTTAATTCCATTTTTATTTCGTATTCCATTACTTTGGATGGGTAACACTTCTTCAAAATTCGTGATGTTTGATATGGAGCATCCTATATATGTTATGTAATAACCATAAAAATTTCAAGTAAAAATTAATTCATGTGACCCCTCAAATAACACACTTTTTATGGCTGTCTCCAATTTTGATCTGTTCTGATTCACTTTCTGCCCCACCGAATTTTTATATTTTATTATATGCTTTATCATGCCCAGAATTTTATAAAATTTTGGTGGGTTCCTTAATTATGATCCCTATAACATATCATAAAATTTTCATACGAAAATTCAACATCTAACCCATTCAATGTTTAATATTTCCATCAACATCTTAAGTTGTCAAGCAGATTGTTCTCAACACTGTTTTGATTGTAACTGGCCTATTTGTAGGTTTTTAAAAATCAGGAAAATTTTCAAAATTGATTATCAATATTTTAAGATTTTGCTCACCAAATATTAGAAAATTTGAAAGCCATTTACCCAATTAAACAATCTAAGAACACATGACCTAAAAATTTTAGGTGTAGAATGTGTGGTGATTCAACATGTTTGTTACTTAGATGGCAAAAATTGTTTCCTACCACTAGAATTTCATATTTTCAACTTTGACATCTAGTATCTCATGCTCAAAAATCACCTGTGCAAAACCCAAAATAAGCTTTACTCACTACAAATCAACTTTCTTTAAGAGCAGAAACTCACCTTGTGCAGAAATACTCCAATGGTTTTCAAATTTCAGCTTGCTTCTCCTCTTGGTTTCCTTTGCAACTTAGCTACGTCTTTTTTTTTTCTCTCCCCTTTTAGCTCTAAGTTTTCTAGCTGTCTTCTCTCCCTCTTGGGTGCTAATTGCATTGATTATCAATATTTCAAAACTTTGCTCACCAAATATTAGAAAATTTAAAGGCCATTTACCTAATCAAACAATTTAAGAACACATGGCCTAAAAATTTTAGGTGCAGAATGTGTGGTGATTCAACATGTTTGTTACTTAGATGGTAAAGATTGTTCCCTACCACTAGAGTTTCATATTTTCAACTTTGACATCTTGCATCTTATGTTCAAGAATCACCTATGCAGAACTTAAAATGAGCTTTACTCATTACAAATCAACTTTTCTCAAGAGAGGAAACTCACCTTGTGCAGTAATGCTCCTATAGTTCTCAAATTTCAGCTTGCTTCTCCTCTTGGTTTCTCTTACAACTTAGTTACGTTTTTTTTTTCTCTCCCCTTTTGGCTCTAAGTTTTTTGGCTACCTTCTCTCCCTCTTGGGTGCTGATTGCATGAGGAATGAGGTTTGAATTTACTGCCTAAAATAATACTTAGACAGTACGATTCTTGGCTGTTGGTTTCCACCACTCAAGAGGAAAATGATTATGTGTTTTGCAGGGATTCCCTTGTGTTTTTGCAGGGAGAGCGTGATAATGTAGAGGCATGAAATGGGGCAGCAGCCTTTGTATTATTTTTCTGATTGTGGGCAGAAACATGGCTGAAGTGGGTGGCTGTTTTTTGGCTGGAATGTTGCTGAAATAATTATAGCTATGTGGCAGGATTTCCTTGCTGAAAGGTGGCATTTTTCTTGGTTGATTTTGGCTGAAGTTTTTATGGCTATATAGCATGCTTTGGTAGATGTAAGGTGGCTGAAATTTTGTGGGCAATGTGGCATGCTATGTGGCTGCAACTTTGTAGGCAATGTGGCATACTTTAGTAGGTGCAAAGTGGCTGCAAGGTGATTGTAATTTTGTGGCCAATGTGGCATGCTATGTGACTGTAAATTTGTGGGCAATGTGGCATGATTTAGTAGGTGCAAGGTGGCTATAATTTTGTGGTCAATGTGACATACTATGTGACTGCAACTTTGTGGACAATGTGGCATGTTTTGGTAGATGCAAAGTGGCTGTAATTTTGTGGCCAATGTGGCATGATTTGGTAAATGTAAGTTGGCTGTAATTTTGTGGGCAATGTGGTATGCTATGTGGTTGCAATTTTGTAGTACTATTTGGCAGCTCCTTAATTGTTATATATTGTCTTAATTTACTACTAATTTTAAATTAGTAATATCTTAAAAATATATTTGTATCTTCTCTCCATCCATTATACTTTTAGGAATTTTATTTATATGATTCATGATTAACTATATGTCACTTATTTTATAAATACATTATTGTTACATAACTAAGCACTTTAATTTTTTTTATATGCATTTTTTACTTATTTTTAGATTTATCTAACTTTATTAGAGATTTAAGATGTTACAAAATCTATGATTTATAAATTTTATTATTGTAGTATATCTTTTTAAGACTCATAGTTCATTATTTTTTCAAATTATTGAGGTTAATATATTATTTTAAATATTTTTTTATACTATCTACTTGTGCATATGTTATATTATATATTTTAAACTATTTTTGAACTTGTTCTTGAATCGTGATTTGATTACTATGCTTTCAACACTTATATTTTATATTCAAATGAAAACAATTTTTATAATGTGTGTGTGTGTTTGTGTTTGTTTGTTTGTTTACTTGTTTGTTAGTTTGTGTTTGCACGCTTGCTCGCTTGTTTGTTTATTTGTTTGTTTGTTTGTCATCTTTTATATTTTATATTCAAATGCAAACAATCATTATCATGTGTGTGTGTGTGTTTGTGTTTGTTTCTTTGCTTGGTTGCTCGTTTGTTTGTTTTCTTGCATGTTTGCTTGCTTGTTTGCTTGTTAACTTGTTTTTTTTCCTCTAGCTTGTTTGTTTTCACTTCCTTACTTGTTTGCTCACTTGTTTGTTTATTCTCTTACTTGTTTGTTTGTTTGCGCATGCTTGCTTGGTTGCTTGTTTACTTAGTTGTTTGTTTCTCTACTTGCTCGTTTGCTTATTTGCTTGCTTGCTTGCTTGTTGGTTATGGGAACCAACTCTAATAATTTCCTTGACTGATTTGTCATCTACTATATATAAATATATGCCATAGCTGCACACAGTGCTGATGAAATTGTAGAGTTGTGCAAGGAACCATTACCTCTCAAGGTAAATACTTCATCGCTTTTATTTCTAGGGATTAATTTTTGTTTACTTAAGATTCATAGTATAAATTCTTAACAATGGTTGCGGCTACACCTTGAAAGTCACTTCTCTGAAAAAGGCGAGAGGTTAGCTTTCAACACTTATATTTTATATTTAAAATGAAAACAATCTTTATAATGTATATGTATGGTGTTTGTTTGCTTTCTTCCTTGTTTGTTTGTTTGTTTGTTTGTTTGTTTGCTTACTTTATTGTTTGTTTGTTTATTTGCTTCCTGCCTTGTTTCTTTGCATGCTTATTTGTTTGTTTTTTTACTCACTTGTTTGTTTGCTTGCTTGTGTCTTCTTGTTGGCTTGTTTGTCTTGTTTACTTATTTGCTTGCTTGTTTATTTATGCGCTTGCTTGTTTGTTTGTTTATTTGTTTGTGCTTGCTTGTTTGTCTACTTATTTTCTTGTTTGTTTGCTTACTTATTTGTTTTCTTGTTGTTTGTGCAAATCAACTCTAATAGCTTTGTTAATTGATTCCTCATATAAATATATGTTGTAACTCTTTATAGTGCAAATGAAATTACAGAGGGTTTATGGAACTGTTGCCTGTTAAGGTAAATGCTTCATTGCTTCTATTTCAAGAAATTGATTTTTATTTACTTGAAATTTATAATACAAATTCTTAACTATGATTGTATCTATATATTGAAAGTCACTATTTGGAAAAAGAAAAGAAGTTAGCTTTTTGTTCTTACATTTTATATTCAAATGAGAACAATCTTTCTAATATTTGTGTGTGTGCAAATGAAATTACAGAGGGTTTATGGAACTGTTGCTTGTAAATGCTTCATTGCTTCTATTTCAAGAAATTGATTTTTATTTACTTGAAATTTATAATACAAATTCTTAACTATGATTGTATCTATATATTGAAAGTCACTATTTGGAAAAAGAAAAGAAGTTAGCTTTTTGTTCTTGCATTTTATATTCAAATGAGAACAATCTTTCTAATTTTTTTTGCTTATATTCAAATGAGAACAATGCTTGTTATATCCATACCCATCGTTAACAAAATTCCAAGCGACTTGAGCAAGGACATTTTGAGCAACTTTGAATTTCTTTATTGTTTTAACAAGAGGTTTATAAAGACGGTACACATTAAGATCAAAACCAAGAGTGGTAAAAAGTAAGATCAACCCTCTCTCCAATTAAAATTAATTCCTTTTGTTGTTCAAACACTTCTTATGCCATAGTTGCAACTAAAAAGCAATGGCAGGAGAAAAAATCATATTACAAAAGGAAATAAAAAATTCAAATTTTGAAACAAATGGAAAGAAGGTTAAACAAAATAAATATTAAGGAAAAGATTAAAATCGGTCCAGAAAACTAATTTCGGATATAAATTGCAAGTCATAATTGTTGCATTCACTTTTCTACTTGCAGCAGGAATTGATCTGTTCTCATATAAAGTAGAAACAAACTTATGGCCATTCATGAAGAAGTTCAAGTAAAGGATATTAACATAGAAATCATCAAAAACAAGGAAGTAAACCACACAACATAGAACAAAAAAAAAAAAAAGAGGCAGGTCAAAAAGAAACTGCTTAATATTAAAGCAAGGGAGTGAGATACATATGATATACCTTCTATTTTATATTTTGAACTTATGCAGGATTCTTCTTTTGTATAATTTCATATGAAACGAGAATTACGTCTTTTAGAGGGCGAGGAGTTTCCTCAACCTTCCCAGCAAGAAACATTCACACTGTTGCAATGGTCTATGAAACTTATTGAGTTACCAGTTAGCATCATTTATCTAATGTAACATTTTACCCTATATGTATATGCATCATTTATCAAACCATAGTTGTGAAAACAGAAAAATAGTTTATAGCTACGCAGACAAAGACATGTATATCAAACAAGTAAGGATATAAGAATGAACGCAAACAGGCATAGAACAAATCTACATAGCACATTCAGAGCTCAAAAAAGCAGCAAGTAAGTAGCAGGTTGATGACTAGCATAGAACAATCTAGAAAATGAATTTTTGTCACAAGAACTATAATCTTAATAGAAAGTCATCCAACAGGTACTACTTGGTTAAATATCACTTGAAATACATTTAACTACGGAATAAATTAATAAAAAACCATAAGCATCAGTCTCCCATTGCCCAAAAATTTGCTTAAAATATCTCCAAGGCATAAATAAAAGAAAACACAGTTACGTATTATAATTATCGGGTCTCAAAATCATTGTATCATATTTTTTTCTTTTTTTTTTTATAGAATCTTTTTATAAGTTAATAAAAAAATCATAAACATCAGTCCCCCGTTGCCCTGAAATATACTTAAAATATCACCAAGGCATAAATAAAAGAATAGTTACCTATTATAATTATCGGGTTTCAAAATCATTGTATCATGTTCTTTTTTCTTTTTTCTTCTTTTTTTTTTGATAGAATCTTTTTATCATGGCATGACTCATCTTCATTCTTAAAATGTCATAAATATATGAGACTTCAAGCATAAAAGCAACTACAATTCACCAATAGCAGGTTACACTAGAGTCACAGTATATGCAAGGATGACGAAAGGTGTAAAAGGAAATCATAAGAGAAATGAAGCTGCTATTGTATCATGGCAGAGTGCTATCGATTAAATTTTATAAAACATAAACAAGCTAACAAGATCAATTTTTGTTGTTTTTTTACTACAAACGATTAATAATGACCCAATAATTTTTCCTCAGCATCATCCCGAGGGACATTTTGTCACATTTAGGGTTTGAACCCATCAGGCCACTAGGCCAAGATCAAGACCACTCAGTAAGTCGGATACAATATTCTCTCAATCATGTCTCTACAGTCAAATGTACATTTCTTATGTTATTAATGCCTAGCATTTGTCCAGCATCCCTATCTATTATATCTCTCTTTTTAAGATTCCAGTAGTTTTGGCTCACTTGAATTCTAGAGTGGATTAATAGAAATTTTTGTCAGTCAAATTCTAGAGTGGATAACAGTATTCACTTAGGTGGGAGGTTTGGTGCAAGCCTAAGAATGAAAATGACTTGGGTCTTAGTAATTTGTTTGTTAAAAAGTATTGTCTTGTCAGTTAAGTGACTATAACTTTTCTTTTAGAGGTTACTTTTTTATGGCATAAGGTTATTCAAAGCAAGTATAGCTTACACTTGAATGGTTGGGATGCGAAAATAGTGGTAAATGTCACTCTTGTGAGTCCTTCAATTTCTTCAAAATCAGTTTCAAGGATTTGGTAATATGAAGTATAACAAAACCTTGTAGTAATGTGTAGTTAATGAGATTTTATGATTTCTATGGTTGGAAATGAATGCTTGCATTTCCAAAGGTGTTTCTTTGCCTTTAAACCTATTAATTGTGCACATGGCTTCTCTTAGGTTTTCAACACATGATTTATTGACAAAATCACTAATTAAGACGTGCAAAAGAGATTAGACAATTCTTCTCTCCTAATTAGATTCTTAAGATTTTGTTTCTTTGACTTTGTAATGATTTTTTTTTCATTTATTTTTTGGATGCGAGGGTTTCTTGTCTTCCAATCTTTTTTACTTTTCCCTTTCTTTTTCTATCAATAAAAAAAGTTTCCAACACTTGATAACAAGGAAAAATAAAATTAAACAATAAAGATTCCAAAACAGCTAAAGAAAGCACTATGAATTTTTGACAACTTAGAATTTAAACAGTAAATAATATTTTCACCAACCAATGCTAGGTACCTATATATGGCCAATGGTTTTTTACAATGTAGATTTAATTTTTTTTTCTTTTATGGATTATCAGGTGAGTATTTTATTTTATCTTTTTTTAAACATTGGATATTTTAATATCTTGAGTTAATAGATTTTTGACCTTTTGGTTTTTAAATAGTCATACCAATGAAGAAAGTGATATTAAATTTTATTATTCATCACATTGAATATTAATCGAAAGGATCTATCTATGGTTATATGAGCTATATAAGAAAATTTTAATAATTTCATTAACAGGAAGAAAAATTTTAGAACAAAGGTGGAATATTTAGTGTAAGAATAAAAAGGCAAAATATGGGAACATCAAATATCAATAGAAAGGATGTGTGGTTATATGAGCTAGATAAGAAAATTACAATAATTTCATTAACATGAAGACAAATTTTAAAGCATAGATGGAATATTCAATATAAGAATTAAAAAAACAAAACTTTGGAGACAAAAGTGAAAATTTAATGAAATTTAAAAGATGAAAAATTAAGTTTTTCCACTTATATATTAATTAGATGATTTTATCCCTTTTTTCTATATTTATAATTAATGCGATTGTACTTGGCCATTAAGTGTGTCTTTTTTATAATACTATAAAAATTTTAGATGATTATGTGCCAATAAAGGCTATCATATTATTTTATAAAATTTTAAATGAAAGTTAATATTTAGTTAATTTTAAATGGACGAATACGTAATTTAATAGTTAATAATTTGAATCTAATTATTATTTTTTTTTTATAGTGATGGATTATTTTTAAATCATTTCTTAAATTTATAAGTTTGCTTGAATTGAAACATCTTTTCTTTTAACCTAAATTTTTAACTATCAGGTTTTGCCACCATGGATGATGCTTACAAAAAACAACGAGGAGAGGTGAAGCAGAAACAAAGATGGATGAGGCTTCAACTTAAACAGCAGCACAGTATTTGGATGACAAAAACTCAACAGTTGAACATGATGATAAGAAAAATCTACAGGCTCGTGAAATACACGAATCTTTGTTTTATTCGAACGTCAAATTCTTTCTCACTTTATACTACTAACCCTGCCCCTGAAAAAACGTATGAGCTAAGAAGGACTTTATTTCCTAAAGATCTCTCTTTTCTTTTTTACAGGATGAGTATATTAAGGCTTGTTATGCTGTCTTAGAAGCAACAAGAATTGGAAGAAGCTGCAAAAAAGCAACAATTCTCAAATACAATCTTATCTGATGATCCTTCTAGCGGTACTTCCAATTGTCAAGTTGGCACGAAATCAAAACGTGAGGAAGATGATGTTGATGGTACTGACTGGGATGAGACTCCAATTGCTGGTAAATAATATTCTTTCCTGTGTAATTAGTCTTGTTAACTTGGTGAAAACCACAACGGGAAAGCAGGGCTTTAAAAACCAGGCCGGTCACTGATAGGAAAAGAGAATAGGTCAAGGGTCAGATGTTCAGTTGGGATTGAATCAAGGTTTACTGGCATTATTTCAAATTGAATTTCATAAAATACATAAAATTATTTTAGTACAGATTATTTATACCGTTAGTGTTCACATTTTAAATCTGTTTATTTTAAGATTGTTTGCACTTTTTTTTTATGAGACAAGTAATTACACATACTTTTCTCCGTTTTAAGTATATTAATTTTTTTTATTTTATGAAATTCATTTTCTCTGTACTATAGTATGTATTAGTTTCAAATCCTTTATCACAGAAGCATTGATACACTGGGTCCAAACTGGACCAGATTGGCTTGGTTTTATTACCAGTCTAGTCTGAATGGAAACATGACTGGAAGTCTGGAAGTACTAAAATTGAAGAGAAGTTTGCTTTGCATGTTTTTGTTAATCAATATTGATGGTCAACTTTGTATTTCTCTTCTTAATTTTGTAAACCCCCCCCCCCCCCGGTCTCCACCTTTCCCGAAAATGTTTTCGTGTCTAATCATTGTGCTCTGAGTGTCATCTTAAAGGTAATGGAAGTGAAAATTACAAGGTGAAGGACTTGAATGTTCAAGTCAATACTCCAGCAGATGACGACCACAATGTAGACTGGGAGGAAGGTTAATGTAAGGATTATCTCCTCAACAATGACTTAAGTAATCTGCAAGGTTTTTGTGAATAAGTGGCTAAACTATGTTGCTTAAAATGTGAAACCCCAGTTCCTCCCTGCCAACTACCTTACTTTCCCTCGAAGAGAGAGATGAAGTCCTTTAAACTTGTTTATTTACAAAACGATGCTTTCTTTCCTTGAATTTGGTCAATCAATCAATTTATTTGTTAGCGTGTAAATTACAATTAATGGTGGTTTTTATTTTTACTCATAGAGGAGCTTCAAGGCAGCCTTTGTAAATGTCAAATATATCATTACATTATTACTATTTTCAGCTTTATTTCCTGCACCATCAGTAGAAAGATGCTTCATTGCTAAACTTGATTGTCCTCTGCCAAAACCGTAACATGATCTCAGTTTGTCTATGTGAACTTTAAACTAATTTTTTTTCTGATGTATTAGTTTTTTATTTGAGGGTGAACTTTGACGCATCAGTAAAGTTGTTGTCTTATAATTTAAAAATTACGGGTTCAAATTCTGAAAAATTTCTCTGCTTGCGAGAGTAAGACTATGTACATCTATCTTCTCCAAACCCTATCAGGTGAGAGCTTTGTATACTGAATCGCCTTTTTTATTAATTTCTCATTCATTGATTCAACTTAATATTTCTTGATATCCGAACTCTTACTCATTCTGTGTAATGACATCTTAAACTATTGGTGTCCTTAACATTTTGAGCTTAATATTATAGAATAGGATCTGACTGCGTTTGGTTGTAGTAGATTGGAAACTTGTGGCCAATGAGGAAACGGTTTTCCCCAGATTCACGAGAACTGAGAAGAAATGGTGATTACATTTGTACTTTCGGAGTCTATGGGATAGGCTGCTGGACTGAAGTTCTGTGACCCAGATGGCCACGTAAACCTTGCAGCCACTCAACCAGGAAAAATCAAAGGAAACAGACTTTTCATGGCCTCATCAAATTGGGAAGAAATTCTTAGATATATGCTTTGTCAAATAATGTAAGAAGTCAATGAAATTTGATCAAAATGAGTGTTCAAGTTAGTGAGCTCTCCTTGAAACACTTTAGTAAGTTCCTAGTTTCTTACAAAGTAAGTTGATACATTATATAATTCTCTAAATTTTGTCTAATTGGGTGGTGGGTGCATTGTTTAAAGAAATGATCTAGTCAACAGATTAAATAAAAAATAAAAAAAGGAAGTGAAATGGTTGGGGGGCGGGGGTTGACTTTTGTTGCTTATCATCAATTTTCATCATACAGTATACCCAACAACTCTATTTGAAACTTTGCGTGTCAGGATTCAGCACTGTCCAAAAACAGTGCCAATTTTATTATCATTATTTACCAATTATGCACATTTGTGATAAGAAGGGCCATCACAACGTTCCTTGTGAAGTGTTGCGCCCACAAATGAAGAAAATGTTGAGTCCATGACCTCGAACTTTCTATCTGCTATACCCCACAAATGCCTATCATTTTCCAAAAGCCATCGATGTCCTTGTCCATTTCCCTTAAAGATATGGAGAGGAAGAGTGGCAGCACTTGAGCCTCCTATTGAAGCAAAAACTAATTGGTGCCCTGTTTGCGTTTAAAGATGGGTATGATAGGTCATTTAAAGTGTATAAATGGTGCATAAGGTCCAGAAATTCATTCACACTTTTTTTAATACTTTCTCATTGACTCCCTCCGCTAAAATCCAGTGCAAGAATTGCACCTGAAACTTCTTGCTATTGAAGCTTATTTTAGGATAGAAATTTTGAAATAGATTCAGTCTTTCAACAGTAAATAGATCAAATTAATTATACTTTTAAATAGAAATTTTTTTAAAATAATTTATATATTTATTCATAATCAATTTAATATACAAATTATTAATAAATCAAATCTACCTAAAAATATCTTTATAACACTTTAATGCTATGCATCTTCCAAAAGTGCTTTCTTTGTAATAATCTACCATTTGAAAGATCGAGCTTGTCTTTTCTTTCATCTGACAAAGATATATTCAAATTTTTAATACCTTTTACCATGTTAGCTGGAAAAACTTTTGGTTGTATGTGTTCTATAGGAGGCAACATGCTTCCGTTACTCAATCATCACATAAATCAGCAAGTAATTTACAAATGTGAACCCCGTCATAAAGTCTACCTTTGGAAGGGGTCCATGGGAACAGATAGATTTCATCAATTCTTCGATCTGTTCGCGCAAATCAAAACAAGCAAAAGAATAAAAAATAAAGTAAAAATATTTTTTATTTGAAAAGAAGACGGTGGAAGAGTCTAAGTGAAGGAAGTGTTTTTCTCCTATTCAACTTTAACAATTTCCAATGTGTGAATTGGCAGTCTTTAGTTTACATCATGGGTTTACGTTTAATTGACGTTGATGCTACTAAATGCCAGCTTGATTTTGCTAAGTCAAACCCACCACTTTATGTGGGTAAGAACTAAGAACACTAGACAAAAAAAAAAAAAAAAGATTAGCACAAAGTTATTTTCTTTATTTTAAATTTTAAAATTAAATGTCGGTCAATGTACTTAAAAAAAATCAAAAGTCAAAATAATCTTAGCACCCTCTTCTCTTTCTGCCGACTACTGTACAACAAGCTGCCATAACGTGCGTTTGGAAGGAAGATTTTAAAAGAGTTTCAACAAGGAAGAAGAAAGAAGATGTCCTAAGAATAAATTTTTGGTGCTTTAACTTTTAAGTTCTGTTTTGTCTTAGCATTTTCAATTTCATTTTTCTGTTAACTCAATGTTGATTGTTCCTTTTCATACTAGAAAAAAATTCTTGGATTTCATAGAGATCCCATCAAATCCTACAAGAAAAGTACCTTCTCAAGACTCCTTCCTCTCTCTTTTTGTATATAAAAGAAAGATTATATCTTTCTCAAAAGGTCCAAAGCTTCATATTCACTGATGACTATACATACCAAATCTAATTAATTAAAAATACATGCTCTTATTAAATAACTTAAATAATCCCTAACTTATTCAAAACACACACTACCTAAGACTGGATTTTGCTGCCATAATGCCAATTAATTGCTTCTCCTTCTAATTATTTGTTGGATTGTTGGTATTATATATATATATGGAATCTTGCTTAGATGAGAGCATCCAAATTCTGGATTTTTTTTTATTATCCGTATATATAAATATGTATATATACCCTTAGGTACATACGTGCCTAGATGTCGTTGTCGAGGTCAAGTGAGTTATGGCAATATATAATTGAAGTTTGACAATCTGCTCTTAATGACCATTTAGTTACTTGAACGCAAAGGAAGCTTCATTGGACCAAGAATGCTCGACAAGTCTGCCCCCTCTCCGCATCTACTTCACCTTATAAACTCACCCTTTTCTCTCTCTCCCTCTCTCTCTCTCTCTCTCTGTGTTAATAATCATAGCATCAAAATTGAAGTTGCAGAAAGTCTTGTTCAGGGAAGCAGCCAGTTTTCCATATGTCAACCTTCCATAGCAGAAATATTTCTTATGCATGCTCTGCTTAGTACCTTCATAAGTTTCCCTAATAATATATTTTTGATCTCCATGCAATTTTTTCCGTTTGCTTATCTCATGCACCCTTCGTTATGGCCATGATCTTCAGATTCCAACATGTTCTTACTTCCATTCTTTGGCTCTCCCTTTTCTTCATCCTCTTTCATTGTTGGCTCAGTTTCAGTACTCCCAAGAATAGCAACATCAACCACAACAATCAGTTATCTGTACTACCTCGCAATAGGAAAATTTTAGCAAGCAGATTTGACTTCACCCCGTTTCTCCATCACCACCGTCAGCACAAACACCGGGGTCACACCCCGGCGAATCCGGAGCCGGCTGAAAGAGAGATCGATCCGCGTTATGGTGCTGATAAACGCCTTGTTCCAACTGGTCCAAACCCATTGCACCATTAAAGGTTCACATACCTCTCTCTCTTTCCCCTTCTTTATTCTTCATCAATATGTAATTTTCTGTATTCATCAAAGAGAAAAATATCTAGTAAAAATTGTGAAATATGATTTACGTTCTTTACAAAATGACAAAGTATTATTCACATAAATGTATACTTCGTTCGGTTAATATATTTATTATTTTTAATATTATTTATATAGTAGATAATATTTGTGTCAATATGTTTAAATATTTCATATTCTTTTATTTATTTTTTATGATACACACGCCAATGGCCTAAAGCACTGTATATCAATTATTAATGAGATACTTAATGTTATGAAAACAACATATAATTTTAATTACAAGATCTTGTTTCATTAATTGGCATATATTATAGGGAACCGGAGTGGTTGTGACGGCACGGCACATCACGGGGAAGAAGAAATTAACAAAATAACAAGATATCTGAAGTAGAGATATCCCATTTTGATATTGAGATTTGTTATATGATAGGGACTTTGATATAAAATATTAAATTTGTGATTGTAATTAATATAAAATCACGACGATATTACTAGAAAAAGGGTTGACTTTAAATTAACATGGATCAATTAAAAGCACGTCATATCCTCCACACATAGGATGCTCACGTGGGACTTTGCTGTAATTTTTTTTTCTTTTTATTTAAATATTAGCATGCATGACACCAACTTCAACCCCTACCTTTTTAAAAAAGAAAAAAAGTTTATTATATTAAACATTTTAATTACCGTCAAGGTGAGAGACTTTTTGCCCATAATTATAGGTTCCATTTGAGGTTCTATTTGCTTAATGAGTGCTTCAATATTTCAAACTTGGGTAGGTATTAGTCTAATGGAGTTTAACTACTACATTTCCCCATGTGTAAGTGTTAACATGTGGCCGAAACTTGTTGGAGATGAGGTATCCCGGCATGACAATTATTTCATTTTGCAGCGACGTGAAACTTTGCTTTCTTCTTTCTTGTGGGTCTTTTTGGTGGGGTGGTTAAATGTCTGAGTTTATAACCAGTGACCTAATTCATGTGCAGCTCTTTTTCTTCTTTTTCTACCTTCTTTTCTTGATTCCATCGTGGATGGAACTATATATATACATTAATTGCTTAGCTATTTGGTTGACTTTGATGGGATTATTAAAGACTAGAAACTAGAAAGTGGCACGCCAGATTTGCCCTTTGGATCATCGACAGAGTCACGATCATCTATCTAGTCGCACGTTTAATTTTTATCAATTTTTAAAATATCAAACTTAAAATTCAAAAAATTTTATATATAAAATGAAATCTAGAAGTCAACTTAAGTCCATAGAAAGTTAGATTTTTTTTTAACATTCATTCATGTAAATATGATAAAAAATTAACTATAATAGGGGTTAACAATTTATCCCCAATTAGGGCCCTTCTAGAGTGTTTCTCTCATCTCTCTCCAGCAATCAGTCACAAAACCATAAAGAGTCAAATTTGGGTTTATTTGTTTTTTATTTTTTATTTTTAAAAATTATTTTCAATTTTTAATTATTTTTTTAAAAAAAAAATTTATTTAATAATTATTTTCTGTTATTTTTTCAGATATAAATTCTAAAAATAAATTATTTTTAAAGTAAAAAAAATTATTTTTATTTTTTATTTTTATTTTCAGAACACACAAAAATAAAAAATAATATGTTTTCAAAACAGTTTATTAAATAAAATTTTTTTAATTTTATTATACAGAATAATTTTTAAATATAATTTTTAAAAACAACTTTTAAAAATAAAAAAATAAAAATAAAATCAAACAAACTCTTAATTTTTGTGTTTTTTTTTCTCTCTCATCTTATTGAGACTTATTTCTTCTCATTCTTCTTTTTCTAAGAAAATTTTTACCTCTCCTTGGGGAGATTTCCCCTTCCTTTTTCAAAGTTTATCTCAAAATTAAAAAAGGTTAGAATCTTCAAGATTTACGCATCATTTCAATACATCAACTACTATGTTTTTTAAAATCTGATAGAAAATATCTACAGAAGACTGAACGTTTAGAGAGACTATGCCTCCATTAGTCTTTTGTTGATGATGGCTATGATATGTATATTTGTATTTATAGGAATGAATTAATGTCTTAAAAAAGTTATAACAAACACATAAATTAGCAGTATCAAAAGACTAAAGCAAACATATTCTAAGAGAGCTAAAGAATGAAATTGTTCTTCTGAGAAAATACAAGATAATAACTATTGAAAAAAAAAACAGATGCAACACGATTTTTTATTTATTTATTAATTTAAACCACAATCAAAATTTATTTCTTCTCATCACTAAAAAAATTAATATAAATAAAAATAAAAATTATTTTAAAAAGAGACAACACACCTTTTAATTTCTTTTAAAAAGTAGTTTCTTATCATTTTTTTTTACTAAAATATATGGAATAAAGTTATAATTTTGGATGAAAGATTTGTAAATCTTGAAATGCCAAACGATCTTAACATGAAGAGAAAAACCTTCCAATGAAAGGAAAAAAAAACTCCTACAAGAAAAGGAGAAACCCTCCAACAAGGAAGGAAGAAACTTCACTGGGAAAAGAAAGGGTAAAAGAACTACTGTAAGAAAATTAAGGATACCAAACAAAGAAACTAAGAAAGAGAGAAAGGGGGCCAATGCAAGGGCTAGGATTTTCGTTGGGGAGCAACACTAGAAAAAGGATCATACGTGGGCCCATTTAATTGGTCCTAAAGTTGATAATGGTTATCTAATTAATCGGACTGTTAGGCCCATTTAAATTTTTCTTAATATGGGCCACCCATTGAGCTTGTTCAGGGGGCAGTTTTATCTATTTGTCCTTTTAAACTTCGGATTCGGCTTGGATTGTTTTAGAAAATGAGTCTGGGCCTAGTATTAGTCAAAAAAAGTTGGGCGTAGGCTCGTTTAGGCCCATAAAAATTAACATTTAACTCATTTACTTTAATCAGTATTATAAAAATAAAATATTTTTAATATAAAATATAATTAAATTTAGCTTAACTTTGACATATTTTCTAAAATAAAAAATTTAAGGAAACCAAATTTATACCAGCTAAAACTCACTGCTCTTGCACTCACACTTTCTATTAATGAAAGTTGCATACTCCTGGAAATGTGTTAATAAAATAATTATTATTATTAAATAAATGATATCCTTTCAGTTAGGGTTTCTTTAAAAAAAATTATGATTAAATGTAAAAAATTTGAGTGAAAATTTTAATATGCATCTAAAAATGAGTAGAGCTTTTTGTATATAACTATCAAGTTAGTTATTGTTTAAGCTTGAATTGGTATAATTTCTATTTTGTGCTCATCCTCCTAAGCCAGCACTAAGAGCAGTTTCGTCGGATACCTGTAATTAATGGAAATTTAATTATTCTTTGAAAGAAAAAATTAAACTGCTAATCATAATTAATAGCACAATGATTGAACCGAGTTCATCCACTGAAGGGGCGGAGGTGGGTCAGAAATCAGAATGTAAGGCATAAATTGATCCGTGGCCTACCCGTTATAATATAACTTTCTTTAAAATAATCATTCTCTGCCAATTGTGGCCACGAGTTCAAACATGGTATTGGGTTGGACAAATGACTACCACATCTTACCCCTTGACCTAACCCCCTTTTTAAGTTAGTTGCTAAATTATAAACACGTATTTGACAAGATTTTAAGATACGTCTGATTTTTAAAAAATATAAATAAATATATAAAACACGTTATTTAATAAAAATTTATTTTCACATATTTATATATCTTTTTTATTATTAATTTAATTTTAATAGACTACTCTTGAAGAATATATTTTTTTAATTTCATTCTATTTCTTTTTTAAAAAAAAAAACAATATACTCTTTCATACATAAATTAACATACATAAATGGTTAGTGATAGTTTGTGGTTCTTCATTTTAGTACATATTTCTGAAGATGCCAATGAATTAATTGTTTTCCTCGATCCCTTGTTATTCTTGTAGGATATTTCCAAATTGGTAATCAATATGCAATCACCACTATTTTTATCCAAAACGGAAAGCTACAAATCTTTAGTTTTCTTTGTCGGTTGGTTCTCGTGCGCCACACATCTTAGGAGTTAAAATTGGAAAATGATCTCCTTGTTACTTAACCCTTTTAAAGGAATTTAGCGTAATAACGTGGGCGTAAATTAAGAAAGGACAGTGACCTCCTTGTATAGTACTGATAATGGCTGTGGACCAAAAAAAAGACTGAGTACTGATTAAATATATCACCTAAATGTTAGTTGAGCCATGCAAATTATATAGCACCAATTAAACCACATAATTTAAATGCAGTGAAGTTGTTGTAGTAACTAATCTAATCAAAGAGATAATTGGTTATCTAATTTGATTGTGATATTTATTCAAACTGGTTTCAATAAAAATAAAAAATTACTCTCTCTCTTTCTCTTTCAAGCATTGATACAGATTTACATGGCCACTTACTTCTCTTTTTTCTTTTTATTTCTTTTTTATTGGTTTTTCTCTGTTGTTTGTCTCTGTGGAAGCATTGTTATTCCATTTGAAAGTGTTTTGTCTCCTTAATTAAAGTAATATCTTTCATTTTTACTGTTAAAATCTTTGAAAATTTACAATTTTTTTTTTTGCAAATTTTTAATAATATTAATAGGTAAAATAAAAATTAACTTTAAAAATGAATTTATTAAATCAAATAATTTAACTTATAACTTATTTGATTAATTTATAAATTTATTTAATTTAAATTAAAAATGTTTAATAAATAAATTTATTTAAATAATTTAAATTAATTAAAAATTTACAAACTATATATTATTTAAAATAACTTATAATTTATAAATTTTTAATTAATTTTTAAATTTAATATTAATTTATAAATTATTTTTGTCAAATATAACTTAAAAAAATATTAAAATATACATAATTTCTCCTCTCTATATATTATGTATTCAACAACTGATTTTTAGATGGAGCTATATCTTTTTTAAAATTTTAATTTTAATTTTTATGATGTTGTAATGTTGAATGTATTCTTCAGAATTTACTGATTTTTTTTATTCTATTAATTAGTTTTTCTCTTATCACTACTTAAGTGGAATAGATTTTTTTTTCTTTAAAAAAAAACACTAATATAATTAAAACATCATTTTTCCAGTTTAAATTTAAATTTATTATTATGTTGTGTGGATATTTTAGTGTTATGTAGATACTAATATTAAACTAATAAATTATTATAATTAAAATTTAAACATATACTTCAATAATTAATAAAATTGTCAACCAATAAGGAAATGACGCTCCCAAAACAGGACAATTCACATTCATTTGTAAAGTCGAAAATGGTTCCAACACAGGACCACACGGTTAGGAATAATTATGGGTAGAATATGCGGAAGATAGTTTAGTATATAGACATAAACCCTTAAAAAAAATTTTATTCCATCTCGAGATGAGTATCTATATTTATTTTATTGAATTCTCGAATTCTGTAATCCATTAATTTGAATTTTTTTTTCAAAATATAGTTTTTTTTTACACATTTATATACAATTTTCCATATAAAATAAAAACAATAATAAAGATTCTAAAAAACATCAATATAATCGGAAATTACAAATTTACGTAGTTTAATTTAAATTATATCATTTTTGACAAAATAAATTTTAAATAATTATTTAATATAATAAATTGTTTTCAAATATATATTTTAAAAATAATAACAATTCAAAAGATTATAATATGAAAATTTTCATTCGCATGTTTGTGGAATTCAAAGATAAACATTTGAAATCGAAAATAAATAATTAAAAGTGAAGAGCAAAGTTAAAAAATAGCAAGATTGAGATTAAAACTTTACTTAGTTAAGTTAATTAAGGTTTGTTGATAAGAAGATAATATTATCTTCTAAAAAATTTTATAAAAAAAATACGATAAATATATAAATATAAAAAATATTATTCAATATATTTAATTATATATTATGAATTTAGAACGAATTCAATATTACAGTACTCAAACTCAAATTCGAAACATTTGAAAAATATCTTAAAAAGTTATCATATTCCAATCTATACTCATTTCGTAATTCTCTTTCTTAACTCTAAACGAATAGAATTGACGAATGTGTATCCAGTACTACAAGTATTTTGTCCATCCGTAAACACAACATCCCACTTGACCCGCCAAGTAGCCCAAATGCTGTAGTTCTGGCGTGATCCGAGGCTGAAAGGTAGAAGTTCAATGTGGACCGCACTGCGCCATGACTATGCCACCAGCGGCCCTGACTCAACCACTTGTTTTCCCACTCGCGCTTACCGTAGCTCAGATCACGCCACGTTTGAAACCATGATCTGATTTTCGCCTTCCACGATCCCCTCGAGTTACGCGTCACTTCCCACACGACGCTATTGTTACCTTTTTTCTCAATCTTAATCACATTCCACCGTATTTATGATGATAATAATTATATATACTAGAATTATTTTTCCACATGAATATAACTTAGTCGACCTAATAAATATATATATACCTTTGAACTAAAAATCCGAACCCACAAATAGACAATAAAAACAATGTGCACAAAATCCCTCCTAACCATGATCCTTCATGCATATCCCACACACTATCATTTCTCCTTGAACTATCCAAAAAAATAAAAAAAATGAATTAAGGGCGAGTCAACATAAGGAGCCGTGGACTCTCACCAGTCATCTAAACCCATTCCACAGTCTACATCTATATATATACCTCCGCTTTTCCTTCTCCCCAGAAACCTTCTCTCCCCATTTACCTTCTCAACCACGAAACTCATCTAAAGCACAGCGCAGAGCCATGGTTTATACATCGCCGGAGTCGCCGAAGCGCCACTCCAACGGCTTTTTCGAGGGAATCTCGACGGCCTTGGCTGTGTTGGCCAGGCGAGCCAGCCGGGTATCGGGGAAGCCGAAGACGACGAAGCCGAGCGACGAGGAGGACTGGAGAATCGAGCTGAGGTCGTCGCCGAAGAGGTCCGCCCTGGCGCGGCCGAAGAAACTGCTGAGCAACATAAGCAACAAGGCGCTGCCGTTTGTTCACCACAAGAAGAAGCAGGGGGAGGGGGCGGAAGGCGAGGAGGAGTGGGGAGACGGCGGCGTGTGGCAGAAGGCGATTTTGATGGGCGACAAATGCCAGCCGTTGGATTTCTCGGGCGCAATTTACTACGACAGTAAGGGGAAGCAGATGGAGGAGCTCCCGCTCAGGTCACCACGTGCCAGTCCCATGCCTGGCTATCTCATACGGCCTCGGGAACAGAAGCTCTGAGAAATGAGTTTATAATCCCACGTGTAGTTAATTTTTTCTTAATATCAGGGTTGTGGGGTTGTTTTGTAAGTGAAAGAATTGTATAGAGTTTGTGAGAAGTTAAATCTCATGTTGTTTGTCTGAAAACATGGACGAGTCTCTGTTTTGAACTGGTATTATTATTACCATTTTTTTTTTATTTGGGCGTGGTTGTGTCTTTATTTTTATATTGTGGCTATATAATATCCGAATAAATTTGCATATACGTTTTCAATAAAAAATGGAAGGCAGAGAGTAATTGAATAAGTTAGGTAATTAACATGTTGGGATATAAGTAATTGAGAGTGTTTGGTTGTTTGAACGAGGGGACTCAAAATATGCGAGCCAATTCATATATATATATGATAAGATGCGGAAGCACGAGACAATTTGGCGTTTATTATACGGTGAGAATCTGTTTGCACCTCCACTATTAATGCTATTTTGGAAGTCTTATTGATTTTCGCACTCTCCACTAAAATTTGCAGTGATTGGAACAGATTGGAGTTGGCGGAAACCAAAAACAATTACGTGTGCCACCTTTGGATAGTTTTGTTGGGAGGAATTTCGTCAGACTCCGACTCTTATAGTTCGTTCATTATAAAGAGTAGTCAGGAAAATAAAATCACCATTCTTTTGCTTCGCCGCCTATCAAATGAAACGCTCGCTTGTTTATCTATGGATTTAATTCGTTGTTGTGTAAATTTATATGAAATACTTCGATGAAAAAAAGAGAAGAGAGTAAATAAATAGTTTATTAAGTCCAATTTTTTGCATTGCCTTTAAAGCTAAGAAATGAGTTGAAGCTTCCTACTTTTGTCCATTTGCCTCTGGGAATCTTGGTATTTTTAATCTTTAAACGCGAGTGGGAAAAGGAATTAAAGTCTCTCTATTTGGTAAAACTGAATTAAACATTAATAGCTCAGCTCTCCCAAAAATATTGATGAATAGTTTATGTAACTTGAGTGGAAGACAATAAGAAGTTAATATATGTGATCTTAGAAGCTAGAAGTGAGAAACAAAGCCGAGAATTACCTCTCTTTTTATATTATTTCTCTTAAGCAATTATTGAAAAAGAGAGCAAAAATGCACGAATTAAAATCCTTTAAAAAAAAGAGAGAAAATGAGAAGAAAGTATTTATTACATTTTTATATGAGAACTTCATATATATAGTTGATTAAGTCCAATTTTGATTCTACTACGCTATAGATGTTTGGATTTGAATAGAAGGTTCCAATCGCTTTGTGTACACGCCATTCTCAAAATTATTTTAAATTCTTGGTTGGCTTAGGGGCAGAGGCTAATTCTTAATTGCATGAAATCCATGTCATATATGTTTGAGGTTTTGAAGCCTGACAACTTCAACTATTTCATCTTTATAATTGTTACTTATTCAAAGAAACTCATGCTTAATCACCGTCTTTCTCTTTTTCTTATGCCCTATATATGATCCATAGTTTATTTTTTGTGACATGTTTCGTTGAAGGCTTCATTAATTAATTCCAATTAAAACATAATTAGATTTGATTATCCAAAAAAGGAGAAGAAACAAATAATTCACGCGCGCTTATATTTCATACAATATAAATGTACAGGAATCCTGTCTAGCTAACATTAATTATTATTAATCTTACAATAAAATTAGGTGTAGTCATATGATAGTTAATGGATATCATTATGAAATTATTGTTAACTAAGTAGAGTATTCATATACTATATAGTATTATAAATATTTTTAGAAAAAAAATAACAAAGTTATTTGAACAAAGAAAAGAAAAGAGGATCCAGCATATATTTTGACTTGGAGATAGGAAACCAATAGCAATAGGAGATTGATCAGACACATAGAAGTCAAAGGGTTGACTTGAGTATGTTGGAAGACTTGTTTGTCTTGGTATGGACTAATCCATAAAGTGCAGAATTGTGTGCGAGTCTGACTGGTTCAGCAGAAATTACAAAGAAGGGGGGTTGGGTGTTTGACGTTTGAACAATTAAGGAGTCAAAAAGCCATAACCAGGGAGCCATGACTTGCTTCTGCAAGAGGGTTATTGAATTTTTCTGGTATACCATGAGAATCAAAACTTTGAAATTAACATTTATAATAATAAGTTGTTCTTTTTTATAAAAATAAAAATAAAAAATCCTGCAAAAAGAGAATCATATCCACATACATTAAAACTTCTGCCATTTATGGTTTGGAAAGTGCTCCTTATTTTAACCAAGGCTTTTGGATTTATAATGATAAGCTTCTACAGTGATAAATGTAATATTTTTTTTTGTTTAGTTTCATTGATGTTTCATTTTTTTTATACGATACAAGAAGTAAATAGTGATATTTCCTTTTTAATTTTAACATAAAAGTAATGTTATATGTGACTAAACAATTGTTGAATAGTATTAAGTCAACTGTAACTTTTATTTTCTTTCATATTTATAAACAATATACTTGCATTTCTTTTAATTTCAAATTTTGACAAATATATATCTTTAAGTTTATAAAACCTATATTTATATACTTTTAAATTTTCAAAAAACTACACTAACCTCTTTTATTTTAAGTTTTTATAAGTATTAATTTAATTTTTTTTATATTTTTTAATACATTGAATAAAGCTATTTATAAGTTTTTAGAAAAAAAAATACATCATGTATAAACATAAAATTAATTTTATATGTGACTAAACAATTGTTGAATAGTATTAAGTCAACTGTAACTTTTATTTTAGATTTAATTATTTTTACTTTCTTTCAAATTTTTTTAAAAAAATTACAGACTACTTCTTTTATTTCAAATTTTCATAAGTATTATAATTTAATTTTTTATTATTTTTTAATACATTGAATAAATTTATTTATAAGTTTTTTTAAAAAATACATCATGTATAAACTTTATTAATAATTTTGTAAAAAAAAAAATTTGTATAAATTGAAATTTAAAAAAAGTATGAATATATATAAAATCAAAAACTTCAAAAAAGATGAATGTACTGTATTCTTTATTTTATTTTGGCATTGCTATCCGATAGTAATTGAATCAAATTGAACACACTTGATTTAATCACAAAAAATAGAGAGAAGTAAAAATCGAATTGGAAGATAAGATAGTTTGTCTAACACTCTAACGACTATGCCTCTATTACTAATGAAGCCAACTTATTAATTAAGTGTTAAATACCTTTATTCTTATATAGTCTACGTACCATTAAATTTTGTTGACAAGAATCATCTTCTCATGTTCAAAAAAAGAAAAAAAAAAAGAAATAATTTTCTTGATAAAAAAAACATTTTTAATTGTCCTATGATTAAGTTTATAAAAAAAAAATTATTTCTGCTCGATCGATAATTATAAGGCTATTATGATGCTTCAAAAGCCAAAATTTTGAGATGCATGCATGCATGCATGAATGAAGTCATTAAACCTCTTTCCAAATGCTTAAAAGAGTTTTAATAAGAGTATCCAAATCTTCAATTAAAAAAGAGTATCTAAATCCCTACACCCCACTCCATCCACCTAATTAGCAAAGTACCCATCAATTCTCTCACACTTAGACTTGCTTGTCGATAGTACTTCTTAAATTGTTCAACTCTAAATTTATATTCAATAAATATTTATTAAATAATTTTAGTTTAGACTCTTTAAAAATGTTAAATAAAAAAATCGTTACTCTAGCTAGTCATGGGTCATGACTATAATGAAATTACACTTTTATTATAAGAAAGTTATATAAATCTTGAAAAAAATATATATAAAAAAAAACCATTTGTATATATATATATATGTTTGGAATGAATTAAAACAGAAAATATAGTCTAATTTACTCTCAAACAACAAATAGAGAGAAATCTAATCGTGGTTGTGACTTGTTAGGGCAAAATAAAAATCCAAAGCCGTCTAAAGTAGAAATAAACACATGCACGTAAAAACCATAATCGGAGGGAAGTTATGCACCAAAAAACCGAACCGGACGGTTCAACCATCAAGCACCCGGCGCTGCGTCCTTCACCTTACTCTGCAAATACCCACCATACTCCCACGCACACTCCTTCACATGGCTCGCCGTGTCATAAATCCGACTCCTTGCGTAGTCGACCCGGTCCGAACCGGGCGGGTGGAGTCCTTTGAAGTAGCGGTACATCCATGAGAAGGCAGCCACAACGACACCGCCGAATCCGCACATGGACAAGAACCCTGCCGTGACGAGGAAGAACGCAGTGCCCGCCGGGACCCATATCGGGCTCGATAAGATGATGAATGGCGTGAAAGAGATCAGACCCAGAATGATTCCTGCGACGGTTAGGCCGGTCAGCAAGAGCAAGATGGCACCGGCTATTAGAAGGGTGAAGAGGCCAACTAACTGGGTTGAGTTTGGTGCATGCTCTTGAAGTTTTCGAAGAAATGTGGCTGAGGAGGTGATGGTGGTGGGGGTGGGTTTTGAGGCTCTCTGCGTATGGGCTGATTTGGGGTGATGGTCAGCCATTGTAGAGAGCGGAAGGTTAGAGAGAGAGAGAGAGAGTGGTAAAGAAGGGAATGTCTTTAAAGGGGCAGGTGAGAGGAGGGTCCTATTTTGGTGACATGGAGGGGAACACGTGGAGGGTCCTATTTTGGTCACCTTAGATGAGGCCATGAGAGTAGATCAGTTTATGAGATTCTGACTTTTTCTTTGGGAAGAAATTGGTGTATAGATCCCCTGTATTGTGTGGCACTGAAAGATGGTGGTCGGCAATTTAATCAAAGGCATCCAAGATGAAAGGTTTTTATATTATAGGAGTTTTTTAATATCAAAATGGCATTGAAATAGATTACATGGATCAAGGTGTGAATGACACGAGTGAAATATCTTTTCAATTTACATCATTATCGGTCAAATTTATTACATTTATGTGTAAAGCTATTACATAGAAATTAGTTCAAGGGTGAAATTTATTGAAGAACAGACCACAAATTCACCCAATAAACAGAAAATCAAGAGATTTCCTTAAGAAATGTTAACCAACAACTGCTCCAGCAGAGCGAAGGTGTACTTCGAGATTCAGATTTATTACATCGGAGGCCAGGGTCAATCTCTTAATGTCTTCCCCCGCCTTTTCATTTATGAGCTTACATTGGTCCTATCATAGTTATTTACATGGGTAGAGTAATTTTTTGTCGAACCAACTAAGATTCGAGATCATTGTCCCCATGGAAAAATGAACCAAGAGAAAAATAAAGAGTACCACAGGTGACTTTCACCATTCACTGCAGCATCATTATTTGAACCGTTTTCGGTGAGAATGGTCCATACACAAAATATTGTTTAAACCAAACTCCTGATCAAACCTCATTAAGAAGTTATTGCACTTGATAATCCTGAATTAAGGCTTTTGAATCCACATTGAGGATTCAAACCAAGCGAGACCAAGGTTGTTACAGGTAAAAAGAGGATTCAATCGCCCTAATTCACGAGTAATGATAGGCTGTAGATTAATGGAGTAAATGTACCATTCACAACCGTAGTTTCATTCCCTATGTGAGAGAACATTGTCACAACTGTATAACAAAGTCCATTGTCATCCATCAAATTCGAGCATAACTAACGTCTTTCATTTGCAGGGCGAATCTCAAATGAAAATAATAATAATAATAATAATCTTACAGCTCAATTTGAAAGGGACAGCAATCGTGAATCACAGGCATCTAAGCGCCCTACAAATTGTTTTCTTTTGTTTGGAGGGGAATCGTGGGAGTAAATGAGAAAAAAAAATGAATTTTTAATACAACAATTACAAGGATTTCAAGTGGGATGGCAAGCCATGAAAAAATGCCGTGTACACAACTTTTTTTGGGGGGAACTGGGTCTGGGGTTGTTGTCCAAGAGGTAGGCCACTACCACCTGAGCGGCTGGGCTAAGCTACCTGTGCTTTGCACTTTGTCCTGAGATGCTAGTCAGTTTCATTCTTCTCGTGGATGGAGACATGAAAAGGTTTCTTACCGAACCTATAGGGTCATCCACCTGCAAACACAGTACATGGCAAGAAACTTACTTCTTTAGGTGACAGTTTCATAACCAAGAAGACATACAGTTGTTCGCAAGCTACAAAGAAAAAGTTTAAGGCTACTTTCACCAATATTGACCAGTATCATATAATTGAGTTGAGACTTCAGATATTATAAGGATTAAAATTTATTAAACTTTCATTGTTTGTGTGTTTTCTGTCAATGGCATCAGCATTATTTTTTTTTTTCACTTTTCACGAGCAGTTTAACCCTGGGTTCCTGTCAGGAACTTTAAAACCACATTCAGGTTTTTGGTGTTCCCTCAAGTACTTGCACAGGTTTGTCAAAGAATGCATTGCATTATGTTCAAATAAACCTAAGATAAAGTGATTCAATGCACTCTTGTCCATCATGTTGGCATCCACCAATTTGCTTCATTACCATTTAATGATTATGACAAAAGTGAGATTTGCAATAAATACCTTAACAATGGAAGTGGATGGTGGAGATCTATGCGGTGAAAAATTCAAACGATTAATTTGAGAACACAAGGCAGATAATGTTCGTTGCCATCCAGGTTCCCCATCATTTATTGAAGCAATCCAGGGGCAGAAGTGCCTATGCTGCCTGATTGGATCAAACTCCATTGCTTTATCAGACAATATCTGTCTCACATCTTTTTCTAGAAAGACAAGGGAAGATTCTGAAACTATCACTTATCTAATAAATTAACTGATAATAACAGGTAAATCATACATTGCCAAGCTTAAACATAGACAGAATGATGCAACTGCCAATTAGAATTTCGTTAAAAAGGTGGGAGGGGTCTAGCAATAAATGAACAAAGAAGTTTAGAGCACAGAGCAATTAAAAGAACCAGTAACATTAATACTAAAGAAGCATATGGACTGTAATCCATAATTAATTTCAATTCAACGGTAATAACTAAATTTCAAGGAACTATCAAACATAGTGCTTACCTGAATTACAATTTATGTCTTCACTGTCCACAGGATTCTCTACTCTGTCTGTGACCCGATAATTCTCAACATTACTGAGTTGTACATACAAAGTCTTCTGTGCAACAGAAGGGGCTTTACCATCTGTCAAGTCTTTCTGCACAGCAATACTATAATTAATGTGGACTTCCAACCAACTTTCCCATACCAGATGCAAGATTATTTAAGATCAAGCAAAGAAACTTCTTTCTTTGTCATATATCACATTTGTTCCATAATTCTGTCAGAAATTGCAATTACCAGATGCAATAATCACTAGCCATTCAAAATTTCTACTTGTATCAGAATTATCTGTAAATTTTAAAACTAAAAAATCTCTAACCTGAGAGCTACTAGGATCTACAACAGCTGAACTGTTCAATCCATCATTCTGGGTGCCCACTATAACATCATCTACAACTGAATCATTAATACTAGCTTGAGAAGCACTCACATGCTCTGAAACTTCCATTCTTTCAGTTGACATAGGAACAAGTTGTCTAATGGAAGCATTAATAGTACAATCTGTTGGCTCCTGACGCCTGATCTTCTTATGTGAATAAGACTGAATATCATCTCCATCAACAAAAGCGTGATCTCTAAAATCAGAATTATAAGAAAGCTGAGCCCTTAAATTCTGACCAATAACAGGAAAAGATATTGTTGCTTTATATTGTTGTTTTGTTGGGGGAGGACCCCCAGCAATGGTCATATTTAGACTTGAAGATCCATTTTTGGATGAAGTTGCACTTGCAACATCTGACAAGGTACTAGTTACACCTTGCCTGTTTTCAAGATCACATGTATTGAATGAATTCCCCAAATCATTTTCTCCATTAATTTCTGTATATCCTACTAATCTGACTAACTCAACAGGGCGAGGAACAGTACAGAATGCCCACAATCCGACAGTAGCTCCACATAGGCTACAATCTAAAACTACAGAATTGGAATCCATTTGTTCTCCACCAGAATCCTTGCAGTTGTCATCTGTTTTCAAACTTTCATCAGCATTAGCAGAATGGACAATGAGGCTATTATTCTTCATATCAGCATCTATATCAGAACAATCTAAAATAGTTGTAGTTTTAACAGACTGGTCTGATATATCCTTGCAATCAACTACGTATGGTAGAGAACGAGGTGTCCAGCCACATAAACTTATAAGCTTTTGAGCCTGCAAAAGTTGAAAACCATTAGCCATCAATAGGGAGGGGGATCTTAAGGTATTTTTAAGATGTTTCCATGAGAATAAATGTGATAATGGAAATTTGTTAATTGTAATTACGTACATCCATCATATGCATCATTTGGTGACTAAAAATTACGGTAAACCACTATTTATGCTATAGAATAAACTGTTAAGTTAATGTGGAGAAGACAAATATGACACCAGCAGAGTTCCCAGTTCATCCATGATCACTAAAAGCATCTAAATATTCATTTGAAAATGAATATTAATCAAGCCAGATTCAATATAGGCAAACATCAACCAATATAAGTGGTGGTTAAGGAACAATGCCATGCAACATCTACTAAACATGTTATTGAAATGCTGTAAACCTGTAATTAAACACAGAGGATGGACAAATTCTAGTCCAAGAGAAAGTTTCAAGTTCAATAAGGAATACAAAAAATATACTCAAGAACACATAAGATTACTGGATCATATGCCAGTGATGGAAGGAACTTGCACGTTGCACCTACATAGAACAAATAAGAACTTCTAAAATTTGAGTATACAAGTATACCTGATAATACAATTTCAATTCATGCTGGCTGCTAAGATTTCCTATCTCAGAACCGCTGGAAGATCCATTTCCACCCTCCAGCATCAAAGATTGTCCAAGAAAGTCTACCAGTAGTGGGCTTTTCATGAACTCTACTACTGAAGATGAAATTCGAGGAAGAGCTGATAGTTGCATGAGAGCAGAACAACGTTCTCTAAAATTATCAACTAATACTGGAGGAGGTGTAGGTGGAAATCTTGCCAGTGTTTCCTCACAGGCATTGTCAATCCATGGACAAAGTAATTTATGTCCATTATCCAGCTTTAAACTAAAAACCAAGGCTGCCTTCTCAACTGATTAAAACAAATTATAGTTAAGAAATTAAAAAAAAAATTGTTGCAAAATTATTAAAGATACAGAAATGAGAAAAATGGCAAACACCTTGCTGCTGATTCCAAGATGCAGGTGTGGAGAAAAGGAGACGTGCCCCACATGCTTCACAGGCTATGGTATCAATATCTACATTGATCCAACCTCTTCTAGCACAATTTACAGCATCCACTACCTGTAAACGTTACAAGTCAAAAAATAATCCACAATTTTTTTTAGGAGTGACAAAAGGAGGTCTGATGTAGACCAAACGTTATTAATTATACAACTAAATCATTTCTTGGTAGAGAGAAATCAGGAAGCATGGGGGTTTCTTTAATGAAGCATATGATATGCCATAATGACACTACCTTGAAAAAAATTTAACTCCTTGCCACTAATAATAACAAATTTGAAATTTCAGAAAAGATTAGCATGGCCCCTGCACAAGGATGACATGCACAAATCAAGCAATGATTCAATTTTTGTTGTTGTTTTGTTGTCTTGGTCTTCTGTCCCATTTTATTACCCAAAAAAAAAATAACAAATTTGGAATTTCAGAAAAGATTAGCATGGCCCCTGCACAAGGATGACATGCAAAAATCAAGCAATGATTCAATTTTTGTTGTTTTTTTGTTGTCTTGGTCTTCTGTCCCATTTTATTACCCCAAAAAAAAAAAAATTTGAAATTTCAATTTCACAAGCCCATCTTAAACAGCATTGATTTTTTCATAGACTAGTAGAAGACTGCTCAAGCTCCTCTGCAAGATGCAATTAGTCAAAAAAATCCATTGCCACAAACTTTCAAATTCTTTCCTTCTCCTCAAACATCTGTTTCTCTAAGTGATTCTTCTATTTGTTAAAGTGTTTAAAAAAATTAGGTAATTACAGGCTTAGTGAATATTCTTTCATCTCAGCAAACACAGTAATTAATGCTTAAGATTTTCATTGTTCACTAAAATCACCAAACAATTTTTTATATATATATTTTCAAAGCATCCCAGCAATGCACAAACAAATAGCTAAGAAAAGCACACAAAAATTATCATCACAACTTTTAATGCTCTTAATCTCACCCTTGCCCTTGCTCTTATGAAGAAGGGCTTGCCATCAAATTCAAAGGACACAGGGCATACGGCATATATATATCCATCTCCAATTTTAATAACTAGCCATAACATTAAAACTTAATCTGTCATTTTCTCAAAAGATAGGAAATTGAAGAAATGCGCATATACCAAAAGCATTATATCATAATTCTGATGACAAAATGCAGGTATACATTAGGATTAAAATCTTATCTGAAATTAAGTGTTATTGAGTTATCTACCAGTCGTAACATCAAAAATTAATCTGTCATTTTCTCAAAAAGTAAACTAAGCATTAGATCATAACCCTTATGCTGAATTGCAGGTATACATTAGGATTAAAATCTGAAATCATAGATCAAGAATTGATTTTCTAAAAGGATACGGAAAAAATTAAGAGTGGGAGAAGGTGCACAAGCAAGATACAAATGTCAACTGTGGACAGTTAGATACAACCTTGGGTTTAGCAAACCATGATATTGATTTGAATGTGGCTAATCTTTTCATTAAGTCACCACGATCCCATGGTCTGCAGAGTGGTCCCCGAGGGGCTTTAGCTGGAGCTGATGAGGGCTGATGTCCCACAGAAACATCACCTTTCAAATTTGATTCCATTACCCCTAATGCAGTTAACTGATATAAACCTTTTTTACCTCCTGATAGTTGAACTCCAGATGAACTGAAAACAGAAAAAAAATCTTATTACTTCCAAATTCCTAAAATATCTAAGAAAAAAAGGGAAAAAAACTAATATTTAATACATCTAATTCTTAGCTAATCAATTGAGTTATAATTTAGATACAGGCTAAACAAAACTATAATGATAATATCTAGATTCTAGAGTATAATTTTGGCAAACTAAGGCTATATTTGATGGTCTAAAAATTTTTCAGACAAAGGAAAATGTCAAAAGTTTGGAAAACTACTTGAAATTATTTTGGACACTATCTATAATGCTCTAGATGAATTTACTACAGGTATCTATCTCAAACAACTCGAAAGGTAAACAAGAACAGGGCTATATATAATTGCTATCAGAAGCTCATAACTTTCCTATACTTCGATGGTTACCAAACGGAAGACAAAATAAATAGCTTAGGCTTATTTAAAAAAAAAATAGAAAAGCAAAGATAATAGAGAGAACCTGGAAGGGGAAGAGTGCGGTACGGATTTAGGAGCATGGAAGAGCTTGTCCATGACCGAAAGGACCCTCTTCTCGGAACCTTGCGACATGTTTATTCAGTATTCGACGTCTTCGGAAACAAATTCCACAGTTTGATTGCAAGCAAAGGAGGGGAGTAGCGAGACAAGCTCGCGCTTTATTCGATATGTTCGTCTCTGCCCACATGAATGTGTTCAATACTTCGTTTCCCTCTTGGTACTTCGAACTTGCTATGGACTCGGAGCGGGTTTGGGCGGCTGGCTAAGCTACAAGACCGACCCGCTAAAATGTTAAAGGCCCAGTTCACACTTCATAAATTTGTAACAAATATATTTTATTTACAATAAAAATAAATAAATACCTTCACAAAATTTAAATACAGTTTAAAAAAAAGTTTATCAAAATTTATAATAAAGATATGAAATAGAAATATTTTTTTATAACTCAACGTTGCATAATAATTTTTTTAAATTTTTTTTCTAGGCATCATGTTTCATGACAAAGACAAACATCTAAAGAATTTTATTTTAATTCAAAATTAAATGATAAATTCTTTTAAAAAATTTCTGTACATGTCATATATAATAACAAACATTGAATAAATTTTATCTTAAATTTTTTTTATTAAATACCTTTTTAAATAATATGCTCCTATAAATATTTATTAATTCTTTTTATATGTATTTAAGGTAACTTATTATAAGTAATTAAAATGTGCTTAAATTAGTTTTAAGTCATTTTTCAAGCTTAAAATCAAGGCTTATATCATAATAAAGTATATGTAAAAGCTTGAAATATTTAGGGTTAAACATAGGTTTGGTTCGATTCAATTTTGAGGCTCAACTAAACCGAATCGAACCACTTAAATATAGTAAAAAGTGGACTTAATCAATTCGGTTTGATTCTATTAAACTGAATCGTTAAACAACAATTCGGTTTTGTTTGATTTTTTAATTTTAAAAACAAAATTTGAGCTAAATTTTTTTTATTTTTTTGGTCCATTTAAATTTTTTTGAGTCTATTTTTTTAATTTTTGTATCAATTTTAAATTTTTGTTTGAACTCAAATAGAAATGGCTAAATTTAAAAATATATATATAATATTTTTAAAATATAATAAAAATTTAATTTAATTATATTATCTTGGTATTTAAAATTCTCATATTTAGTATGACAATTGAAAATTGTTATAGAAATAATGCAATCGGTATTGTATAGAAGTTAATAAAGCTAAACTTTAGGGATACGAGATCCACATATTTTTTGGTGACCTATTTTATTTAGATCATATTGAAAGCATGGTTTTATCCAAACAAGGGGTCATGCTCATAATTCATACATATAATTAGTTTATAGATGACGGTAGAATCATAGCTAGGCAATTAAAAATTGAGCTGAATTGATTGATTTTTTTTTATTTAAAAAATTAAAATAAATCAATTTTAATCGATTTGATTCAATTTTTAATCAGTTTAATTTGATTTTATCGATTTAATTCGGTTTAATTCGATTTTTGTACACCCCTAAAAATATTTAATAAGAAAACTAGTTTTATAATAATTTTACATAAAACTATCACCATTGATTATTTAATTATATAACGACTCCTCAAAATATCTATATCTCAAAGCGCTTGTAATAATATAATATATTCTTCAATAAGCGCTTATGTAGATGATTTCTTTTGATAAAATTAATTTTTTTAAAATTATTTGTAATGAATAAATTAAAAAATCAATAAATTAATAATTCACATGACAACGTACTCTTAGTCCTTAATTTTAAGCATTCGATTTTATCCATATTTCATCATTACTTTTTCGCTATTACTTTTGCATTATTGTAACAAAAAATAATAATAATAAATTTAAAAAGAAAGAAATGTGCCCAAGCAGCCATCAATTAATTGGGGTTGCAACAGGGCCGGTCACGGACCAGGTAGGCCAGACTTTACAAGGGCCATGGATCATAATTCCTTATTCACTTGTCCCAAAAAAAAACAACTCCTCGTTCACGAGCCACAGAATGAGAGAGGAGTTGGCGATGGAGGTTGGCAGTGGGAAGGTAATGGCGGGAGAGAGGGCATTGGGCTAAGGGAGATTGAAAGCGACTTGGACGGTGAGTAGTCCTGCAGTAATTTCTCAGTGGAGTGCACTCTCTTCTAGTTATAGCCTTTTCTAGTTTTCTTAGAGTGGTCCAACTCCAAACTTTGTAACACTCCAAAAACTATTTAATTCCTCTCCTTCCTCCCCTTCCACTTCAACTTGTGGTCAACGCTTCAGCACCATGTCACCCTTTATGCCTCTCTATTCTTCACTCTTCGCCTATAATGTTTCCCTAACTGGGTTATGTGTTTCTTCGCTAGATTTTCCCTTGTTAATTTTATGTTTTTGGTTCTTCAAAATGAAATCATTCTTGTTCTTTGATGTGACTCCTTTCTTATGGTTGTTTTAGTATGATTTTATATGCTTTCCCTTACAACCAAAACTTGAGTAAGTGACAGCCAATTTCTGTTTGGACTATTTGACAGCCAACCAATAATGGGTTCTTTCTAGTCATCTTGGTTAGAAAAACTAGCAGGATAGTTTGTCTGGTTCTTATCAATGTGGCCTGTACAAAACTGTTGCTACTAAATGCTTCAAGACTCCTATTCCTTCTGACATGAACCTAATTGAATAATTTACAGAAATTATTGAGGTGCAGGCATACTCGCTTTTAAGATGTTGAGATTAGATACGGTACTCTAATAATAAAAGATTGCAGTCAGTTGGTGTAGGCCAAATACAACCCCCCCCCCCCAACTATTTTATATGTACATGTGAGTATTCCAAAAGACAAAATCTATGGTCCCCAAGCTCCAACCTTAACCACTGTAGCTTGTTCCAAAACCCTATATCCTGTATCTTAATAAACCATCACAATCTTAACTAGTCACTTTCAATGAAGATGATAAATTGTCCCAGACTGATTAGTAAGTAGTAAGTAGTCGCTGTTTATTTTATTTTTTCAGTTATACTATACAAAGTGTAATTGACAAATACTTAACCATATAGTAATTCTCACATTGACCATTTCTTCCTCAACTTACGATCTTCATTCATGAAAGTAATGAATAAATGAGTTATGCTTTTATTGCGTCACTTATTTTTATGAACGCGAAAGATACTACTCAGTCTGGCCTACTTTCAGTAAAAAAGCTGATATTGAAGTTGAAAAATGAGGTACTGGAATATTTGTCCTTTCCTTTACGTTTCTTTTGTTTTCGTCCCTTGCACTATCATGAACACAATGTCATGAAAAATAGTTATAGAAATTTTTATCCCAATTAAGGAGTACGCCATTCATCAGTATACATGCAGGCGCACTAGCCTGAACAGCTAAACTGCTTAGCCATAAACCAACAAGACAACATCTCCTAGCCTTGCCTCTTTTCCGTTCTAAAGCCTCAAATTTCAGTCCATTACTGTTATTGCTTTTACTGCTTTTCTTTCTTGGAAAGATTTAATGACACTCGGTTGCAAGGCTTGTAATCCACCTTCCTCTGTTACTGTCTCATGGGCTTGAACGTTTTGCGTCTTAGAGCTGCTCCCTGTATTTTATCTCTTCAGGAAAATTCAGTACTCTATTACTGACCCTTTTTTCTTGCATGTCATAGCTAGTGCGACCTTGTCATGAAGCAAATATTGCCTTTTGCTTGGCCATGAGTTTTGATTATTCTGCTCCTTGAAACTACGCGTTTTCCTGAGTAAATTTTTTCTGCCTCGATACTTAGAATGGCCATGAGGATTCTAGTAGATTTTCTTCTTTTGGTATTCCTCAGTTTGTTTTGTCTTTGCAAGGGCGAGGACACTTCAGTATCACCAATGGAGAAGAAAGAGCAGGAGACCCTGTATTCTGTTATTCAAGGGTTTGTAGGAAAAGAGTGGAACGGTTCAGATCTTTATCCGGACCCTTGTGGGTGGACTCCCATACAGGTTTGAAATTATGAACTCTGAAACACAAAAATCAGCTCATTTGTTTTAAATTTAATGAAACAGTACTAATAGTATAAACTTTTACAACAACAGAAGCAGGTTACTATTCCACTGATACAAGTGAACTTAGCATCATTTTTATTCTCTGTGATATCTTTTAACTATTTATGTCTTGGTTAATGTTCAGGGAGTTTCCTGCGAACTGTATGAACACTTCTGGTATGTAACTGTTCTGAACCTCGGACCAGTTTTTGACAACTCCCTTATTTGCACCCATGATGCCCAATTTCCAGATCAACTATTCAAGCTCAAACACTTAAAGGTCCTCTCACTGATCGGCTGTTTCCTTTTTCCCAGCCAATATCCTGTTAGATTACCCATTTCCAACTGGGAAAATTTCTCGAACAGCTTGGAATCTTTGCACTTGAGATCAAATCCTGGTCTAGTTGGGACCATTCCATCCACAATCGGCCACCTTAGAAAGCTCCAATCTCTTGTGCTGCTGGAGAATGGTCTCACAGGTGAACTACCATCAAGTATTGGTAATTTGGTCAGATTGAGGCAACTAGTCCTTTCGGGAAACCATTTTGTGGGAGAAATTCCAGTCAATTATAAGGGTCTCTCTGAGCTTTTAATATTTGATGCAAGCAGGAATAATCTGTCAGGGGCGTTGCCATCAACTATTGGGTTTTTGGATTCCCTTCTAAAGCTTGACTTGAGCAACAATTTGCTAGAGGGAGAGTTGCCAAGGGATCTGGGAAAGCTAAAGAATCTTCTACTACTAGATCTTAGTCATAACAAATTCAGAGGTGGGTTGGCTGGGCCACTTCAAGGACTGGTTTCCTTACAACACATGGTGATGTCCAACAACCCAATAGGAGGTGATCTCTTAGGTATTGAGTGGGAACATTTCCAAAATATAGAAACATTGGACTTCTCTGACATGGGTTTGACAGGGAGTGTACCAGAGTCCATGGCAGAAATGAAGAAGCTTAGGTATCTGGAACTCAGTAACAATAATCTCTCAGGAAATCTCTCTGGAAGTCTGGAGAATCTGCCTTGTCTTAGAACTCTTCACCTAAATGGAAATAATTTGACAGGAAGACTTGAATTCTCAGAAAGGTTTTACAAGAAAATGGGAAGGCATTTTGCAGCTTGGGACAATGCAAATCTCTGTTACGTTGCCAGATCAATGTTGGCATGGACCCAAATGCCTTATGGCGTAAAACGCTGTGTGCATGAAACTTCTCTATTTGAGGGAACTTCAAAGGTCAAGATAAACGAAGGGAGTTATAAAGATTCCAGCTTGATGACCTCTTCGGGAAGTTCAAGGTGGACCTTTTATGGGGTTTGGTGGGCTTTTACTTTAAATGTAGTTCTTAATGTTTTTCTATGGAATTCGTCACTGTAGATAATCTCAGAAAAGTCTCATACCACATGTATTTGCCTAGAGGAGTAGCCCCGTTAACAATTCATATCTAACTTGGTCACCTATCATAAAAAGAATTTATGTCTTCTACTGCATGCATTTTTCTATAAAGTTTCTGAGGATTAAGCTCGCTGCAAAATATTAATGTATAGATAACAGTACAGAGCACTGTTCTTATCTTCAATGATTTCATCTCATATTCTGGAATATCTGAAACGCACAGGTATAGGGCATCGTCTTGACAAGATTTTTTTTATTTATATTTATTCAACTTAATTAAACTTTTGATCACCAGCATTAATACATTGTATTCCATTAAAACTCTGCTGTCAAGTGTGTTTGGGTCAAAATAGTACTAAAATGAGTGATGTCTAGTTTTGGTATTGCACCTCTTTAAATCTAATTCAGGGGCTTATAAAATAAGAATGCTTATGTTTTGAAATACAATATATTAGCTTCAGGATGTCAGTAAACATTTTTTAAGAAAACGGAGTTGCCAAAGTTAAATTATAGATTCCGTAATTTGATAATCAATTGGAGCTAATTAAAGAGGTGAAGTTTCTGGTTTTGTTGATTAATAGAGCACATTATTATCAGCATATGTTTAATTTGGTTTTCAAAACCATTATCTTGTTCCTGCAAAATACTATTCTGAATGCGGCCAAGTCCCAAGTGAGACGATATTCTGAGAAAGGCAGACTCAAAAAAGAAGAACAAAAAAATCTGAGGACAAAATCAAGTGTATTGACATCACTTACAATCCGAAAGTGCTAAACAGTACTAAGTATGATTTAGCATTAATTTAGTGTGCATTAATAATTATACCCAGCAGTACTATTGTGAAGTAGCTTTTAATTTCGTGTGAGTATCTGTGGATTTCAATGTCCATACACAGAGAACCAAATGCTGTCCAAAAAAAACTTTCTCTCTCTCTTTTCTCTTTCTTCATTTTCTTTCTCCTCCTCCACTGTGAACGCCGCCCCCAACCAAAATAAAAGACCAGAAACAGAGATGAAGCTCCAAATCAATGGATTCAGAATTTGCAAACACAGAAAGGATGCGCTAGTGTGTTCGATCTTGGTGGGAATATTATAAAGGATTCACTAGACTTGAAGATGAAGAGAATGTAAAAAATGGACGAGTTTGATTTTTATTTACCCACCTTTCCTTCTTGTGGGCTTGTGGGCTTATGGATGGCCTGGGTTCTTCTTTTCTTCTGCTTCTACATTAGCCATGGCTTCTTTGATTCGGAGCTTCATATCTGTTTCTGAAATTTTATTTCCGTTGGGGGCGGCGTTGGAGGAAGAGAGAGAAAAGAAGAAAGAGAAAAGAAACAAAAAAAAAAGGAATTTTATTTTAAGAAAATGATTCAGTGTGAATAATTTTTTTGTCTCGATAACGGATAAGTGAAAAATAATAATATTTTTTAAATTAATTTTATTATATGTGACGATTCAAAAAATTATCAATGCACTAAATATCACCTCAGTTTTTTCATCAGATATTTACTCTTTAATTTTTTCAAACTGTAGGGATTTAAATGAATAGCTGTTTATAACACGTGGGTAAAAATGATCAAGAAAGCATCCCCAAAAAAAAAAAAACTCCATGCATCACTAATCACTATTAGCTATAGCTAATATCATTCACTTAACAGCCTCAGCTTTGAAAAAAAACAGTTGTAGGAAGTCAAAGACCCGTTTCTTTAGCTGTTACCTCCAACAAAACTCACGACCTTCCCATCGTGCATCTGAATCCTCTCCTGATTCCTCGTTAACAAACTTCGAATCTCCTTTTAAGTCCAACTTAATCAACCCCATCTCTCAAGCACACACTTTCTCTTCTTAGCAGCTAATTAAAGAACTGCACACACTACATGGCCACTTTCTTCAAAGGCTGTTACCCACTTTTCCTTTGCTTCATTCTTTTCTCTTGCTCCCATGTATTGCTTGTCACTTGTACTGAGTTTCAAGTTGGGGGTAAGGATGGCTGGGATTTCCCCAGGTCAAAGAACGACAGTGATATGTACAATCAGTGGGCATCCAAAAACAGATTCACAGTTAATGATACTGTTTGTGAGTAGCACTTTTTTATATCTCAGACTCAAACATCCTTAATTTTGTCAATGCATTCCAAAAATGAAGCCTTTCTTTTGCATGTAGGTTTCAAGTACAGGAAAGACTCAGTTTTGGTGGTGACCGAAGAGGCATACAAAAAATGCAGATCCTCCCATCCCCTTTTCTTCTCTAACAATGGTGACACTGTCTTCCAATTTGACCGACCCGGCTTGTTCTTCTTCATTAGTGGAATTTATCTTCACTGTGACAGCGGACAGAAGATGATCATCAAGGTTCTGGAAATGGAGGCAGCAAAATCACCCCAATCTGCAAATGAGAATGCAGAAAAATCAGATAAAAAATGTGCTGCTGCTGCTGAAATGACACCTACAAGCAAAACGACATCAGCACTTTTTGTTCTGTCATTCCTAGTCCTGCTTTTTGCTTGATTCATTTGTGGTCAGGGTTTTAGGTTTGTTTGGATCTAGCTAGGTCTTGGGAGTTGTTTTAGGTCCTAGTTTGTGTTTCTGTTTTTGGTCATTCCGAGGTTGAAAGATTATATATTGACTGACATTATTTCCCTTTTCAAGTTGGTTCCGTTTTTTCTTAAAAGTTAATGTAGTTTACATTGGTAGAAATTGCATCCGACCATCAACCACTGTGCTGAATTATGTTCCACTCATTTTTTCCTATTAGCAACTGCAAAGTTGGCTACATTAGCTTTCAGAGTTTATTCATAGAATTTTAAGGGAACGTATCATTAATTATATACATAATATATTCATATAATGTAATAAAATGTAAATGTGTGTATATAACGTTAAATAAACAAAAATTAAATTGATCCCACCATATACTATAAATAATATGATTCAAATAAAAAAAAGTTAGAAAAAGTGTTTTAAAAACAAAAAGAGATAGTAGTGTTCAACCTATCATTGTTCAATGTTGACCAAAATAAGCTATTAGTATTTATTTATTTTAAGATGGCATGCAGGTGTCGTGTAAAGATCATTATATAGAACATGTAATTAATATTTGATGATGGCTCAATTAAAACTAAAGGTTAAAATGGACTTCATTCAATTTGATGTTTAAATAATAATGTAAGTGTGCTGCTCACCTTCGGATTCCAAGTCAATAACACTTTTAATAAGCTCAAAATTAACTAGTATTGCCTGTGTTTCATGCACCTCAGATTCACCATATAATTCTTAATTTTTTCACTAGAAATAATTGGAGATTAAAATCTCTTGTAGCTTTAAAAAAAAGATTTCATATATCATAACTTTATTGATGGATAAGTCTATGAAAGTACAGTTTCGTCCCCGTTAAACCTTCCACGAACAGGGGAGTCTCGTGCAATAGGAATTTTTCGTTGGGGGCTGACATTTAGACCGTTACGTAGAATAAATTCAAATTTATATTTTAAATTTACAACTATTGACTCTCAACTGTTCTCTCGTTCCACTTCACTTCCTGAGGATTCGTAAGAAATTCAACCATGAAGGGCTTGATATTAGGTGTGTAATGAGCAGAAAATGGAGCTTCAATAGCACTCTCCTTCAAATATTGATTTCTTCTTCTTCAATTTGCACAAGGTTTTGTGTCGCCTTCACTTCATCAGCCATTTAAGAGGGGGCTTTGGAGCTTTTCCTGGTAAAGTTTGGCTCTTTGTGGATTATTGAACGGGGCCTGCGGCTGGATCCAACTGAAATTTTCTGGGCATGTCTCTATAGTAAGAAAGTTTAGAATGCCAGTATCAACTCGGTCTCAGATCATACAGGGTCAAAATGAGCCAAACCCAGCACAGAGAATCAGAAACAGCGTAAATCAAGAAGATACCACTGCGACTCTTCCTCTGAGAAACCCACACCATGGGCTGAAGGAGAAGATGAAAGCGCTTACTCTCTTATACGAGCAGCAGAAGCAAGCCTCTGCAGCTGTCAAGAACTCGTCTTTGAGGCTCGAAGAGACGAGGTTCACTACCCACCCGAGCATCGAGCTTCTCGGCGGTTCTTCTACAAAACAAGAGAAGGAACCAAAGCCAGACAATGTAATGCGAGAGAATGCAATGCCCAGTTGGACCATTACAAGAACATCTATGTTACCTCAACCGCCAACAGAGGATTTCAAGGAAAATTTGGCAGGAGGGACAGATCGAATTGTTGGATTTTCATGCCCAAGAAAGGCCACGGTCGCTCGGAAACTTTCAATGGGGACCATGGCGCCGCCGCAGCCAGAACTCAAAGGGAATGGAGGAACTCTGGATGTGCAAGAATCAGAGAAAATGGAAGTAATTTCGGAGAAACCCGGCAAAATTGGGAATCGGATTCTTGTGTTCGTGAGGCTTAGGCCAATGGCCAAGAAAGAAAGGCAAGCGGGTTCTCGGTGCTGTGTCAGGATCGTGAATCGGCGTGACGTTTATCTGACGGAGTTTGCCAATGAGAACGATTACCTGAGGCTAAATAGGCTTCGGGGACGGCATTTTACCTTCGACGCTTCGTTTCCGGATTCGGCTGGCCAACAGGAAGTTTACTCCATGACGTGAGTTTCTAAATTTTGAAATTCAAAAATCTGCTCTTTATGCTAAAACCACTGCTTTTATATAAATGGGTCTTATTGTTCTTAATAAGCTCGGTTTTTTTTTTTTTCTGGAAAGCTGAATCTTTATATGAGACTGCATGATTTGGCGTCGTGGTTTCCACTTCGTCCTCTATCATATTCTGATTATTGCCACACAATTCTTCATTTTCTTGTTTTCTGCCGACCATTAGTTTCTTGACTACCAAACAGAAAAATTGTAGAATTGCCGCAAAATGTAAGGGACATAACATAATAGACCAAAGTAACTGGTTAAAGGTAATTGAAGACTGTTATTGTTATTTTGAGTTTGCTTCTTCCCTTGTATTTTCTAGGCAACTGAAAAGTAAAAGGAAAAAAATCCTCAGCTCTGCCATGAGAAAGAGAAAGGAAAATATTAGCAGCAGTATAGAATTGTTTGGAAGATGACGTGGAATTTGATTTGTTTTTTTTTTTTATATAGCATTGAAAATCTTATTTATCTAGCAGTTAGTTATATTTGAGAGAAAGGTACATTGACTTTACATGTTCAGAACCTCAGAACTTGTGGAAGCAGTTCTGCAAGGGAGGAATGGATCAGTTTTCTGCTATGGTGCCACAGGAGCTGGAAAGACTTATACAATGCTTGGAACAGTGGAGAATCCAGGAGTGATGGTTTTGGCAATTAAGGATCTTTTTACCAAAATCAGGCAAAGAAGTTGTGATGGAAGCCATGAGGTTCATCTGTCCTATCTTGAGGTTTATAATGAAACTGTCAGGGATCTGCTTTCCCCCGGAAGGCCTCTGGTGCTTAGAGAAGATAGACAGGTATAAAAAAAAAAAAGCCTGCAAGTGAAAACATCATTTGGAACCCTAAACTCTCATATGCCACTTGTTTTGCCAGTCAATTTAGTATTTTTATAGTACATGGCGGCATGAAAGTTTGAAGTTTAAACCTAAGACTTTCTTTCTGTATACTATCTAAATCTCTCGCCACTAAGATCATACCTGCTTGCTTTACCAATCAATTAGTTTTTCTCTCTGTTAGTTTACAAATGAGGCTTCGAGGTCTAGAAGTAGGGAGTGGAGAAAAGACTAGTATCATATAAGTTATCAGCCCATTTACTAGTAACTTAGTTGAGTGTTTGATAGATGGTAAATCAATTTGTTGGTTGAGATGAGAGTAGCAAAGTTAGAAAAGCTAAAAATTTGGTATTAACTAAAAAAAAAAACAGTGATAGAATGATCTCGTATTTTCATTATTTAAATTTTAACTCTTGAAAGATAACTGATGATTTATTATCCACCTATGTTTTAGGGCATTGTGGCTGCAGGTCTAACACAATATAGAGCTTATTCTACAGATGAAGTAATATTCTGCTCCCTTTTGGTAAACTAGAAGTTTAAGATAACTATTTGAACCTTCAATTAACAACTTTTATTTTCTCTTGTTGGCTCAGGTAATGGCATTGCTTCAACAAGGTAATCAGAATCGAACCACCGAACCAACTCGTGCAAATGAGACTTCTTCGCGTTCCCATGCTATTTTGCAGGTGAGTATATAAGATGCATGAGGAAATAATGAAAGATCCCTCAAATGTTGTGAATGCCACATGTGCGTCTTACTAAACTTAAGAAGCTTAAATACTGAAACATATACCAGACAAGACACAATAAATGGTCAATTGAAATTTAAGGTGTCGTGCCATTTTTAATACGAGCGCTAGTATTTTTTAAGTATTAATGTTTCATAGTACTAATTAGAACCACCTTCTTTGGTTACACTCAGGTTGTGGTTGAATACCGAGTTAGAGATGCTGCAATGAATGTCATTAATCGAGTGGGGAAGCTCTCACTGATTGATCTAGCAGGGTCAGAAAGAGCTGTTGCCACAGATCAAAGAACAGTTAGATCTCTTGAAGGTGCCAATATAAATCGGTCTCTTCTTGCACTAAGCAGCTGCATTAATGCCCTTGTAGAGGGAAAGAAACACGTACCGTACCGAAATTCAAAGCTTACTCAACTTCTTAAGGATTCATTAGGAGGGGCATGTAACACTGTCATGATTGCTAACATAAGCCCAAGCAATCTCTCATTTGGTGAAACCCAGAACACCCTTCACTGGGCTGATAGAGCCAAGGAGATTCGGACAAAGGTACCATTTCAAGCTATCCTGGCGCTGCTGATATTCAGCCAAGCACTGCTACTTTTCTGTTAATTTATAATTGTTTGCTCATTCAAATTCCTTCAGTTGGTGTTAAACTTAATATAGCGCAGTTAACCACAAAGAGCTCTATGAAAGGAAAATATGTACGAGGAAGAAGCATAAAAATCCTGAAAAAGTTATATGATGTCATAGTATGTGTATTATATTTTTGGGTAGGGAGAGTCATCGTTAGCAGAGCGTGGGATTAAGTTGAAAGGTGACATCTTTTGATCCACTGCATCTGTTGACATTTGAACTCACCTGTGAGAGGACTTTTCACGCCTCAAAAATAGTGTAATACGGGGCCTCAATCCAAAACGACATTTCATCTTTCTATTCTTCTTTATTCTCTTGTTAGTCACTGTGACAGTTTAGCGTATATGTTTTATGTGGATACAGGCATGTGATGCAAACGATGATATACTGCCAGCACCCGAGACAGAAACAGACCAGGCCAAGCTGGTACTAGAGCTGCAAAAGGAGAATCGTGAATTGCGAATGCAACTAGCACGGCAGCAGCAGAAGCTGTTGATTCTCCAAGCACAGTCCTTGGCCGCAACTGCAAACTCCTCCCCAACACCACCTTCAGCTACATCTCTTTTGACTCCTCCAACTTCTGCCCAACCAAATGAAAAACGAAAGCCCAGATCCTCTTTCTTACCTGCAACTTGTTTCACTCCGGAATCCAGGAAAAAGGGAGCCGATGTAGCTGTTAGAACACTTCAAAGGACTGTAAAAACACTAGAGGCAGAGATAGAGAGAATGAAAAAAGATCACAGCTTGCAGCTAAAGCAGAAAGATGATGTCATTCGCGAGCTTTCACAGAAGGGTGGGAAACAAGGAGAAGTGGGGAAGAGGGTGACCAGGGCTAGCCTACGACCAAAGGAGACAAACACTGGTGAGTTGAAGAGTCCGAGTCATCGTTTTCGGTCGCCAGCCCCAACTGCCAAGAAACGAAGCTTTTGGGACATAACGACAGCTAACAGCCCATCAGTTACAACGTTAAATGGAAGAAAAACAAGAAGTCATGTCATCTCTGAGCCTGCTGCTCCTCCATCCATGCTTCTTCAGGTACAGTGATTGTTTTTATCTCTGCACAATTTGCTACTTATTTCTACGTATTAAGTACCCCACATACATTAACATCAGCACATAGGCAATCTCTCCTTCAAAAAACACCATGGCCCTTTCTGTATTTTCTCATTATGTATCCATAAATGCACGAGTTCCTTCTTCTGCAACTGATACAGCTTGCTTGCTTATCCATGTTTCTGGTTTGTGTTGATGCTCGGACCCCACATCTTCAATTACATTATTCAGCCGGGTTTTGCTCGTCAAAAGGCCAATATTTAAAGTGAAAGACGAGGTTCAAAGCCAGAAGCACAGAAGATAAATAGATGACCAAAAGACAGGGAAGCTCTGGTTTTAATATGCTCTCTCTTCTTTTGTGCCATCTTTGTGCTCACGGGACAGTCGAAGCCCATTCTGGAGTCTAGAGATGGGGTCTCTGCTTGTGTTATTCTGTTGTAGGATTAATGTAGTAAGCTGCAGACTAAAGTTTTCGTTACATGCTTCATTCAACTCCCTTGTACCACTTTGGAGAAAACTCCAAAATGATTATTATATATACTGATGTACATTCAATTCTTTTCAGGATTTGAACATTTATTCTTAGTATTGGAGATTTGGAGAAAGCTACAAAACCTCTACATCTAAATTCAAATTTTATGGGCAAAAAAGTATGATGCATGATACAAATATATATATATATATATATATATATATATATATATATATATATAGTCGATATATTTTGGCCATAGAAGTTTTTTACATTGATTATTATACAAAGGGTAAGGGATGATGCAAAATTTATAAAGCCGACATTTATAGTATATATATGCCAAAATCCAATATTTTAATCTTTATGTTTTTTAGCTGTATGATGCATAACTTAAGATTTTTTAACTCTTAATTGTGAAAAACCTCTGTTTAAGCCACTCTCAGTTGCTTCTGCCTCAATGTGATTTTGATATCCACAATTAAGTTCAGAGCCCCACACATAAACCAAACATGGAAATAAATGAGATTTTCTTTCATTAGAATATCAGCAATTTATCCCCTTGGGTCTAGCAGAGGCCTGCCATGATAGCCAGGGCCTGCTCTGAAATTTTATAAGCCTCGGAATGTTTTTCAAGGAAACCACTATCTGATCGGGCCATTCAAGTAGGCCCCAAATAGCACCTAGCCAGCCGGGGTGTCTTGGAGGCCTGAATTATGGGTTGCTATCTATATGATGAAAAATCACACAAACTTCATTATTCATAATGGCATGCAGCCCCACCCACTATGGTGGTGCTTCATTCTCTCATTGGTCTGTTTTTATTGAAAGCAAGCAGCTGGTATGCGATTAAGCTAATAGCTGGTTGATAAGTAAGCAGCAAGACCACATTATAGACCCTGCGATAAAAATAATGATGAAGCAGCTTGAAACAAAGTTGGACTTTGTAATGGCCTATGGAGATGTACGTCAGACAACCTTAATGCACTCTTCTAATTTCTTCCATCTCTTTCTTCAGCGGTGGGTTGGGGATTTAAGTGCACTAGTTAAAGCAATAATATTATAAAGCAGTAGCCAAACTTTATGTGAAGCAATGAACTTTTAAACCTCTTGAACAATGATGAGCAGATGATAAAAAAAAACTTTGGTTTCGGTGAAAGATATCTTAATCATTTTATTTTTTTCCCCCAGCTGTAAGCCACATATCCTCCTCTTCACTCTTCACTCTTGAGTTTCTGGCTAATAACATGAACTTTGAAAATCTAAGACTCAGAGATAGATGTACTGTCATATATTTGCATTCTTAATTTAAAACAAAAAACAAAAGAGAAATAAAGCCTAAAAACTAGGAGAGGGGAAGAGAAAAGTGAGTACACTATTATGAGCATATAATCAACGTAAAGGATTTTCTTTATTTATGGAGATCCAAATTAAGGGTGGTGGGCTATAGTCTGCACTTTGCGACTCTAGCCGCACAAACTACAATGAGTCATGAGGTTATGAGAATGCAGGAGATTTGAACTATGGCAAAAAAAAAAAAAAAAAAAAAAAAAAACTAGAAAAGCAGTCAACAAGATGAAAAGCTAATGGCCCAAGTGTATTAACAAAGCAAAAGATGGGGTCTGCTGTCACCTATGTCGGAATATGAATTTTCTTTTGTTTCATATTGCTTTTGATGACTTCTATGATTAGGTTTAACAAAAATCTTTGGGATCATTTCACAAACAAAATTGTGCATCAAAAGCAACGATTGGAACAATCTTAACTTTTGGACCAAATACTGAAATTTTGTGGGATATAAGATGCTGCTGATAAAGGATCCTAGCTAAACAGGGAAAGAAGAGCATAAACTTAATAGTAATAATGAAGCTATCATTCAAAACACAGAGAAAGGGGAGGGAGGAATGGAGAGCATCATATGGCTATCTTCCCCTACCCAAAAGCAACGAAAGTACAATTTGCCAAGTCTGCTAGTGTAGAACTGGCATAAAAGAATTCAAATGAAGGGATTACACCATTTTATCAGAGGCATTAGTTTTTTGTAATCTGCCAGGCAATAAGCCCAATGATGATCTGTGAAGAGAGGAGTAATCAACATAAACCCCAATAGTAGAAACAGAAGCAGAGAACTGAATAATTGATACACTGTTTTGACTTTGAGATGTTTACAACCACAATCAGTAGTGGAAGTAGCATTTCAATTAAAGAACATTCTTGGATCAGTATGCAAATAAGTACATCGTTTATGCTCGGAATTAAATAAAATAACTTAATCAAGGGAGTTAGTCCATAAAGAGAGATAATATTTTTTTTCTTATTTATTTAAGTTCGATTTTTTTAGAGTATCTTGAAATTAAATTTTAAATGCACTCCTGAGGTTGTCAAGATAAAACTTGACACAATACCGTAATACCAAATAAATAAAACGCATAATGAAATTGCTAAAGTTAATCAGCCAAATGAAAATGTGAGGACAATCATGATTCGCAATGACCTTTCTGTCTCATCACTAGTTAAAGGATTGGAAAGGAAAACTATACATATACACCTTTCATGACCCACGTACGTATCCACCACAATGATGCTGTAAAGTATTGATTACCCACCATTTCCCCCCCCCCCCCGGGCCTCCCTGACTTAGCCTACCCGCCTATTCTAACAGAAAACAGTAAGGGAAAAAACTGCAGGGGACTAGGCCTCCACTTCCATGATTGAAGAGCAGCTAAACAAGTAGTATATCATTAACCTACTGTTTCAAATCCACAGAGAACAAAAAGGGAAACCAACTAAACTCTAAGCAAATATATGCTGAGCTCAGGAGCTCCGTTGCTGTCTGGGTTCATCATGTAGAAAGCCTCGGAGTCTCTGGACCCAACAATTCTCTCAAACTTAGCCCTCATATACATGAGTTCACCATCAGATCCAGCTTCTGCTCCTCCATTCCCTGCAGGCAAAACACCGGCACCCATTGAAATTGGCTCCACTGCTTTCAGGATTTCCCACTCCTTTGGTCCACATTCTCTTCTTGTAGCAAATCCACACTTCTTCCCATTGCAATATGTCCTCCACATTGGCTCTTCTAGCAATCTCACAGCTTTCTTCTCTTCTTCCTTTTCTTTATCACATTCCAGAGCAATTCGAACTAACCCAGATGCCATTTCACGAACCAGACCACTAATTGGTGTTGCAAGCTCAATCAACAAGGCTGGTTTGGAAGTGGGTTCCTTCTGAAATGCAAAATGTACATGCCCACGTCGGTATCCGAAGAGGGTGCCTACCACTCGGGGACCCAGGCCAAAGGGTAGGCTCGAACGGTTCTTTCCGAACACAGTGAGAATAGATCGAAGCCTAGACACTGCAACTGCCTGCAGCTTCCTCCTTGCTGCTTGTGCAGGAGCAGCAACATTTTCATCCTCTTTTTTCTCCTCCTCAATGATTTTGGAAATTGATTCAGAAGTAGGAACTTCATCACCATCTTCATTTCCGACCTTTTTGGTCCAGTGAAAGTGCCTCTTGGAGTTGGAGAAGTCTTGAGAGCTTCTAGCCATGTCTGTCTTCATCTGAGAGAGAAAATCAAAAGGGTAGCTGCTACTTAAAAATGGGTGGAAAAGAGAGGGAGAGAAAGAATCTGGTTTGTTCTTCTTTTTATTGATATGGGGCGCTTTGCTTTAATTAATTCTTTGGTTTTAGACATTTTATGTAATGCAAGAGAATCCTGACAAAAGAAACATAGGCAGTCCCACCAGCTGATATGGGAAATCAGACAGAGAGTGGGATAGAGAGTGTATTTCAAATAGAAAAGAAAGGAATCTAAGGAGACAATATGTTGGTTATTTCACTTTCTAGTGGGGCAGAGAGAGAAGGATTGTGCTTGACTACCTCTTTTGACTTGATATCCAAAACGGTAAAAAGAAACAGACACACATATATAAAGAGCCAAAACAAACAAAATACGAAGCTGTCACTGTTGAAACTTGACATGCTAAAAAACATACCCTTCTGCATCAATGTCTTCAAGTGCAGAGGTACACTGTGATGACATCATCTAGTTAGGAGTTGCTGAATTCTCATGGTTCATGTTGGGTGCAGAGTCTACATAACACCTACCTACGAACTGACACCTCATTGATCGAGGACCCCACAATATGTTCTCTGTCACATTGGTCAATGAGGTCCCCACCATATGTTCTCTGTCACATTGGTGGGCAAATGGATATAGATGGACGCAAAATAATCCCTCTAGGGTATATTTATTCGAGAGGTCTTGTCGAGTAAAATTCGTTGAGCGACTGTCTCAGTAGCCATCAATTTGGAGGAACCTTCAGGTGGCTAACAGAAAAAAAGGTACGGGGTTTCACATGCATCTCACAGCATATTGTGCCTTTCTTTCATAGGGTATATTTATTCGAGAGGTCTTCTCTTGAGTAAAATTCGTTGAGTGACTGTCTCAGTAGCCATCAATTTGGAGGAACCTGCAGGTGGCTAACCAAGAAAAAAGGTACGGGGTTTCACATGCATCTCACAGCATATTGTGCCTTTCTTTCAACATTAGGGGCCCCAGACTCACTATAGCTTCTTCCTTGTCCGGTTGTAAAACAAACTAAGCCACATGTAAACATATCAAAAATAAATTTTACTCAAAAATATTTTAATATTGCTTAATTTGACCTACCAATTTTTTTTCATAGATTGAATTGCTAAAAAAATTTCTCAAGACCTTAACTCAAACCCAAACATGCAATAAGCTAGATACTCGGTCATTGAATTGTATTAATCTAATTGTCGCTATTATCAAAATCAAGCCAAAAGCTGTTAGTGGGTGGGAATGAAATAATTACACGTAATTCTAAATAGATGAGGGTTTTGATGAACTCTCGCTAATTACATTGACTTACAAATATGGATTCATAGAATACAAATGGAGAGCACATCCGCATAGGCCCACAAACTAGCGAATGATTTTTGTACATAGTCGAGCTATTGAGAAGCAAAGAGGGTAGAGCAAGAGATGCTTGCCTATACTTCAAGAAAATAAAGGTCCTAAAGTTAACTCTCTAAAGTTTGGTCAGCATCTGGCTGCTTGGAAGCAATAGCCCCACCGTTCATTCTAGCACGCGCCTCTGCAAACATCCTTTGCTGTTCCACTAATGCTTCTTCCTCAGTCATTTCAGCTCCATTGCTCCACTTGCCACCTCTTAAAGAGTCCTGCTGGAATGTAACCAAAATCAATCAGAAAATACTTCTTTTCCCCAAAGTGAAATTGTAAACAACAACACTGGTTCAGAGTTAACTTCTACATATTAACTGGCAGTGGCCAGTTATAAATGTCCTCCCACCGCTCAAGAAAAGGGTACCGTAGTGACACAAACAAGGAAAAAGAAGCTAGGGGATGGCTACACTGAGCATTGATGTCATGAAATTCAGACCATTTCATCAACTCAACATCATACTGATGTCACAAACACAGAAAACCTAATTATTCAATTTAAAATTTAAGAGGCGTCATAGTTTAAGTTAAAATAAATAGCTGGCAACACTGCAAGCATTGGTGGACCATAAAAACCACTAAAGATTTCACGAGTAACATTGATTTTGGCAGCTGAACAATGCATGGACAGGGGTCTCAGGCATCATACCAAAAACACCCTACGGATAGTCCTAGATGACAGCCCCACCTTGACTGGCTAGGCCCTTTAGGGAACTGTCCACCAGGCTGCAGGTTGCCCCTTAAGACAGTCCACCCTTAATCGGACACCAGTTTGGAAATACCAATTCGGCTTCCTCTAGGATGGTATGGTTCAACAAGGCCAACTCCATATTTTCATGGTCTTCTGATAATAATGTCCACCCACAAAGAAAGAGAGGGGGAGATCAAAAGAGAGTAAAACTATTAAGTTGTCATATATCACTACCAATTCAACATGCACAAGAAGCATTAGAAGTTAACAATTACCATGGTCTCAATCTTATGATGCTCGTATGCTGCATAAACTTCCTCAATGTACTCACCAAATCCAAGAACCTGAATAAAGAAAATCTGTAAGTCAATAGACAAATATCATACCAGGCATGTTAGTAAAAATCAAATTCAACCATTTCACAATTTCACTCCTGTATATACTTGTAATAATTAGAAACAAACTTAATACAGCAAAATTAGCATGCATATAAAATATATAGCAGTAAAGAGACATACTGCTAGTATCAATAATCAATTGTTCGCAGGAAGCAGGGGAAGAGAAAGCATTTAATATAAACCAGTAATAAAGCTGAAAGCAAAGGACAGCCTAAAGAGGGATTTAAGAGTATATCCTCTCAATATGAGAAAAAGGGAGCACAGATCTCATGGCAGATAACGACGCAGCATATTGAAGGTGGATTTAAATTTCAGATTATGAAAAAAAAAGTTTTTTCTGCACAAAAAATGAAATTATTGCTACTAATTTTTAGAAAAATAAATTTAATTAAAGAGGGCAAAAAAGAAATTGTAACTGCTAATCTCAATCCTACCAAGTACCAATATAACTTTAATAGGCAGCATCATCAAGACCTTTCTTCTAATTGTGTTTCTAATGCCCAAGATAAAGCTAAATGGTCTCACATGTGCATTATACTCCTATACAACCAAGTAATATTATACAATACATGGCAATTTATAATCATGTGCTGCCTCGAAGGCTCCAACAGCTACCAAATCACTCAGTATCTAAAAGTCTAGATGCAATGGGATGCCAATTCTATCGCCCGTATGTTAATAACACTGACAAAGTACATCATCCAGAAACCAAATCACAGTACTTTGATTCATTTACCCTTAAGAAATGTAATAACTGGCAGGGCGGCAACAGTTGACTATCAAACCACAAAAAGAAAATGAAAAATCAAGAATAACGATCACTTTACAACTAAAACGTTATATATGCATGAAAAAAAAATACCTGCAAACCCCAGCTGAAAATTTAAATGCAAAATGAATTGCAAAACTTAGAGGAGAAACCATATTAAAACAGAAAGCAATACAGAACTCGAGCAATGTATTAGGTAGATAAATAACCTCTAAAGCCTTCAATACATGCTCTGGTGCAATTGTCCGTTTATCCTCTCTGTTACAGACTTCATTGGACTCTGATGAAACAAGGTTTATAAACTCTACAAAAAGTATACACAACCGGCAAAATCATATTCAGTAACAAATAAATGAAGCCTAAACGTCACAAACAATTTAAGCAGTGCCAAGCACTTTTTTCAAGTCAATTAGCACGGCAATACTAAGAAGATACACAAGCAGACAATGTAAGAAGAAATTATCACATGTTCATTTAAAATATACAAGAAAGGCGGAGTTAAATAAGTTCTTATCACCATATTTTAATTGGACACACTGTCTTCTTCTGACAGTTTATTATGTACAGTTCTAGTTCAGAAACAGTGGCCCATTTATTTTCACATTGAATCAGTTCCTCATCGTACAAACAAACAACTAAGCCTTCTCCCACAATTTCTCATTGTACATTTAAAGGTTTTGCATCCTCCCTTCCCTTTAGTTTTATATTCTGTTTCAGAGATACCATATCCTCCATCCTACTTGTAATTCTTCCCTTTCCTCTATAATAAAATTTCTCCTTTTATTAAAAAAAATGTAAATTGTGCCAATTACAGCCCAGATGGTATGATCTAATTGGATCATTTTTGTCATATTTGAACCAGACTAGCCCTTGAAAAGAGTCAAAATACATTGTGAATACAATTCTATCAAATTAACAAAATATGCAGTTTAGAAAAGACTTCATAAAAAGATACTATGATAGGAATTTTAACTGTATTTCATGACCAAAGTTGGTAAAATTAACAGAACAGCATGTTCATCAATTGTTGTGCCCCTGTAATATTTTCTCAAATTTACATTTTACAAATATAAGTAGCACTTCAATAGAGATGAATATCAAAAGACAAACTGAATAAACCAATAACTAGTGACCGCTGAATTTTAAGGAGTAACAAGGGGAAAGAAAATGACATAGGGAAAATAAATATCTACTGGGTTAAAAAATAATTTGTTGGTAGTTTAACCACAAGACAGTGAAGGTAAAATCACCAAAGGTTGCATAACAGTTCTCACCAACACAACACTCAATCAACAGATCTTGAGCATCTCGTGCAACGCGTACGTCAGGGGGTAACATCTCTTTAATAATTTTTGTCATGGTTGCTGGCAACAAATCATAATTTGTTTCAGTAAGTTATCAAAACCATGAGACATTAACAATAAAATGAAGTCATTTAGGGTTCAAGTCCCATCAAAATTAAAGGAAACGAATACCACTATCATTTAGCAACAACTTCTCAAATTAACCTATGTAAAAGAACAGTGACAGTCAGAGCATTACAAACAACAAAAAGAATGCCTGCCTTGATTTCAGACCCACATTTCACTTCGAACATTCCACAATAATGTAAGAACTGTGTCTAAACAGGCATTAATTATAACTGGAAAAGAATAAACTTTTAGTAAGAATTGTATATCCAGCTACGTATGGTTTGTTGATGTCCACTCATTAACAAGAAATACAACTTGCGGTTTAAAAAGATGATATTAGGTTATTCAGTTTGACTAAAAAACATAATCAAAAATTTTTAAATTTCAATTCACAGTATCATGTGAGGCTAAGATATCTAAAAAAACCTAGATGCGTTTGAGATATTCTAATTTTTAAATCCAGTTTTTTGGGTTCTCATGGAGTCAGTGAAGCCGGTTAATTCAAAGTAGTTGTGGGTTATTAGGTGCCGCTGATATATTCAATTTTTCGTTCTCCCCAAATCATCATACCCACTAAACTCATATACGTGAAAAAGCACCATCTGCGTGACCTTATCAAAACAATTTTCAGAAAGAAGCAAAATTTAACCATATAGGAAACAAATTGAGTTCAATTAACATAGAGAAGAACATACTCAAACAGCTACGCAATCAAATTAACCAAAGCAAAAATGACATACCTTTGGGGAGGGAAGCATCTTCCTTTGATTTCCCAACGATGTCCATCGGCTCCATCCTTTTACCTTAAATCCAATCATTCGAACAGTTAATAGTTAATACACAGATATATACATCTAAAGAGCGAAAAAAATAAGAGAGAAAAATTATAGATCTGAAACACAGCGATGAATTAGGATAAACAAAGAACCAACTCACTGATTTACCGGGTCGAACCCAGGAGGAAGATGAACCTGAATCTGTCAACGTGCGAATAGATGACGGGTCAAACGATTGAAGATCCGAGTTGCAGGAAGATCAAGAGCAGAAGGAGGAGGGCGGACATGGTTGATATATGGGCTTTATCAGGGAGGGACATGATGGTTTCACAGGATAAGAGAGTAAGTTCTCGCTCGCATGCGATTAGAGCGACAACAGGCCCCGAAGCGCATTGATGTTCACTTTTCCCACGCTCGGAACGAGCGCGTCATATCGTAAATATCGAACCGACCGGACAGCCGCATCAAGGCGCGTCGAGTCGACGCACGAGGGTGTGTCGTTTTTGTTTATTTCCCTTGACATAATCGTAAGAGGGCTAACCTGTTTTGGATTATTGTTATGTAGGGTTTTAACCGTACGATGCCAGTTCTGATTGCTTTCAGAGGTTTGACTACTTACAAGGTGTTCGATGAATTGCCTGTAAAAGGTTTTTGTGCGCTATATTAGCCACTTCAGGTTCGGAAGGGCTCTCTCACAATTTTGAAATGAAAATTGAAGATTTTTTTTCTTTTTTTATTTATTTATTTGTACGTATGATTCCACGAATGTTCGATACTAAAACTTATTACAAGCTCTCCAAATTACTTATTATTATGATGTTGAGTGCCTTAAAAGTAGGTATCCCAAATTTGAATGAGCATTGGTCTTTGAGAACATAAGAATTGGTATCCCCTCTAATGTCTAAGTTATATTGTTTTAGAATTTGAATAAATTTGACCAGTTTTACAAAAAAAAAACTTTGTTGAATTAACTATTAAATTGATCTAATTTTAACAGTTAGACTACATTTATAATTTAATTAGATTGATTCAAATTGATTTGAGAATTGAATTAATAAACTAAGGACCTAATACAATTGAACTATATGAAGTTAAATTTTTTTTATACAAAATTTTTATAATATTATTTAATATAAATTTTATTATAATTTTTTATATATATTTATATTTACACGTTATTTACCAATATAAAATATATTATATTTATAAATATCACTTTAAAAATACATTATATTTAATTTAATTTTAAAAAATGTAAATATTTAATTATGAATAATCAATTTAATTAATTTTATTAGTAACCTAATAAGAATTGAACTACTATTGACTCGATTCTTTCATTGATTCATTCTCGTTAATTTAATATCCAATTCGATCTCAATAATTATATCATGTTAGACTCTAAGCTGTAAAGAGTAAAAATAGAAAGAAAAAAAAATTAATAGTTCTTGAATTATTTATAAACGAGCTCGGGATAGTGTATTAAGTGTTTGTCACGTGTCAATCAGCCGTTAACTTTGCAATTTTTAATATAGTCAATGAATTTGGATCCTTTATAGTGGGAAAGGGACACAGCACGCGGTGTTATGCCCTTCTCCCACTCAAACTAGGCGATTGATCTTTGGATCAGTTGTCTGACTGTGTCTCATGACCAAGCAATTGGTCTACAGATTAATCGCCTAATCTCCCTCAACTGTGGAACACAGCACACAGCAGAGGATCCGTTTCATAGTCAATCTATTAATTGGTTTTCGTGGCTTGTTGGATGTGATTCTATGCATGCAATTCATGCTGGATGTGATTCTATGCGATTCCTCTCCCGAAGCGTGTTTACTGTGCACTCATATCTATTTGATTTTTTGACGGGGCCCTCGTATCTACCTACCGAGTAGATAAGATTTCTTTTAGCCTTTGAGTGAGTTGGGTAAATCAGAGCCATGTACAAGAAATGGGCCTACATGTAGAATAGGCTCAAAATACTCTTTTTTCATATTAAATCACACTTAATATCCTAAAGCCAAATATAAAAATATAAACAAACATATTTCATATTGATTACTAAATATAGTGAATAATAAGATTAAATATTAAAAAATAAATTAGTGCCTATAAGCATAACATGTGCTATGGTAATAAGTTTGTTTATTTTTTATTTATTTTTTGTTTAACTAACTTCTATTTGAGATGTTTGTTCACTTTTGATTTTTAACGAACTTTTATTTGATATTAGTACTGATTTTTTTATATATGCTCAATGTAAATTCACAAACATGTGCCTTTTGAAATTGATTAAAAAATTACTTTATTTTTTTGAATATATTAGAACTATATTGATAAATATAAATTAACATATTTTCTAGATAAATACAATTTAATTTAAATAAATTCTAATACTAATTTGATGTGTTTGAGTAGTGAATGAATTATGTTTAAATTTTATGAAAAAATTTTAAATTTATTGAATGATATTAATTAATTTAGTATTAGAGGTAATGTTAATTAAAGTTAAATATTAAGTTTGAAAGCAACGATAAATTCTGTAACTTTAATATTAAATTAATATCAATATTGAATTTGTTGAATAAAATATTAATATTAAAGTAGCTATATTCCTAATTTAATAAATGTAATATAATATTAGAGAAGTGATTGTACATATAAACGCACATATTTTGTAAGCAAAACTCACATTTTACGTTAGTATTTAAAAAATTGAACATATGTAAATGCACACATTGGCAAGAAATTAATTTTTTTTTTTTGTTGAAATGAGTGAAATATTTTTGTTTTCTATGTCACCGATACAAAATAAAATTATCAAAATGAAACGAAGTGTTTGTTAAGAAATTATACTACTTCGATTTAAATTATTATATTTCGAAATGTTTCGGTAGAAATACTCTTGTTTCAATAGAAATTTTGATAAAAATACTTTTATTTCGATGAAAATACTCTTGTTTCGATAGAAATACTCTTATTTTGATAGAAAATTATTAAATTAATTTGAAAAATAAAAAATTGATAATTTAAAAGTAGATAAAAATAACATCATATCACATCTAACACCAAATTATGTTTTCTCACAAGCCACAATATTTTTATTAACTTTCTACTCCCTCCCTTTATTCTCATGACATTATTTTTTTTTTTTAAAAAAAAAGAAACTACAAAAATGATTAAAAAAAGATTGAAAGATAAAAAAAGAAAAAGATACCCGAAGATAGAAACAGAATCATAGTCAAGAGAGAGACTTAAATATAGATGTTACAAAAGAGTTAAAAAGAAAACAAAGAGATAGATACAAAATAGAAATTGTTACTGAATACTGTTAGAATTTGAGTCAGAATTCCTACTGTAATAGCATATTTAGTTACTATTCAATTATAGATATTAATTCGAATTAATTTTAATATAATTTTATATATCTATATTATTAATATTATGTTAAAATATTTTAAAATTAAAAAAAATTATTTGAAATATTTTTTAAAAAATTTTCCATTTTCTTAAAATTTTCAAAATGTTTTTAATTTTGAAATCACCAAAACAGTACTTTAAAACGAAATTTAATACCTTGTACATTGATTATAAACCTTCAACCTCCACATATCTCAAAAATATTTTATACAATTTGACACAACTTACCTATTTGTATCATCTATAGACTCTCCAAGTGAAGTCCCACTAATATTCTATAGCAATGATAGTTATATATATTTTTTAATAATTATAAGAATTTATATAAAATTGAGGCAATAAAATTCCTTTGTAGGTCCTATTTAATTGAGGATCAATGCCACGATTCGGCGGCCAGTTCTAGGATGTTTTTTCCCTATAAACGAAAAATTTTATATTGTGAAATTGCATGAATCTGTTATGCATCTAGCACAGAGTAAACCTTTTCATTGTAATATTAAACCATGATCAATAAAGCAAATCACTCACATAGTTATACAAAACCTTGTGAAATCTCGACAACAAGAGATTATACAGTGAAAATGCCTAAATTTATTGTGCATGATGTAACAACTCAATTTAAGTATCAATTTTTTTTTTAAAATACCATGAAGTTATTACCTCGTTACAACTTAACTCAATATAACATTTATTTAATTTATACAATACAGAGTTCACATATATATCATTAATCAAAACATACGTACAACATATCAAACACATAAAAATCTACATTTTATTTATTCTGGTTGACCAATTCCGAAGATACAGGTGCGGGTGGTTGCACCTTCACCAGGATCTAAGTCAACTCGACCACAAACATTTTATTTGCTTCTGAGATCTGCCCAACATAAAGTACTCGATCCAACGTGCACTAAAAGCCAGAGTTATAAAAAAATCTGCATAACTAATTTTCTGAACATGATATGGAAATATAGTGAGAATTAAATCTCAGTAAGTTCAACAATAAATCATCATCAATATAGCTCATCACATCATGTTCAGCTGTATAAACTACAGAAAATATCTTTGGTCACATAAATACATTATATATATGCACATAAGAATCATACAGTAATAATATGTATGACAGGAGTAACTATTTTTAGAATATCATATGATGGCCAACAACTTATTCTTATTTCAAGTTACCCCGGTCAGGGTGAGTATCCTCTACTCTCCGGTACGGGCTTTTTTCGCTCCATCCGACATGGCACACCTTCTCTTTCTTTCTCATAATCATAATCATAACCGTTGGTAGGGTGTCCCTTACTGGTACACCATACGGATTGCCATGTGACCGTACTCATTTCTTTTTTTTTCACAATGATAGCCAAAAATATACTTTCAATAACAAGTATGTTCATCAAAATATAACTATTACCATAAATCATTGGTAATCATGCCATGAACATAACCATTTCAAATATCACTTTATAAAATATTTCCATGTCAGAATTTCACACTTAAGATGGTAAGAAGTTCATACAATGGCAATGGCAATGGCTATGGCATATACTAGTCATTTATTATTTTCATTTATAAGATTCGTCTTCTTTTTTTAAATATTAATTTTATTTCTTTATTTTCTTGATGCAGGTTTTCATCATATCTAACCTTCTCTTTATACTTGGCCTTTAGTAATTTTCTTCTTATTTATATCATTTCCAACACATGTTCTTACAAATTTATAGAGCATTGTTCTCCAATTTGATTTCTACTATTACCCTAAAGTTAACGAGGTTCATCTAGGGTAGAAAAATATTAAAAATAGGCTTAACCAGCTTTTAACACGGTCTGGCCATGTTTCAGGACACGGCCATACTTTAAAAATACTTCAAATGTACTCAAAAATAACCCCGAACACGGCTAACCCGTGCTTGAAGCACCCAGAACACGGCCTGGCCGTGCTCTGTGACCTTTGCTCACTAATCAGAGCATAAATCCCTTATTTTAACTCCGATTGAGGTGATCTTAGTGTCTGTGGAAAGTTAAGACAATTATCTAAAACTCTTATGTTAATCATATCAGTAAAATAGTAATAAATCATGGTGTTATTACTCCCTTAAAGTCAATATTATTTCTTCTCTGGTAGGTTCTAACCTTTACTTACTAATCTGACTATATCTCCCAGATAAGAATTCCAAATTAAGTGATTCCAGTGGCTAAACATCCATAACACAAAAATCTATAATTCATATGTTAACCATTTATTTTAATTCCTTATATAATTTTTCCAGAATTTAAAACACCGAAGCTATCCTAACATATTTTTTCCTGATTAACCATTTTCTGACATTTGTTTACTAATCAGAACATATCTTCCTCATATGAACTCTAAATTGAATGATTCCAGTGGCTAAAAATTAATGACACATATATCTATAATTCATATGTTAACCACTTATTTTAATTCCTTATAGATTGTTCCCAGAAATTAAAACACCGAAGCTTAAAATTCTACCACCCATAGCCATACCCATGCAGAACTATCTACACCAACCTAAGTATTCAAACATACATCACATGCAAGATCAATATGTAACATGATATAGCAACATCATGACCAATCATAAAAGTTATAAGATCAAAATCTCATATAAATATTATAAGTTTCAAAAGTTTTCTTCAAAAAGAAATATTGTTAAACTTACCTGGAGCACTTAGTCTTCTAGACTTTTCCTTTCTCTTTCTTCCTTTCTTCCTCTCCTTTCCTCACTCTACCTTGCTTCTATTTTTCCTCTCCCTCACTTGGACGAAATTATAATGTTGTAAGGGTGGGTTTTCTTATATAGACGACCAAATAATTCACCTTTCATGATCATGGGTCTACCTTATCACAATTAGGATACACTTTGTTGAATTTTTGGAAAACAAACAACTTATGTTCTTGTCTTCCTCTTCCTTAGTCAAGATATGCATAGGAAAAGGAGATTTGTATTTTGAAAATTATGATGATATGTTCTTAAGATAAGGGACAAGGTCCCTTTGATTTAGGGATTCTTTTCTATTTTCTTTTGTCTTAAACAAATATGATAGGTTTACCCTTTTAGGTGGCAAATTTCTAACCCTTGAATCTCCATTATTTGATTGATATTATTTGTATGGGATACGAATATTTTGTCCTAATACTATATATTATCACACCACTTGCTAAAATTATGAGTGTAGGATATAGATATTTTTGTCTTAAAGCCTTGTATTATTATGCCACTTGTCAAAATGATGAATGTAGAATCACACCACTTGCTAAATTTTTTGTCTTAATACCATGTAACATAATCTTTATTATTATTACATTATTATATCATGACCTAATTTATTTTATTGTATTTTTCCTCTTAGATTTAGGCTTATTCCTACCCATTATGGGCTTATTCCTACCCATTTTCTTTACTTTGGATAAAATTCTACCTTTCTTGGAGGGCTTGGTCACATTTTCATAATATTTGGGCCATTGGTCCAATTACTATATCCTAGTCCAAGTCTATGTTTTATTTCTTGCTTAAGTTATCTAATGGGCTTGCTAGAAACTTATATGAAGTGGAAAAACTCTACATGATGTGTCAATAGGTAAAAGCCCAATTTATGGGTGGAGATACTAAACTTAGTAATTTTTGCTCTTAAATTAAGAAAAATTACCCTAATCCGATCTTCTTGAAATTTTAAGACCTTTACTTATTTCACAAAAATTTATCTTTCTTTACCTAAGAATTTTTCCTTTCTTTAGCATGTTTATTTCTAATATTTCCTCTTAAGTTTTCTTTCTTTACCTATTCCATTAATATTAGACAAATTTCTATGCATATATGTAAGGTGAAGAATTTTTAAGGAAAATATTTAAAAATTACGGGATGTTACACATGCAACGGAGTAGGGACATAATAAATTGAGTACAAAGATTGAGAGATTATTGTTAGTGGTGGGTCCCTCCATATAGAGGGCCCACCTTGACAAAATTTCAAATTCAAAGAATGCTGCATGAAAGAAACAAAGGAAGCCGCTGAAGCAGCAAAATAAATAGGAAATATTAGGCACCGAATATGAGTTTTCAGATAATGCGGCTGGGACTTTTCTTTTGTCAACAAATGTGTGTTTATCCTTGCCTATATAAATAGGCAAGGAACGAAAGGGAGAATGCACAACACACCAACACCAAGATGTAGAGCCAAGCAACAAGAGCAGCTTGAGGAAAAGTCAGAGATGTTCTTTGAAGAGAGAAAAATATGGGAGAGTTTGGTGTGATATTTAGGAAATAGTTCCTAAATAGTGAGTGATCAAATAGTGAGGAAATACTCTTCGGATATTGTGAGAAACACTTTGTGAGCCACTATTTTGGTTAGATATCTGTTGTAGCCTCTAGATTTATTCTGGGGAAGACTCTCCTTATACCTACTATTTTTATAGTGGAAGATTTAATCGGATTTGGTCCCGTGGACATAGCCTAAAATTCAAAGGTGAACCACGTTAATTTTCTGGTGTTATTTTTGTTGATTACTCCGCATTTATTTCTTGCTGGTATACCCGTTGTGCCAAACAAGTGGTATCAGAGCTGTGGTGGTTATTCTCTTAAAATTCTTAGTATGCTCTGTGGTTGCAGTATTGACTGATCTTCCACATCAGAAAAGATTTTATTGGAATTACTATTGGCTGAAGGAAGTTTGTACGGTCACTGTTCATACGTACTGATACTATTCATATATACAGGAGATACTATTCATACGTACGGTACTGTTCATACTGCTCAAAATGGAGACAAATATCAGCAAGATGATCAACTTAAATGGCACAAACTACCACATCTGGAGAAACAAGATGAAAGATCTCCTGTTTGTGATGAAATTCCATCTACTGGTGTTTACTACAACTAAACTCGAAACCAAATATGATGAAGATTGAAAATTTGAGCATGAGCAAGTGTGAGGATTCATCCGACAGTTTGTCGAAGGCAATGTGTACAATCACATTTGCAATGAGACTTATGCACAAACACTGTGGCAGAAGCTAAAAGAGCTGTATGCTTCAAAGACCGGCAACAACAAATTATTTTATTTAACAAAATTGTTGCACGTGAAATATCAAGAAGGTACTTCTGTAGCAGATCACTTGAACGATATGCAAGGGATCGTGGACCAGTTGTCGAGGATGGGCGTAAAGTTTGACGACGAAGTACTTGCTCTCATGGTGCTCGCCTCCCTACCAAAGTCATGGGAGATTTTGAAGATCTTAATTACCAACTCAGCGCCTAATGGTGTTGTGAGTATGGAATCTGTTAAAAGCGGTATTTTGAATGAAGAGATAAGAAGAAGATCACAATATTCAACCTCTTCATCACAATCAGATGTTCTAGTTACAGAATCTAGAGGGAGGAGCCAGTCATACAAAGCCTAGAGATAAAAGCAGAGGAAAGTCAAACAAATATGCCAACATTGAATGCCATTACTACAAGAAGAATGGGCATATCAGAAGATTCTGTCGAAAGTTCAAACAGGACAAGAACAAAGGCAAAAAAGTAAAGAAAGATGATAGTAGTGATGATGAGTAGACAAATGCCATAGACGAATTCAATGTCGTTTATGATGATGATATTGTCAATCTTACAACTCATGAGACCAGTTGGGTGATTGACAGTGGAGTTACCATTCATGCCACACCTCGTAGAGAATTCTTCTCATCTTACACAGAAGGAGATTTCGGTGCTGTTAAGATGGGAAATGACAATTTACTAAAAGTTGTTGACAAAGGAGATATCTGCTTAGAGACAAAGAATGGCACCAGATTAGTGCTGAAAGATGTCAGGCATATTCCAGATATTCGCCTGAATCTAATTTTCACCGGCAAACTTGATGATGCAGGCTTCTGCAACATGTTTATGAATGGCCAATGGAAACTCACTAAAAGTGCTTTGGTGGTGATCAGAGGTAGAAAAGACTCAACGTTGTATGTTATGCATACAAAGCTCTCCAACGATGCTGTGAATGCTGTGCTGAAAGAAAATGCAATTGAATTGTGGCACAGGAGACTTGGCCACATGAGTGAGAAAAATATGACACGTTTGGCCAAGAAGAAAATGCTCTCTGGAATGGATCAAGTATATTTGGAGAAATGTGTTGATTGCTTAGCGAAAAAGCAGAACATGGTTACTTTCAAGAGTTCCCCTCCTTCCAAAATAAAGAATGTGTTGGATCTGGTACATTCAGATCTATGTGGACCAATGCCAAAGTCACTTAGTGGTGCTCAATACTTTGTAACTTTCATTGATGATCATTCTAGGAAGACGTGGACATATACCTTGAAGACAAAAGATCAGGTGTTAGATGTCTTCAAACAGTTTCATACCTCAGTTGAGAGACAGACTGGGAAGAAGTTAAAATACATCCGGACAGACAATGGTGAGAGTATATTGGACCATTTGATGCTTATTGTAAAGAGCATGGTATACGGCATTAGACGACGCCTCCAAAAACACCGCAGTTAAATGGCTTAGCTGAAAGGATGAATAGAACTTTGATGGAGAGAGTCAGATGTTTACTCTCACATGCAAAGTTACCCAAAATTTTTTGGAGTGAAGCCTTATTGACAACTGTACACGTGTTGAATTTATCACCGTGTGTTCTTCTACAGTATGATACACCAGAGAAAGTGTGGTCAGGAAAGGATGTTTCTTATGATTATCTGCTGGTGTTCGACTGCAAAGCCTTCGTGCATATCCCTAAGGATGAGAGGGCCAAGCTTGATGCCGATACACGACAGTGTATATTTATTGGCTATGGTCAAGATCAATTTGGCTATAAATTCTACGTCTCAGTCCAGAAAAAGCTCATTAAAAGCCGTGATGCTGTGTTTGTTGAAGATCAGACCATTGAAGACATAAATAAAATAGAGAAGGATGTTCCTAATTCCAATGGCGACTCAACAAACTTGAAATTGGTTCCTCCAACAGTGGTGCCGAGGCAAGTTGGAGATGACGATCAGCTTGATGATGCTCCCATAGAGGCTGAATCGGAAGAAGATGATGATGATGTTCACCATCAACTATCTACACCTATGACTTCTCCAGATCGATTAAGGAGAAGTAGTAGAATAAGACAACCTTATACTAGATATCCTGATGATGAGTATGTAACATTCACTGACGGGGGAGAACCTGATAGCTTTAAAGAAGCTATGGAAGATGAGCACAAACAGAAGTGGAGAGAAGCCATGGAAGATGAAATGAAGTCCTTGCATAAAAAAAAAATGTTTGAGCTGGTGAAGTTGCCGAAAGGCAAGAGAGTTTTGAAAAATAAATGGGTGTTCAGGATCAAGCATGATGAACACAGTCTCCATCCAAAATTCAAAGTTAGACTGGTTGTTAAAGGATTTAATCAAAGAAAAGGCGTTGATTTTGATGAGATTTTTTCACCAGTTGTGAAAATGACATCCATCTGTACAGTGCTGGGCTTAACAGTGAGCCTTGACTTAGAGGTTGAACAGATGGATGTGAAACTGTCTTCCTTCATGGTGATTTGAAGGAAGAGATATACATGGAGTAGCTAGAGGGTTTCAAGCAGAAAGGAAAAGAGGATTATGTTTGCAGACTGAAAAAAAGTCTTTATGGCTTGAAATAGGCACCAAGACAATGATATAAGAAGTTTGAGCCTGTTATGAGGGAGCAAGGTTACAAGAAGACTACTTCAGACTATTGTATCTTTGTGTAGAATTTCTCTGATGATGATTTTATTATCCTTTTGTTGTATGTGGATGATATGCTGATAGTTGGTCGGAATGTTTCTATAATCAATTGTTTGAAAACAAAATTGAACAAGTTTTTTACCATGAAAGACTTAGGGCCAGCAAAGCAGATTCTTGGCATGAAGATTACCAGAGATAAAGGCGCCAAGAAATTGTAGTTGGCACAAGAGAAGTACATTGAGAAAGTACTTCAGAGGTTTAATATGGATAAAGCTAAAGCGGCTAGTTGTCCTCTTGCTAATCACTTTAGACTAAGTTCTAAATAGAGTCCCTCTAAAAATGAGGAGAAGGAAGAAATGGACAAGGTTCCATACGCTTCAGTAGTTGGAAGTCTGATGTATATCATGATAAGTACACAGCCAGATATTGCTCACTCGGTTGGAGTAGTGAGCCAGTTCCTTTCTTATCCAGGTAAGGAACATTGGGCTGCAGTGAAATGGATTTTCAGATATCTTCGTGGTACTTCCAAAATATGTTTATGTTTTGGAGATACCAAGTCTGTGTTAGTCGCCTACACAGATGCAGATATGGCTGGTAATATAGATTCAAGAAAATCTACTTCGGGTTATCTAATTACATTTGTAGGGGGAGATGTGTCATGGCAATCGAAGTTGCAAAAGTGTGTTGATCTGTCGACTACCGAAGCAGAGTTTATTGCGGCAACAGAAACGTGCAAGGAGTTGTTGTGGATTGAGAAGTTCTTAAATGAACTGAATTTTCAGCAAGATAGATATCAACTGTTTTGTGATAGCCAGAGTTCTATTCACCTTGGGAATAATTCCTCCTTTCATTCAAGATCAAAGCATATTGATGTAAGATATCATTGGATCAGAGATGTATTGGAGAAGAAGCTACTACAGCTTGAGAAGATCCATACTGATGAAAATGGATCGGACATGTTGACAAAGATTCTACCAAGAGAGAAATTTGAGTTCTGTCGACTAGCTGCCGAAATGGTGGAACCTTCTATGTAGTTGGGAGGGGGAGTTTGTTAGTGGTGGATCCCTCCACATAGAGGGCCCACCTTGACAAAATTTTAAATTCAAAGAATGCTGCATGAAAGAAACAAAGGAAGTTGCTGAAGGAGCAAAATAAATAGGAAATGGTAGGCACTGAATATGAGTTTTCAGAGAATGCGGCTGGGACTTTTCTTTTGTCAACAAATGTGTGCTTAGAATGCACAACACACCAACACCAAGATGTAGAGCAAGGCAACAAGAGCAGTTTGAGGAGAAGTTAGAGATGTTCTCTGAGAGAAAAAAATAGGGGAGAATTTGGTGTGATATTTAGGAAATAGTTCCTAAATAGTGAGTGACAAAATAGTGAGAAAATACTCTTGAGGTATTGTGGGAAGCATTTTGTGAGTCACTATTTTGGTTAGATCTCTTGTAATCTCTAGATTTATTCTGAGGAAGACTCTCCTTGTACCTACTATTTTTATAGTGGAAGATTTATTCGGATTTGATCTCGTGGATGTAGCCTAAAATTTAAAGGTGAACCACGTTAATTTTCTGGTGTTATTTTTGTTGATTATTCCGTATTTATTTCTTGCTGGTATATTCTCTGTGCCCAACAATTATATGGCAAGGAATTGGAAGGTGGTGTTACAACATACAGAGAAGAGAACAGAGTTGCGGATTTGATGGCAAAGAAAGTTCATGAGTGGAGCTTAGGACTTCACTATTTTGAGAGACCACTAGTTAGTCTTGGTGACATTATGTTGGACGACATTAGAGGGAGATTTATCCCTTGTTTGTGTTTGAATTAATTTTTGACTCCAGCTTGTACCAAAAAAAAAATATAGAGGCCGAGAGGTTATAGCATCTGCCAATAAACTTATTACATACATTAAGAGATTATACATAAATTCATGAAATTACAGAGGCATTTAAGAATAAATTCATTAAATTAATGACCACCAATACAGACATTAACTAAAAGACATAATAAGATTTATCCAATCGGAATACAAACATTAAGAGACTTTAACACCCACCAATAAACTGAATACATACATTAAGAGAAAAGTTTATTTTTACCATTGTGTATTCAGAATGTAGAAAAAAGTTCTGCTTTTCACATTAGTTTCTTCTTTCTTTCCCATTTCTTTATTTTTCTTATTTAAATGTTTCTTCTTATTTTAGTTTGATCAAAAGCAAAATGAGAAGATCACGTTCTTCAAAGTTCAAAGTCAAGAAAACATATTCAAATGAATATGAGCTAGAAGTTGCTATACACATTGCATCTTATGTTCACAAATCAAAATCAAAACAACATAAACCATATTCTATATGTGCATGATATGAATATTTGATGTAAAGGCTCGCTTGATTTAATTAGGAAAAACAAATGTGACTGAGTTGGTTTACCCAATCATAATCAAATATTCTGATTCTAACTTATCACCTAATCTAAGGAATTTGTTATGCATTTAAATTTACAAATCTACAAAGATAATAAACAATATAATATGCAATGATATAGATAAGGAGATGATATCTTCAATATGCCCCCTCAAGATGGATCTCTTGGGTAGAGTCCAGTCTTGTCTATCAAGCAGTGAAGCCGAACATGTGGAAAAGGCTTAGCCAAGATGTCAACAAGTTGGTCTTTTAAGAAGATATGAGCTACACGCAGAGCACCATTTTGCAGTTGGTCTCGAATGAAGTGATAGTCAAGGGCAACATATTTCATGCGGGAATGAAAATTATGATTGGAGCAGAGTTAAGTGGCATCAATGTTGTCATTGTAGACGATAAGAGGAGTAGGGAGTTCAAAATTACTGCTAAGATTCTAAATTAGGTTCACACAACACACAAAGAGAAGACAACAAGTACAATAGAAATTACAATTCAAAGTGCAAAATAATAAATAGAATACCATGAAAGGAGGTAAGATAGAAGAATTCGTATACAGTCAAGAAGTATAACAAATTCCGAAAAAATTATGGAATAGCATAGCGCAAGAAAAGAACCCAATATTATAGATGTAGTCGTTGGAAACGGACAATCCAAAAGCGACATATCTAAGCACAATTACATGAATAGCAGAAGGCCGGAGTTTCAGAAACGTACTTAGTAATCTAGGCACTAAAAGAAATGCCTTTGTCATGGTTTAACTATTATTGTAAAATCACATTCTTAAATATTAGTTTAGTAATCAATTCTGACACATATTTTAGGCATTTGGCAAAATTAGAAGTGGGGTCAATAAGGCTTATGTTATATTTGACTATCAATAAGGTTTACAGTATATTTAATTACTACCATATTGTCTTGTTGGCGATAGAATAGAATTGAGTACCTTCTAACTGGAAATCAAATTTTTTAACAAAAGGATGGTAAAGATATTGAGCCATTCCAAGTTTATTGCTCATCTAAAGCATAATGCTTGACACAACCAAAATCTAATATAGACAACTAGTTGTAAAAATAGTCTGAGCCATAATGATAAACCAAATATTAGGTGCAATACAGAAAAGGCGGAATTAATGTAAGTGAAGACATATTCTGAAAGCACAAAAAATATTTATAATGGATTACAACAGATAAAGAAATTATTTATAGCACCATGAAAGAGAAGGATCAGGTTGGTGGGAATAAAGAGACATTGTGGAATATCTAACGCAAGGAAAATCAAAATTTAAAGTAATAGCAGTGTCCGGTTGTGACTAACCAAACTTACTGTAGTGAAGGCCATTAGGACTGCGATTGCCATCATCCTTTTAGAACAGAGGTTCTGTGGACGCTTCCTTGTCGTCTCTTGCTTTCCCATTAAACAAGTTGGTCATCTTTGTTATTGAGCATTTTTGCCCCCTGTACCTTCTCCAGAGAAACTGAAAGTGACGACAATGGGGCTTGCAGGGTTTATATAGAAGCAGCAAATTAATCTAGCCGCTGGAAGAGAGGAGCCTTTGTTTGGGGATTCATAGGAACTGATTAAGAAACTAGCCGTTGGCACTGGTCAAAATAGCCGGAGAGGCCTTTGTTGAACTTTTCAAATATTGATCATCTACTTCTCTCAATTATCTATGCACTATTCATTTATTCTATTACCTCAGCAATGGGAGAAATCTTATTCCATCTGTCCATTTTGGCATAATAATAATGGCGGACATTTTCAATTCAGCCAAGAAAAAAAAATAACGAAAAAAAAATATTAATGATGATCTTTGAATTCTATTGAACAAATATAAATCACTTGTACATATAAAATAAACCCGTTCAAATTTTATAGAAAGATTCCCAAATTGATAAGGGATTTTTCCTACAAGATTATTTCCTCCAAGATTCAGATATTGTTTGAGAGATTTTTAAATTGTTAAAGAATTACTTCATCTAAGTTATCGCGACTGAGATAAAGATATGGTAAACCTGAAAGCTTCCCTAGTTGATAAGGAATCTTCCATTGGAAATCAGCACAATAGAGATTGAGATATGTTAAATGGCTGAAGGATCCCATAAATTCTGGAATGTCACTGCCAAAGAAATTATGGGAACTGAGGTCCAAATACTTCATATCCTGCAGCTCTATTAATGAAGTAACATTACCAAACACTAAGATCAAGGGTTTGAATATGACCTGTTTCACTTGCTGTGAAGTCCTTTACATTTGCAGCAATCTCCATTTTCATAATTTCTCCATGTAGATAGCATGCCACAGTCATCTTCGAGTCTTGCTTCAACATGAGGAGTGCTTTTATCTACCTCCCTTTGCACTTAACTTCTGCACCTTTGCTTGCCCAGTTGGACCTGTATGCAGCGGAAACTGCAATAATGTGTAGAAAAGTTTGAGACTATTCTTAGTAAAAATAATTAATAAGTTCGTTAAATATTTAAAATTTAATTAAAAGTTAAAAAATTTATTTTTAATTTAAAATTATTAATTAAAAATTAAAAATTAATAAATTAATTTATTGAATTAAAAATATTTAATAAAATTAAATATTGAATTAACTGATAAATATAAAATGACATAAAAAAATATATTTATATAAAATTTTTTTTTAGTAATTATATTTTATTATATGATCTCAAAAAATATAAAATAAATATATTATCTAAAGTTTCACAATAAATTAATAATATTATTGTAAAGTTCTTTTATTTCAGTAAATATCTCTAAATTTTTATTTTTTGTATTATTATTAATAATATTTAAAAATTTATCATAAGATATGTAATTTAAATATTGTTTAAATATAATAAAAATAATATCGTGAATAAGATAATATTAAAATTTAAATAAAATAATAAAAATAATAAAAATAAAATTATAAAAATTATTAATTAAAAATTATACACTATTTAAGTAGTATATAATAATAAATTATAAATTATTTAAATAAATTTATTTATTAAATATTTTTAATTTAATCAAATAAATTTATAAATTAATTAAATAAATTATAAATTAATTTATTTAACTTATCAAATATCCTAACAAAAAAAAAAAAAGCGTATTCATTATATCTTTCCTCGTATGAGAATGACTTTTAAAGCGAAATAATAACCAGAGAAAATTGTATAGCTAATTGTGCGGTATCAAAATGAGTAGTGTGTGAATTCCGGCTATTTAGATAAAATATCAATTTGACAATTTGATTCTTTAACAATGGAAATAGAACGATGACCACTTCATCAGACATTTTGATGTTATACCCTTGTCATATTTTTTAGGCCGGAAAGATCGAGATTTTAAAATAATTTATGATTCAAAGTTTAAAATATCGAGGATTGGAGTTTGGGATATTATGATTTAATTTTGAGATTTCATGATTTATATTTTAAAATTTAAAATTTAAAATTTTTGAATTTAAAATTTAAAAATTTATAATTTATAATTTTAAAATTTAAAATTTTTAAGTATGTAAGATTTTAAAATTTTGAATTTAAAAATATTTTTTTATTTAAACTATAATTTAAAATATAAGTAACTTTTTTATTTTAATTTAAAAATTTTTTAAAAATTATTTTTAGTAAAAAAAATTAAAATAAAACTAAAAAATAAATTAAGAAATAAAAGAGCAATTTAACTAAAATAATTAACAAGAATAAGAAAAAGTGTATTTTTTTAATTTTGATTACTATGTACAATAAAAACTATTTTTTCTGTAATTTTTATAGTCAAAACTATATTTATTTTATTATATAAGACATTTCATCGAGTTTATGAAATACAAATAATTTTTTTGAAAAATTATAAATGGTTTACATAAGGAAACTGTCCAATGAAATCAAGCATTTCGGTTAAAAGGTCCGCGATCTGTCGGTATATCAATTCTCATTTGCCCCTTTCTCCTCTTGCTGTGCATTCTACACTCGTCCATCGTCGCTCTGCATCAATACCTTCGATTACGTTCAGACTAAAACAATCTTCAAATTTAATCAACTATTAGCCTCAGTCACGAGTTTAGTAATTTGGTTACTTTGGATTGTGAAGAGAAGGTATAAATGGAATCGGACGAAGAGGATTATGTTTTCTACGGAACGCCGATAGAACGCGAGGAAGAGATAACTAGCCGTAAGAAGAAAGCCGTTGCAGAGGCTTCCGGTCACCTGCGAAGCCTTCCTGTTTGGAAGCAAGAGGTGAGGTTTAATGATTTCACTATGATTGAGCTACGCTATTTGTGTTAAACCATTTGAATTGCTTGTTTTCCCTGAAATAAATTGTAGCTTTTAACCGCAATTTCTCTGTTTGCTGGTGGGGTTTACGGAAATTGGGAGGGAAAAAAAGAAGAAACACATGGAAGATATGTTATAGGTCTGTTTCTCATGGTGTTGTGAGACCTTGACTCACCAATGAAGTTAACAGGATGAGACTGAAATGACTAATTCTACTACCGGCTTTTTAATCAGCAATTTTTTTTGGTGGAGGGTCCCTTTTATAATTTTCTCCATTCTGGGAAGCAGTAGGTTTAAGGAGACTTTAACATTATCTTGCACCATTGTATTTCTTGTGTGGATGAGTATATTGCGTTGTTTGAGATCAAAATCCCAACTTTTGATCTGCGACTGAAACCATCGTAGGGTCTGTATATATGTGTTTTTTATAACGGGCAGTGGCTACTTCTCTGTATGTGACGCTCTCTGGTATGCAGTTTGCATGGAATATTCAACCATAGCCATGCTGTTTGAATTCAGTGCATGGTGCTCTATACTAGTTATTGATGTTCTAGTTATTACCTTACATTGAATCACTTTGTTTAGTTTCCCTTGTATATATTTTGGAGCTTAAACTTTCATCAGATAATGTTTTGGCATAACATAACTAATGCTACTTGTATCCTAACTTCACTTTTTTAATGTCACCATCTCTAGGTTACAGATGAAGAAGGGCGGAGAAGATTCCATGGAGCATTTACGGGAGGTTATTCTGCTGGTTACTATAATTCCGTGGGTTCTAAGGAAGGTAATAATTCATAATGAAATTACAGTTCTATTATAGATTTGCATATTTTTAGGTGGATTAGGGGTTTTAACTTTGTGGATGAATTTGCAGGGTGGGCCCCTCGGTCTTTTACATCATCCAGGAAGAACAGAGCTGAAGTCAAACAGCAGAGCATCTTGAATTTTCTGGATGAAGATGAGAAAGCTGTATGTTTGGTTAATACTGTGTCAATATAAGTGTATTTATGATTATCAACATGGGTATATATTTCCTTATTGTCCAATTATAGTCATGTCAAAGACAGTATAGATGTATGTAGAGAAGCTATACCAATCAAATCAGTTTTTTTAATATAAAACCATTTCACAGATAACGTAATTTTTTATTTATTGATTTCTTGGTGCATTTTTACATGCACCTATTAGTTGCATGCCATGTTCAGTGTCTTTTGATGTGATTTTTACTTTTTTGATATTAATATTATGAGGCTTTTAGGATTGAGCTATACTTTTTTTTTCTCTGGTTTATTTAAAGCATTCTTGACCTAAATTTGTGTAAAAAATGGCGATATTTTAAACCTCACTACAACATGTGAATGTAATGGATGCAGTCAACTAGGTAGTCCATTTATTTAATTGATGGTTGAGGATTCAATATCTGTCCGTAGATCAACAATTATGATTTTTTTTTTGGATTATACTCCATCCTTTGTATGTTTTATAGGAATTGGAAGGTCAGTTTTTGGGGACATCTTCGCAGTTTGACACATTTGGTTTCACAGCTGCTGAAATTGCTCGCAAACAAGCAGAGAAGGAGCAACAACAGAGGTGCTCTTTTTTTAAGAAAAGATATAACCCATAATTAAATCATACAAAAAAAAGAAGAAATTAAAATGATTTTACTTCTTTGAGAAATGTACATTTTAATATGAGGTTTTTGAATGCAAATTATTGTTATACATCACACTTGTTAAGGAAATATTGGTGCCATTGGCCATGAACTACTATTTAATATATTTTTGGTGTTTGATCCATGGTAAGTTTTTTTGGACATTCCTCCAACAAATATCCAAAGGATTGGAGAACTTTGCTTTAATGATATCATAGCTGTGTTTTTATCTCTTTTCTATGCTCTCATTTTTTAATATTCTTTCTCATATAAAATTCTTCTGTCAATAAAGAAAGAAAAAAAGAATTAAAAGACTAATATAGAATGTTATTTATCATTTCTAGGATTTTAAGTTGTAATCCAATTGATAGTCACTGTCAGGAGTATAATTTAAATTCTAAGCTTACTTGTCGTTTTTCATGGTTCCTGAAGAATTAATTAAAATTTTCACATTCTATTTTTGGTTATGACTGGTGAATGGTGAGAGTATTATGTCTGAACTTGTGCGTGATTGCAATTGGATGTGGTAGAGTGTTCAAATAAATTTCAGAAGCTTCATATATCAATGCATTTGTCTTTCTTCTTGAAGTATCTTGATTTTTGTCCTCCTTTAATGAAAATATTCTCTCTTTTTGTGTCTTTCAGTCTCCTTTACATCTATAAGAACATGTTATCATAACATGGATTCTTATGAGGAGCTGTAATTATAAATGTCATAGAATTACTGATCTGACTTGTGTGAATAAGAATTTATGGTTATCTTACATGAGAAAGCATAAGACAGTGATGATGAAGGTTAATTTTGTTTACTTATGTGTGTATTCTTTTTTTTTTGGTAACCATTGTGACAATTCTTCATACCTTGTTTATCTTTTCTTTTCCATTCATTGTAGGCCATCAATTATTCCTGGACCAGCTCCTGATGAAATAGTTCTTCCAGCTACAGAGTCTGTTGGTCTGTTCCATTTAATTTAGTCATGTAAATGTGAATAGTGTCTTCCATAAATCATTTTTTCCCTTAGCTCCCTCATGTTATATTTAATTAGGGGTAAAATTGCTCTTGAAGATGGGATGGCGTCGGGGTCGTTCAATTCAGGATTCAAATGCAAGTGCACTCTATGGTATGATATTTGCGATCATTTTTCTTGCATTTCCTCACATTTCTGGCCAGCCTTTTGGCACATATTAGTTTGGTTGATCCTTGCGGAAGACTTATTGTCTTTCAATTAAGAATTTTATTACTAGAATGAGCCTACTGTATTGAATAATCATATTTGGCTCATGCTTTAATACAATATAAGCATTTTTCTTATTATCAAAATAGAAATGGCAGTGTTCAAGTGTTAGACTGATTTTCTCATCTAGAATTGTAGAAATTTGGTAGTTGCTCTTCCGGGTAAAATTACTAGATCAGATAGTATTTACAGATTCAAATTCTATTCTCCCTCCCTTTCTTTAATTACTTTAACATCTGATGTTATTTATACGTTAAATGTTATGATATTTTGATTTGCTGAGATTCAAAAAATGTATGTGTTTTCAACAGAGTTTCCTAGCCTTTTTGTTTTTTCTTTCCTGTCCATTTTCTTTTGTTTTCATCCTGTCCAGGCTTGGATTATTGGGGTATTTTGGTGTAGATTCTTATTTGTAAAAGAAATATTTTTTCTGGTAAAATTATGAGCCTTTTTTTTAATTATACTAGTGGTGGTTGTTGCCATTAAACTCTAGTCGATCTGTGTTTAATTAATTCTAGGAGAATATCTATCTACTAAATGAAGTGTTTACTTGAGCTTCCAATATATATTGTCATCATTTATGTCCAGAGAGGGCTAAAAGGTGGGAGATGCTCTTTCTAATTATATGCGAAAAGGGAGAATTAGAATAATCTCCATTACTCTTGATTTCCTCCATGTGCATCTAGCATCAGTATGCCAAAATTGCTCTTGTATGCATACATGGTATGTGTTTAGTATTGGTATGGGATAATGTGTATGAGGTGCACATTTTTCTTTTGAATTTTCTTCCCTGGTATGTTTTTGGTACTGCTGGGGTGGGCTAAGCAACATCTTGCTGGCATTTAACTGGTGGCTATGAGAGAGAGGGAGAGGCAGAGGGAAGGGGTGGGGGATAGAAAGGCAATAGCCCTTCAGCTTCTTGCTAGTGGCGATGTTCATCCTCTGTAGTAGAGGAGAGAAATAGATGGAAAGAGTTGACATTTTCAGGGTGATGCCCTTTGTATGAAGAAGATGAAGAGAATGGGGTATGCTTGGGTTCTGTTCTATCTATTCTATTATTTTCTTTCTATTTTCAGGGTGATAGAATTTCCTTTTTTTATTTTTATTTTGTCTGTTCTCTTGTCACATTTCTGTCTAATTAAGTAGGCTTCCGGACAAATGTACCTCAGTAAATGAAATTATACTGTCTGTACTCTGTACAGATGCCAGAAGACAAGCCCGGAGAGCCTTTCTAGCATTTACTTTGGATGATCCGGAATTGCAAGTTACCAACTCTGAGTCTACCAAGGGTGATGTTGAAAATTTTCTTGAGCAGCCCGTAAATGATGATGTTTGGTCTTCTAAGAGCACACCGGTAAGAAATGTTCCCTTACGAATTCTATATATATGTTCTATTAATTTCTTGTTTGGTAATCTTCTAATAACATGGTTGGGCGTTGCTTCCCTTCCCAATGTTAATCTGGGGATGGGGATCTGACATGATTTTGACCAACCTAGATATCCACTTAAACATGCCCCTAGTCTGTAGACTGAATTCTGATGAAAAATGAAAGTTATTACTAAAACCTCAGTGTAAAGGGAAGGGGTATTATTTTTTTTTTCTAGTTGGGTGTCGTTTGGATGTCGTGGAGAATTTCTCTTTTGACTTCGTAAACTATATTTTGCCTTTGGGTGTTTACTCCTTAGTCCCCTTTGATGATTTTTGTTTTTACTTGGACATGAGTTTCTTTGATAAAAGAAGGTTGTGCAAGTAAGGAGGATACAAGAGAGGAGGATACAATATTCTCGTAAAGAAAGATAGAATACTCAGTTTCTTAAACATGTGACCAAGCTGTTCAATCCCTCTGCATATCCAACAGAGACAAAAGTTAAGAAACCATGAGCAGAACACCAAAGAGAGGCCACAAACTTAATCCTATCCCATAAAAAATCTAAAGGCTAAGAAACACCCTGGAAGGCTTGTGTGTCATGATTTGTTCATTCAATTCATATGTAAACTGGATACGTAGTAAGATTGGCTTCATTCCACCATGAACATTACATATAGGTTCAAGTCTCTCCCTAAGCTTGAACAAATTTTGTAATGTATATGCAGAAAGTAAAATGAATCTGATTTTCATATCTCAATGGACAACAGTTGATTTAAATTTTGTTGCTTTCTTTTTTATTAAATTTGAGGTATCTCAAATTTTAGCTGGACATAATTATTTTCATTAATTGCGAACATATGTCTCACATCTTTCTCTTTTTCTTAGGTTTATGTACTCAACCCAAAGAAAGATCTGTATGGTTTAGGCTTTGATCCTTATAAGCATGCTCCTGAATTTAGGGGTATGCTCTTTCTTAATCTATGTATGGTGCCTGTGATATGATTGCTAGGAATTGGCATTTGATCTGTTTTCTTCCCTTTTTTCAGAGAAAAAAAGGTTACGCTTATCTAGCAAAGAGGGACCTGGGTACAGCAAAGGTTATTCCATGAAAGATAGTCTTTTTGGTTTTAAGTGTGAGAACCTTAACCTAAATATATAATTTACCATGGTCTTATGACTTTAGTTTGTTGTATTGATATCTTGTCCTAAGTTATATTAACTTTTATCTTCAATTCATCAGCAAGAAAGGCTGCCCCTGGTTTTGGCATTGGAGCACTTGAAGAACTTGATGATGAGGATGAGGATGTCTATGCTGGTTTGTAGTTCTACTCTTTCATGTCAATTATATATGATGAAACTTAGTGGCGGTGCTTGTCTCTACAATTTTACTTCCTTGTGAGAAATCTAATCAATTGCACTTTTAGTTTTTTTATGTTAAAAACAATACTCATTGCTCAAATATTGTTGTTGTTGTTGTTGGTGGTGTGTGTGTGTATTTTAATAGAAGGATAAATTTATTAAAGGTATGCTTGAGAAGGAGGGTAAAGTTTCCTCCTATGAAAAAACAAAAGAAACAAGAATTGAAGCTTGAATTTAGTACAAAAGTTATTTGCCTATTTCTTTTAGTATCTGGTAAACAAATCCCCCTCTAGATTCCTGATTGAGAAAACATAGTCAAACCTCAAAATAATTATATCCCACATTACTGCTGTCCTTTGGTAATCATCCTTAAGAATCTTTTCCACTTTTCTTGCCAAATCTCCGAAATATATCTGTATATTCTCCATTCATTAAATAAGTCAATAACTCAAAGTAACATGGCTGTTGAAAATTAGAGGATCAGGGGTCTTAGATTATCAGACACGTGAGGTAAGCATAAAAAAATAATGCAATTATGCCTTCTCCTCCCTCATCATTAACTCTATTCATTAAATAAGTCAATAACTCAAATTAACACGTCTGTTGAAAATTAGAAGATCAGGGGTCTTAGATTATCAGACACGTGTGGTAAGCATGAAAAAATAATGCAATTATGCCTTCTCCTCCCTCATCATTAATTTTCAAATTTCATGTTAATGAAAATGGTACACTTGTAATAACTTCGTGGGTTTTTTGTTTAGGTCATGAATATGAAGATACTTATGTTCATGAAATTGAAGAACCTTCAAAATTGAGCTTGGAGAATAATAAAAAGGTTAACAAGAAGGACCTGAGTAATCTGCCTGGCTTTAGGGTTGCATCCAAGTCAGACTACCAAATGGAAAGGTAACTAGAAGCAGTTTATTGCAGAATTATGGTGATAGTGTGTATTTTATTTAAACTCTAATTAATGTTTTATTGTTTTTACTTTTCTAGTAGTACTGTTTTGAGTTAATAGTGATGTCCGGGGGAAGGGGATCTTACATCAGAATGAGAATATTTTAGCACTTGCTTTTTGGGAATTAAGGTTGATATTCCTTTGTCTATTTCTTTAATACATATCATTCAACCTTCAACAATGATTTTATTAATTTCTCTTTAGATTTGAGGCTCCTGTGATTCCCAAGGATTTTGTACCCCACCATACATTTTCTGGACCTCTGGAGATTGACCGCAAGCACTATGACGTCCCTCCACTTGAGGTACCTCCTCCTGAGGATAGCAATTTAAAACTATTAATTGAAGGGGTTGCAAATTTGGTAGCCCGATGTGGTAAATTATTTGAGGATCTATCTAGAGAAAAGAATCAGTCAAATCCGTTGTTCAATTTTCTTTCGGGAGGAACTGGCCATGACTATTATGCAAGAAAACTTTGGGAGGCATGTCAGAAACGCAATGATCAAACTAAGCAGCAGTTGGGTGGGAGAGTGCCTCCGGCTCCTGCTGTGCAGAGGCTGACAGCTGAGAACCGAGGCCGGATCTTAGGGGAAAAGCCTTTAGAAAGAAGCTTCCAAGATCCATCCTCATCTGTTGCTTCTACCGATGTTCATCTCCAATTTAATCTTACAGATACATTTACAGAGTCTGAATCATCCGTAAGTAACAGTGCTTTTGTGTTAAACTCCTAATTTGAGAATAGTTATATTTTACTTCAGGTATTTGGGCTGGCAGACCAGGATGTGCCTTGTGTGGATATTTAATACTCAAATAATTGCTTTGACAAAATCAGTTGGGTCAATTCCAAGGAATTTTAACAATAAGAGGATATTTGAACCTCTACTGATCTTTCTTTCTTCCTTCCTTTTTGACAGAGTGGGTTACCAGAGTTTGAGAAGCCTTTCAAAGATGATCCTGCAAAGGAGGAAAGATTTGAGCTTTTTCTTAAGGAGAAGTATGAAGGGGGATTACGCACTACAAGCTCAAATTTAGCTAGTAATATGTCAGAGGGTGCTCGGGCCAGAGAGAGATTAGATTTTGAGGCTGCAGCTGAGGCAATAGAAAAGGGAAAACGGGGCAAGGGAAGCAAGCTTTCTGCTCCATCTTTTGTGGATTTCACCGCAGCTGGTGTTATGCAGTTTACTTCTGGTGGAGTAGAGGTATACTTGACCTGATATTTCTTTTGTTTCTTTCCCTGTAGCTTTGGATTTAAGTTTTGCGATATATCCTTTGCACACAGCCAAAGGAAGACCTGCAAACTGAAGATTTAATGGCTAAGAAGATGTACCCTAAGAGGGAGGAGTTTCAATGGCGTCCTTCACCTCTTCTCTGCAAGCGCTTTGATATCATGGATCCTTACATGGGGAAGGTACTTCAAGTAGCCTGCTACATTTGATTCTTTTTAATAAAAAAAAATTTCTTGTTTAATTTAGAGATACATTTGTTCACTTTTTGTATGGTTGATAAGAATGTCATAGTTAATAAATTGAGTTAAGTTTTTTATCAAAAAATAAAAAAATAAATTAAGTTCTTATTCATTGGCTGAAAATGAATTACTTATTATGTGTGAAGAGCTATTTGGAAAGTGCAAGGATTTTTACTTTCAGCATGTTTGAACATATTATTTTTCCTTTTCAAAAAACAGAACTTTGTTGAAAAAGTTAGTACTGATTCTACCAATGATCTCTTCTGCCAATCTTCTTTGTTAGGTAAAGAAATTTAAGGTTTCAGAGTACAAGCAACTTGGATTATAACTAGTTGTAGACGTGTTGTAATGCATGTATACAGTTCCATGTGATTATGATTTATGCTCTGATGTAGCTAAAACTACAAACATACCTTTTACTTGTTTTCAAATAATTTTCACCATTGACTGATCAGCTCCACTTTGACGACACCTCTTCCTGCACTGCTATTATTAATGGCTCCAAATCACTGCCATTGAAACTACTATTGTGACCACTGGTAGGTTTACAGCTCTAAATGACAGTACTGCAACCTTCTGGTTTGATCACTTTGAGCAATCCAAAATGCTATGGGTTCCAGAACTATTAGCGTGAAACACACACACACACACACACTCGCCTAGCTAATTGTCCCTATATTGGAAATATTTTTTCCAGGAATTCCTAAATTGTAATTCTTTCAATATTGTTCCTATTTTTTCCTCCAGTTAAGCGGCAGATGGATTCAGAGATTTATTTGTTTATTATAATGATAAAGTGTATGGACTAATTATTTTTGTCCCCTGGTTAGATTCTAATTTTTATTCCACTCATAGTTGTTATTTTTATGTAGAGGCCCAGATTGATGGTGAATTTAGATATTTGACTGTCATAGTGTGGCTAGTTTTTACTTTATATTCTGAATTTATAAAGAACATTTCTATATTAGATATATTATTTGCTCTTTGCAGCCACCGCCAGCTCCACGGACTAGGAGTAAGATGGATTCACTGATTTTTACATCAGATTCAATCAAAGGTATTAAAATGGAAGATCGGCTTACTGCAAAGAAAGACATGTCACCTGTGCTTCGATCTGAAAATGAAGACACAACCAAAAAAAATGCTGAAAATGAAACTGAAGTGGAGGTAGAGGTTGAAAATGTTGAAAGGCCTGTTGACCTTTACAAGGTATTGTTTGGTTAATTATGTTGGGTGTGTTTTCTCTGTCAGACATAAATACAGACAATTTGTACCCTGTTGGCTTTGCAAATGGCTATTGCAAATATTGTCCTTATGCTTAATATTGGCCATTTCTGAGGGGAAAAATTAGGCTTATTGTCAGAAAGAGTATTGTATTTCATCATTCAATCTGTTAGGAACCTGAGTTCCTAAGGGTGAGCACTGCAGAAATAAGAAGAAAATACAAATAAAGCAATAGAACTCCTAGAACTTCCGAGGGTCTAAGAAACCTCCCACAACATCCCCCAAATTCTTCCTACCTCGCTCTCCCTCATCCCTCCCTTTTATCTAATCATTTCCTAACAAACTCCTTCCAGCCCCTTTTTGATAGTTTCCACTTGTCTCACCCCATCCAGATAATTCCTTAGGCAGTTATCTAGCTATGCCATGCTGTCCATGCTGCCCTCTGCCCATATATCCCCATATCTAGCACTTAATTTGGGGTTGTATCACAATCTGATTTGCATTCAACTCCCCCTGAAAGGAGAAATTAATTAAAAAGAGAAGTTTTTTTTTTCAATCATAACCTTGCATGATTAGGCTTGTAGAGTAGGATTTTCACCTTTGTGGTGGGGGCAATCGAGGGACCATTATGCTTTAGGATGGATGATAGACCTACCCTTGAACCTTGTACATTGGTAGAATGATGAATCTCACTGTTGTATATGCTCAAATAGGACTCAAGACTGAAAATATCCTACCCTTGAACCTTTTGCACTGGTAGAATGATGAACCTCACTGTTGTATATGCTCAAATAGGACACAAGACTGAAAATATCCTTCTCAAATCGAGAGGGATTATATTACTCTGTAATCTTGGTATAGCAAAGAACTTACAGCCAGATACTTCTACCTCAGATTACAATAGGATATCCTTAAACTAGCTCTAGAACAACATCTCAGCAAAGAAAAAAAAATGCAAGATTAAGGAACAAAAATACCAGAAACGATAGGGGCCTGACACTGAGCAGTAGCAGCTCCAAGACCTATTCCAAATTCCCCATCCCCCCTTCCGAGGATCTCCCTTGCCTTAAATCCCCTCTATCTCCACAACCGAATTCTCCTCCCAGTCATTCTCTCTCTCTTTTGCCTTTTTCTCACCTCCTTCCTTGTAACTAACAAGTTCTTTTCCATGTGATCCTTTCCTCCTTCGATACATCAGTTGGGGCTTAGGCCTCAAGTCATTTTCATTGGGATTATTATCTTCTACCACTTTCTACTCAACCATTTTGTGCTTTCCCTTCCTTGCATACTGATAGGACCCTCTATTCTATAGTAATTCAAAGAGCAATTGAGACAGTTCACAGAGTTAGAAAGAAAAAGTAAGATGAAGATAGTATTACTGTGACTATTCAAGAATCCAAAGAATTGGTCATCAGTATATCCTTTGAGGATAATGCAGAACAATGAATAAAATGAAAGAAATAACAGAAAAGAGATAGTAGTAATCTGGCCTAACTTTTGAGAGATCAAGTCTCTCCAAAGGTTCCTGTAAAATTCTTCTCATGCTTCTAACCTTATGCCTCCGGGTTATGCTTCCATTTTCCCCATGCCCAATTCAGTTATAACTTCCTTCTCCTTTTCCCTTTCTACCCCTCATCTCTTTCTGAAGTATACTTTCATCTCTAGTTGGTTTGTGTTTGGCCCACTCAGGCTTCTTACTCCTCCTAGTATATTGCTTGCTAATGAGAGGCCCATCACATACACTTCCAGATTAGTGGATGGCTATTGGCTCCCATCAATACCTTCCCCTGCAACTCCCACCTTGTCCTCAAGATGAAAAGTTAGAAATTGATTCTTAATTGCATCCTCAATGATGGAGGCTTCATTTGTGAACTTCAAAATAGTTGGGGGGGGGGGGTTCTTGACCATAGAGTGCCTTAAAGGGTGTTGACCTGTTATAAGAGGACTTGAACCAGAATTCTACCCAGAATACCCACTTAGCCCACTGTGTGGGATTGTTTCTCACAAAGCAGTGTAGATATGTTTCTAGACTCCTATAACCACTTCAGTTTGTGTCTTGGGGGTGGTACCTCGAATTGAATTTTAATTAGGTTCCCACTAGCTTGAATAGCTCTCTCCAAAATTGGCTTTCAAACACCCGGCCTCTATCTGACACTATGGATTTAGGAAATCCATGTAAACGAACTATTTTCTTGGAGAAGATTTTAGCTATCTCTTTGTCCAAGAAAGGGCAGGTCAGGAAGTGAGCATATTTCATTAACCTATCCACTACCACCTATATCATGTCGTACCCTTGAGATTTGGGAAGTTCAATAATAAAATTCATACTAATGTCCTCTCAAACTTGCTGTGCAATAGGTAATGGCTTGAGCAACCCTACTGGACTCCTAGCTAAATATTTATTTTTGTTGCATACCTCGTAAGCTGCTACAAACCGCTGTACTTCCTTCATCCCTTCCTAGTATACAATTTTAGACAAGTGTTTGTGGGTTTTGAAATAGCCTGAGTGACCCCTATGAGAGTAATATGGAACACCTTGATCAAGAGCAATTTACAATCAAAATTCTTGGGAGGAACCGCCTTACCATTATAGAGTAAAAGTCCATCTTTCAAGCTATTAGACTCCTTATAGTTAAAACATATTGAACAAAGGGTTCTAGAATGAATACTCCCTTCATTATTTTCAGAATACTGGGTACAAGAATATATACACCAATACTAGCCTAAAAACTAGGAGAAAAAGGAGGGAACAAGAGAGATTTTCTCTTATCCAATCGAATCCCAAAAATTTGGGATTAGTCAACTGTATTTAGAGCTAACTACATTAAATGCTAGTCACACATTAAAAACAAATAAAATCCTATACTTTTCTCCAACGCTCTCCCTCAAGTTGGTGAATAGATATCAATCATTCTCAGGTTGCTAATTAAGAATTCAAATCTAGGTTTGGATAAGGCATTGGTAAGAACAACTGCTTTCTGGTGCTTTGTTGGAACATGGGAGACGTGTATTGACTCTGAGTCAATTTCATTCTTAATAAAGCCTTTGTCAATTCTTACATATTTCATTCGGTCATGCTAGACAAAATTGTAAACTATACTTATAGTTGACTTGCTATCTCCCTATAACTTCATAGGGCCTTCTATAAGAAATCTTAGGTCTGCTAGAGAAGTTTCTCAATCCAAGTTAGTTCACATACACTTTGTGCAATTGCTCGTTATTTCGCTTCAGCAATGCCTCTTGCCACTAGTGATTGTTTTTTGCTTCTCCAAGTGACAAGATTTTCCTGCACCTTTGTGGAGTAGCTTGTAGTGGATTTATTGTCTTCTGAATCAGCTCAGTTAGCAGTTACAAATCCTTTTATGCTTCTTGTGTTGCCTTTTCTAGATAGAATTCCTTTGCCTGGAGTTCCCTTAAGATACTTTAATATTCTATTGGCTGTCTCCATGTGTCTCCTGGTAGGACAACGCATAAATTGATTTATTATGCTTACACTATGTGTGATGTCAGGTCTTGTGAGTGTAAGATATATTAATTTTTTTACTAATCTATGGTATCTTCCACGGTCTACTGAAGGGTCATCATTGAGATTTTTCTGCTTCCAGTTTTTTTCCAGGGGAGTTATGGTTGGCTTGCACCTTGTTTTCCCGGTCTCTTGTAGTAGGTTGAGGACGCATTTCCTTTGTGTCACATATATTTCTTGTTGGCTTTGAGTTACCTCCATCCCAAGAAAATATTTTAGAGTTCCAAGGTTCTTAACTTGAAATTCACCTTTTAAATGATCCTTCAATATGTCAATCTCCTCTTGGTCATCACCTGTGATGACCATGTCATATACATGCACAAATGAAGATGGCCCTCTTTCCCCTTCTTCCTTGCTTGACAGGCCCGCATTGCCTCGAGCCCCCTTTCTTGGGGACGCTTGCAGCCTCGCACTGTGTTCGCTCGGTAGAATAACAGACTTTGGTGTAGAACGTACCAAGGAACTTGAATAAAGGAGCATGTTTCCGGCGGCCTAAAGATAGCGCTCGTGCGGAGAGTGCCGCGGGAACTGTATCCAAAACGATTTTCAGCAACGGATATCTTGGTTGAACAAAGATTGATCAGCTTGTCCTTGTGTGTAACCAAAGGACTTCATAACCAAACTAAATCTGGTGAACCAGGCCCTTAGAGACTGTTTTAATCCATATATGGCCTTCCTAAGATGGCACATTTTGGTATTTCCGTCATTGAAGTCGGGTGGCATCCTCATAAACATTTCATCTTCCAATTTTTCATTTAGAAATGCATTTTTATGTCTATTTAGTAGAGTTCCCAGTCAAGATTTGCAGCAAGAGAAAATAGCACTTTGATTGAGTTCATTTTTGCTATGAATGCAAAAATTTCTTCATAATCAATGTCATGTGTTTGAGTGTATCCTTGAGCCACTAATCAATGCCATGTGTAGCCAAATATTTTTGGAGGAAGAGAATGAAGGAGATGAATTTAAGAAAAAGTGTCTGAGAGATAGCTAATGGGGGTTCGAAGATTGAGAAGTTTTGACGGTATTCTGTTGATAAGATAGGTTGCTGTGAGAACTGTTTCTCACTAATATTTATTTGGAACTTTATTGGTAAATATCATGGACCGGGTTACCTCTAAGAGATGTCTGTTTTTACATTCAACAATCTCATTTTGTTGGGGGGTATATATACAAGAATGTTGGTGAAGAATACCATCATCAACCATGTAATTTGTTAGATAATTTGTAAAGTATTCTCTCCCATTATTAGTATAAAAATTTTTATTTGGGATTGGAAGATGTTTGAAACATATTTATGAAATTGTTTGACAATTGGGCTAGTTTTGCTTTTTTCTTTCATGAAAAACACCCAATCGACTTAGGTATGGTCATCAATGAAGGTGATGAACCGTCTTGCCCCTGTAAGAGAAGCAATCGAGGCAAGGCCCCAAATGTCATTTTGTATGAGTTGAAAAGGTTTTGTGGGTTGTTGGGAACGAGAGGCATATGAGTTTCTAGTTTGTTTGGTCGAAATACAGTGTTCACAATAAAAGCTGGAAACATTTTTATTGATAAATAATTAAGGATACAAAGATTTTAGGTAAGGAAAACTAAGATGATCAAGACATTTATGCCATTACAGAACGTCAGAGTTGGAAGTGGTTGATAATGAGACCTTCTTATGTGAATTTTCTTTTGAGGGAGAAATAAAATCAATGAGAAAGTAAAAGTTATCACGCTCTTTAGTACTGCCAATCATCTTCGTCGAAAATAGGTCCTGAAACACACAAAGAGAAGGGAAAAAATTCACTACATAGTTTTGGTCTTCAGTGAGTTTGCTAATTGAAACTAATTTGCAATTTAAATTTGGAACATGAAGGACTGATTTTAAGTTTAATCATGAGAGTTTTACAGTGCCACGTCCTCTGATTTTTGTTACTTTGCCATTAGCCATAGTAATTTGTAGGCTTTCCTTACATGTTCCATAAATCATATGATCTGATGCACTAGTATCTATGATCCAGTCTTTATGCTCTTCGTTTTGTGTAAAAAAAGGGATGAAATTAAGTTATGGGCAACGGAAGGGACACTGTGGTGGCTAAGGATAGTGAGCCTTGACTTGCTTTGGTGCTTAGGCTGAATTGTCCTCCACTGTTGTTTTCACTAGACACCTTAGCTTAGACTGAGTTGTCCTCCACTGTTCATTAGACACATTAATTGCTAGGGCTTTGTTTTGCTCTCTTTGATTGCATGGTTTCCATCCTATTGGTTTTTTATGAAGTTTTCATGTGTATGATTGGTCTTGCGGCAATGCTCACACCTTAATTGTTCTCTTCATTCTTTCGTGGGTCTTTGATTTTTTTCACTCAAGGTATTTGGCTTGTTTTGGTGGGTAACAAGTGCTAATTTGGGTGAAGGAAAATTAGACCCAATAGATACCTTAGTGAGAATGATCCGTTTCGTGCACTCTTCTCTTCTTACTTCAGTAAAGACTTATCTAACAGGGGAAAAAGGTTTTCTTTCTAGAAGTCTTCCCTTTACTTCATCCGAATCCTTGTTTAGACCTTGCCAGAAATCAAATATACGCTCTTTCTCTAGCATTTGGGCAAATTGAACTCCATTGTAGGGCACTTTCATTTTATCTAATAAAATATGTCCATCTCTTGCCATAGTTTAGCCAGGGAGTTATAATGGTCAATGACTAATTTGCTTCCTTATTTCATTTCTTGAATTTTGGATCTAACCTTAGCATTGTGAGGTGTTTTCTATATCCAAGTAAATTTCCTTGACTGCATCCCATATATCTATGGCATTTTTGTAGAAAAGATAAGTTCGCCCTATTCTAGCCTCTATGGAATTAATTATCCATGCTATGACAATTGAGTTTTCAACATCCTAGGGCATGAGCTTCGGGTCTGTTAGTAGGCATGGGAATATTGTCTGTAAGATACCAACTTTTTCTTTTTCTTTGAGGATGAGGGAGACATATTGAAACCACTCTCTGAAGTTGGCTCCATTGAGTTTATGTTGGGTGATCTGAAGGGAAGGGTTCTCAAAAGTGAGCTAGATTGAGGGGTTGACTGGTGAGTTGGTTTCAACAACTTTTTGGAGGGAGTCGGATTTAGCCATGGCAGAAGTAGGCTCTAATGCCATGAGCAAAGGGTTCTAGAATGAATACTCCCTTCATTATTTTCAGAATACAGGTACAAGAATATATAAACCAAGACTAGCTTAAAAAATAGGAGAAAAGGAGGGAACATGAAAGATTTTCTCCTATCCAATTAAATCTAAAAAATATAGGATTAGTTGACTGTATTTACAGTTAATTACATTAAATTCCTAATCACACATTAAAACAAATAAAATCCTATAATTTTCTCTTAACACATATAAAAGGAGAAACCAGAGGAATAATATTGCAAGGGAAATGGAAATGAGTAGAATTGAAGCATGTGTTGAAATAGGTAGAATTGAGGCAGGTGCTAAAAGTGAAAGGGACATGTACTAAGGGGGAAGGACAGAAGGACAATTCGGTTAGGGAAGGAATAGCATGGTTAGGAAGAAGGGAGGATTCAATTAGCAGTGGATAAAAGGTTGGAAGAGGTGGGGAGTTAGGTAGGAAAAATCTAGGGATAACTGGGAGTTACCTAGCAACTTTGAATGTGCTAGTATTAGGTCTTTTTTTCTTTAGCATTTTATGTTGAAGTTACTGCAATTTTTGGTGTTTTGTGTACCTGTGAGAAAAGAAACCTATCAACTTGGTATTAGAGCGCCTACGATCCTTTTGAATGGTCAGTACTCGGATGGATTCTTGATTAGAACAAGTTGAGCAAGATGTTGGAGAATTGAAGGAACGAATGGGAAGGATGGAGGCAAATATGAAGGGAGTCATGGAGGTTTTGGCAAAAATACTAAATTTTGTGAACTGGCGAAATGGAAGAGGAAATCCCCCATGTTTGCAGAAAGTGAACAAGGAGGCTTTTAGGAACCTAAGGGATAATAGAGGTGAGGGGGGAAGTAGAACTCATGAACACAAAGAAAGTCATTGCAAAGGAATCAAAGAACTCGTACCACGTAGAGAACTCCCATTATTCTTTGGTGAAGACCCTAGTGGGTGGATTTTTCGTGTTGAAAGATACTTTAGCGTTTATGAAATTCCGGAGAGGGAGAAGGTAGCAGTAGCCACTGCGTGCATAGAAGGCCGAGCTCTGAATTGGGTCTAATAGGTAGAGACTGGGTTACCAATTAGGTAATGTTCAAGATGGAGTTATTGGAGCATTTTCAACTAATCGAAGGAGGTTTAGCTCATGAAGAATTGCTGTCTCTCCAGCAATTGTTCAATGTGGAAGATTATAGAGACTTGCTCGAGCTTTTCTTTGCATTGTTACATGACCTCATAGATGATCTCCTAAAAGGTGCCTTCATCGATGGCCTGAATGAGAAAATCAAAGCTGAGCTACGAATGATGGGATCCCACACTCTTGCAAGCGATGACCATGACACAACAGGTGGAGGAACAAAATTTGGTCCTAGAGAGGAGTAGGAGTAGTAGGGTCAACAACGGGTACACCCCAATGAACCCCAACCCGACAATCACTCCTAGGTCCAAAACCACGAGATTCGGGGAAGTATTGAAAGCCCAATACCCCACCACGATTAGACTAAACACCCAGAGCTTAGTCCATTAACTAGCCTCGAACATATGAGAGAAATAGAGTTCCCACAGAGGGTGGGTGACAGGGAGTGCACAGAGCCATCAAGAAGGGGGATGTTGGAGGTTATTTGGTGTGGAGTATCAGGCCAAAAGAGAGAGAGGCCTCTGCTTTTGTTGCGATGAAAAATATGGGCCAAATCGTATGTGCAAGAACTGGCAACTGTAGGTGTTACTAGTTGGAGGAGATGAAACCAGTAAGCCAAATAGAGCTCTTTGTAAACTTGATAGTGGGAACACACACTGAGAACAATGAAGTTGCATGGGATGATTGGATCTAGAGAAGTCATCATGTTGATTGATAGTGGTGCAACGTATAATTTCATCTCCAAAGAGGTGGTGGCAGAACTACAGATGGATGTACACCCTACTCCTCGGTTTAGGGTGACTATTGGGAAAGGTTAAAGAGTAAAGGGAAGAGTAATTTGCAAGCAAGTACAAGTGGGCTTGCAAAATTTGATCATGGTATAGGATTTTCTACCATTTGAGTTGAGCAGTGCTTATCTGGTATTGGAAATAGAGTGGTTGGGACCCTAGCAAATGTATGCACTAATGGAAATACACTAACCATGTCATTGGTTGGGGAGAAAAGAAGGTAGTGTTGCAAGGTGATCCCTCCCATTCTAAAGTTATGGTGTCATTTAAATCCATACTGAAGTCGCTTCAAGAGGGAGGCGAAGGCTATTGGGTAGAGTTTTGCACTATCACCACCTTACAATAGACTGAATTGCCACCAAACACTGAGTTATGTGCATTGTTGACCGAGTTTGAGGACAACTTTGAATTACCCTAGCAACTTTCACACCAACGTGACTAAGACCACACCATTAAATTGAAGCCAAGGATAGAACCACCAAACATTCAGCCATATAGATATCCCTACTATTAGTTAATAGATAGCGAAATTTTTTTTAGGGAAATGATGGCTGCAGAGATAATCAAACCCAACACCGATCCCTTCTCAAGCCAAGTATTGCTTGTTAATAAAAAAAAAGGATTGAGGATGGTGATTTTGTGTGGACTACCAAGCCTTGAACGACATCACAGTCCTGGACCCATTTCAGCCATAGATGAATTATCGGATGAACTAGGGGGAACTACTAAATTTTCCAAATTGAATTTAAAGTCAGAATACCATCAGATAAGAGTCAAGAGGAGAGGATATAGAAAAGATAGCCTTCTATACCCATGAAGGACATTACGAGTTTTTAGTAATGTCTTTTAGACTATCCAACGCCCTTCTATGTTGCAGTCTCTAATGAATGAGGTTTTTCATCTACATTTGAGAAAGTTCATTTTGTTCTTTTTTAATGATATGCTAATCTATAGTAAAGATTGGAAGTCACACCTAGTACATCTGGAAACAAATTTATCTATATTGAGGGACAACCATCTATTTGTTAATGTTAAGAAATGTTCCTTTGGCAAGCAAGAAATTGAATACTTGGGCCACCTTATATCAGCCCAAGGGTGGCTGTTAACCCACAAAAAATATCCTGTATGATAGACTGGCCATAGCCTAACACCTTGAAGGATCTCAAAAGGTTTCTTGGTTTCATGGGGTATTGTAGACATTTTTTGATGAACTATGAGAAGATAGCTGAGCCCCTCATTAGACTTCTAAAAGAGGATGCATTCATCTAGGGACAAGAAGCCACAGTTGCCTTCAACAGTCAAAAATAAGCTATGACCACACTACCAGTTTTGACACTTCCTGATTTTTTAAAAACTTTTTGTGATGGAAACCAATGCATCGGGATTTAGATTGGGAGTCAATGGCTATAGGATACAAGACTGAAAATATCCTTCTCAAACCAAGAGGGATTATATTACTCTGTAATCTTAGTATAGCAAAGAAGAACTTACAGATAGATACTTCTACCTTAGATTACAATAGGATATCCTTAAACGAGCTCTAGAACAACATCTCAGCAAAGGAAAAAAATGCAAGATAAAGGAACAGAAATGCGAGAAAGGATAGGGGTCTGACACTGAGCAGTCAGCAGCTTCAAGATCTATTCCAAATTCCCCATGCCCCCTCCCGAGGATCTCCCTTGCCATAAAACTCCTTTCTCTCCAGAACCAAGTCCTCCTCCCAGTCATTCTCTCTCTCTTCCACCTCTTTCTCGCCTCCCTCCCCCTAACTAACTAGTTATTTTCCAGTGATCCTTTTCTCCTTTCATATATCAGTAGGGGCTTGGGCCCAAGTCATTTTCATTGGTCTTATTTTCTTCTACCACTTTCTGCTCAACCATTTTGGGCTTTCCCTTCACTTTCAGATTAGTGGGTGGCCGTTGGTGCCCATCATAGAATAAGTTTTAGTCACTGTCCGTGTAGTAAGAGCCTGACTTTATTAAGTTAGATATCCTAACTCCTAACCTAAGTTTACCAAAGGGCAACTGTCTGGTAGTAGTTGCCTGGTTTACCTTTGCTCTATGTGACCATTCAAGACCTGAGGTTTACATATGCGGAGATAGTGTCCTGAACTCCTGATGCAACAATAGACAAAAAGGAAGAATATAGAAGAAAGAGTAGAGGAACGGAAAGGGGGAAGACGTTAGGGGAAAATTTCCCAGAGTGTATTGATTATCAAAAACAAAATCTGTAGCTTACAACCTCCTTAGACAGTCAATCTACCTAGAATACTACAACCTAATTCAATAGAAGTTGGCAGTCATCAACATGTGCCCTGATAATAATTAAATTTATACCTTCAATAAAAAAATAATTATTAAACCACATTGCAAGTGGAATTGGTAATTATCACATAAGATGACTAGGTTAAAATTCCTGAAACTGTTGCCCCGAAGTAATGAGAAATCTATGCCATAATTTTCAAATATTGTAAGTCCTTATACATCTCTATTGGTGGTATTTAACATGTCTTCTGCCTCTAATCATCCTACTTATATTTTTTACTTTCATGTGAAAGCCTTTCTTTCATTTGTCAGTTGCTACAGCTGCTGTCTTGTGTTTGAGATAAATGAGATGTCTTTATTGTCTGTGACCTCTACCATTTAACACTCCAGTGAAGCTTTTAATGACATGAACATATTCCTATTGATTGAATCTCAGAAAATCTGTTCTAGCAACAATCTTGCTCATTATTGGCATGCATATTGTTTATGATGATTCATGCACCGGCCAGTGTGCCTCATTTTCTGTTGGTAACAAATTTTACACATTTGCAGGCTATTTTCTCTGATGATTCAGATGATGAAGGGGAAGAATCTAACTTTATCGGAGAGGAGAATCAAGAAAAGAAAGCTGAAGTAGCTAATACAGCATTAAGCCGTTTGATTGCTGGTGACTTCCTGGAATCTTTGGGTAAAGAACTAGGGCTTGAGGTTCCTCCTGATATGCCTTACCCTACTCCAAAATCCAGGATTCCTGCAGCTCAGAAAGGAGCTGCTGATGCAAATGCAAGAACTGGTATCCTGAATAGTGAAAGTAACGGGGAAACCTCTTTAAATCCACATTTGCTACATGCCCAGGACATTGTTCATGAGGTTGACTCCTCCAAAAGTGGCCCCATTTATGAAAATATGCTTGAAAGTGGTAGCAGCAAAACCAAGAAAACTAGTATCATTGATGGCAAGTCAAGTAAGTTCAATGGGGAGAAAGATGATGACAGGAAAATCAAAACACCTCTGACCCACCGCAAAGATTATAGCAGTAGTTCATCATTGGAAGAGGAAAGGAGCAGAAAGCATGCCAGGCATCATCGACATAGGAGGAGCAATGCAGGAAGTGATTCATCTAGTGATGATGATCGAGATCTATACAGTTCAAGGTCCAAACGGAGAAACAAAGGGTCTTCTCGAGAAAAAAATAGTGGAAGCAGAAAGCACTCAAAACACCACAAGCACCGAAAGCAGGACTCTCCAGGTAGATCGTCCCATCATAGAAAGAAGGACCATGCAGATTCCAGAAGAGAGAAGAAGCGGAGGGATTGAATGAAAGGCATCTCTATTTTGTTTTCAAGCGAAATTTTTTGTAATTACAGTGAAGGATTATTTCTGTATTAAAAGGTTTCACTAGGATTTGATGTTGTGATGCTCTATTGCTGCCAATCATTGTCCTTCTTGCTTCGTGCTAAAATTTTGACCTCCTGTTATGATTAGATGCTTTCTTCACCTGGCTAAAGGAATTATATGTAAATTCAGCTCCCCTTCCCTATTTCCTCTCTGAATGCAAGGAAATGCAATTAATCAATTGGAGAGGTTTTTTACTCTCGTAGAGGAGAGTGGTCTGATCTTGCTCTTCTTTTAGAAGAGGTTCATCCTTGAGACTAGCTCAAGTTGCTTGTTTCCCAGTGACGGGTTTTTCCTTTGACTGCTTCTACTACAGACGAAGAAAGGAGCTGTGAAGCAAAGGCATAATGGAGGAGGGGAACTGCAGTAAACAAGGCACACAGGAGAATGAAGAAGACATGTTAAAATTGGAAGCAAACAAAGACCAATCAAATGATCTTGCAAATAGGATCCTGGTGGGGAAGATTATTGCAGACAAGCCTCTAAACAAAAAAACGGTCAAATCAATGATCTGCAAGGGGTGGGGGGACCCTAAAGGCCTGAGGATAATGGATGTTGGGGTAAACACTTTTTTTTTTTTAATTTTGAGAAGGAGGAAATGGGACAAAATGTAATGAAAGACTCCCCATGGAATATAATAGGTCACCTACTCAACATACATAAATGGAGGCCAGAGGTAGCATTTCAGGAGATGGAGTTTATTAATGCTCCATATTGGGTCCAAGCACATAGCCTAACCTTGGAAAATCTAAACAAAAAAAAAGGCCACATAATAGGAAGTAGATTAGGAGAAGTCCTCGAAGTGGAAGACCCCATCTATGAAGGCCTAACCTTGGAAAATCATGAGGCATTTCTTAAGAATCAAAGTGCTTAAGAACCTAAAGGATTCTTTCACCACAGGCTTCTGGGCACTCAGAAAAGATATGTCCAGAATGTGGGTTAAACTGAGGTACGAAAAGCTCCAGAGTATTGCTATAGGTGTGGGAGACTTGGGCATGAGCAAAAAGATTGCAGAGAAGAGGAAGATGCAAACAAAAACGAGGAAAACAAATTGAAGTATGGTCTTGGGTTAGGCACACAACCAGCAAAGCCTCTAAACATGATTGTAAAGGAGAGCCAATGGCGGAGGTTTCACAGTGGAGAATGGTGGAGCTCAAGAGAGAATGAGAGGCGAGAGAAAACCCAAAATGTCAATGACACAAAGCACGAAGGCGATTGTAGCAGAGGAGAGCCAAAAAATAGGGAGGATAGCAGTCGAAGCAGAGAAGATGACAGTAGTATCATAAATAAAGAGGAGGAAAAAAAATGCAAGCAAGGAAATGATACCTAGAACAATTGAAAAGGAAAATGAAGAAGAATGGAAACACAGGAATAGAAACCATTGTGCAGACGCAAAAAGTCAACATGCAGAGGTGGAACGCATACCAACAAAAGCTGACCTTAAGGGGAAGAGCGGGAAAAGTACATCTAAGCAGACTGGGACGAAGGAAAGAGAAATTGAAATAATAAGAATTGGGCCGACAAAGCCCAAGAGCCAAATGGATTTCCACAGGCCAACGGAGAGGGAAAATGAAGGAAGAAAGACAGGGAGACATAATGGGTTCCTCTTTTCTGGAAAGTAAAATGGGCCAAAAGAAGTAAAAACCTAGAAAACCAACCTGGAACTAGATAATCCCCCTGGCTCAACCGTAAACATAGGAGAAGGCTGGAAGCAGAATCAAGAGAAAACCAGACTGGAAGAATATAACAATGAAAGGAAGAGGTCTAAAATAAACAAAAGTGCAGACTCAGAGGGGAAGACAAAAGGGGGAAGGAAGTGGAAAAGAAAAGGAGTAAATATGAAAATCCACCGGAAATATTATGTGGAACTTCCTAGTGAAGAGGAGTCAAGGGGAAAAAGAAGAAGGAACAGAGGAAGTAGAGAATTCTTGGGCGCTAATAACAAATGATCTGGCAGCCGCTGTTGTTAATGTTCTAAACCTGAAGAGAGTGAGGGAAATGGGGGAAGTGGAAACACAGGACCATACCATGCTATACCAACGGATGAATCTAGAAGAAGGCACAGAAGTAAGGGGAAACCAGAAGAGGCTGAAATACGCAGGACAAGATGAAGGGAAAGAGGCTGAAGACCAAAATGCTGGCATGGCTGAGGAGGCGGGCCTTACCACGCCCTACCTTCTTAAATAACTATCATAAGCTGGAACTGCTGAGGAGTGGGGGTCTCCTTGACAGTCCGAGAGCTTAGAGACTTATGTCTAAAAAAAGGACCCTCAATTTTGTTCCTTATGGAAACCAAAGCAAAAGAGGCAAATATGGAGAATTTGAAGAGAAGATTGAAGTTTGATAAGATGACTATTGTAAATCCTATTGGAAGAGCTGGGGGGCTGTGTATGTTTTAGAGGGATGGCTATGAAGTTGAGGTTTTGGAGAAATGCCAGAATTACATACACACAAGAATCATAATGGAAGATGAAGAAGAGGACTCTTTCAGCACTTTCCTCTATGGAAATCCGGATCCCAAGAAAAGAAGGAGTTAGTGGAATGACATCGCTGCTTTAAATCCAGGTAAGTATCAAGCTTGGCAATGTTTTAGAGATTTAAATCAAATTATGTTTCTGTATGAAAAAGAGGGGGGCAGGCCTTGTAATAAAATACTGATTGTTGTCTTTAGGACTTTTTGGCAGAAAATGATCTTTTTGATTCCCCTATAAAGGGCTGCAAATTTACTTGGTACAACATGAGGAAAGAGGGAGGAATTAAAGAGAGAGACACTTAGCTAATGATAAATGGCTAAACAGATATAGTAAAGCTAACATTACTGCCCTCCCTACAGTGGGCTCAGATCACAACTCTATTGTTCTGACCCTAAAACCTTTTTATAAGAAATGTGATAATTCTTTCAAATTTGAGGCATATTAGGCAAATAACGAGGATTTCAAAGGATAAGTGGAGGGGAGTTGGAATAACAGTAACCCAACAACTGATCTATCTGGTTTAGCTTCAAAGTTGAGAAACACAGCAGCAAGCCTAGTAGATTGGAAGAAGAAAAAGTTCAAAAGGGCTGATTTCCAGATTTTAAAGTCTAAGAGAAGGCTACAACAGTTGCAAAATGGAGTTCAAAGCAGGGAGAATGCAAGAGAGGCGAAAAAGATCAAGGAAAAATTGAGTTTGTTGTTGAAGTAAGAAGAAAAGTACTGGGCACAGAGAGCTAGAGTTAAGTGGCTGGAGTGTGGGGATGGAAACACCAAGCTTTTTTACAAAACTACTATGCAGAGAAGAAAATAGAATATGATCTTAAGAATTAAAGATGGAGAAGGAAGGTGGGTAGAGGGAGAAAACAACATACAAGAAACCTTCCAAAATCTCTATATTAAGTTGTTTGAATCCTCTGGGTCTAGCGACATCCCCAACATAGAAAATGTGATTCCTAATTATATCACAAGGGAAATGAATACCAGTTTCCTTAATGAGGTAACAGAAGAGGAAGTGGAAATGACTGTTTTTAATTTAGGAGCCATGAAATCCCCTGGTCTTGATGGGATGAATGGTATTTTCTACCGTAAGGCCTGGAAAGTGGTGAAGGATGATGTTTTCAAAGCTGCTAAGAACTTTTTTGAGGTTGGGTACATGCCTAGGGATATTAATGAGACTCACATAACCCTAATCCCAAAGACCTAGCACCCGAAAACAGTAGGTCATTTCAGACCCATTAGCTGCACCAATTTCAGCTATAAAATAATTTCAAAGATTATGGTTAACAGGCTGAAACCAGTTATAAATGGGCTGATTTCAGAAAACTAAAGTGCTTTCATAAGTGGGAGACTTATTCAAGACAACATTTTGCTGGCTCAAGAAGCTTTCCACACCTTAAAGCATAGCAGGAAAAGAAAGAAGCACCAAATGGCCCTTAAACTGGATATGAATAAGGCTTACAATAGACTGGAATGGAATTTTGTTAGAAAGGTAATGGAGGCTATGGGATTCGAAAATAGATGGATAAGGTTGGTCTTGGAATGTATATCTACGGTAAGCTACATGATTAAAATGAATGGAAACCTAGGTCCAACTTTCCACCCATAAAGAGGTTTGAGGCAAGGGGATCCACTTTCCCCTTACCTCTTCATCATGGCCGCAGAATTTCTGTCAAGGAGAATAACTAAAGCTATGGAAAGCAGGGAGATTCATGGGATTAAAATAGCAAAAAACGCTCCCGAGCTATCCCATCTTTTTTATGCTGATGACTCATTAATCTTCATGGAAGCAAATGAGCAACAAGCAAGGAACCTGAGAAGAATTTTGGATGAATACTCAATGTACTCAGGCCAAAAGCTGAACCTAGATAAGTCAGGCCTTATCTTCAGCAAAGGAACACCCACTGATGTTAAAAACCTAATCCAGAGAAACATCAATATGCCTATATGGGAAAATCCCGAAAACTATCTAGGAATGCCAACTGTATGGGGAAGGTTAAAAAAGCAAGTATTAAATTGGGTGATGGATAGAGTAAAACAAAAGCTGACAAGCTGAAAGATGAAGTACTTGTCTCAAGAGGGTAAGGAAGTCCTCATAAAAGCGGTTATACAATCTATCCCTACCTATGCAATGTCAAATATTTTATTTCCCAAGAATTTTTGTGCTAATATCTGCTCAAAGATTGCTAAGTTTTGGTGGAGGAACAGAGGGAAAGAAAATGGCATCCACTGGGTTAGATGGGAAAAGCTAACAATGAAGAAAAATGAAGGAGGCATGGGATTCAGGGACTTCAGAGAAATGAACATTGCTCTACTGGGAAAACAAGCCTGGAGGATTCTAGAGAATCCTAATTCCCTGTGGGCAAAGATGATCAAGCAGAGATACTTCCCAAACTCAAACTTCCATAATGCAAAAAAAGGGAGATGTAGCTCCTGGGGTTGGCTGAGTCTATGGGAGGGTAAACAGTTTGTGTTTAAACATGGAAGGTGGAGAGTGAAAAATGGGGAAGATATCAATATTTAGGAGGATAGATGGCTCCGAAGTGGTGAACAAATTGAAAACTCCTTTAACAGTAGCTTGGAAAAAGTAACAGACCTTATTGACCGCGAATCCAGAACATGAAAAATTGAAGTTATCAGAGAACTGATCCCAACTCACCAGCTCAAAGATGCTCTTGCACTTACAATCCCCCCTCACACCCAATCGGATAAGCTCATTTGGCCTTTGACAAATGATGGGCAATATACGGTTAAGAGTGCTTACGAAATAGCTAAGGACTGGGAGATAAATTCAAGGAAGAGTAATCCCTCAACCTCTGCTTCCTTTATTAAGAACACCTGGGGAAAAATCTGGGAGTCTCTACTCCCCCCAAAAATCAAAGTCTTCATATGGAGAGTCCTCCATAATGCCCTACCAAGTATGGAAAATTTGTACAAGAGGAAAGTTATCTTAGACCCTATGTGCCCTATTTGCTACAATGCTATGGAAACAATTGAGCATATCCTACTGGAGTGCGAATGGACAAGGCCAGTATGGTTCGGTGCTGACATTCAAACCCACACGGGTATAAATGAAAGCCACAGTATAGCAGAATGGATTGAAGAAAAAATTGAGTCTTATGCTAAGTCAGGGATAGTTGACACAAATGAATTTATAGCTAAATGTTTCCTAATGATGTGGCTCATATGGAAGGAAAGGAACAGTTTTGTCTTTGAACAAACAAAGATTGACCCTAATCGAACCATACAGAAAGCTTTACACTGGATGACTAACTTAGCTAGTGTGCAGAACAAAGAGGTAAACAGGAGCGAAAAAACTAGAGAAGGGGAAGGGGATGAAAGGGTAAAGTGGAAACCTCCTCCAGAGGATTGGATAAAGATAAATACATATGCAGCCATACCTCTACATAGTACAGAGTGTTACCTCGCTGTTGTTGTAAGAGATGAAAGGGGAAGAGTCCTAACCGGCCAAGCCACACGAAGCCTTGTCCATTCGGTGCTGGAAGCAGAGTGCAAAGCGATGGAAGAAGCTCTGCTCTTGATAAACAACCTACATCTTAACAAGGTAATAATCGAGTCAGACTACAAGCAATTAGTGGAGGTTTGCAACAAAAAATGGCAGATTTGAAATATTGACTACATTCTTAGCAAGATTGAAGAGCTTACCGTAGGAGATAGACGGATCGAGTTTTCTTAGACTCAACGAGAAGGCAACAAAGCAGCCCACATCGTTGCCAAGCTAGGGGCCAATCGAAGTCTTCACTGGAACTGGGTCTCCAACCCTCCAAGCTCCCTGAAGAAGACCCTGAGGATGGACGTTGAGGTTGACCCCGAGGGCATGGTTCCCCCTTAGTAAACCTACGATCTCCCATCCCCCCATTGAAGAAGTTTTTGGGTTTTTCATGAAGTGTGTTGCTTCGTTTTTTCTCTCATCCATGTGTTATTATGATATTTTTTCTGAGAGGCATACTGGTAAATCGAATCTCCCGTGTCTCTCAGCACCTGGGCTTTAGGCCCGCATTATATTTGCATTAGGCTTCGGCCTACGTAAAAAAAAAAAAAAATTGGTCCCCATCTTCTGCAGGTCTAATATTTAATGTGAGGCTGAGGAACCATATTTCTTATTACTTTTTGAAGGTGACGCGCATTGTGTTAGCTCAAATTTAACAGCCTCTTGCTGGGATCCATGCTTCCCTTCATGATTCCCAAAATTCAAGTCTTTTCTCCGGTCTTCTCATACTGTACCCTCAATGCTTCTCAAATTTACAAGCACTGGATGTGGAAGATGTGGTTGCTAAACATAGTAAATTTGACTCCCCAAATTCTATTGATACTCATCAATCCCTTTGTGTTTCTACCTTGCCCTTTAATCATCTTAATGAATATTAATAGTCGTAGTTTCTCCTTGATCTTGAGCAGTGTCAAAATGGGTCTAATCTACTAAATTGTGGCTAACTTAACCCACTTAATAAAATGAGTTAGAGTTATAAAATTTATAATTTATTTTGAACTGAGTTAAGATGGACTTGGCTTACTTAACTCACTAGTTAAGTGGATTAAGTCTGATCTAATATATATATATTTTTTAAAAAAGACTTTTTTAAGAGTTTCAGCTTCTTCATAGATTAAATTTAGATATCTGAACTTAACCTTCTAACTTAATACTCCTAATAAAGAGATATATTTATGTTTTTTTTATACAATTTAAAATCACGATGAAAATATAAATTTAAATACAGAAGTATAGGTTAATTGTTTTCATTCTCTATTTTCTTTTTTAAAATATATCTATTATTAATTTTGAGAATTGTATAAATATAATAGTTATATATGTTTTCAAATTTAAATAATAAATTTATATTATAATATCAAATATCAAACTTAATTGTAAGAAATATATTTTTTATTTTAAAAATATTTTATTTATTATTAATTGAAATGTTATATTTTGTAGATTCAAAATTTGTATATATATATATATATATATATATATATATATATATATATATATATATATATATATATATATATATTATTTATTTTTTAATAAATTAAGTGAATCAATTTGTTTAATCACAGTTCATTTTCTTTTAAACATTCATTCATGAAATTAAAATAAAAAAAGTTACATGAGACACAAACGCTAATAATATTCAAAGATAAAAATAAGTGAAACAAGTAAAAAAAATTAATTTTATACTTATAAACAATAAAAAAAACTATATATTAATAGTTAATAAAATAAAAGTAACACACTTTTTAAATCTTACATAAAAATATCATATCAAAAATTATAAATCAATATCACATAAATATAATTAATATAATAAAATATAAAAAATTAAAAAATATTCATAAATAGATAATACATCTTTTAATTTTTTTTAAAAATTAATTTTGATCAAATTTTTTATACCAAAAGTAAGTAAAAAAAAATTGTAAATTTACATGTAAGAGGTGTATAGACTTAAAATTCTAATAACGTTTCTAAAAAAGAGGAGAAAAATAACTCTTACAAAATAAGTAGAAAACTCTTAATAGAAAAAGAGAAATGAAGAAAATAAAAATCATAAAAAATGTCAAAGGCAAGACCCTTCAGATCGTGCGGTGCTTGGGGTTCAGTCTCTCTTTTTTTTAAGTGGGTTAGTTTTCTAAAATCTCAAGTCACTGAGAAAATGAATCAATAAACTCAGCTCCTTTAATCTAGCCAGCTCAAATGAGCTTGGTTGCCTCACTCTGGCAATTATTTTTCCATTTCTTCTAGCATTTTTTTTAAATAAATTAACATGCAAGAATAATATAACTTTTATTATGCAATCCCTTACCCAAAAATTCCTCTTGCCATGAAAATTCTTAAATAGCAGTCACCTAATTGTATCTTGAAGGTTGGAGAAGTCCAATCATGGTAGGATTGGAGTAACGCAACTTCGTCGTTGTTTTGTGTGGTGACATGGAAGGGTAGTTGGCATTATAATGCACGTGATTTCAATTAATAAATTCTTCCCCAGACTCTTAGGTGTCGTCTGTGACGTTGCTCTCAGCACTCCGTGTGGTTTGTCTTCAAGTCTCTGGTTAAATTGAAAAAACATATTTTTGCATGAAAAATATATGAAATTATGGGAAATTCTTAAATTATATTTATTTATTGAAAAACAAGTAAACTAGGTCAATAAATATATAAAAAAATTATGTAACTTATCTTGATGGTTTTTTTTTTATCTTTTAAATTTTTAAAAAAATTATTTTATCTTTTCTTTATTAATTCTCTTTTTACAAAATTATTTTTTATTATTAAATATATACAAACTTTTAAAAAATTTAAAAATATAGAGTAAATTAATTTTATTATATTATATTATATGATTATTCTTTCTATTGCACGGACATATAAAAATTTTTTATAGAAAAAATAAAAAATAAAAAATGCATTCTTTTTTAATCTTCACTGTTATTCAAATAACAATTATTTCTTCTCAACTATTCTATTCTCCCATCCATTTCATGGTAAAATATTATTATAACGTGTGATAAAAAGCTATATAATAATATTAAAAGATGGTACATCTATTTATCTAACCTAATATATATTAATGTGATTAAAGTCAATTCCATATCAAACGTAACAAAATGCATTCTAGTTATAGAGATTGATTAATGATTAATGAAAGATATAAAAGATAAAAAAAATAAGATAGAGATGAGATATAAATATTAGAAAGTATCTCTATTATTATGAATGTTCTTGAACTATCAAAAAATATCAGAAAACGAATATTAGAATATTAAAGGGAATAAATAAAATACTAGAAAATAAATAATTAATATTAAAAAATAATTGAGAAAACGAATTTTTTTTAGAGATGTTAGAGTATTTGCTGACATTTGGAATTAAATTGTCTCATATTTTCTATTTTGTAAAAGGATTTGTAAATATTTTTATAATAAAAAATAGTGTTCAGAACATTAATACTTTTATAATTTATATTTAGATAAATTGAGTGTACAAAATTGTGTTTATAGGTCATGGACTTTTTCTATCTCTCCAACCTTTTTTTGTTGTTGGGAAAAACATTTCACTAATTTAAACAAAATACGGAGCCAGTAATTTATTAATTATAATGTTCAACAGCTAGCAGTTTTTTTTTTTTTGACAAGTAAAAATTACTCTTTATTCATGAAATTTTGAATAATAGTGAAATAAATAAGAAAAATTAATCTTACAATTTTTAAATTATAAAATTATTAAATATTACAATGAGAGAATATATAAATAACATATTTTATAAATATTAATTTGTCAAATATTACAATTTATTTTAAATAATTACAACAAATACAAAAAAAGTATCACATTTTAAGTTTTTTTAAGAGTTAATTTTTTAAATAATTTTTTTTATTAAAATGTGGATACAATTTTTAAAATTGAATATAAAAATATAAAATTTTAAAACTCAAAAAAAAAATTCAATAAAAGGAGAAGATTTTTTTAAAAACAGTAAAAATGAGATAATAAACTCTAGGAGCAGACGGCTAGTTGGCTTGGGTTGAGTGGGCCGTGGCCGGACACGCAACCTTGGGTCCTTGTTGAAAATGACGACCAAATGCGAATGTCTATAGAGGGTGATAAGCTTTGTCGACTTTGTATATGGAAAAATAGATATTTTTATAATGCTCGTCGTTGTCAAAGCTCACAGACAACGCCATCATCTATCATTTTATTTTATAATATCGAAGAGTATATTTTTATTTGATAAAAAAAAATTAATCTTTAAAAAATTGTTAGACGGTAAAAAATTACAATTTTTTTAAATTATTAAACGTACAAAAATAATATTTATTTATTTATTTATATCACTCTAAAAATTGAATCTGAAACAAGATATTTAAAAGATTAATGTTTGTTGGGGCCATCATCTATCATTAAAAGACCATCGTATCGCCCTTTCACGTTCATGCAATGCAAGACAGACAACGCACGCTCATTCTTGTTTTTAAAATTCCCACGTATTCACATTTCTCATCAACCGTGGCCCGACGCACTTTGTATCCCAACAACCTTTAATAGTTCCCAATTAAATACACATTGACAAATAGTCATTATGATTGGTAAGGATTAACTTTTTTTTTTTTTTGGTTTCATGTTAATAGCTTCATATTTTTAAAATATTAAAATTATTATTTTTTATATTTTTTTTTGTAAATTCAAATTATGCGATTACAAATTTTTTTAATTATTAAATTAAAATTTATTTATTATTTAAACTATGAATTTATAGGTATTAATTTAATAAATAGGTACGTATGATATTGTTTACAAATTTAAGAACACTTAATTTTAGAGATAAAATGCTTTGTTTTCTTCTTATGTTTTTGGTCATAAAAATATATAATTTGAGGGTTTTATTTTATTTTGAGATATATTATTATATTAAGATAAACCAACAAAACGAAAAAGGTCGCCTTTTCTTTTTATAATTGACATGAATTCTTCTGATAGGAAAAATAGCTATTAACTCTCCCCTTGCTTTTATTTATCATAAATAAATTAGGCAGCTTGTTACGCAAGAGTTGGACCAAGGGATGTTTGTTCAATGCATTTATCCACGATAAACTATGTTGAAGACAATTTTTTTTTTTTTTTTTTTTGAATTTAAGGGCGATATTATTTTTTGGCCTTGATTCAAGGCAGTTTCTTTTTCTCTCTCACCCTTTTTTTATTCTTCCAGGCCGGAGAGGGACGGCTATATTTAGCGATGAGAAACTTGAAAGCCACACTGTTTCTTTGTCTGAAATAAAATCCGGAATCCAGGCCTTAACTAATGCATAAAAAATCCCTCTTCCAATAATAATTAGTGCATGTGAAGAGCCATCTTTGACTCCACTTCACGCACCCTTAATCTCTTTACTTCTTCATCACTTCTTATAAACTCTTTTTCCAATTATCTTTGGAATTACATCTCTTCCTTCCCTCTTTTATTCATTTTCTGCCTTCACAGACCTTCTAGAAGACTTGGCAAGTTTCCTCAATTGTTAGTCTTACTAGCCAACTACGTATTTCTTTTGCAGTTGACATTTATCAGCTATAGAAAACTGGGATTTGCCAGGCAGCTGGTGAAGTTTATATGCATTGGCTTTGTGATGAATTGGTTCTTCCTCTCCATTTTTTTTTAAAGGAAAATAGCTGTAGTTATATTTATTGCAGTAGTTGAGTCCTTGTCCTCCAAGTTAGGACGAAACACCCATTACCCATGTGCACGTTTAGAAGTTAAAATTATTTTCTTCTTGGGTAGGAGTCAACCTGGAATAGCAGTTAGATTTTGCCTTCTAACCCAATGAGAGAAAGATGGGTAGCAACTAGCAAGATAGATTACCCTGTTTCTGTTCTGTTTCATTCACAAGTTCTAGTTTTGAAGTCGGAACAGGGATATATTCCCAGTTCCATTTTATGACTTGGATAAGGATTTGAAGGTGTCCTTTTCTAGGTCTATCATTCTTGAGCAGAGGTATATTTTGGTCAAGAGTTCAATATTTTTCTTTGATTAAAAAATTACTTTGATTCTTTGTTGGTTCCATTGGTTCAATAAGCTCTGCTTCTTTCTGTAAATAGTTTTTGCATGAAAATCTGGGGTGACTGGATTCCTTTCTTGCTTAGGATCAAGTCGAACAAGTTGGTGATCGTTGAGTGCTTAGATCTTACTGAAAAGCTGAATCGGATAAAATTTGAAGCTTTCGGAGCTATAGTTGCAGAAAATGCCTGGTCGTAGAAGAAGAAGGCACCACTTTAGCAGAATCCATGCATTCTCATGTGGGAAAGCTTCGTTCAATGGGGAGCATTCACTTATTGGAGGCCCTGGGTTCTCGAGGATAGTCTATTGCAACGATCCAGAACGTGTTGAAGCGAGCCTTTTGAATTATGATGACAATTACGTAAGAACTACTAAATACACACTTGCGTCGTTCCTACCCAAGTCCTTGTTTGAGCAATTCAGGAGGGTTGCAAATTTCTATTTTCTGGTCTGTGCAATTTTGTCTTTCTTCCCGGTTTCTCCTTACTCAGATGAGAGCAATGTTGTTCCTCTATTGGTTGTGGTTGCTGCTTCAATGGGGAAAGAGATCATTGAGGATTGGAGGCGGAAGAAGCAGGTAATGTTTATACCAGCTTTTGCCACAAATCTTGGTTATCATGGTGTTATTTTCCCTTAACTTGTGAAAGCATTTGCATAAAGATGATAGAAAGTTCTGAAAAGTAGGCATTTGTTCAACATGTCAGTATGGTCGTTGCATTATCAGTAGAAAATACTATATATAGTTGGTTTTTAAAAGCTGTGCTGTTTCCCCTTTCTTTTTTGGACTGTATCAGGCAAAAATAATCTTTAGTAATTGATATGGATAGTTTTTTCTCTCTTTTTTTTTTTTTTGGGAAATTACCTTCAGCTTTCCCTCAAACTAAATCTCGCATTATCCCATGACCTAATGCATTTAGGATTTTACTTTTAAAGTGTTCTTTATAGGAATCAAGCCTAAGTTGATAAAAAGAGATGCTTTCCTGCTAACCCCTTTGGGTTGAGTTCGAAAGTTTGGATGACGATTATTGTGGTAACTGTTTTAGAGGGTAAGAGAACTCCGGAAAAGCGAAAGAGGCTTCTGCACTAAAATCATGCCTTTCTGGTTGCCATTAGTTCGTCTTCTTATTTTATCCCATAATGTCCTGTGCTAAAACAGTATAGACCAAAATAGAGAGAACAATTCTGATTCTTGTGTCTTTCAATATATATGTAACATTCATAGATACATATTTTCGTCTTAGCAAGTGGATTTTTTTTTTGACAGAGTTGGTACTTGGTAGGACTAAATCTTTTCTAGGCAAAATTTGGCTTCTTTAATGATATTCTTAGGTCAGTAACGTAGTCTTATAATTACCTCAGGATATTGAGATGAATAACAGAAAGGTTAAAGTACATCATGGAGGAGGTGTTTTTGATTATTATAAATGGAGGGATCTGAAAGTTGGAGACATAGTCAAGGTGGAAAAAGATGAATTTTTTCCTGCTGATATCATCTTACTTTCATCAAGTTATGACGTTGCAATTTGCTATGTTGAGACCATGAATCTTGATGGAGAAACAAATCTTAAACTGAAACAAGCATTGGAAGAAACTTCAAAGTTGCAAGAAGACTCAAGCTTTCAAAATTTCAATGCTACCATCAAATGTGAAGATCCAAATGCAAATTTGTACTCGTTTATAGGAAGTTTGGAGCTTGAGGATCAACAATACCCTCTTGCGCCTCAGCAGCTATTGCTTAGGGACTCAAAGCTGAGGAACACAGATTTTATATATGGTGCGGTAATCTTCACAGGTCATGACACAAAGGTTATGCAGAATTCAACAGTTCCTCCTTCCAAGAGAAGCAAAATTGAGAAACGAATGGATAAAATAATCTACTTTCAATTTTTTGTACTATTCATGATTTCTTTTGTTGGGTCCGTTTTCTTTGGGATTTATACAAGGGAGGACCTTGAAAATGGTGTAATGAAAAGATGGTACCTTAGACCAGATAATACCACAATTTACTATGACCCAAAAAGAGCACCAATTGCAGCAATTTTGCATTTATTGACTGCGCTTATGTTGTATGGTTACTTGATTCCTATCTCCTTGTATGTGTCAATAGAAATTGTGAAAGTTCTTCAGAGCATTTTCATCAACCAAGATGTGCACATGTATTTTGAGGACACTGACAAGCCAGCCCATGCTCGTACTTCCAATTTGAATGAAGAACTTGGCCAAGTTGATACCATACTTTCGGATAAAACAGGAACTTTAACTTGCAATACTATGGAATTTATCAAGTGTTCCATTGCTGGGATTGCTTATGGACGGGGAGTTACAGAAGTTGAGGGAGTTCTAGCAAGGAGGAAAGGGTCACCTTTAGATCAAGAGTTGATAGAAGATGAACAGGTTTCAGAGATTGCTGAAGCAAAGCCATCCATTAAAGGGTTTAACTTTATGGATGAAAGGATTATGAATGGGAATTGGGTCAATGAGCCTCATGCAAAAGTAATCCAGAACTTCCTACGATTGCTGGCTGTATGCCATACTGTAATACCTGAAGTTGATGAAGAAACTGGTAAGGTTTCATATGAAGCTGAATCACCAGATGAGGCAGCTTTTGTGATTGCAGCCAGAGAATTTGGGTTTGAGTTTTATGAGAGGACACAGACAACCATTTCACTGCGTGAGTTTGATCCTCTGTCTGGCAGGAAGGCTGAAAGGTAAGGTTCTTGTTCTTGTTTCTGAAGACAATAATTTTGTTCTGATATTTGTCTGCTATTGAAACTTGAGATATTTATTGAAAGTACATATTGTCATTTTGGCAGATCCTACAAACTTTTAAATGTAATGGAGTTTAGTAGTGCAAGAAAGCGGATGTCTGTAATTGTAAGAGATGAGGAGGGGAATCTACTGATACTTTCCAAAGGAGCTGACAGGTTTATTATCTTGTACATTACCTTTAAATCTTATGCATTGAAGATTACATTTTGGTGCCATGTGCACTTGTTTTTGAGGAGATGCGTTCACTCAGTAATTAGTTGCCAAATTTAGTTCATATGAGTTGTAACAATTTGTAAGGGAGCAATTAGACCTGTTGTTGTAAGTATATTGTAAATATAGATGTATGCTAACTTAAATACACAGTGGGTATCATTTCCAATTTTTTGCAGAAGCTCAAAAACATTAAAGTGCTTTTCTATGTTTTTTTTCTCAAGCAGTGTCATGTTTGAAAGACTTGCAAAGAATGGAAAGGAGTTTGAAGAGAAGACTAAGGAGCATGTTAATGAGTATGCTGATGCTGGTCTAAGGACATTGATACTTGCATATCGTGAACTTGATGAGGAAGAGTACAACCAATTTAACAAAGAATTCATAGAAGCCAAGAACAGAGTGAGTGCAGATCGGGAGCAGATCGTCGAAGAAATAGCAGAAAAGATTGAGAAGGATTTAATTCTTCTTGGTGCTACTGCAGTTGAAGACAAACTTCAAAATGGGGTATGTTTCAAATATTATTTTTCTTTTTGAAGATAGAGTGAAAAAGTTACTGCAAATACTAGTGAAAAGGATGTAACTCTCTTACCATGTGAGTGTTTACCTATTGCAATTATGTAATCAAATAATTGAAAATACTTGACTAATCAGAAATTTAGCACTGGAAAGACTAATATAACTTCATTTTATTGCACTCACCCCATATTGATGGTTGTCTCCATTTTATAAGAACTTGTAACAGGCCTATTATGTTGTGTTCTTATGAATTTTTTATGAATTTGTGTCGGATAGGTTCCTGAGTGCATCGACAAGCTAGCACAGGCTGGAATTAAGGTATGGGTTTTGACTGGTGATAAAATGGAGACAGCAATCAATATTGGGTGAGTTCAAAGCATATCTATAGAACTTGAAATCCAACGGGCCAATATAATGATGTCATTAATTTTTTCTGTGATTGCAGATTTGCATGTAGTTTACTAAGACAAGGAATGAAGCAAATTATAATTAGCTCTGACACTCCAGAAGCCAAGTCACTGGAGAAAGTGGAGGACAAGTCTGCTGTTGCAGCGGTAAACCTTAATTCTAAGCCTTTAATTCTGTCTACGGGTATTAATGTTAATATATGTGCCCTACGTGTCAGGAGATGATCCTAAAATCTTTCGTTGGTGATGGTACCCAATATAAGCCTTTAATTACAGTGAGAAACTTCAATACAGAACAAACAGAATTGTGACAGCTCTATCCCAACGATAGACTAGGTTTTGCTGGTGTTTTCATAGTTTGATATTTGTCGATTGTCTCTTATCCTCTTAACTTGAACCTGAACTACAATTGATAATGCTTTGTGGTAAGAATGCAAGAAATGCATTAAAAGATTAGTCATTCCAAGTCTCGGTATCTTTTTTGTTATCTATATTGAAATGGAAGGCTACAGCATCTTTATGAACAATGTAGCAGTATGTTTGTCCATTGGACATCAGATTGAGAAATACTATATGATTTTTTTTAATGGGATCTTGCTGATTCTGTAGGCAATTAAGGAAAGTGTTCTTCATCAGATCAGGGAGGGAAATGAATTGCTTTCTATTTCAGACGAAAATTCAGTGGCATTAGCTCTGATCATTGATGGGAAGTCTCTAACATTTGCACTGGAAGATGATGTGAAGGACTTGTTTCTTGAACTTGCCATTGGCTGTGCATCTGTTATATGCTGTCGTTCATCTCCCAAACAGAAAGCACTTGTAAGATTCCCTTACTAATTTATAATTAATTTCTGTATTCACCATTTCTTTCTTTATGCATACATAGATACTTATTATAGTAAATTATTTGCTTGAAATTTATTATGGCCGATGTGGCAAAGAGTTGTTTGCTGCAAAATAATATGCATAAAAAGGGCTATTCCTAGTGTCCTCCTTTGGTGATCATAACATGCTCTGTCTGTAAGGCATTTCTTTTATAATAATGCAGTTTACAAGGCTAGATAAGATTTACACCAGGAGTCGTTTTCACTTTTCAAAATGCTCAGTCAATTAGTTTGTAAATGCATTTCTTTTTTAATAATGCAGGTTACAGGGCTGGTTAAGACAAAAACTGGTCGTACAACTCTAGCAATTGGTGATGGGGCAAATGATGTTGGTATGCTCCAAGAAGCAGACATCGGAATTGGTATAAGTGGTGTTGAAGGAATGCAGGTAAATCTGAAATTCTAAATAGCTTACAGTCTTTCATTTTTTTTTCAACTCAAAACCTTTCTATAATCACAGCCCTGAATTCTGTTTTGTTCTTGAATTCTTTTTTCTTTTCTGCACCAAAATTTAAAGGCAGTTATGTCAAGTGACATTGCAATTGCCCAATTTCGGTTTTTAGAGCGCTTACTTCTTGTGCATGGACATTGGTGTTACAGAAGGATCTCATCCATGGTACCAATCTTGTCTTTTAAGCTTCAATATCATAAACAAATGTCTGTATCTCGACAAATTTTTGCCTTCTGCTTCTTCCACATTGACATACTTTTATCTTTTCTGTTTGGCAGATCTGCTACTTCTTTTACAAGAATATTGTATTTGGCTTCACTCTCTTCTTCTTTGAGATGTATGCATCATTCTCTGGGGAAGCAGCTTACAACGATTGGTTCCTGTCCCTATATAATGTGTTCTTCACTTCACTTCCTGTGGTTGCCTTAGGAGTGTTTGATCAGGATGTCTCTGCTAAATTATGTCTCAAGGTAGCCCTTTACACTTCATTGCTTATGGCATTGAGTTTATAGCAAAAAATATCGTTTTCTTCTCAATACATCTTGCTTCTTTTTGTGTTTGATTTTACAGTTTCCATTATTATACCAAGAAGGTGTGCAAAATGTCCTATTTAGCTGGAAAAGAATCCTTGCTTGGGAATTCAATGGAGTGTTGAGTGCTACCCTGATATTCTTCTTCTGCGTCGGTGCAATGGAGCATCAAGCCTTCCGAAAAGGCGGGGAAGTTGTGGGGCTAGAAGTCCTGGGTGCCACCATGTACACTTGTGTTGTGTGGGTGGTCAATTGCCAAATGGCATTATCTATCAGTTACTTCACTTGCATACAGCATATTTTCATCTGGGGTGGCATTCTCTTGTGGTATTTATTCCTCCTAGCATACGGAGCCATGGACCCCTCCATATCCACAACTGCCTACAAGGTCTTCATTGAAGCTTGTGCACCTGCCCCTTCTTACTGGCTCATCACTTTGCTTGTTCTTGTCTCCTCCTCCTTTCCGTATTTCATCTGTGCTTCCATCACAATGCGGTTTTTCCCCACTTACCATCAAATGATTCAGTGGATAAGGAATGATGGGCAAACAAATGATCCAGAATACTGTAATGTGGTAAGACAGAGATCTATACGATATACAACCGTTGGGTGCACAGCTCGTTTTGAAGCGTCTAAACGCTTTGAAGAGAAGCCTGAGAACCCTTAATGGGGGGGCTTTTTTTTTTGGTTGTATGTCAGAATTAGGTGTAAAATTTTTCCGCAGGGAACCCTTCAGCCAATTGTACATATTTAACGTAGAGATGGGTCTTCCAGTTCTGCTACTTGACAAGATTAGATAGAAGATTCTGATTTCTGAAATCTGCACTTTTCATACAATAAATTTGGCTGCTTCAAGATCAGACAGAGGGCCAAAGCCAATAGTGCACAATGGTGGAATTTGTTGTAGCTTAGAAAATTAGTCTATTTATTTTTTATTTATTCTTTCATGCCTACCAGTCTAGTGGCATTGTCTGTGTCTTCAATGTTGTTTCCCAGCTAAACGTCGACAGCAGAATTGGCAAGTAATCGCTTGCAATATTTATCCATAGTTTTTTCTTTCCCTTTTTATAAAAGAACAAAAATTTAAACTACATTCTTCTGTTTACTTTTACATCCTCTGTGATTAAGCAAGGCCTTGCCCAGACAAGGATAATAATAATGGGAATAGATTCAACCTTAAACCATCAGCAACTATGATGCAAGAAGTGAAATGAAAAGATCATTGGGTCTTGGCCTTTCCTGGGTTTTGTCGGGAGTGAGTCAGTCTGAGAGCCTTGTTGAATACTGGTTGAACCGTCCAAGTCAGTCCAGATTTTAAACCATGGCCTGGTAGTGATCGTGATCCAACGTTTGCATACACTGGTAACATGACAAAGTTGTCCATGAATGAATAAGCAAATTTGTCTGGAAATATCAAATCTTATTCACGACAGCCTCTCCAAACCGAAACATCATTGCTTATAAATTACAAGTTACACAAATACTATGAAGTGCCTAGGCGATGTTGATCATTATGTCTCCTATTGTGTCACCTATTAGGGCAAATAAATTGAGATGTCATCCACCTCTTTCTTCAGAGGCCTTTTCTGAACAAGTTATAATGCCCAGAATCAACGTTACCGTAATGCAAGGCCTAAGAAATCAGAGCCTGACCTAGCCATTACAGAGGCAAACTCATTGAAGCTAATCACACCGTCGCCATCCGTATCGGCATCTTTGATCATCTCTGTGAGCTCTCGATATGTCAGAGGCTGACCCATTTTGGCCATTGCCCTAGCTAACTCAGCGGCTGAAATGTAGCCATTCCCATCACGATCAAAGCACTTGAATACCTCTAGGAGCTGTTCTTAATTCACCAATATCTCTTCATTCATGTCTGGCAATATGGCATTGACCAATTCGTCAAACTCCACAGAGCCATTTCCGTTGGAGTCCATGTTGGCTAACAGGGCATGGATTTGATCACCGGAAGGCTTGAGCCCCAATGACCGGAGGAGCGGGGCGAGCTCCAGGAGGGTTAGGCTGCCATCGGAGTCCATGTCAAATCGAGCAAAAACGTCCCTTAATTGGTTCAGTTGATCAACTCGAAGTTCTGACATTTTAATCTCAATGTAAAGAAACAACCGGAGGGACAATATGAACACAACGCCCCACAAAAGATGTGCAGAAAAATAAGATTACAAGTTATAATCCAAACACAATGATGTTGGGGAGAGAAGAGAGGGACAGAGGAGGGTGTGGCTTATTTTTAGTGGTGTACACGTTGTTTTTCTTCTTGTGGGGAAGAAAAGAAAAGGGAAGGACGTCGGTGGCTCCATAATATTCTGTAGGGTGTCAAAAGCTTCCCCATGTGCCTTCTTGGAAACTCATCTAAATCCAAGTAGTTACTGCTAATTAAGTCATAGCCAGTGATCATGAATTGGGGATCGTTTTAAATTGTTAATAAGGATGATGTTAGGAACTCTCCATCGCATTGATCAGGTTAAGGTTAGATTGGCTTCTTTTATTAGTTTATGTAAGGGTTGACTAAGTAATGAATACTGAATATTTATATTTGAGACTTTGTCCTTACTTTTCTTTTCTTTTTCCTTTTAAAGAGGATTATATCAAACTCAAACCAATAATAAGGTAGGCCAACAAACAAAGAAATTTAGGACTAAGTTGATGCTTTTGTGTAAATTAAAGAACCAAAGATAAAAAAAAAAAAAAAAAAACTCAGGCAAGACACTCTTTTAAGTACAAAGATTTGCAACATGCAGAAGAATAACTACTTTAAAAAGAAGATGCAAGCAAAATCTTCAAGGAGACACTTCCCACTGTTTTTTAGTGTAAGCTTCCTGCATACTTTTTCCATTAAGATTTGGAGAACATTGTTGTAGAACTAATTGTAAATGTTGAAAAGACGAAAGTCTTCGAAATCTTAAAAAAGGAAGGAAACAACTTCCGCAAACGAGAGAAAACAGCAGAAATAATAATAATAATAATAATAATAAACGATCGACAAGGGGAAGGGGTGCCATTAATGACAGTTCCCCGAACCAGGTTGCTGCAGCGGTAGGGTTCTGTCAGGGGAGAGAGAGGACAGTGTCCTTACTTAGAATTCTTAATCGATCGTGCATTAATGTTCAGTTCCACGTCCACAGGCTAAGTTGGGATGGAGTTGTCTCCACTCTCCACACATTCATTACTAAAGGAAGCACTTTACCAAAAAAAAATATATATATATTATTAAAGGAAGCAACCTGATAATGTATTAAGATCCTATAATACTAATGTTCTTTTGCAAAATCACCAGCTACTGCAGATATTCTACTTCTCTATCCTGGATTGGTATTGAGAAGACACGCTCGTACTCACTTTTGTCTGAGTTCAATTCTATTAGCAAATGTTTTGAAAATAAAATTTTAAATACTCTAAATTAATGTGAAAGAGTGGGTTTCTAACATATTCAAAATCTGAGAATACGCCTAACATTAAAAAAAAAAAAAGACATGCCCATATACATGAAAGCATAAAGCTAAGTAATAATCTTCTGTACTTCTTTGCCATCAAGATGGGTATTTGGTTTTGGGGGATTGGAAACAAATTACTGGTAATTAGTAAATCCCATATACATGCAAATCCATGTCGGTTTGAACAATTATTTTACCATTTACAATAATGTCATAGCAGCCATACAATCGCCTAGAATGTGGACTAGTAGATCGATTCCAGAAACGCAATTAAAGTTGGAGCCAATAACATCAGACTTGAGGCTGATTTTGCTGAGCAACCTCACCATCTTTAACTCTACAATCGTTTTTCTCTTCGCCACAAACCATCATTGGCTTCGCCTTAACGTTCCCAACTTCAACATCTCTAGGAATCAACTGGAGACACTTCCGCTTCACCCATCCAAAGCAACCCCTATTCTCGATACTTTCCAACGGGGTTGGGGGCCTTCGGTTCCTACACATCCGACCTAAATAGCACGAAAGAACGGCAAGAACAGTAAGCACAGATATCACAGCAAAGAATGGGCCAATAGACCCAGAGGATTTCCAAGCACCAGGGGTTGGTGCAGCTTCTGGGTTACTCATAGGCAGGGTCTCCCCTGCACCACCTGCAACTTGTTGCTGCTCTGGTAGAATCGAAGACGATGCTGCTGTAGCCATGGCTCCCAGCTTGGAGGGAAATTGGATATATATAAAGGGTAGTGATGGTGAAGATTTTCCTTCAGCTTCAGCTTCCTTAACGAGGTGTGTGAGAGCTTCAAGAGTGGAAAACAACGTGGAAAGGGCTAAAAGAAGCAGTTTCTTTTATCTGGTTTCCTTTGCAAATGGCGAACATGCAAGCTTTCCTTGTGCTTTGGCATAGTAGAAAGTAAGCTTTTATTTTTATTACTTTTTCTTTTCTTTTTTAATCATAAAAAGCTTTTGATTCGTATGTGAAATGCACGCATTTAATGTAATCTTTTTCTCTACACTTCTTTATATCGACATAAATCTTACTCAAGTTCTCTGAACCTATTCCCTTTTTGCTGTGGATTTTTCTCTTAACAATTCCTTAACCAAGACCTAAAGGAAATTTAAATTTTTATTGTATTTCCACCAAAAAGTTTCAAAAAGAACGACATATTCATGTGTTATATTCCTGATATTTTTAAGGAATTGTGGTATTAATATAAACTTTGAATATAAAAATATTTAAACATAGCCGCTATGTTATACTCGGATTGATTGAGGATTTTCCCATATGTCAATTTTATGCCTGAATTTTCTACGCTACAATTATTTCAAAACTAATTTTTTTACTAAGACAATCTTCTTTTATTAATTTTTTTAAAATAAGAATCTTAGATATATAACTATTTTTCTTAAATCTCCTATCTTAATTTTTTTTAAAAGTACTGGTTAGATGGTATCTTAATGAACTTGGCTCTCAAGATTTTGTTTTCACTTTTTTTTTTCTAACTAGAATTGAGCTATGTTTTGGTTTTTTCCAATGAGGTCCATGGATTTTTTGGGCCATTGAATGAGGTCCATGGAATTTTTGGGCCATTGAATGAGGTCCATGGAAGAGTGTTACAAGCAGCCCAAAGCGACGGCACTGTTGGCCAATGACCACTTTCCCGAAAGAGGGGAAAAATAACGAAAGACGGGTCAATTTACAAACTTTTATGTCTTGTACAGCCACGTCACCCTTTCAATTATTTTCTAACGGTACAGATTACCTTTCTCGATTTATAGTTTTCAACTGCATTCATTGGTTCAGCTCAATAAAAGCCATCCTTTGTTACTGGAAAGACGGGGTGAAATGGTAACTTAATTCTCAGATAAAAACAAAAAAGATCCTCAACCTTCGCCCTTCCTTCAAAGCTCAAAGTCACTGCGCATCAGCGACTCCCGTAGGGAGAGAGCCAAGCGGAAAAATACACACGGTTACGGCAATGGTGACGACCCATCAGATTCATGCTCATGTTCTTAAGTTCTTTTACTTCATAAAAGGGATAGATGGCTCTAGCTTTGTATTTATCATGTTACATAATTTCTGCTTACGTTGAGATCTGTATTCAATTCATTGGGTTGTGTTTGCTTTGGTGCTTATGGAGTTCGAGTTTTGTTCGTAAGAGCGTGTTGGATCTTGGAATCTCTATTTTCTTGTTTTCATTGACATCTTTGGCATTTTATCAATGTTCTTTTCCTTGAGGGAAAAAATTAATAGGCTTTGATTTTCGTTTTTTATCCTTAATATTGTTTTTTGGGTGTACGGATCTGAGGTGAAGACACTGGATGCAGCGGTTCATCGATCTCTTCCTGATTTTTTTTGTGGAAAAACAAAAAGCAAGAATCGGTCGATAAACCTCTGCATCCAGCGCTTACTTTGCTTCTTTGTCTCACTATTTTCCATGTGCTCTGTTTGGGTGCTGAGAAACTCTGGAAAAACCATAAATTTTGAATTTTTTTTCTCCTCAGGAATTAATTGGATCCAGCTCCTTTTAGATATTTTCTTTTCCTTTAACCCAACCCACCTTCTGGTTTTAAAATAACAAAGCTTAATTATCTGGTTTTTGTATTTGTTTATCTACCAGCTATTAGCTTTCGTTCTCTTCTTCTCCATATATCAGTTGAGGAATTTTCTAAGTCAGCATTTCTTTGAAACTTCTTATTTCCTGTTTTCCTAAAACAGTGGTCTATTATATGTCCTTTTACTGATGGATTGGCCACTTGGTGTCGTTCTTTTTAATCAATGTGTTCAATCTTGCCAGTAATTAAATCTAGATGCTTCAGCTTCTAGCGTACATGGAATCATGCATTAATATCATACACTTCAGTTGCTGATTTACATATGGCTTGGTATTTTTTAATTCTTTCAGTATTCCTTCCTTTCCCTTTGTTTAATGCTCCAAATCTTAGCAAGGGAAAAGCATCCTCTCAGCTTATTCTTTTCTTGGTGAGGTTTCTGCTATACCAAACTATTACCCAATTGGAATATCTCTGAGGTGCCATTTCGATCACTAAATGCCTCCTCCCCTCCCAATAGAAAAGAAGTTTTAACTGGTGTTAATCAATAACAGCTAGTGTGTGTGTGTGTGTGTTATACTTTTCTGTGTGGATTTAACTGATACATCATCTAGATTTTGTCTAAAACATATAGCTTCTTTTCTTTTTCTTTCAACTGTAAAATATCAGTTCTTGGTGTTCATGGCGTCGATAACATTGATAGAGAGGCGAATAAACTGTAGGTCTATTCTGTTCTGATAGAGACTGGGAACTGAAACCTCTTGTTTGAAAGAGCCTGCTACGCGTTGGTTGGTTGAAAGTTTGTAGAGCAGATATTTAAAATGGTTCATATTGGTGCCATCTCTACTTATGTTTAATGCTCATTTCGATTTTGTTTCATTGCCCCAAAAAATGGTTTGGCAAGTTATTGTGTACCTAAACAGAAAGGTTTCTTCATTCATTTTTGAAATTTGGAGTTCATTTTTTTGATGGTGGAGCTTTCTGAAGAAGCTCATGGAGTCATGGGAATGAAATATGAATCACTGAATACGTCATTTTCTTGAGCTCTGCACAGGTGGTTTAAAGGTTACTGCTTGTCGCTTTCTTGTAAAGGAAAAAGTATCTTTGGAATGTGGGTTTTCCTTTTCCAAGTAGTAGGGGATAACTGAACACTTCTTAACTGTAGTACGAATGAAAGCTACAGTCGATGGAGTACAACTTGCAACTGGCAATAGAATCTTGTAGCTGATGTCAAATTCAAATAAGGGAATCTGGTATCAAATTCCTGATTGAGTTAAATGTAATTCAAATAAGGCTCAGTTTGGATCAATTGTGAGTTTATATTATTCATTGAGTACTTATAAACTATTTGATTTGATTTGATTTTTTTAAGTATTTATACTATTTTTATAAATTTTTTTTCAAAAGTTTGATCTTGAAACTTCACAAAATAACTTAGGGGTGAAAGTTATTTTATAATAATACTAGAGAAAATTATTTTTTTATTTTATAATATGTAAATATTTTTATAAATGTCTATTTAAATATAAACCAGTTTTAGGAAATTATATTTATGCCAGTAAAATTTAATTGCTAATTTCTTTTAAAAAAATATGTATATAAATTATTTATCCAAACAATATCTAAAAACAGGATGAGTTCTGACTTCATATAATCTGGGACATGTTAAGCAAAGTCCAAATATAATAACCAAAAGAAAAACAAAATATAAAAAGAGGCGAAGTCCAAATATGGATTCAAGGAACAATGAGTCCACGTAGAGAAACTAGAGGAATAAATAATGTTCTTGAAATTCATCAGGCTGTTATCCAAAAAAACAAAAAAATTTCACCAGGCTGAGGATCTACCATGGTTTGACTCCTTGTCGTCCCCGATCCAGTCATTGAAATTATGACACGCTATTCTAGTTCTCTTTCTATGTATTGTATGCTGATATTTTCTAGAGAAACACTAAAAATGTTTTTAAGACATTTTTTTATTTATTTTCATTCTATTTTAAAAAAATAATTTTGCCTACGAAACACATTTGAGAGAGGGATAACGCCGTTTTTGTCATATATATTTGAGAGAGGGATAACGAGGATGTCTTTTTAATTTATGCACAGTAATATTGAAAACCAATAATGTTCAATGGCTGCCTTAACCTTATATGAATAAGCGTAGTTAACAACGTATCCATTTATGTCTTTTCTTTTGAGTTTAGTGGGAATCATTTTAAAGCATGCATATTGGAAAAGAAAAGATGAAAAGTACTTCCCATCAAAACGCATTTGGCCTTATTATGCATCATATTAATGCATATATGAGTGTGATTAGTCAAGATGTGCTGATCATATATTCTTTGTTTCCTAAGATGCTCTGACTACATCCTAAACGAAGATGACATAATTTTATCAATAAGTTGATATATAGTTTACATAAACCGATTATTAATTTTTAATATCAAATAGTTTGATATTAATTAAAAGATCCATATTTATTTTTGCTTTTTTCTTTACTTTTTACTCCCAAGCCTTGATCACAATGCTTGTGAAATCACTAACAATTAATTAATTTTTTTATATTATTAATTTCATTCTTTTATATATACTTTATTATATTGTTTTTTCCTCTTTTATTTTCTTCCCTTATTTTATTATTAATTAAAAAATAAAAATAAAATTAAGTTATTGACAGGATGTAATATTAGGAATGAATAAAAATTCTAATTTTAGAGAAAAAAATAATTAATACTAACTCATACGTTTTTCTCACATTTGCTGGGTTTTATGTTAATAACCCACCTCAAAAAAAAAAAAAAAAACTCATGGATTTCTGTATACTATGGAATTAGTGGGTACTCTGTTGTCTGCGATTGTTTTCCAGCATAACAATATGGTTGCCATTTCGCTCTCAAGTCACAACTTCGCTACCACTTTCCTGGGCAAGAAATTGTACCCTCTCTCCCTTTTTCTATCTCTGTGTATGTCTCCGTGTTTTTCAGATTTTGGCTCGCTAGTTTTGCTTGTATTTTTTCGTTGATTTCCTTCGATTTTCTTATACTGTATATGCTCGGCTAATTTAGGATGAGGTATTGGTCAAACTCGTGAAATCATTATATGAGACGATAAATAAAAAATATATGATTGTTTCTGATTCTCAGTCATTATCTTTCTATTAAATAAAGGTTTTTTTTTTCTTCTTCTTTTCTTTTCCTGAATGGGGTTCTCTTCAGGCCCCTCCAAGGAAATGCGAGGAAGCCGACAACAAATGGCAATGTTTCAAGAATTACTAAATGCGCATTATGGAGGTATTACTCTTTATTTCAAGATTGAATTCGTCTAGATATGTACATGTGTTCTGAGCTGAGAAAAATATAAGAATTAATCCTGCATATTCATTTATATATGTGTGTACTTTATTGAAAATAATCACATATATGTACGTATATAGGCTAGTGAATTATATGAAGATTGGAAGTATCGGTGAAATTTATCCTGTAAATAAGAAGTTATTTGGAACTTTAAAGTATTCCTGAATGTAATTAAACGTATGTGCTTAATATGCGTAAGTATACATAACCTGGTTATATTAATGGTAGTTCTCAATTCTCGTAGAGTGTGAAAAAATATTGAAGTACTGACTTTTATGAAAAAGATTCTTGTACGCTACTACTATCATTTATGGTTTCTGTGCATCTTTCGCTTCGTTGAAGATTTTGTCTAAAGTAGTGTGCTTTTAGTTCTCGTCATGCGTCTCTTCAATCCCCAACTATCTTTTATGAACACAAAATTCTAGGTTGCTAGATTTTCTTCAACTTCATTAATTATAGCAACAATTGTCCAAAAAAAAAAAAAAAAAAAAATTAACTAGAGCAACTGGAGGAAAAAAAGTTGTTTTTTGTCCTGTCAGTTTACTTTAGCTAGCAACTTAATTAAGTTTTCAATTTCGTAGCCTTTGTATGAAAACAGTAGGAAAATTGAGACTTCTGTGTTTTTCCATATTAGTTACTTCTTACCAACCTCGATCTATTAAATATGGGAAACAAAGTAACAAGTTATCAAAGTAATGAATGTAATTCTATGGAGACTTGTCATACAGCTTTCGATATAGCATGAAGTCATGAGCCGTCATTTGTATTAATTTGTGTCATTTTGTAACCACTTCAGGTAGCAAGTTTTGGGGTATTTTTTTAGTATTTTTCTTTGATGCCGACTCTTCTGGTAGCTGCATGAATAATTTCTAAAAACAAAATTTTTGGTAATTTTGTATCATTAAATATTGCCTGATAGCTGAAGTGTCAACTGAATTATACCTGAAATCTGCATTTTGGATAGTTTGCTTTGTTTCTCTGTGCTTCCTGTTCTACCTTATGGATCAAACTGGAGAAATATTTGCTTCTTCCTTATAGGTAATGCCAAAAAATTACCTCGAATCAATGTTTGGGATCCTTACAAATGCCTGGGTAAGCTGTGATGCTTCTGAGGAAGAATTATGGGGATCGCGAAATTTTCTGCTGCAACAATATGCTGGACTTGAGAGAAGTGAAGAATCAATAGAAGCTGCATTTGAAAAAATACTAATGGCTAGCTTCAGACGGAGGAAGAAAACAAAAATTAATTTGAAAAGCAGGTTGAAGAGGAGTCTCCACCTTGGGTTCAGAACTTGCTCAACTTTGTTGAACTTCCGCCAACGCAAGTTATATTTATAAGATGGTTTCTCTTTGCCTTCATGGGTGGCTGGAGTATTATGAACTCTGCTGAAAGTGGACCTGAGTTTCAGGTTTGTTTTCTTAAATTATAGATGTATTTCTGAAAGGTATATCAACTTATTCATTTTTTCTCAAACACCACCATTTTTGTTAGGGCTGTTCAAAACCGAAACCAAACTGAACAATCCAATTGAAGCTAGAGTGTTTTAGTTTTCAATCTTATTTGGGTTGGGTTGGATGGACTCAGTTTGGTCTGGGTTTGGGTTAGTAAAGAAGTTCACCCCATATAATAATCCAAACCAACTCATGTTTTCTACTCTGGTTTGTATTACAACTTCTACCGCTTTTTCACTCATCCTTCCACTTATTCACCAGTGTAGGAAGACATATTCGGTCAATTTGTTCTTGTGGATACTTGATCCAAGGTTTATATATTATCTATTGTTGTATAATGTATAATATTGACATCAAAGGATGCTGTTAAAGTAGTTGTCTATGCTACCCTGTGCTCTCTCTCTCGTGCATGCATGTTGATAGTATCAATCTTCGGCTGCAGGTGGCAGTCTCTTTGGCTGCTTGCATATATTTTCTTAACGAAAAGACAAAGAGCTTGGCTAGAGCTAGCCTCCATTATTGGGTAAGTTACAAGAGAATGAGACAACTTCAACATATGCTTTTCCTTTTGATTTTTGTTTCTTCACTTTCTACATTGTTTCATTGCTCAATTATAGGTTTGGAGCTCTTGTGGGTGGCTGGGTCTGTGGTTCATTACTGGTACCCAATATTCCTTCGCTTGCTGCACCCAACTTGGACACTTGAACTCTTAACGTCATTGGTTGCTTATTTGTTCTTGTTCCTTGCTTGTACTTTTCTCAGGTGAAGTGACAACTATTCTTTCAGTCAGTGTCCTGTAAGTTTACTGATCAGACTAAAGTTTTTTCAGAATGAGAGCTGAGTTACACACTGCTGCGCATACGATGAATGCTTCTATAACTTGAGAAAGGTAAATGGATGGTTGCCTCGCCTGCACGGCTGCACGCATACCCATCCTCCGATGCATTTTTTACCCCAACCCGAATAGCTTTCAAATGCATGTACTCGGACCGAATACTTGAACAAAATCTTTATTTTTAATGCAAAATGAAATAAATAACTTTTTTTACATTGTGCAAGTATTCAGGAAATATATATATATATAAAGTCATAAATTCAGATTGTGGTGAGTAACCAGCTCCAACCTCGCCCAGATGTTTTTTACAATAGTATTTGCTAATGAAATGGCAAACTCTTCAAGTTATTTGTCATCATTATTTTGCTTCCATAGAAAAAAGACTGCAGGCAACTGCAGAGTAATTTCACGACAATTCTTAAACTTTATTAAAGATCAAAATTATAACTATGATTTGCTATATTAAAGTGTCAATTGTTGGTATCACTGTTTTATTTATTTATTTATTTTCTTTTATATGGACACGAAACCAAATGTTCGCTTGCTTAAATGGCATTTGATGTATGAATTATTTTAAAATAAATACCGAGAGGACGAATAGTAGCTGCGCTCTTAGTTAGATTGGTAAGTCTCTTTGAGGTTTTTTTTTAAACCACAGCTATCACCTTGCTTTCTCTTCCCCAGTGTTCTCTTTAAAGTAGGAATTCCAGAGATTTAGGCAGGATGCGATAAAAGATACAACAATTATCATAAGTTCGACTGAAACAAGCGCTAACACGAATCTCAAAATTTAACACATAAATGTACGTGGCCATGCACATGTAGCTCCTCCTAACATGAAGCCTAGAAATTTTACAACAAGGCTGCCTAGGAAGGATAGACTGGGGGGAGGGGTGGTATCAAGGGTCTGATGCTGTGTGTCTGTGGTGCTTCTTCCGGGAGTCTGATCGATTATTGAAGATGGAGTAGCAGCCCAAGATGTATATGGTGGTGAGGAGCACAAGCACAAGGGTGATGAACACGGTGAGACGTTTCCACTGGTGTCTGATGTCGGCCAGCACTCCTCTCTTGCATGAATAGCAATCGTAGCACAGTCTGTTCTGCCTATTACTCCATTTCCTGCAATCCCTATCCTCCACTTCTGCTCCTGTCTTTGGCACTACCCAGAAGGTGGCGTTCTTCATTGTGAATCCACAGTACAGTGGCGGCTTACAACACCCAGACTGCAATATGCCGACACACAACCCCATTAATACATATAAAGCCAGAAATATAACTGCATGTATGTTTTATTAATAACTAATAAGCATGGATACTGATATCCAGATGGACACTAATACAGACAAATATTGCATTTTAGTGTAATTTGAACTTTTCGTATCATATGTGATAGTGTCAACATCATACTATTTCCATTTTTGAAATATCTGTGATCATATATGTTTTACAAGTTGCAACCATACCCTTTACAAAATTTCAAAGCTTTTGTTTTAAATCTTACTAAACTTAAGCAAAGCCACAAAGGTGCAAAAGGAATGAACTTTGGAGAAATGTAGCAGTGCCCAACTATGAGAATCAAACAAATTCCAAAATTTAGATTTTCTTCCCAAGCAGAGCAAAACTGAAAAAATAACAAATATTAATATGTTAGAAATAATAAATTCTCACGCACACTCAGTAATAAAGGGATGATATGTGCTTTAGAAATCAAAACTATTGCAAACAGAAACCTGCATTTAATACTATACTATTTCTTGCCTTTTCTGATCAAACCCATCAAAACGTTTTGAGATTTTGAGGAGAAAAAAAAATTAATAATAATAACCTGGGTTTTAGACAAGTGTTGGAAAATGAGAGAGTCATTGTTCCGTCCACCATCGATGACGAGGTTCTGACACACACGGGCGCCGATCAAACAACTCTTGACCTGATTCCAGTGCTTCGGGTCATGTATAACATGGCGGTGCAACCAATGCGAAAAATCGATTCTCCTAAACTCCCACCCCTTCCGTATCTGCTCCCCCACCCTCTTGTTCGTGACGAACAGGGCGAAGATGATGAACAAGAGAAGCACCAAGATCAACAAAAACGTCAGGAACAGGAAAATGTACAGAACCAAATTGACACGGCACAACGAGCCCACGATTCCAAGCGTCGAGACGAGGACCACGAAGACGCCGCCGATCAAGAGCGGGTTCCGGAGAACTTTCTGACAGTCGGAGGCATTAGCACCGTGGGTGAGGATGTAGATAGAGCCGCCGACCGCGGCGAGACCCAGGAGCAAGGTCAATACGTTAAGGACACTGACCACGGCGTTGCTAATACGGGCCATCACGGTTTGCGGCGGCGGCGGACGCCGGCAAACGTGAAGGGATGATCAAAAGTTCTGTTTGTTGCTTGGAATGACGATTAGAAAAAGGGATCGGGTTTCCATAGTTGGAAAGAAGGAAGAACATAGCCAGCGAAGAAGAGGACATCGTGTTCTGGAATTGGAACGGTCACCGTTATGGTATGGAATTGTATCTGAAGTTTCAGAGGGCATGGAGGAGGAGTTGGTTAGTTTGAGGGGCTGGGAGTTTAGGACCTAACGGATAAACGAATTTCCAGCTGACAATATGTAGTTAGTCCACATCAGCAATGACCTTTGACCCTTGTTTTGTTTTGTTTTTTTTTGTCTAGGGACCCTTTTTTATTTTGCAAGAAAGGTGGCCCCTATTCAAACGGGAATACGGGCGGTCATAGAGAGATGGATGTAAAAATATTATCCATATTTTATTTTTAGTTAAACTTTGTCAATAATAATAATTAACAATTTTAATATATTTAAATGACAAAAAATAATTAATAAGTTTATGAAACTTGTTTTCCACCATCTCTAGGTCGAGTAGGACTGTAGGATCAAAAAACTATTTCCTTATTCCTCTTTCCTAAGATCTCTTAGTCTTTTATGAAAAAAAAGCAAAAGATGAGACCTCCTTTATTACCCCCTTAAAAAAACAATTCACAAAAATATAAAAAACTATAGTATGAACGCATGGTTAGAATAATTGGTTCTTAATTTTGATTTGACTACAAGTTCATATACCAATTATCTACTTCAATCAAATTGGTAGCTCTGAGTCATTTTAAATAGGTGGTAAGAAACATGACACATCGAGTTAGTTCATTAAAAAATTACATTCCAGTTTGAATGTATTTTTGAGTTATCTGAAATTTTTTGAGTTATTTAAAAATTTACATTCCATTGTATATACCAAAGTATGGAAGCAGACAAACCAAATACCAGCTTGCCAGAGACCAGAAATTTATATGCTCAACTCTAGGCTACTTTCAGGAAAAATTGGAAACAGGGAACATTTCATGACTCTTAAGCAATGTGATACTCCATCCAAAAAAGAAAGGATAAGGATACTACAGATTCATGAAACAAAATATTTGCTCCCCCAATTACGTAACCAAGAAAAGGAGGTAATAAGCAACCAGAAAATGCACGTATCAGCACTTTAGATCATCTTGTAACGATCTTCCAAATCATATGGGAGATGAATATTTTCTGGCATTCATATTATCCACACTTCTGACAGGAAACATACAGTCAATTTCCCACTCTGCGACCACAGTTATATCTGAATAGCTGGGCCGGAATATACCCCCTGGCGCATATAGAGATCACTAGGTGTTTCTATCTCCGCAAGCCAAGTGTATTCCTCCTCTTTGCCATCACATATCTTAGGTCCATTTCCTGTTGCTGCAGTGCAGTAGCATAAAGAAAACACTCACATATGGGTCTCATATCCAATTCCAACCCCCTCCCCAAGTGATTGTATGAGTTCTATACAAGGATTTTAGGCAGCATTTGCATACTTTTAGTATGGGAAAATGTAATTCAGCTCAAGCAATCCTCAACCACAACTTATTAGGATACATTGTGTGTGTGTGTGTATATATATATATATATATATATGATACACAGGATGTAAGCAGTTACTAACCAAATGTCGAATAAGGATAATCATGATAGTAAGTACACTTCCTTCCTGCATCTTCTCTGTAAGGAGGAGAGAGAATGTCTAACACAGCACAAGGTGTCGCTGCAGTGAAACAGTGCAGATTACCCCCATGCTTTGGATATAGAACTGCTGTCTCACAGGGTGCAGTCAAAACTTTATCGACTGCTAACTTTGCCAGTCTAACTACAAGGGAGGAAAAAAAAAAAGAAAAAAAAAAAGAATTTTAACAATTAAAAAGTAACTAAAAAAATATGGATGCATAAGGGCAGAAATGACAAGCCATGAAACAACATGATGATTTCCACATTGTCTGATGTTCAAGAAAAGAGTTCAGGAAGAGGAATTCATGAATAACCTATATGATAATATAATTTGGGTCCTTGGAAGTAGCAGAAGTAGCCATCATAATCACAATAAACCAAATATGATATAATGAAAACCTATTGATTACTTGTAACCAATTGCTCATCTTGATGTGGATTCTAACCATTTCCTTAGTTGGTCACAACAAATATGAGAACAGACTAAAGTGATTCCCTTTTCACAAATGTGGCTGCCATGATATTAGGACATTGCATCACTAGCCATTCTTATTATTTCCTTCATAGTAGAAAAGGGGAAAGACCTATCACACTGTCTGCTTCTCAGCTGATTGATTAACCCAATAAAGGAAAAACAGAGAGATGAAAACTTTTGCAACCAGGCAAAATTGTTGAGGTTTAATATCATAAATGAACCAAAAACAAATACAGAACACGTTAAGTGATATGTAAAATAAGGAAACACAACCCATACTTTTGTAGTATATTTTGGCACCTTTAAGACAAAATGAACATTTGATATGAAATGTTGTTCAAGCTGACTATTCACACCAGTCAACATCAAGAGATTTAGTTGATCGTCTGTGTGCTAATGGTTCCCAACTTCCCATATATAGCCAGGAGAAATGTAAAATGTGAGAAGTCTATGGGAACAAATTGACCTCGGAAATTTTTTTATTTTTATTTTCCAAATTGAACTAGATCTGGAGCAAATATTTAGAGCCTTTAGATAAAATATGTTTTGTAAGGAGGATATGCATTAGATGCATTCTGGGGGGTCAAGGTCATCAGGGACCAACTAACAAAAAGTCACCTCATGAGTAGAAAAATATAATGTAATTTTCAGACCTGGAGCATTTCCGGGTTCTTTGCTTTCTACAATGCAGGGAGGCTCAACCCAGTCATAAGCTTTCACATGCAAAGAGCCATAGAGAAGTTTGCTAAATACAGTCATCCCAGGATGGCCGTGAAGTGGAATAACCGAAGAAGTAGGAAAGCAGAATATACACATCTGCACCATATGAATTAGTTTAGTTGATTCGTAAATGTAAATCTTATTTCACTCTGGTTGGAACATCACAAGAAAATCATTGTAACTGATTTTTAAATTCAGACATCATGATCAACCTGATTCCCAGAAAACAAGGAGCAGTTTAGCTATTGTCTGAATTCTGAACCATACAACATCTACCAGTACTATAAAAATTTTGGTAACTTAGTTCAAAGAGATATATAGAAACATTAACAACATAAAAACGCACACAGGCATAGACCATAGAATGAAACTTATATCAGTGCAGAGACAAACAATTGGCCAAGTTGCAATAATTCTATTTTACTATTTTTTTTTTCAATCAAAGCAGAAGTTCAAGATTAAAATTTACATATTGACTGCATTGCGTAAGAGAAGACAAATTGGAAGAGAATACATACAAATTTACTGTATGACTAAATAGGGGTATAAAGAAGCAAAGCAATTTATGCATGGCTTGCAAATAGCTAGAGTAAATGTCAGTTTAAGCTTAATCATTCAGCATACAAACTGATTCTGACTCAGACCAGATTCCCATTAGAATGACTAGCAAATGTTCAACTTGTATGACTGATGGGTTTAATTTTTCCTTTCTCCCTTCGTTTATATTTGCTATTGCACTTTGATCCATACATCATTTGAACAAGAAATAAATCTAAGACTGCAAACCAGAAAATTGGCTCATGACTTATGAGTCAAGAGGTACGACATGCTAGTTCTGTACTTCTGAATACTAATTGAGTAGTTGTCTTATTGACTTCCATACTAAAGTGGTAAAGCTCACCGTGAAACTATCACATTCATGAATATCCACATAAGTTATTGGTTGAGCCCATCGAGCTACCCTATTTAGTTGGCTAATTCCAAAAAATCCATGCCCTCGGTCATCATCTTCAGTTTCCTCTTTAACTCCAACATCAGCTGGTTGAACAGTGTCTGCCGAATCATGAATTATTAACAGAAAATAAGAAAATCCATTAGCCAAAGCATTGTAGCATAGTAGATTTCTAAAATTATGAAACATGATCTGTATTTTGACAGTAAAAGATGCAGAAACAATAAAGTCGTACTCTGTGCATATAAAAAACAGCATTATTTCAAGTTTTCCTCAAAGTATTGATTTTGTTAAATAAAGCAAACTTGAAAACAGTCTACCAGCATCGTGTCTATGTCCAGAATCCAGCAACAGGTTGAGTTCTCCATAGGCATAAATCAACCTCTAATGACGTTATTTTCAGTTTTACAATGCCAAAAAAAGGAAAAAAAATCTAAGCTTAAATTGATGTTTTCCAAGTTATGTTGCGCCATTAATTTTTTTTTTTTTTTCGAAAGAGTAAAATTTTGTAGAATCAGTTAATGAAACGCTACCCATGAAAGCCACGTATACAGTTCCAAGTATGCAACTTTTACACTTCTAATATCTTCTTTAATGTGGGTTTTTGAGAACTACTCTTCACAATTCCTACGGATGAATTGAGATATATTCCCACCTTCAAACCAGAGTTCAAAGTTTTATGCAATGCAATGTGAAGTCTAATCTGAAAAATTAAATCCGACGCTCCACTCTAATTCCAAAAAAGCACGGCCATTACAGTATTCTCAACTGCAACTTGCCGCAACAGTTTGGTGTTTGTTACCCATAAGCACAATTTTACGAAACAATAATTGTTAGCTGAAGAGACTGACGAGACAAAAAAATCTGTATATCTAAACTCTGACAAGAATAAAAGAAATACCCAGAATTGAAGAGAGCTTCTGTAAAGCTTGAGAAGAAGCAGGAGGTGTTCCTGAAGGAGTGAAGATATTCTTGCAGTGGTCGTACAAAGCCTGAACCTTGGGGTTTTTCTGCCTCATACTAAAGTATCTTCGGAAGGAAGAGAAGAACAAGTCCACCTTATCAGATAAATTTTGCAATTTTGGAGGCATATTTATTTTGGTGGGGATCAAAAGAGTAAGAAGTTCATATGAAAGCAAACCATTGCAAAATGCAAAATTTTCTATCAACAAAATTGCCCACTTTCTCAGTTTCTCTGCCCATAATTTTTTCCGCTACGAAAGGAAAAAAAATCCCCGGCTTTGGGAGTTCAAATTTGTGTGATTCTCTTTCCACGATCGATGCAGGAAAAAAACAAAAAAAAACTCAACCTCTATCGTCTAGGGTGTTCGCGATGCGGTTCAGCTCAGTTTTGAAGGTTTAATCAAACCAAATCGCTTATATAAAATTTAAAAAAAATTAGACATAATCGGTTTATTTAAAATTTAAAAATCGAACCACTCAAAAGTGGTTCAGTTTGATTCGATTTGGCGGTTTTGAAAACCCATTTTAATAAAAAAAATTTTTTTGTCTATTTTAATAATTTTTTTTTTATTTCAGCAAATTTCTTTTGGTTCATTTCGTTTTTTTGCCTATTTCAAGTTTTTTTGGCCTATTTCAAGTTTTTTTTGGTCCATTTCAAGTTTTTTTGGCCCATTTCACATTTTGGGCCTCAATAAATCGGGTTGGGCTTCACATGGCCCAGAGATAAATTTAGAATTTACATAACATGGCGATCGGTTCGGTCCGATTTGGTTGGAAATTTTTTCCAACCGCAAATCGAACCAAACCGCTTGGTTCTCTCTAAAATAGAACCAATCCAAACCGCTCAAGATTGATTTTGTTCGATTTTTTGATAGTTCGGTCGGTTTTGTTCGATTTTATACACCCCTACTATCATCAAATCCGAACCCGACTCACAGTCGAATCAAGTATTAATGAGTCAATTATTACGGCTGTTCCCTTGAAATCTTTTATTTGTCATTTTAATATTAAACTTAAGAATAAAGAGTTTATCTCTCCCTTCTATAAATTTACACTTCATCTAATCCACTAAGTAGAAATTTAACCAAATTGAAAACAAATTTGATTGGATAAAAATTTTGCACATATTAATGTGAGCATTTAAAACTAAAAGAATGTGGTGGGTTTAAAATTTAAATGCTTTTGTCCATGTATGTTTTCTATGTTTGGACCAAAAGTTGGCTGTGTCCTTGAAGGCTAATAAAAAAATTGAGATGCAGAAATTGGGAAAAGGGCAAAGTTAGATTATTTATGCTCCCTCAAATCAAATCCCAAAACTTGAATATTTAGGTTGTTTTCTTGGTTTAATCGCTTTCATCTTATTACAATAATTTTTGTTTCAGTTGGTAAGCAGGTATCTTCTTATCGCCTGGGATATACATAGGAGGTCAACACTTTCAATTGGTTTTAGAATTGGAAACAATAAATCAAAAGGATCATGTCTATACTAGAAGTTGCTGGTGATTTATAATACAACATTTTTAAAGGTTTGTAAAATGAAGCTTGTTGAACATTCGAGGAGTTTATGCAGAAAGAAAGCACAAGGGGAAGGGTGGGAGGTTCAAAACTTCAAAGATATCCATTGGTATAAATGGATCAATAAATTCTAGATTTATTAGTGTCTCCCTTGATATTATTGGCAACCATACCGACGCAGCAGTGAGTTTGAACATTGAACCCCTAAGGACTGAAGAAGTTGACATAGGAAACACGAAGGGATCCAGAGTAGAGTGTCCCATTAACTTCTTGAACTTCGCTGGCTTCTTCAGTACCATATTCCTCGACAAGAGGCACAATCTGTAAAACGAAACCATTCTCATTGACCCTGAATCCTAGAGGCAACACAGGAGGTCTTGGGGGTGGTGGTGGTCCATAAGGGTTACTCACTGCCACCCAAAACTCCCCCCTCGAGTTCCTCTTGATGTTATCTGGTCTGCCCGCAAGCTGCAAGAATATTTCAGATGTATTTTCTCTCTCTCCTCTCACCCAGTATCTCTGAATTCTGTTGGCATTGTACTCACTCACAAGCACATATGAACCATCTCTACTCACTGCCACCCCAGCTGCCAAAGCAAGTCCGCTCAGCAACAATGTGACTTCATTGGTGTTTGGGTCATATCTGTATAGGCTTCCAGAGGTGTCTCTGCTGCTTAGCAGTGTCTGCATATCTCTGAAAAAACAAATTCTTGTGCTATATTTATCATTGGCCTAGAATGTGCCTTGCTAGTATCAACATCACCACTATGCAAACTCATAAAAAATAGGAATTCTTTTATATACTGTTATTTCCCATTCTTTTGTAACTTAGATACCATGATAAAGGATATTAAAGTATACAATTTTCATATTTTATATAATAATTGAAAGTTATTATCAAAAGATACAATTCGTACTTTTATAAAAACTAACAAAACCAAACTTGAAGAGAAATGAGATTTGTATAATTTTTGCGTGATATGAAATATCACTCTCATCTTATACTTTTTTAGATGTAGTATGACATTGAATATTTTCAATATTAATGTATTAAATATAAGTATTTAGAATGCCTCCTCATGTCTAAAATATCTTAGTCAAGATGGTAGTGAAGGCCTGGAGAAATGAACTATTACCTGATCTGATAAGTAGAGCTAGCTTCTGTGAAATAAACAACTCCAGTTGCAGGGTCTACATCCAATCCTGCTAGAAATTGAAAGGGATTGCCTTGTGCACCTGAAGCAAGTTGGGTTGGAGATCCTCCATAGTAAGGCACCTTGAGGAGCCCAGAATAAGCATCAGCTATATATAGGTCACCTGTCTGGTAGTTGAAAGCCAATCCTAATGGCCTCCCACATATTGCTTGAAGTGCTGAAAAATCAGAAATGCCATCACAGATTGTCTTGTTCCTGGACCAAATATCACAGTTCAAGCAGGTGTGGCTAAACAGAAGCAGATCTCCTCTTAAAGGGTACAAAATTACCTATCTGGAGTAGTGTGAGCAAATTCCACGAAACCAGTGCTCGGTCCTACATATTTGAGAATTCTTCCATCAGAAACACCTGTGTAAGGTCCTCCACCGACTGAGTCAAATGCTAGGGACTCAGGGCCTGTTAATGGTGATGGCAGAAGGAGCCTACTGTAAACTCTATTGGAGGGGGAAGCTATGGATGGGGAACAAAGGAGGAAGGTGAAAATACTAAGAATAGCTGCAATGATAGTCATAGACATAGTAGTATTCAACATGATTGAGCTTAACCTTCAAGGTGAGGCACCTTCATAGATCAATAATTTCAATACTATTTATGGACATGTAATATGCAAAAATTTCTTTTGTCCCTTCCCTCCCAATGTCCAGCATCATCCTACCATTACGTAAAAAAGAAAAAGAAAAAAAAAGAGCTCTCGTATTCTGTCCAATATTGACACGAGACATGTATCATTATTCGTGTTTCTTAACAAGAAAGCAACTTTGGGTCGGCAAGAACTCCCTGCCAAAACGTTCATAGTTTGTTTGATATTTGGATTGCTCTGCGTAAGTACAACATTTGCAATATGAAAAAGTCAAAGTTAGTCACGAGAGTCGCGAGTTCATGCGGACAGCGTTTGCAGTTTTCATGCAGATCCATCCAAGCTTGAAACTCGCTCCTAAACCAGTATTCTCTGATGGAGGCATTTCAAGGGGTAACCCTGAATTTTCATGTGCTCCCGGTTTTCATCATCTTAATCCAACGTTACCGAAGAAAATACCGCTTATGAGATCGCTGGCGCTCTCACGCCATGACACAGACTAGCTTTCTCACCTCCTTTTGTCACATTTCTTTCGTCTGCGTCCAAAATAACCGCGTCCGTCTATTTTTTTTTTTTTTTTTTTGGGTACAGCGTCATGCTAAGATGAAGAGCCGAAAAGAAAGTTCAAAATCCTGAAGAACCAAAATGCACAGTTCGAAGACTTGAGTTGTATAAAATTCGTGCTTATAGGAAAAACAACTGTTTCTTTCCTATCGCCTATATACTTTCTTCTTAAAAAGTTTTTTAAAATTTCAAAAAAGAGGAAAACATTTACACCGAAGAGTGTGGCAATAACAGCTTAACCTCACTAGCTTTCATGGAAGATCCAGCGTTTGTGAAACCAAATCAACCACTGCCACTTTTAGTGGCCATGATGCCAAGTCCAGGCATGGCCCATCTCATCCCAATGATTGTATAATACCTCTTTTCTGATAAGATCACTGAGCTCATTCAAAAGTAGTGTCAAGGAAACAGCCAATCTCTTTGAGCCCTTATTATCTACAATTGCTTTATCCTTAATAGCATTGAATCCATAAGCAATTGCAACATCCTACAGAGACAAGAACAAGAAGAATAAAGAAAAGAATGCCTGGTCAGCAAAACATACATGTAATAGATCCAATAGTCTTTGAAGAGTCGAGCAGCAACAGTTTAAAGACCAAGCCTATCACTGCCAATACCCCCATAACATTACATGGGTGAAGAACATCACTTCTGGTAGGAGGTACAGATACAACAATGTTATACTGGTTATTGCCAGACACAGACTGTGTGGCATGCAACTGCATTTGATTTAAGAGCCCAGTCACCTGAAGAAAAGTAAAAGTTTAAGAAAAGAGATCGAAGAGTTAAACATGATTCAATTCTTTAATTACTGCAGAAAACATTAGAGTATTGAGTTTTTTTTTTTTTTTAGAAAAGATTGAAGATAGAGTAAACATAAATGACTAATTTAATAGTCCTTAGAGATACTCAGGACATACCAAATGGTTGTTGGTCCAGTGGTGATTGGGGCTGGACTTGGGTTGACGAACCGCGTGTTCGATCCCCCGCAACGCCTTTGGGAGGGAGCTGAAGCCTAACCACCCAGAGCTGTTCCTCCGAACAGGATTGCCTCCAGTGGAGGATACCTGTGGGAAACCAAAAAAAAAAAAAAAAAGATACTCAGTAAATTATCAACTGAAGACCTAAAACAGCGAAGAGTTATCAATAGCCTATTTGGAAGAGCAGGAACAAACCACTCAATCCATACATGATTAACACCTATGTGCCAAAGATTATGAAACACCAAACTCTCTTTACATTTTACATAAGTTATATGAAATAATTACCTCTTCTGCCTCCAATGTTACCCCAATAAGTCCAGTAATGTAAGATAGAGAAACTTCAATATTGTAGACAGATCAATCAGGATATATGTTTGACTTGCCATCAGAAGAAATCACTTCAACTGGTTCAATTACAAACTTTTTTTCACAGTATTCTGAAAAGGCTGTTACCTAAGAAAACATAGAATAGTCCATCACCATCTACACAATGAAAGAGAGAAAAAGTGGGGTTGAAGAGAGAAACACACAAGGAACTTCACTTCTCTACCATTGTATTTAAAACAATCTTTGCCTTCGTCAGATCAGGGGCAGTACACTCAATAAATACATTCTTTATCTCGAGGGTGATGGCTGGATGTGCACCATTTATAATTGGGGGTAAAGATAAAACAGTTCTGTCAAAGCAGTATAATATATCAAAAATTGAACTCAACAACATAATGTGGGAAGTAAGAATAAGGTCACGTGCCACTAATTTTCTGCTCACAAAATTCACTACAGGAAAACAGAACAGCAGCAACCATCAAGGATGCTTCTGCAAGTTGACCCAATAAACATATCAGTGAGCCACTATGTCCTTACAGTAAAAGCTATATTCTGAAAAATGCATCTAAGGAGGTTGTACTTAAAATGAGAAGCCAAACAGTGAACAAAGTTAGCATCCATACAGTGACTCAAATTGAAATTGAAGGTGAATAGTGCATCTTTGAAGCAGAAACAGCTCTACAAAAGCTAAAAATGTACGAGAGCAAAAAGATCTCAAATCTTTGTAAACTATTCTATGATATCAGTATAATATGAAAATATCATACCTCTTACGATCATATATAACAGGGAAAACTGGAAAGTTCTCAATTATATGCAAGAATTTCTTCAGTTTCAGATCTGACTATCAAACATAAACCAACTAAATAATCAAGAGAGATCCCAAAACCTGTATGTTTGAAAAAAAGGATAATCACAAATAAAATAGAAACACTTTGTTGGGTTGACTCCAGTCCAATGATTTTTAAGGCCTCGTTATGATAGGGATTAGCATATTCATTGACAAATACAACAAAGAAATATTAGATAACAACTCACTTTGTAGAACTCCATCAGCTCATCAGCCCTGAAGTTCTTTTCCTACAGCAACCCCAAAAAAAAAAAAACAAAAAAACAACAACCAAAGATTAGCTTCACATTATATATTAAGATACTAGTTAATTTTTTTATCTGATAAGCATTAAGCAAAAGGATTATTTAAACCCTGTGTTTTGCACTGGGCAGTAGCTGTTTCTGCACCATAAAGTGAAAATAACTAAAGGAGGCTGAAGCAGTATGCTATTTCAAATATATGCTTACCAAGAAACTTCAATACCAGAAATAAAAATTACCTGCTCCAGTGGAATAAAATTTATACATGAAGGTGGTAAAGCCTGGAAAACATACAACTTAAAGAGTTACTGATGATGTAGAATGCCTTCATCAACATTAGATTTTTTTTTCTTTGAGAAAATAGTTCTAAAAAGTCAGACATCAAACAAAATATACAAAAATATGACCATTAACTCTTCAAGAGATCTCTTTTGTTATGAAAAAGTCAGTGACAGGATTCAGGCCCCAAAAGCCAGTACATCACATCAAACAGCATTAATCTTCCTCATTGCACTAATAAACTTCAAAACAAAGCAATTCATTAAAAACTCAGAACAAACAGGCCACTGCATCATGAAGCTATTGATTTAAGAATGAACATGACAAACATCTAACCTGTTCTAAGGTCATCTATCAAGCATACAACTTAAACGAAAGTGCATGCCACACTACCCAAGAAAAGAAACAGATGTTAAAAACACGATTGCAAGATCTTTATTTAGAGGTCACAAAGGTAGCTAGACTAGGTGGCAAGTTCATTCTCCTAGGGAGTACCGGGGGTACAAGATAGTACCCAATACATCCTTTTGAATCTTAATTTTGTTTTTCTTACTATATTATATATATTTACAACATACAGAATATTCATGGTCTTTATTTTAATAGAAACCAACCTCATAAGTGAAAGGGACTTCCAATTTATCCAGATCATGAGTGCCAATTGCAACAAGAGTTCTTCGCCTGAAAAAAAAACAAAAGAGAAAGCAAATCAACAGAAAATTCATTACCAAAAGAAAGAAGAGGAAGAAGAAGATAACAACAACATTAAGCTAAAGTGATGACGTGATGCATAAGAAAGCAACAAGATTTAGAAATATAATAGGATAATGTGAAAAACCACTAGCAAGGCTTCCCCAGTTTTCTAGTAAGGCTAACAAAGTAAAGAATAAGAAAATGATATAAAACATATAAACCAACCACATTCAAGACCAAAGAGAATATCAATTTTTTCTAAAAACTTGCAAATAAGTAAATAGAAGAAATGAGTAAGTAAAAAACGTCACATATAACAGAATTTTAACTCGCAGAATTGTTTCAGTTAGAATTTAGAATCAAAACTAGTGTACATCTCAAAATAAATAGTAAAGCAGTGAATTAAATAACATTACTGGCAAATGTTTTGATGAAGTTTGTGTTGGAGATCAATGAAGCTGTTGTATCTTGCTTTATCAAAAGTTAAAACCCTTAATACGACACAAACAATATATGGACGAATCAAAGATGTCTACAATCATTAAAGCAAGAGATGCATCCCATTTTCCACTAAATTGGGCATATTTAAAAAAAGAATTGTGTCAACAGCACAACTACCTCTGGCTTCACATGCATCTTGAGCATTGCATCCTTACTAATGTCAGCCAATCTATATGTAGGGATTTCCTGGAATCCACAGAACACTCGGAGGGAGGGTCAAGCCAGAGCAGATCATATCTGTGCAAGTAAAAAGCAACTTAGCACCACTCTGCCAATTATTCCTTCCATAAGCAAACTTCAATTTTCTTGTCAATCGCTGAGTAAAGTATAAAGCTTGCAACCAAATTGAGATCATTAATCCCACGTCCAAGAAGATACCTAAGATAAAACTACTACATGCATACATGTGATTCAACCCAAAATAAGTATCTAACCAGCAGACCAGAAATAATTAATTAAAGTTTAAAACAGAAGTAAAGCTTGACTTTTCACCACAAATGAAACTTTGTAAACCAAAAATTATATGAAAAACATTTGCATGATGATATACAATTGACTAATTTATTGGGACAAATGGATTAATTTACACCTATATTATAAGTAAGAAAAAAGAAGAAGCAAAATTCAAAGGCATGGATACCTATTAGTGGGAACTTCGATTTTGTAGATAACTTCTTCGTCTTCTTCGTCTTCATCAGCTTTTTCTTCTTCCAGATGCTTTTCTTTTCTCACAATTGCTTTCTCTGTAGTCTAATACAATCACATTGTATTCGTCAGAGGAATCAAAATTCCATTAACACATGAAAGTTTTGGTCGAAGAGCTTACGACGTCGTCGAGCTCGATCCCAAAACTGAAGCACAAGTCTTCGAATTCTTCTTGTGCTGAAAACCGAAAACAACAGAAAGTATCAGCAATGATTGTGCATAAGAAGGGATGAATAGAGTGAAATGAGCATGGAAGCTCACTGTAAGTCCTTCCTAGAGCTGTAAACAGGCGATCCCGACCAACACTGACTGTAGGCATGGTGGCCGGAGTGACTGCAACCCTTGTTTTTTGTTTTGTTTTGTTTTTTTTTTTGGACTGGCGAGTGACTGTAACGTCAACGGTCCACGGAGCAACCAGGTCCTTCCCTTTGCTTTTTATATAGGCTCGATCACAATAAATCCGTTTTGTCAGCCCATTACAGGTTGGCCCTTGATTTAAGCCCAATACCAAAACCCAAAATAAATAGGGCAGAGAAAAAACACATTATTAATAAATAATTCGCGAATTGTACCACTATATATTGTGTCAAAGAGAAACCCTAGACTAAACCCTCCTGCGTTACTCGAGAGGGTCATTCTTTCTCTTCCAGGCAGGCACAGAGACAGACAGAGATGGGGAGCGACAGCGAAGCCGAAAAGTCGGTACAGAAAGAGAAGGAGAAGAAGAAGATGCTTGCCCTGGCTCCAATTGCCAAGCCTCTGGCTGGAAAGAAGCTTTGCAAGCGAACTCTAAAGCTTGTTCGTAGAGGTATATATGCACAATATGCATTTCTTAAATGTATAGTTGTTTCTTGTATGCGTGATATGTTGCTATTCTATATCTGGAAACAAGGGTCGAATTCATTTCTTTTTCCTGGTTCTTTCAGCTGCTGAACACAAGTGCTTAAAGAGAGGAGTAAAGGAAGTGGTTAAGAGTATAAGGCGTGGTCAAAAAGGGTTAGTATTCTGTGAAAAATCCTCTTCTTTCTGTGATCCAAAATCAAATTTATGAACTTTCTGTTGCTGGCAAAGAACTATGATAATGTCTGCAAATTGTATATTCTGATTGATTCCAGACTATTAAGTAACTTAGCATGTGCTGGCTTACAGAAGAAAAGGAAGAAACATAGGTTTGAATCAGAATGATTCGTCTCCCTCTCCTCTCCCCCCTCCTGCAAAACAAAAACAGAAACAAAAGCAGAAGGAACCCCAATACCTATAAGTTATTAGATAGAAAAGAAACATGGTACTTAAAAGATTTCTGTAATTGATATGTCTTAATTATTCTTTTCATTAATTATTTTCTTCATCTCGTTGCAAAAGAAAGTAATTTTTTACCCTAATTTTCTGTTTTTTGTGACTGAGTGCAGATTATGTGTTATAGCTGGGAACATATCACCTATTGATGTCGTCACTCATCTTCCTATCTTATGTGAAGAGGCTGAAATTCCATATATATATGTCCCATCTAAAGAAGTAAGCAAGCAATGTTAACTTGTATTTTGATGTTGATATGCCTTTTGGGTAATATGGGCCTATTGTTTATCCATTCCCCAGCAGGGACAACAAGGATTGTTTGAAAAAACTTTGCTTTTCCTTCACTTTCCTTCGTCCACTTTTATCCTGGGTTTTATTGCTGGAACTTAGTTTGAGGATTTCCCCCTATCCGTAAGAAACGTTGAAGAACCAAAGAGAGATGCTGTTCCTTCTAGAAGAATGGAAGTGATTTTCTTGTTCAGCTGACATCTATAAAATTTACTTGTCATAAAGAGCAAACTATATGATTTAGGATGGACGATTTATTTAAGACATGCCAATTTAGCTATTGTTTCTACCCTTGGACTACATGCTCCTCCTATAATGGATATTACGTATTCCCAGTATACCAGTCAGCCTTCTACAAATTTGTATGGTTCAACCTACTAGAATCCCCATCTCCTATCAAGTCCTTACCAGAACTGTGTAGAAAGAAGTTAAATTTAGCACAATTGAGTTTTAAGTATAAAATTGTCGGACTATACAGAAGTTGCACCCATACCTCTCAAAAGGAAAGATAAATAAGAACATATCTACGATTTTTCAAAAAAAAGAAAAGATCTATTATTTCGTTATGTTGTGTTTATATATGTTGAGAAACTTGAATTACGGTAGTATGTTAATGTTTGTTTTCTTTTATGTAATTTTCCAGGACCTTGCAAGTGCAGGAGCAACAAAGAGGCCAACTTGCTGCGTTTTGGTGATGACCAAGCCTGCAAAGGGAGAACTAGATAAAGGGGAACAAGAAAAACTTAAGTCAGATTATGATCAGGTTGTATCAGATGTTACTGAGGCTACAGCTTCTCTTTTTTGAACCACAAGCTATTTTATCTGGACTCTTTGTTCGATTTAGGTAAAGCATGCCAATAGTGTACCTTACACAATCAGTTGATGTCATCAATGGATTTCATTATTTTTCTGTTGCGAAGTCCTTTTCTTCCTATTAATGATTTTGCTGTGTTGTCTTGGTGGATCTACTCGCCTCATGGCAATTCCATGAGGAAGGGCTAGGCTAGGCCCAACTTAGAGTCTCTTCTAGAGAACCCCTGTAGTGATGATTCTCCAAATCCTAAGGGTACTGTAATGAAGTCCTATGAGGGCTGTTAAGCGCCACTTGCATGTTGTTCTCCCTCATGTGAATCAAGTTCAAAAAGAGAGCTCCCGTGAATCTTCGCTAGTAGTCTGATTTTTCTGCCATGCTTGTTTGATTGGAAGAAAGGTTTTTCTTTGTGTTCATCAAAGTTTATTATTATGTTACCTAGTTCCCACTTCATGAATAATCTAATGGCAGTAATGAGGATCTTAGCACAGGGTACTTTCGCCGTTGGAAAACTAACCAAATATTTTATGGGGATAGTGCTAGACCTTGTTGCTTTGGACTACGCTAATTAGAATGAAAAGTGAAACAGAAATCTTGCCTGAAGAGTGGGCTTACCCGCTTAATATAACAACCAACCTACTGGTCTGTCTGATTTTAATTGATGAAAAATTTGAAGTTAAGCTGTTTTTCAGTCAACTCTCCGATGTATTTGCATTTGATTTTTACACCTCATTTCCTATCCCTGCTTCCTACAAACGTATTATAGTACTCATTCTTCCATGGATGATAAATTGTAAATTACTTCCACATTTCTATCTCCGGTGGTTTGTTGTCATTAATCAAGACATGAAATATTTGTGAACAAGTCTTACCCTTTATAACTACTGAATCTTTTAACCTAAAAGCAAGTTACAAAAATATGAAAGAGTTGAATAAACAAGATTTAAAAGCATTCAACTAGTTTGACAAGTGAAAGGGGATTTTTCTTTTTGTTGATTGGATAATCATGATAAGGACACTTTTAAACCAAATTACCCAATATTTTATATTTCTGTTTTCTTTTTTCTTTTTTAGCCGATTAGATAGGGTACCCTCTTATCACGCCTAATTGTCCTGTCATATATTTGGCAAAATCAAGCATTGAAGAGTAAACGCCAGATAACTGTTACACATGTTAAATTAAAAGCTTATATTACTCATGAACTCGAATATATTCAACGAAATTCATCCGGAAAAATTAATAAGTTTTCTAATTCATGTAACCAGCTTTTCATAGCTACAGGATATATACAAGATCAGTATTCCGCCAAGAATATGATGAGGCAAGAAAATGGAAGTACAGAACCTCATTGGAAAAACACATCATTACAATACCCGTTGACCATCCTAAAGACAATGATAGAATATAATAGATTACTCAGGAATGACAATCATCCACCGAAACCTTAAGGATATACTGGTGAGGTCCCTCATATACAGGGCGATGATATTAGCAAGGTTTTTTTTTCTTTTTGGTTGCAATAAGAAAACAAATACAGATTATTTTTGGGATGTCAAACCTTTGAACAAAAAGACACCCACAGCACCAATTGCCAAAGTAAGGACAAACGGGATGGTGATGAAGTCAACTTCAGGCATGCTGGTTTTCTGGTCTGTTCTTCCTAGGCGTGATCTCTCTCCACAGTATTCATGCAATAGATTGCTCAGAGTGTCTAGTTGATGCATAATTTGACGTTGTCCTCGTGCAACAAGTGCAACCTGTTAGAAAAGAATGGTGTAAGTGAAAATTTTCAATGGCCATTCTATAATACATATAACTGTTGTCACCAAAACATTATATAGACTCTAGTAATTTCCAATAACAGTATGAAGATACACTGGGTACGAGGGGTCAACTAAAGATTTCTAAAACCCATCCCACAATTCTATTCCTAATATGTAGTGCTGAGAAAAAACAGATATTCTTCATAAATTTCTTCCTTCAAAGGGGATCAACCTGACGCCATCTTCAATGTTATCTGAAGAGGGAGATAGGAGGTGCTTCACTAGTTTACTATCAATCTAATAAATTTTTTCCCAACTATCATGATATCGGGTCAATTTTCCACCTATTTTTATCATCCAACTCTTATTTAGAAGCAGGTCATTCTCATTTTACAAGCATTTCATTGAGGACATAGCATATCATAATACCATTTCAGATGTAAGTACTTACTGCACAAATATGCTTAGGAGATATTACAAGTTCACTTCTTTGTTTTTTTTTTTTTTCTTATTCCTGTTTCCTAAATCTTACATGCGAGTCATAGAATCCATCTCTACACTCAGCAGACAGAAAGGATATACAGTATGCAAATACTATACAGCATTACTGTGAAGGTCCCTTTTCCCAAAAGAGATAAAAAATGAAGGGATGTATCGTCTACCTCTTCCATCAGGGGGGACTCCCTTGCCAATTGGGAAGATGATGAAGAATTAGGCAATAGAGATCCAACCAAAGAACCATTACCTAACCCTGTTAGGAAGAGAGAAGTGGGTCCTGAGCCATTGCACGCTTCAGCCTGTAAAGCTAAGTTTTGTTGACTGGCTGAAACTTTTCTGATTGCAAACTTTGAATTCAGCTCTTCAATACGGGATGTAAACTCATCCATTCTCTCATCTAGTGTAGAAATTTGTTCAGAAAGTTGGGTAATGACCCCCTGGACAACCCAACAGAAATTATCAGTGGATTCTAATAAATCAATTGAATGGTATAAAAATGAATCACAGTAAAAGAAACCTTTGACCCACACAGCTGGACAGCTATAAAATCTAGCAAACCCCCTATGTCAAACAAATTCATGGATCTACCTCCACTAAAATTGAATCTAAACCTGTGAAACATCTTTCTTTTAAGTTTCTTGCCAATTTGCAGTACAACTTACAAGTGCATACTATTGTCATCCAATTCACCTTTTCTATTTATAAATTCAGCATGTTACTTTTCCTTTTCCTTCATGTTACACAGAGGGAGATAGAAGGTGATGTCTTTTTTCACATTGATGAATAAACAGGCCAAACTGATAACCATATGCCTTATGAAGGGGGATATATCTTACTTGGTTTGCAATTGCTGCAGGTGATTCTAGAGCTCGTCCATCAAATCTGTTATTTATAGCTAATCTAGTCAACTTAGATAGACTCTTATCTCTTTGATTTGAATACGAGTGTGAAATATTGCTGCAAAACATGGGGAAAACATCATAAAGCCTTGCTTCATATTTTCAATGGAATTCAGAAATTATTCTTACTAAGACGAAAGCAAGCAGAGGACATATCACCATTTTTTTTAAGGTAAATACAAAAATTAAGAAGTACCGATTAAGATACTTCATTCTCCTATCTGCAGAAGCTCTGGAAAGGGCTTCTTTGGGGCTCGAAACCAAATCATCATCTATACTGAGTTTTGTCTTCAGATCATCTGGCAGTGCCTGCAGTTTGACTTAATTAGTGTACAAATATGCAAAGCACACGTAAAAGTGGTAGGAAGACTCATACCATCACATCATTTATAAGCTTTTCTAGCTGAATTTGTTCAATGTAAGTGCAAGGAACATAAGAATCATCCAACCCCAGGTTTTCTGCCACATATTTAACATAGCTTCTATCTTTCCCTTGCACCTTTAAAATGAAATGAACAAATATTGAGTTACAGAAAAGAAGAGGAACATAAACAAACAAATAGATGTGGGCATCTAGCCCAAGCCCAGCCCAGAAAGCCCAAAGGCTGGGCACGGGCCTTTCTTTCAAGGCCAGTTTACAAATAGGTCTGCACTTGGCCTGAGCCATGGCCAAGCGTAAGTTTTATTTACATAAATAGGGCACAGTCTAAGCTCGGCTAGGCCTACAGTGTTAATATAATATTTAAGCCTGCCCTTGCCCATTTCTATATACCATCACCCAGGGAGACAATGCTAGCAACACACACCAGCATGGGAGAAAATGAATGGATCAATAGCTAAAAGATATTTTTAAATAAATGACACTGATATTTCAACAAAATAACTTATCAGTAGTTACTCACCTAAATCCAGAGAATAGTTTTTCAAATTAATATGTTGAAAAGCCAACGCTTTTTCGTAGATGAAACAAGAAAGGACATATAAATGCATCAAACCGAGAAAAATAGATACCATAAGTCTAAAACCTTTACATCTTAGTTTCAAACAGAGCAGGTAAAACTTTATAACCAATTCAAGTAAAAGTAATTCTAAATCAAATACTGAAACTAATATTGGAAACATATATGACAATTAATATAAATTCTGTACAGAATAAATTTATATAAGGAGTATATTAATATCTTCCAGAATAAGATAAATTCAGCAATAAGCCACTTTATTGACGAAGATATTTGATGTTCAATCCTTCTGTATGTATTTCACTAGCATCAGATATTTGAAAATTAACTAATGAATACAAATAGAATATATCATTCCCTAACCACCTCATATCCCCAAAGGCAAAAGATAGACAAGATGGAAATCAATAAGCACGTAAGAATTGAGTTAACAGTTAACACTAGTTGTGATGTTTTTTAGAGTGTGGAATAAAATTGTAAAAGATTAGGCATCATTAAGACACAATCGTAAAAGCAGATTTGTATAGCAGGTCATGGATTGGTTCTTCAGCAAGTAATGGAAAATTTATTGTACCCAACCACATAATGGTGGTCACAAAATTAATGAGATATCAGCAGATCCAGAAAAGGCATCTTTGAACGATAACTTTGACAGACAGCAAACAGTTGTCATAATTAAAGCCATCCTACAATTTCATGAATAAAATGCTCAACTTCAAAGAAAAAAGCAGACTAATTGTCACATTGTTGACATGTATAGACAAAAACAAGGAAAATGTGAATGATATGCTGTTATACCTGAACATATAGGCGATTAAGTTGTTCCAACCAATCAGTTTTTACAGACACTTTATCATCACGAAAGACATGGCTGTTTCTTTTCAGGATAGCTGCAATTGTGTACCCCAAGGCCATCAGCCCTCCAAGAAGGCGAACACTGACCTCAAAAGTAATTCTAGGAGATATTATGAATGGACTGTCTGTAACCCATTCCTGAAAACAAGAAAGTACTATTGTAATAGAGTTTATTTCTGTAGTTATGTTACTACTTGCAGAATTTTCAGCTGATTACAGATTCACTGAGATAGGATACTGACAGATGGATCTGCAAAGCAATGAGCTCTTAAGATGCAATGCTAATATTTTCCTCCATATAGAAGAATATATGGATTTAAGCGGTTGTTTTCTTTTTTGAAGCACAAGAATATTTTAAATATTCATCAAACGTTTTGAATCAAAATTTATGCATCTTTTATCCACGATTTTAGCACATGCACAGATGTTCGTCCATGCACAAACATAGAGACAGAAGAAATAAGATATAAAGAAAAAGATCATAATCAGTTTTTTCATTCATCATTGGACAAAGCACTGATCCAAGTAGGAGAGAAACAGGATTGAGACAAACGCCATAGATGAGAAGGTAAGGGAAGAGAGAATAACAGAGTAGATGTTTCATTCATTATGATGACTGCATTTGCAAAGTCAAAAAAGCTACTGTAGTTTGCAGCTTTTGGAAGTTTTATCAAATATTATTTTTTCATTCCCAGAATCTATTTTCATGAGACGTTCTTGCTTGAGCACATGCCTAACTTGTGATTCTTAAGCACATACTCATCAAAGTATATTAAACAATTTAAAACTGTCAACTTTTTTGAATCTGTGGGACCATATAGTTTTGATTGTTTATTTTCATTTGATGAGTTTGTGTCTAACACGTCAATCTTAGGCATGTGTATATACTAGAAAATTTCCTATTCTAACAGAGTGGTAGAATACCATGATGTAGCTATACAAGAGGTCAGTTGCATTGAAACATCCTTTTTACATACAGCAGGTTTGTTATAAACTTCGGGTCAAGCAAATATAAAATGGAAAAACTTGGAAATCAAAAAGAAAATTAAAATTTGACAATCCCTACAAGAGAATAAAATGTGTTTTGTCGATATAGAAAATAGTAACAATTCTTATACACGAGGTTTTGCTTCTTACCCAAAGATATAAGATCATTTATCTTAAAATAGAGGGCGAAACAGGAGTAATGTGGCTGAAGTATTCACAAGAAATAAAGACTACTAAAATGAAATGGACAAAAATTATGGCTCACTATACATTCTCTCAAAACATTTACCAATCTAAAAACTTGTTCTTAATCAGCTAACCTCAAACATAAGATTGTACTTTCCATCTCGGTTTCTCATCCTCAAGTATGATTGACATGCTTCGGGATCTTCCCCAGGTGGTAGAAGATATATATCATATGTTTCCTCTGTGGTTTCAGTATGTTCTGCAGCAATAATAACATTGATTTGATCCACTGTCACAGCCCTTGTTGACTACAACATTGAAAACAAAGAGACTCTTAGAATAAATAAAACGTAAAGAACCTTATTATGATGACAAAACAAAGAGGATCACCTTCAATATGTAGGTGGGATTCTGGAACCCAGAGAATGGATTGAACTTGTTTGTGATTTTTATATGTGCTGTTTGGAGATCTGGCTCAATAAAAGCCTTATACATAGGATATACCTACACATGAAAAAAAAAAAAAAAAGGTAAGAATTAAAGCTATGCCTTTTAAAGATACATTTTAAAAAAAAAAATTAAATATATCTAACGTGGGATCAGTGAAAAACCGTTTCAGAGATTTGTTGAATTATTTCTTCAGGTTCTTGACCAGCACATTGAATGTCCCGCAAAACCCGCTTGACAAGGTCAAAGTGAACTCCACCAGTGACAGACACACGAAGATCAAGCAAAGGCCGTAATCTTTCACTTAAGGCATAGATTCCTTCTATGATAACAATGCGGGAACTAGGGACTTCAACAGTTCTGTAAGGGAATAGTACAAAAGAAAATAAGAAAACTAAAAATAAATGCACAACTGAATCCCATTTTAGAATATTATGATGCTATTTATATGTGCTTATGTGTATGCAACCTTAAATCCTGTGCCCCCCCCCCCCTCTCTACACAACAGACAAGCATGTTTGTGCTTTGTGTGTATGTCTATATGTCTGAGTCTGTGGCTGTTGGAGGGTGGGTGCGCATGAGTGTGATATGTATGTGTTTGTATGTTTATGTGTGTGTATCAAGGAGTTGCTAAGATATAAAGAAAGAGAGAGAGACAAAGAAAACAATATATTGCTATAATGCATGTGTTGTGAACTATTAGATCTATAACTTCAGATTATCACTAATTATTAGGATATTCACCAGCAAGGCCTGTCAAATATAGTAACTTGATCAACAGTGGGCAATAGGCATGAATTATTATTACTCTGTATTTTTATTTTTTTTGGGTTTCTCTCATTTTGAGGGCAAACTTAGATTACAGCTACAAAATAACCTTTGGCATATACTAAAAAAGTTGGAGTGTAAAGGTACACAACCTGTAACCTATGTGAGAGCTAGACTTGAAATCATATATTGGAACCTGAACTGACATCCCTGCTTTAAGACCCTGTATATTTTCGAGCAAGGTATCATAATCTGTCAACCGAGGGTCTGTTTCAAACAATCATGACATTAGAACTTTGAATTGCATTGCATTCTTTCTTTTTTCTTGGCATTGACTAGAAAGAAAAACAAATGGAAGTATTTCTTAGCAATGAATGGGCAAATATACATAGATAGCATAGGAAAGTCAGAGATATTATCTGTATCAGATTGTAAGCAAACAAACATGGTTATTTCTTCAGTCAGAAAAATATTTCCTGAGAATAGCTACATATTTGTTATATATATCATAGATACAACATAATCAGTAATTACAACAATATTTACTTAAAGTTACATGTGATATGCAAATTATGACATAGAGACGAAAGTAGATGTTAGGTCCAAAGGGGGAAAAGAAAAGATATGTAGTGCTTCAAAAACTTTCAATAAATCTCAGGTTATAAAGTTGCTCCATCTGAACTGAGTAGAATGACTTTAGGATTAGCGGCCAGTAAGCAGAAAGGATGCCCAAAAAGAAAGATATAGAAATATCCATTCTTAGACCTCACCAAGCAACTTATGCTTCAAGGTCAATTGGTTCTTCAACAGTTGAGACAACAGTGACCAAAAGAAACCTAGAGACTTGTCCAAGGGGGAAACATTAACATACAGCAAATTTGCATGGAGGCAGAGCAATTTTTGGACTTGGAGAAGTCAAAAAGATATCCACTGTGATAGTTTGATTCTTGCTTTCTTAAAAACGAATAATTAAATCCAAAATGAAACTCATAGCTACTATGCAGGCATGCTAATACTGGAGAGAGTAACGAACAGTAGATGACGTTGTTGATCTACCCCCCCCCCCCTTCCAGTGCATTCCACTTCAATAAACTTTTTTTTAAGTGTCCATGATTGTTAGTTTCCCTGAATTGTATAGCAACGGCCCAGCAGTAGAAGTAAATTTGGACATTTCAAATCACACTATGTCATGTGCTCATGGGTAACAGGAAGTAACAGCCAGTCTTGCTAGTTCCTACGTTCATTCCCAGAACAAATAAAGAAATAAAAATATCACAAAAGCTGGGCAAACCCTTAAATAGACAACAAGAAACATCTTTGAAGATATGTATGATTCTCTTGTATTATGTTGAAGACTTAATGTGAGTGGATGAGGATGAGACATACCATCAAAGTTGCCGTCTATGATTCGACTAGAATCATTATAGTTGTCCATTGTTATGACAGCAATGCTTGGCATAAAGTTGAGGATCTTCTCAGTGAAAACAGTCTTCCCTGCTCCAGAGGGACCTGCAACTCCTACTAATATTATCCCATCATTCTTTTGAGCCAGCAACTGGCATGCACGAATAACTTTGAAGAAACCTTTCTCAAATGACAGAGAATCGTGAACCGAGACAATTTCATAGCGATCCAAGTCCTTTCTTTTTACTAGCTGAACCTGATCTCGCAGTAGACCAGAAGGTCTCTGAGGTAATTCAGCACCAGAAGCAGTATCTTGTGCCATCAAGGAAAGCAAGGATGTCCACCCTATATGCTGCAGAAAAGGAAATGAGAAATGAAAATGCAACATTAAAAGATGGGGAAAACAAAACAACAAATTGAATGAACTAAAAATACATAAACTGCACATAGAATTAAGAGGTGGCATATAATAACCCACATTCCAAAGATATTTCATGAAAACAAAATTGATACGGTGAATTGTTACCTTTGTGTAATAAATTTACTAGATGTGTCAACGGTGAATTGATAATATCATTCAAATGAGTATAAAAAACTCCCAACTCATATAAACGAGTAAAAACTATCTCTGTACTGCCATCCTCTAGAACATAAAAGAAAACAAACAACTTGTGCACTATTGCAAAACAATTGCTCAAGAAAACCAACTATCACCATCCAACTGTTGAAAATAGGAAAAAATTCATATCCACACGACCTTTTTATCCCATGCAATTCATAAATAAGTGGAGATCTAGTTTTTACCACAAGGCAAAGCTCTGCTACGTAAATTGGCTCTTCCGTTTTTATATAATTAGGATGAGGACATATTGAGACAACTGTGTCAACCAAAACGATTCTTCTCTACATTTCAGAGACGTCTCTCACATAAACCTTATAAATACCAACTAAACCTGCATATGCTTTCCTCTCACTGACATTATTTGACACCATTTCTGCAAAGTGACAAGAGAAAAAATATATATATATTCCCACTGACACATGAGAATGTACTGGAGGATACATGAGAAATTATAAATAAACACAGATCAGAAGCCATCTGTTTAGTCCAAATCTCCGAGCTTCCTACAAAAATTATAATCAAAAAAGCATTTTTACAGGAATTCACACATTTGGCTTTACAAAAGAAAAAAAAAAGACTTTTGAAATAAGGAAGTATAGTACAATACAGAGTAATTCCATTTCACATAATTGTAATCATAAAAAAAAAATGCACAGGACAATTAGCCTGAGAAATTGTAACAGAAGTCAAGAACCCAACAAGCTTACAAATTTAAATACACTCTGGAATTATCAAGCTATACACAGCGAATTCTAGAATAAAATTAACAGATATAGTTAAAACTGGAGTTATCCATAACAAAATCATACATTCCGATGATGACGACCCGGCAATCAAATTTTTATAAGCAATAACTGAGCAGAGACTACTAGTACTAGAAAACACCGAGAAACAAACCTTTTCAAAAAGTAAAGTAAAGAATTCCTCTCCCCTGGTCCCCTTCAGTTGACGCTTTTCAGCCTGTTGGAAATCGAGACGGGAGATATTCTTGGATTGACTAGGGTTGACTAGGTTACCATCAACAAAACGTAAACAGTAGAACAAATCATGTCAATGTCAGACATAAAAACGAAAGATAGATGAAATTTTCACGCTTGTTTCATACTCACCCTTTTATTATTAATGTCACATAATATATATATATATATATATATATATATATATATATATATATATATATATATATACATATAAAATGTATTTATGAGAAAAAAAAAATATAAACTTAATAAAGCAACTGAAAATAAAATATCCCAGCCAAGCTCAAATCTTTTGCTCACTGAGATCTTATCTTTTATTAGTGAAAATAAAATTAATTTTTTAGAAACTATATTTTTTGAGAGACGAATTGCTTTTAATATTTATAACTTAGAAATAAAAATTATATTATAAAGTGGAATAAGTAATTAATAGATCTATGATTTCTCTGATAACAATCTAGGTGTAGCTTTTACTTGATCTAAGGGATACATAATCTGTGTATAACTAACTTAAGGATATAATTAAATAAATAATAAATGAATTCCCCTAACAGACCCCTCAAGATGGAGATTCGCAGGAGAGTCCAATCTTGGCCTTCGGGAGTTAAAATGGGGTGCGTGGCAAGGGCTTGGTTAGGACCTCAGCAAGTTGGTCAGAAAAGAAGAGGAGACATGAGTGATGCGTAGGGCTCCACTCTTGACTTGATCCCGAATAAAGTGGTAATCCATGGCAACATGTTTCGTGCGGAAAGGGAAGATGGGGTTGGAGCAGAGATGAGCTACATCCTCACTATCACAGTAGATGACCGGAGCAGTGGGTACAGAGACGCCAAGTTCTGATAGAATATAGCAGATCCACCGTAACTCAGCTGCTGTAGCTGCCACAGATCAGTATTCAGCTGCAGTGGAGGATCGGCTATTGGAGGATCAGGAAACCGGGTTATTACCTAGATAGATTATGGAGGCACTCGTTGAAGTGTAATTATCTTTGTTACCGGCTCAGTCGGCATCTGAAAAAGCATGAAGAGATAATGATGGATGACAGTGCAGTGCTAGGCCATGGTCAGCAATTCCGGCCAGATAGCGAAGTACCCACTTGACAGCTTGCCAATGATTGGTGGTGGGTGGATGCATGAACCGTGATAACTTGTTGACCACATAGGCAATATCCAATCGAGTGAGGCATAAATATTGGAGGCTTCCAACCAGAGTTAGATACACGGAGGGGTCGGGTCAGTGAGTGCAGTTCCAGAGCGAAGGGTGAGTGATGGTTCGGTGGCCAGGACAGTGGCGACTGATTTTGCCCCATGCGTATTTTTCCGAGTGAGGAGGTCGATGGCATAAACATCTTGACGAAGGCAACGTCGTAGCTGGATGGAAGATTATCAAGTAGTCTTACCTGCTAGTTAGCGGGAGATTACGTGTCATTATGGTAAAGGTCATTGTACTGGTTGTTTGGGATGGTTTAACGGTAGAGTATTCTGTTGGCATGTAATTAGTTAGTAACCAGAGGTGTAAGATTGTATAAAGGTATAAAGGTAGTGTTCAGTATTAGAAATATTTTAGAATTTTTGAGAAAACTAAATTTTAAATTTTAAATTTAATTTTAAAATTCTAAATTTTAAATTCATAAATTTTAAACTCTAAATATTAAAATTAACTTATAAATTTTAAACTCTAAATTCTAACTTACAAATTTTAAATTTTAAATTTAATCTCGAAATTTTAAATCTTAAACTTTAAACTTAACATATAAATCTTAAACCATAATCTCTAAACTATAAATCCTAAACTTAATTCTAAAACCCTAAATTCTAACCCTTAAACTCTAATCACTATTCTAAACTATAAATTTTAAACCTTAAAACCCTAAACTCTAAATTTTAAACCCCAAAACTCTAAACTCTAAATCTTAAAATCTAAAATTTAACCTTTAAATTTTAAACTCTAAACTTTAAACTCTAACTTCTAAATTTTAAATCCTAAACCTACACTTAAATTCTGAATCTTAAATCTTAATCTCTAAACTTTAAACTCTGAACTCTAAATTTTAAATTTTAAATTTTAAATCGACTCTTAAATTTCAAATAAAAAATCTCATTTATTCTTTTTTTTAGTCAAAAAAAATTTTATTTCTTTATTTTATCATCTTATTTATCATTCATTTTTTTTATATTTTTTTTTTCAAAATAGTTTTTAAAAAAGTAATTATATTTTAAAAAATATTTTAAGTGAACTAAATATAAAAATAAAAAATTAATGTTAATATAACAAATTATTTTTAAGAAAGTAAAATGATAATTAAATATATATTTTAAATTTTTTCATCTATTTTATTATTGAGAAGTTCATTCTCATGAATATAATTTTTTTTGACAATAAAATATTTCATGGATCAAACGCCACCAAATAGAGAAGTCTGTATAATACTGGTTTATGTGGGTTGTTACAAACAAACAAAAATCGTAAAGTGGCATCTCTTGATAGTGTAATCCTATCGATATCACAAACTCGTAATGAATATAATAAAATTAGATGCTCACTTGATTTTCCATCCACTCTGCTGGTAATGATTTTTATGTTTCTTTTATTTTAATAAAATTATTCATGAAATTTGGAAGTTTAATTTGAGTTGAGTTCCTCGTGATGCTAATAGAGTAGCTCACGAACTGGCTCATTCTAAGACTTGGTATTGGTGATTGTATTTGATTAGGTGACCCACCTGATTTCGTGGTCCCTGGACGGGTTCACCAGTTTTCATTAAAAAAAAAAAAGTAGTATTGCCCGGTGGATATTAGTGAAAAAAGAAAAAGAGGGCGAAGGATAGCTTCCAACAGTGGACATAGCCGCCTCAGCTCTGAAAGGATGCTGGAACTTGGAAGAACCCAATGATGGCCGCCGTAGGTTTCTCAAGGGCACATTATTATTCCGTGGGTGCTCTATCAATTTGGAGCAAAGGTCTTACGCGGACTGAGACTTGGTAAAATTGTCATAAGAACACGCATTCACGTGTTCAGAGTAACAGATTTTAATTTATGATCACTTCATCATCCGTGTTAAATTATAGTTTTTTACTTTGAAACATATAGTTTTTTACAAAGCATAGTCACCCTGTATATCCTTTTTCATGACCTGTGTCAAAATATTGAGGCACAAGATTCCATTTATATAGATTAACTGTTTGTCACGGCAACTCTATCATATTAAAAAAAAATTACTACTGTGATGAAAAAAAATCTCAAAATATTTCGCCATTTTAAGTAGTAGTTAAAGTTAATATTTTGTCTTTTTCCATATAATAACATAGACCTCGTATATATCATCATCACGTGTATTAGATATATCCCAGTGTCATTATCACGTAATTGCTGAATAGCAGAGTAGTACTTGCAAATTGCATGTGTTTTTCTGGCTTCGCATGATGCCGCTGGCAGCTTTTTCTTCTTGTTGAATTAGTCTCTTCTTCAGAAAACTGGTATTAAAATGGAGGTATCCCCGGCAGAATAGAGTAAGTACAGTTGTACAGAGAGGAAGAGAGAAAAACCGTGATGGATTTGCAGGAAGTGCCGGCTGTTCTTGGATTCCAAATGCCTGCAGAGTAGGAACCACATTCACAGACTTGGATGGGTTGGCCTGTACGTAACTATATCTCCCTCTATTTTCTTGTCTGTCTTTCTAATTATGCACTTCGCATGTTTGTAAAATTTGCATGATGCAGAGAACTTTTAAGTTTTAATAGTCTCCCACAATTTTTGCTTTAACTCTTCTCAATCAAGATATCTTGGAAGTTGAAAGCCACAACTTCGACCTTCATTGTGTATTATTCAGATTTTGTTCATGTTCACGAGTTTTATTGTACTCTTATTGTGGGGTTACTCCATATGTAACGCACAAGTTGTTTCCTGCTAAGAATGGAGATGTTGTTTCCCATTTATGACTATCGACTTCAGGGTTTGTCATGATTATTCGAGTATATTTAAAGATCGCCCACTTCACAGGAACGCCCAGATAATTCGAGACACAATGTAATTCGTGCGCAACGTGTATTTGTGAAGGTAGCATCTGCAATCTCAAGGTTTGAGCCTGTCACTGTTTGTGCAAGTCCCTCTCAGGTTGATAAAGTTGTAAGAAAGCCATAAATTTAATGCAAGACAGGGTGTTTATTTAATATTCGTACTAACGAACTTGGGCACTTTGATATCTTATTAATGTTAGTGGGTCACTGCACGAAATCTCCTAACAAAACATATCAGGGTGGTTGAGATGGGCATGAATGATGCTTGGTTTCGTGACACTACGCCCACCGTGAGTTTCCTCCCCTTGTTGCACATCGCAGAATTTCGGATCTTATCAACATTGTTCTGTTTTGTACGTTTAAACATGGGTATTCTTCTTTCGTTGTTCACTTATTTTGTCGGTTTGTTTCTTTCAATAGCTTGTCGTGAACAGAAATGCATCGTATATTGATGAACACAATATTGCAGGCATTGGCTGGAATTTTAACAGTTGGGGAGGTAAGCATTTTGAGTTTGACTTACTGATATCCATTTCAGTAATTTTAACCCACTTTTGGGGGCAAAACATATTAAAGGAAAAAAAAATTAGACTTAATTTTTGTTTGTTTATTATCAAATTCTTTAAAAGAATTATAACATGTGAAATAATTTTTTTGAAGGAATCAACGCAGTACTGCTGAGATATTATTTTATTAAAAAACTTAATAATAAACACTTAAGAATTGTTTCGTATTAAAATTATTTTTATTGAGTGTGATTTATTGAAGAACTATGAAATTAAAAAATGAACGTGAGTTTGCAAATTTTGTTTATGTCTGGTATAAGGACAATTTTATCAACCGTAGCTTATCTATGCCTGAAACTCATCAGCATAGAAAATTTTCGTCATGTGCTGTATCTTTTTATCATTTTTACCCACATTCGTGAACATATGCAGAAAGTAATGCCCAAGTCAATGTAAATGACTTTGCTACCATGCTTATATAAAATCCTTTGGACCTAATGGAAAATTTTAAAATGTTTACGCGCAGAGGATGGTTGTTACCTCGATTGGACTCTTGACCTGCTTGTTGCAAGGAAGGTAAGTGTAGTACAATAATCTTCAAGTTCTTGTGTTTTTTTGGTACATATTTTGCTAGTTCTTTAAGGTGAACATCATTTTTCTATGTGACAATTCTTCTATCAGTTTGTTAGATTCTGCAAATTGAGAAGCTGTCCAGATTTAAACCGTTAATGGTTCTTGAAGGTGGAAGTATCCATATGTGGATGGAGAAAGTAAGAAATGTGATTTGGCATCTTGAGAGTACTTAATCCCATTTTGCTCATAGAAATTTTTATGTTTTGCTGCTTACTTCGGCACTTCTTTCTTCCTTTAGGGACTTGTCTTACCACTGAGGAGTGTCTCTTGAACCCAAACCGGCACCCCAAAATGAGTAAGAACCAAATAGAGTATACACTAAAGAAATATCTCGGAGTCAGGAACGTTATATGGTTGCCTCATGGACTCTAAGGTATATAAACTCGATTTTGTCCATTACATTTAAGAGCAGTCATCTTTTTTTTTTTTTTAATTGATATTGTCCTCTGGACACACTTCATAGATAGTGAGAAATGGACAAAAACTGACTGTAACATAGAATATTATATATTATCTTGTACTCTGGCCTTGTTTTTCACTAATTATAGTTATTCCTTGTTAATTTGACTATGAATGCCCATCTTTATTGGATAACTCACGCCTAAAATAAGGTAAAATGGATACATTTCTCTTGGTGCCTATTTGAATTCCTGCTGATTGGGAACCTTAAAAAAACCACAGATGTATTCATTTTATCTTAAAAAATATTTTAATACATATAGGTTCAAATAGGTAGTTTGCCTTTCCCTATGATGGTAACTAAAACCTTAATGAAAATTAGGACGATTTTGTACGGGGGACGAAGATACCAATGATCATATTGATAACATGTGCTGTTTCGTGGGGCCCGGTATGATTCTGCTGTCGTAGATCCTCAGTATGAAAGATCTATAGAAGCATATTCTGTGCTTTCAAGTGTAACTGATGCTAATGGCAGAAAGCTTGAAATTATTTCTTTCTTCTTTTTTTTCTTTTGGTACAGAAGCTTGAAATTGTTAAACTCCATGTACCTGGTCCACTCTATATGCCAGAGAAAGAGGCTGGTGGGGTCATTCAGGTAAGACGTGTCAAAGATATTAATAAAACCAATAATAAATTTCACTTAATAGTTAAGTGTCCGATGTCATGTTTGAGATCACTCTTTTTCTTTGTACCAAGCTGATTTGCCTGTCTGCAAACCACTTGGCCTTATGTTTTAAACTTTAGTTTGTTGCAGAGATGCTGTGAATTATTTGTCATTAGATTGAGTGAGCTTACCTATGGATTTCCTTGTTCTGGCGTATTTCTTCATTTCTTAGGAGGGTGATGGTAGACCAAGACATCCAGGTACAAAACTTGCTGCTTCCTACGTAAACTTCTACATAGCAAAATGGAGCTGTTATTGTACCACAATTTGGAGATAAAGAGCAAGACAATGAAGCTTTGCAAGTCCTGGTAGAGGCCTTTCCTCATTGTGAAGTAAGCAAAACTGATTGTTAAAGTAACCTGCGCAGTCTTGACATTTGAAAAGTGTGTATAGTTGTCAACTTGTAATAGTTATTGTAGCTAATATAGATCAAACAAATACTATTTAAGACAAAGTGGGAATTTGAGGTGGTATTTTACTACAATAATCTCCACGACTGTTTTTTATTGTTAATTTGACTGAATATCCAGTTAGGGAATAAAAGCTAATAATAAATACATACCACTGATCTGCTGCTGTTCTCTAGACTATGACTGCCAAAGTGGCTTCCGGGATACCACCGATCTGCTGCTGTTCTCAAGACTATTACTGCCCAAGTGGCTTCTTGGCTTGGGCCATTACTATGGCCTAAATCAAGTTGGGTTTAGGTTTGAAAACTTATTGGGTGACCTAAGTTTGGCCCGGCCCGACCAGCCCATGAACAAGTATAACTTTAAAGTTCGAATGATATATATATATATATATATATATATATATATATATATATATATATATATATATATATATATATATATATATATTTTCTAGTTCAAAAAAAAAAGAGAATGATATATATTTTTAATCATTTTCTTTATTGTTTATGCCTAGATTTTATGGATTGTGTTGGGGGGTGGCAATATGCACTGCATTACTCCGCAACAACCAGCCAAATTTGGGTGATCTCATTAGCACAGTGATGCATCAGCTATTGCATGTTGTTATGAGGGTTATATAAATAAATTGGTTTGGTTTGGTATGCTCTTTCTGAATAAGGATGCTAATCTCCATAGATTGCATGGTTCCTGCCAGTGCCCAGTGTTGTCTGCAGATGGCTGAAAAGCGTTTGAAGATAAACCCAACTTGGCATTTCACATTGTGCAATCTTGGTTTTTATATTGAATGATTAATTCAGAAGGTTTGTAGCAAAATCAGATTTAGATTTATGTAATTGCGGGGTGGTTCCTTTTCCTCAGGAAAAGTCTCCCATTCCCATCTGTGCGCCAATATGCTCTTGTCCACCATGTCTCCTATCACAAAGAGTGGAGGCAAGCATCCAATAGGTTTACATTTTATAATTCTAACTTTTTAAATTTCTTAGATTCAAGTCAAAAAAAAATTCTTAAACTCCTTAATCTTAATATGGATAACCTATTTTTAATTAATTATGTCCAAATGATAAGCCATTTTAAATTTTAAATGAATAATAAATAGTTAAATAGATTATAATTGGTGTAACTTCTTTGGCCCATCTCAAATTTAATTTTATTTATTTTTATATTTATTATAATTTTCAGTATTATTGCAATAGTAAAAGAATCAACAATTTTATGAATACCAAATATTACGAGACGTAATTTTGTAAATAACAAATTATCAATGCAATTATAAATAAATTGTTGCTTGTTAAGTAGTACAATTTTTGTTTATTTTGTAAACAAATTAAATATATTGAATTTTCTATAAAGTTCTGTTGATATTAAAATGTGTGTGTGTCTATATATATATATATATATATATATATATATATATATATATATATTTCATACTTAACATTAATATCTTAAAAATTTATTTAATTAAGATAATATATTAAAAAATTGTCATAAAAAATAATTTAATTTATTATTAATAAATAAATAATTTATTTATTAATAATATTTAAAATAAAAATAATATTTTTTAAAATTATTTATATTATATATTATAATTTAAATATTATTAATAATAAATTAAATATCAACTTTATACACAACCATTATTTGTTGGTGACAAACATACACAAACTTCAATAAAAATAAACGGCTTCAATCCATAGACACGTTTGTAAACATTAAAAAATAAAAATAGTATCGTGACCCTTTGATTGGGCTGACTTTTGAAAGAGTGCGTTGAGTGCCAAACTGAAAAAATGAGTTTGGTTGAGGATTGAGGGATCCAAGAATGGAAACAAACAAAGGCAAGAGGGGTAATAAAATTCAGTCTCGTAATTAAATTGTCGTGAAATCAGGTCTAGGAATCGAAAATCATCTTGGGAAACCACATTTCATTTCTCTTCACAGGGAGTGAGGCTGAGTAAAGGAGAAAGGACAGAACAAATTCGAGATCTACATGCACCGGTAGAAGTAGAAGAAGATGGGGTGCACATTTTCAGGGTTGAATGCTTTATACGACGCCGTTAATGGGGGAGGTGATGTGTGGATCAATGAGAACCGATTCCGCATCGTCAGGCAGCTCGGGGAAGGTGGCTTCGCCTTCGTCTACTTGGTCAAGGAGGTGGTCACTGATTCCTCCTCCGCCTCTGCTGGCAGCGCTCTTGCTAAGAAGCTCAAAGACTCCTCTCATGTCTCTGGTTCGGTTCCTCTTCTTCCCAACCTACTGTATTCTTTTTGCCTCTTTGTGTTGGATGTATAGAACGTTGTGATCTGGACTATGCTTTTTTGGAATCTGCTAGTAATTCACTTGATTTCTGAGTTACGAAGGAAAAAAAAAAAAATCAAATGCCACCGTTTTGGGTCATGCTAGTGCGTCGATATATGGTAATTGATAAAATGTTATTTACTCAAATGTTTGATCATATGAACGCGTGATCTATGAAAATTTTAAACCGTGACATATTAGTGTGCAAGCTTTTCTTAATTTTGAATTCCTTGAGTCGTTTGTTTTTCATAATTTTTCAGGTGGAATAGGTGAATTGCATTTTCTATTACCTTAGTTTTTGGTAGTGAACCTTAAATGGCTACTTCATAGTGACTTGAATTTTGTCGGCAGAGTCCAATCTGGTGAAGTACCTTCCCCTTCTATCTAAACCGCTACTTCTTCTCTAAAGAAAAAGGGGTATGCGATTTCCGATGTTCCAGCTTGGGTCGAAAAGTATATAAACTTTAAATCCAGCAGACATAATTCCATCAGATGCATGTGCACGATAGACATAATTACACTTTAATGAGATCTGCAGTGCTTTCATCTTTCTTATTGTGTTCTATTGATGAGCAGCAAAGTAATGTGTTTTTGATAAAGTGGTGATGATAATTATCCCGTCATGTTTCTCATTTTGAAGCTGGTAATTGATAAGTTATAGAATTTTCTTTTTGTCAACAATTGACAATAGGAGTTGTATATTATTATCAACTTGGATCATTTCTGCAGATGATGGAACTTATGCTATGAAAAAGGTCCTTATTCAGAACAGTGAACAATTAGAGTTGGTGAGGGAGGAGATCCGTGTCTCGTCACTTTTCAGTCATCCAAATCTGCTCCCACTTCTTGATCATGCAATCATTTCTGTTAAGGTAATTTTATCTAAACAAAATTTCTGTGGATAATAATTGCAGCCAAAAATATTTCTCTCCTTATGTCACAGTTTCTTATCATTTTTTGAAACTTACAAGTTCATTAACTTAAGAGAAATTGTTGGTTCAGTTGAAATGCCTGCAGCACACCACAATCTGAAAGTATTCAAATAAGAAATTTTGCTTAAATTTATTCCTGAACTTAAAGTATGTAATACTATGTACTGAATTCCCGGATTCAGGTGTTTCTATTTAGTTATTTGTGCAATATTATGCTTGGATATAATACTTCCTGATGTTCTAAAACATGCTATCTGTCTAGGGTGGGAATGATGATCTAAAATAGATGCATGATATTTCTCTTGGTGAGGCTTAATGAAAATGTATTGAAATACATCAAGGGACTATAGCAAAGTGCCATTACATCTTTAAGTTGTTAGGTACTGGAGGGATTTAGCATATCACAGTAAAGTCGATGCTAGTCTTTATTCAACAATCTGATTAATTTTGTAAGAATAAGATCCACGTTACTGGTCTCATGGCTTATGGAAATATGGTACTACTTCCAATAAAGCTTTCATATAGTGGGACTTCTATCTAGCATTGCAGTATAGAATCTAGGTTTTCCAAACTTGGTTGGTATGTAGTTATGTGGTGTGACATTGACATAATCGAGGTTTTCCAATCCAATCTGGAAAATGATTATACTATTATAGTGTGGCTATCCTCCTATTTGCTTTCTAGCTTAGAAGAAGAGAAAATACATTCTTAATCTAGGAATTTGTAGCTTCACTATTTTTTTAACCTTTTGTGTTTAGAGTTGATTTCAATCCTTCCCCTGTTTCTATGTTTGTGCTTCTATAATTATATAGAAGATGTGATATCTGTTGGCAGCCTACCCAAGAAACATCTTGGAACCATGAAGCATACTTGTTATTTCCAGTTCATTTGGATGGAACATTGCTAGACAATGCCAAAACAATGAAAGCCAAGAAGGAGTTCTATTCTACCTCTGATGTACTTCAAATATTTTGGCAGGTAAAAAGAATCATCTTCAAAAGTTTCAGCACATCTTAACTTGTTTAAAGTTTGGTTATTTGGAGATGAATATAGCGTAATATAAATGGCTGATCTGGAACCTTTTCTTTGACATTTACTATTGCAATAGCATTTCTTAAGGTTATCATATAAACCTTTTTTTTTTAACATCAATCTGGCAATTCCAGTGATATAGGTTTGTGGTCTTAAGAATCAAATTGAGGAAGAAGAAATATGATTATCTCTGGTCTGCTTCTTTCATGTTTTAGAATCCATTGAGGTGCATATTTAACTTTTTACTTCAGGGTCAATGTATTTCTTTTAAAATATATATTTTAGGATTTACTATTACTCTAAACTGACAAAGCGATAGCTTTAATAACTAAAAGCACTAAAAGCCTTTTAACCGTGTAAAATCAACTCAACAGCTTTGTGCAGGACTCAAGCATATGCACAGTTTAGATCCTCCTTATGCACATAATGATGTCAAACCTGGAAATGTTCTCATAACACATAGAAAAGGACAACCACCTCTTGCCATACTGATGGATTTTGGCAGTGCTCGGCCTGCCAAGAGACAAATTCGCTCCCGATCAGAGGCACTACAGTTACAGGTGCTTCTGTTCATCACTTCATTTATAGTTTTTTCTTTTTTGAAAAAAAATCTATATTGTTTTAATGTCTCAAACTTCCATTTGTTGCATGATTGGTAGTTTCTTTAACAAGCATAGCATGTCATCCTTGCAAAGCACAATATATGTGAACGTTTAGGTATATGACATTTTAGAATGTTTATGAGGCTTTTGCTGCATTTTTAGTTTGCAAAATCTTATTGCCCAATATGGTGAACGCATGCATCATCAGATTGTTAACTTATTATGGGATCTTTTTAACTAGTTATGGTACTCTAATTGGACATATGTTTATTTAAAAAAAATACTCAATTACTTACCTTAGATTTTTATTGACACTACTGATTCTGTAACTAGCTCCGTTGTTTTAATGAGGTATATAAGAAGGAACAAAGTTTTATGTCAATCATCAGGCTTGGATTTAATTCCCTGCTTATTGTAACATATTTATCTTTCTATGTAGGAATGGGCAGCTGAACATTGTTCTGCTCCTTTCCGAGCTCCTGAGCTGTGGGATTGCCCAAGCCATGCTGATATAGATGAGAGGACTGATATTTGGTCACTAGGATGCACATTGTATGCAATAATGTAAGGACTAATCCTTCTTTACATGTGATTGTTTTAATTATTATGTTAATCACTTTTATTGGCTGTGCCTTCTTACAACAGAACCATATTTTGGTCAATTCTCTAGTTTTGTTTTCTTGATAGCGACAGTTTCGTCACTCCATGTTTGCCTGGTTTTTTGGTGTATAGCATTTTGATTCTGAAGCTGGGTGTACCTTTAAATACTATAAACTGATAGAATTTTCTAAAGAGCATGCAGAAGGTTGTATATTTTAAGTGATGTTGTTATTGAAGCTACTCTCTGAGCTTTTTAATGGAGTGTACACTTACTGTTTGAATCGCTGAATTGGCTTATCATGCATAAAGAGATCTACTATTATGAACAATCAGAAGAAAAGAGCAAAGCAAAGTGAATCTAAATTCCTTGCTGTTTGTTTCTTGAGCCTAACCTGTAAAAGAAGAGAGAAAAGAAGGGAAAATGGGAGAGAAATTCATCCATAGTTTTAAGGTCCTGACCAAATTAACAAGTGAGGTGTGTTGGGCTCCAAAGAGCAGCTAGTGACCATTAGGTCTAATGGAACGCCTTCCTATTATTACCCAGTGTGGAGAAATAGTCAGTGGTTCAAATAGTTGCTTGTGTTTGTGTAAAAAGAATTATATTAGTAAACAGACTTAATATGGCTTCTTATTTGTTCATGTCTTTTTTCAGCTTTGTTTTCTATTATTGAAGTTCAAGCATCCACTCCCATCAGGGATTCAGTATCTTCATAATTGTCCTCATCTTCGAAATTGATTTTATGTAAACCTTTTGTGCTAAATATGTTAGCCGTTAGTACTTTGTTTATAATCATCTGGCTGGATTTTGCAGGTATGGCGTATCTCCATTTGAATATGCACTTGAAGAATCTGGAGGGAGCCTGCAATTGGCCATTGTAAATGCTCAGGTCAAATGGCCTGCTGGACCTAAGCCTCCATATCCAGAAGCTCTTCATCAGTTTGTGACATGGATGCTTCAGCCACAGGCTGCTATGCGGCCACAGATAAATGACATCATTATCCACGTTGATAAGTTGATTGCCAAGTTTTCTCCTTGAGTTACTATGAAAGGGTTACTATGCATATTACAGCCGTTTAGAAATTTTCGTTTGCTATTCCTGTGCGAAGTGCTATATATTGATGAAAAGTAAATAGTAGTTCCTTGCCCTACACAGTTAACTATTTTTAATCTTTTGGTGATAGTCTAGGCAGTCGGCCGTTGGGTTTATCAATGTACCGTTTGTCATTAATACATAATTTTGTCGCTTGTAATTCATGAAATGGCCTATCCCACTGTCTTTTGCAGAATGAATGCACATAAATTGCATTTGCATATAAATTATTTATTAATCTTCTTTGTCTCGCTTACCTAGCAGTTTTCCAATGCTTTCATAGAGTAGGTATTTGCCAAGCGTTGTCATTGCTTCTGGTTAAAGTTGAGTTTGGATGGAAAAATTGGAATATTCATTATGTGGCTCTCTCAAGGGAGAAATCTTCATTGGAGGGAAAATTGTTATGATATCAACTGATGGTGAGCTTAAGTCACTAGGTATAGTCTGGGTGTAAGTAGCCATAGTAGAGGTTTTAAGTTTGAATTTTTACTGTCATGTATTTTAAAATAAAAAAACTGACGGTGAGGTAAAGGTTTAAATTTAATGTCAATTTTTATTTTTTTTCTCTTCCCTATTTATTTCTCAAACAAACCACGTGATGCTTGGTGAATTAGGTTTCTAGCTGAAGTTTTGAGCTTCTCAAGTTGAAACGGGAAACGCTTGCAGGCATTGCAACGTTTCTCCAAGGCCCAAGCCACAGGACTTTCCGATTTATGCCACTGGAGGCTAGCTATTGAGCGAATGCGAAGCATCCTCCTTGCTTTGATTGAGCCGCTGTGAACTCGACCCTCAAGACCAGTTCCTTTTGAAATTATTGATTTTGAGCTCAACTAGTTTTCTAGCTTCTGCTAGTTTCTTTGTTCCTCAAAAGCTTTAGTTCGTTTATAATATCATAATTTGAATACTAGTTTTCATATGAATTTATCTCAAACATCTATTGATAGTTAACTGTATCCAGAGAAACATTATTATTAAAAGTAATAGACATTAAATCGCTAATAACACTATAATTATGACTAAGAAGTTAGATTAGTCGACATAAGATTTTATTTCCAAACATCTGAGTCAGCGACTTTATAATTTGCACTACAATAAAATAAAATAAAGCATAAGGAAATAAATTTTCCCTGTTTTCACAAAGCATCTATAGCGGCCAGGTAGACTGACGATAGTGGAACGCGGCTTTAGAGCTTTTTGCTTTTTGGTGATGATTGCATTTGTGTAGTTCGCTGTGGACAATTTGGTGTTAGGTCGAAACAATAAAGACGAGTTTAGACATTAAAAATATCGAAGGAGTAAAGTTATCCTAATTACTGCACGGGACAAGCACCTTGCCCAAGTGATGGGAATTTGCTTTATGCCTGGTCCAACACATGTAAGCCAAAATCAGAACCAACCAACGCAAAAAGCCGAAGAAAAAGAGCAAGGAAGCTACTTTGACACCAGGTCCGAAATTTTCAACCACAGAATAATAATCACAACTTTTCTCCTTCTCATGACACTGCTTTGGGTAACAACGTAAGTTTAAGCAGTCACCGCTAGATACTAAGATCGCAGTTTCGGTCTCTGTTTTTTGAGATTTTGTTAAGCATGAACGACGTATCCCTCTAATATTTTCGTAGATTCGAAAGCAGAAAAGCGAGCGCACACACGCCCACCTCCTTAAGAACCCACCTGAATACATTTAACCACAAGATCACACACAAATCTCTCCAGACCACCAAAAAACCTTAACGCTTTTCGCTTTTCAAGTTCTCTATCTTCCTTCCTCTTGCTTCCTCATTTGCAGTTGCTCACTACTACTGAGAAAAAAAAGAAAAAAGAAAAAGGAAACAATTTTTCTTGAACAATCTTATAGCATGCTGAAGGTAGACTATGGCGATGGCTACCCAAGCAACTGGGTTCACCTCTGTGATAGTTGCAGAGTGAGTCCATCCACCCTTTACTGCCATACTGATTCAGCTTACCTCTGTTCTTCTTGTGATGAACGCATCCACGCAATAGGCTCTCCCTGTTGGCCTCACCATCGCGTGCAGGTTTGTGAATCATGTCAGAATGGTCCTGCAGCTTTCACCTGCAAGGCTGATGCTGCCTCACTCTGCATCAACTGTGACTTTGAAATCCACTCTGCAAACCAAATTGCTAGCCGCCATAACAGAGTCCCTGTGTCGCCCCTGTCTCAGTTAGTGGATGAAAGTCATGAAACTATAGTTACGAATTCCATTACAGATGATCAGCCTTACTCAGTGTTGGACATGGCTAATGAAACTTTGGATTATAACAATAGTAGCAAGGAAATGGATGAACTTGAAGCTGACTCTTGGTTGTTGCTTGATTCTGAGACAATAGAAAGCCAGGGGGTTGATGATGGGTTTATATATGGTGAAGTAGCTGATCATGGGAACTTGGGTGCCCGAGAATGTGATTCATCCCCCAAGTTTGATCATTTCCCAGATGAGCAGAATCAGCAGCAAGCTTACAGCTTTTCTGAAGATCAGATGAGTAATGAAAGTACTGACAGTGTTGTGCCAATTGAATGTGTTGAAGCTCAGCCACTGCAACAGCAACAGCAACAACAGCAGCAACAGAATATCTACTTCAGTAAGGAGCATGAACCTTCAAGAGTGGCTTTCACTAATGATCCCTCAAATTGTCGGAGTGTAAGATTTTTAATCTTAATTATGAAACTGCATATATATATATATATATATTCTCATGCTTTTGTGTGTAAAGTTCTCCTTTTTTTTTTCTTTTTTCTTTTTTTTTTATCAGGCTCTTTTGTGGTGTTCTTCTAGGTTATACTTATAACAGATTACCATGTAAATTCCTTTTTAACTTTTGTGGGCACCAATATCATTTCTCTCTATACTCACCTTACGCAGCAAATAAGCAAAAGAGCTTTTCTCATCGCTAGAGATAATATCAGACTAAAATGTGATCTTCTGGCTATTATCCATCCAAAGTGTAATTGAGGGAATTCTTCCAGTTTCCCCTCATAAGGGTCAGCTTAAATTCAATTAGTAATCTTCCAGTAAATGCTACGTGCCTTGAAAGTTGAGTACTCAGAAGTAACCTTTGGCGTAATAACTATGGAATATAGGTAAATTTATGAACTTTATTTTTTCCTTTGTTTCTAACATAGTCCACACAAGGGCTGGGAGGGGGAGAAGGGAATTTATTTTACCTTTTGGTCTCTGATGTTTAATTTCAAGTTTATTTTACTTTTGGTTGTTTCTGCCTATGAGAATTTTTTTATCATAGACCATCTCAAAATAAAAAAGGCAAATATTTATTGAATTCTGAAACTTTACAAAAACACAAAATTTCAAATTTTGAAATTCAAATGCTTAGCTTAAAGCTTTTCTTTTTTTAGCATGCATGAACCATGGTAGACCATATGTATGCAAAGAAACTTCTCATACTTTGTACACTATTTCATGCTTTCTTTTATAATTTCTCAAATTATAATTCTATATAAATATTTATTTCTTGAGATGGACTTTGATATTCTGATTTTACTAATTAAATAATAATAATAATGAGAATCTCAAAATGCACCTAATGATGAGAAAACTCCAGCTCTCAATTAGTGTAGCTCTTCATAAAATTATCATAATTTCTCAATAGTCCAACATAGATTAATTCTAACCCTATTGTTGTTTTTTTATTAAATGCATATCTAATCAATATATAAAATGTGATTATGCTGATGATTATAAATGTGGATTTAAAATATTCAGGTTCCTTTGCCCTTCATGGATGGCCATGTTTTGCCAATAAGTGACATGTCAGGCTATAGGTTTCCGAAAGGGCTGGAGATGTTCCCAAATCCTTCAGTTTCAATGCAGATCCAATTTGGTCGACAAATGAACAGGAAAGCAGGTATTGAAAAGTACAGAGAGAAAAAGAAATCAAGGAAGTTTGAGAAGACAATAAGATATGCCTACAGAAAAGCCTACGCTGACAAACGACCCAGGGTTAAGGGCAGATTTGCAAAGAGAGAAGACTTAACTTCAGCAGGATCTGTTCCTCTCAATTGAACATTTCGGCCATACCATCTTTCTCCAGAAGATTGGATCCAACTAAAGATACTAACATTTATATTACTTTTGTGTGATCATATAGAGTGGATCACTTCTTTGAGTTTATCAAGTCTTTTTTGCCGAGTTTCAGTTAGTTTAGTTTGTAAGATAATTAGTTTAGTTGGTAAGAGAACACTAGGTTTAGTTCTACTCTCTGTAAGTTAGCTTCATGTTCCATCATTTTGCTATGTATGTTGGATTTTCATAAAGCAATTTTATTTGAAGCTGTTGTTGCAATAACAAGCTCTTAGGAGGAAAAGTGCCTAGCATTTAAATAAATAAACTATGAATCTAACGAAATGTGAAGACACAAAGAGGTTTACGAAATAAGTTTTCTTCCTCTGGCTTTGCTGTGTTTTCCAGTTTTCGGGTTTTGTTTTCTGTAAAAGAAAAAAAAATTGGAACGAACCAGGTTGAAATAATAAGCATTTAAGTAAATAAGATAGATTTCTCTTAAAATTTACACAAGATCGAGAGAGAGCCAAAAGCTAAATTTCAACTGCTGAAGACTTTCAACTTTGAAAATCTGACATTAACTCTAGCTGGTATTCAATCCGAAGGAACACTGCATAAATCATTTCGTAAAGCTAATATTTTAATTTGGATTAATAAAAATCACAATACGGTTTTGTATAACAGACAACATAAATATTCTCGTATATTTTATTTGGATAGGGATGTTTTGAAAATTTTTAACATAATTAAGATAGTTCCTATATATTTTCCCACGACAAACAAAGAAATGCATGTCACTCTTTCAAGATATTTTAATCATGATTTTGAAAATAATTATAATGAGTAGCCAAATTCAATATCGATGCTTCTTCTTGTCTTAAGCTGCTATAGTTGAGGTGTTGATGTCATCGAGTTCTTTTACATTCGAAACTATAAGATGACACTCGGAATCAAGAAATTAAGCAAAAGAGAATCGTCTCACCATATCCAGATAGTGATCTTTATGAAAAGCAAAGTGCACTTTTCGCTTTTGAGTGAAGAATTTTCGCTTGCAGACGAATGAATATGACCCACATACAGAGAAAGAAATCTATAGAAACACCCAAATAATAAGAGCATTCAGTGGCTGAGAGCTTTATGGCATCCTAGTCCGAAATATTCCAAGATTTAAATTCCACATTAAAACAGCTTTGCATCTTTGTTTTTTGTCGCTGGTCCTACAAACCCTATCGCTTGGAGCATCAGTTTCTACAAATTCATTGGTCTTCACCCCACTAGCTAAGACCATGGGATCCTCAAGGAAGGCACAAACCACACTAGTCCAGCGTTTCTGCGTTTTCATATTCTTCCTTGAGACTTGAAAGACCCAAAGCCCACGAATATGTTTCAACACGAGAAACTGAAATGCAGTGACTGTCATGCTCATGCTCAAGGTTTTATAGAAATGGGAAACGGGAATCCCCTCTTTATATGTATAGGCCTGCACTTTCCACCCTCTCCTAAAAGTTTATGCCACTAGGGTTTTTAGATTCCTTTATTGCCCACACATTTCAATTATAGCCAAACACTCAGACTTTATCCCCCTATACTGATTATATCAACCTAGAATATCACAACTATATATCATCCGACATGCATTATACATTTTTTATAAGATAAAGTGTATATATGTAAATAAATTGACGTAAAAAAATATTGGGTTAATTTTCATGAATTTTGGTTCTTTTTGTTATATTGGCTTATACTTAAAAAAAAAATCCTGAATGTAGTCGGTGGAAAATTTATGAATAGCCCAAAATGAAAAAGAGATAGATATGCTTAGCGCCATTCTACACTCTTTACCAAATGCATGATACTAAAAATAATATTTGAGAGAATTAAAATTTAAAGTTTTATATATCATATTATAAGAATAAATTACATAAAATTTATGGGATTGATATTTTTTGTATGTATAGATTTTATTCCAATAAAAGAATCACTATAAGAAATATAAAAATTTGTAACGCCAAAAATCATCCTAAAATTCAAAAAATAGTCACTGACTGAAACTTAAATGTTGTTACCAAAAAATTTTAATAAGAAGTTTTTGTTGTCATTGAAATCTCATGATTGAAGTCTATAGCAACGTTCTTTTATATCGTCACTGAAAATAAATTTAATAACAATAGAAATTTGTCATGAAAAATCTCACCTTAATCCTTTTTATTTAAAACGTTATTAATATAAATGATTTTTGTTGTTATTTAAGTCAACGTAAGTGACAACTTTTAAAATGTTGTCACCGAATCCTTTTAACAATTAAAAAACATAAAATAAAATAGAAACACATTTAGATTACTATATTTTAAACATAAAATAATGTATTTAGTGACAATAATTTAGTTGTTATTGAATACTTTTAACAATCACTTTTTAAAATTGTCATTAAAAATTTGATGTTTTGTGACAATATTTTAATATGGGCACTACCAGTGCATCATAATATCTCTTTAAGGATAATTTTAAAAGATGCTATAGCTCAAAATTAAAAATATTGGCATGCGATTGCTTATTTTCTTCAGCGTGAAAAGATTATCAGAGTAAAGCTAGTCCTTCTTTTTTCGAGAGTTGTAAGCAAGGCTTAGGCACAGGCATTCCCTCAATCAGACATAACCATACTAAGCAAGAAGTCTCCTTCTAAGAATTGAAGTTCTCTGTGGATTATATGGCATAAGATGGACAAATTATATATAAAAATTTAATCTCGTTAATTACAAGTAAATACTACTATTGTTAAATAATAAAATTTTATATGTGAATGTAAAGTATTATTCTTGCAAGAATTAATCACTATTAATTATTGAAAATATAAAAATAAAGTAAAAATATAACAGAATGCAAATTTAAAATAAATCAATTAATCAAAACTCTGAAAAATCTTATTTTATTATAATTAATTTATTTTAAATTATCAATCTTTTTAATTTAAAAATTATAATTTAATTAACAATTGAAATAATTAAAATAATCTCTTAGCCGTTTCCAGTGTCATGCATGACCTTGAATCCAAAGTACACGACTAGCAAGGGAATGACTTTCATCCCGTAAACATGTATCTTAACGATACGTAACGCGGCAATCGAAGGTTCATTTAATTTAAAACATTCATTGGAATCTACTTTTCATTGAAAATCGGTATTCCCATAAAACATAACATATAAATAACAAGCAAGAAAAATATATTTTTAACATAAAATGATATCTTATATCAATTATCAAAACTCATGGTTAATTGTATCAAAAAAATATTTAGATAATATACCAAACTGTGTCTATGCACAAAACATCTATCAAATACACAACAGAAACAAAAACTCTATTTGTCATAATGAAACAACTCAAGATTTTTAAATAATTATACAGATAACCATAAGCTAGTCTCAAGTAACAATTTGGGCTCACTAATATCAGCTTACACTTCGAAACGTTCAAATTCGATCTAAGAGTAGATAACATATACTATTAGTAAAGCATGACAAGTGACTCACGTGAATCTTTTTCATAAAAACTTACAATCCAAAACAAAACTAATATTCAAAAACATAAAACCTTTCGGAAATCATCTGAACAAAAATATATAATAATTAATCCTTGTTTCCAAGTCTGGTGAGTAAATAATTCCGAGGATATACCAACTCTAAGAAACATATTATTTTATTTTATTTATGGTTATTTATAGCGTAAATAATTATTTTAGAAAATACAAAGTTGTCAAAAAAATTTACCAACTTCATATTTCAAAAGCTCCTTTTTATAAAACGTAGTACTTATACGATAAATATTTTCACAAACCACGCTCCATTAGAAACACATTTATAGTATCTTTAAAACCGAACGCCTTATAAACTACTTGTTATCCAAACTACTTCCAGTACTAAACCATATCAAAATACACCGCAACCCTTTTATATCGAAGATACTGTTTAATAGGAAAATTGTCCAGACAACATATCTTTATCTTTAACGATAGATTAGAAACGATAAATATATATACTAAATAATCTTATTTAGTTCAAAATAACATTTAATGGAAGAATACTAGCTAGCTTTAAGGAGAAACTCTAGTTAAAACTATTAGATTAATGAATCACTTAAAAGAAAATTGTAGTTATTAAACCTAGTGATTTATAAATTCAAGGAAAACGGTATAACAAAATTATAAGTTTATTTAAATTGACCAAATAGAAAGCAATAGTTTTTCCATATTAAAAAAAATTATAAAGCATAGAAAAGAATTACATTAAAATAAGCTTTGATGTTGTAGCGATAAACAAACTTATAAACTTTGCAGTGAAAGTAATATGAAATATTATAATAGAACCATATAAAATCTCCAATAATGACATAAAGGAAACATACTAAAATTTTAGTATAACACAAGACATTAAAACTTAATAGGCATTAAAAGTTTTGTTAGCGTGAAAAATAAAACCAAGACAGATTATCATAATGTGTAGTAAAATAAAATGAGTCAACGTAGATTATATCATTTCAAAATATATAATTCATCACAAAACATTAGTCTTATTCAAAATTTTAGAAATGGAGAGACATTATAAAAAGAAAACATATAAAATTATGGTTAATCAATTACCATTTAAGATTTGAAATACCGGGTCGATAATTTGAATAAAAACTAAGTTTAGCCAATTTTATTTATCTACTTACCTTAATTAAATTTACAAGTCCTTTAATATAGTCATTAAACTCACATTTCCACACTTAGAAGATTATTTAGTTATTCACGTTCCACAAACGCAAAACACTAATTCTGTGTGGGACAGATTAATAATCGTGTTGTATATATGTAATATATATATATATATATATATAACAACGCAAGGCATATTCAACAAATATCACCCATTAGGAAATTTTAGTCCATCATATATATGTAAGACTTAGATTAAAAATAAAAAATAGTACTAAAAACATATTATGGTATATGTTAATCTACTCACCGGACTGTAGACTTAGAATTGATTGACTCTTTTATCAGTTTTCGAGGCCCAAACAAACAAAACAAGTCTTGGAATTGAACTTAGGACATCCAAAAATCTATGAAACAACCTCAAGGCGTCAAATATTATTCATACTCTGAAATCATTAATCTCAACAGTCAAAAACATTCTTCACACTAGAAAAAAATTGTCAAACAACTATGAAATTTTAAACCTTGATATTTTAACTACTTTTAAAACTATTTACAATGTTAGTTTTTTATTTAGAGGTATTTAAATATGTTTATTTAAAACTTATCTTTTTAGGGCCCCTTTTCTAAAATTTCTAATGACTCTCCAATAAAACGAATCGATCCAAAATATAACTCTTGTTGTCATGATTCCAATGGTACTCAAGGTGCCCCAAATAGAGTCTAAGTGGGTGAAAGTCTAAAAGACACTACAAAAAAAATAAGATTTAACGACAGTTTTTTAGTGGTTTTAACAACGATTTTAATCATCGCTAAAACCTTTAACGATAATTACAAAAATCGTCGTAGAATCGATAATTTAATAACGATTTTGAAAACTATGGGTAATCCATCGTTAAATTATACTTAACGATAGTTTTAGAACTGTTGTTAAATTATTATTTTTTGTGATGATGTTTTAGCTGTGAATTTTTAGCGATGGTTCAAAACGGTCACTAAACCTATCTCTTGCTTTAGCGATGATTTTTAAACTGTCGCTAAAAACTTCTGTTTTTTTTTAAAACGAAATCAAATAGTCGATCCTTCAACTATGAACAAAGATTAGACTATACCTTCTATCTTTTGCTTATAGATTGCCAATTTATTTTTTATTTTATTTTTTATTTTAATATTTAAAAAAAAATTATAATTGTATCTACAATAATAATAAATACATAAAAGAAAAATTCAACAATAAAAAATTGACTGAAATTTAAAATTAAAACTGATATTTAAATAGAGAGAAGACGAAGGAGAAATATTATTCACAAAGTCTTGCATCATTGTTACTTCTTTATAGAAAAAAATAGAGACAAAATAAAAAGAGAAGCATTTTTCACAACAAATCCAATAACACAATTGAAAAGAGAAACCTTCTCTAAATGAAAAATAATATAGGGAAGATGAAGATAAAAAATGGAGAAAAGATGTGCAGGATATATAAAAAAAAATTAGAGTATTTAACGACGATTTTTTAAAAACTGTTGTTAAAAATGTGCCAAAATTAACATTTAAATAACAATTTTTAGCAACAATTTTTAAAAAATCGTCGTTAAAAACACGCTAGAATTAACATTTTTAGTGACTGTTTTCTAAAAAACCATGCTAAAAATTGACAAATTTAAAATGTGAGCAGAAATAACAATTTTTAGCATAGTGACAATTTTTAGCGAGTTTTTAAAAAATGTCGTTAAAAGTTGACGTTTTAACAAAATTAGCAAAAATTAACAATATTTAATGACAGTTGTTTAAAAAATCATTGTTAAATAAAAATGATTTTTTAAAAACTATCGTTAAATTTATTTAGCAACAACTTTTTTAAGAACTATCACTAAATAACCACAGTTTTAAAAACTGTCATTATTTTATGTTTTAGAGACAATTTTTTTTTAATCGTTGCTAAAATTTTATGGCTAAAACTTATTTTTATTGTAGTGAGAGAAAGAAGAAGCTTCTAGAGAAAGAGAGAAAAAGAAAGTTGACGAAAAATGATAGAGAAGACCGCAAATGAAGATAAAATGAACAAAAGGGCAATTCAGTTTAACATAATGAAGAAGAAAATTTGAATTGGAGAATATATGGAGTTGAAATTTTGATCTACAAATTGAATTGACAATTTTTTCTTCTCCAAGCTAGAAATATTTCTCACTTTGTTTTGCCACCAACAGATTCTTAAATCTTAGTCCAAAAATTCTTTTAAAGTTGTAAATGATTATTCAATTCCACTCAAACTCATATATTTAAAAACATATTTAAATATTTAAAAACAAATTTATTGTACTAACTTTGCAACCCTAAAGTCTCAAGTCACGAGATTCATAATTTTTCGTCCTAATATCACAATGGTAGGATTCCACTATTGCAACATTGGAGCTTTTGCCCTGCATTCTATAATTCTTATTTTTTTAAAAAAAAATTTCTAAATTTCACTCAATTTACTATCTTCTTCTTACTTATAAAAGAAACATGCAATTAAACATAAATTTCTGAAAAATTAAAAAAAATTGTAAAGTAAAAATGATTAATTTATGAATAAAACTCACTCGTTAATAAAATTAGCATTTTTTTTTTTTTAAGAGATGGTATTCTACTTTGCTTTTTTTTTTTTTTTTGGACAGTTGGGGCTAATAACTACAAGCATGATAGCTCCGTGATTCGTGAGGCCCATATGCTGGGCTTTGGATCATGGGTCATAGCAGATGACAGGTCCATATAATATAGCAGAACAAGAATGGGTCAAAACTCCGAAGGAAGGGAAGCAAAGTCAAAATGCTTACATTTATCATCTTATATTTACTAGTAATATTAATTCCATCTGACTTGAAATATGTTCGGTAGATGAATTTTTGGACAAAATTGATCACCAAAAGTCTAAATGTGCAATCTGAATTTCAAAATTTCGTAATTTAGTTAGAGATTATGGGCCTTATTATATATCAAGAAAAAACTCTTTTTGAATTCTACACCGTCTTAATCCAAATTTATTCATCTAAGATCATTTCATTGTTTCAATTAAAAATTATTGGTTTGACATTGAAATTTGACCTTTTTTATTTTGCTTCTATTTTTTATTATTAATTTTTTTTAGTTCCAAATTTGTTTATGTTTTCTAACTTAATTATAAGTCTTAACTAAAGCCCTGTAACACTATTTTATGAAATTTGAGGGGAATTTCGAATCATCTTGTATATATAACAGGATAGTCAAGTCATGTGAGACAAAGATATATGTAATATTTTTTTTGTAGTTAATTATTTTGTTTATCTCTTCAACTTTCTCACTTAATCATTGTGTCATGTTGGAGGATCAAAATGTTGATGAGTATAATGTTAATGTAAAATCTAGCAGCCATGACCACCTTGGGAGTCTAAGTTGAACGTTCTAATGGATCAGGTAAAGATATCAAGAAAAACCGACAATTAAGAGGGGAAATGTGCCAAAGATGATCGTAGTTTTCCCCATATATTACATTAGGAAGAAGGACAAAAAAGGAACCAAACTGCAAATGGAAGAGATTGAATTCAAGAATGCTTCTACCTTGACTACCACGGCTGGAGTTAGACTCAAAAATTGAGCTATGATCTTTATTCCAATGCAACCCATATATACTTTTTCGCTTTTGGTTAAATTATATTCACAGATAGTTCCTCTTCACTTTAGTAAGGAATCCATTATGTCATTTTGTCATTTTGTCATTTTGCTATAACAGCTAGCTACCCTAAGATTTTTTAATGACTGCTAGTTATGCTACGTGTAAGAGGCCAAGGAATAAACGAAACTCAACCACAGAGGGCCGCAATTGGAAGGAGTGCCTTAATTCCCTCTTTGTTGGAATCACAAATAAAGCATATTCACTAGGATCTGTTTCTGCCTAACCATTGGCCTGTTCCTCAATCACATATCTCCACTTATAAAGGTTCAAACTTTGGATTCTGGGGTTGCTGTGGCCGCTCATTAAATTCATGCCATTGAAATATCAACCACAAGAAGAAGAAAATTGACGATGATGGAATTAATGTGAGCCTCAAGATTTCCTCTCTCACTTTAAGTATCTCTTTCTTCCTTGCCATTGGCTTTCCCTTGCGGCTAGCTTGTGTATCTCTCCACTCACAAAAGGGTTCAACTTTTGGATTCTTGGAGTTATGTTTGTGGCTGGTATCGTTATCCAGAGCAAAGCAATAAGTCACATTTTTCACCTTGAACAAAATTCTAACCTAATCCTCTTTCTCTATTGATCGTCTCTTTCCTTTGAAAATCCTTTCTTAGGGCATTAGACTTGGTTAAGGAGAGGGAGACCCAAAAGGGTGTACTGTGAATTTTTTTTTTAAATTAATTATGAATTGGAAGGAAGGAAAATGGAATAGCAATTGTAATTTATATATGGAAGCTAAACTCTTTTATATCTTTCGTTTCATCATAAAAATAGTCATTATTTTGGAGATTCATCAAAGTAAGATGAAGGCTCAATGTCCCAATATAAGGATGTGATATTTAGTTGAGTATTATTACCAACTATATATATATATATATATATATATAAGAGACAAAAAAACTTACTGACAGACAAATTAAAGTGTTTAGGAAAAACATATTGAGGAAGACAACTGGGTATTATAACTAATTTCAAATTACCAGCCAAAAGATGATATACATCCGAATGACATTGGTGTACCGAATTTCATTCTTTACTGCTTCATGCCAACGCTAGCTTATGCTGTTTACGATCAATAATGTTCAGACTTGAGCCCTCTTCCCCTTCCCACAGCACCCGGCCTTCATTTCCCATCCTTCTAGAACATATGTACTTGATTATTAACTAGCTTATTTATATACGTTCAATCAAATCACGACGATGCATTAGTTCTTGCTTGAAAAAGAGTTCATCATCTAGAGCCATAGTTAAATTCCTCTACATCCATCATCAAGAAGATTAGTTACAAGAAATAAAAGAGGTCCGACACCTAAATCTTCAAAAAAATGTACTTTATCTCTCATCCTCGATTAACTGTTGGTTGCTCATGACTCTCAATCCAATTATATATGAATATGCATAATTTAAAATTAAAGCAAGTTTGATAATATATATATATATATATATATATATATAACTGATGATTATCAAGCAATATCCTTAATTTCTGCAACCAGCTTCTTTTAACTTTCCCATGCATGCAATGGAGTTGGAAGAAGGCATTGAGATACATATAACGTTGAAAGACAGCTAGAATAAGGAATACAATTACACCCAGCAAAATAGAAACTACAGTACTGAACTCATAACTAGTCTGAATTACACAATTCGTGTGAAGATGAACTTATTGCAATAAGATTAGCATTTTTTCTGAGCGATTTGAAGATAAATAAGGATACAGTAGTGATGGACGGAGTTAATTAAGTTGGTATAGCCCGTTTAAGAACGCAAAAGTTGAAAACGCAGTTATACGGATCCCAGTGGAATCCAATCTCGTCCCCTTTCTTCAGCTCCCTTCTTCTCACGAAATCTTGGTTCCACTTTCCAATAAAAACATAGCTCTTGGATGAAGACCATCTCTTGAGGAGCAGTTGGTGCATGGATCTGGAATCCATGTCCCAAACCCTAACTGGGGTGCCTTCTTCAGTCTCGGCGGCTCTTGCATTATCAACACCCAGCATAGGCAAAATCTGGTTTTTGACCAACTCTGTGGCCAACAGGAGTCTGCTGGAGATTCCCAGATCACTATCAGTCAGTGTCTTCTTGATCTTCCAAGGGTCTTCGTAAAGCTTCAGCGTGGTGGAGACTCCTCTGTGCCGCTCTTGTTCGTTTTCGTTGCTGCAGCTTCTTCTCCTTGAATCCCCGGAAGCTTCAGAGTTGTTATATTTTCTTCTCTTCAGCAGAAACTGATGCTCCCTCTTGTCCACTGGGGTGTTCATGGTGGAACTTGAAGAGGATCACTTAATTTCCTCCGTTTTAATTGCCGAGGCTCATTCATTGTTGCATTCTGCATACATATATATATAAATGGAGTTGTTCCTCTACGAGGCTAGACGTACGCTTCTAAATTTTTTCTTTTAAAATGTAGCAAATGGGACAAGAATTAATATACAATCATATCACTTAATTTCCAATTTTTTTCCTTTTTTTTTTTACTTTTTGTTTTGGGTCCTATAGAAACAAACTAAACAGCTTCCACTTGTACCCAAAGTATTCTATTTGTTTTGTTTTTTTTATTTTTTCTTCCGGTACTATCCAAGCTATATTATATACAGTGATCGCAGTATTGACGTTGATTGGACCATCTAATCGAGAAATTTGGATGTGACATTATGGATGTGTTTTGTGCATTATATCTACGTCAATAGGAATCAAGGATATATATATATTATCCATAAATTTTGTGAAAAATAATTTAAGGATAAATTATTATATATATACACTTTTTGCTCTCTTAACTAATAAAGAGTTGATAAAAACTTATATTTATTGTCATCTTAAATGTTTTAAGTATTATTCTTATTTTTTAAAAAAATTAAGAGTTTGATGTCGAATATCGTTTATCCTTCAATTATTTCTTTCCTTTTAAAAGGCATCTACTGACAATGAACCCTCGTGTTCTTAATATGATTGGATGGATATAAAGTTCGTGTACATACCTCCTTATAGAATGACATGGGGTCGTCGATCGACAAGCCCTGTTGTTAGTTTTCGTTTTATTTGCTTTCCTTTTTTTAATCCTTATATATATACCGATATATTGTTGAATATATATGATATGGTGGATATAAAGTTACAAACTTTGATTTTATAAATAGGGTTGGATTTGAATTCTAAGTTTGATATAAAAGCCAAGGTAGGATTGAAGTTGAACGTAAATTATCTCAAATGAATCCATAAATAATATGTAAAATGAAGCTGCAAAAGAAAAGAAAAAGAAAATCTGAAGCCCCAAGAGAATAGCAAAGCCATCGCAGCGCAGTGTCATTGTTATTAGGCTCAATTGTAATTTTTTTTTAAGAATATATTAATTAATTTTTTTTTATATTTTGTAATATAAATTAAATTTGATATTTTAATTTTAAAAAATAATTTTAAATGTCCTTTTCATTAAGTTTGATAATCTATCATATTATTAATTTATTACACATACATTATGTAAATATCATTAAATAATATATATCATATTCAATTATTTAAAAATATATATTAATAACAAATTTAGTGATATACAATATACGTGACAAATTAATAATAAAACAAATGATAAACTTAACAAATAAACTGTTTAAACTTATTTATTAAAATTAAAATAATTAAATCTATATTACAAATTATAAAATAATTAAATATAAAAAATGCTATTAAACCTTGTTATTAGGAGAACTACTATCCACGATCAACACTAGCAGCGACCTTTATATTATGGATAATTAAAATAGACATGTGAATATGTGGCTCTCACGAGATATTTTACAAACAATGCCATATAAATATTAAATATTTTGTTTTAATTAATAAAATTTTTTTTACCTTCATTTTTTTAACAATTACTTCTTTATGAAATAATGTTTTCCTTTTTTGTGATTTTTTAATAAATTAATCAAATATAAGCTATAATTCATCTAAAAATGATTCTCATTATTGTTCTACACTGTTTCATTCAAGTATTTATAATACTATAACTGAAATTATTTTATTAATTAGAAGTTGTATTGATAAACAGTATCGAAAATAAAATATTATAATTATTGAAAATTTAATAAAATACTAACATAAATCAATTTAAATTTATGTTTAATATATATATATATATATATATATATATATATATATATATATATATATATATATATATATATGTATATATGTATATATATATGTATATATGTATATATATATGTATATAAAACTTACTTAATAAAATAAATTAATTTGATGAATTAGTAAATGACATATTAGCACTGTTTCTAACATGAGTACATGCTTTCTACTTTCAACGTATATTACTATGAAATTATGAAATTTTATTTAAAAAAATATTTTAACCAATGGCATCATATTATGAATAATGATTAAAGTGACCAGTGCACCATTAGGTAATTTGAGATATAAGAGATAAACATAAAATATTATCGTCATTTATATAATCATGGTTATTGAATATATATATATATATATATATATATATATATATATATATATATATATATATATATATATATATATATATATATATATATATATATATATATTAAATGATCATTGATTCTTGAATCGTTACCTGAATTGAAAAGCAGCTCGTGGTGGTGAACATTGAACAAGACTGAATCCACGAACAATGATGGTCGTGGCAGCGTGTGAAGAAGGAGATGACAGCCCGTGGAGAGAAGAGACATCGGCCCAGAGACGACAGCAGTGGGATTGGTGTGGGGTAGGAGGACAGAGCATTCATATTTGGGGGAAACAATTGCCAGAGGCCTGGAGATTTGATGGAAAATGTGTTCAGATTACTAAAATTATATATTTTAGGTCACTTTCAGTAGCAAGTTGTTTAAAGGTCAGAATCACTAAAAGTATTTTTATTTTTTTTTAGTGACAATCACTTTGGGTCATGACAAACTTTTTGAAATTTTTTTTCTCGTAGTATATCAAATTTTAATTTGTTTTCATGGAGTTATTGGATTTTATTATACTCTTGGAGACACACACAAAAAATCTGATCACATTGAGTATACTTGATGGTCCTAATAAGGATTATGAAGGTTTCGTCACTGCCTTTACTATGACAGTAGATTCTTTCTCAGTGAGTGACGTTGATGTGTTTCTTCTTGCACATGAAGAAGGAATGAAGAGGTACAGAAAGGTTGATTCGCTTAGTCCTCAACTGAATCTTGAACAGAATCAAGGTGCACACTGTCACATAGTGCAGGCTTTGGTAACTTTTCTGGTAGAGATGGCAATGGAAATCCTGGTACTTTGGATCTAAGAGCTGACACAGAGGAGGAAAGTCTTCTTGGAAATCAAAACCACAATCCTTGGTCTACGGAAAAATAGATCACATTGCCTTGAACTATGATCATTGTTATAACCGGAATTTTGTGCCTCAACAACAGCAATTCCTGCCAGGGCAGAATACACAGTCAAATCATGTTGCTGCAGAATAATAATAGCATGACTGCTATGCTTGCTTCTCATGAAATCACTCGAGATTCAGCTTGGTACCCAGATTGTGGAGCCACAAAACATGTGACTCAAGATTCAACCAACTTGATGCAAACTCTGAGTATGAAGGACTGGACAAAATACAAATTGGAGATGGTATAGGTTTGAGCATTTCTCATGTTTGTCACTCTAGATATACTTCTCCTTTTATATCTACTACATTGTCTTTGAATCATCTCTTATACATGTACTTAACATCACCAAAAGCCTCCTTAGCATGTCAAAAATTTGCAAAAGATAATAGAGTCTTTTGAGTTCTGTGCTGACATTTGTGTGGTAAGATGATAGGACACCAAGGAGCTCCTACTTTGAAGCTCGGTTAAAAATGGACTATATATATATATATATATATATATATATATTTAATCATATACAGATTCCTTCTTCTAATAGTACAAAAGTGTCCTTTATTGCATCTGCCGTTCCTTGTTCTTGTTCTATGTTGAATTGTAAGTCTTTTTTCCATTTGGCAGTCAAAACTTGGTCATCCCTCCTTATTTTAACATTGTAAACTAAGTTCTAGAATCTTGTAATCTTCCCAAGTTCAATAAACATGATGATACATTGTGTTTTGCATGCTGTCTTGGCAAGTCACTCAAGCTTCCATTTGCTTCTTCTTCTACTGAATATATTGAACCTTTGCAGTTAATATTTTCTGACATATTGGGACCACCTCCTATGACTTCTCCAAATGGCAGTTATTACTACATTCGCTTTATTGATGGTTTCTCTTGTTTCTCTCGAGTGTGTTTGTTTAAACAAAAATCTGAGACTTTAAGTTGCTTTACTTAGTTCAAACAAATGATAAAATTTCAAAGTGGTTACAAAATTAAACAACTCCAAATTAAGTGATGGTGGAGGAGAGTATGATAGTTCATCCGTTAAAATCCTTCTTGGCTTCCGATGGCAAAACTCATCGTATTAGTTGTCCCCACATTCATGGACAAAACAGTGTTTTTGAAAGAAAACACGGAACTATTGTTGAAATGGGCTTAGCAATGCTTGCCGCTGCTAGTTTACCTCTTGATTTTTAGGGGGAGGCTCTTCAAACAGCTGTCTATTTTATTGCAAACAGATTACATAGACATAGTCCTTTTCTTACTCACGAATCTCCCTTAGAAATCTTTTTTCATGTCCCACTTGATTATTCCTTTCTCAAACCATTTGGTTGGCAGTTTGTTTTACTCACACCGATCAGCCTCACAATAATCATAAACTTACTTTTCGGTCTGTGCTTTGCGTGTTTCTTGGATAATCTCTTAATCATAAAGGATATAAGTGTTATCTTGTCAAAAAGGCTAGCTCTATACCACTCTCGCACTAAGCAAAACCTCTTGCTAGTCTCTCTTCACAAGTATTCGGTTCAAACTCAGAGTTGAGCCTTTCTCCTCTCTGAGTTTGCGGAGGGCTAGCTGTAAGATAATAAGGGTATCTGTGATTGTTAATGACAGTTTTGGGTTAGCTAAGTTTGGTTATTAACTGTCAACACATGGTGTGCTGCTATTGGCTGAAGGATATACTGTAATCTGAAGAGAAACAATGCAATGCAATGCAATTTAGTCTCTTTCCTCTGATCTGCACTCTTTCTGAGAATTCTCTCTGCTTTTTCATTTTTCTTTGCTCCGCATTTGACACGACCCTCTCCCGAAAGTTTTTGCCATTAGGGTTTTCGGATTCCTTTATTGCCCCCACATTTCACTTATAGCCAAACAGTGAGACTTTATCCTCCATACTGATGTCAACCTAGAATATCACAGCTTCATAGTACGGGTACTTTCGTTGGTGTCCTATATATCATTCGAGATGCATCGTTACATTTTTTAAAAGCTAAAGTGTATGTATGTAAATAAATTTACGTAAAAAACTATTGGGTTAATTTTCGTGAATTTTGATTCTTTTTGTTATATTGGCTTATACTTAAAAAAATAATTCTGAAAATATGGACTATTTTTTCCATATATAGATATATTAATTTTCATGCTTTTTTTTATATTTAAAGTGCAAAGAATTCATAAAAAGAGTACAAGATAAATTCATATATTCTCTTATTCTATGTTGCTTTAGTTCAAAATTTAATTCAAGTAGTGTATCGTTTAAAAAAAAATGTAATTCAACAATAATATAGCCCAAAAAATGTAGTTGGTGAAAAATTTATGAACAGCGGAAATTGAAAAAGAGATCGATATGTTTAGGGCCATTCTACACTCTCGACCAAATGTATGATACTAAAGAATAAAAAATAATACTTGAGAGAATTAAAATTTAAAGTTTTATATATCATATTATAAGAATAAATTACGTAAAATTTATGTGACAAATGTTTTCTGTATGTGTAGACTTTTATTCCAATAAAAGAATCACGGTAAGGTAAAAAAAGTTTCAATAACGTCAAAAGTGATTTTAAAATTCAAAAAATACCACTAATTGAGATTTAAAGAATCGTCACTGAAGATTTTCAATAAAAATAAATAAAAAGTTGTTGCCATTGTGATAAAGTCTACAGTGATGTCTTTTCATAGAGCCATTGAAAATAAATTTGGTAACGAACAAAATTGTTATCAAAAATGAAAAAAAAAGTCTCACTTTAATTTTTTTTATATTTAAATCATCATTGTAAATGAGTCAATTTTAATAACAACTTTTAAAATGCCATCATCAAATCCTTCTAACAATTAAAAAATATAAAATAAATTTAAAATACATTTAAGTGACTATATTTTAAATGTTGTTGTCTAATGTATTCAGTGACAGCAATTTGATTGTCATTGAATATTTTCAACAACCACTTTTTGAAATCTTCATTAAAAATTTGATCTTTTGTGATAATATTTTAACTCACCGCGCATCACAATATCTCTTTAGTGATAGTTTTAAGAGATGATTTTCTATTCAGGGGGAACAAACATTTGTATGAACATAGGGAAGCCCTATGGAGAGAATACGAAGGAATACTAATGAAGGAGGAAGTCATTTGGTTTCAAAAGTCTAGGTGTAATTGGCTTAAATTTGGGGATCAGAATACCAAATATTTCCACATAGCCACCATGGCCAGGAGAAGGAGGAACAGAATTCTAGCGTTAAAGGACGATAACGGTAACTGGGAGCAGAACCCAGACAACCTCCAGAGAATGGCTAGATAATTTTTCATAAACCTCTACAAGAAAGAGGACTCTCCCTTTCAGCCTCTCCCAGTGGCTGGCCTCTTCCCCAAAATTAGTAAAGAGGACCTAGAGGATTTGCAGAAACCTTTTACAGAGGAGGAAATAAGAGAAATTGCCTTTAGCATGGGAGCCTTCAAGGCTCCAGGTCCAGATGGCCTGCATGCAATTTTCATTCAAAGCCAGTGGGAAACCGTGGGTCCATCAATCTGCAAACTAATTCAGGAAATTTACTATAAACCAGAATTGGCCAGAAACATAAACCAAGCCCTTATTGTTTTGATACCCAAGGTGGACAGCCCAGAGAATCTAAAGGAGTTCAGATCCATTTCCCTGTGCAATGTGATCATGAAAATCCTGACCAAAACCATTGCATGAAGGCTGAAACGCTATATGAACAAATGGGTGAACCCATGCCAGAGTAGCTTTATTCCTGGAAGGCATATTTCTGATAATGTCATAGTGGCTCAAGAGGTGATTCACACGATGAGGAAGAGGAGAGGTAAGAAGGGGATGATGGCAATAAAAATCGACCTTGAGAAGGCCTATGACAGGGTGCGTTGGGATTTCCTGGAAAACACCCTCAAAGACATGGGCTTACAGGATCATTTCGTGAATATTATCATGAGCTGTGTCAACACAGGATCGATGAACATTCTCTGGAATGGAGAAACTACGGAAAATTTTGGAATGTCCAGAGGAGTGCGTCAAGGTGACCCGCTTTCTCCTTATTTGTTTGTACTCTGCATGGAAAGGCTATCCCAGTGTATTGACTGTGCAGTAGAAAACAAAATATGGAACCCGATTCGAATCAGCAGGAATGGTCCGGCACTCTCCCATCTATTCTTCGCCGATGATCTCATTCTATTTGGGGAGGCAGACTTGGATCAATGTAATGTAATGAAGGCCGTCCTAGATATGTTTTGCAGAAGCTCGGGACAACTAGTCAACGTAAGGAAGACTAGATGTTGCTTCTCCCGGAATGTCAATCATAGCCGAATGGAGCAATATAGTCAATGCCTAGGTTACCAATTCACAGGCGATCTGGGAACTTATCTAGGCATGCCTATACTCCACAAAAGGGTGACTAAAAGGACATATAAGCGGATAACAGAGAAACTCAAGACAAGACTAAGTGGCTGGAAAGCAAAAAACCTGTCCTTGGCAAGCAGGGTTACACTCACATATAGTGTGATCAGCAACTTACCCTACTATGCTATGCAAACAACCCTCCTTCCCCTGGGTATTTGCGATGAGATAGAAAGAGCTAGTAGGAAATTCATCTGGGGCGAAACAGAGGGCAATAAGAAGGTACACCTCATCAAGTGGGACAGAATATGTGAGCCGAAAGAAAAAGGGGGATTGGGAATTCGCAAGACACGGGAGATGAACCAAGCCTTTATGATGAAAGCAGCTTGGGGACTAATTCAACATCCGGATGAGCTGTGGGCCAAGATACTCAGATCAAAATACAAATGCGGCAATGAAATTGTTCCCAGAGTTCAGGTTAAGAAGAATGGGGCTTCAAACCTCTGGCGGGGGATATCCAAAGTATGGAAAGATGTAGAGCAGGGAGTGTGCTGGAAATTGGGTAATGGTAGATCCATCAAATTTTGGGAAGATACTTGGATACCCAACCATGAACCCCTATTCAATATAGTCACCGGGCCACTCAGTGATAAGAAGAAGCAAAGCAAGGTGTCAGACATGGTAACGGATACAGGGCAGTGGAATTGGGCCAAGATGAGAGGCTTACTACCGGAGAATACAAAATGCTTACTGGATTCAATACAGCCTCTCGGAAGAGGCTTGGAGGAGGACCAAGTATACTGGAAACACTGTAGTGACGGAACTTTCTCTGTAAGCTCTGCTTATGCTTTTAAAATGGGCTGGCAAGGAGACACAAGCTCAACTTGGAAGAAGATTTGGAAGTGGCAGGGACCGCAAAAAATCAGAACGTTCCTCTGGCTAGCCGGGAACAATAGTATCCTCACAAACCAACTCCGCCAAGAGCGCCACTTGACCGAAAATGGAGTTTGTCAGCTGTGTAATAATGCTCAGGAATCAACAATCCATTGTCTAAGAGATTGCGAGAATGCTAAGACAGTGTGGATGCGTTTGGCTAGAATGAATCATTGGCAAGTTTTCTTTCAGGGGGATGTGAAGGATTGGATACACCAGAATTTGACGCGGAAACTAGGGAGGGCAGAGTACTCCCAGCTCAATTGGAATATCCTCTTCGGCATGACAGTCTGGTCGATTTGGATCAAAAGGTGCGAAACAGTACTCCAATCTAATCGACGGCAACCATCTGACCTGGTTTTCGCCTGTCTAGCCAGAACAAAAAACTGTATAGAGTGGTTGAAAACTACTGACACGTTGCATGGGAGGAGGAGGAGTACTCAGAGAATTGCATGGACACCCTCCACAATGAACCAAGTTAAATTCAATACAAATGGGTCGGTACTTAGCTCTGGATTAGCAGGTTGTGGGGGAACTTTGAGAAACGAAGTTGGAGAATGGATCCTCAGTTTCTCTAGGAAGATCGAAACCTGTAGCAGCACAGGTGCGGAGCTATGGGGCATCTTAACATCCCTAACAATAGCTTGGGAGGAAGGCTTCAGAGAGGTCATCGTCGAATGTGACTTGAAGGTAGTAGTGGATCTTTGCTTGAAGTTTCAGGACGATAGTAATCCAAACACAGACATTGTGAGGAGAATCAAAGCGTTTATGAAGCAGGATTGGCACATCAAGGTGCAACATTGCTATAGAGAAGGCAATAGGGTTGCAGATTGGCTTGCGAGAGAAGCCCACAAAGGAGAACAAGGAATACAGATATGGGGGAACCCTCCTGAAGCTTTGGAAACACTTTTGACTAAAGACATGGAACGGGGAACTATACCCCGGGTTGTAGTGCACTAGCCTTTGGGGCTTTCTTTTATTACCAAAAAAAAAAAAATAAGAGATGATTTTCTACTTTGCCATTGAGGCTAATAACTACAAGCATGATAACTCCGTCCTTCATCAGGCCCATAATCTTCGCATCACATGTTATAAGCTTGGGATCATGGGCCATAGCACATGACAGGTCCATATATATTAGCAGAACAAGCATGGGTCAAAACTCCAAAAGAATGGACGCAAAATCAGAATGCTTACATTTATCATCTTATATTTGCTAGTAATATTCATTCCATCTGAGTTGAAATATGTTGTTGATGAACTTTTTGGACCAAATTGATCACTAAAAGTATAAACATGCAATCTAAATTTCAAAAGGTCATAATCTAGATAAAGTTTACAGACTTTATTATATATCAAAGAAAAGTTATTTTTGAATTTTACACGGTTTTAATCCGAATTTATTCATTGAAATCATTTTGATAACTAAAATTCAATTTTTTATATTAAAATATATGGTTTTATCAATTTAATCCGACCTGTTTTTTTTATTTTGCTTCTTTTTTTAACCTTTTTTTTTTAGTTTTAAGTTTGTTTATATTTTTTAACGTAATTAAGAGTCAATCTATAATACTATTTTATGAAATTTGAGGGGAAATTTGAATCATCTTGCATATATACATACTAGTCATGTGAAACAAAGATATACGTAATATTTTTCTTTTGTAATTAATTATTTAGTTTATCTCTTTAATTTTATCACATATTAGAGGATCAAAATGTTGATGAGTATAATGTTTATGTAAAATCTAGCAGCCATGACCACCTTGGGAGTCTAAGTTGAAGGTTCTAATGGATCAGGTAGAGATATCAAGAAAAACAAACAATTAAGGTGGGGAAAATGTGCCAAAGATCCCCATATATTACATTAGGAAGAAGGACCAAAAATGAATCAAACTGCAAATGGAGGAGATTGAATTCAAGAAATGCTTCTCCCTTGACCACCCCGGCTGGAGCTAGACTAAAAAATTGAGCTATGATCTTTATTCCAATGCAACCCATACTTTTTCGCTTTTGGTTAAATTATATTCATGGATAGTTCCTCTTCACTTTAGTAAGGAATCCATAATGTCATTTTGTGATTTTGCTATAACAGCTAGCTACCCTAAGATTTTTTCATGACTAGTTATGCTACGTGTAAGAGGACAAGGAATAAACGAAACTCAACCACAGAGGGCCGCAATTGGAAGGAGTGCCCTAATTCCCTCTTTGTTGGAATCACAAATAACGCATATTCACTAGGATCTGTTTCTGCCTAACCAGTGGCCTGTTCCTCAATCACATATCTCCACTCATAAAGGTTCAAACTTTGGATTCTGGGGTTGCTGTGGCCGCTCATCAAATTCATGCCATTGAAATATCAACCACATCGGGTTCCCTTTCTGACAGTACTCCACCTTTGCTTCCTGCTATACCAGCTATCTGAACATCAGTGCCTACTCCACATTTTTCTACTACTAACTCTGCTTCTAGTACACATGTTGACCGAGTCCAGTACACGGGTTACTTGACTAATCAAAATACGCAACCTGGCCCGTTTGTTTCTGCATCTTAGCACATGGGTTTTGGCAGTGACACAAGCTCCTCGGACAATGTTGTGTCCTCGGTTAAAGCCACTGGTTCAGACTTCTTTTATCAGCAAGATATACCAAGTGGTTCAACTATTTCTGCATTTTAGCAGTATTCTTCTTCACCTTCTTCTCCTTCTCGGCTCCCTTGCCTTGCTCTCCCTTACATGGCACCCATCACATTGTTACTCGTGCCCGAGCAGGTGTTTTCAAGCCCAAAATTTTTACTGTTGCTGCTGAACCCAAATCGGTCAACGAAGCTTTAGGTCATGAATGTTGGATGCAAGCATGGAAGCTGAGTAGCAGCCTTGCTGTGCAATAGCACTCGGGATCTTGTTCATCTTCCTGAAGGTAGAATTGCTATAGGATGTAAGTGGGTTTACAAAATCAAAGAGAATCCAGATGGTTCAATCTCCAAATACAAAGCTAGACTTGTATATATAGGCTTTCATCAGCAGGAAGGGTATGATTATTCTAAGACGTTCAGTCCAATAGTTAAGCCTCCCACAGTCAGGTCTTGACCTTGCTTTGAGCAAATCTTGGCTAGTTCATCAGTTCGACATTAATAACGCTTTCCTCAACGGTGATATGTCTGAGCACGTGTTCATGATGCAACCTCCTGGTTTCATGGAGAAAGGAGACCAGCATGTGTGCAGACTGAAGGCATTATATGAGGTAGAAGCAAGCAGGTTGGTTTGAGAAGCTTGCAACAACATTACAGTGTCTGGGTTCTCAATCTGCAAAATATGACACTTCTCTTTTTACTCGCATTACACCATCTTCCACTACATTTGTCGTTGTGTATGTAGGTGATATTCTGGTGACAGGTAGTTATGCTGAGGCAATTACTAAACTCATTCAGCAGCTGAACATTGTTCTTGCTTTAAAAATTAAAAGAACTTGGCCTAGTTAATTATTTTCTTGGTATTCAAGTGCAAAAAACTCGAGGAGGTGGCATACTCTTGTCTCAACTTAAGTATCTTAAATATTTACTTACAAGAGATGGAATGGAACAATCTAAGGCAATTGATGCCCCCATTGCAGTAGGCATTAAGCTAACAGCTTCAATATTTTTATTTGAATTTTTGTTAATTTTTATTATTTTATTTTTAATTTTATGTTTGATTGTGTGTTTATTTGATATATAAAAATAAGATAACATATTGTGTGCAATTTGAAAAACATTGAAGTAAAGGAGCAAGAAACACATTTTGAACTGCTTTGATATTGTTTTCTTAATTTGAGTATAATTTTTATATTTGAATTCTGATTGAAATGATCTAAAAAATTATAAAAAAGATTAAAAAATATATTTATTATTTTTATATTTAAAATTTTGAAAAATTTAGTATTTCTATATGCAATGTAATTAGATCGATAATATAATTTTTAAATTAGAATTTGATTTGAATTGAATGACTTATTATATCTATAAAAATAGCTTTGATTTTACTAAATTAATTAATTTGGAGAGATAGAACAAAGTAAAAAAATATTTGGCTTAAAAACCAATAAAAATACAAATTATTATCAAAAAACTAAAAACTAAAGAAAGTAAGAAAAAATTGTTTATACTTTATACAATAACTAAACTATTTAACAAAAAGTAGAAATCACACTCCTTGGTAGAAGGATGATTGAGTAGCTAGTAACGCTACAAAAAGTACCGCGAATGGGTAATTAACGACGGTAAGATTTGTTATTCTTGATAATCATATTTTTTTAAAAAAAGATGTTTTCACAGAATATATAAAATATATTTGGTTAATTTTAAATATTTATTTAAATTTTTTTATTACTATATTTAATTATAATAAAACTTTTTTGAGAGTTTTAGTATTTTTGTTTTAAATATTTTTATTTATATTAAGATAAGAGAAAAAAAAATGAGTACAAAGATAAGAGATAAGTAAGAAAAAGATTAAAAAAAATAAAAGAGAAATAGATGAAAAAAAAAGATAAAAAAAAGTGAAAAAACAAAAAATATTTTTTTTTATATTTTAAAAAATTTATTATGACATAAAAAATTTAGATTCTTATTTTTTTTTATATAAAATTTTTGGTGGAAATATTTATAAAAATTATTTTTTGAAATTTATATATTTTGATAATCTTATTTTAAAATTTAAAAATTAAATAGGAGAGTTTAACTTTTTTAAATTTAATTTTCAAAAATTTAAAAAAAATCCATCTACCAAATATTCTTCAAAGAAAATATAGAGATGAAACTAAAATATTGAATATGTAAGTTGCAGTGCATGTGAGTGTTTTGTGGTCCCACTATTTTGTCCACATTGATTTTGGTTGGGCACCGTAGAATCCACCAACAGATATAATATCAATACTCCTTTCATTTCTGAGCAAGACAAACAAATCGGTATAAATTCCCATTCGCAAGCCAGTTATGATTGCGTCTGTATAGTTCATTGGGAACAATTTGGTGTTAAATAGAGACGAGTTTAGACATTTGGTTGGTTTGGACATTATGATAGAATATTAGATAAAAATAAAATATAATAAAATAGATAAATTTTTATTATATTTAATATTTAATATACAATAAATAATATATTAAATAATATTATGATATTTATTTTGTATTTAGATTGAATCAAATAATATTAAGATATGATATAATTTTTTTTATTATTTTATATATTAATATAAAATTTAAAGTATAAAAAATATATAATTAAAAAATAATATTTATAAATTTAAAAATAAGTAGTATTAATAATAAAAATTTAAACATTTTTTATTAACACATAAATTTTATAAATTTATTTTTTTATAATATTAAAATATAATATAAATTTTTTTTATTTTATATATTAATATAAATTATAAATTATAAAAAATATACCATTAAAAAAATGATATCTATAAATTAAAAATATATAAATTTAAATTATATTTTCTTATCATATTATATTTTTTTATAAATTAAAAACTTTTAGTTAATATTTAAAAATAAAATAAATTATTATATTATATTAATTTATCAAACATAAAATAATAATAAATTATTCTATTTTATCCACTTGAAAACGGACCCTAAAAATATCAAAGTAGTATAGGTATCGTTCTTAGAGCTGGGGACAAGAACCTTGCTCAGTGATGGGAATTTGCTTTTTGCGGCCTGGTCCAACCCCTCTGAAGTCAAGATCAGAATTCAGACCCAATCAAAACAAAAAGCCGCCGAAGATAAAGAACAAGGAAGCTACCTTGACACCAAGTCCGAAATTTTCAACCACAAGAATAATAATCACAACTTTTCTCCTTCTCACGACACTGCGTTGGGTAACAACCGAAGCTTAAGCAGTCACTGCTAGATACGAAGACTGCATTCTTGGTGTCTCCTTTTTGAGGTTTTGTTAAGCATGAATTACGTATCCCTCTAATATTTTCAGAGATTCGAAAGAAGAAAAGCTAGAACACACACACCCACCTAGAACCCATCTGAATACAGCTGACCACAAGATCGCACAAAAATCTCTCTCGACCACCAAAAAGCCTTGACTCTTTTCACGTTCTCTATCTTCCTTCCTCTTGTTTCCTCACTTGCAGTTGCTCAATACTATTCTGAAAAGAAGAAAAGAAAAAAACAAAGAAACTATTAACAATCTTATAGCATGCCGAAGGTAGACTATGGCGATGGCTACCCAAGCACCTGGGTTCACCTCTGTGATAGATGCAGAGTGAGTCCATCCCTCCTTTACTGCCATACTGATTCAGCTTACCTCTGTTCTGCTTGTGATGAACGCGTCCACCCAATAGGCTCTCCCTGTTGGCCTCACCATCACGTGCAGGTTTGTGAATCATGTCAGAATGCTCCTGCAGTTTTCACCTGCAAGGCTGATGCAGCGTCACTCTGCATCAACTGTGACTTCGAAATCCACTCTGCAAGTGCAAGCCCAACTGCTAGCAGCCATAACAGAGTCCCTGTGTCGCCTCTGTCTCAGTTAGTGGATGAGACTAAAGCAACGAATTCCATTACAGATGACCAGCCTTACTCAGTAGTGGACAAGGCTAATGAAATTGTGGATTATAACAAAAATAGCAAGGAAATGGATGAACTTGAAGTTGACTCTTGGTTGTTGTTTGATTCTGAGACAATAGAAAGCCAGGGGGTCGATGATGGGTTTATGGTTGGTGAAGCAGCTGATCATGGGCACTTGGGGGCCGTAGAATCGGCTTCATCCGCCAAGTTTGTTCATAACCCTAGTGAGCAGAATCAGCAGCAAACTTATGGCTTTGCTGAAGATCAGATGAATAGTGAAAGTACTGACAGTGTTGTGCCAATTCAATCTGTTGAAGCTCAGCCACAGGAACAGCAGCAGCAGAATATCTACTTCAGTATGGAGCATGAACCTGCAAGAGTGGCTTTCCCTAATTATCCTTCAAATTGTCGAAGTGTAAGATTTTTAATCTTCGTTATGAAACTGCTTTCTTTTACTATATATATTCTCATGCTTTTCTGTGTAGAGTGTTTTTTTTTAAAAAAATTTTAAAATCAATCCCTCTTTCGGTGTTCGTCTAGGTTAAACTTATAATTTATTACAATGTAATTTTTAACTTCTTTTATGGGCACCTTCTAGGATGTATTCCCGAGGGTTCATCTCTCTATACTCACCTTACGCAGCAAATAAGCAGTAGAACTTTTCTCACGAGAGATAACATCAGACTAAAATGTGATCTTCGGAGCACTATGCATCCAAAGTGTTGGGGGAATTCTTCCAGTTTCCCCTCATAAGGTTCAGCTCAAATTTAATTAGTAATCTTCCTGTAAATGCTGCGTGCCGTGAAAGGTGAGTACTGAGAAGTAACCTTTGGTGTAACAATTATTGATTATCGGTAAATTTATGAACTTTTTTTTTTGTTGCCTTTTTTTCTAATATAGTCACACACGGGCTGGGTGAGAGGGGGAGAAGGGAATTTATATATATAAGGGGTTGTTTTGGTCTCTGCATGCCTACCTGTTGAATTTCAAGTTTAGTTTACTTTTGGTTGTTTCTACCTTGTATAAGAAATTTTTTATCACGGAACATATATACTCAAAGAGAATTTATTTACTGTAGAAATTGATAAAAAAATATCAAAAAATTTAAAAATATTTACATATGATTTTCATTAATTTAAAAAAGGTATATGTAGAGTACTAAAAGAGATTTTATAAAAAAATTTAGAGTTATGAATTAGAGCCTCAATGTATTATTTTTACAAATAATATAATCCGTTAATGAATCGAAAGAGAAAATAAATATGAAATTAAAGTCATGAAAACAAACTTTTGAACCACATGACTTTCGTATAAATAAAAATAAAACAGAATATATAAAATATAATTTTGGTAAAATTAAAAAAAATGAAATTAAAAGTAAAACTAATTAGAGATAATCTTTTAAACAAATTTTTAATATATTGAGTCTATTATATAAAATGATGGAGAAGTAAAAGAATACGTAAATTATAGGATTTAAGCGGAATTGATGAAATGAAAGAAGGTTTCGGGTATAATTTGTGATAAAAAAATATTGCTCAAATTTAAAAAAAAAATTATATTATACAAGCTATATGACTTACAATATTATATGGTACTAAATGTTAGAAAATTGAAAAATAATATGAAAATAAACTCAATATTACAGAAAGAAGAATGTTGCGTTGGATGTATAGATACATTAGAAGAGATATGATTAAAAATAAATGTATTAAAGAGAAAGTTGGAGTAGAATTTATTATAGAGAATATGGTAACATTTTGCTTAAAATAGTTTGTCCACGTGTAGAGAAGACCTGCAGAAGTTCCATTAAGAAGAGTAGATTAAATGGAGAGCAATCTGATAGTTAGAAGTAGAGAGAGGTAAAAAAATAATAATAGATAAAATTATTAAAAATAATTTAACAATTAATAATCTCTTTATAAATTTTATTTATAATAGATTACTATAACGTAGTTTGATTCATATAATGGACTACACTTAATGAAAAAGTAAAAAAAAAAAATTTGTTGTTATTGTTGTTATTGTTTGTTGGACCATATATACTCAAAATAAAAAAGGCAAATATTTATTGAAAGTACTTGAATTATACATGAATACAAAATTCCAAAATTTGAAATTCAAATGCTTAGCTAGCTTAAAGCTTTTCTTTTTTTAGCATGCATGAACCATGGTAGACCATATGTCTGCAAAGAAACTCCTCATACTTTGTACGCTATTTCATGCTTTCTTTTATAATTTCTCAATATATAATTTTATATAAAGTTTTATTTCTTGAGATGCACTTTGATATTCTCATTTTACTAATTAAAAAATAATAACGGGAATCTCAAAATGCTTCCAATGATGAGAAACTCAAGCTCTCAATTAGTGGACCTCCATAAAATTATCATAATTTCTCAATAGTCCAGTATAGATTAATTCTAACCCTGTTGTTGTTTTGTATTGAATGTGCATATCTAATCAATATATAAAATGTGATTATGTTGATGATTTTAAATGTGGGTTTTAAATATTCAGGTGCCTTTGCCCTTCATGGATGGCCAACTTTTTCCTATTAGTGACATGTCAGGCTATAGGTTTCCGGAAGAGGTGGAGATGTTACCAAATCCTTCGGTTTCGATGCAAATCCAGTTTAGTCAGATGAACAAAAAAGTAGGTATTGAAAAGTACAAAGAGAAAAAGAAATCAAGGAAGTTTGAGAAAAAAATAAGATATGCCTGTAGAAAAGTCGACGCCGACAAACGACCCAGAGTTAAAGGTAGATTTGTAAAGAGAGAAGATTTAACCTCAAAAGGATCTGTTTCTCTGAATTGAACATTTCGGCCATGCGTGCACCTTTCTTCTAGTTATCATGTCCTTTTTGCAGAGTTGGTAAGAGAACACGAGGTTCGGTACTATTCTATTCTCTGCAAGGTATCTTTGCTTCATGTTCCAGTGTTTTGCTATGTATGTTGGATTTAATAATGCAATTTTATTTGAGGCTGTTGTTGCAATAACAAGCTCTTTAAGTAATCATTTCACGAGTTTGGATTTATTGTAGACTTCGATTATTATATAATAATTACTAATATAAAATAATATTTTATTTTTGTTAGTAAATACTTCATGTTAATTGATTAAAACATTTATTAGATAAATAATAATTAAAAATAATTATTAAATTAAAATTTTTAATAAATTAATTATAACTATTAAATTATTTTAATAAAAATAAGAAAATAATTAAACATAATGGAATGTATATATATAATGAATTAAACTTTATAATGATTAAAACTTTCTGATACAAATGAAGAATAGTGATTTATTTATTTAAGAAAATAAAATAAAATAAAAACTTTAATTTGCAAATATTTTGATCTTTGAGATTAGTCTATAATGTTTATATTATAATTAGCATTTAATAACATAAATGGAATATTGTTTTATATTCAACAAATATTGTTTAATATGTAGTTAGAATTCATTGTGAACGTTAGTTCACGAGATCATTACTCTTTAAATAAATAAATAAAGAACCAAACTGTGAATCCAACGAAATGTGAAGACAAAAAGAGGTTTACGAGAAATAAGTGTAGACTTCTTACAATTTTGCAAATTTCAAAGGATGTCCATAGAGACCTAATCTTAATTTGTTTTGGTGAAGTTATTGGGTCTTACTATACTCTAGGAGACGAAAAATAATAAGTTTGGATTGAACCAGGTTTAAATAATAAACATTTAAGTAAATTAGATAGATTTCTCTTAAAATTTACTCTGAATTTTCTAGTAACATAAGATCAAGATCACGTGCCAAAAGCTAAAATTCAACTGAGGACTTTCAACTTCAAAAATCTGACATTAACTCTAGCTAGTATTAATGAATTCCATGAAAGACTGCATAAATCATTTCGTCTAGTTAATATTTTGCATTAATTATGCATTTTAAAAAGCAAGTTACATAAATATGTGTGTGTGTGTGTGAAGATCCTTGATTAGTTTCTGAAACCAGCTTCTTTCAACTGTACCATGCATGCAATGGAGTTGGAAGAAGGCATTGAAACAAATATTATGAATGATCAAAGAAGGCAATGGAGTTGAAATTAAGACAGCTAGAATAACATTAAGGATTACAAACACACAGAAAAATAGAAACTAGTCTGAATGACACAATTCGTGAAATGAACTTAATTATTGCAATAATATTAGCATTTTTCTCAGCGATTAGAAGATAAATAAACACACGGTAATTAAATTGCCATAGCCCGTTTAATTAGAACGCAGAAATTGAAAACGCAGTTGTATGGATCCTGATGGAATCTAATTTCGTCCCCTTTCTTCAGCTCCCTTCTTCTCACGGAACCTTGGTTCCACTTTCCAATAAAAACGTAGCTCTTGGATAAAGACCATCTCTTCAGGAGCAGGTGGTGCATGGATCTGGAATCCATGTTCCAAACCCTAATTGGGGTGCCCTCTTCAGTATTGGCGCGGCTCTTGCATTATCAACGCCCAGCATAGGCAAAATCTGGTTTTTGACCAACTCTGTGGCCAACAAGAGTCCGCTGGAGATTCCCAGATCACTATTAGTCAGTGTCTTCTTGATCTTCCATGGGTCTTCCTACAGGTTCAGCGTGGCGGAGACTCCTTTGTGCCTCTCGTTCGTTTTCGTTGCTGCTGCAGTATCTTTTCCTGCAGTATATATATATGTGTGTGTATCCTTGGATGTCTACTAGCAATGGCCTCAATCAGTTGGTTAGAAAGGCTTGCGACTCTGTGAGGTGTTTTGACTAAGTGACGTGGCAATATCCATTTATAGTTACAATGAATATATATATATATATATAATATTCACAAACAAAATGATGTGATGGTTAGTTTTATAATTAAATTCAATTAAAATTTATAAAATAATTATGTGTGTGTGGGGTGATTAATTTTTTAAAAACTGAGGCGAGGTTGATAAGGAGAGTTTCGCTGCTAACGTGTTGCTTTCTCTGTGGTCATTAATTACTCCCGGTTGACAAATATTTAGCTTCAAATTCAGTACACCACGGAACGATGTATATATCTCTATCTATGCATCCAAATACCAAACAGATCTTTGAAGAAAGATATATACAAACAAGAGATCGATTACAGAAATAGGAGATGAAAGATGACTCTGAATTGGGCTAATAATTGGATGGATTGAGAATGGTGGTCATCTTCGATACGAAGAGATGTTTATACTTTTATGACTGTGCATGATGAACATTACTCTTTTCTTCACTCGTGTTCATCTATACAGTAATAATTTTGCTTCGTTTTCCCCAGCTGATCACATATTTATACTGCAAGTACTGCTTGCTTTTATTCCAGGGTTAACTCCACCATAAGCAATGAATCCACAGGTCAAAAAGAGTTCGTGGTAAGGTGGCCACGTTCATTGTGAATCGCATTTTTAAATTGCAGATATTAAAAGATCGATCGGAACCTGATCTCCAACTTTGAAAATATTGTCTCGATCGATGCAAAAGATGAATTGCAACATATCTTGAATCCTCACGTACGTGGAGCCCTCAGAAAGACAAGCAGGAAGGATAATAATGGGCCTTACCCTGTCTCGTCATTCCCCATCATAATTCATGGGGCGATTTTAAAGTGGGGAACAGCTAAAGTCTTGCTTAAAAATAAGGGACCCAAATCTACTGGCTTTGAATCGGCGGTATAGTTCGTTTTGTTCCTCAGATCACATTATCAATCAAGCAGGGGAGGACCCCATCTGTCCAGATTAGTCAATTATGTACTGCAGAATTATGCATGTCATTGTTGGGTGAGTTTTATCCTTTCTTTCCTTCTCTCGTGACTTGCCGAAGGCTCACTCTTCGCTAATAATTAGCACCGGGGTAATAGACTATGCCAAGTGTTTGCTTGGATGTCTGAATGATACTGTACCAGATGAACAAATCTTTGAGACCATAAAATCTTCCGAGGCTTCCACGGTGAACTGTACTAAGACATGATACATTGTAGGTGAAGGGAAACCAGTCATTTCAAATGTTAAAAATGTCATTTCATTAGTCAAGGCTCTGTAGTAAAAGTTTTCTGCCAGATCACTATTACTTCACCTAACGTTGTTGCTTTTCAGAAAAGAGATATTACAAAAGGAAAGAAAATAAAAGAAAAAAATTGGTTTTTATAATACAAACAATATTGTGGAAGAAAAAAAAAGCAAGGTACGTGGTTTATTACAATAGGAAAGCGGACTTGCTACCAAAACTATGCACTTCCCGATAAGTATTTTATTATTATATGGTCATTCAGAACCTGTCGCACAAAACAATGTCCTTTATATTTATATCCTTAAAAATTTACATATGACTAGTTGAAATTGAGTCATGAGAATATATTTGTTCTTCCCCCCGCAACCCAAAAAACCTGCAGTAAATTCGAGGGGATAGAGTTGTAGAGGGCCAGAACTCTTCTGGTGTGGGTTTAATCTAAAATCTGGAACTCCAGTTGGATTTTGCAGTTTTCCAGAAGTAAAAAAGCCTGCTTGTTTTTTTTTATGACAGGACAAGAGAATTGAAGGCATGGAAGCTAAATCAGGTAACTTGCGTACTACTTTGTGTTTTATATTCTCTCCAGTTTCCTGTGGCTGTCTCTCTTTGCATTTAAAGATGTCTCTTTTATTAATGACAGATGCAGAGAAATAATGATGATGGCAAAGTGAACAACCCGATGTCCTTTCAAAATTCAAGAAACTGTGGTATTTATGCATGCTTTTTGCAAGATTGATTTCACTTTCATTGACAGCATCTAGCTGTCTTTTGCTGCAAAAGTCAGAGAATTAATGAGGTATTTAGATTTCCAGGGGGTGTGGTGAGGTGAGTGTTTCTAGGCCATTAAATAGATTGTGAATTTAAATGGCTTTCAAACTGCTGCGATCTGGGTATATCCGTTCAAAGGTGAAAGGATAAGTGGTGTTTTCAGGTGCCTAAAAGGTAAAAGTGCCTTTCCATTATACCTGCTTTCTTTTACTCTTGGGATATTACCATTCTCAAATTAACCTACTTCTTGCTCTCAGGATGGAGCAATCCCAAATCAATGGAGGTGCAGAGGAATGTCACAGCAGTGAGTCTGGGTGGACCATGTATATTGGATCGCCCATAAATGATGATGAACACAGTGATGATGGAGATAATGATAACATGGACGATGAAAACAGTAATCAAGCTGAGCTAGAAGATCATGAAAGTGATGATTCTATGGCTTCTGATGCTTCTTCTGGCCCAAGTCATTTTGGACATCCATGGGGGAATAGCGAAGGCGGCTATGGCTATGGCTTGGCAGAATTCCAGCAAGCAGCGGCGGAAGAGGAGCATGATGAAAAGTCTTGCTTAGACAAGAACGAAAACAAAATCAAAGAAAATCGAATAGTAGAAAAAAAGGTGAAAAAGAATGAAATGGTCTTCATTGATAACAACAAAGGAAAGGATCCAGTTCAGGGCGATGGCAACAAGGTGAGAAAAAATTACTGGGTTGGAAAAAGGAAATAGATGTATATTTCTTTTGCTGAGAAGGTTGTTTATCGGGTTTTCTTTTGACCATTAAATAGCTGCAATTACTGTGTTGGGTTTTCAGAGTTATAATTGCAATGTTAAGATATGAATCAAGAAAATGTCATGGCCAGCATGGTATGTTTGCAAAACTGATAGACATATTTTTGTTTTCTTTGTTTATATGTGCAATATTAAGTAATAGCATGTATGCAAGCACTTTATGTTACACATTCAAACTTTTTAAACTTTACTTTTTTCTGAAGTATCAAGTTTTAAATAGTTATCAAAGGTTATAGATTCAGTTATGGCAATGCTTTGAGATTTTCCTCAGTACTTATGCTTTACTTAGTGGTCATTTACATACATATATATATATATATATATAACTTTTAGTCCAATAAGTTTTCTTAAAAACTAGGCGAAAACAAGGAAATTTTTTTCTTCATACATTCATGTTCCTAATTAATTAGATCAAGTGCCATTTTATTCCCCAAGAACGATTAACTAGGATAAATACTGTTTTATGATTCGTAAATTAAATTTGTCAAGAAAACATTGACAATAATCTTAATTCAATCGATCATATTTAACTCCCAATACCTTCGGATAAAATTGCAGAGAAAATGCTATTTCATATGAAGAAGATTAGCCTAAATTTATGCAACGAGTAAAATGTATTTTTTTAAAAAAAAAAATCAAAAAGAAGGTCACGACAAAAATTTATAATGGGCCCTGGTAAGATCGTCGTACCCATAGTGAGTATTAATAGGACTTGAGCCAAAACATTGGGTAGGGTTTGAATTTTTTTTTTCAATTAAAAAAATATCAAATTTTACTTTTAAATTGTCGAATAATGGATAAAAACAAATTCGCAACTGGAGTTATGAACAAATCTAGACACGATCACATGTGACAGGAGTTCTACTAGGTTTGAGCATTAATTAAAATGTGGGACCGGTGGCGTGTCATTCAGAAAGAGAGCAAAGTCGCTTTCCATACGAAAGATGCATGTAACCAGGCCATGAATGAAGCATTTAAATAACTCGCAATGCATCGTAGCTTCTTTAATTAGCTTACCTGTTCAGCTGTAAATGCTTATCCAGATTTTTTGCACCAAAAAAAAAAAAATTTTTATGTTACTCGCATATCAATTTAACTAATATTTTTGTAATTAATTTTAATTATTTTAAATAATAAATTATTATAACGTTGTTTAATTTATATAATTGATTTTATTTAATAAAAAAAAATTAATTATTGTTGATTTTAATTATCTCAAAACATTACTGATAATTTTTCTAAATTACTGTCATTTGATTTTACATTCTGACCCCCATATACTTTTGCAAATCATTGTCACTTATAACAAATTAGATTTGATGTAAAATACATGAAAATATATATATGGGTCGTCCATATATAGATGATGATGTGAACATTTTCTTGCACAAACAATGCTACCTTCCGGTATATATATGGTAGTCATTTTAAATTATAAATAGTTCGGAAGAACTTTATTTTGTTGCGTTCTCAATTAAAAGAAGATTAGTTTTTCATTTAATTGGGTGTAGAATATCTTTGATAGCCACACAAAAAAATTATAAATGGTACGTAGATGTTTTTATACTAAAAATTTGAAAAAAAAAATGATAATATAAGAACTAATAATTAATGGATCCTTTATCTCCATAGTTTTTATTGGCGTGTATTTTTTTAAATACAAATATTTAGTGAAAAGAAATAAAGAGCAAGATTTAAAATATAAAGAGATCGAAAAGTTAACGAAGGTTAATTTACTAGGTAAAATTTCAAATATTTTATTTATTATCGATTCCTGTGACTAATAATTTTTCTTTATAGACAATCTAATTTTTACGTTCCATTATCCTAAAATTTTATTAATAAAAAAAGTGCATATAAATGTCATGTATACAACAAAGTGGACACAAAACTTTGGAAGTGAATGAATTAATTGTGTTCAGAATGCAGTTATTAATTGTTATTATTATTATTGTTATTGTTGTTATTGTATAATAAATTAAACTTAAATTAATATTTTTTTCTTATAAAATAATTAAATTTATTATTTTTCAATAAAAAATTTTAATATTAGACCATATTTGATGATTTTTAAATTAAGTTATATAGTAATTATTTTCATAAATTAATGATCAGTTGTATTAATAAAATATTATCCTTTAAAATGATAATATTTTAAAAATTAATTAAAAAAATTAGAGAGATGTTCCTACTATCATTATAAAAAAAAATTAATTCTAGAATTTAACATCATTAGCTAAAATAGCTTAGAGACTATGTTCAGAACTCAAGCTTTCTTTGGTAGATTTTATATGGCCAAATACTCTCCTTCTAGCCACTTTATGGAAGAAAAAGTTGGTATTAACCCATTTTTGGGCTGGAGAAGCATTTTAGTAGGAAAAAAGATTACCGAACAAGGTTACATGTGAAGGGCAAGAAGGAATTCTATATTATATGTGTTTGGCTCCCTATGGATCCCTAGCTAGGAACAAGCCTTTAAGGCTACACTGTCCAAAACACCCATATTATAGCAATAAGCTCGTGAGGCATCTCATACATGAAAGCAATGGCTGGACAATGGAAGGAAGATACATTACGAAGCCTCTTTGATGAAAATATACAGTCCATAAGGTGATCTGTGAGCAATCGGGAGAAGTAGATGACAAAATACAACGGTATGACAACAAGCACGGGCATTACACCTCTAAGTCCGAATATGATGTGGCACTCATGAATATGCTTTACCCAAGGAATGGAAATCGGTTGAATGAATGCATGAAATATATATAGTTGTAAGAGACTGTGGAACTTGAAGAGATAGAGGAGGAGATAAAAACTTTCATATGGCGATGTATTCACAATGGACATGCAGTCAAGGAAAAGAGACCGGTAGTTGTAGGTTGCCAAATGTGTGATCCAAATAAGGAAGTTGTATTTCATCTACTGATTACATGCCAATATGCCCAAGAAGTATGGAGAGGAAGTGGGGTTTCAGAAGCTCTATGCAGGAATCCCAAACATAACTTTGTTTCTTGATGATTCACAGTCCTGTAGATAAATGTGGTTGGCACAGTAAAAGAAAAACCGGAAATTATTTTTTATATAGTGTGCTATTTGTGAAAAAGCAAAAATATAAATTTTTTTAACAACATTCATATTGGAATACTATGCAATTATTAGGAAGAATTAAAAATATAAATAAATAAATCTTTAATTTTAAAAAATAATTTAATTTAAAATTAATAAATAATTTTTTATATATTAATAATATTTAAATCGTGGTACGTAATAAAAATAATATTTTTTTAAAATTATTTTTATTATCTATTATAATTTAATTATTATTGATAAATAAAAAATTATTTATTAATAATAAATTAAATATTAATTTTTAATTAAAAATAAAATATTTAATCATATTAATATTATTAATTATCTCAAATGTGTTGATGGTTGTGCCCTTTTTATTCACAAATAATATATATATATATATATATATATATATATATATATATATATATATATATATATAACCCAAAAAAAAAGTTTCAAATAGTTAACTATTTTTTCGAGAACAAAGATAAATCGGGTGTGAGAATGAGATTATGAGAAGCAACGGTAACCTGACAATAAACGACGACGTGGAGAGAAGGGAACCACGTTGTCGTCTGGTTGACGACGCGTTCATCTTTCTCACATTGCATTGCGTTTCATTTCCACTCGTCACTGAGGAAGTGATGAACTGTCCCACCCTCTTTACACAAATGACGAAGCTGCTTCTGCCCAACTCTCATCTCAGCTCCGTTCACCGATGCCCAACCTTCCTTGCTACTCCCTTCTTTTCCTCTACTGCCCCTGTCTCTCGCCTCCGTTTTCGATGCCGCTTCTCGCTTTCGGTTTCTTCTATCTCGCATCCTCAACCTCTCCGTCCCTTTAAGTCCCGTGGCGTCCCATCAGTTCGGGCCTTCGATTCTTCACCTTCCGACACTAAAGATGATAAAGAGGCTGTAGATGACCTGGTGGGGAAGGATGGGATTAATAATCAGAGTGTCAGAATTGCTGACGAGGATTATCCAAGCGGTGAGTTTGAATTTGAACCCATTACGGGGTGGAGAGGATTTCTTGTGAAGCTTAAGATGCTGGTTGCGTTCCCTTGGGAGCGTGTCCGCAAGGGCAGCGTTCTCACAATGAAGTTGCGCGGCCAGGTCCTGTTTTTCCTTCAATACATATTTGTATCTTTGAATTCTTCTTGAGGGATCGAGTTAGGCGTTTTCTGTTCTGATCCTTATTTATTAGCTGAAAAATAAAAAGGGAAGAAAGCTAAGTTTGATCGTGGAATAATGGTGTCAAGCGTGATGATTGTTGCTTTCTCCATCTGAATCAACTGCTGCAAGTTAATTAGACACTATAATTGACTTTAGTTTTCTGTGTTGGAGTTTTAAATGCACTGTTCTCTCAACTGTTCAGATATCCGATCAGATAAAGAGTAATTTCTCTCGGGGATTATCTCTGCCTCAAATTTGTGAGAACTTTTTGAAAGCAGCATATGATCCTCGTATATCTGGTATCTATCTTCATATTGATATTTTGAGTTGTGGGTGGGGTAAAGTTGAAGAAATCCGAAGATATATATTGAATTTCAAAAAATCAGGTATTTTCGAGTTTCATCTCTGGACTTCTGTTACAGCAATATAAAACTATAGAATTTTGCATATTATATACCATTATAGAAACTTATATAGGTCAGGATAAAACAGAACTGGTGTAAAGCTTACTAAAAAGTTTTCTAAAATTACAAGCCAAGTTAGATAAAATTAAACAATGAAAACTTTTTTGCTTTCTGAATATATTTAAAAAATCGAGCAGCAAATATTGGCTTGTAATTGCGATTTATATTTACTTGGACTTTATAATATGATGATAAATTAGCATCTGTTTCCAACTTGTGTGAAATTTAATAGTTGAGTTTCTAGAAAAGTACGTTGTCAAAAAAGCAATCACATAATGTAAAATTGCTTTAAATAAATGCTAGTTTTGATTTTGAACACATAGACACACTTTGTTTTTCTTTTCTTTTAGGAAGAGGGGGTGTGGGAAAATTTGCACATTGAAAAATGAATAAGGGAGGGTTTGACAACTGACAAGTTAGGTCAGTCATGGAACTCTAACCGGGAGAGGTACTGCCATTCTCTTGGTATGCCCCTACATGATTGCCAATCTATGAACCACAAGTTATAATGCTTTGATGGCATCTTCTGTGATGTAGTTGAGTTTTATATGTCTAATTATTATTGTAACTCTTCTCCACTAATATGTTGAGTGATCTATATTGGTGATCTTTGTTACTTATGAAAAGCATTGATAGTTGATCATGCTTGTAGGAAAATTTGTTGTGGCTTATGTCCCTTCATGTCAAGAAAAAGAATACTATCTTGCGTGTGCCTGTGATGAGATATATGCCCCTCCAAGTGCTTATTTTTCTTTGTTCGGCTTGACAGTTCAAGCCTCATTCCTCAGAGGTAAGCTGCTTTTGTTTACCCTTGCTCATTTTCAGGAAAGATTTTTCTATTATCACAATTTTTCATTTGGGTGTAGGGGGAGGGAAAAGGTTTCGAGCCTGGCAGAATGACCAAGTTTTTATTTTCTACATGATTTTTAATCTTGACTAATGATTAAGATAGATTATCGTTTGAGTTGGTTGCTTAATTCATATGATGTTTATTTGGACAATACTCATATCCTATTCTTACCTTGAGTGCATAGTCTGATGTATTCTGAGGTAATATGTAGTCTCGAGACTATTCGCTGATTCAGGGGTTGTCTGTAAAGTGGTTTCATCTTAGTGGTTCCTTTGGATCAATTTATTTTGTATATAATATGTTGACAGATCTTCCTTGTGAGGAAATTACTTGGTACTATACATTTTCATGCAGCCATTCTTGCCTTGATATGAATATGTTCTGGTTACAAAAGTTTCTGAAGAAGTTTGTTACAATGGTACTATATATTTTTCTAGTAAACTTATAAATAAAACCGGTGCTAAATTAATTGCTTAAGTTCATGCTTTGGTTCTATTTAAAAGAAGAAAAATAAACTCATGCTTTGGTTGTTCTTGAAATATATACACTCCTATGCATTTTTTAGATGATTTAAGGAAAACTATTGATTAACTTAAAGCAATTTTTGAGTCATTTGATGTCTACACTTGGGACTAAACTAATTTAACATAACTTATTATTTCTTTTCAGGTGTTTTAGATAACATAGGAATTGAACCGCAAGTGGAAAGGATTGGCAAATACAAAAGTGCAGGGGATCAACTAGCCCGTAGAACCATGTCTGAAGAAAATTGCGAGATGCTGACTGCATTGCTTGATAATATCTACACAAATTGGCTGGATAAAGTCTCTTCTGCAAAAGGTGCACTCGCAATTGACATTTTAGATGAATCTTGACGGGATAAATAATTTCTGGGCTTCTGCAAATTTTATACAGGAAAAAAAAGAGAAGATATTGAAAACTTCATAAATGAAGGTGTCTATCGAGTGGACAAGCTGAAAGAAGAGGGCTTGATAACAGACATAACCTATGATGATGAGGTACATGAACCTCCCACTTTACATGGGAGATCATCTACATGTGCTAACTCACCTTCTAATAAGTATAATCACTACTAGAGATTAAGACGGAATCTCATCTAGAGGTGGATATGCCAATTTATATACAATTTTTTTTTGAAACATTTTGAGAGGGAGTTTGTCCCCTACCCCTTGCTTATTCAACTAACTCAAGGAATTTACTGTTCTCACAGTTGACTGTTATTATATATATATATATATATATATATCATTTGAAACCGGTTAATATATTGTTTTGAAGGATGTGAATACATGTATATAAAGAGAAGTTAAAAGGATGTGTAACACTCATTGTTTTGCAGGTTATTGCCATGTTGAAAGAGAGACTTGGAGTGAAAACAGATAAAAATCTTCCGATGGTGGATTACAGGTACACTATTTCTTCTAGAGGTCTTCAAGGAACACCTTAGTGATAAAAGTCAGCTTTAGGAACATCTAAGTTTGGAAACTCTCAACGAAACCTCAGTCTCATAAAATTCATTGCCTGTTTTCGAAAAGTTTCTTCCTGAGATATAATCTAGTTATTCTACTACATGCACCTTGCAGCCATCTGATTATTTTCAGTGGCAGTAAATCGGTAATATTTTCCACAATCAAAGAACTTCAAATCAATTTCTTCCCCACTTTTATGCTTTAAGGGGAAGGAGGAGCTATTAGACCTAAAGGTACTTGCAATAATAAGTTGGTATTTGACTCACCAAGTCCAAGATGGGCAATAGTTATTTTATACTCTGCAGTTTAGAAGAATCTCGAATTTTCTCTTGGGTGTTTGATGAATTTACTGTTGCTTTCTCTTTCCTAGGTCCTGTGATTGTATCAAAATACTATGAAAAATTATATTTTTTTTTTTTGGATTTCAGTGTAAACTGGGATGTTGTTATGGATGAACATGGATTTTTGTTATAGTTACTTTTATGATCGTATGTAGTTTTTATATTCACCCATAAGAAAATGTTTATTTCAGTTTTCATGGTACTCACTATGTTTTCCTGTTTTTCACTGGACTTTTATTGCTAATAGATGCTCCCACTGATTAATTAAAACATACATGTAAATTGAGTCATATTAAATATCTGAAGGGTATACTGTTTTTGTGATTAATTGCAGAAAATACTCCAGAGTTAGGAAATGGACTGTTGGAATATTGGGTGGTAAAGACCTGATAGCCATCATCCGAGCCTCAGGGAGTATTAGTCGTATTGAGGTTCCATTTAGTGTGTCAAGCTCAGGTATTATTGGAGAGAAGTTTATTGAGAAGATTCGCAATGTGAGAGGTACACTTGATCTTTTAAGTTTAACATCTGAAAAGTTCAACACAGGAGGCCAAGTGAAATTTCCTCATGATAGTGAAATGTTATTGGGGTACATTACATTGATAATGGTAGTTATCATTTATGCATCATAGATATTTTCCTTTTTAGCAGAATTACACGATTTCTTACACAAGGGATGTAAAGAAGTATTTACATTCCTATACTACAAAACATGGCCTTCGAAAGTATGGTTTCCTCCCTAAGACTGGAGGCCTAAATTGGCAAGCATAAGAGAAGTGGATTATTTTAGATAATAGGAGTCTGTAAAAATTAAGATATATATATAAATTTATGAGATCTCTGAAATCTCTGACACAGACAAAGAGGGACTCGCTGGCCTGAGAAAAATTGAGAAAACAAAAAACACATTTATGATTTGCTGAGTTTTTCATTCATATATTCAAGGATGTAGAAAGGGGCCAGGGGGAGGGCTCAGTTCTATTTATATGTATGCAACAGCAATGTAAAAATGATATTTTTGCTTTTAGGGATCATACCTAATGGATAATCATTGTCTTCATTGTTCATCTATGGTGATGTTTAACAAAACTGTGACCTTTGACAGTATTCTTATCTTACATTTTATTTTTGTTAACTGGTTATATGAATATCATAGTTTGTCTTCTGGTCACATGTGGTGTTCTTTTGCTCCTCAGAGTCAAAAAAATATAAGGCTGCCATTATACGAATTGACAGTCCTGGAGGTGATGCTCTTGCATCTGATTTGTAAGTGCTGGTAAATTTCCCTCTATGTTAATGTTATGTTTGAAAAATGCTCTATTGATATGTGAATTATAAGAAATTTTTGATGTTTCACTTATACTTTCTAATCCAAGAGGAATAATCATATCTTTAACAGTCTAGCTAAATTTAAAATACATCTGTCATCTTTCTTAACGATAGAATTCTAAGTATTTTGATCATTTTGCATGGAAGAAAGGAAAGAGTGAAAAGAAAAATCTGTATTCAACTTATCATTCTCTGGTGTCATGTTCTGCAGGATGTGGAGAGAAATCAGACTTTTGGCTGCCTCAAAACCAGTCATTGCTTCAATGTCTGATGTGGCAGCAAGTGGTGGTTACTATATGGCAATGGCAGCAGGAGCTATTGTTGCAGAAAGCCTCACTTTAACTGGTTCAATTGGAGTGGTTACAGGTGAACTTAGGTGCTATAATAGATATAAGGATTGGAGCATGGACATAGGATAATTTAACTAAGATTAATAATGATTGACCCTAAACAAAAACAAAAACCAAAAAAAAAAATGAAAAGTAAAAAACGTAAAAGTTTTGCACATACACGTTTATATTGAAAAATTGAGGAGCTGATCTATGCATATGTTGAAATCTACGTTGGTATTTCTCAATTTACAATATTCTTATCACAAGGGCCAAGCAAAAACCATTTTATGTTTTCATTAATCTTTTGCTGTAGACAGACAAATGTTATATGTCGTATGATATTTACTAGGAAATAATTAGCAATTGTTGTCTTCAAAATCGTCTGAGACAAGGAACAGGATATATACAAGACTATACAGACAGCTGATCTCTGTTAACTTTGCATAAAAATGAACACCTTCTGATAATAAACAATGTAGGATAAAGTTTGCCTTCAATATAAACTCCGAAATTCCAATAATTGAGATATCCAACATACCTCTATGCACATGATACTGCATGTTACATATTAAGTAAGAGAAGAATTAATTCTTATTTATTGGTCATGATATATATATCAGAATATTGACCTGACTTTAGTGTGAAAATTATCATCCTCCACATTTTATATTGGACCAAAAAACCATTTCTCTCTGAAAAATGCAAGGGCATTTAGATTTAAAAAAAAAAAAAATTTCTAAAAAAATGAATTAAATGATCTTGAATTTATCGTTTGTAGAATTTGTAATTTGTTAATCTGATGACATAACATATTTTATTTTAGGAAAATTTAACCTTGAGAAACTGTATGAGAAGATTGGCTTCAACAAGGAAATCATATCAAGGGGAAAATACGCTGAGCTCCTTGCTGCAGAACAACGTCCTTTTAGGTAACCGGGTTTGATATATTTCAGGTATAAAAATTCTTGTGGAATAGGAGAGAATATTAACCAGCGTGAGCATATGAGGCATTGGGGATTGAAGGCCAAAAAGAAAAATCCGGGGACTGCATATTACTTTAAGAGTGCTTTTAATTGGTGGTTCATACAGTATCTTCATTTTCTTCCTTTCTTAATTAGGCTTCTGATTAGATACTGTATACCAATTATCCTTTGTGACCATAAAACTTCTCAAATTTTTTTCCAATTGAGGTTTCCGTAGCTGGTGGGTTATAAACTTTGGATCCAACTATTAGATTATTGTCCTGGAAAGTTAGTCAAATGTGGCATGGATTGCACATGTGTAGTTGACTAATTAAGTGGATGACATTCGTGTAGTTTATATAGATTGTTATTTAATGCATGGTTTCTGCTGCCTTTATGCTTAAATGGTATTCTTATCTTCTTTCAATTGATTCCAACACGGTTATCATTTCTCTATTATATCTATTATATTGGTTCATATCGAATGTCTGGAACAGACAAATATTTATATTTTATTTTAATTATTTTTGCACAGACCAGATGAAGCAGAATTATTTGCCAAGTCTGCTCAGCATGCTTATAAGCAATTTCGAGATAAGGCAGCATTTTCCAGATCGATGACTGTATGTTTGAATTTATTATTCTAACTCAATGCTTTATTTTCATCCTCCCGGTAGATTGGAGTTAGAGGTACCATTTTGTCATTAGGTAGATAAGATGGAGGAGGTTGCACAGGGGAGAGTTTGGACTGGTAAAGATGCAGCTTCACATGGTTTGGTTGATGCCATTGGTGGGCTTTCTCGTGCAATTGCCATAGCAAAATGGAAGGCCAATATACCTGAAGACAAACAGGTTTGTTTGGGAATACCATTTTCGTTGGCAGTGTATGGTAATATCTTGAGAATTGCGAGTTTTCATGGTGATTCTGTAATTTTGCGAGATATGCCAGGTCACAATTGTGGAGCTCTCAAGACCCAGCCCTTCTCTACCAGAGATTTTAAGTGGCCTTGGGAATACCCTGGTTGGAGTAGACAGAACATTCAAGGAGTTATTACAGAACTTGAAATTTTCTGATGGAGTTCAAGCCCGGATGGATGGAATCATGTTTGAGAGATTGGAAGGATATCCTTTCGCCAACCCCATTTTGACACTGATAAAAGATTACCTTAGTTCCCTGTAGCTGTTATTCATATTCGATATTTTATATTTCTTCATTCAAAGTTTCTCTCATTTTTCTTTCACCTTTTTGCCAAAGAGATAGATGTCCGAAGAAGGTCTTCCTTTTCAAAACTACTGTTGCTTGTCCTTGTCCCCTTCATTGTCTTCCCCCAATTCTTGTACATGCATACCAGTAAAGGGCCTTCGATGCATGTTGCTGTTTTTCATGGTCTTATATTTCCATGTGGTATGTACAGTAAATATGTATTCTAATATGCATCTATGTGAAAATTACAGATTATGAATGACTATGCAAACAATTTTTGCTTTCTATCTCAAATTATAAAACAATGATCATTGCATCTCTTGGCTTTTGACTCTGCGCTGTAGTATTTAATGTATGAGGCTCATTTTGTTGCTTCTCCACTTTCTTTCCATCTTCCCTTTATCAAATACGCCTTTAGCGAATACATTTTGTGAACAACGTCTCAAACATTTCAATCATTTTTACTTGTTCATTAGACATTTCTAAGCATTCTAGCCTCTAAAAATGACTCTCGAGGGAGAGATACAAGAAACAGAATATAAAGAAAGAAGACAGGTCGACCTTTCTTATTGTTATTTCATGAATTTGATTAATAATTTAAGTAAATGTAATAATGGTGAGAAAAATTCATTTACAAAATAAATTTTATATATTTAGATATTTCAATTTAATAAAATAAGACTCCAAGGAACACTTGATAATCTCAATAATTTATAAGAAAAGATTTTCCAATTACATTCATCAGCTAAAGAAAAAGCTACATGAAACATCCCCCGCAAGTCTGCTAGACAAGACCAATGCACTGAAGGCCAAGTGTTGTTGCTACATCTTCAGTCAAAGAAGCTACGAATGGCTTCCCTGGCACAACCGCCACTGTCATGTCATCACCACCAGAAGTTTCCCATTCTTCACAGAATCACTTCGATATCAAATAACAATCCTTTTCGTTCAATTCTGATTCCAAAAGCATCTTTTTCTCTCTCACAAACCCAGCAAAAGGCTCGCCTTCCTCTCACCAACAACAACTTACCGCATCAAGTTACTTACCTTCAACACTTAAACAAGCTTTGCGAATCTGGGAATCTCAGTGAAGCTCTTAACTTTCTGCAAGTAGACTTTGGCAATGCTGTTCCCAGTTCAGAGCAGAGAGCAGAAGCTATGGGGGTGTTACTACAGGCCTGCGCACGCCACAAAGACATCGAGATTGGCCGGAAAGTGCACGATATGGTCTCGGCATCGACTCAATTACGCAATAACTTCGTTCTTAATACCCGTCTTATTACTATGTACTCCATGTGTGGGTCACCCTCGGATTCTCGTTTCGTGTTCTATGCATTACAGAGGAAGAACTTGTTTCTGTGGAATGCGCTTCTTAGTGCTTATGCCAGAAACGACCTTTTTCATGACGCAATTGCCTTGTTTATTGAGTTTATTTCCGTGACGGAATTCAGTCCCGATAATTTTACGTTGCCTTGTGTGATTAAGGCATGTTCTGGACTTTTGGATGTGAGATTGGGCAAGGTGATTCATGGATTAGCAGTCAAGATGACTTTTTTCTCAGATATGTTTGTGGGTAATGCGTTGATTGCGATGTATGGGAAATGTGGGTCTGTTGAGGAAGCTTTGAAAGTGTTCGAATGTATGCCGGAAAGAAACTTGGTTTCTTGGAATTCAATGATGTATGGATATTCAGAGAATGGGCTTTCTCAAAAAAGTTATGATCTATTTAAAGGGCTTTTAGATAGCGAGGAAGATTTAATACCGGATGTTGCTACGATGGTAACGATAATACCTGTATCTGCAGCCGAAAGTGAAGTAAACATGGGGATGCTACTTCATGGTGTGGCTTTGAAATTGGGTCTGAGTCAGGAATTAATGGTGAATAATTCCCTCATAGACATGTATTCAAAATGTGGTTACTTGCCAGAAGCGCAACTTCTGTTTGATATGAATGATAACAAAAATGTGGTTTCCTGGAATTCCATGATTCGGGGATACTCTAGAGAAGGAGATGCTTGTGGAACATTTGATCTCCTGCGAAAGATGCAGATAGAAGACAAGGTAATGCTGAATGAGGTGACCGTATTAAATGTTCTTCCAGCTTGTTTAGAAGAGTTTCAACTGCTGAGCTTGAAAGAACTGCACGGCTGCTGTTTTAGGCATGGATTTCAGGATGATGAATTGGTTGCCAATGCTTTTGTTGCTGCCTATTCAAAGTGTGGGTCACCGACTTATGCTGAGCATGTCTTTCATGGTATGAAGACAAAAACAGTGAGCTCTTGGAATGCACTAATTGGCGGCTATGCTCAAAATGGTTTTCCTAGAGACGCTCTAGACTTCTACTTTCTAATGACAGATACTGGATTAGATCCCGATTGGTTTACTATAGGAAGCCTTCTCCTAGCGTGTGCCCACCTGAAACTCCTACGCTATGGCAAAGAGATTCATAGTTTTGTGCTGCGTAATGGTCTAGATTTGGATGAATTTATTGGCATATCATTACTGTCACTTTATATTCATTGTGAGAAAATGTTACTAGCAAAACTATTGTTTGATAGGATGGAAGCCAAAAGTGTAGTCTGTTGGAATTCAATGATTACTGGTTTTTCACAGAATGGACTTCCTAGCGAAGCTCTTGATACCTTTCGTCAAATGCTTGCTAGTGGAAATCAGCCTCATGAGATTGCCTTAATGGGCGTTCTGGGGGCTTGTTCACAGCTGTCAGCTTTGCGACTAGGGAAAGAAGTGCACTCCTTTGTTTTAAAAGCTCATCTCACAGAGGACACCTATATTAGTTGTTCACTAGTAGACATGTATGCAAAAAGTGGATGCATGGAGCAAGCCCGAAGCATTTTTGACCGGGTAAAGGAGAAAGATGAAGCTTCATGGAATGTCATAATTGCAGGATATGGAATTCATGGGCATGGACGCCAGGCTATAGAGCTGTTTGAATCCATGCTAAGCTCAGGCTGCAGACCAGATTCTTTTACGTTTATAGGACTTTTAATATCCTGTAACCATGCTGGCTTAGTGACAGAAGGGCTAAAATATCTCAGCCAGATGCAGAGTTTGTATGGCTTAGAGCCCAAACTAGAGCACTATGCATGTGTGGTGGACATGCTTGGTCGAGCAGGCCAACTGAATGAAGCTTTAAAGCTTGTAAACGAGATGCCTGAGGAACCAGATTCAGGGATATGGAGTTCATTGCTCAGTTCCTGTAGGAATTATGGTGATTTGGATATTGGGGAGAAAGCTTCCAAAAAGTTATTAGAGTTGGGACCAGACAAAGCTGAGAACTATGTATTACTATCAAACTTATACGCTGGGTTAGGGAAATGGGATGATGTGAGAAAAGTGAGGCAGAGGATGAAGGGGATTGGCCTTCAAAAAGATGCAGGTTGCAGTTGGATTGAAATAGGAGGGAAGGTTTATAGATTTCTTGTTGGTGATGCATCACTGTTGGAATCAAAACAGATTCTACGGACGTGGATAAAATTAGAGAAAAAAATAAGCAAACTTGGATATAAACCTGACACTAGTTGTGTTCTTCATGAACTGGAGGAAGAGGAGAAGGTTGAGATACTGCGGGGTCATAGTGAGAAGCTTGCAATTTCTTTTGGATTGTTAAATACGACTAAAAGTTCACCACTGAGAGTTTGCAAAAATCTACGTGTTTGTGTAGACTGTCATAATGCAGCTAGGCTTATATCAAAGGTTGTTGGAAGGGATATTATTGTAAGGGACAACAAGCGCTTTCATCATTTCAGAAACGGGTCTTGTTCCTGTGGAGATTATTGGTAGTTAAAGATGTTTGTAAGTTGTAATGATGGATTTACTAGTGTAAAGGACTCCAGACAACGTCAATGGGGTTACAGCTGCAGAACTGCTTCTGCTTTTATTTCCCACAACATATGTATAGTTAAATTGTCTTGTGATTTCAGGTCAAGTTCTGTCTGAACACAAGCTATGCTTTGCGTTTTTACTGACAGAAAAGACGTGCCACGGAGAGAATAGATCCTAGTCTTTGACTTACCAGAAAAACATGGATTTCAAATGATAGCCTCGACTGTTAATATGATTTTAAATGTTACCATTATCGTGATGGATTTAATTGCTGAAGGCAAATATTATAGAGCATTCAATGTTGATTGTACTGTTCTTTTTTCTCTTTTTGGTTGAAGAGCTAGGGAACGTCTGTCTGTGTATGGCATTTTGGTAGAATGTTGCTACGAACTAAACAGTGATAGTATATATAAATTTTATATATAATGATTATCCCAGAGTAGTGTATCTAGCCTAAGCCAGGATTGAATCATAAAGCGTATCATCCAACCCAATTCAACCACAAATGGAGCAACTTTGCAGGTTAACAACATTCCAGCAAGTTAATGATCTTTGGGGAGAGTTGATCATTCAAGGTCTGCAGATGATCCACAATATACAGAAGGGCTTCCATCTGTGCTTCTTTCGCATTCGCGACCTGCGTGCAGATTCTCTGTTGGAAATCGTTATTTTTTTCTTTTGGTCATCGAGAAGAGCCTTTGCTTCATTGGAGTTGTTGTTGTTGGTACTGGCGGAGGATGCTTTTGTAGAGGATTTATGGTCTAGGATTTGAGTTAGTGTTGGGAAGGTGTGCTTGCGAGTAGTGATGTGGAATATAATGTGAGCCGTGAGAGGGTTCCCGATGGCCCAAAGCACGGTATCCCTAATGATGCCCTTCCACTATTTCCATGTTCAGGATGGGTTTCTGAGTTGGAGAAGGATAGTAAAGATGGTGGGTTACGGTGGGTAAGAGAGAACAGGAATATGAGCTTTATTGCCCTCTATCTCCCAAATGTTCAGGTGGGTGAGAGAGAGAGAGAGAGAGAGAGGGAGCAGGAATATGAGCTTAGAGGTTTTATAGATTAATTAGACAGAAGAGTTTCTTGGCATTTAATTTTCTTGAAGTATGCTCAGTGCTTGCTCATGCATACTTGGAAAGTTAAGAATACGAGTAAGATCATGACCTTTGCTCTGTAAAATGATCAGGGGGTATAATTGACACGAGAAAGTTGAAAAGTAATGTGGGTTTACTTGCTGAAGGTTCTGCCATAGTCTCAACAAATATGCCTAAAACACCGTAGAATGCAATAAAATAAAGAACGTTAAAACCAGAATCAGTAGATATACATCCTAAGAGTAAACCATAGGTTTGGTCCCTCTATGAGAGCCGGAGGAAGCAATCTGTTAATGAACCCACATATGGACATAACCAGTGAAGTAAAATGCCTTAATAAAGAGCTGTAAGTATAATTTTAAGTATTTTACGAAGACAAAAATGAGAATGGGCTTCAACTATATCTATTTCAAGCTAATTCTAAAGCTCAAAGAACAAACTGAAGGGAAAAAAGAATTACTTAACCCAATTAATATTTTGGAATTATTGATCTCATAGGATATGTCCCAAAAAGGGGACGCCATTTACCGTAATTTCATATCCTACACTGAAGAATAACTTGCCAAATCTCTACTCGTCATCTTTAAAAACAATGCTGTAGTCATAAACTTCCATATTTTCAAGGTGGGCTACCACAGTGTTACACGACTCGCCTGCATTATATGCTAATGCTATTTCATGAATATAGAGTTTGTTTGGTTTTTTTTTGTTTTAAAAAATTATATTTAAAAATTTATTCTGTAAAACAAAAATATAAAAAAATTATGTTAGATAAATTATTTTGAAAGCATGTTATTCTCTATCTTTTGAGTGTTTTTTCAAAACTCTCTTATTTTTGTTTTGTTGTTTTAAAAACAAAAAAAAAAATTCTCAAACAAATTCTTTTGTTTTGAAAATATTTCAAAACAAAAACTGTTTTTAAAAATAGTTACCGACGTGTAGAAACTTTAGTCATTACATATACAATAATGGGCTCTGCCTGTCATGAAGATCCTCAAACATCACAAGCATTTGTGGTGGTAGTGGTATTTGAGGTTAGCTTATGGTCATTCAATTCAAACAGATACCACCAAGAGTAACAGTCTGCTTGTGATATACACATGAATCCTGCTTGAAATTGCAAATAATAAAAGTTATGAATCTCTACATATCTATCAGCTAAAGGAACATTTTCCATACGAAATATCAGATTTCAAGTAACTTTCACTCAAAGATGTAATCTTTCTATTCCCTTCCATTTGAGGCAATTGAAGCAGACATTTGAATTATATACATGAGCCATAATTCCCTATAATGAAAGTCGTGATTAAAAAATCAAAATGATAAGTCAGAAGCAGAGAGCTAGCAACAAATTAAAATGTCAAGTCGAAGTTTATCAATGCGTCTATTGACATATGAAATTCAAATCCTCAATCCTGCTCACTGGATACCATTTGCATGCGTATATAAACCTCCCTCAACTCCTCCCATATTACTAAATTAGCATGGCTACCGTTAGTCAAGTTTATCAACCCTTCAGGCTTATCAAATGGACAAGCTTATAGTCGAGAGTTCTAATAAGACTGATTAATTCAAATGTAACAAAACCATGATTATATGAGATATCTTAGGATTATCAACAGAGAAATATACCACAAATTATCATTGGCACTACATAGAAAAAAGAAACCCCTTCAAATTCAAACCAAGTTTAATAAGCATGAGGATCTAAATCCAATAGAAAACATATAAATAGTGAACAAACTCATATGAATAATATGAAGAAGAAAAACAGCAATCTATTAGAATTGAATATTGAAAAATCACAACTAATGTACAATTTTGAAAAAAACAAATCATTTCTATGATGTATCCGAGTTACAATTCAAAGAGAATCTTTAATACTCGTTCTCAGACATGAGAAGTTGAAAATTAGCAAGACATGAATTTCTTCTTAACCAAAAAAAAATATTTACTTTTTAACAGGCTAATGCTTTTCAAAATCATATCTACCATCATGGCCTCCGGCCAGATCTTTGGGCCCTCCTATGCTCATAATCAGCATCATCAGTAGGAAACTCATAACGACAGACAGGACAAGTATTCCGAATGCCCAACCATGGTATAATGCAGTCACCATGGTAGCGATGTGAGCATGGTAACTGTTTTACTTGTTCCCCAATATTAAAGTCATCCTTACAAACTGCACAAAGTGCGTTATTGTTCTCCACATCTTCTTTGGTCACCAACACTGATGGAAGATTCTGAACGACAGATATGGAAGCTGGAGGCCTACCCATTAAGGGATTCTCGTTCTCAGCAAATTGACCAAACATCATTTCATACTCTGCAGTATAAATATAATCATCATGATCACCAAAATAAATTCCGCCATCATGATCCAAATCAGGATTTGCATCAAAATTATTGGCATTCAACAACACTTCCCACTCCAAATTTTCCATACCTCCCATCCTCATAACTGTTACGTCTTCTTCAAGCCCAAGTATTGGAGATACGGAAACTGAAACAGACCTATCATCCTCGGCCGTGAGCATGCTCAGAACCTCCCTCTCATCAAGTCCATCATCCACTTCCTCCCACTCAAAATCTTGGTTAACCTCCCTATTATCATCCAAATGAAATGAATCCCAACAAAGAGGAATGCTGGCAACATCGTCATTCTCATCGTGCAAGTTATACTCGTCGTCCGAATGCAGACAAATACCCAAAACCTCATTCTGCTCCTCATCAGAATCCGAGCCAAACCCAAGAAGCCGGACACAGTTATCGAAAGGTTGTATCCCACTTGCAGTAGACGTCGCGTCACCGGATTCATATCCAGAAACCCTTCTCCCAATGAAGAAATCATCATCATCGCCGCCTCCACCAGAACCATAATTTTCAACCATAAATCCACAATTATCATCGCCATGCAAAGAATCCCTCTCGAAACCAAATCCTAACCCCAAACCATCAATACCCAAGTCATTATGCCCGTCGAGAACACCAAAACGCGAATCATTAAGCGCTTCGGAGAGCAAATCGCTATGAACCATGACCCGCGATTGCTCAACACGTTGTTGAAATAGATCCATAACGAAATTTACCGGGTTTTCGCGGTGCAATAGATCGGTACTGGGCATCGAAGCAGGGTCCGAGAAGTCGTCCGCACCTCGTATACAGATAGTGGATTCAAATTGGTCAGACAAGTCCCCATCACGAGAGGCAATACGAGTATGGCGGGAGGGATCAGCCGGTGGAGATTCCAGATCAGAAGCATAGAAATCGAAATCGCAATCGTTAAGGGACGAATAAGAAATGGAATCCAAAGTTAGGGTTTGCTGAGGATGGTCATCTAGTTGGCGGAGGCGAAGGCAGGTGACATCCACCACTGTCGACATCATCGAAGGTTTTCGCGTCAGGTAACGGGTTGAAGGAAAGAAGGAAAGAATACGAGTGAATCAATCTGGGAAGCCAAAAAATTTATATTTTACTTTTAATTTATAAATTTATTTGATTAAAATATTTTATTAAAAATAATTTATAAATCAATTAAAAATTTAAAAATTATATTTTATAACGTATAATTTATAAATTTTTAATTAATTTAAATTATTTAAATAAATTTATTTATTAAATATTATAAATTAATTAAATAAATTATAAATTAATTTATTTAATTTATTAAATATATTTTAAAATAAAAATATTTAATAAATAAATTTTAATTAAAATTTTATAAATTATATGTTATTTATATATTATTTTAAATAATATATATTTTATAACATTTTAATTAATTTATAAATTATTTTGATGGAATGCGTCATGTGGCGGTTAATTAAAGTTTCTTACGGTGAGAAGTTGTAATCGTTACCTAGAAGGGCCAACCGGCCAAGCCTCCCGCATCACCCTCAGGTAAACGTCGTAACCTTGTAAGAATCAAATTTCATTATTATTAAGAAAATAATGGGACTTTTTAGGTATTAATTCCAGTGGGTATCCGACGCTGGAATCGTGAAACTAGACCTGGGGCCCTGGTTTAGGAATATGAACGATCAAATTGTTGCCATGTGGCTTATTTAACGGGTGATGTGGAATATTTAATTTTGAAATTAGAGGATATCATTTTTTATATCGTCAGGAGTGACGTGCAAAGCCAAATGAAAACGCGGATAAACCCGGCCGCACCCTCAACACACTACCATTATTCTCCTCTTGTAAAATTCAAGCTATCTTTGTGCCTCCCGTCGAATCCTTCTCCAGTTTTTCCTTCCTCTGCAACTCGGCCAAATATGACCTCCACACCCCCACACCCTCATGTCCTTGCCTATCCATTTCCCACTTCTGGTCACGTTATACCCCTCCTGGACCTCACCAAACGTCTTGTTTCTCGCGGATTATACGTCACCGTTTTGATCACCCCAGGCAACTTTCCCTTACTCCAACCCCTGCTTCCCATCCATGCCCCTTTTCTCCAATCTCTGCTCCTCCCCGCCCCTGAATTCCCCGATCCTGACCAAAATAGGCTCGTTGCCACTGTTACCAGCATGCGCAAACATCACTACCCCATCCTCCTATCATGGGCTCAATCCCAACCTTCACCCCCGGTGGCCATCATTTCCGATTTCTTCCTCGCTTGGACCCACCAACTGGGACGCGACCTCGGGGTGCCGCGTCTCGTCTTCTCCCCTTCCGGTGCCTTTGCCTTGTCCATTCCCTTTTCTCTCTGGCGCGATCTGCCCCAAAACCAAGATCCCCACAATGCCCATTCCCTCATTTCCTTCCCCAACATCCCAAACTCCCCGGTTTACCCATGGTGGCAAATCAGTCGTCATTATAGGGAAAAGAAGAGGGGGGATCCAGAATGGGAATTTCACAGGGAAAATATGCTGGAAAACATGGCAAGTTGGGGTTTCGTGTTTAACACCTTCACTGAGTTAGAGCGTGTTTACCTGGATCACATAAAAAGAGAATTGGGACACGACCGAGTGTGGGCTGTGGGTCCCCTATTGCCGCCCAACGATGATTTGATTGGTCCCGCAGATAGAGGTGGGTCCAGCTCAGTTCCATGTCATGAGGTTTTAACGTGGCTGGACTCTCGTCCGAACGATTCCGTGGTTTATGTCTGCTTCGGGAGTCGTACGGTTTTGACGAGTCACCAAATGGAGGTTCTAATCAAAGCATTGGAAGTGAGTGGGGTCGACTTCATTTTGGTCGTTAGGGGCCCAGATGAGAGACACGTGGGCAAAGACATCGGTGTGATCCCGGATGAGCTGGAGGGTCGGGTGAGAGAAAAGGGGTTGGTGATAAAGGGATGGGCCCCTCAACTGGCCATACTGGGTCACAGAGCAGTGGGTGCGTTCTTGACTCACTGTGGGTGGAACTCGGTGTTGGAAGGACTGGCGGCTGGGGTGGTGATGGTGACGTGGCCAATGAGTGCAGATCAGTTCACGAACACGAAACTGGTGGTGCAGCAATTGGGTGTGGCAGTGGGAGGAGCAGAGGGGACAGAAAATGTTCCAGAAGCGAAGGAGTTGGGCGAGAGAATAAAGAGGTCATTGGAGGAGAGTAGCGAGGAGCGGAAACGAGCGAAAGAGCTAAGAGAAGTGGCTTTAGATGCGATCAAGCAAGATGGGAGTTCCCAAACACAGTTGGAGGCGTTGGCGAAGCAGTTTCGTGACCTGAAAGCGACGCCTTAAGGAATCCCGGGCCTTTTGTATTTTATTGTGTCTTTGGTGGGAGATGCTAATCGTGTTTATGAAGCTGCACTCCCCCGTAGTCAATATCCTTTCGTTGCTAAAAGCCGAAATTATATTCTTAATATTATTCCATCCATCGATCTATTACGTGGCTTATCATAACCAGGGGACGACGGCTGCTGCAAAAGTAAAGTTTACTTAAAAAGTTAATTAACACGTGGCCTGCAGAATTCTTTTTGGTCTTTCCTCTTCAATTTTATTATTATTTCATTCCCCCGGGTCACAGCATGATATGGATGAATTTTTTATTTAACGCTATTATTCTTTTATCACCTTTTTCAAAAGTTAAACATTATATGTCAGCCAGTATTATATAATTTTTGTCCCTAAAAGAACTTAATAATGTAAAATAATTTTAAAAATTCCTTTTTTTGGGTTAAAAGAATGACGCACAAACATATGAAAAAAGAGAAAAAGGAAACATGATTAACCCTACTTATTCTTCTGATAACAAATGAAAAATAAATACATATTTGTTATGATATATAATTAAAAGGCATAAAATATAAATTTCAATCCTCACAAAATCATCTGTGACTTGACCACCCTTCATGCACCACACAAACTGGACCCCACTTTCCACCACGCAGCTGCTAGGTCACGCATTTGTTTGTTCTCAATCACAACTTGGAATCTTGGGAAACTAAATTAGGTTAGTGTTAGGCTTTCCATGCATGCTAAAGGGGAAAGTAGTGTTCCTGCCATAGAAGATCGGTAACCGACAACTCCAAGCGGAACCCCGCCTAAGAGAGTAACGGGAGGGGAAGAATAGGATTGAAACCAATGATGGACAGAATGGAAGTGGTGATGGAATTAGGCACGCATGCAAGCGATAGGTCTAATGGGAATAGCCGGCGGAATTAATTGGAAGCAGAAATGGTTGGAGTGAGAGATGGTGCCGTACGTGGTGGTGGGTTCGACGACCATGGTGACGGTCAGGCCTTGGGTGAGGTCAAGTACGGTTATCATATGACGCGTGGCAGGATAATTACGCGAGTGTCCGTGCCGGCGCTACTGTTGCCTGAAGAAGAAGCCATTCTTTCTGGTATCTTCTGATACAATGGATTTTTGAAATCCGTTTAGGGTTTAATTAAATAGTCTTTATATAACAAATTACTAGCAAAATTCTACCAAAAATATCTTTTTTTTAAATTAAGTGTGCATATTTTAAAAAAACAACTTTATAAATAAAGTTTCAAACGATCATGTGGAATAAAATCTAACCCAAAGCACTACTAAAATAGGCAATTCTTTTAATCAGAATCTTAGCATACAATATTATATATTGTCATTCCATAATTATATGGATCTGGAGTTTGTATGTCAGTCTCCATTGATAGCATCGAGTGCTGATTTCATGCATCTTTAAGAGAAGAACCCATGAAATAGAGCTTGAGCCAGTATAATTTGCTAGAGAGAGAATCGTTTCTTACACTTTTCTTCGGCCACGTACGTTAGCTTTGAGTTCTTCGGTTGACTCTAGCTACAATGTTGGACCCAAGGGAAACATGTAGCCAATTATATATCATTTAACAATATTGATTTGCTTAATTATTTATATGTTTTATTTTGCAGTATCCACACCACGGGGCACAGGAATACAATCGGCAAATATATAACTATTTTACGGTAGAGAATTTCATTTAAAAAAATAGAGAAAATGATTGATTTTACCTATAACTATTTTATTGGTAAGAATGATTGGTTTTACAATATCCTCTCTTTGTGGACACTGGGAACAAAAGAAATAATAAAACGATATCGTATAAGGTTAAATTGAAAATTTGAAGAGTAAAAAATATTGAGACTACTTTCTGTAATATATAGTTAAATAAAATAATTACATGAGCAGTCTATTTTCAATTTAATATCCAACAAATCAAAATAGTATGATAAGTACTTTATACAATCTAATTTCTATTGCGCTTTTAGTATCAATAATTGATCGTGGGTGGGAAATACAATTTTTCTTTTGTTTTTTTAAAAGAAAAATAATTTTTTTTATAAGGAGAATACTACTATTCATATATAAAAATAAATGCTGAGACCAAAAAATATAAAATAACGGTAAAATAACAAAAAATTATGATTTCTAAAGATAAAATATACAAAAAATTTAGTATTATATCTAAAAAATATAGAAACAACACAACTTTTAAAATATAATTTATCAAATATACATCTTAACATAAAAAAATACAACTATTATATTATATGAAAAAAGAAAAAAAAGATATGAATTATTGAAAAAATAATATACTTTTTAATTTTATCTAAAAGTTAACTCTCTTAAAAATTCTTACTCTTTACAAATACGTTATTGTATATCTAATTTTTTTTTACTTAGATTGAAACTCAAAATTATAAATTTAAATTTAATATTATAAATTTAGATTAAAAAGATGTAAAACATGTTAACTGAAAATTTCATAAAAAAATTAATAAAATAAAATAAAATTTAAATATAAGAAAATAAAAAAAGAAGATATAAAGCATGCGAGCTCTCCTAAATATAAAGCCCAATTCTCAATGAATCGTAAATGGGGTTTGGGCCGTATGTAATTCCTGTAACTCTACTAAAACACAAATTGGGCCAATATGAAACTGATTCTACAATTGACCCAAAAAAACACTGCGCATCGATTTTTCCGGTGTTAGTCGACATTGACTTCTTCGTTTGTTTCTAGTTTCCACCATTTCTAGTCGATCAATCCCAGTGTTTCTGGTTTTGTGCTTAATCTTGTTCACTCAGCTCCAAAAACTGGTTCTTTGGAAGAGGAACGCCTCAGAGCTCCTGCAAAAATGTCGTTCCTTTCAGATTTCCCAAACAAACGACTTAAAACCCACATCGAAGAGGATCCCAATCACCACCTCGACCTGCGACCATCCTCCGACGACAACCAGTCTGTTTCCTGTGGAATTTGCTACGTCGACCATCAGGTTTCAATCAGAGGTGAAATTAATTGCTGCAATCACTATTTTTGCTTCGTGTGCATCATGGAATGGTCCAAGCATGAGTCTCGATGCCCTATCTGTCGTCAGAGATTCTCCACCATTCGCAGGCCGCCAAAGCCCGGCGTCTTTCCTTCCTCACGCCTCGTTAAAGTCCCTCTTCGTGACCAGGTCCAAGTTCACATAGCTGTCACTTTTTTTATTTTATTATTTATTTACCAGTTTTCTCCCAAATTTTGCATAAAGATTTTTCCATTCTATTCTGTCATCTGACAAGCTTAAAAAAACTTATTTTATTTTCTTAATCATTTTGTCTGATCTTTGGTTGTGTTACCTGGGTCATTTTTGTTTTTTATGGGTTCTGCTATCCATTTATTGCATAATATAGTGATATTTAATATAGTATAAGTATACGTTGATTTAAATGTACTGAATATTAAAATGCTGAATTTGATCTCTTACATCTTCCAGGTTTACCATGGTAATGGTAATATGACAACTGGTCCTGCTGATCCTTATGCTGAAGTCCAGTGTAGTGTGTGTGATGGTAGAGAAGATGAAAGTTTTCTACTACTATGTGATCTTTGTGATGCCGCTTCTCATACATATTGCGTTGGCCTTGGATATACTGTGCCTGAAGGTGATTGGTTTTGCCATGATTGTGCTGTTTCTCGGGCAGCCAATGACAATAATGAAATGGATGATCAATATGATATTCCAACAGCTGAGTCAATAGTAACAATCTTTGATATTGTGAGAGAACCAAACAGCCAGGTGTTGAGAAGACTAAGACCATCTCCTTCTGCTATCCCTATATGTGATAGGGTTAATAGAAACAAAGATAAACCTCCTAACTCAGTTGCAAGGACACTGCATCGTTGTCGCAATGTACAACGTAGTATACAAGCGCTGCGTGAAAATTGGAATGCTTTGAGAAGTGGCTCATTAAGGTTCAATTCCAATTCATTTGAATCTGGTGGCACCTATGGTCGAAAACAAGATTCTGATTCTTTATCACATGGAAAATCAGATCAACCACATTCTTTGGCTTCCACAAGCCTTCCGCAATCCACAATTCAAGGTAGCCCTTCTAGTAACATAGTGGGTGAGAGAGGCTTGAAAGATGTCCACAAGGCTTGGAAAATGATGGAGAGAGCAAAGATGGCGCAAAAGACTCGTCAAAGAACCAACATTCTTCCACTGGGACTGGACCATCCTTCAAGTGGTGCAGGAGCTAGGAAAGCATCAAGCGTTCATTGTAGTTTCAAAGAACTGAAAACTCAACAATCTAGAAGGTCCACTAGAATGGAGAAGCAGTTCAATTCCAGTTTCAATAACGATTTGGACAATCACAGGCTTCCAAAGTTGAGAGAGCAAAAGCATAGCAGGGTCACATGTAAGGAGCTGACACAACTTATTAGGGACCATGCTTCTCCTTTAGAAGGATACTGTGAACCTCTATTGCCAAAAAAAGTCCATACTAGTATTCAAGGTGCTCCCTGTCATGAAAATGGGGAGAGAAATTTTGCTAAGGAGCAAAGCAGGTCTTCTTGTTTGGTAACATTGGTAGATTCAGCTCCTTCTCGTGGCAAGTTTGATAGTGTGTCCTCCTCTGGTCGGGAGGTGGATGAAAAAAAGAGGTTGGCTAAAAGCTTTGGAGACGGAAGCCCTAGAAAAAGTGAAGATGCAAAAAACGAGATCAAGTCTCTTGTCAAGCTCAATTTGAAGGTCCTAAGTAAACGTAAACCATTAGGTATTTTATTATCCTTTTTATCTTTTACAGTCACATGATCATTGTTGATTCAAATATATATAGTAGATGTTTCATGCACATGTTTTGCTAAGATGCATATGTAAACGTTAGCTAGAGTGAACTATGGTCTGTTTTTTTCCTTGATTTCAGTACTCAATAACCCTGTGCTCTCTATTTAGCATATCCAGCTACACCTTTATATTATTTATTTATTTTGATTAAATATGAGAGGGGGGTTTCTATTTGAGAAGTTAATTTATCCTTATTGTGGTTTCTCTTCTGATTATTCTTCTTTGTGGGGCGTGGGTGTTTTTCCATTTAAGAACAAAATTGTTTGAGAGAAATTTTTTCTTTTGGCCTCATATATGTATCTAAGTAGAGGGTGAGCTTTGACGTAACGATAAAATTGTTGTCTTGTGATTTGAAAATCACAGGTTCAAATTTTGAAAACAGTCTCTTTGTTTGTAGGAGTAAGATTGCATATATTTACCTTTTCTAGGCTCCACCAAGTGAGAGTTTTGTGCATTAGACCGCCCTTTTATATATGTATCTAAGTAATAGGTTTCTGTGATGTCGTTTGATCTATGTTACTTATCTCATCTAATAAAAAAATGCTTAATTGTTGTATATATGTATACATGTGTTAAATATGCTGCAAGCATTTGACAGACTTGCATTTACGTGAAGATATTCCTGATGCAGGTGCTGATACATTTAAGGAAGTGGCAAGGAAGTCAACACACACCATTTTGGCTGCTTGTAAATCGGATCACCAACAGTCTGATGTTGGCTCCTCAAGCTCAGTTTGCAGTCACAAGGACAATATTCAGCTGTTTCATAAATCTACCTTAATGCCTAATTGTTGCCGACAATGCTTTTACATGTTTGTAGAGCATGTTGTCAACTCCATTATGATGGAGAAAGTGGGTTGTGCTACATCTTCACGAGGCATCTTATCGTAATGCGTAAATGCTGTCAATGTCCTCACTAGAACCAGAATTGAGTTACTCCGTAGCTCAAACAACCGCACTTGTAAATTTTTTAATAATAGTTTAGCAGTTGAAAAATATACTCGGAACTCCTTTGGTCCACTATTAGTTCGTTCCATTAACAGGAGAAGGGGTGGAGATAGGGAGAGAGGATGCAAATTGCAAATGTAAACCAAAACTTGTTTTATTGTTTGAAGGAATGAGAAAATCACCCGAAGTGGGACACCAGATGAAAAAAAATCTTTGACCAAGCCAAGGTTTTTGCTTTCTGTTGCCAAACTAGTGCAAGCCCAACTGACCTACCGGTAATGTTGGGCATGGGTACTGCAAACAAAGGCCCAATCCTAGACAACGTAAAATTAAAAATGAGCATGAATTCTCGTCGTCCTACGCCGGTAAGTAAAAGGAGACACTCGTCGCATCGGAAGTGGGTCCACGTTGAAGGAAGAAAGAAGGGCACGTGAGTGAGCCACGTCATGGAAATAAATAAGGGCCCGCTGGCAATCAGGTTTTGAATGACCCATGAAGGACAGGTCATCCGAGAAAGGAAAGCACGTGCCCCACTAAGTTTTTGGTCTGACCGGAGATGCATTTCGTGTGGGTCCCCTACCACCCCCACGTGACAACTTCACGAGAGTTAAAGCGACACACACACACCGCGCCATCTATCCACCCACCGAGTCTTGTAGCACGTGCTTTCACGTACATTCGGTTCTATATAATTCCAAAATTTCCCCATCGTCGGCCCATAACATATCCCAACCCTTTTTTTAAAAAAAAAAAAAAAAAACCACAAATGCAAAGTTTCCTTTCCCACTGCAATTGCTTGCCACACATTATAACCCCAATCACTTTACTGTTTATACGTAAACGTAATACAGCGCGGTCCACTAAGAAAATAAATATAGAATAGGCACTCCTTCCTTCTCCCAAATTTTTTAATTCATATTTTTGTTATCCAATTAAAGTCAGCCACTTGTAAAAACTATTTAATTTCCCATCACTGACTCATATAGAGGTCTGTCTCCTCTGTTTTATTTTAATAATGAGTGTTTCTATGGCTCATAATAGTTATTGTGAGGTTCATTAATTTTTTAAAAAAAAACTAATAATTTATTTTCTGAAGGAAAGTATAAGGATAATGATTTTAATAATATAATTTGCTATAGGTACAAGTGTAATTAGGCACAAACCTGAACATATATTTGTGCCAGCAGCCTGAAATAAGTCTCGAATCAGAGGAGGGAGAAGGCAGGGAGGGCGCCGAATGCAGAGCGAGGGGTCCCCACCGCACGCGAGGCGGCAGGGGATGGGCGCACGTGAGTGACTGCGTAACATGCTCACGTATTCATAACAAACTCTCTCTCTCTCTCTCTTTCTTTTTCGCTGGGACCCTCTTCGCGTCATTCATGTCCATAAAGACGTTTGCATATTGCATCCCACGTGCCTAACCCTTCCTCCCTATTCCGCTATTTCTATTTCCTCTCTGCTTCCCACCTTCCACACTCTATGACTATCTCCCCTGTTGTACTTATTTATTCCTAGCTAACCCGACCCTTTATCTATACAAACTCACTCTAAATATTATTATTGTCTTCAAGAAAACCAGCTTATGCCGTATGCTTCGAATGAAAATGAAATTTCCTTTTAATATAAAAGATATTTTGTAATACATTTGACTATTTTAATGTTTCTGAATTAAGCGTGTTTGTGAAAAGTATACAAGAAGTATGCTTTGTGTGTGTGTATATATATATATATATATGAAGATAATAACATACTAATGCTGCCTTATTGGCATCATCATTAACAATTGGGCTCCTCATTTGTGGTTCCTTCAACCCCAAGACGCTAACCTTGTGCTACAAGGAAGACTTAATTCCTTTACAATATCGGGTTTTTATTTCATTACTTTTGCCTATTTTTCTGTTTAGAGTTAACACGTAAGAATATCTTTCTTTTATTATTTTTAAATTCAACGAAAATCATAATTATATGATTAGATTAAATGTTGATATAAATTAATTTAAAATAATAATTTATTTAATTATGAATTTGAAGGATATTTTAGTGTAAATAAAAGATAAATATATAATTATAAATATGGGGAGAGTTTTAATTTATTGTCGAAAGAGAGGACGGAGATAACGTAAAATTGGTGGGAGCCACAAAAAAAGGAAGGGTGAGTTGGCCACGTGAAGGGAGAAGGTGAGGATGAGGTAGGGGAACCATTTTTAATCACGTGATGCGATGCGGATTCCGCGGAGAAACTTACACGCGTCACCCACACCAATCCGTATATTCATTGACTTAAAACAACCCAAACGTAAATAAATAATCTAAATTGAAAAAAATAAAAATAACAATTAACAGATTCAAATGTAATAGAAGTAAGTAGTTAAGAACCAAGAAATTTAAAAAAAATTTGAATTCTTAACTGATCCCTAAACTGATTCCTCAATGGGAATGTCCTTCCCTGCTCACCATTTTCTATTTCTGTCCTATTCCCTTTTTTACGCTCTTTCTTTTCCTTGCTTCTTCCAAACAATCTCTCTCTCTCTGCTTTTTCTTTTACTAACCTCTCCTACCACCTATCGTGTCTCTCTCTTCTTCCCACAAAATGAGATCGCTCACTTTATTCAAATTAATTATAAATAAAGCTCAATTTTTAATAATAGCTTTACAAATAAGATGAGCTGTTTTGTATACCCCAATTATTGAAACAAACTCCAAATTAAAATTAATGATTGGGAGAATTAGTGCTATAAAATAGCAGCGGTATAGAAAGTGCAATGCATTTGAATGTCACGTTATGTGTGGCATCTTTCTTATTTAAAGAAAGCAAACAAATTAAATTAAAACTAAGCAGTTCCCTATTAAATTCACATGTAACGAGTAGAAAAGGCACCGTGCCCAAACACTTTTACTACTCTCACATTATTTTATGTGCAGGGGAAGCAGCGTTTCCAACTCCGTACATGAACCTCTTTATGCATCCGAATCTTTGCTTACTTTCGTCTAATTATTTAATTAACCTTTTTTTTAATAAAAAAATTATTAGATTTGTGGTTATTGTGGCAAAAATATAGTGGTCCAACCCAATACCAATACCCTCACAAAGGCACACCTCGACGTAGGACCTTAATTTGTTTTTAATTCATGTATGTTTGAAGAATAAGTATTATTCAAATTTGAAGCAAGGGATTACCATTTATTACTTATAAATCTAGCTAATTCTAAACACTCGAATGCCTGAGTTGTAAATCTACGTATTTTTACTTCGCTTTTCTTATTATTATTGCGAGGCAAGATTATAACTTTTTTTTAAAAAAGAAACTATTTAAAAGTACTTATTTTATAAGTTTTTTGTTTTAGAATAAACGGAGACGTTAAAGTTGGAGAGAGGGGGACCCCCGACGAGTGCATCATCCGAGCGAGCAGGTTGCATCGTTTAAGTGCACGTGAGTTGGCGGTCAACTCACGTGGCCCCAGCCACTTCGATGGATGGACGCGTAACGACGGGCATGAAAGTGATGGGTAATGGCTTCTTCACGTTCCATCCTGCTTTTATTAATTTTATTTTATTTAACCCGTTAAATACAAGGTAGGTATAAGCCAATATTATTGCTTTAAGAGGCATAGCCTTCGTGTTCATCCTATTCCTACACTCTGCGCTTTTGTTTCCATTCTCTCGTTCGCTAGAGATTTTTAAGCCCGTTACTTTTAATTACTTCACCATTTAACGAGAAGGAAATTTTTGGTAATTAAAAAAAATTTATATTACTCTCCTCTCATATAATATGTGAGTAAGCACATATTATGAGAGTAAAGTCAAAATACAAAACAAAATTAAGTGGACAAAAAAAAAAACAGAAAAGAAAGGAAATGACTAGACAGTATCGAGGGAGGTCTCAACAAGTGGCGACAACGAGTGCTGTGGATGCAGGGCTATGTTTTTGTCCGTGTCATCGGATATGCCAAGTACGGTGTTCTGTTCTGCACAGCGTTCGTCTTTCCATCTTCCATTTACCGTCCACACAATGTTTAATATTATTTTATTCGCTCCAAAGATAATAATATTTATTAATTAAACAGAATATTTTACAACTAATTATACAAAATAAAAACACATCTTTGTGAATACACACGCTGGCAAAACTTGAAAGTATGGTGTATAGGTATGGGAAATGATAATAAAATATTTATTAAAAAATTAAATATTATTTGGGGAGGAAGAGGCCGTTGTTGCCGAGTTGTGTAAGGACGCGTGGAGACTGAAGACGCACATGTTGCTTTTTACTATATTATTGTAATTATATTAATTAATAGAATGGATAAAAAAGGAACCTAAACAAATATATTGGGGAGAAATTAAAAATGGAAAAAAAAAAAAAGCAGGGAATAAAGGAAAAGACGTGAAGATACTGTGACTCCAAGCTGTAGCGGGGTGAATGCTCGGCATGATTGTCGGAGAGCTAAAGATTTTATTTATTCCGCGAACGAATTGTAAAATCGTGCTTAATATACAACGGTGTTGGCAATCATTATCATCGAAGATTACGAAACACTAATCAAGATGAAGGCCGCAGGAAGCTGCAGCATTCCAAAACTCACATGCCTCCTCCCCACCATTCTTCTCTCTCTTTTTTAATCCACAATTTGAAATGGGGGCGAAATTGTAAAATTACTTCTCTCCCTCATCGGTAAAAACGTACGACTGTTACCTGTGTCTAGAATTGAGAGAGAGAATGGGGAGGGGCCTGGAGCGTGAACGAAGTAAGGTTTTTTTTGTTTTTTGTTTTTTCAAAAGTGCCGTGTTTCCCGGCACAGATAAAAAGGAGTTGAGTTGAGGATATTGGGAGAGGAGGTGGAGCAGCACGTGACATTTCCTCCCTTACCACCAACATCCTCGGTTTTCTCTCGTATTCGTATCTGTTCTGAACAAGATTAAATTTTTTATTGTTCCAACACCACAATGGTTGAGTTCGTAGGTAGGGTTAAGTGTGAATAACGGGGATAAGAACTTGGGATGTGTGCACTAATCATCGCCGCTGAGTATTTATCCTTTTCTTAATTTCATGTCAACACATTACTATTCCCCGGTCAACCCCCGTCACGTGACACCTCACCTCTACAGAACCAAATCACCCACGTCTCCTATTCCTCATTTTTCCCCGCGGCTCCCATTTCCTTCCACCGTTAAGTTAACTGCCTTTCTTCCTTTTTTCCAACATAATAATATGACTCTAAATAATATTTTTATATTAAAATTTCAAAATATTATTTTATTATATATAATTAATTTTTTTAGATCACTTTTTTATTAGACTTTAAAAAAGGCCAAAATAGAAGAGATAGGAATGGGAATCGCCGAAGATATTAAAAAAAACATATACTACGGGGATTGCCAAACATTACATAATATGACGGTCTCGGAGTAAACGGCGACCCGTCGCATTAGAATAAACCGTTTATTTTTTGATGAAACGCCGTTAGCCGCCGCAACCACGTATCGAAACGGAGTTTAACCTTCACGGAGATGGAATTAGATGGGCGAAACACAGAATGCAACAAACGCTCTATAAAACAAAAGAGCTTTCTTTCGCCCCCAGCAGACACAAAGAGAAAGAGAGAGTGAAAGGGAGAGAACAGAGTCCGACCTGAGGTCACTCTCCTCAAGGATCAAACGATTCCAAAACAGAAAAGGAGAGGCTGATAAAAACAAAGTGATATTTTTCGTCCGTCTTCCCAGATTTTTCTACTGTTCCGTTTCACTGTTCACTCCACTTTCACTTCCAATTCCTGCTTGCTTCGAGTAAGCCTTCTCACCATAGTTATTCACGTCGTCTGCTATTCCCCCCCCCCCCCATATATATGAATATATGTGCTTGTTATTGAAATTCTCATACTTCAATCTTGTCCTTTGATCTTTTTTTATTTTATTTTATTTTTCTGTTCGTTAGAGCGCTGAATTCCTGAAAATTTCATTGCTTCTGGGTAGCTATTATTTTTCTTCTTCTTCTTCTTTTAAAAAAATAGCGGAATTATGCTTCTATGATGCTTCTGGGTAGTTTTTCTTTCTTTCCTTTTTTTTAAATAAAAAAAAAATAATAGCTGAATTATGCTACTGTGAGATATCTTCTGGCAAAAATATAATCAGAACAAATACATAAAATTTTGGAATTCTAATGATGTGTAATTCTGATATTTCAGATTCTGGGAAATCTGTGAGTATGGATAAATTTTTGGGAGTGTTATGATCCTTTCCTTATGAATGGGTGAAGGACACACAGACATTCGGACGAGAAACGAAATGCGTATCCGATCTTGAGCGGGGGACGTAAAAATTCGGACAAGAGAGATGCAAAAATTTGAGAAGAAAACAGGAAGATTTCTGAAGAATTCGGATCTGAGAATTTTTAGCGTGATATTGATCCAAGCTGCAAGTTCTCAATCCCCGATTCAATTCGACCTCGACTGAATTCCGTGAGAATTGAGCTTGAGCTTCTACAACAAATAGAATTCAAAACTCCGTTGAATTACCGGCATAAAAAGTTTTTTAAACAATAAATCAGTTAAAACAGAAAACAAAAGTTTCGGCTTTGGATGCATGGAGCTTCCTCGAGCGCGTCCCTTTGGAACCGAAGGTAGTTCCTGGAACTGATCTTCTTCTTCTCCTTATTCTTCTTTCTTCTATTTTCTAATTTTCCCGTGCGCGACAGGAAGAAAACCGACGCATGATTTTCTGTCACTGTACAGTCATTCAACTGCCCATCTAGATCCGAGGCCATCCTCTCAAGGTATTATTTTTAATAAAAAAATGATTTTTAGTAATTATCAAATTATGTATACCGTAGATGTGTATTTTCTGTTTTTAATTTTTTGGCTGGGTGGCTTATTGTTCCCGCATGCATCATGTTCGTAGAATTTTTAGTAATTATCCTTCACGGTTGTTCGTGCACGTGACTGTTATTATTATTATTATTATTATTTGGACTGGCACGTGACTGTTATTGATCATGGACTGGGCCATGAATCTAATGGGCCACCTTAAAAATAAAAGTAGACATTTTCTACAATGTTTTTATATAGATTTTTCGTAAGGCTATATTGAATAGTAGCAATCACCAAGTATTGAGCACCGTTGGATTACCAGTGGGACTTGGGGTTTTACATCGGGCCTTGTATATGCAGGGAACGGAATGGCGTTCCTGTGTATGCATTTTCTCCTCATCTTTCAAAATTACAGCCACAAACTTTTCAGGGAATGAAAATGAGAATGAAAGATTGGGATATGTATGTTGTTCTTTTTATCGTTTTATTTATTTCTTAAAGCGAAAGGTTTGTCTTTTTGGCTGAAATGGATAGTTTTGCTTTTGGCATAGCCTGCAATGTCTTTTCCCAAGCTGTTTTATGGTGTTTTTCTATCCTGTTTTGTTTTATTATCGGAAAAAATTGATAATGTGTGATTTATGAACTATTGAAAAAAGTATAATCTTTGATTCACACAGTAGGTAAAATCTAATTATGGAGTTATATATGCACGTGTTTATAACTGTTGTGGTTATAATGCAGTTTTATTTTTCGCTGTTAATTTCCCTAAAAAATTTGAATATTTTGACGTCAAATTGAATGCAAACACATAAGTTGCGGCATTCAGTTATTGGTAGTTGGTTCCTGCTCTGCTACTTGCCTTTCAATGCAGTAATTTGAAAAAAGAAAAGTGCATAGTAACCATAACTGAAGGACCTAGTTGTGGTCCTGCATGCAGTACCATTGCTAGAAATGAAAATGATGTATCAGCTGTTCTTCAAATCCTCCTAGCTTAGCTGATCTTTTATTCACGTTCTTCTTCTTCTTCTTCTTCTTTTTTTTGGGGTTCTTTTTCTGGTCGCATGTATCCTTTAGTTTTTCTTCACGTAAATCTAAACAGCATCCTTTCGCCTTCCTCATGTGTGAACAGGAAGTTACCTCGAAACCCATGATTTCTTGCAGCCACTAGAACGGGTAGAGAGGAAAGCAAATGCCAAGGAAGAAGCAGCAGATGAAATATCATCAGTGGTAATTCAAAAGCCACCGCCTCCAGCACCACCACCATCGGTTGAGCACATCCTGCCTGGAGGGATTGGGACTTACAGTATTAGCCACATTTCCTATTTTAGTAATCAAAGGGTTCCAAAGCCGGAGGCATCATCCCTGTTCACTGTGGCTCATGAACCTAGTACGGATAGAAATGAGAACTCCAACTGCAGTTCATACACTGGAAGTGGTTTCACTTTGTGGGAGGAATCTGCAGTTAAGAAGGGAAAGACAGGGAAGGAGAATGACGTGGGAGAGAAACCCATTATAGGAGGTAAAAGTTGTTCTCACTTGAACATGCGCTTCGCATTAAATGTTGCGCGCAACCTTTTTCCTCCATCTTCATTTTTTTAAACTACCATCTGCATGTGCATAAACCAACCTGAAAGATATTGACGTTAGCGATAATAATATTTGCCAGGCATGCTGATGCCAAAATAATGAAATATTAAAAAACTGATTATTTAATGAGAAAATGATCTCAACTCCTCAGTTATAGTTATGGAGTCACAAATTACAGGTATAATCCAAATTGGGAGTGACTCTTCAAGCAATAACCCAAGAAAAAAAAAAAAGTGTGGCTTGGTTTTGTGCCGGATAGCCAAGTAATTGTCAATTAGCATTTAGCAGTAAATGGATTTTCATAAATATCAAATGGAGAATTATATGTTATCCCTATTTTCTTATACTGTGTCTGTCTAGTTTGTGGTATTAATGATTGTTGAATGAGATGGATGTGGATGTAAAATTCAACAATAAATAATGCAGGGTACCAGAAAAATGGTACCATAGAAATCCCCATCTCCAGCAATAATTCCATAGTGTCTACAATGGGAATAACGTTTTGCCTCGCCTTCTCCGACCACAGAGTTTGCGGCAAAGCCAGGGCAGTGGAAGCTGAAGGAGAGAACGTGTCAGTCGTTTTCCAACAATCATCACAGCAGCTTCAACTCTATTTCCTCCTCGCAGTTAGTCACAAACTCTCTCTCTCTGCCTCTTGCTCTATGTTTATGCGCAAACTAGCTGCCTTTTGAGGTGGGTTATTTACGTGTTTGTGCTGGATTTGTGGGAATTAATTCAACAGGACAACTGGGCAGAAGAATCAGAGTTTTATGGAAATGATAAAATCGGCCAAGGATTGCGCTCAGGATGAGGAGCTAGACAATGAAGAAGCATTCATTCTTAAGAAAGAACCCTCAAATAGCCAGAGAGGTAACTAGTCAACTTATGCTCAATGGCTCAATGCTCGTAAAGTTTTTTTTAGGAGAAAAGCTGCAACTTAGCCTCTTTTTTCGCAACTTCAGAATTTTTATTATTATTATCTGATGTTCATGCTATATTCCACCTGCTTGCTCGTCTAGAGTAATGTATTTTGAGTATTTGATTTGGTCGTAGTAGGCCAGATTACTATGATGTGTTAATTCTCAAGGTCACTTGTTTGAAATGTTCTGACCAGGGGTTAAAATAAGTGATTAATTGATTTTTTACAGGGGAGATAAGAGTGAAAGTGGATGAGAAGAGCACTGATCAAAGGCCAAACACGCCACGATCAAAACACTCTGCAACAGAGCAGCGTAGAAGGAGCAAAATTAATGACAGGCAAGCATTACCTACCATGCTAATAACCGTCCTCTTAATTTGTTTCTGGTTTGATCAGGTGGTGCCCAGTCATCTAGCCCCTTAGCAATCGATAAGTAGATAATTTGATCCTTCTTTCTGCACTGCCTGTCTCCCTCTCTGCCTTCTCATGCCAAGATATCCGTTATGAAGATTCCTCTCTTGTTTAGTAAGATAGACTGCTCGGACTCATGGAATTTGAAGACTAACTTTGTGTTTGTGAGAGAGAGGGAGGTCCTTTGAATGTCTGGAGAAGAGACTTTCCTGACTTCTTCATTTATCAATTATTTGAGTCAAGGGTTACAACTTTCCTTTTGTTATAATAAAACTGCATAGACCTCCTTTCTACATAACAAAACCTCGCTAATGCAATAAAACTACCATATTTTATCACAATATTATGGTTAAATTGATATAGAATGTGATCGCACAGAAGTGCAGCAATCACAAAATTTACCCTTTTTGGATGTGTAAAGTTATGAAGTGTTGACAATCGTATTTCTTAAACGCCATAATGATGGGATCTTTTCTTTTCTACCCGTTCATTATGTCTGCTTGTAAGTTACATATCTGTCGCAGTAGTATTTTCAAAGATACTATAACTAATAAAACTATTAGGCATTGGGGCACCTAGTTGATTGACCAGGAATCAGGGCTGATACTATAGCTATATATCAGATTTAACATTTGAATTATGCAATGCAGATTCCTGATGTTAAGAGAGCTTATCCCACACAGTGACCAGAAGAGAGATAAGGCATCTTTTTTGTTAGAGGTACATTCATATGGTATGATGGATACCTTATTGTATTTGTATAGTTAATTGCGTAATGACAGTTTATCTGAATTATTTGCAGGTCATTGAGTATATTCAGTTTCTACAAGAGAAGGTGCATAAGTACGAGGGGTCATACCAAGTGTGGAATCAAGAGACAGAAAAATCGACGCCATGGGTATATACCAACTAGCCACTTACCAACTTGTGCAGAATTGAAAGAGAGAAAATAGCTTAAAATATTTGTCATCTCTCCATCATTTGATTTGATCTCCTTGTTGGAATAAATCCAGCAAGGCATATATATGTGACTGTGGAGTGAAATCTGATGCTTGTGTGGCGTTCTGTTCAAAGTGGTTATAAAGATTAGTATGATAGTATCATATAGCTTAGGGGTAAATTGATACATCTTTACTGGAAAATTGATTATCCATCTTTTATGTAAACAGAGAAATAATCACAGGCCTTCAGAAAACTATGATGATCAATCTCATGACATAAGTGGTGGGTCTGGTCCATCTCCAACAATACTGTTTACTTCAAAGATTGATGAGAAGAATATCATTATTTCCCCAACGATTACTGGGAGCACCCAGAACGTAGAAGCTGACAGGAGCACTGCTACTATCCTCAAGGCAAGGGATCAACATCCTGGAATAACCAATAAGGCCATGCCAATTCCTAACTCTTCACAGCCAAATTTCTTCAGTCCTAGCCAAAGTGGTGGTCCAGGTGGAGTGGCGTCTCAGCTCACACATAGGCTGGCATCAGATGCAGAAAACATCATATATAAATCTTCAGTGCAATCTCAAACCTGTGCCACAGAAGTGACTGCTGCTAGTGATAAGCTGAAAGAGAAAGAGCTAACTATTGAAGGTGGCGCCATTAGCATATCAAGTGTGTACTCAAAAGGGTGAGATATTTAAAAAAAAAAATTTGGTTTTTGTTTATAATAATTAAAAAAAGTTCTAAAATATTTGCTAAACTATAATAATTAAGTGAGCATGGATGGATACAGTATAGAGCTGTAGCTGGCTAACCATATCTCTAAATGCTTGCAATAAAATCTGTTGTATTTAGGCTTGCAACATTCAATAATTGGAGCATTTCGATTGTGATTTATAAAAGGAAATCTTTATTGGACAGGTTGTTGGATACACTAACGCAAGCACTGAAGAGTTCAGGAGTGGATTTGTCAGAGGCTAGCATCTCAGTGCAAATTGAGCTTGGCAAACAAGCTAACATCAGACCAATTGTAACATCTGGTGCTAAGGTATATTGACACTGCATTTGCCGTTACCTGGTTTTTGCTAGCAAAATGTTATTTTAGCTTTATTCTGAAGTTACATATTGTAGAACTCTGGACTATTAGCTAATTTGTGAATCATGTTGCCCTAGGATGAAGTTGCTTCTTGCAATAAAGGGATGAAGCGATCCAGAGTTTCTAGCGTTGAGGAGTCTGACCAAGCAGCAAAGAAGCTCAAGACGTGCAGAAGTTGATCCACTTCTTCACATGTCATATTCATATTCTTTTCTTATTATAGATTTTATTCAATTTTTTGGGTACTTTTTGGAAGGAGGGGGGGTGTATTTATGTCTTCTGCTGGCTTCTTATCCAGCAAGGTTGAGATTGACTGTACATGTAGTGTCTTCTTAGTTTGTTGGGACCCTTAGATTCCCCCAACAAAATAATATGAATAAATTTTATTTATAAATTATTTAACTATAGAGGCTTCCATTCTAATTGAGAAGCTGTTTTTCTATCAAGACTTCCATTCATGTAAAGTTTGTAAACTGTTGGTCCTTTCTACCTTGTATTTTTTCTACATTGGTTGTGGTGTAAGAGTAATATTTTTTGTTTTGAATGCTATTGTATTGCTCTCTTTCAGAATATTTATATCAGACCCTTTCCATATAGTGCTTATAAATACTAGCAAAATTCTTACTTTCCGTGCAATGCACCTTTAGAACAAAGGCAGAGCTTTAGAAAAACGAAGGGAATGAAGTGACAATGAGAAGTTCCTGGAGGATTGCATTAAAGCCCGTGGCGGATGTACATTGAAGGGTGTGGGGGCAATTGCCCCCACAAGAAATTTTTTTTGTCTTTATAAAAATTTAAATATTATTTTCATAAAAATAATTTTTTTTAATAAAAATATTTATAAATTAATTTTTATTCTCTGATCAAAATTTCTGGATCCGTCCCTAATTAGAGCTTTTGTCCATCTCGTCAAGCCTCTTTGTGACTGTGGACCATAGATATACGTAGGCCGTTAATTCAGTAGCTTAAACGGGGACAAATTTTATAATTATCTGTTAGTAAGAAGTTTTAATTTAACCTGAACTTATAGTGTAATATAATAGCTGTTAATAGAAAAATAATTTGATTTATATAATTTTTTATTTATTAATAATATTTAAATTGTGATATATAATAAAAAAAATTATTTTTTAAATTATTTTTATTAAGTGTCATAATTTAAATACTATTAATAAATAAAAAATTATTAATTATTTATTGATAATAAATTAAATATTAATTTTTATTAATAAATTAAAATTTTTAAGAGTATGTTTGGCAAGTCAAATAAATTAACTTATAGCGTATTTGATTAACTTATAAGTTTGTTTGACCAAATTAGAGGTATTTAGTAAACAAATTTATTTGAATAGTTTATAGCTTTTTATCATACGCTACTTCAAGTAACATATAACTTTTAACTTATAATTTTTATAATTTTATTCTTTTTTATTTTTATTATTTTATTCAAATTCTAATATTATCCTACTTACAAGATGACACTATTTTTACTATATTCAAATAATATCCAAATTATATACCCTATGATAAACTTTTATATATTATTGATAGTGACACGAAAAATAAAAATTTAGAGACATCTACTAAGATAAAAGAGATTCACAACAATATTACTAATTTATTGTGGGACACTATATGATATGTTTATTTTATATTTTTTGATATTACATAATAAAATATAATTACTAATAAAAAATAATAAATTTTATATAAATATATCTTTTTATGTTATTTTATATTTATCATTTAATTTAATTAATATTTTATTAAACACTTTTAATTTAATAAATTAGTTTAACAGCTTTCAGTTAACAATTTTTAATTAAAAATTAATTTTTTAATTTTCAACTAATTTTTAAATTTTTAATTAATTTATCAATTATTTTTATCAAACATAACTTAATTATTTAACAGTTAAAATTATTAAAAAATTTATTGAAGCTTGAGAAAATAATATCAAGCTCTGCTATATCAATAATTTTATTGGAGTCAATTGAATGCAACGACATTGGATCAGCTGCCAGACATTGCCATTTGATGAAATTGGTCCCACTCCACTCCACTACTCAGATCATTATGACCCCATTCCTCTCATCTTCTGCAGCAGTGGAGTAACATGGGATAAGGTACACAATAAATTACACAGAAATTTGTAACATAAATAATTGTATGGTATTTTTGTAATTCTCAAGGCCACCTTCAGTTAAGAGATTTCTTTGAAAATTAAATTTCAGATAACACGCAATGAATAGTATTATTGTTGGTAGTCCAAATCCAAGAGTTGAGAAGTCATATAGAATCTTAGATTAGGACTTGTAGTTAAGTTTGGATGATGTAAAATTTAAGAAAGGAAGTGCCCGGTAAGCAGAACATAGGAATAGGACAGCACCAACTAGCCTACAAAAGCCTCGTTGGTACCAAAGATTATCGCTTGCAGTTGCGCATTATGACTGACTAAGCAAGAATCAATCGCTTTGAGCTCAAGCATTACTGAGTAAGTGAGTAATGACTTCTCTAATAACAATGCTTCCCATTCTCCAAGGTGGGGTTCTTGGATCTTTCAAGAAATTTATAAAACCAAACGAACCTTATAATCTGGAAATATTGATGAGAATTTTCTTGGGATCTTCATTTTTCAATATTCTCCTTTTTCCCAATGACCTTTCTAGATTTCTCCAACTTAATAAGATTATTATCATTTAATTAATGATTCTGAGATCTTTTGGCTGATTAACAAAGCAATGTTTGGAGAGCAGCTGCTTTCGGTGTCCAACTGTGTTTAACATAGCAATCCTGATAATTCCAACGTCTTTCTTTGTTTTTTTTTTCTTTATCGGTTGCCCCACAGTTTATTTTATTTTAATAAAACCAAATTTGGCAGTCTCCCATTGGATTTAATATCTGTAGAGTTCCATAAAATGGTGGTGTCCGCCACTTGGTAGTTGTCAAATTAGACATCGAATTCAGGGAGAATCTATGGATGTGGTGATCCACTAATGAAAAGGTGAAGTATACAACGCACCACTTTGTTTATTGAGACTGAATAAGACTTCAAATTTTGTGGCTATCAAATCGTTCCAATAAAAACAAAAGGCGTAGGGTGACATCGTTCACTAAATACAAGTCAAATTGTTTGTTCAAGTAAATAAATGTACCAACAGTTTTAATTTACTTAATTTAAGGGGCCCTCACTCGGTCACCATCATGCTAAAAAAATAAACAACCCTCTTTATCATCAATCCCTGTACCTAATTAATAAGACATGGTAATTTTTATTTAAACGTTTTAATAAATTGATACATCAAATATTAAATGAACTCTATTTAAAATGTCACAATTTCTTTACATGAATTGGAGCTCAAATGGTAGTTATCATACCAGACGTCGAAACTGCAACAAAAGCATATTCCTCCAACAACTGCATAACTCAACCATATCAACAACAACCAGTCCCTCTGCATTAATAGAATAAACCAATTCCCTATGGACCACTTCTCGACTCTCTTGGGATGTTGTGTTTGTGATATCTGTGTCCCCAAACGAGGGCTTTGAGCTTTATCTAATTCCACTATAGGCTACACACATGCTGAGGAGTCAAGACAAGTTTTGTTTATTAATTTTGGGCCATCATTCCATGAATAATCCAGAATCTAATTAATATTCATAAAATAAAAAAAGAAGAGAGTACCAAGGAACTGAGCTTGCACGAACTGCAGTTCCATTGATCGAAATTTGTATATGAATCTATCCGTGTAAAATGCAGTTTAATCTGCTCTCACCCTGTAATGGCAGGGTAGCTTTCTATACATGTGATTGGATTATTTGCAAACATAAAAATATTAAACATCCCCCAGCTGCTGCTTGGCTTCACCTCCTCCAGCTTCCATCAGTCACCATGACTGTCTCTTTGATACAAAAAGCTGTGTATAACGTGTGGTAGAAAACCAAGTGCACCAGGAAAGGACACGGGGTAAATTCCACTATTTTCCAAACACATTACTCACGTAATTCTCAATGGCTCATCTTCTGAGGGTTCTAAACACTCATCAGGATTGGCATAAAAATAATCCTCTTCTTTTGGCCTGTCAGGTATTACCAATCTTTTCGTTGGGCTACCCATGCGACCAGCATGAGATCTCTTCACGGCTGATGAGAATTCATCCCAGTTTAATACTCCATTATTGTACTGATCTATCAAATCAACCAGGAGCTTTCTGTTTAATAAAACCGTCTTCTTGAATCCAAGATATCTGAAGAAGCATTGAAGGGCACAAGTCATTTCACTTGGAACTGAAGTACTCATAAATCATAACAAGAGGAAAACAAAAGAAAAAGAAAAGAACAAGAAATACAAAGCTGATGAGAATTTAACAGAAAACTGTACCTGCGATGGCCTTCAACTACTTTGGCCATATTTCCATCATAAGTGGGGACAAAGATATCACTCTCCAATGAGACAAGATAATCCAATGCCGCCATCTGAGATGAATGATTTTGAAAAAACTGAAGGTCAGATGACTCCAACAGTGTCTCCTTCCTGACCTGTATCAACAAGCCCAAATGCAAAGTTAGAACCAGAAAACAAACTATCAAGAGCCACAAAATAAGCAGGTTGCCTAGAGCTTTTAAGTAGTCACCAATTTTGGATACTCCTTTGCAAGACTCGCCATTCGCCTTTCTCCGCCGTATATTTCCCCAGCTGCAATGTAAATCTGAATGTTTCGATCAATCTCAAGGGCCCTAAGGGTGAGGGCAGTCTCCTCAGGTGTTAAAGGACACAAACCATCTTTTCTTTTCAAATCAGAATTAATTATTTTTTCTTTCCACCAAGGGTAAGCATATCTGCAAATACACAAGAAATTGAGAATTGAGTCACATTTAATCTACTTTCAAAATTCAGAGCGGTTGCCAAAATCTGAAAATTGTGGAACAGACTGAACTATGCAGATCGCTGACCTCATTCTTGTCAACTCTTCCACCTCGTCACTATTGCAACCTTGAGTACAACCAGAAAATGCCAGCATGTCCATCTCATACCTCAAATGAAGTACCAGGAATGGACCCTTTTGTCTTAGAAGTTTGATCACCTTTCTACCCAACTCCTCTATTTGAGAAGTAAATCTCAGAGCACTAAAATTAACTCGGCATCGCAGTTTCTGAATCTCTAAAGGTTGACCGTTATTGGCCAATCGAGCATCCGTTCGGTTTAGATGGACAACTTTGTACTTTTGGATCAAAGGTAGAATCTGAAAGAATAAATATGTTAATTGAGTTTAATTAGCAAACAAGAAATTTAAAACAACATAATCTAGACATTGAGGCTTTTGGCCCAAAGATAATAAAAATTTACCTGGTTCTTATAGTAAGATATGTCGGACCAACTAATTGGTGGCATGCTGTAATGTAAGCCCTGCTCCACTCTTAGCTTGAGTCTAGGGGGCAACTCTTTCAATATCCTCACCTCATCTCTCAAGGAACTAATAAAATGATCCACATCGAATATATCTTGGAATTCACTGCAACAAAAAGGTAAACAGTCATTGGGAAGAGAACTTAATTCAGAAAGAAGAGGTAAGAAACCATCCATGCTAATAGCATTGACAAGACAGTGGTTCAGTCATACACCAAGATGAAATAAGGACTCACCTGGGATCAGCCCAAAAGGAGGCTTTATCCAGTTCAGGGACAATAAGTGTGACATTTAAATATCTTGCAATTGCTACCATGTCACATATCTGTACATCATACATATTATAGTCAGAAAAAGTCAATAGAAAGATTACAACATAGCTTAGTTGCACCAGTAAGAGCAAAGAAAAAGCACATGCCAAGCACACGTCAACTACTCACCGCTGCTCTCATTTGGTTCAATCCTCCATTGCACGAGACCATCAGGTAACCATTGTTTTTATAAACTCCTGGTGGTAAGCAGGTCTTTAGAAAGGATTTTAGGGGAAGTAAAAACAAAGTAACATATAAAATTCAAATAAAAGACCCTGCTAAAGATTGGATAAATTGGAAAAGTACACATACGAAATTTCTTCTAGAAGAAAATTGCGGAATGGAAAGGGAGGACGGGGAGATGATTGACAAGGACAACAATTAATAAGGTCCACCTTTAAGTCTGCAGGAAAAACATATATCTCGCAGTAACTACTGCTACCAGAGAGTATAATTCAATCAAGTTGTCTACTGAGACCAACAGAAGTCCAGGAAATATGAATAGCTACAACTTTAGATATAGATCAATTCTATAAAATTCGCATATTTCCCATCTATACAAAGGCATCAAATCAAAGGAAAGGAAGATAAGAATTAAAACCCAATAAAACTCTTACCACAATTATGTTCATCCCAACTGCAACATGAAATCTAAACCACAGAAATTTTGGAAACTGGAGGAAACGACGGCTGATTATATTGATCCGTAACAAAAATTGGAATTAACATAAAAATTCCATAGAAATGCCAGCAAACAAATGCCCGTTCGGACAAGAACTGTTCATGTGTGAGAATTTACATAGACAGAGAAAACTCACTCTTGGGTGGGAGAACTATGGTAGGTACAGAAGGCAACTCCGCCCTGGCCGCAGACTCGTAAGTAAAGCAAGAAGGCCAGCCTTTCAAAACTCTTGGCCCCCATATATCACCCAACGCTGTTAACTGGACAATGCATGTCCAAAGCAAAACCGAAGTCGTAGCACGTATCATCCACAGCTTCATTCTCGACCTTGAAGATGCGGCCATGGAATTTTTCAGCTTCTCCACCCTACTTTCCCCTAATGTCTTCAATCCCATCAATCCGTCTCTATGCTTATCTCTCTTCTCTCCAAAACCTTCGCACTTCTTTTCACTTCTCTCTGTCCTGCACATCTCATCCCAATGCCTTCATACTAATCAACCCCACCGACTAACAACCAAGTAAGCCCACCTTAAATACCGGCATTTTCTCCTTATTCTACAACATATGGACTCCGATTCTTCTCCCAAATTGACCAATGCAGGACCCAGAAAAGAAGGGAAAAAATGAGATGGAATTGGAAAACCCTAAATGTGGATTAAATGAAAGAAAACTTTTTCTTATTCTTCCCTTTTCCAGCTTCTTCCAGGCGGAATCTCCGAGATCCGACCTTGCCAAAAATGGTACCGGATAAGACCAACAAGGAACAGGACCTTTAGCCGCTAATGCCAACAAAAATTTACCCGAAACTCAATGATTTTTAGTCCAAGAAGCACCGTAAACTTTAACTCCGAGACATATAACCACTCACTTGCCTACGGATTTCCAGGAATGAACAAGTTGTTTAAGCAGAAAAACCAAACCGTTTATCCGAATCGGAACACGGACAAAAAACGATAAGATCTTCCAAATTGGGCAACCCCACCGGAAAGAGAAAGTTCAAATACCCCCAATGAAAGGTAGGATATCCGGCAAGTGGTGTAGAATGATCGCCGGGCACTCGCGGCTCGAAGGGCCGGCGAGTAACCGAGCGCGAGTACAATTATTATAGAGGGGTAGAGTATGCAAGACACAGGGAGACACATAAAAAAGAAAGAGAAAAAGCAGGAGAATAAAACGCGTCGTGAGAGAGCACACAACGACATTCGTTCGCACATGCGGGCTCGCACGCACAAACCCCTAGCCTCCGGGCTTCACACTAACCGTGGTTAAGCTTACGGTGTTTGGGTCGGGTTAGCTAGTTCCAACGCTCTTAAAAACCAGCCATCTAAAAGTGATCCTACTTCTGGCCCCACAAGAATTCGCTCTTGAACACGTGTTCAACATCCAGAAATCCGACTTCGAGACGTGGCGGCATTTCATTGTGGGCTTCATAAAGTTTCCGCATCCGCCGTTGGATCCCGCAGCTATTCAATCTCGTTCCTCACGCCGACAATATATCGCGAGATTCTCCGAATAAGGGTCAACCATGTTATCAAGGAATTCCTCCTAGAAAAAAAAAAAATGAGGTGCTATTATTAATTTTTTTTAATAAAAATATGATATACAGATAATTTTTAAATAATTATTAAAATATTATTTTAGTCTCTGAAAATTGTTGTTCATCAAACTAATTCTCTAAATAATATTTACATAAAGGTGAATATGCCAATTTTTTAAAAAAATTCTTATGTTAATTTAACATTTAAAATAGTATATATTTTCTCTTAAATTGAAAATTTTTAAAATTGATGTAAATATATTTTTAAAACAAAATTAATATAATAGCGGAAATTATTTTTTAAAAAAAAATAGTTTTTTTTTTCAAGTAATTAATTACACGGAAGACAAGTTTAGTGTCTAAAATATTTCCATGGGCACACGAAAAAGATAAAGTAAAATGCATATAGAATCCGACAGACACAGAAATGGCAGAATGGAGAGAGTCCCAAAAAAGCAGAGGCAGGAGTCTTTGAGATTCGCAATTAATTTTTTTGTTTTTTGCTTTTCTTTATAATTGCCTGCACAAAAGAAGAAGAAAATAATTATATCGGAAAATTTCGTGGAATGGGACGGTATATTGGCGATAATCGGACAGTAGAGAGTCAAGAATCCTACAGTGACGACTGTCTTAATTCATGCCGTTGACACGTCGTCGCCGTTAAGCATTCTAAGAGTGTCGGTTCTGCCGTTATGACGGAGGCAATGATAAGTCTGTCAGAACGGTCCGCTGTTTTGGACCGTGAGATATGGTTGGGGGCCAGGTGTCAGTATCATGAAATCCTCCATTCTGGACCCACGTGTCCATGTTCTTACATCAATGGTGAATGAGACGCAATCCTCGGAAGACAAATGTGGACCACGTCCGTACGCAGTGGGGGGTCCGCCTGCGGTGGGTTCTGATAGTTTCACACTCTCTTTTCGTAGATCACGGTGGATGTCTAAAGGCGCGCGGGTTTCTGTTTTCTCATATTTTCACAGTGCTCCTCTCCTGGGGTAGTTGAGTACGTAGACGTAGCCGCAGGAGAAGGAGGAACCGGGGCGGATATTGGGTTGGGTTTGGTTTCAAAAATAAATAAATTATTAATTAATATTCGTGTTAATGTTTTAAGGTTGGCAGTGATGTTTAGAGTTATAGAGTGAAAAAAAGGAGGAGAAGAAGCGTATTTAAAATGGTGTATATTTGGATGTGCGTGATGAGGGTTCTGTTTGTTATTTTGATTTGAGGAGAGGGAAAGGGGATTTGAATGGCAGGTAAAATGTCACATGAACCCTAGCTAGCGTGTTAAATTAGGACAAAGTGGCACATCCAAATCCAAAAAAAGAAGATGACAGAAGGTGGTGTCGTAGCTACCCGTATTAATTATTAAAGGAACATAATGCTGAATGGGTGGGTATAACTGTTACTTTTATGTAAATATTTTTACTGCTTAATCCTCCTAGTGTTGGTGTAAGTATGTAATATGTAATTAATTACATTATCATATTCATACTAGTTTTTTAATGTCAAAATTATATAGATTTTTTTTACAAATATTTTAATTTCAGTATAAATGAATGATTTTTTGTTTGTTTGTTGAAATACATGCAAATTAATCATACTAGCTGAGCTCACACCCAAAAATATATATATATATATACAAATTAAATTAATATAATGTAGGGTTAATGAAGCTTTGCTAAGGGTGGTGGGGGGGGGGGAATTAAACGAGATATATTATAAACTAATAAAATGCTTCTTTTTGTTTTTTTTTGTTCTTTAAAATCCATAAGTGGAATGTAAGATCTTGACATCATAGAATTTAGGTGTTACTTTAGGGAGAAAAAAAATTGGAATGTCACGTTGTTTGCGTGTGTTAAAAAGGTGAGATTGTTGGGGAGTCGCTTTTTGGTTTACCTCTTCTACGAGGAATAGCCTGTTTATAGCCCAATCGCAATTCACGGGAAAACTACGCCTATTGCATCAGAAACGGTGCTACAATTGGAATCCGTGATACGGGATCTACGCCTATTGCCTAACGTCTCATTTTTCCTATTATTGTCTACGTCTTTTTATCTATATTTCAAATATTTGAATTCTCACTTATTTAATAAATAAATCCAATTTTTTTTATAATTTTAATACTGAAAATAAAATTAATTTTATATTTAAAAAATATAAAAATAATCCTCTCCAAACAAACGAACAATATATATATTCACACTTATTCCGTGATAAAATTTTAATTATGTTATTTTATCTAATTGAATTAAGAATTAATCTTTTTAAATTAAATGAGTAAAATATCAATTATCATGTTTTATAACGTAAAATCAAATTAGAAATGTACTAAACTTAAACTCATTTATAGACTTTGGAAAGGAAAAAGAGAGTAGTAGTGGATAAGACGCAACCTCGTCATGTCAGCCTAGGAATTTCACGAGAAAAAGCGATCGCAGCAGCAGCATGATTAAAAATAATTTGATACAAATCCTTTTAATATTACGAGTATATATATGTAAATTAATGGTCAAACTTTTATAGAGATATCACAGAAATTCTGTTCATTTCTTCACGACCTGCCAATTGCCAAAGTTGCTAAACACAGATGCATGCTGCCCGACGTAGCCATCAACAACGTTAAAATAATTTATTAATTTCTACGTTAAAAAATACATTGATTCGCCGAATTAAGATAGTTTTTCTGGGTGGCTTGTATTTGCAATAATTAATTATAGTTTGTTTACATTCAAATATTCAACTACGATGACAAGTCAAGCAGCCGTAGTATATAATTTTCTAACTATATGCTATGCTCATTTTCCAAGCTTATCTTTTCTTTTTCCTCTCTCTCTCTCTTTCTCTAAAATCTTTCATGTTTACTTGTAAATCCATGGATTTCTTTTACTAATATTTTATAAATGGATTATATGATACATATATTGATATCTTATTTAGTCGACAGTACGTATTATATATTTAATCATTATATTAAAATATGTTAAAAATTAATAAAAACATCTTTTTTTGGCCAAAAATAATAACAACAATTAAGCAGAATGTTATTCATATATATTAATTCTTTTAAGAATAAAAAATTATCCAGTCTTATATATATATAGATGTGGAAAAGCCGATCTCCCTTTCATAGCTTTTTAAAACTATCCAACTTGTATGTAAAGTTCCTCATGACTTAATTTCCAGCCCATCATTTTCTCAAATATTTTTATAAAATAAATGCGAGTCATTGTCAACACTCGCAAAATTCTCAATTATTTGTTTTTGTTGGTTTCTCGCAGTCAATTTCCACGCAATCAAACCCAACAAATGGAATTGGACTGCAATCTTCTACACATTTGACTCAATTTTAAATTCCCCCAATAATTTTTTCAACTCTCGATCTCTCCTATTACCATTATATATATAATTAAACCAGAGAAAACTTTTGTGGTATGGAGGTGGAGTGCAAGTTATAGTAACAATAATAATAATAATAATACAAGCATCAAATAAATAAATATAAATAGTATTTTTCAGTTTAATATAAATTCATAACATCTTGTGCGTGCTGACGAAATGATTTTAAAGATTATACAAATTCTTATGATGATGACATAGAAAGTATGAAAATAAATATTATGATTTGAGATTTCTTGTTTGACAACAATACCATCCCCCAAAATGGTTGAGTGCGTGCGAGGAGGAGATTGCTAGCTATTTGTATTTCATTTATAATTAATTAAATAGTATGTAACATAGATATATGTTTTATTAATTATTGAATTATTTTTTTAATTTCAATGTAACGATTATTATTGTGTAACACTAGTTGATTTTCCTTATTAAATGAGTACATGCAACGGGTTAATTAACTGGTAATACAATATCGATGAGCGAAGATAGAGAATCTGTTTTTAACTTTATCATGTATTTTCGTTACGTGAAGTTGAATTTTGTTGCCTTTTGTCACTTTCTGGTTTCATAAAATAAAGAAAGTTAAAGATAAAGCACGTTAGACAATGAAGAGGTCAGTCCCTTGAATTATACACTTTATGGTCATCTTACCATATAAGTTGTTTTTTTTCCCCCAAAAAAGGAAAAACAGAGTCATGGGATTCTGATTTATCTTAATAAAAAGCCATCATTGCTCTAATAATTGCACAATTTGAAAATTATTATTATTCTTTTGGTTACAATCAAATATTAGAACCAATTTGCATATGCTTACTAATAAAAAATTATAATCTTAAAATACTTGTGACTCATTTATTTATCTCAATGTATTTTTTTTATATATATTATATGAGGAATTATTCAAACTCGTCGTGGTTAAACTATAAGTAGTAATAGCAATATTTATTTATTTATTCATAAACAGTGTTAACGGTTAAATTAACATGTTCCTAGTCTATCCTTCAAAAGAAAAGCTAACGTACGAGATAAAGCGATCAATAAAGTAGCAGCATCCTCTCTAGATAAGTGGTCACATGATTTAACATCACCAGCTGGAGACATGAATTAAAGATGCAGCTACGAAAACACAATTAAAAAAGATGATAGAGAAAGAAAGAAACGAAGATGAAGTCAAATTATTAGCAGAATATTTCAAATTATCATAAAAAGCCTTTATATTTATATATCTTGCAATTTTTATTCCTTTTTTTTTTCACATGTTGTATAACATAAATTGAATTATGGCAAACAAAAAACAAAGTATAAAACATGGTATTGTTGTAAATCTTTTGAGGTGCACCTACGTGTTTTTAAAATTTTGTTGGTTTTTTTTACCCGTTCATGAAAAAAAATAGAAGAGTGAAAAAAAAGAAGCTATCATATATTCACTTTCATTTTTTTTCCTCTCATAAGTTTATGGTCATGGACAAAAGAGAAAGATACTGAAGCAGGGCAGCTAGATCTGGATCAATGGATCCAATCTCTTTCTTGGGAACACATAAAAGCTTGTAAACCAAGTTAAAATGAGGAATATCGTCAAAACTTTCTCCCTTGAACTTCCCAAGCATCACATTCATCGAGTATGGGAGCTACGGAACTTGAAAGGGTTACAACTCATTCACTTGAAAGCCCAATTACTTTTAAAGAAATTGGCGGAAAGATAAGAGATGAGGCAGGCATGTGGGTGTCAAATTTAGCCGTCTGAGATGATAATGAGCAAGATTACCCAGCACGCTTGACGTAAACGTCACCGCGAAGCTTATAAAAGAAAAACTAGATGGGGAGAAGTTGCCTAGCAATCAATCATGACAAGATTTTAACATACTATATTAGCCTGACAAGTGACAAGCTGTTGGTTCCATCTAATGTTTTTTTCTTCTTCTCCTTTTTAAGATATTCGCTGTAGAGGGTAACTAGCAAATCACACAGCACAAGTAGTTTGGGGATCAAAGTTCCCTTTAATATATCTATTGAGTTTCACGTAAGAATTGACGCATCAAACTATTTTCCAGTTGTGCATTTCCGGCATCAGAAACACCTCATAATCTCAGATATCTAATTCGTCATTGACACATCTTTTTTTTTAAAGTATTATAATTCAGAGTGTTATTAAACTTTACTCAGACTAAATTCTCTTCGAATTTGGGTTAAACGGACCTTAAACAAAGTATTGAAGACAAAATTATTGTCTGCGCAAATAATGTGGAGTTGTGGACCATCGCCATCTTCTTATGGAAATATATGTTTAAGTGATTAATTTTTGGAAGGGTGGGAGGTAGCATGTGTACCTTATATATATATATACATTTAAAGAATCGTTCAAAAGTTTACGTATACCAACCCAATAAATAAATATCCTTTACAAATGTCAACCCCGACACTCCTCCCTAATGAAGGGGGCAACTACTATCACATAAAGTAAAGGGGGGCGAGACTGGGTTGGAAGAACAAATGTTGAAATCCTGGAACAGCTCAGCCACTGTCCATATCAGTTGATTACGCCATTCCTTGAAGGCAATGTTTCATCATGAATATTCTCTAGCATGTTGTCACCACTTCTATATTGCCAGCCAATTTTTTAAGCAGCAGCGCCTATGACTTCTCTTTCTCATCATCCTGAGGATTGAGGCAAGTTTTAACGTACAATTTGTAATAGCAAAATGCAGTCAGTTTCAGTGAATGATCAAATAAAATTCCAGACCATAATCAAGTTCCAAATTTGACAAGACAAAATAATCGATATGTCAATGACAATATATTCTCCGAGAGGGAAAAACGGGTGTTTGATGGATATGGATCTTCTAGTGTGCCTTATAACATAGTAGAGTGTGCCGTGGTTCAAAACACAGTTTGAGTTTTTTTTTATAATAAATTATTTGAAAATTTATTTTTTATTAAAGAGAAAATAAACTATAAAAATAAAAGAATTTTTTGTTGAAAGTTTTTCAAAATTTTATTTTCTATTTATTTTTTAAAAAGAATTTTTTTAAAATAATTTGTTGAAAAATTAAAATTTAAAAATAAAAAAATCCAAATTATGAAAATAAATTTAAAAATATATTAAAAATGAGAAAATAAACATAAAAAATATAAAAATTTGTTGGAAACTTGGATTTTTTATTTTTAAATATATTTTTAATTTTTAATTTTTTCAACAAAATATTTTTAAAAAATTTCTTTAAAAATTTAAATAGAAAATAAAATTTAAAAACTTCCACAAAAAATTATTTTCAAAAAATTATTTTATTTTTATACTATATTTTCAGTTTGCTTTTTAAAGAAAAAATAATTTTTTTAAAAAATTAAATTTTAAAAATATATTAAAAATAAATTTTTAAAATCAAAACACAATTAAAAGACTGCATTTTGAAACACAAACACAGCAGAGGACCCGTATTCGTGTTTGACTGGCTGAAACAGGCTTTTTCACTCACTCCCCTTCCCCAGCAAGAAAGCAACTCTCATTTCCAATACAAAACCTTTGACTAAGCAAAAGCATGCATGTCGATATCCACAGTTAAGGCTATGTACACTCTGAATCAAATTACATTTCTTCTACTTATTTGTTATCAAACAAAAGAGCGGCTCTACTAAATTAAGGAAAAACATGAACCTACAGAAATGCTTGGAAGTTAACCCAATTGTTTTGATTTACTCACAACTTAACTTCAAGGATACGAATAACAAATTGGTGATCAAGTGCTTAGCTACAATTTCACCCAAAACTATATTGAAATGCAATTTTTGGAAAGCCTATACAAAATCTTTACGAATGAAATGATGCACAGATAACACCCGCCAAAAGGGATAAGGAAAACAGGGAAAGAATAAAGAAAGAAAAAGAAAAATACAACTGGAAAGTGGAAATAGTATATAACATATTGTGCTTACTGAACTATTCACCATTTTGTCCAAATTATCATCAAAGTCCCCGTTGCCATAATCTGAAAGACAAGAAAGGTTGTTAGTAAATATCTCAAAATATAAATTCGCATCAAAATTTTAATTCACCCGTGAACCACCCAGAGCACATACTAATCTAGATTCCACAGTATATCCCCATAGACCATACTTACTATTACAGAATATATGAAAAAATTCTCCAGTTATGGTAAACATGGTAAGCAAGGAAGAACATGGCAGTCATCTAATCGGGTTGGTCTACAGCAGGGATAACTCTCTGAATTCTTTCTTCTTCTTTTTTATGTCAAGAAAGATAACTGAAAGGTTTGCTAAATTTGATCTTTACTTTTGTGCATACTAAGAGTATGTTTGACAAGTCATTTCAGCTAGCTTATAGCGTATTTGACTAGCTTATAAGTTTGTTTGACCAAATTAGAGGTGTTTGGTAAACAAGCTTATTTGAGTAGCTTATAGCGTATTTTCATACGCTACTTTGAGTAGCGTGTAGCTTTTAGCTTATAGCTTTTATAATTTTATTCCTTTTTTATCCTTATTATTTTATTTAAATTTCAATATTATCCTACTCATAATTTTTTACGCTATTTATTAATCTTCAGGTTTCTTTTGGGTACTTTTCTTTCTCAAATACTAACGAAAATTTAGAGGCATCTACTGAAATGAAAGAGATTCGCAACAATATTGCTAATTTATTGTGGAACGCTAGATGATATGTTTATTTTGTATTTTTTAGAATTACAAAATGAAATGTAATTACTAACAAAAAATAATAAATTTTATATATGACCTTTTATGTCATTTTATATTTATCAGCTAATTTATCAGCTATTTTTACCAAACACTTCTAATTCAATAAATTAGCTTAACAGCTTTCAGCTTTCAGCTATCAGCTTTCAGCTAAAAATTAGCTTATCAGCTTTCAGCTAGCTTATCAGCTATTTTTACCAAACATAGCCTAAATCAGATGGCTTCTATAAGGTAAGATAAGAGACAATAGACAAATTGCATGGCATATAGCTCATACAGTTTTCAACTTTTCTGGCTTTTTGCCAACTGGTTAGTTTTCTCTTAATTATTGTGGGACGCCGAGATCCTCATTCCTGATGCCCTTCTATTTAGGAACATTATTAAATCAAAAATTAATTATAACCGGAGATATACCAAACTCAAATGTGCAATACCCCAGTGTATCTTTTAGAAATGAACAGTAGACTTAAATGGTAGAAATAAATGACGTGTACCTGTTTCATCGCCACTGTCTCCCATATCTCCCAGAAGAAATACATCCAAGTCCTGCTCAGTTGAAGTTTTGTTCTCCTTTTTCACTTCCTGTACCTCTCTATTAGAGGTCAATCCAACATTTGGTGGCTCTTTTGTTTTGTCCTCTTTTACTTGTTCTGATGATTTCAGTTTAGCATCCTCCATGTACCGCTTCTCATAGCTATGGACAGTCATAAGATAGGACACTTTAAAACAAGTCACAATTCTGTACAAATATAACTCAAGTGAAAGTGAAGCAGAGTGAGGGGGATTCTACAGCTACCTGCATACATAACTTGTACATCCAATTTTTTTCTACCATGAGCATAAATTTTTTTAATGGAGTTGCCAAAATGCTTTACTAAAACTATTGTTAAAATTAACATTTTATGCACGTCCAATTGAATTTTTAGATTCATATAAATACACTGCACAAAATAGTTGTTCTTTTGGAAAACTGAAACCAGCACAGGTGCTGATAGCATCAGCTGCCAATACTGGCCCTCCTTTAGCAATTCAAATTACATTTTGAACAATTTCCATGCACGTATTACTTTGCAGAAATTCCTTTAACCTCCAATACCTCTTGAACACGGGTATTTTCATGTCCCAAAGATATGACTCTTCTACGTACTTTGGGAACTAAGGGGACGATATTAACATAAATCCTACATGCAAACAATCTAATGATATTTGTTAAGTGCAAACTATAGGTGATATTTACCAAAAACGAAAAAGGGCATATGATGGATATCTTTCCCACAGTTATTAGGCAAAATAAAGGGAAAATAAAGGGCAGTTTGAGTTGTTATTAAGTAAGGACACATGACATAATATAATAGAAGTGGTTAGTTAGGATTTTAGTTATATATAGAGGGAGAGGGCAGTGAGCCAAGGCATGAAAAATCCTGTAAGAATTAGGAATTGAGAGGATTCTAGTCCCTTCAAGTACTAGAAGTCACTTTATTGTAATTTTTTTTATGTTTTCAGTTTAATTTCAGCATTTTATTCCTGTTTTCTTAGTATAATCCCAGATGGAGATCTAGGTCTCCATCAATTGGTATAAGAGCGGTGATGATTTTGGGATAGCATTACAATGGAAGAAATTATAGAGATGGAAGCAAGAATGGAAGAAATAGTAAGGAAAGGAAATTGGAGAAGGAGGAGAAGGAGGTGAAGGAAGAAAAGGAAAAAATAGAGTTAGTGAGGGAGCAAATATTTAAACTAAGGGAGATGGTGAGGCGTTAGGGGTGGAGTGGACTCTGTGTTTCGGAGGACTCTATTCCATGGGGGTTGGGTCAATCTGCCACACTCTTCAATCCAACCAAAACTTCAGAATGCACAAATGAGGACAAGGCCAGTAATCCATCTGTGACACCATCATTCATGGGAGAAAACCATATAAAGGCCGAGGCAACAAGAAAAGAGGAATAGGGGGGGTATTGCTGCTGTAGTGAGAAAAATAATTCCACCCATCGCTGTCAGGTTTTACTAATGGCTGAAGAAATAGACGATGCTGGGAGATCCCAGGTATGAATGCACAACTCAACGATGATTGAAGAAGGCTCTCATCGACATATAACTAAGGTAGGGGAAAATAGAGATGGCGAGCTCCAGTCCAAAAGTGAGAGACATGCGAAACCAAAAACAGAGGTCGAGAAGAAGACGGAATTCGAAATAGCGGCTGACGCAAGGAAAAAAGGGAAAGTGGAATACAAGGACTTGGAGTTGAAAACAGAGGGCAAGGGCGTTTGCGATGGAAAAAAAATGAACTTGGAGAAATTTGACACTGCTAGTAAGTTGGACGAAGGTGTTCTCATAAACGGATTGAAAGAAGAAGATGTAGAGGGAGATGCATGTCTTGAAGAAGACAGTTGAGATGAGGGATGGGAAGAAAAAGAGAGGAGACTTTCTGAAGCTTGCTTAGGGGAATGTCCCGTAGTGCTAAAATTCTTAAAAGATACTGTTCAACAAAGCAAAAGGTGGGTTGGGAAGGAATGCAAAAGCATCACAACTCTTTTTGCTCTTTCTACTTCAAACAACGACACTCACAAAGAGGCAGAAATAGGTTGGTTACGGAGGGAATGACTGGGTTGGTAAGGTTGGACTTCATTTTCTGACTTGGAATTATAAGGAACGAAGCTATGGGGAAACCAAAACCACCATGCAGCAAAGCTTACCATATGTACTCAAACAGAGACCTAGGTGGCACTATGGAAGTGAAGAAAAGCTTAGCCCAATCCATAGCTACAAAGATGAGCAGTCTTCGGTACTGTTAATGGCCGTAGAAATAGAGACAGAGGGAGAATTTGGAGTAGATGGAGAGCAGAAATGGAAGAGGAAGAAGGAGAGATGGCCTTATTTTTGGGAATAGACTTTGTGCAATGTATAGCAATGTGGAAATGCTGGAGCCTACCATTCAATGAAGTGAAAGGTGGGGGGAGAAGAGATCACGAGCAATACTTGGGGAATCTTGAGACTGAATCTAAAGTATTTGGACCCCAAATGTTTACCCATGATTTGAACCAAGCCTTTAAAAAGGTAGCAACAAGTTGGCCTGAAGCAAAAGTAAGTTCTGAAATTTTTTAAAATTCTATTGGACCTAATTTTAATCATTGGCTTATTGGAAATTTCATTGAGGCCTTATAGAGTTGGAGGTTGGGATACATCAGTGAAATTCAAATGAATATGGACCAAGTGCACAGAAGATATTTGGACGAAGTTGCAGCTAGGCTTAAAGTATTTGAAGCTCAAATAGTTATCCCTAATTGGATCCAGACCATTAAAAAAGAAGAGACAAATTTGGATCAAGCAAAAATGTGTCCTAGATATTTTATTAATTCACTTAAGCCTAATTGGGGTTATGGACTAATGGAAAATGGTGGGTTGGACCAAAGTTTTGCAAGCAGCAATAAAATTGAACTTTCATTGGCTGAAAAAAGAAAAAATGATGAAGATCAAGGGAAAAGGAAGTGGAAACAACTTTATAGGAAGAGGCCACCTATTCTTACCTCTACCACTTACCTTGAGGGCAAGGTGAACGTTGAGGGCGGAATAACGATAAAACTCACAGTTATTAGGCAGAATAAAGGAAAAATAAAAGGCAATTTTTAGTTGTTATTAAGTAAAAACACACGGCATAATATAATAGGAGTGATTAGTTAGGATTTTAGTTATAAATAGAGGGAGAGGGCAGTGGGGTAAGACATGAAAAATTTTATAGGAATTGGATATTGGGAGGATTCTAGCCCCTTCAAGTGCTAGAGGTCACTTTATTGTAATTTCTTCTATATTTTTAGTTTAATTTCAGCATTTTATTCCTATTTTTTTAGTATAATCTCAGGTGGAGATCTAGGTCTCCATCAGTTTCATATGACAAATATCAAGAAAACCTTCTTGGATTACATAATTGTAAAGTTCTTGAAGTACAAAGTAAATAACTCTGTATCAAAATGACCCAGGTCAGAAGCATAGTCTAAACACTAAAGTAACAAAAGTAATTTAATGTGAAAAATAAAATACTCAAGCTACAGTACAAATTACTTACGGTGCAACGTGACTGTTCACAAGTATAAAATATATTCTCCAAAATTTCCTCTCCCTCATGACACGTGGACACAGCGCATATCTCAATTTTGAAATCTCCTGCAACAAAGAATAAACTCAATAGTGAGAAAGCATTAATTTTGAAATATGTAACTAAAAGAAATAACTATTGATATTGAAGACAAAATAACAGTTATGCATGAATCAACCCATAAATCTAGGCCACAGAACATATTACAACTGCATGAAAAATTAAGACAACAATATACAGTGTCATTGACGCTAAGAATTGCTCCATCAGCAGACTTAAGGTCATAATTCCAAACATCTCATGATTCAATCATGGTAGCCACCAGCCGGTATTTCAACATGAGTGGATTCAAGTCATTCAACATGCTGACAGAAGTATTGAAAGGGGCAATCATACCTCAACTTGCCACAGTTCAGATTGTTAACTCTTAACTCCCTTATACTGAAACCATGCCTCCCTCCCTTCCTCTCTATCTCTCTCTCATGCACAAATACAAAACCTCCTTTTATATCCCAAGCATCAGAGATCAGATCCAGTTTATCAAGTATCCTACTTAACAAAGAATCCTCATCTACTGTCTTTCAAAGAAGTTGAAAATAATTAGGCACTCGCTTCCCATTCTGTGGGTTTAGGATACATAAACTTTGTAATACATACAACTCCAACAAAGTTGGAAGAGAGCAGGAATTTTCATTTATTTATAGAAGGATTTAAGGGTAAAGTTGTTACATATCTATCTTAACCTCAACTCCATGAACCAGTGTTAAAAAACGGAGAGCTAAAGGCATGAGCCTCAGATTTGCATCAGACACCCCCTGTACCAACCAGCCCACGCTCCAGCAATATTACCCCTGCCCCCAAAATACCCAACCTTTCTCATATCTCTAGGCAAAATAAATCATCAAGAGAATAATATACAAGTTTTAACAAATAAATGCAATTTTTAACAAGGCCTGTAAGGTGTTCAATAAGTTCAGATACTGCCACACACAGCATGTTAAAGACAATCTTCCTATAAGAAAATGCTGTTTCTACTTATTAATGGTATGGTTAACAAATTGGTGAAAATTGATTTAGTAATATTGGTGCTTCTCTTAAAGTGAATGAATGCATTGAGAACCATCCGGTGGATTTACATTGATAGGGGCACTCATGGCCTAGCATAGCTTTTATTAACGTTTGTCCAGTTTTAGAGAATGACTTATTATTCTGATTTACTCAGCCAAAGATCAATATGGGAAACATTTAATCTTGAAAAGACTTATACTTTGATTATGATATGCTTATTCTTTGGAGCTCTGGGATAAGAATAACACTACCTTGACTGTAGAAAGAACAAGATTGGCATGTCTTTCTTGCCACTCGGTTAGATCGTGCCTAACATTTGAAACTGAAGGAACATCGGGCAATTGGGTATCATCTGCAAATGGGAACCATTATTCAGATAAACTCTTCATATGAAGAATAAGTGAGAAAAGGGGAAGTAATAACAGCTTCATGGCATTTTATTTTTGTGATATATACTAAACGTGAGTGACTGATAATCGTAGAGAATTGCTTTTCTTATGCGCAGCAATATCAATGTAAAATAATAAAAAATTGCACCCATATGTGTAACACCACATATATTTATGAAAAGAAGGTAAAAAAAATAAAATTATATTAGTGCATTAATTTGTTGATTTGCAAAGGTTTAGAGCTTCTGAGTAGGTCTATAATAACTAATTTCGGAGATTTTCCCTCCACATTGTGTGAAAATAACCTCCATTGCACCAAATCTCTAAAGGAGAGTAAAGCTTAAAAAACGAAGAAACTACTTCAAATGCGGAGCACACATAGCAAAATACCTTCCAAAGGGAAATCTCGAAACGTGCTCAAAGTGATCCCTTGTACGAACTCTCTCAACTCGCCGGTGATACCAAAACTCTCCAGATCCTTCTCTTGGTTTTCATAGCCCAGAGAAGGTTCCAGGAGCGCAAGAGCACCGGGTGAATTAATCCCATCAGCTAAGAGTTTGATCTGGTCAGCTCGCTTGATGGCCTCGATTCTAATCTTCTCGGCTCGCTTCGAAGCTTCAGCTGCAATTTCCTTGGAGCGCTTGGTGGCCTCGGCTACAACTTCGGAAAATTTGGAAGCTCCGAAGGAGAGGTCCTGGGATCGCTTGGCGGCCTCCTCCTTGAGCACCCGAGTGCGCTTGGCTGTTTCCTCTGCAAAGCTTCGAGCTTTGTTCCAAAAGTCCATTCTTCGTTCACAACAACAAAGGTACGGAACGTGAGCATTGAGTTTGATTGGGCAATGGATGACAGAGTATTCCGCGCCAGGTGCCGCGGTTGCCGAGTCTCAGGGTACCGGCCTCCGTCATCGACGCTTTCACTATTTTCGTTCCTTTTTTTTTCCCACATAATTTTTTTTTTAATTTTCATACGATGTTCATGAAATAAGAAAATAAGAAAATTCATAATATTAAGTTCACTTTAATTTTAAACATTATATATTAAAGTCATGTGAGTAATTTTTTTATTCAAATCTGAGTAATTTAATATCTGTTTTATTGTCATTAACGATTATGAATCGGTTATCTGCGTAAAAAAAAAAATAAAGTGGAAAAAAATTGCATAAAATATTGTTTAAGCATATATATATATATATATATATATATATATATATATATATATATATATATATATATATATATATATATATATATATATTTAAAAAATATTTTATACACCAACAATATTTAAATTATAATACATAATAAAAATAATATTATTTAAAATTATTTTTATTATGTATTATAATTTAAATATTATTTATAAATAATAAATTATAATAAAATAAAATAAAATACGAAAATAAATGATAATTAAATTATTTATTACATTTAGACAAATTCAATATATTAATATCTAAATTAAAAATATTTGGCGAGGTGCCCAAAAAAAGTGTTTCAAGGGTCGTTTACACTATATATTTTTAATAGGTTGAACTATGTTATATTGAAATAAGATTATCCTATATGCATTTCTTCATACTATATCTTGCTACTTATTATAACAATTTGCATGGAAATATAATAAGATTGTCAAAAGTCTTTAATTTTAAGAGGTGAAAATCAAGGGGGATCAAAACACGGATAAACAACACTAAAATCAGGCAAAGTTTATAGATGAGTTACGAATTGCATCTCAACAACTTGTAAGGCTAACACGTAAGTAGACTAAGATATTCGTTACTGATTTAGAAATTGATTGACAGGTACTTCAAACCTTCCTTGCAAATTGCAATGCCCATTGACTTGTAAAGTTCTTTGTCAACCTCTATGGTCGATGGTTTTAGACATTTTATTCCCAAGTGAACTTTTACTTCTGGCTGGTTTTTTACTCTGCATAAACAGCTCTTAAAGTTATTACTTAGCTAATTTAAGGTTTATTTAGTTTGAGATTTTTTTTAATTTTTATTTTATTAAAAATATAAAATAGTTTAGTTAATATTTTTAGGTAATACTTTTTTTTTTGAATTTTTAAAAATTTTCGCTAGTACAATAATAGTATTTTTGTAATTAATATTAACTCATGAGTATTTTACTATTTATATAACTTAAAAATAGTAAAAATAAAAAGCAAAGCAAAAATACAAATCAAATATATATTTTTAAATATAAAAAAAAATTAAAAAATGCTTTTAAAAGTAAAAAAAAAACAGATTGTTTTTTGTTTCGTTAAAAAGCTTGTTTTATTTTATTTATTTTCAGTGCATTTTTCCTGCTCTCCTCCCTATATCATGCACTAAAAAAAGCATGTCTTTTTAACAATACTGTGTTGTTTGATATCCCGGAGTTGTGCGTTTACCCTTTGTGCTGATCGAGGACGTATTCGCATGCTTGACAACCCAAACCTACTTCATTGGAAATCTTGTTTGGTTTGGTAGACACAAGATATTTTCGGTTTGAACATTATAGATAATGATCATATGATGCATGATCATCCACTTGTGAAATATCCCTCCTCTGTCTCTCTTGTCTCCCTCAATAATGTTTCGGGCAAACAACACCCGAGTGTAGTGTACTGTTCAATCACTGTAAGCGTGAGGCTAACGTTTCAGGCCTTGCCTTACCCTACAATCACAAGAAACCAAGCTTGCTGAAGGATGAATCTAAAGTGGTGGCCACGACTAAACTTAATTTGAGATAACTAATGACGAAGTTATAACATTTTTAGTCAACCACCCAAACATTTGACAGAAAGTCTCTGGACCTAATTTTGATCATCAAGATATCAGAAAAAGATTGAGGGGTTCCTCATTAATCCAGAATATAATAACATCTTCATATTTTCCGAATAAATTAAGGAACAAACCAAAAAAAAAAAAATGGAAAAGGATATTCAGATTCCTACCCTATGATACTGTTGAATGTCCTTATTAAACTTCTAGTCTTCAACAATATATGTTCTTGCACTGTCAGTAAGCAATGCGTTAACTTAAATTCGGGGCAAGCCACGTGACAAGCTTTTCAATGTTTGCTGACAAGGACAAACGCTGAGCATGCATTTTTAGATATTTAAGCTGACAGTACAGTACAACAATTAATGTCCCTAAATTGATGTAATGTAACCAATACTCGTGGGCAAACTGTATATTGGTTGATTCACAGCCAAGTGGAGATTTTTGAGTAATCCATAAGAGGATGAAGTTTGAGTTTTAATGCACTTGTATATTATGAAACGATGGTTAATTTAGTGTAATTATTGTGTCATAAACACTAATTAATTTACTGCATCTTCTGTGGTAGCCTCTCCTCTTTGATACTAAGTCAAAAGTTGCTTGATACCAATAATTATCAGAATCACACAGATATCAAACGCTACAGTTTTGACATTAGAAAATTAAGTTGGTGGATGTGACCAAATACAAATCTGCCAACAATTTCATTATGGGGATTGGTGGTAGTTCGTGGACGCAGAGGGCTAGCTAGGGAGGCTCATGATGATTTGTGTACTTTGAACCATAGAAAATAAGTAAATTTGTTGGTTCTCAACAATGCTCCCCTTCATTAACACGAGGGCGTGTGTGAACTGAATTTCGCTTTTATGGCAATGTCTCCCACAGTTGTTTAAATGCAAGTATTATGAGTGATGGAGTTGTAGTTAAGGAGAAGGAAGGAGTAGTCCTGCATGTGCACACATTGATGCCTCCTCCAGATCATCTTCTCCATCAACTGCTGCTGCTGAATAACTCAGAAGACGATATTGCTTAGGTGGGGACCATAGGACAAGTGATTAGATATTCAAAGGTTAGGTTTAAATATTTTATGTGGTGGGGAGGCCATGCATGACTATGAGATAAAAAGGGGTTGTTGGGTTGTATTTGTAAGTAACAATAATATAAAAATCGGGTACAAGTGTGATTAGGACATCTTAACTAGTATCTTATAGGAAAAAAAAGCAACATGTAACTTGGGTTTGTTGTTGACAACTAGCTAGAGACCTGCCCAACAAGCTCCCTTGGAGTCGGTGCCAACTTTAAGGCACATGCTTCCTCCTGCTTCTTACCTCACCTCGTCATTCTCGAATTCTAACTCAGCACTGACACAACCCAGAATGGTTATCAAGTCAAACTGAACAGTTTCCATGGCCTCGATCTTCATTTCATATGGGGATGGTGGTGGGAAATTTGTAACAGCTAGCTAGGGTCTGGGCCCAGCTTGCTTGAATTTCAAAAGCACCCAATCTGACTTGTCCTGGTAGAAATGGTAGGGTCACCGAAACCCAATCACTAAAGAATTGGTGGGAATAGGAGTGTGAGCCTGAGTGGGGGGAAGCTCAAGCCCATAGTTGGTGCTGGTGGTGGCTTAGGAAAGTGACAGGCATGAAAGGGAACAACCAAGAGCACTCATGAATCACCATATCTTTTCCAATCTTAAGGATTGTGAAAGGTGCACAACTATTTGAAAAACTCCATTTACAAGGACCCCAAGGTAACCTAATTTGGTTCCACTTCTGAACAAAGCGGCTTCTATTTGCACCACCGTCCCATGTGCATGTGACCATGTCCCCATCACAATCCAATATTTCTGAGTGCCTGTACCTCACCTCTTCTCTTCCCTTCTTCCCTCGGTGCATCAGTTTCAGACCCACTTCTGGTTATGCTTTTCTCATCTTCTTACCCTCTGTTTAATTTTCTCATAACAAGTAGTAGAGCATTCTTAAATCTTGATGATGGAGCCAAAATCCAATATAGTTACTCCATGATGCTTGTCCTCCATGCTATGTTGGTTAATTATATTTCTCCCCGAATCTGCTTTTGTTTGCAGTATACCCACTTCACTTGTGTTTGTCCCTTCCTGGTCCTCCCATGGAAGGGTATGAGCTATAAAGGATACCCTTTCCATTTTGGTTATAATCTAAATTATAAATTTATCAAATCCAATCAAACTCATAATTATAAGAGTAAGTTATACTAAAATTCTTAGATGATAGGATAAAATATATTCAACTCCTCTTTTGCTGCCCTCTAATTTTTTAATTCTTGTTGTTGTTGGGAGTAATGAAATAGTAAAAATAAAAAAAATAAAGTTTTAAATTTAAAGTAGGAATAAAAGCTTTCTGTAATATAACTTCAAATTTTAAGGGAATTGATGTTATTTTTGACATAAGAAGAAGCCAAATATAATTTTAGTCAAACTATTAAAAAATGTAAATATTATTTACTCCAATCATAATTATTATATATCATAGTATATATGTCTTTTCTCAAATGAAAAAAAAAAGTTCAGTGTTTTCTTTCATTTTGTTAAGGAATGGTGGAATTATCGGAAGATTAAAATACGTAAACAAATAAGAGAGTCTTGTATATATGTAATGAATTAATTATTTTGATTGATTTAGTTCAATTTATAAATAACATTAACTACTTGCATTCTTGAAATAAAAATAAGTCTAAATAACATCAACAATAAGTGTCATTTCAAATCGTTTCTATCGTCGTTACATCCTAAAGTTATTCAACATGTCCAATTGTTCTTGCTCGTGTCGTGTGTTTAAAGTCGTTTTTTTCAAGATGAACTCGAACTAAATGAAAAATTCAAAATATTTGATATTTTCTCTCCCATAAATCATGACGTCCAACTAATACAATGGGACGAAAGTTTTAAAAGATAAAAAAAAAAATCATCTATTTTATATTTATGACAAAAATTGAAAAAAATTACTAATGGAATGTTATTTTATCTCAAAATAACCCTTGTAAAACCCAAAGTAGAAATTTTTGATAAAATGATTTTATATAGAAATTTCATTTCTCTTAGTCTTGATTTTTATATTTCCTCTTCCTTCGTTGCCTACATAAAATACTAAAAAAAAAAAAAAACCAAGCGTATACAAGAAAGTGCAGACGAAATGTCAACATATTATTGAAGACAGAACTTTTAGCTTCCTTATGGTATCCGAAAAAGAAAAATTATGAATCTTTAAGTGATGTTGTAGCTGTCTAGTTGAGATTAGATACAATTAAATGCTTGATTAATATTGGAGACGTGATAGTTCATCTAATATTCACATCACTTTTTTCATACTGGTTACTTAAATAGGCCGATGACTAAGAACTTATAAGAAGACTTCTCCATATATTGAAGTAATTAAGGATATCTAACTTATAACAATTAGATACCGTAATACATACATACATACATATATACGTGTGTGTATATATATATATAATACCAAAAGATGATGAATACGAATCATTCATTAGAGGATAAAATTTCATAATTCAATCCATATATATGTCCCTAGTGTGTAAGATTCAGATCTTTCAAAATTAGTTGAACACGATTTGATCAACTTGTGAGGCAATAGGTATAAAATTAATGTCACAATAATATTTGTGTTTAGCACCTAATATTTAAAAGACAAGCATAAATGAACAAAAGAATCCATGCACATAAGCTTCTCAATATGTCCATTAGTACTGATGGCAGATTCTGAATCGCTTATTTTGACGTTTTCACTGTTTTTGTCAATTCAATGTCTCTCGCGCTAGGAGATTCTTTTCTAGTAACTTTGACAAGATTTATAGAATAAAATCTTTAAAATAATTAATAATCCTAAAAAACTGTTGAATTTTCCTTTTGATTTAGCTTTCATCTGAAAAAGTGGATAAATTTTGGACTGTGAGATCTAAGTTGATTATATTTATGAAAAAAATGCATAACCAAAAAATTTATTTGGGTGTGGATCAATTGACTTTTATTTTCCAATATTATAACTTCATATTATTTTTTTGTAAAATTAAAGAATTGGTCTTAAAAAAAGCTTAATCTTTTAAGAACTCTCAAGTATATATTATCATATTATATGAGATCAATCTCCCTCCCTAATTAACACAATCATCCTATACCTATACAATGCATGTATCACTTAAAACGTACTTTTCTTGGCGTATATATAGTTACTCTAAATAAAATTTATTTAATGTATTTTGAATATAAAAAAAAATTATTTTTATAATTTTTCGTAAGTTATCATATTCATGAGATGAGTTCAAAATTTGGTTCAACACAAAATATTTGCATTAAATTATATTTTTTAAATTTAATACGTAAAACCTGTTTCTTTTATCATTGAATTTGATAGTATAGTTATTGAGTAAATAAACAAGCACGGAAGCGGACAATACCAGGTTCGTACCGTACAGCAGCACCAGTTACGGAGTACAGATATATCGTACAGTAGATGATCAATTCGACATCTCACCAATAATAACCGGCCACGTGGCGTCGCGTTCACCACTTGTTACTGACGCCCAAAATATCACCGAGCTCAGCAGATAACATATGAGCGTGGCCCCACAATGTGACAACCCGATTTTCTGTCCCTCTGAATATTTGGTACATAATTATTTTCGGGAAAAAAATTATGTCTGAAAATACTCACTTTAAAATAATTTTGTGAAGTTAAATTTTATATTATTTATTTTTTTAGAATTTTCTTTAAATATTTCAAAAGAAGGTAAACTATCTTTGAATTTTGAATCCTCAAGAAAATAAAAAAACACTCAAAATTACATTCTTCAGTGCGAACAGAAAATCCACAATGCAACCGCATGGAACATGCACTTTGAGGTTGGCACCTCTCCCCCTTTCTCTTCCGTCCACGTGGCCTACATTGGATGGCTCTACCCTGCTCTCGGGTCGGTCTAACCAATTTCTCCTCTTAAGCACCTTGATTAGAATACCACGTCACACCTACATTGGCAGTAGGGTTGTTTTTGTATTTTCATAAAGTCCCGGGCGTTGTAGTTTTGTGAATATCATAGGGATGTTTGGGTCAATTGGAGAGAAAAATGGTAGAAATAGAAGATACAGTAAGTACAGGGATATTTGTCAGATCAGAACTGGGAACCCCTTCTCCACTTCTTCACACTCTCCCACATTCGCACGCACAGACACACAGTTGAAACACTGACACAGATAGAGGACTCTTTCTCAGTCATCCTGAAATTCAACCGTAAATTTCGCAGCCAAGTTTCAAGGCACTATATTTTTATTCATTTCCCTCGAGTCTTGAATTCGGACGAGAGTTGGACCAAACGGCAATTTTCAGCCAAATGCAGGAAATACATTCTATCGGAGGAGGTGGATTTTTAGGCGGCGGGGGAGGAGACCGCAGGCTCAGGCCTCAACACCGCCAGAATCACCAGCCTTTGAAGTGCCCCAGGTGTGACTCCCTCAACACCAAGTTCTGCTACTACAACAACTACAACCTCTCTCAGCCGCGCCATTTCTGCAAGAGCTGCCGTAGATACTGGACCAAAGGAGGCGTCCTTCGCAACGTTCCTGTCGGTGGCGGTTGCCGGAAATCCAAGCGCTCCAAGCCCAAAACGCCAACCTCAGAAATTGCTGCTACACCAGCACCTCCGCCGCCATCGTCGCAACCGCCACAGCAAGAGCTTAATAAGTCGAACTCTCATTCCAGTAGCGAAAGTTCCAGCCTAACCGCCGCCGACACGGAGGCAGCATCGGCGCCTTCGTCGTCCAACTGTGAGTTATTGGAGAATATGCACGAGTCCAAGTTCTTCAAAAATCAGAGTTCGAACCCTGGTTTCGAGACGATGGGGATGATGGAACAAGGAGAGGACTGTGGTATTTTCTCCGAGATAGGGAGCTTTACGAGCTTGGTCACTTCGACGAACGAGGCAATGACGTTTGGATTTGGTAATATTGCGGAAGCGTCGCCGTTTCGGTTCGGTAACACTCATCAGGGGATGGGGAATGATCCGTTATCAGGTGACTGGCAACCACAGCATAATGGGATGGGCATGAGTAGCCCTCATCAGGACTTGAAGATGCCGGAGATCATCATGCCCGGGACGTCGTTGCTCGATCAGACGCTCCCGGTTGATTTGTCGGCGCTGCAAAGTAAAACCGGGAATGGAGGTTTCGGATCGTTGGATTGGCAAGGAAGCGCTGATCAAGGTTTGTTTGATCTTCCTAACACCGTAGATCATGCTTACTGGAATCACACTAACTGGACTGATCAAGACAATCCTAGTCTCTTTCATCTTCCCTGAAAAGCCTCGAAGCCTGAAATCTGTCACTCTTTTTTTTCCCAAAAAAAAATAAAAATTAAAAGGCAGCAAAGACAATTTATGATCAAAACCCAAAAAAAAAACTGAAACTGAAGCTGCAAGGGTTTCATATAATCATGAGATGTAAATTTTTTTTTTTGGTTTTTTTCCGAAGGTGTTTGGAGTTGATGTTAGAGGTGTGCATCTACAACTAACTTCTATGTCAGTTTCTCTTTGATTTTTTTTATTTATTATTATTTCTGGGTTTTATGTTTAAACATATATGTATGTGTAATTTGATTGACTAGAAATATAGAGAAAATATAGGAGTGTTTTTAAATTCGGTAGTTACTTTGTTTAGTTAATTTGTAATCTGATTTTAGTTCGATTGAGATACTAAACCTATTCAATTAGTGGCTATAACAACGAGTCAAACACGTAGTTAAAGACTCTAGAGACGTCATAGTGAATGTTGATAATGACGCTAATTATGGTCACCTTATGGTGGTAGTGCATATGATATATAAATTAAAGAGAGAGGGAATTGTTAGGACGAGGAGAGGGTGAGGGGGTTGGGCCCTACATGATAACGAGGGGTGGCATGCGCGATCATAAATCCACGTGGCCATAGTGATGCTAATGCGAAAGGGGACACGTGGGCTTACGTGAGAAGACAAGAATGGGTTTGTCGTGGATCTCTCACTGGCCTCGCCTGCAAGCAAAACAAACACGATGGAGTGGTGAGTGAGTGGATATATATGGAAATGGGAAGAGTGTGATGATGACGTGGGATGGGGTGGGTCCTAATTAGGTGAGGAGTTGCTTGTTACTGACGAGGCAGGTGGGTGGGGCCTTGCTGTGTTGCCCTGAGATTGCCACCACGCCTCACTCTCGCTTAAAACGGGCCGGGTTCAGCAAGAAGCAAGCACCCCCCACCATATTTGTCATATTACCACCACAATCTAGTTTTCACTTCAGATCTTCTCGGGTCCAATTCATGTTTCCATTTCATCATTAAACAAAAATTGATAAAATTCAATGCGTAAACTGCCGAGGCTCTAAATTATGGTGATACTTAAACAATCCCATTTCCCAACAAAATTTTCAGTTAGTGGTATGGTATGATTACTGTGGTCATGATGAAAAATAAGATCATCGTAGGCTTTAGATTGAATCGCTATTTGCCTATGTAACTGCGCTACGGTGAAATGGTCCATCCTAGAATGGGGGAAATGGCACGCAAAAGCCTGATTTAGCGGCGATATGACATCTATTGTGGGAGGGGCCTGGCAGGGGTAGCCCATATTATTACCTAAAGAGGCGAGGAAGCCATGGACTAAGACTTGGGAGGAAGTAGACCAGAATGCGGCCTTAATGGGACAGAGGGGCATGGAGTGCGATTGCATGTTTGGCACATGCATTTGGACGGTGGTCCTAATTCCTCTGGTTATGGGGGGTTGACAGGGTGTCCTTCTCCCCACCTTGCCGTCTGAACTTGGTACACCATTATGGCCGCCCATTGAAGCACCTCTCGTGTTTCAGCAATTCTATTATGACGATCAACGATGGAGCTGTACCATCAACTTCTTCAATATTGGTTGAATCTGGGAAAGGTGGGACAGCTTGAAACTCTGCCCTGAGATGTGTTAGTATCTTTGCCTACGTACTATAAATCAATTTCGTATTTAATTAGGTTACTGTTTAATTTCTATAGATATAATTGTGGTCTTCTTATGGAACAATCGAATGCCTGTTCTTATTGCCTAAATTGGGTTGGCGCCATTAATATAATGGGGCCAGGTTTTATTGAGTGGCTCAACTACAATTGCAAATTTGGCGGCCACGGCATCGAAGTCAAATGTCATGAGTTGCCATGTTTTATCCTATTGGTCATGCAAGTGATCTGCCGTGCATTTTAAGTTACTAAGTACCAGAAGGTCACTGGCTCCTAGCAAGTTAATTTCAGTTCGGTTCCTGTTGTAATTTCTTTATTTTTTCTTTTAAAAAAATGTTTTTGTAAAGGCAATGTAATAATGAGATAACGTAATCTTTAGGCTAATAATTTATTAATAGCTGCCAGATTTTGTGGCATAACCTGCAAAAAGATTAAAGTCGAACTGATTCAACAAATTCAAAGGTATATTTTCATTTGAAGTTGCCACAGAACTTGTCCTCAAGGAGCAATATATGAATGTGTTCGAGTTGAGTGAGTAAAATTTAATTTGGCCATGAATGCCTGCTTTGATGTTAAATTAATCTAAATGTATTCCTAGGCGTTAAAATTATTACTTTTACAAATAAGCGTGAAGAACCGTGTATGGTTGTTACCAAACTGACGAAGCAAAACAAGTTCACAAATGAATAAAAAAAAAGGGACATGAACAGAGCAATGTCTGTCAAATTAGCTCTGCAGCATCATCTTCGAGTGTCAGAGAAAGAGAGTGCAACAAAAGAAGGACGCTTCAATACAATAATCCTACGTAATACAGAACGGCAATATAGCCACACAAACGTTGCGTCATGCCCTCGTCGGTCTTCACTCTTAGTGGGTTTGTATGCATCATCCTCCGAAACACGCTCTTTCTATTTGTCTTGTCATGATACCCAGGATTGAAAGATTATTCCAGAAAAGTAGAGGGAGACGCACTAGAAAGTAATATAATTTGGACCAAAGTAAACGTCTTTCCATAAGAAGATTGATCTCAAGGTTGAAGGTTTCCTTCAAGAGGATGGGTTCATTCATTGTGGCCCATATCATCATCCAAGCCCTTTATCCTCAACGTTTCTTATTAAGGAGGAAATGTAAAATAACTATTTTTCTTAAATTTTTTGAATCTGCAGGCAAAAATAAAAGAAAAAAATAATAATTGAGTTGTGCCTAAGCTAACTTAGACAATTGCAACATTAGACCACAAAAAATATTTTGGCCAAAAACTTCAGATGAACCTTGGTTTTAAAAAAGGTGATTTCTTTGATCTTTTTCACTTTTTCAGTTTTCTATATTTGAAAATTATTAGCGGGTTCAGCAGTTACGCAGGAGGGGTCATTTCGTAATTTCCGTAGGAGATGATGCCGCTTGTTTTTGTGTGTGGGGATGAAAAAAGAGTCATTTTTCAAACCGGAAGAGTGTGAGTGCAGGCCAAATTCCTATGTCCTCATTCCCAATCTTTTGAATCTTACTGAGAAAATAGAGAAAGGAAAACAAAATGTATGAGGGGCAGCATTTCATGGATTTACAAGAAAATTTAAACCTGGATGACCCAAGTTCGTGGCTTTCAGCGGAAGACAACTCCTCCTTCACTCAGCGCCGAACTCAATCCTCGCTAGCAGACTCCAATACTGCCTCGGGAAATAATGGCAATTTGGACCCTGTCCTCTTCAACGACCTGGTCGAGATTGTTCCTCTCGTTCAGTCCCTCATTGTAATCCCTCTTTGCCCTTCTACATTTTGTTGGGTTTTCTTTTTGGGTTTTTTCTCTGCTGAAGATTTACTTGTCAAAAAGTGAGAGTAAAGGAAAGAGATTTTTCAAATGTTGCTATCTGTTTGTTGGAGGGGGGGGGGGTGGGGGTCGCGTTTTTGGGTTCTTACCAGGGAAAATAAATTTGAGGACTATCTATGTGGGTTGGATTTTTCAGTTGTTAAATGGATAATTTGGTTAAAATCTGGAAGAAGAAGAAGAAACAAGATGCAAACGGTATAATTTGGACGGTGGTTTTGGTTTTTTTGTTGTAAACATACTGAATACAAGTAACTTACTTGGGAAAATTAAAGTAAGTTCGACCCGTTTCCTTTTCTATTTCTTTCATTTTTGTTGTGGGTCAAATTGGCATTCAAGTTGAACTTTCAATTTCATATATTTATTCTCTGAACCCTGTTGTTTGAATATGATTAGGATCGTAAAGCAAGCAGTTCTTTCACACGTCGTGGTTCCATGGTATACACCAAGACGCCTTCAATAGAATCATTGTCTAAAAGAGTAAGACTGCAATATTTCCTTTATTTGGCTCATTTTTTCAATTTGTAAAATTTCCCCCTTTTCATTCCTGTTTTTAATCGGCAGATCAGATGTCTCGCTCTCTGTTGAATTGTGCAAGCAATACATAATTCCCTGTTATTTGATATAATTTACTAACGATGACGTTCTTGAAAGACTGGTTTAGTTAATGACATAGATTTACATCTAAACAGATTCGTTTTTTTTCTAGTTTACAGTTCCCCTTCTCTTTGAACTCTAATCGGATTGTTCAAACCGCAAATATTAAAATACACTTTGAGATGTAGGATTGAAGGTATCCTACATGTCTTCCCTCACTATATGGCTTTGAAGTTTGGACTGGAAAGCCCTCAGTGTCTTCCCTCACTAAATTACAAGGTTACAGGGACAGTGTTAGATAACATTAATGAAATAGATTAGTCTGACTGCCAGTATATTGTCTGTACCTAGCTAATGTACTATGTGCTTCATTCTTATATCCATAGGTTTGAGTTTAAATTTACAAGTAGTTTTTTCATTTGTTTACACTAAATTGAATTTTCTTATTATTATATTTTCAAGTAAAAGAACATGGTTATTATTATTTTCTCAGGAATTCTTGCTCATATGGCAGTCAAACTATTTTGTCAGGAGTGTAGTTATTAATAAAACTGCTAAATTTTCTATGCAAAGAGTATCACGGCTGTCATGCTGATCATTTGTAATCCTCTGATAGATTGCAGATTCAAAAGGCAGGAACATAGCTCAATCTATTCCCACCAAAAAGAAAAGGGACCAGAGAGGTAGCAATAATCCTGACACTGACAGCTTTTCTATGTTTTCTTCGAGATCAGAAAAGGACAGAGAAGAGATAGTTATATTGAAGGAGCAGGTGGAGGATCTGCAGAGGAAATTAATGGAGAAAGATGAACTTTTAAACTCAAGAAATCAGATTATTAATGCTCAACTTGATGAACTGAAACACCAGGCTTCAGAAAAGGACTCTTTACTCAAGTCTACTCAACAACAACTTAATGATGCTAAGGTACTGATTTACTTCTTATGTTGTTTCATCAATTCTCTGGCACAATGACTTGGAAAAAGTCCATCCCTTTCAGAGAAAAATTTTGAGTTTTCCTCTCTAACGTTAACAGGTCTCCTTTTTCACAGATTAAGCTTGCAGACAAGCAAGCTGCTCTGGAAAAAATACAATGGGAAGCAACGACATCCAACAATAAAGTGGAGAATCTCCAGGGAGAGCTAGCTTCCTTGCAAGGAGATATTTCATCATTTATGTTGCTGCTTGAAGGCTTGACGAAATCTGACGCTGCTGACTATGCTGATGATTATGACACCAAGCTTTATGATTCAGATCATCTGCCTAGTATTGTGAGTTTATGAATGTTATTCTAACCAGTTTGCACAGCATGATTTTTTCAAACTTTACTGTATTTGCTGATAATTGTAACGTGACACTATGATTTGGATCACCCTCCTTTTATCACTGGTCCATGAATCTTGTTGAACAAAATACATGTCATGCATATAAATACTTTAAGAGTGTGTTTGATAAGTCAAATAAATTATTTTATAATTTATTGATTAACTTATAAGTTTGTTTGACTAAATTAAAAATATTTGGTAAATAAATTTATTTAAATAATTTATAGTTTATTTAAGTTAATTGAAAGTGTAAAAGTTATTTGCTACAATAAGCAATATATAACTTTTAAATTTTTAGTTAAATTTTAAATTTTAAGTTAACTTAGTTATTTTTGTCAAATATAATCTAAATGTACAAAATCCATACATTCTTTTCATACTTCCTGTAACATCCCCTTTTCTAGAGGGAGTGGGTTGGTGCAACATAGTAGGGTTCCATTTGGGTAACCCTAGTACATGTCATATTAACAGACTATACAGTATGCCTTAACGAGTATTATGAATAGTCAATTATTCTTTTGCAGAATAGACTTGAGTAAGTATGCATTAATATGTAATCCTTGGATGTTGACATTTTCAATTAAACATCTATGTTTGTTTGAACAGGATGATTTGGACGAGATGGAGATGCAGAAAATGGAAGAAGCAAGAAAAGATTATATAGCTGCGGTTTCTGCTGCCAAGGAAAAACAAGATGAAGAATCTATTGCTACTGCTTCCAATGCTAGGTTACATCTTCAATCATATGTTTTTAAATCCAAGAATTTCAGCCTGTGATTTTACTAGCTCTTTTCAAAGTGGTCACATGCTAGGTAATTTAGTTAACTAATCATAGCAGCACTTGTCTCACTGTGTGTTTACTCCGACCTCTTTTCAGTTGTACTTAATTTGTCTTGTGGTTCCTTATGTGGTCCTTGTAGTCACAGCCCACGAAGTGAATCTTGTGCTTATAATGTGGTTAGGGGATAATTGTGATTCTGTAAATTCTAACGTTGGTTGCATTGTTCTATATTTTTATTGAAATAAATTGCAATTTGCAGAAGCATCCGTCCCTCTCCCTCCATCTTTTTGGAAAGCCTTTTGCTATGTGCGATGCTAAAAGCATCCAATGCGAGCAATCAATTGTAGCGCACATTAAAAAAGTTTCCCCTTTTTCTGGGTTGATGTTTAGTTGCCAGCTTATGGCCAAATAATAAAAACTAAAATAAAAATGAAAATAAAATCAAGGATTATGTGGAATAGATTTTTGTTTTTGTAGGAGGGAAAATTTGAAATGGAAATAAGTTAACACAAGCATAAGAGAGGAAGAATATTCAAGAGAGTTTATGTTATTATATGCGCATGAATTCATCCCCTCCCAGGCTCCCACCCATCTCTCCATTTGTACGTGTCGTTCATGCTAATTTTTTCTTTATCGTTCCAGTTTTATCGGATATCCCGGAAGGAACCCATCCCCTTCCACCCATCAAAGCTACCATCATTGTCAATTGAAATATCAGTCAAAATTACAAAATGATTCCAGATCTCGTTGAAGTGACTTTTTGTCATTCTTTCTTTCTTTTTAATTGTTTTTTCCTAAAAAATTCGAAACAAATAAACAGAACCAGTATAACAATTTATTGATAAAGATCAATATGACCAATGTGGTACAAAAAAATTTATTCTCGGGGAAGAAAAATGGAAAGAAAAGAATGTGCAGGTATCAGAATCTACAACACTGAAAACGCACAGACCGGACCTTCTGCTTGCTTAGGTGCAGACCTTCTGACTTTGGCAGTTGCACTGGGCTCCCAATCCATTCCCAACCTAACCTGTGTTTTTAACAGAAACCTCAGTCCATGACAACATTTAGACAATACCGATTACTATGCTTCCTCATGCCATGAACAGTTAATAAAAATTCCACACCAATAATATTAACTTACACTGGGAATGCAAAGGAACCTGTACTGCCTTCAGACTGATTAGAGTCCCTTGATTCAGAGGACACCATTCCACGTTCTTCAATCTCCTCGATCTGACATGGCTTTCGGTTGCTGTCTCTGTTTTGCTGTCTACCCATGTATATGATATCTTTTTCCTCGTCCTACAAGGAAATTATAGATTGGTGACACTGTTCCAATAGACAGAAAAAGATTGAGGGTGATGGCAAATGACAATGCACCTGTTTGTAAGGGGTTATTGGACATTGATTTGCCTTTGATCTTTCCTCGTGTATGTTCTGGTTTCTAACTTGTTCTGCATCCTCACCATAATTAAGCTGCTTTTCAATCCCAGATAAAGAATTCAATTTTAGATCATTTTCTTTTTTTTTTTATCCAGTTCCGGTATCTAAAGCAGAACTGGTAATGACTGCGTACCTTACGATTCACAGGCTTTGAATTTCTGGGATTTCCATCGACCCCACTGAGAGGCTCAGACTTGACACTCTTGCCATCTCTCATAACATCAAATGCACCATCCTCTCTGAAGCAGAACACGATATAGTCTTCATCTGCAGAAAGTGACCAACTTGAATCATCGATTCTGTTTCCAACTGAAGCCCCATCTTCATCCTTTTCCATTCTATTGTTTATCTGTCTGTTTTTGTTGGATTTTTTGCTGGGCCGTGACAATTTGTTGCTATAGATACGATTGACTCGATTGTCCTTTTTCTTGTCAAATTTCATATTTCTCGCTGCCGACGAAGCAGGTTCATCATCTGCAGAGTTCAGAATGGCATAGCATTAATGATTAAAAGTGAAACTTTGTCCTGTTCTGATATATCTGAACCGCAAAAGAGATGCAGTTTACCTAAAGGCAAGTTGCAAGCCAAGAAACATGAAGCCCAGTCCCGAACTCTCCATCTGACAAGCCTAGTCATCGTCCATGGTGTGCACATGTTTGTAAAGCTCTCTTTACCTCTTTGGTTCTTTAGCAGGAGACTGTGTTAGAGAAAGACAGAGGTTGGAAAGCATAAGAGGGAAATTACTAACTAGCATTTGAATTTGAAAAAGCGGATTCACGGTCAAGGGAGTTACAGTGTTCGTCCCATAATGAGTAATGAGTCAGTTATGCTTCTACACATAAAAAGGTGAGAAATTTGTGGAGATTTATAGTTGACAACCCTCCATAATTATGTTCTTGATTGTAGCACCAAAATTCCAGTTTCCTCGTTTATTCTTTCATTGAAATTCACACAACAGAAAAGGACATAACATTTATATGTCAATTACATTATCGTTACAAGTCCAACAACTATAGTTTTAGCTCAAATCAAATGGCCCATTTTTGAGTAGTGGATTATGGTCACATTATATCCTACCACCGCTTCCATTTGGTTCATGGAATAGGTCCGGGCCAAGCAATACCCACGAGCCAGCCGGAAAACCCCGGTGCCGCCGACGATGGGCATTTCTCTCACTTGGCTCATCACTGGGTTTCTTCCCACCACACTAAACGAGCTTCCATTGTAGGGTCCACTGGTAAAGCCGTAGGTGAGCGTCATGAGCAGGCTAAACTCGTTATGCTGTGATGAGGCAGCGTAGATCCCCTGAGCACGGCCGACCACCGTCGAGTTGAGGTGGGGCGCCACCGTGAGCGGGTTGTCCATAACGGAAACGGATCCAAACGTGGCAGCAACTGGATCCGAACCCGTGTAGTTGGACAACCGACCCGCAACCCGAACAGAAGTAGGGTTTGGGCCTCCGACAATGTCATGCATGTAGAATTGAATGCGGGTGAGCTTAGTTTTCACGGCTTTCGAGTCGGAGGCGCAAAATGCCACCATCCAAACTGCAATTATGAGTAGGTGCTTCGTAAAGAAATCCATGGCTAAATTCCCCAAGACAGTTTCTTTAATGGTGCAATATTGTGTGTATCGGTGAATGTATATATAGGGGTTTCAGGTCCACAGACCATTAAACACGGTTATGAAGTTTGGCTATCAGAACGTGTTTGAACAATTAGGTATTGGGTTTTGAAGATTGAAAATATTCCCCGGAAAGGAAGTTTCGTCTTGTTTAATTAGAAATTTAGAATCATACTTACGAATCACGGTGAAGAATAAAGTCAGTCAGTCAATCCAGAATGAAAGTTTCTTCTTTGTTTAACTAGAAATGTAGAATCATACTTACGAGTCACGGTAAAGAAGAAAGTCAGTCAACCCGAGCTTCCCAAACATCAACTACATGATAAAAACCAATGAGGACGTCACCATAAAATTAAAATTGGACAATTCTTAAAGGTCCTATGTTCCGTGAGGTGCTTCCAGGCGAAGGAGCTATCCCATTTGTCTAGGTTACATGTGCCATAACAACAAATCAAAAAAGTGCCACGAAAAATGGTATTTGGGAGGAAAAAATTAAAATATATCAAATTTCACGTTATAAATAAATGTTAATACAAAATAAAATTTCTTGGTGAAACTTGAAAATGCCAAATAAAGCTCAGCAAAGTGCTGCTGCACGTACATAAACTAATTTGTCCATGAATTTAACGGCCCGTTTGGGCTACCTGATAAGAGTAACAGGATAAATATATTATCCTATCTTGTTACTATCTTGTGTTTGAAGACCCGTCATGATAGGATAGAGTTATTTTTTTTCATATTCTATTTGTGTGGTTAGTCAAAATTTCTATCATGTCTCTATACCTAGGATACGACCAGATAGGATACTCACGACTTCTCTTCGTATCTCACCCTCACCCTCGACCTCTCACTCCTGAGCCCTCTTCACTCGAGTTCCTTCCAGAACCCTTCACCAAACAATGAAATCCCTTTTCCTCACCGGAGCTGTCTCACCCACCCGAATCTCTACCCATCGATTTTCCTCACCCATTGATCTCCCTCACCCATTTTCCTCGCAGATCGATCTCTCTCACCTGAGCTTTCAGAGTTCTGTCCAGCTCACCTGAGCTTCGTCGCCCTTGGATCTCCCTCACCCGAGCTCTCCACATCAAGAAGGTAATCATTGATTCTCTCTGTTTCGATTCTCTTTGCCAAAGCCGAAAATGCTTTCCCCTGTTTTCCTCTCTGTCTAGTTTATGGTTTTATGGGAGTTTTTTGATTGGTTTGGCTGCCTGAATGTGGGTATCGATTTCCTTTGTCATTTGTTCTGATTTATGGTTCTTCTCTGTCATTTGAAGTAATGTGATCCTACTGTATTTCAAGCAGTGTGGAGAAGACTTTGTTGAATCATTTGAGTGATGGCTGTTTGCAAATTTTTGATGACCCTGATTGTGTGTTTAATGGATTTTTTGTCTTAGCAGAATAGTTATACTAAGTTCTATTTCTGGTTGATTTTAAACTTTGTTTACTAGGACCATGGGCAAGCTATATATATATATATATATATATATATATATATATATATATATATATATATATATATATATATATATATATATATATATATATATATATATATATATGTGCATGTGGGTTTTTTGGGGGGGTACTTACTGCAAATTTGTTTACCATAATACTTGGTTGCCCTAAAATTTTCTTAGTATTTTAGATAACACAGGATTGGAAGGAATGTGAACTTTGATTGTATTATTATTTAATCAATTTGACACTTTCTCAACTGTAGTTTGCTAATCTCTATCAAGTCCAACTAAAGTTTTGTGCCCCAAAATCAAGGTAGTGGCATTAGAATTTTATTCAATTAGATTTTTAACGGTGAATATTTTTTCCTTGTTTTTGTTGCATTGGTAGATAGTTTCTTTACATAGTTTGCTAACATGTCATGCTTTGTTGCATATATTCATTATGCTAGTCTGAGGTAGAGGCATGGTACGAGGTAGGAGGAAAGGTGTTCTGCATTTTCCTTCTACACTACTAACCCTTCCATAAGAGTTGTAAAATAGCACGTGATTTTAGTGCATCAAAATAAAAATGAAGATAATATACATAATTGGCATTAATATAGATTTGTTATAACCTCAGCAGCTATCAAAATGAATAGGACCAACTCCAGCATTGTTTGAATGAGTCAGAATGGCTTTAGAACTAGATGATTATTTGTTTGAATGAGTTGATATATGTAGCTTTTAGGTTAAATACTGCAGATTCATTTTATCAGTGAAATATCTAGAAAATGAAAATCCATCTGAGAAATGGGAACTCCCACATGGTTAGAAACTCACTGTAGAGAATAGAAAGGCTTCTTGTTCTCTTTTTGTCTAAAACTTTCTATGCAGCCATTTTTCAACTAAACTGCCACAAATCTCCTAGTATGAACAATTTGTGGGCTATCAGAGGCAGCAGACACAATCTCTCCTCTTCCAAATAATCAAGACTAACCTATTTAGCTAGACTGTAGGCTCAAAAATTACAAGATTTTGGAGGAGTACTATTTTTAATCCAATTTTTTTTACTACAAAGTTAGTTGAAATTCAAATCCTTTGTCAAAATCAGTCTTACAGTATATGGTAAGAAATGTTTCTTATAACAGGTAAAAGTTAATAAGGAGGGACAAAAAGTGAATTAAACAAATGGAAGAGCACATCACATAGAGTCTTCAATCACTTGCAATTTTTCAAAGTTTGATAAAAATTTACAACCTTAAATATGCTTAAACAAGTAGTGGAGCAGCCTCAACTTATGTGGTATTAGCTGAGGTAAACAACTAATAATTCCCCTACACTAGAGTTCAAGTTTGCACTCAAACTCCATTTCATATAAAATTTTGTGAAATTTTAAATTTGAATTCTTTAAAAATTGAAATGGAGTTCTATAATATGTTGAGGGGTGCACTTAATGCATATCTACAAAAAAAGAATCAATGAAGTTAATATATTTTGAAAATTATGCTTTATGAGGACATGCAGAGTGGATCTCTCTTGAAATGTGTGGGGCTTCAACTAAGGCATTGGCTCTACCAAGTCAAAAAGTCTTGTATACATTATGCTTAAAAGTTGTAAAAACAGAACATGCTGGTTTGAATTTAGAATGCGGTTACTATGTGCTTTCGATTTGTTTTCTTCGTCATGCAATTGAAACAATATAAGAGGCTATTAATGCAATTCTTTTTTATAAGTTAGAAAGATGGCTTATAAGCTGTTCATTGAGTTCTCTGTCCAAGTTTGTAGAGAAGTGGCTAATCAGTATTTTGTTGATGGTGATCATAATGATTTTGAAAGTTTGAGCATGCTTATGAATGAACTTCTAAATACTCAGACAGTAAAGAAGAACAAATTTTATTTGTAAATCATTTCATTGTCTTGTTCTAAGATTATGTGAGTGTCTTTCTTTTGCCTGACTCTTTACATTTTATTTGTAAGTTTTGTGTTTTATGGCACCTCCTTGAACAAGGATGGTGTAAAGCATTTGGATGCATATCCTACCAATCTCTTTGAAAAAATTATAATTGATTGCAATCTTCTTGACTTTATGGTCTCTATTTAAGTTTATTTTTTTTCTTATTTGTATAGGTAAATATGAATTCAGAGGAACAGCTTGAGATTATGTCATATCTGCTTTTGGAAAAAATGTTTTTAGAGATGATTGGGATGTGTTTTGCAATTTTTATTACAGTTAGTCTTTCTGCATTATGGGTTTATGAAAATCAGAGTCCTAGGGAACAACCAAGGATTAGGGGGGATATAAGGAGAGAATTTTTAGAGGGATTGATAAATGAAAACGATGTTACATCCGTTGATCATCTTCGCATGGATATTAGGTCATTTCGTTCATTATGTTTTCTCCTTTGTACTGAAGGTAGATTAAGAGAGGATGGACTAGTAAATATTGAAGAACAAGTGGCTATATTCTTACACATATTGGCACATTATTCTAAGAATCGGGTGATTAAATTTTTGTTTAAAAGGTCTGGAGAAACAGTTAATAGGTACTTTAATAAAGTGTTGAAAAGTGTCTTACGATTGCAAGAAACACTCTTTAGAGGATCAGATCCTGTTTCACAAGATTGCTTAGATGAGAGGTGAAAATGGTTTAAGGTATAGTGTTTGCGTTATAGAATACATTAATAATTGCATTCTAGTTTGTTAAACATTAACTTTTTATTTGTATTTGTATTTGTATATAGAGTTGTCTTGGGGCATTAGATGAAACACATATCCAAGTTACTGTGCCAGCAATTGATAAACCAAGATATCGTAATAGAAAAGAAGATATATCAACCAATGTCTTAGGCGTATGTTCAAGGGATATGAACTTTATATATGTGTTACCTGGATGGGAAGGATCAGCATCAGATTCAAGAGTATTGCGGGATACCATTTCTAGGAGAAATAGTTTAAGAGTCCTAACAGGTAAAAAAAAATTCACATGGTAGAGATGCATTAATAATAACGAATGAATAATTATTAATATGTTCAATTAACAATTTGATTTTATTATATGATATTATTACTTTGTGGATGCTGGGTTTACAAACAGTGAAGGATTTCTTGCTCTATATAGAGGATATCGATACCATCGCAGTGAATGGAGACATGGATACATGCCATCAAATAAGGAAGAGCTTTTTAATATGAGACACTCAATGGCAAGAAATTTGATAGAGAGAACTTTTGGGTTACTAAAAATGCGTTGGACTATACTCAGAAATCGGTCTTTTTACCCAATCAAAACCCAAAATTATATTATAATTACTTGTTGTCTCTTACACAATTTTATTAGAAGAGAAATGCCTACTGACCTAATGGAAGATCAATTGGATGCAGAATTGGATGTAACCCTACAAAATGAGGATATGGCACATGCTGATCCTATTAGCACAATTGAGACAAGTGATGAGTGGTCTGCTTGGAGGAAAAATATAGCAACACAAATGTGGAATGAATGGCTTGCTAATAGACACATGGGTTGATTATTTAGTTGCTGGTTCCTTATTTGTAATTTTATTTTGTCTGGTTATTTGGTTTATGTATTTTTTGAATCTTTGGTTTATTTGTAATAGACACATGGGTTGGTAATAGAAACATTGTAATTTATAATTTCAATCAGTACTTCGCGTGTAATTTTATATTGTTTGTTTATTGGATTTGACGAGTGTTATTTGTACTTAGTATTTTTCTTTATATACACATATGTTATTTGTACTTAGTTTTTTTTATATACACATATGTTATTTGTACTTCGTCTTTTTTTTCATATATTCATACTTGATTTGTAATTTATATTTTGGTAATAAGATAGGAATGGAATCTAAGAGTAGTATGCAACAAACTATCAGGAAAAAGAGAGATCATAGACAATCAAGAGGACGAAGCCCTTCTTGATATATTGATTGAAGCTGTCAACGAAGGCCATAGATGTGACAATGGACAATTCAAGACTCATACTTTGAAAATGCCTGAGACAAAGATGGAGTAAAAGTTTTTTGGATGTGGAATCAGAGTGAAACCATATATTGAGTCTGCAATGAAGATGTTAAGGGCTATCTATGCAATAGTTTATGATATGCTAAATCAAAGTGGATTCGGGTAGGATGATAAAAAAATAATTAAAGTAGATAATGATGATGTGTGAACTAAGTATATAAAAGTTAGTGTTTATTATTTTTTCTCTCTTATGAATTATTTTGTTTTACTTTCTAGTTATGATTAATTCAAGTATTTTTATTTTATGTAGAGTCATCCAAATGTAAAGGATTACAGATATACACTGATCTTGCTGCTTGATAAGCTTGCCTTTACTTTTGGGAAAGATCGTGCCACTGGTAGAGGAGTTGTTGCCCCTATTGATGCTGTTGAAGAATTAGATAAAGAGTTTGAAGAAAATGATGATGAAGTTGAGAAAGATTTGACACAGTCAACATCTATAAATCAAGTTCAATTAAAGAGAAAGAGTGATGGCGTGGAAAGTCGTTCAATGAAAAAAAATAAAGGAACAAACGTAATTGCCAGCAGTATAAATGAGTTAAGGAAGAATTTTGGGACGTGGCTATAAGAGAGTTCAGAACAGCTGAGTAAAGTTGCAGATCGCATTGGAACAGCCAAAGATGTATTTGATGATTCTAGGAATATTTTAAATGAGTTAGGTAAAATGAATTTGACAGATGAAGAATGTTTCACTATAGCAGACAAAATACTATCGGTGCCACATCAGTTGCATATCTTTTGGGGTGCTAATGATGCTAAACGTCTTGCATTTGTAAAATCATTGTTATAGTTGTTCTTATGGAGTTTACTATTTTCTGTAACTTTATTTTTCCGTTTGGTTTGATGTATATGTGAATGATGGCATATTTTGGATGGATGAAACTTATGGATGTGAATGATGGCTTATTTTGATTTGAGAACCTATATATTTATTATTTGAAATGTATGTTTGATTTTCACTATTTTAGTTAGATGTAACTTTGTTCTGGTTTTTATGGCATGGCATGCAATGGGAATGAGTATATTATAGCTTAAGCTTGAGGTGGTTGATTTCTGCTTGTGATTTGCATTGTTTCCCTGTTTAATTCTGATTTTTGCTATTTATCAGGCCAAATTTGTCAAACAATGTATGTGATTAGCTACTTGATAATAATTTTTTTGGCGTTTGGAAATTTGCCAGGGCATTTGAGTACGAGTATATGTGTATGGGTTGATCTGACTGGTGGAGAAAAATCTGTCAGAGCATTTGGTTTTAGTTGTATGAGTATACATCTATTTTTAAGGCATTTGTTTTTTATTTTTTAATGCATGCAATAAGAATATATTTTTAGGACAATGAGAATTTATCAGGGAAATTTATTTTTTTATGATCTTGTTATTAAGTTGATTTGATGTTTATATTTTGATTGTAATTTTGTAGGTATTGATTATTTTAATTATAACCTAATATTGAGTTTTGTAAATTAAATTTGCTTATTTTGACTTATTCAAATTCTTTTTATTGTGTATTTCTTTTTTGCTTTGAATTTAATTTTGTATGTTATTTTATTGAATGTATTGAAAATAGGATTACATTTTTTATAAAAAAAATAAAAATAAAAAAGAAAAGAAAAAAAAGTTTCTTGACAAATGAGTAGAGAGATAAATAAAAAATAAAAATAAATAAATTTTTACTAATATTATGGATATTATTTTATTAATCATATATATATATATATATATATATATTAATATATAAAGTAATCAAAATAATTGTATTAAAATTGATTTTAAATAAGTATATATGCAATTTTATTATAAAGATAATTTTGTCATTTTATTCAATTCTTATCATATCCTATCATTATTTGATTTATTCCAAACACAAGATAGAATAATTCTTATCCTATCATGTTGCACATCAAACACATGATAGGATAATAACTATCCTGCTGATATCCTATCCTACTGCTATCCTATTCTACTATCCTATCTTATCATATCATACTGTTCTCCAAACAAGTCTTATTTTGACGAATATATCCCAAACCCGCCGAGAGATGCACTTTTCTAATTTCCTCCCACCGACAAAGGACTTGGAGACATCGGCGGTGCAACAGCAGATTATATATTGAAAAGAAATAGCATATAACAGTTAATACCGGTTTGCCTTGTTGGGTAGATAAAATATCAAAGATTAAAGCTGCGTTAACATGGTCTGTCATTATCGTGTTATGGTTATATGCTTTACCTAACCTCTTGGTTTGATCCTTGAGCCTTGTTGCACCAGTAGCCAAAAAGAAACACTGCTATTTACTCAAGAGTGTTTTTATTAACAAATGAAAGCTAAGTTCTTAACGGAAGAAAATAAGTTCAATTACATTACTATTTGAAAGAGCAGAAAAATTATTACAATAATTACTAAAGAACAAATAATTCTACAAGTTGCAGAAGGGGAAAAAGATATCCCCATCAGCCAAAAATGGATTATCCCACATCTCACCTAACACATTTTGAACTTTCTAGCGTATAGGAAATCGGTTCTTTTCTCTTTCAAGACACTGTGCTTGAAAAGGTAAGAAGAAAAGGAAAAAAAAAAAAAAAAAACAAAACAAAACTCCTAGCAAAGTCAAAATTTTCTACTTCTGGCTTTACAGTTTGATGCAACCACAGATCAAGAGTTTAAAATGTCTGGGACTGCATAGTCCATAAACAATGAGAAGTAGCACATTTCAACTTGTAGCACAATCTCGAAGGTGAGGGTGACTTTGATTTATGTACCGGTTCCACAGTGGCTTATACCTATCAATAGCCACCTTCAGCCATGGCTTCATGTTCCCATTAAAGTGAATAACTGCCGCACTTTCAATCAGGCGGTTGTCAATATTTAGGTCATAGCCCAATCCTAAAACATGCCATCTCCTATCAAGTGGCTCAGTCAGACCGTAAAAACTTAGAAGACCGGGAGGAAGAGTACCCAACATCCAAAGTGTGCCATCAGCATTCTGCTCCAGCCAATAGTGATATCTTGCAGTCACATTTGCTTTCCTCCATGCAACCAAGTCGAAAATATTCATACCAAATGCCCATCCACATGCCTGCGGATCATACTTCGAGCTTATAATTGAATTTGAGAAGTTGAGATATTTGTAGTAACGATGATATGCTTCAAGACAAGTTTCAACTGCACCATTCACATTTCCATGCAAATCCAGAGAGAAAAGTGGGGTCAGATCCTTCTGGACAACAACATCATCATCCAGGAAAACAACCTTCTCCAGTTGAGGATAGATCTCAGGGATGTAAAACCGTAGATGATTCAGTAAAGACAAGTACTTAGGGTTACTCATTTTTGGTTCAACATTTACACCATGATAACCCCCAAAATAGAAGGCTTGTGAGTCTGCGTTGAGGAGCTGCTTGACAAATGGAGAATAAGATGCATTCAACCAAAGAAACTCCTCAACGTTCTGCACTTCTATTGTGGCCCCTTTAAAGTCATTACTGAGGAACCATGCCTGCATTGCCCCATAACTGACACCATTAGTGACTATGTGGAAGACCAACTGTTTTGGATGGTCAGCATTGGAGATGGTGGAGTTAACAACTACAGATGTAGCCAACACGTTATCTGAAAATACACAGAAATGATACAGATTGTTGTCCATGACCCTCGGGGAATTTCTCTTCTCATCTGAGAGTTCTTGCAGGGATGGTGTCTTTAGCCAGTCAGAGATAAGTTTGATGTTTAGGCAATGAAGACTCTTGGGTAGTGCTTCAGCTGCTATTTGACCAAACACAGTGCTTTGAACTGTTGCTGCATTTGCACGCTCTTCAAGAGCTTGAATATGTGATTTCATTGTCATTATTGTGGTTGCAATGTCATAATGGACATCTTGTGCCTTAAAAATTAGAGAAGATAGGCTTCTAATAATAGGCTCTGCTTCCTCTAGTGTGACAGGCTTCCCTGTCATGGCAGCTCTTGAAAGCAAAAGCTGGCAACTTCTGATGTTTGAACTGAGCTCCCATGCTAAGCGAAGGCTATTGTGCTCTTTGGCAATAATCACATAAGCTTTGGCCAGAGTCATTTGTTCTGCTAACTGCCGTGAAAATGAGGTTGCACTTAATATTTCTTCCGTAAAATTCAATCTCTTCTTAGCAACATGTTTAATTCTTGGATTTTGCTCCTGCAAAAGATAATCACTTACTCTGTAAACACCTAGAATGGGCAGGGAAGGCACTAATTTAACAAAAATGGACCACATCACCAAGAGAGTAATATCAGTCATTAATTCATATGGACTACAAAACACAGCTCTCACAAGAAGGGAAACAATTTTAACATTATCAGCTAAAATTACATCTATTCTAATGGCTTGCACAGGTGGATCAGTTGTCTGGGTCCCTTGTTTTTCAATTCAATAGCTGTTCAGGTCATTTTCCACATCTATCACAAGAACCATCTTGAACCCTTAAGACCCCTTCTTTTCCATTCCACAAACTAATAAGGCACATTCAATCATGTTTGCTACTTCACATTTGCTGCTTCATTGGCCAAGCATCAGCTTTTATTTATGATATCATCCAGAAAAATTGAGCGTACAATTTCAAAAAAATAAAACAACAGGAATACCGTTATAAAGCTGATGATGATGACAATAAACCTAAAAATTTTATTGCCCCCACCCCTGTGGAAGAAAAAAAACCTTTACAGATGCAACAGTATGTTTAAATGAGATCATATGTGCAACATAAACAAGCAAACGGCAACACATACTAAAAGTGACCAAGAAGACACAATCAAACGGGTAATTGATGGATATTGAAGGGGAGAATGACTACTGGAAAAGGTAAAAGGCTTTGGTGACTTCAGAAATGAATCTACGATGGAAGTGGCAATAGCATAACAATTCCTAAAGATTGGGCAGCGTTGATTGTGTGCTAGTAAAATAGTTGCCAAAGGTAATATTAGGGCATATTCTCATGATAAAAAAAATCAGTAAATGATTTCTACCCACAACATTTGTTCTGCAATCTCTTTCCTTTTGAATGTCAAACCTAAATAAATAAAAAATCTATTTCCTGTCCATTTTCTTGATTAAAAATTTGTATTTGCATCCTCAACATATGTTGCTTTGAAACAGAAGATAGAGCCAAGGAGGATGCCAGTTATAATAAAAAAATTACTTCATCCTAAATTTTCATAAAAAAATATCAAGAAATAACTTCACAATATAAAAAGTGTTGCATTTTTATGAAAAAAAAATCACTTTTTACATAATTTTAAAAGGATAATCATTATGATAACAAAAAAAAAATGTACAAATTAGAAGATGATCAAGGTCAATGCTGGAAGTGCAAAGCCAGACTACAACCCAAAGACACCATCAATATAGAAATTAATCAAGTAACAACTCTTTCTTTCAATATGTAGTAACATGTCTTGTTACCACAGTAAAAGATATCACTAATACTGACTATTAACTCAGCATCAACTAAGACCTAAATTACATTATGAACTATAAGAAGAACCATCTATACTCACACCAAGCTTGACTTACAAGAGGAACCAACTAAAAAAGAGAATTTTTTTCATTTAATCAAAGATAACTTTACATTTAACATTTAACTTATCAGTTGATCATACCTGAAAGTAAGAAATCCTTAAATTCCACTGCAATTGACTCTCAAAAGTTCAGCTATGAAAAGTAACTACAGACTTAATCCATGCATCTAAGATTTCAATTCTTTCTTCCAAATACTCTTATATTGTATTTGGTATGTGGGTATCCAATTTTCCATATACCAAGAAACCTATACATATAATTTGAGCAGAAGGCATATAATAACATCAACATCCCTATATTGTTTAGGCCATATACAACACATATTTTAAATGATATACCCAAACCTCTTATAAGTAGATTTCCAACTCCTCAAGGTTTAAAGATAACATATCTCATTTCCAACTCCTCTGACATTGATAAAAGCTCGGAGAAAAGAGTGTTATAGCACCTATGGCGCAGAAACGGATAGAGAACATAGAACAAATCAATGAATTATTCAACGCAATTTTTTGATGTTCTTTTCTTTTTAGATTCAAATAACAATATTCCTCCAATTATCTTAATACAAATAAAAACTACTTACCAATCAGACTCCTAAATTGTCCTAGCACTGGACAACCCATAGTATATATTATAAATAGACAAAATTATGAGATAATTCTCCAAGCAACTACATAAAATTCAGTAAAGGTGATAAGGAAATAATAAATGCTGAATTAAAGATGAATGAAAGTGAAACAACAACCATGATATCTAGTTCTTAGACCCCAAAAAAACTATGATACCTAACATCTAGACATAACTGATTGGTCCTCATATGAAACAAGTTTACAATCAGATGTATACCCTGTCCAGAGAAAGATGATCGAAATATATAAAGAAAAGCATAAACATGATGAGCTGTTTATAGTCCAGCAGATATTAAACTTCTGCATGCGAAACGAAAATCATAAAGGCAGCGCTTCGAGATTGCAAATTACACTTGATACACAGGAAAAGCATTTTTAACATCAGTTATTTAAAAAAATAGAAAAAATAACTCAATATATTTTAATGAATACCAAAGGTTTTCTTCGCAATACTGATAGAAACAAAGATTCCTTATATCAAGGACGTAATGGCAAAAAGTCAAAGACAATCAAATAGTTGAGAAGCTTATAGAGTTAGCACTTACAAAACCATTGGATGAATCGATTAAAAACGAGACTCATAGAAGAAAGCAAAGATTAATACTATTAGAAATCGTAATAAGTAAAGAAGAAGCCAGGAAAACCATTACGATAGCATAACAATGAAACTGACCGGATTACGATACCGATTCAGACAGCGTGTATTCCTATTACAAACATTACCGCGCTCTAAGATCAATTGGGCATCTCCGAAAATGCTATTTTATCAAATGAATATCACATCCAATGAAAGAAACACGCATTAAGAGAAAAACCAAACAACAGATAGGTCCTCGGTTCTTCTTACCAGCACGGGATGTTGGACCCGATCTTCGTGATGATTATGTTGTACAACAAACAAAACCAGGGCGGCAATACAGAACAACCCAAGAAGCAACCAGATCCAATAAGAAAACCTCCGTCGAACCGGGCGCCGATATTCGGCCGCCCGTCGTCGCATTTTTCAACGATCCCGTCCACAATTCACCACCAAATCAAGAATTCTGAACAACCCATAATTTAGATTTGATCAAGAAACCATTAAAAGACAACAAAAAAAACTCTTTATGACGCACTAGTCCATAAAACCAAAATTCACCCTCATCTTCTTCTTCTTCTGGGTGGACACCCAATAACATACATGCACTTCTTGGGACTAGAAATTGAAGGAGCAAGAAAGAGCAAGAGCAATAGCAATGGTGATCTGTGTATTTAGTGACAGTAAATTTCGGGTAGAGAATAAGACCGACAAAAGAATAGATATATAAATTGAGAATTAACCAATGGTTTTGTCAATGGGATTGGGATGAGAAAGCTCACTCCCATTTGGAAGAGGCACAACAAGGAGAAACCCAAAAACCCAATAAGAAATTTTCAATTAATGTTGGCTTTGTTTTCCCCGTACGACTAAAAAATAAAATAAGCACCAGCACGTGAAAGCACGTGGTGTAGTAGAGACGACATAAAAAGATGTCAAAGGACAAATTAATGAATAATGATAAAGGGTTAATTAGGAACTTGAATCTTTTTTAGTAAAACAAATTAATGATAAAGGGTTAATTAGGAACTATATGTCATCCAATCCAAGTGTTAAAATATTTTTTATTAACGCACTCTTCAAATATAATAAGGCCTTCTGAAATCCGTAATTTTTTTTACACTTTTTATATATGAAGGCATATACTTCGTACATATTATTTAATAAATCAGTGACTTGATGAATGAGTTTTCCAAAGTATATAATCATATTCCAGTGTGCAAGTACCGCAATGGTAAACTAATTGGCCTTATATGCTTTCGTCTTTGATAAGTGGCTTCAGAATGCAGGAGCATTAGGCCTAATGGATGGAGCATATCCACTTTCTGAGTGAACAAGAAGAAGAAACCCTCTTTCAATACTGTATTGTTTGAGTTGTCATTTCCCTACTGGTTTTGATGAAGCTATTATTTTCTTATAAAATTTAAGATGAATTTAAAAATTCAAGGTTAATCATATTAACTTAACTATAAATTTACTTTGTCTATACTCCATTTTTGGCAGACAGGGAAATGATTCTTATACACTTTAAAAAATTTGGGTTGACCTAAGTTAAAAGTACCATGAAACTTAATGAGGGAGCAAAGGATCTTCATCCTCTTTTTTGTTTTTTGTATGGGCTTTCTCAAGTGGAAGGTATGAGGCCCAAAATTGACCCAAACATTCATACTGCTTCTCAATGAACAAAATTAGTTTTCTCGTGTCACAAAACAAACAACACGAATCACGCCCAAGAGAGTCTTCGGAAACTATTATGTCACGTGGACTATCTAAGTCGTCTTCTTTTTTTGTGGCCAACAAGCTATCTTAGTTTATTTCTAGTTAAATGTAACATATTAATTTTCTAATTTGTTAAAAAATTCACATTTTTTAAAAAAATTAAGAAAAAGTTCAACTGGATTTTGGAGAATCAGAACCCAAGAAAGTATTTATAATATTACATGTATAATGAGGTTTGAGCTGAAATTTGAATAAGTTTTCCTTTTTCTTTTTTGGATATTAAATATGGTGAGCAAAATTTAAATACTTTCTTAGTAGCTTTCGCTGAATAAAATAAAAGAGCAAAAAAAAAAAAAAACAGTTATTTTGTTGACTTGGTCATCTGCAAATTATAATAACGATAAACGTAAAAATATTAATTCTGCCAACCTATAGTGAGCTCGTCCACCATCATGATCAAATTACAGCCCAACTTGTTACGGAAAAAATTGATAAAAGACTTTCGTGGACTCACTTGGCAACCTTGTGATTGCGATTCACATTGCCCACATATACCAAGTCCAAGGGCAAATTCAAGTATCTTTTTGGACCTCGTCCACATGTTTCGATGGCTACAAATTAGGGGTAAGTATAGCGTCGGATCGGGTTGAATTGATCGGATTATCAACCTGATTCGATAAAAATCAATTTGAAAAAAAATAACTCGAAATTGACCGAATTTTTAAACTATCTAAAAATTTCGAGTTAATTTAAGTCGAATTCGTCGGGTTAAATCGATTTCAGTCGGATTATGTCCAGTTAGTCGGATCGGGTCTAAGAAATTTTTTTGAAAAAATCACTCGACCCATCCGATCAAACCCAATATTTTGAAAAAATTTAATCCGTTCTAACTCACTCACCAGATCCAAACTGGCCCAAAGTGACTTTTTTATCGGGTTGGGTCAGGTTGGATCGGATTGTCAGAATTTTTGTTCACTCCTGCTACAAATTACACATGTTTCTTACTTCCTTATGTTGGCAATTCTACTATTCATGCAGCTTCAGCTCATCTCTTCCAGAAATTACCATGCAAAGGAAATCAATTTAACTGTGTGTGTGTCCTACATGGACTAACACTCGTTCTAATATTCACAGCCTACAGTTTCAGGGAATGAATAGTTAAACCTAAACCTTTCATAAGAGCCAGCCATATATAATTGATAACACAGACGTACACAACATATAAATTAGCAAGCAGCTATATATCAAACGAACGTGCGTGGTCTCTCACGGACTTATTACATACATATATAACATTCCTCACTTAATTAAGGTCATCAATTGAATGCTGTTCCAGAATAACAGCATGCCAGGCCTTTTTACATAATTAATTAGGACAGAACTAGCATGAAAATTGCATCACTTTCACTTCAGGACTGTATTGCCAGCCATCTATTCATTCAGCATCCAAGGGGGAAGGAGCTGGCTGGCTCGAGTTTGAGTTGGAGTTCCTTCATCATCTACTGCACCATCCATTGCTTGGTCGACGGAGCCTCTGCATCAATTATTACTTATATTATTGGTCCTCTCAGTATTATAACTTGTGCCGTCAAATATTCATCATTGAGAAATTCAAAAGCTAACGAGAACTGATAGATTAGAGACACAAGACCCAACTCTGGGACGCCATAAAATATGACATTTTCATCCTAAATGTGAATAACCTAGTAGTATTTGATGTAAGTTTCCAACATCCATACTACTCATTTTTTCAAGTATTTCTTCTTGAAGTAGTATTTAATATATACTTACTGCTTTTCCTCTATTCTTCCTGTGACAAATCTTATAGTTCATTCCTGGCGGTGGGACCGAAATGCAAAGTAAATTAACTCTTCCTCTCACCAGTTTCATGCACTTTATGTTGAGTTAATATACACACAAATTAGTATACCGCAGAAAAAAAAAAAACAAAACAAAATTCAAGCAGATGCGTCCGTATGCTTAGAACAGATCAGAGACAGTTGAAGGCATTTCAGGTAAACACAAAGGTAGGACACTAACCCAATATTCGAGGCATGGAAGATTGGTGGTACAAGGACACAGGTTTCTTCCCCATTATCATTTTGCTGCTCCTCCAGTTGTTCCTGTTGGGCCAGTGCCTTCTCTTTTTCTTTTATCTATTTTCCACTCAAATCATGTAGATACGTACTGTAAGACCCAAAATTTAAAAACTACTCAACAATCTGTAAGAAAAAGATACCTTCTTGGCTAGCAAGTTGTTTTGTTCCTGGAGTTTCTTGTCCTGCATATCGTTAAACACAAATATTCGTTAAGACCTGAACAGCTCATTCTAATGAAATCATGATCTGTGTGCCCAGTTCTTTAGTATATTGAGGGGATATTAGGAAATGCATATAAATTGTTGGAATTTTGTAAATAGATAAATGTGGGCTAACGTAAGTCAGATTTTTTTATAAAATAAAGTTCGAATTAATTTAAATGTCAAATTAATTGTAATAATGGTTGATCCCATTTAAGAAACATGTGATCCTGATCCTCATTTTGCACTCAGACCATTAATAGATTATTGGTTAACATGCATGTAGCCCTTGTGAATGGGCTTGTTCATGATGGGTAGGACTACTCATTGGCTAACACAAAGAGAAGTCCTTACGTTCATCTTGTATATAAGTTAAAGTATCATCATTGAAACCTAACATTCTGACTGTAAACAGGAAAAGAGAGTAAAAACTCTCCTCTACACACAAACTATGTTTATACTACAATATGTTATTGTGTTTTAGTAGACTGATCTATAATTTCAGCACAAAGAAAAGTTTGCCGTAGGACCTGAACTTAATTTAGAGTTCTATACGCCTACCCAAATTCCCACCCACATAATATCTTACGAATTATTGGGAAAAATGGTTTCTTACCATTTATATAATGCACATTCTTAGATAATTACTAACTATACGCACAAGGAAGATACAGGCGACAAAGGCTGACCTTTTTCTGAAGCTCTGAAATTGATTCATACATGAGTTGGTGCTGCAAGTGAAACACTTAATAAAATGAGTACGACATAATTCAAATGAAAACTACATTGCCGAGAACTCTGGAGAACTACGACTTTACCTTGCGTGATCTAATAAGTTTGAGAGCAGAATCAAGCTGTTGCTCCAAATTCTGAAGCTCTTTGAGACTTAGTCCTTCCAGATCTTCTCCCTTAAAAAGCCTACAGAAAAAAACAAAAATTAATGAACCTATCAACTTCGTAGTTGCATGATTTGATATGATGAAGCAGCTAGTTCTAATCACCGACTGTACTTTTGATTTCTTTGTAGGACTTCCATTCTAGCTTTAAGTTTTGCGTGTTCTAGAGTCCAGTTTTCCTGTCAGCAGGTACATATTGACATCAGTTTTCGGATTGTAGCTACTAATTCACTATACCATACGTTACTGAGTAACAGTTACCCTTGCAAATCATATCTAAAGGACTTGTCAATTCCATTGCAAATCATATCTAAAAGATTTATCAATTCCAAATAAATAAATAAAAAGACTTATGAATGAGTGAGTTGACTTAATTGTTAAAATGGGCATTAAAAAAACAAATATGAACAATGATCAAATCCTCCTCTTCATAGGGAGGGTTGTGTAATTCACAGCAACGAATAAATAAATAAATAAAAAAGAATTGAAAATTGATGTAGAAGAGATGGCCTACATTTGGATTTTGTGAATGTTGATCAGATGCAACTAGCTGCTTTTCTGCATAGGAATACCTCTCATACCGTTCAAGAATTCTTTCCATACTGTATTGACATAGTAAATTAACAGGGAACCTGTTAGCATACATAGCATCATATGGAAATATGCAAGCACTGCACATATATATATTTCCTATATTAATTACTCGGTATATACATTCATTAAGCTATATACATCATGATCATGGTATTTGAATTTATATAAGCTAGGTGGCTTTTTTGTTTTTCATGCAAGCAAAAGGGAGGATGGCACAAACAGACTTTTCATTGCAAGCAAATATCAGGCAATGACAAGCCTTCTTTCCACTGCGTAAAATGAGATCGTTACACGGACCCTACATGCTTATATATGTATCAAATATGCACAAAGAGAAATGAATTATCAGAAATTATAAGGGAAGATAAGTTGAATAAAGGCAAGATTACTTCCGTTTGCCATGTAGAATGCCATACCTCTCCCTGGTCACTTTTAAAAGGCTCAAAATATCAACATTTTCATGATGAACATATTAATTTGACTACATTTTAGAGCCCAAAGTTTCTTCTATTTTTTTTTCCTTTACTAAAAATGGCCTTATACTTTTAGTTTTATCATATAACCTCGGGTAGTCTTACCATAATATTTGTAGAGAAAATGCGGAAGTAAACTCACATTATTTTTTCCACATTTTTAATTGATCATTTTAACTATGTACGTAGCTCAAGTTGTCTGACATTTTTTTAATTAAAAATATTGGTCTTCTATTTCATCAAAAAAAAAATAGTCTAAGGTTTTCAAACAAGATTAAAATGCAAATAAATCTATCAAGTATCAACCTTCATCCTCTAGCAAGCAATATTTTGTGATTATTATAACTTACCTGCTTAAACTTTCAATATGACATATATAGCTTTTAATTTGCATACCTAAGAAGTAAAAAGTAAAAAAATTGAAAAGAGACTCCACTGAGTTAAAGATTTGGTAGATTAATCTAATTCAATAAGAGTAATTCTAGATCAATGGGAATTTCTGTCAAGTTCATGATTCTTGATAATTGCATTTTTCGTTAGATTATATAAATTTGTGGTATGTTCAATGCAATGAGCTATTTCCCAAATACAACAAGTTAAAACATATGATCAATCGCTAAAATGAAAATCATACAACCCCAAGCTAGAAAAATTTTAGCCCCCAACTATTTTTGGAAAAAAAAAATCATACAAGGTTACTTGCTAAATTATCAGAGTTGAGACCAGTAATTTACAACTTTATGTCTCACAATATATGATATAAAATTAGATACTAATTATTTTATCTCTTCCGCCGATAGTGGCTAGACTCTCCCAGACTTGTTTTTTCACCTTATTTTTTCTAATAAGGAATTAAATATAATACATGTGTGTGTGTGTATATATATATATATATATATATATTCATCCTCTTCATCCCTACTCACTTGAACTAAGCACAAGTGGTCTCGGAGAAACTTATTTAACCGTCATCTTCTTTCCCTTATGGATAGAAGGATGCAGCTAATCCCTTCTAAGGATTAAAAAAGTAAAATTGTTGATGGAAAGTTGTATTTTTCTTTTCAAAGTAACTATATTATTTTGGTTCCTATAATATTTTCTCAAATTGATCAGTTTGACCTGCATTATCTTTTTTCAATCCATACAGTTTAATTCAAATTCAATTTATTGATTTGAATAAATATCATGCAAATTATTGTTGAGTCTCGTGACATGCCGGATCTTAGAATAAGGCAGCGTTTTTTCACCCTAAACTTTTTATATTACAAAAAAAGAAAGTATATGTGACTTCATTTTACCTAATCTGAAAGTTTAAAACCATTTAAATGTCCTGAACAAGGAATTTGTAATTTTAAAATTATGTAAAATAACATGGGAAATAGATCAGAATTCGTAGGTACCATTTTTTTTTGTTTTGAGAAAAATATTGAAAAAAAGAAGCCAGCTCGATATCTTCAATTTGATAGTGAAGACTAAAAAAGAGTAAAGTAACAAGTTAAAACTTTCAGGAACTGAAATAGGACTTTATAAAAGATATATAGAGATCAAAATAGCAATTTAGCCATGCTTATCCATAATCACTGGTTACCCCCTGTATTTCTGCACCATACAAAACTATCATTGTCAGATTGGAGAAGAAAGAGGGAGATCTAATAGCCCAGAAGTATTTTTCTAAACAAGGGTAGGAACTTGGAAGGTAATGAAATCTGTAAGAAGCCATATAATACGGACATTGCTGAGATCCTAATTAATGTTCGTCTCTCCAGATACAAACCGATGAAATACATGAGTTTGATTTTACTGCATTTGATTGGCAGCCCCGACAACATATCGTAATTAGGCAGTGGCTGTTCCTAAGTTAATTAGCGTTATTACATAATTTTCAGAGCGATCGGTCACTTTTCTGCCCTTTTCTCAGATTTGTGCCTGCCTGTGGGTCTGTGACTGTGAATCTGTGAGTCTGTGTCTGTGTAAGTCATCAAATGAAGCCGTCCCTTTGTAAAGTCACGTATACCTAATATGTGAGTAACATTATCTGTACCCTAGACCCAATACTCCATATAGCGCAATAAATGCCCACTTTCAGCTCTCTATGTTTGGGGAAAAGGTGGGGTTTTGTATCATCAAGGCAAAATATGCAGTTGCATGCTGCAATCTTTAGAAGAAGGATCCTAAGACCACTAATTATTAAACCAGAAAAATGAAAATTCCAAGGCAAAATCCTGATGACGACAAGGGATGTTAAATTCGTAATACCCACATACATTAAGCACCACCTCTAATAATTACTCAATCAAAATCAATGACCATCGACACAAACGTAAAAATAAGAATCCTCATGATTATTATGGCATAACGAGGCAACAAAAATAGCATTTTTAATATTGGGTTACCCAGAAGATCAATACCATAAACTGGTAGCTAAAGCTCATTGATAAGAGAAATACAACGTATAATGGACGAAAATATTCAAAAGCAGACAAAGTATTCTGATTGTATGAGGGTAAAGAAAAAAAAATTTACACAAGGGGTAATTAAAAAAGGAGAAAGGAGGAGGAAGAAGAAGAAAGAGTCAAAATAAAAGAGTAGTTACCAGGGGTCGCTGGAGTACTGATAGAGCTTGCCTTTGGTGGAGAAGACAATTAGAGCAACCTCAGCGTCGCAAAGCACAGAGATCTCATGGGCTTTCTTCTGCAAACCAGACCTCCTCTTGGAGAAGGTGACCTGCCTATTGATCTTGTTCTCGATCCTCTTCAGCTGTACTCTTCCCCTCCCCATCTCCAAACTCCCACTACTCTGTCCTCTGTTATAAGCACAAGGATTCTCTGATTCGCTTCTCACAACCCACAATACTGTATCACGCAGATTGGCTAGCTCATCATGATCCACGTTTAATTAAACACTTCTCTCTTTTTTAGTTTTTCTTCCTTTCGTCTCTGAATACAAGGGATTCAGATGTTGTGGGGGTGCAAAGGAAAGAGCGAGTGAATGGAAAAATGGAAGGAAGACTGAGAATCGAGGGGTCGTGTTTGTGTGTGTGGAAGAGACACGGGGGCAGAGGGAACGAGGAAACGAATTTATAAGCTGGAAGCCTGGAATGCTTTCGTCAGAAACGTTGTCGAATTAAGATTGGCTAGAGCCTAGGGAGGGCCATCCTGACAGTCCGTTACTTTCTGGGGCCCCACTGTTTCTCGTACGCTAGGTAATAATAATTTTTGGCCAATGCGGTGTTTGTTGCGTAACATGTTTACTTTACTTGGATGTCCATGGTGCGTGGTAATATTTGTTTTAATCTAATTACCAACTTTTTATTTTTATACTTTTTAATAAAATAATTAATATTCTTTTGAGGAGAAAATAAAGATCAGTAATTGCGTCAATGATGATTAGACTCTGGCTTAACACTATTAAAATAACCTAACACGACCACTTCCTTGAACAGTTAGCGTAGGTTTGTAGGTTGACGGTGAGAGAGTTGTACGAAAATTATTTAAGACATCATTTTTTATGGCGGTTTCTTCAAGAATGATTTGGTTACTCGACCTGATTAATTAAAGAATCATTAAGCTTATACGGGGAGTTTCGAAGGAAAAAAAAAGAATGAAAATAATTTAAAGAAAAATAAATAGGAAATTACTCGTCAATATATTAAAATCTTCTTAATAAATGTAGGAATCTGGATCAAATTGCTCCAACCATCTTTTATATTATTATGTATTAATATACTATTTTTTAGGCAATCAATATATTATTCCAATTCATAAAATTATGACAAAGTGGAAGTCATAAATTCAACTCGTGCAGGACTCTTAATTAGCATCCTAAATAAAAGAGTGAATTATTATTAACAAATTAATAGTTTAATTACCCTTTAAGTACGTACTTATATGACTTAGTTGGAAATGTTACGTTTTATTCAATATTAAATTTTATTTATTTATGACATATTAAATCTCTATACCTTATATAAAATGTAATTTTATACGCTGGATAAATTAAAATGTAATGTTCTAGGTTATGCTAAATAAGCTATTGGGTAGGTCGATTAGTTATTAGTGTGTTAAAAACATGACAGTTTTTGGAGCATTGCTGAAATTATGAGAAAATTAAACTTTAATGGACTAAATTGAGAAAATATGTATTTTTTAAATATCAAATAAAACAACACCTCATTCTATAAAAAAATATGCATATAAAATGCAATAATCTATAATTATAAATTGAAAACAAAAATTCATCTAAAAATTAACACACTTAATTTCTATACAATCAAGTTTTAAACAAAATTCCAGGGAGTTTTTGACATATGTTAAAATTTACGGGATTCATTAATTCTAAAAACTGACCTTATTATATATGAGACTATTTGCAAAAAGAAAAAAAAATCATAGTAGGAGAGAATTATTTATATTTTAGTCAAAATTATGTATAGCAACAAAAACTAGAATATAGTGCAATTAATTAATTAAATATGGATATACTTATCATCTTATATCATGGTATTTAAAAAATCGAAGAATCTGAAATATTAGTATATCTCAAACAACTAATTAAAAAAAAACCTTTCAATTAGTGGTAAATAATTTCATATTCAAATTCATTAAGTTTAAAGTTTCAACAGCGTAAAAGTTAGGTGAGAAAAATTAAACTACCCCATTCGATACGATTCTCACACTTTATGGAAGAATCAAAGCTAAATGGGCCATATATAAAGATTTATGTTTCAGAACCATAGACAACGAGGAAAATTTCCATGAAAGATTTTAATTAATAATATTAACACGACTATTTAATTTACATACGTACGTAGTAGGGTTTCAATAATTCTCGGTCAGAAAAGAAATTACACGAGAAGAAAGAAAGAAAATTTAAATAAAAATAAAATAAGAAAATATTTATTTTAGGAGAATTAATAAAGAAAAATCTAAATGAATGAACTTGGAAAGTTATTTATTATGTCATACTCATATATATTTTTTTATCTGAAAGAAAAATAAGAATTCTTAAGGAGAAAAAGTAAATGACTTGATCAACTTGGATATCCCTTGTCTCTATTCTTCTTAAAGTCAAGCAGAATGGTTTACCCTTTGCAGGACGGTATTCATATCCACCAAAGAAATTAATGGTGGATAATCTTGTACCTATCAATATATATAACATCGGATGTTTAGTGACAGTGATCTCTCTCTCTCTCTCTCTCTCTCTCTCTCAACCAACTTGAAATTCTGAAAGAGTTTAATTATTGAGATGAAAATATATATCAAAATACATGATAAAAATTAAAATTACCAATTAGAGAAGCTGATCATCCTGCAAATATCTCTCTTTTTCTGGGTTTTTGAGTACATTCACAGAAGCAATCAAAACTAGTCCCAGGTTGGATGATTGGGATATATGGTACCTAGCTAGTTAGAAATATAGTGACAACATCGATCGATCATGATTGATTTCTAAAAATACAATTAATCCAAAGCGTAGTGTTGCAGGAAACAAAAACACCTTGTTTTGCTAATTCGCTTTGCATTATATATCTCCCCAATGGACTCTAAGTTAACTGACCCTCCTTTAATTTCCTGCCTCCTCCATTAAAGTTCAACTTTTCTTCTGCACCAAAACTCTATAACACAATCATAAACATATATATATTAATCAAAGTTCATTAATATATAAATACTTCAAATTCCGATTCTAGTATTAAATTTCAAATAATAATAATTTAATATAAATTTGATTTATAAAAAATAAATTAACTAAAACAGACATCTATTTTTAATGCGACTCACTTTTTGCATATTTATTTACATTTAATTTAGTCGTTTTACAAATATATTTTTCATAAATTAATGAAATCTACCTAAAAATTTGCAGAAAATGAATAGGTTGTTTGATCATAACAAAAAAAAAAGATAATTTAATGGGATATATATTAATTTTGTCTGGTGTTCGGATTATAATTAATGAAACGGTGTTTCTTCTTCTACATATTATACAACAAATGAAAATAATTGAGTGGTCTATAGGAGAAAACAAGCAACCTTGATCACCTTTGTGGACCTTATCTCTATTCTTTCTAGGGAAATGATAGTTAATTTAGACTTAATTAATTACACAGAAAGAAAAGCCTCTAATTAACTGGCGCTTAACCAAATTTTTTTACACGAATCAGCTATTCTATTCCCTAATTTTTCTGTAGAGTGCCTAATTAAAGAATTACAATGTTCCGAGCGTTTTATATGGGGGGGGGGGGCCTCGATGGGAATAATTAATGACCAAAACAAAAAGAAAAAAAGAAGAAGTTGCAGTGTCTGAAAGAGGCACGCATATATATCTCAAAAGTTAAGCGAATAGCAACTTACACAGAAAAGTGAAGACATTGGATTTGGACTTTGTTGCTGTGTTTGGGTGTGTTGAAGTTATTCTTGAACTGTGCTCAAGCATTATGCCCAACAATGAAAACATGAGAGACAAAAACCGTGCACGGTGTAATAATATCTTTCAGGCTTTAACGATAGCATCCAAAACGTGCAGAGAGAAAGGGGTTAGGTCTATAGTCATTTTCAGTTCAACCTTCCCCACCTGTGCTTGATTGACCAAATTGGGTATGGAATGAGAAGAGGTAAAGGGCAAACACTAGTATCTTTGTCATCTACAAAAACCGGAAAATTAAAGCAACAAATCATAATGTCCAATAACGAAGGAAAAGAAAAGAGTATATATATATATATATATATATATATATATATATATATATATATATATATATATATATATATATATATATATATATATATATATATATATATATATATATATATATATATATGGATGATTGAACTTACATAGTATGCCCTTTGGTCTTTAATACCTCTTCTTAGTTCTTAGTTCTCGTGGTTTGGCAAAATTTGCGTTTCATGCATCAAGATTTTGTACAATTATACTCACTATATGTATATGTGGAAATAAAGTGAACACTGGTTTTATAATAGAACCTTGTTCTTTCTATTCCCATTTCCAGTTCCAAACATATCAAATTCTATGCCAATTAATATTCAAGTTTCAATCATGGAGTCCACAAATAGTATTGTAAAACATGCATGCATGTTTTAATTGGTCGTACTTCTTTTAAAGAAGTTGCTTTTTTATTTATTTATTTGCATTCTGTTTGACCAAAAAAATAATAATAATAACTGCTTTTAAATGTCAGCAAAATGGGGCTTGTTTTGCTAAAATAGAGAAGCAGCAATTTAAAGTTTCTCTATTGAAATAGAAGCAGAAGTATAAAATTAATTTCATTATGAATAAAAATACAACAAAAATAAAATATTATAATTTTATCCAACTTTGTCTTTTTAAAACTCTTCTCATTCTCTCTCCCCCCTTCTCTTGCTGAGTTTTTATTTTTGAAACTCATTTTTTTAATAAAAGAGACAAAAAAAAAACTATTTGTACAAGAAAAAAAAATTAGAATAGTCCTCTTTTTTGTTAAAGAAATATTTTGGGTAAACCAAAAAAATTATAAAAAGAAAACGGACAAATTAAATTGATATTACTAACAAAATCATTTCTAAGCATATTCTTTTAATAATTTGACAGTAAGAAATGTTTTTTTAAGAGATTGTCCAAAATTACTAATGATATTGATAAAAGTGCTCAGGTGATGATTTGATCAAATACAATTTGCTACTTTATTAAAGTGTTTATTTTGAAACTCCATTAAAAAAATAGTTTAAAAAAGCAAAACTGAAGGCATCTAATTTTTTATAGATCCAATCATCCACGCAACTTCTATTAGTAAATCTTTAGGACAAAGTACATGATTATATATTAATGTTTGTTACAAATTATATTTTAAAATTTTTTAAAAATAGAGGTGAGAATAAAATTTTCTTAATATAAAAAACTTCCATAGGAATGAGAAAATTGTGCTGTGTAAGATGACTTAATTGCTCTCGCTTTTTTATTTATTCATTTTTTCCCTCTAATTTATCATTTTTTTATTTTAAAAACTTTTTTAATAGTAATTTTAGAAAAATAATTATATTTTAAAAAATATTTTATGTGAACCAAATACAAGAATAAAATTTTAGTGGAAATTCAATAAGTTATTTTTTAAAAAAATAAAATGATAACTAAACATATTTTAATTTATATATATATATATATATATATATATATATATATATATATATATATATATATATATATATATCATTTTTAGAAATCTCATTTTAAAAATATAAATTTTTTTAAAATAAAATATTACATAAATAAAACGGCATAAATATTGCCTCTACAAACCCAACATAGGTTGGTAAACATATTCTTTATTTATTCATTTTTTTACTCTTATTTATCATTCTTTTTATTGTAATTTTTTTTTAATAATTTTTTTTAAAAAATAATTATATTTTTAAAAATATTTCATGTAAACCAAATATGAGAATAAAATTTTAATAGAAATTCAATAAGTTATTTTAAAAAAAATGAAATGATAATTAAACATATTTTTTTTAACTTTTTTATATATTTTATTTTTAGAAATCTCATTTTTTAAAATATAATTTTTTTTTAAAAATAAAATATTACGTAAATAAAACGGCATCAATATTGCCTCTGCAAACCCAACATAGGTTGGTAACGGTACTCTTACCTACCGTAACTCATCCCTTTTTATGAATTATTAAAAGAGAAGTCAAACTACAGGATTTGAACTCAAATGCTACCTGATTAAATAAAAGAAAAAAAAATATAAGAAAAGTAAAACACGTGCCTAAAATTAAGAGTTCTTTCTTATAATCTACGTCATTTGCATCCGATGAGTTAATTTCTAGCTTCTAATCTCAGCAAGTATTGAATATGAGTTGGGTCAATTCTAACATCATCCTATTTTGGCAGCATGGTTCGCGTTCTATTACTGTAGCATCGATTCCTCTCTCTCTCTCTCTCTCTCTGCATTGGACCCAAAATATAAAAACTCTGCATCTTCCCAGCAACATATACCCATCCTGCATTATTACGTAATTGCGTCACAATGCTTTTGTCTCTCCAGCCCCGCCCCACTCACCCAAACATATCAATATCTCTTTGGTTGGATTCAAAGTCGTCACTATCATTCATTCACCCACAGCATCGACATTAAAAGTTGCTTCCCTTTTTTTTTTTTTTTATTGGATTGCACGTCTCGAGATTATAGACCCACCTTACTCGATGGCTTTGATTAGCTAAGGATAATCTTTGACTTGACGCCTTTCCATCAAAGCTTTCCCAATTTCAGGAATCATTTTTATGGGGAAAAAGAATAAATTCTAAGTCCACGTGTCGACAAGTTGTGATATTGGGCCCACCCGTTCGGTTTCACATTGGACCGACTGTCGACACGTCCAAATATGAATCAGTGCTGTTTTGAGAGTTCCGTGCTGAATATCCCTCATTATGTGGTGGGCCTTGACTTAGTTTAATGGTTGGCCCAACAACTCACAACCAGGACTTATAGATACTCCTCGTTTTCTTCCTTCAAAAGAAGCCCCAGCCCCAGCCCCAGCCCTAAAGTGGTGCTCGGTTGGTGCAAGACAAGCTTAAAAGAGGTCCACCACTTACTCGCTCGCTATATGCCTTCTCTTTTCTTTTCCGGGGCCGGTTCAAAGATGAAATCGGTATAGTGAGGACTTTTAAGCCTCCTAAAAAAAATTATTACTTTTTTTAATATTTTTTTAAAAAAATTAAGAGTCAATTACATAAAAAAAATGATTTAGCAATTATATAAAGTTTTTTTTTTGTTTTTTTCACTCACAATTCATTTCACTTATTTTTATTTCATCTAAAAAATATAAAAGATAAATTTTAAATAAAAATATAATAATTTTAATATAATTTTTTTATTTATTCTAAAGAGACTATTTTAGAGTTCGTTCTAGACTTTCATAAATATTAGGTCAGCCCTGATGTTTTTCTTTCATTTTTATCCTATTTTTAGAATTTAATTTTTATATTGACATACCATGTGTTCTTTCTTTCTTTCTTTCTTTCTTTCCACCACCTTGGGAAGTAGAAAAATCTACCTTGGGAAGCTGAAAAAAAACCTATACTTCACCAATTAATGATCACTTTTAATAACGCATGCTTGTCAGTATCTCCACAACTAAAACCAAGAAGGTTGAAAAGGAAGCACAACGGAGATGGTTAAAGAAATAGGTCTTACAACACATATGTCTCGTACATAAGAGCTTAATAACTTAGATACAAATATAAAATTAAAGTCTGGGTTCACATAATTATTTATTTTCTACAATGGTAAATACAAGTGCACTACCAAAATAAAACCAGCATTATATAATTAGCTTCTGCTCCCCACGCATTATCCATTGCCATTTTCGTCTTCTAATGCTCAATCTCCTCAAAGCATCCACGTCCCAGACACGAATCCATGAATGTTTAAGGCTTGACCTCCAACATTTCCAACATCGGGTCCCACCTGATTATATCTGCAGTCCACCAAAAGATTATTGGAGAAGCAAATAAAAACAGAGATAGATTATGAGATTGTTACAGGTGATCGCTGTATATCAAGCAATACTCATTGGGCATGATTTTTTTTTTTTTTTTATGAGAATAAAAGAGTGTACGTGGAAGAATTTTACCCAATTTGCAAATTGGGATTGAGTCCCACCAAAGGCTGGAAAAACCCCTCAGATTGAGGTGGAAAGCGAGCGGAATGGATGGCAGGCCCTCCTGCGGCTTCCCAAGCCAGTCTAGGAACTTCGTAGTTGCTTCTTTCTTCCAACTGTTTCAAGTTTCAACATACACACACTTCTTATATACTTCGTATCATCATCACCAACATAATAATTTCACAGCTAAGAACCATTTCTACAAAAATTTATTATAGCATTTAAAGCATCTAACTTCCAGATTATGCAGTCGATAACGAACTAACTATATCCCATGCATATTAAAACCAGGGTTTATAACTGAAGGGATTGTCCACCACTTAGAGCCTGTTTCGCCTCGTTTATTTTTTTTCAAAAATGGCTCTTCTTATATTGTTTATATCTTGGGTAAGAGTCACTTTTTTGTAAGCATTGTTACCCAAACATGAATGAACCCTAACTAATTGCCTATAATACGTCGTATATTAATCCTCAGTTAACTATGCACTTCATATTTAATATAGTTCAAATTGATTATATGTTTTTCATAAAATTTACTTTCTTTCCTTCACCTGGAGGACAAAATTCAGGAGTGATAATTTACTTTCTTTCCTTCACCGTTGGTGTTTTTGTTTTTGTGATAATTGAGGGTGATTCAAAACACAGCCATTTCCTCATATCTTGCAAAAGGCTAGCTACGTCGACCGTGCATAAAGACACGGAAACTATATTGAAGCTATTGTTAGCTAGGTGAGAACAACGGGTCACAGTCCTTAAAGTTTAAATAAGCAGAATTTGGTGACTGATTATTTGAAATTTTGAATTAGAACGGTTACGTACCTTGCTCTTTAAGGCTTTATTAGTTTCATCAAGCACTCTTTCCTGCATGGGAATACAATAGTGGTATCTCTAAATGAAGGTACTGGGTGACATCATAAACAATTCAAGAAAAGAAAAGAAAAAACTCATACCCGGTTCTGAAGATCCGCAAGCTGGTCAAGCATATATTGAGTCTGAGAAACATTTATAAGTTAAATTCTCTCCAGAAAATTGAAGTAATTAGCCAAGAGGGGGGAAATACAGAAATTTAGTTGTGAAAGCGTTGTAAAATCAAGACAAATAATAGTAGTAAGTTTTTATAAGTGTAAAAATTTACTTTAATTAGAAGCTCCCCATAGACTATATAAATTAGTCAGATAATTACTGTAAATCAAAAAGTGACATCGCGGTTCCTGTTGCAGGGCAAAGCTACTTGAAAGAACTAAAAATTTCACAATTTACAAATTACCAGAAATATCTAAAATATACAGAAAAGTTGGATATGATCATAGAGATAATTAAAGATGGTGGAGAAAAGATAGTTTCAATCCCTTTGCACCTAGCCAGATTTCATTTTTCATGTTGGGTTCTATATATATAATGTCAACATCAAAACCTATCAAAAGGTTGTTTAGCTTCATATATTGTAAAAGAGGGATATGGGTTGTTGATATTAAGGGAAATATCGTACTTATTATTAGCTTTTTCAAAAGGGGGAAATAAGAAGATTAAGAACATATGCAGATAGTTGAAATTGAAATGAATGTTACCTTTGTGGATCTGATATTCCTAAGTGCTGCCTCCACTTGATTCTCAAGCTGCTCCAGCTCCTTTGTATTCATTTCGGTCAGATCTTCCCCAAGAAGGTTCCTATAGTTAAGATTATTAATTGACAAGAAAAAAATACAAGTAAAATTTAACGTCCAAAATTTGGGTTCATCACCAGAATTGAGCTTTTCAGATAATATGTAAGTTACCTCTGGGAACGTTGCAGGACTTCTACGTTTGCTTTTAGTCTCAAATACTCGTGGTAGTTGCTCTGCTTAATGGCATGCATTTGATATAAGACCTTTTCATTTTAATTAGGAGCTACTAATTAACTTTTGCATGAAACGTAGTTTAAGTGAAGAGCACATGCATACACGAAGATAACCAAATTATCTTTTAATTCAGTGATTCACATAACATTAATAGAAGAGTAAAATTAATACCAGAAGGTCATTCATTGGCTGGCTTGTCTCCAGTGCACCATAACTGTACTTCTGGTACTTCTCAAGTGTTTTCATCATGCTGTGAGACACAAGACAAAAACATAATACAAATAGCTTTATATATATAGGATCATTAATTTGCAAACGAGAACAGGTAACTCTTTGGAAAGAAAGATATTACATTAAAACAAAAGTTAGCACTGCATTTATGGTGAGAAATTCCAAGAGAAATATAAAGACGAATATTAGAGAAAATGTAAAAATATAATATTCTAAAATAAAATAAAAATCTCATACCCAGTGTATTCTAGAACTTCAATTTATTTTTATGGTCTTTTCTTTCTCCACATATCATTTATTTTTTACTGTTTATAGCTATGCAAATTATCTACATTATTCCTGGAGGTTTCTCATACAACAATGCGTACAAGTAGCGAAGGATGGAGGCCAGGATCATGGAGAGCCAAGAACCCAAAAAGCTAAAAATAAAATAAAATTTATAGCTAATTAAAGTATTAAAAAAATTCTCAATAATTACTTTGTGATAATTTAGTAGAACTAATTACAACTTGTAAACATAATGAAAAAATATTCATTTAAGCTAGTTTTAAATCAACCAGCAAGACCAAAACTTGACAAAACAAGGCTCAACTAAAGGCTGACCCCAAGAAAAAAATTATATCCAGCAGGCTCGACCAGGTCCTTCAGCAAATTCCCTATTTGGCTATTAACTTGAAGATAACATAGGGAAAAGCTACTAAGGCAGAAATAACAGGGCAACAAGCAAAATCCAAAAGGTACAAAAATAAAACCCTACAAGGAATAAAAAGAACCAAGTCATAGCACTCTTATGTGGCCACAAGGTTAACAGATCCCTGCTGGTGTAGAAGACATTTCGTTATCCCTAGGCCTCTCTCCCTTAAACAGCTAGCTAGTTATAAAACCAATGATGCATCTAGATGGAAACTGACAATGGCATTCACAAGCAGTCATCGTGTAGCACCCCAAGAAAAGTAAAAATGGCGCCTCTGAGGTCAGTAATCGAAGTTATAAAGCCAAAAGACAAATGTTAAACAAGCACCAAACGTTAGAATGCTTATACTTTATAAAAAATAAAAATTAAGAAACAAGAAAGATGATTGTAGAAAAACACTGAACATAAAGAAGAAAAAACTGGACCAATCGAAACATTAAAATTGGGGCACTTTTAATTTCATTGTCTGTTTTACACGATATTAAGTTATTAACCAGGGTATAATAGTTATTTATGTTATATAAAGACTAAAAATATTTATTCACTGTATTATTTCTGGAAATAGAGAACCAAAGTTTTCTTTTTGTCTTTTTGTAGATCAAACCAGCTATTCCACAACGGTTTTAAGGATTGAAGTTGATTTGCAGCTTTAGAAGCGAACCGGCATTCCTGATCTCTCTCTCTCTCTCTCTCTCTCTCTCTCTCTCTCTCTCACTCAAAGCCATGCTTAAATTGCAATGTAAAGTACAGAATTGCACATCAAACATCCCATCTCTGCCACAAAATCATAACAGTAAACCCTGTACAGTAAATGCTATAGTTTGATCAGATGATTATTAGGGCTAACTCCTGGCTCTACCCTTCTTGGATAGAAAAGACCCAAGTAAAATCAATTTAAATTTTGACAAACAATAGCCAAAAAAAAAAAATTGGAAGCCAATCTAGAGCCCCTTTTATGAGCTGTTTCAAAGATAAGAATTTTTCTCTCTTCTGACTTCTATATTGAAAAGGATCTAGCCCTAGCTCAGGTATGATCCATTTGAAATAGACGCAGCAATGCTTTCTATACAACTTCTGAAAGATGGCATAGGAAAGTTTTCTTTCTGTGGTTCTCTCATTTAGAAGGAAGAGGATAAAAAGAGTTCCAGATCTTGCCAAGGAGACTTTTTCAGTTGTATATTAAAAGTCTGGAAAACAAACGCAGTCAGAAGATTGGAACCTTCCCAGTTCAAATACAATTCTGGATAATGAAAAAGGACATTTTTTTTTCTTGCTTATGAAAGCTACTGAAAATCCACCTGCAGCTTGAATATATATATCAGCAACTAGGTTGGGGAAAAGAAGCAGAGATCTTGCACGAAAGGAGACTAAATACACCATTAGACAACTAAATCCCCTATTAGAAACACTTGTGCACAAAAGCCTTATGTCATTGCCTACATGTTCATACCTATGCACGCATAAAAGGACGAAAAAAAGAGAGATAGAATAGAGCTGAAACGGGGTAATATACCTGGAGCCGCTGCAGAACTCATAGAGCTTGCCACGATTGGAGAAGATGATGAGGGCAACCTCAGCATCACAAAGGACTGAGAGCTCATAAGCCTTCTTGAGCAGCCCATTTCTTCTCTTGGCAAATGTGACCTGCCTGTTGATTTTGTTCTCTATCCTCTTCAGTTCAACCCTCCCCCTTCCCATCTTCTTGTTTTGTTTTTCTCTCTCTATTTTAAAAATACACACACTCTCTCTCTCCGGAGCTCTATTTCCAGTATTGGTTAAGAGAAGAGAATACTTTCTTAAATGGCCTGCGTGTCTAGGGTACCAAAAGGGATAAAAACAATAGTGCAAGAGAAGAAATAAAAGTGGAAACCTTGAAAAAGGTTGCCTTATAATATTTTTGGTTTTCATCTCTGTACTGTAAGGTCACAAATATATTATTGTTCAGCTTAAAAAAAGGACAGAAAATTATGTTTGTTCATTTTATATAGTTTTTCTCAATCTCTAAATTCGGTTTGTATCCTATCTTAGATCCTTAATACCTCAAAATGGTAAACTTAAACCGTCTTTGTCCAGTGTTAGCCTTGCTTCATCAACCTCAACCTAAACCAAATAGACCACTTAAACTAAGTTACTTTTTCATTGAACTTGGGTTAAGTATGACTAGGAAATATGTGGGTTGCTAGGTTATGTCTATTGGACGTAAGCGCCAACTTAGGATTGGTACGCTTTTGGTTCAACAAGTGCATTTTGCCTTTTTCAGGTTATTGAATAGCTTGATTAAATCATTACATTACTTACACACTTAGTCATGAATAGATTTGAGAGGAATCAAAATTATAACTGAAGTTCACCTTATATATAATCTCGTAAATATATATATATATATATATATATATATATATATAGGGTAATAATATTTTAAATTTTTTTATTATTTTAAAATGTCATATATCAACAGAAAAAAATAGTATCGATGAATAATTTTTTTTCTTGTGGATCCCTCTAAATAATATAATTAACATCTAGATAGATAGAAATATTTATTTTATTTTATTTTATTTTATCATTTTCACTATATTTTTCTCCTCTTACTTTCTTCCTCCCCCTCCTCGTTCAATTCCCTCTCAAATAAGTTATTAGTCTTCAAAAATTTCCCTTTTTTCTCTTTCAGTTCTTGGGTAGAATCCATCCAAGCTAATGTTAATTTTTGTATGTAAAGAAATGCATATTCTCTATCAGCATCAATGAGTTAAACTGATTTCTTTAAAGTTATAACTTATAAGTTCCTCTCGATTATATTTTCTCCCCCCCCCCTCTCAAAATAATTAAAGGCTACATGATCAACCTAAGACCCTCGAGGTGAAATACTCGACTGCACAAAAAGATTAAGGTGGTATTTAATATGTGTATCGATCATAATTTTTTATGTACTTAAAAATTTATATATAAAAATTTGAGCATGGGATATATAAAAAAAATTGATATTTCTATATTATTTATGTTATATATAATACATAAATTTTAAAATTTTTATAAAAAACATCTCAAAAATAAATTTTTGAGTATTTAAAAAACTAAAATTCACATCATCACATGTATCAAAAATTAAATCACCTAATATATTTACTGAAAAACTATAGAAAAAATCTACTATAAATATATAAGGACAGCTCATTCCATGAGTTGAGTTCAAATCTAAACTTTTACCAGGAGACAGCAAATAAAAAAGGAAAAAGAAAAAAAAGTTCCTCTTCATTCATCTTTTCTCATTGGTTATCATATATTTATATAAATTATGTTCCTTTTAATTATCTCAACGTTTTTCATATATAAATATATAAGGACAGATTAATCATATTCAAACATATAAAAGTATAAAAATCTTATTGGGTTTATCGAACTAATTCGTTGAATTAAGTTCTTCTCTCTGCTTAAGAAGTCTCTAATTTAATTAATTAATGATTCCATCCATAACATGGGGAGGAAAGTAGGAAAGGATAGGAAGCAGAGATTAAACTCAACTTTAAATTCATCTCATTTTTAAATATTTAATTAGATTAGTTTCATGAGAATAATTGACTCATTCACAAATGATTCTTTTTTTTTTTCATTAATCCACACAAATCGCTTATAAGAGAAACAAAGAAATATCAAAATAGATGGAACTCTTTTTTTTTTTTTTCTTTTTGTTGCGTATTGCCCTTTTTCCAGGGGAGTTGGTCTGGGATTTTTTCTGCAAGTACTTTTAGAGAGGGAAAGAACAGTAGGGATATTCAAAGCATTAACTACCATATTAAAGATAACATTATCTGTAGCTCGGGTGAGCTTTTATAGTAAAAAAACTAATGTTGTGTGTAAAGAAAGCTTTTAAAATTAAAATTTTTTAAATAGATAAAAAACCATAAGCAACTTTTTTTAAACAGCTAAAATATTCATGTATTGGCATGTCATTGGGCTCCAGTTTCATAACTCTCTTGACTTATTCCCTCTGTTCTCTTTTTTCTATTGGGAACTTTTCAATTATTTTATGGTCCCTGAATAAGATTTTCATTCACAAGATTCTGAACTTCATGGTCATGTTACATTTTGGTTTTTTCATAGCGAAAATCTGTTCATGTCAAATATTAAGAAAAGGAGTTGGAATCTAAATTAAAGGTTCATGAAAAAAAAGAAAAAAAGAAAAAAGAAAAAGACAGTTTTAAAATATATAATTAAGAAACTGCATTTAAACTTGAATGTTTAGTTATATATAAACATAGTTGTTTGGTTACAGAAAGTCTCCAAAGAGTTTTAATTATGCGACTATTTTATTTTTCAAGTACTCGAAATTCCTTAAAAATAATATTTTGAGTATAAGATATATATGAAAATTTTATATTTATATATTATATATATGCCAAATAACATAGGGATATTTATTTATTTATTTATTTATTTTTGTATGTTATATGTTCAAATATTTTTATAAATAAATTCTCCAATGCTTAAAATATAGAAATGTACGTTCTTTACCTAAAGTTTATCAATTATCATTCGACATGCTTCTCAAAAGTCGCATTTCCAATCATTCAGTACGTAGTACACGGCCAAGTCTACAGTTAGACGAACGTGGATAAAAGAGAGGAGAGCCAACGAATTTTTTTTCTATTCTATTTTTCATACCTAAGAATTATATTAGTAGAGAAGGTGAAAAATATTGAAAATAAAACTCACCAAATTATGTTCAATATTCACTTATTTTTCATGTACTAAACAGTATAAAACCTAAATACAAACTCAAATTAAGTCTTCTTTTTTATTTTTTCTTTTTTGTTTTGCCAGATTTCACCAAGTCTACTTTAGCCATACAAAAAATATCCTACAAATATTCATATATACATATGTTTAATAGTAAAATATTAAAAAAATACTAAATAAAAACCACTAAGTTTTTTTTAATTTATGATCAAGTTGGCTTAAAAAAAAGGGGGTCAAGGGCTCTCCCTCTCTCCGTACGATAGCATCTTAGAGTGTGACTGCAGAAGTCACAGTGCGACACGACGTGTCGACTTTTGAGTGGGAAGATTCCAATAAATCGGCAGTCCCAGTAGTCCAGTGGACACTGGTTCGTACGTTTTTAACGGCTGCGGTGCTGAGATTAAAAGAGCACAGTACAACTGACACGTGTCAAATCCAAACCATCTCATAAACTGGCGGTTAGTTTCCTAGATTCCTCGTCGCTTTGCTTGACACGTTTCTGAGCAACACAACTTTGTATGCCGAGGAAACACCTGCCCCTCTCTTCATCCGGCTCTCTTTGCTTTTCCTTCTTGTTGGCTTTAAACTCTCATCTACCAGCTTTTTCCCACTACAAAATCTACTTTATCTTTCAATCCTCTTGGATTAAGCAAAAGTAAAGTAAATACAAATAAAACCCAACGTCAATTGGGTGATTTTCTTCTTCTTTTTTTGAATCAAAGACCCTTTCATCCTCAGGTTGATCAGAAAGCGAGGATAAAGTAGAATAAGTGCGGGTTCTCTAAAGTTGTCTTTTTTTCCAAATATAGATTGAAATAGTGTTAGTGAGTGTTTGAGGCACAACTTTTTCCAAGTCTAAAGGAGCAAAGGTGCTTAGGTGCATTGCAAATCTGATCTACATAATCACAAAGCAAGATTCTTGTCTTACAATTACTTTGGACTTTCATATCCACATACTACGCACATGGGAAAGAGAGAGAGAGATGACTTTAATCTTGTGGTGGGCTATCAAATTATGGCGAAGGTGCAGGAAATTATAGTGAAAAGGAGAACGAAGAGGTGCTCCAATCCATTTTCATTCCATTAGTGATAAAACTTCAGCGGCTACTGTATGTCACTTTTCAATGACCTTGACATGTGGGGGTCATGTTTTCAATACACCCTTTGCATCATTCACTTCGCCATCCCAACTTAACCCCAACCATCTTTCGCAGCATCACAAACACTTTGTTCATGCTTACCCGTGCTTTGAAAGAGTAGAATTCAGATGACATTTTAATATTAAGATTCTTAATATACTGGTTGACATAAGCAAGTGTTTTTAAAATCATTCAGAAAAAAAAAAATTTCCGGCCAAAATAAAGAAAATGGATTTTCTATATATATCATTTGCCTTCTCTTAGATTATGGTTGTTTCAGGTAATCCATGAATTAGTCATCTCATCCTCTTGTTATCAAGGATACATGGAAATATCTGCCAGAGGATTATAATACCCATCAAGATTCGAGAAGAAATTTGTCTATAACCAATATAATGCAATAGGATTTTGTCTCCGTCACCAACCACGTCTATTCATGCCTGTTGTTTAATTAGCTTATCGGAAAGCTGTGTCTATGTAGCCTTTGTGGCAATTTATTTTCTTGAATTAGCAGGTAGTTTAAAAGAAAAGGAAATTCTGCAGTAAATTGAAATTTGAAAAAGCTTCAGTCTCAGGATGCTTTTTGATGTCAGGGAGCCCTAATTATTGGAATAGACCCTTCATCTACAAGCCTCAGAACTGGGGTCCCCTACAGCTAAATGATTCACGACCCTTCTCCAATAACAAAAAACAAAATGCTTCTGCTTATTATCAGCTCGTACTAACTCATATATATTCGCCTACCTTTCATGTGCATTGTCTGTGTCGCCCATGTGAGCTCCTTAATTATATGATGGATACCTTAATTTTATATTTTATCATATCACAATATTCATATTATATTATATAAAATGATATGTCCTATTTGTGATCAAATTCATTCTTCTTTGCTAAAACAGATGCTTCACCACTTCAGTTCCGTGGCCCTACATTGAATGGTTCTCCCTTCTTTAATGTTCGGAGACCAACACCACGTGCAGTCTATAACCCCCAGCTTGTAGAGATTATCATCAAGTTGCCAAGGCAATAGGTTTTCTCAGCAGGGAAACTATCTATGCCCTATCAATTCACCTCCTGAATTACGAACAAATTGTTGGCTTTCAACCAAACTAAATAAAACCCACCTTTAATAGACATTGAATTTGTGTGTACTAACTCTTCTTAGGTGTACTACAAAAGTTTAGTAACTGAGATTCTGGATAAAGGTTTCAGAACTACTACAAATTTTGTCATTTGTTTTAAAAGGAGAAACAAAGGTGGAGCACGAAAATCGTAGATGGGATAAAACAGAAAACACACATAAATGGTGTTTATTATTTTGGATAACAGCGCATGTTAGTCAACGAAAAGCATTTTCTCTTGTTTAAGGAAAAATTGCCCAAATAGTTTGTTAAGGATATGTCAAATCCCCACTAATTTTGGTCATCAAAATGATCGAGTAAAACATTAATACTTTATGCCGCCTACATCAAACTTTACTTCATGTGGGAGCAAGGCGCTTGTGCAACAACTAATGTCTAATCAAACTCAATAAATGGGATTGTTTTATTCCGGACAAAATTCCAACTCAAGTTTTCCATTATATATCAGTATAGTGTACCCTTCAAATGTGGGAATAAAGCACAATTTTTCTGTTTTTTTTTTCGGGCTAGGAAGTTTTTTCACGATGCAATAACTCTAATAATGTAATATTGAGACTGTGAATCAAACAACAAATTTGAGTTTGCACGAATCTCTATAAGATGGTTCCGTTTCTTTTAATTTCCCATGACTTGATCCGACTTAGGATAGTCACACTTGAAAAATTAGCTTATGAATTTGGAGAGTTCAAGAAACTCCACATGTAAGTCTCATATTTTAATGTAGGATTCAAATCTCTAACCTCAAAGCAATTTGGATCATAAGAGGGGTAGAAGGATCTGTACTGATTAAAGAATCCGAGTGTTGAAAGTTGAAACGCAAGCAGTGATAGGTATGTTTGATGGGAGAGCAAGGTAGTGGAGATGGGACGGCAATTTGTAGAGGAGGTGGGCCAAATAGTCACTGTTGAAACCTGTGAATATCACTATGAAATGGATGCTGACTGCTAAGATGGGAGAGTCGAGGAGACAAGAAATTGATAACAACAACTTCGTACACATGAGTGAATTATTTATCTCAGTAGAATTGCCCTTTGTGATTGTTAGATTCTCTTTAGACGCCTTGCAACCCCAAAGCTGGCATGTTGTTTTAAAAGCTACGACAAATATGGAAAAGATGGGCTCCTTTTTTTAACGTGAACTCCATCGCATTCACTCCCTACGTGCTTCGCATCTAGGAAATCATCATCATGTGGTGCAGCAGACTACCACATGTCCTAGGCTAAATCCTAGGTCTAGTGGACAATATAATTTCCTTCGTATATCCGATGTGGTAAGTTTGATAGAGATAAAGAGTACGAGGCTAAAAGAAAATATCGCTCATGTTTCAATTATAAAAGAAAAATGTGAACAACGTAATCCGCCAGTGAAATTGCATCCATTGGAAGTGAATGCATGGATTCCAATACGAAATTCAGGATAAATCTTCAAAACTCTGTCTATGCCCGCACACAAATGAGTCTACAAACTATTTCCCTTCGTGTAAGGCGGCTAAATTGTTTGTTATTATTTAGCATCCATTATTGTCATTTGTCATATTAAAATCAATGGTGAAAAATTAAGGGGTATGATTAATCTGAAATAAGAAGTGTAAGAATAACATTCTTCTTATTTATACAAGTGTAAGGATCAATAATGGTTTTTTTCATATGCTTTTCTTTGGTTTTTTTTTCCTGCTCTACTTTTTTTATGGACAATCCTTCACTGTTTGTTAACTTCTATTTTTATTTTTTTGGCACTGGTGACATTTCTTCCATTCTCAAACCTCAACAAACCCGTGTGAAGCAAGCAAATCCATTTCTCCGCCCAAGCTAGGTGCTAGGCAAGCCCACAAATGAGCCCAGACAATTTTTTTCCCCTTCGTACGTAAATTGATTTTTCACAACCAAAATGACTTGAATTTATTTGGCTTTAATTGTTAGTGTATGTTAATGTTGTCGTAATTTTTTTATAATATTTATTTAATAATAATTAAAATGTGTGTTATCTTTTGATTTTAATTTTTTGTATTTTTTTTATAAATATAAATTTGATTTATATTTTATTAAAATTACTATAAAATTTAAATTTTTTTGTCATTTATTGAAGGTAATAATTTGTTGATCTATTCAAAAAAAATGTTGACATACAACAACAACTTGTAGAAAACAAGCCACTCTTTATCACCACACAATAAGGCATCACGAAGTTGCCATTTTGCAGCAAATGAACGTGGGCTAGTAGGGAACAACTAGCACATGTCCATGGCCGGCTTATTGCAAGGCTTAAATGTTGTTGCTTTTTTTTTCTCTCTCTCTCTCTCTCTCTCTCTCTTATAAATAGCATGGATTTTGAGCAATAGAGCAGCACAAAGATGGAGGAGCTTTAAGGCATTTGCCTTTTGAGCATGTGAGCGCCATTTTTGTGTGTATTTTTTTTATGGAGATTATACACACCTTTTGCGAGAAAATTATTGTAAGATATTTAGGCATATAACTTCATTTAGACTTTGTTATTACCAATCAAATTACTATGCAAATAGTTCTACATCTAAGGATGTGTTCTGCAGAGGAAGATCTATGTCACTTCTTTTTGTTGCCTCTGCCATTGCACCTTGATATCCTAGTTTAGTCTTCTGACTTAGTGTGTGTTTGGATTGGCTTTTTTCCCAACGCAAACGTGATTTTGGAGCAATTTGCAGAAGCAACATTTTGTTGCTTCTGGCAAAATCCCGGTGGAAACGGGCTTTTGGAGCTTTCCACCGCCAATCCAAACACACCCTTACTCTTCTTGACAAGCCCTGGGAAAAGTCATTATACCAATTCATATAACTAACAGATTTATGCAAGAGATACCAAGAAGAAGTATGACATGTAGTGATCCAAACTGAAAAAACCATTGTCCAACTGTCACAAGCTGATGAAATTGTTATCAAACAAGACAGAAACAATGTTGGAGCCAAGAACAGGTAAACGCCAATGTCGTAATTTTCTCTTTCAGATCTTCATTTTGATAGTTGACCAAGAAGTGCTTCTTGAATCTGTGACGTAAAAAGGTTTAAGCTTTTGGGTGCAAGGACGAGAACGGATAGGTTTATCAACCATACAACTTAAAAAATTATCATCTTGGTCTAAAATTCTCGGCTCCCCTTGTTTGTTGCCATTCTTGTCCTTTGGGGTCCTCATAGTCCAAGATTTCAGAAACTTTCAACCTCTGGCCTTTCATGGTGTGGACCAATTTCCTTTTGTACCTTATTAGGAGCATACTATTACATAACTTAGATGATGTTACCATCTTTGCCCATTATATATGAAGATTTGGCAAGCCCAAGCAGAGTCCCACCTTGCCCTTTTGAATGAGCTCCTTTCATTGGGCTCTTTATTTGCACTGTCTCATTCATCTTTCTTGCGATCATTAAAAAAATTAACCTCGTGACAGGGCTTTATTATTATTCTATAGGTCATTTCTATTGTGTTTAGGTTGTATATATTCTTTTTAAGAATTATAAAAAATAGTTTAGGAGGAATACTTTGAAAAAGAAATAGTGAAATTAATACAGGAGAAAATGAAGAAGGATAGGTTTAAATATTAAATAAAGCGCGGAGGGTATAATGAGTTTGGTTGGAGAGTTGAAGTGGTGAGGGGTCCCTTCCCAGTAAGAAAGTAAAAAAGGGGAGGGAGGGTAAATGGTCGTTTCTTCAACTTTTTCGACATCTAGAGGTTGACATCTTGACTGTATCCTGGCCATATCCCTTGCATCACGGCCATTATTGCAAGAAAAATCAATGAAGACAATGCGAGGCCAAACCTCACCCACCTCCTTCTGTCCAAATTTCTCGATGACCCCCCCTCCCCACTTCCCTAACCACCCGTTGCTCATCTTTCCCTTGGTTTAGTTACATTCTTAAATGTAACCCATGCACGCATCCATAGCTGGAGTATAAATTTAGTATTCTTTAAATAAAAAAAAACAGAAATAATTTTTTTTATATAATAAAATAATGATATAAAAATATTCTTATAACTCAAAAGTAAAATTAAGAATTTTTGTTTCCCTAGAAAAAAATGCATCTAAGTTGTGTCGGTGTGTTATTTCCCAAAGCACCATCCACCTGGGTTGTGTCCACTTCACCCACCCTGCTTTTTTGTCTTTTTCTCTTCCTTTAAGAACTGGAAATAAAGCAAAAATACACATGTATCTCACATATCAGATAACTCCAAAAAATAATAAGGAGAGGGAAGAGTCAACGACGACTTTGTGGGCTTTTGCATTTGCAGTTCCCGTTGATTTCTTCCCCCCATTATTTACTGTAAATTTTGGGGTCTAAGTCTCTCTTCAATCAATAAAGTAAAAGTCTTGCTCCTTGGGTTTTGTTTAACTCGTGAGCCTGGCAGCCTGCATCTCCATTTCCACGAGAGCTAACTGCTGTGTTTTATGAATTATGAATTATCATATTAAAACACTGAATATTTTGAATGTATTATTTCGTAAACATTAATAAGATAGAAAATCCAAATTTTAAAATCTAGCTGACATTTGAGCACCTGTGAACAGCTAATATAGTAGTGGATCGAAGCAGACAACCTCAGTTGCAACAACCACTTCGTTAAGTTCAATAAATAAATGACCCAAAGTTTGTGGTGTGGTGAAACACCAATTGACCATATACTAATAATATACACGGCCTCAATAAGTTCAACTAATTAAACGTTGAAACTTCTTTGAATAATAATGGTCCAACCGAGACACCAAACTCGTGGGCTAACTATTAAAACTCCGCCATTTTCTTGGTGTGTTTAGGTGTATGCATGGGGCCCTAACCATCCCATTGCGTTGTCGCTACTCCCCCACATTGCATTCATGTGCGTCCCCTGCCTTGGCAACAGAGTTGGGTTAGTAATTTAATGAGTAAATTATTTAATGCTAGTTGGGAAGTTACAACCAATTTAAATTGACTGCTTAATTTGCAAATTTAATTTAATTTCATTAATTTTCATTTTTATAATTTTTAAATATTATGTGCATCTCAATTAATTAATTTCATCGGTCCAAACGTAAATTCCAAGATCTCAAATTTTTTTTTTTTAAATTATAAACAAAGTCAAAGGCTTAAAAGTAGAAAAAGAGAGAGCATAATAGGTGTAAATTATTAGTTGTCAATTGAAGACTTAATAAATTATAAAAGCTAAGAAACAAGAGAAACAGCGTTAGTAAATAGAAGAGAAAATTCTTAATGGAATAGAAAGAAAGAAAGAAAGAAAGACTTGTCTGTTTTCCAATTCTTTTCTCTATCGGTCCACTAATGAAGCAAGTGGGGGTGGGGTTCCATGGAGGGAATTCCACATTATAAGAAGCAGTGTGAAAATTGAAATATAATTTGGTTTGGAGTATATTTATGCCAACGACTGGACCATTTAGCAGCTTAAAGTTTTGAATTGAACAGGGTGATAGATATTCGTCTCTGGGGTGTGTCGGCGTAAAGTAGAAAGAGGCAATTATTTGCATCAAATCCTAAAAATGAAAACTTGGGGACCGTACAAACGCGAGTGGTTGGATTGGAGGACAACTTTCTACTCCGAAAGCCATGGCCGTGATTTTTTGGTTTGATACACCTTTCTTGATCTCATCAATCACCCAGGAGTTCCACAGAGTTGGTGCAGTAGGTTCCCTCACCAATTCTCCCAGGCCCCTAACATAGATTTTTTTTTTTTTTATTATTGAAAATGTTATATGAAAAAAAGGAAATAAAGAATTGAATTGATATGTATTAAAACTTTTTATATTTATAATTAAAAAAGTGTGATTCGAATCAAAACTCTTTAATACATAAAAATATATAAAAAAATTATTTAATAAATAAGTGTCGCATATAATTTTAAAAATTTATTATACAATAATTTATTTTTATCTATAGTTATCTAAAAATATTGTTATTATTCCATGTAGCAGCAGAAGAAGAAGAGTCAATGTTTAGGTACCACCTTTATTTTCATTCTTTTTTTCATTGCCCATTATCAAGTATTTTGGCTATTGCCATGCCCATCTATACTTGATAAGTTTTAAACTTCAATAACTTATCTAGAATAAATATCAAAATTTATCTCATGATTAAGTCTAATTACATTTTTATTGTATGAATAAATAAGGTTTTTAATATCTCCAATTTAATTAGCACGCATATGAATTTTTTTTTTTAATTTTTAAAAAAATTTCTTGTTTAAATTTATCTCTATTTTATTATTTATAAAGAATACAACGATATAGTTTTTTTATCTTTATTTTTGAATAATATATTTATTTAATTTAAATATGTACTAATGCAGTAATAAAAATTACAATATTTATTTAAAATAAAATATGTATGATTATATATAGTTATGATTTACGATTAAAATAATTAATTGTAAGATTTCAAAATAAAATTTGAATCAGATTTTTTTTTTTTTTTCATTTCCATTTGAGGGGAAACCATAGAAATTCCGCTGCTTTTTCTTTTTTCAATTTTGATATAAGGAATTAAGAATGGACCCAAAGCGGGTTGCGGCCCATGCCCATATTGACATTGTGCCAGTTGGTGCCTCACTCTCTTTTGAAGGAGCGTGGCAACACGGACAGATGAATTAGGGGAGACTGCTTAGGTGTCAGCAAACAGAGAGAGCAGAAGTTGTACTGTGGTGTGGTGGGGCCTGTCTTATAGATCCCAACATAATGGTATTGACCGTGCATTGAGACTCGTTGGACCTCAGTTCTACTCTATACTTCCTCATCTTCAATGGGACCGTTGGGTTGGGCCTCGTCAGCTCATGTTTTCCATGTTTTCTTTTTGTCCTTCCCTTTTAAATTGTAGAAAAGACAAAATTTTAAATAATTTTTAAGTGTTGGTTATGATTAACGCTTAAAATGGACCAAAAGAGACAGTTCTAAGTTTTTCCTTGGTCCTAATTTTAAATTAGGTACATTTGGTCGAAAATAATTAGAATCTTATTAATTAAAATGAATGTAAAAGAAGGTAACCGTATAAATTCTTCGAGAATAGAAAGACAAATTGTAGGAAAATTGTTTCAAATACATTTTTTTTCTTTTCCATCGTAGCCGCCCGGTCCGGGTGGATTCAGTACACTACTTACTAAACAAAGCGAAAATGAAGTTAAAAAGCGCTCAAAAGGTTTACTCACTCTAACTGCCTCTCTAAAAATGGAAACCACAAGCTCTTCCATTTCCATGGATTTTGGGACGCACTGAAATCTCTTTCACGTTGAGTTGCTTCTACCTCAACCCCATTTCGCAATCTCACTTTTACAAGAACTTTGGTAACTAATGATTTAGGCAACTTCTAGTGTTCCTTTTTCTTAGCCACTGAAATGCTTTCTCATTCAGTATCTGACTTGTGTTTTTGCCTCCATTAAGTCCTCCGCTTAAGCTGACATAGTCTTTACATTGAGCAGATAAACCTGTTTCTTCCTTGCTTCTCGTTTCATAGCACCTGGGGTTCTGAATCTTCTGACTTCTATTTGGAGCTTCTTTGCTGTGGGTACCTCGGTTCTCGGTTTTTTTCCTAATGGGTTTTCTTTATACAATCTATCTGGTTTGTCAAAAATTAAATAGGTTCAAAAACTTAAGGCTTAAAGGAAGGTAATTTGTTTGATTTTCTACATTTCGTTAAGCATTCGTGGCCTGTGTATAGTGCTTTTTAAAGACTGTGCAATGGATTCTCTCTGTTAGCTTTCTGCTCGGCCGAAGCTAATCAAATCCATATGTAAACTGAATTTTGGCTACAGAAGTACTGTTAAAGTACTACTCTTGCATCAATCGAAGTGGGCCGTTTGCTCTCTCTTGCACTCTGATTCAGGTGCATGTAATGGAGTCTTGGAGTTATGCTTCTGAAGAGAAGGGGTTTGTGTCCAATGATACCCTGTCGCCTCCTAATACGCTTGCGAGAAGCAAAAGTTCCTTCTTGGGGTGGGAATTGAAAACCCCATGTAGTTTTTCCAACGACATGTTAGCCTCGGGTCAACAAAATATGGAGAATCAAAGTTTTGAGGAAATGGGTTTTCCAGAAATATTGGGGAAGCAATTGTCCGATGATCCGATTGGCAGTGTTCCGAGCAGAAAGCTCGATGGAGGTTCTGGTGGTAGAATTATTGGCTCAGTTATGGCTGTCCCAAATGCATTTCCTGGAGGAGAGGACTCGAATTCGAAACTTTCAAACTCTGTGGTTGACTCTAACAGTCGGGATTCGTTCATTGATTTGAAGCTGGGGCAATTTGCTGATCACAGAGATGCCGTGGATTCGACATTTTCCAAAGGAACCCCAATTTTATCTTCTTCCGAGTCATCGGTGCCGCCCAAGAGAGTGCGAGCTTCTGGGATGCAGTCACAAATTCCCTGCTGTCAAGTCTATGGATGTAACAAGGATCTCAGCGCTTCTAAAGAATATCACAAGAGGCACAAAGTTTGTGAGGTTCACTCCAAGACTGCCAAAGTTATAGTGAACGGCATCGAGCAGAGGTTTTGTCAGCAGTGTAGTAGGTTGGTGAATTTTCCAAGCTTTCATCTTTCAGTTCTTGTTAATTGCAGGCTGCTTTTAGCTTAACACATATTGGAAAACCAAACCGTGAATTTTGAGCTCTTACTATAATATTTATGGGTTCTTAGCAAGTACAGTTCTGAGAGCTTTAATTGCTCTTGTTTTCGTACTTTGCCTTGCCATTTTTCTTGTTCAAATTCTTTTTCCTTACTGTTTTTCATAATTACTTCTTATCTGCATTCTTGAAGAGTGGTTGGTGTATCCGAATTTTTTATGCTCAAATAAAAGATCTTTGGCTTCCTCACTTGTTAAATGAAGAAACCGGACGTAATCATTGTTGGGTGCTACTTATTTTCCTCAACTGGAAGAATTTTCCTTTTATGATTATGTTTATTAACTTGGTAACTTTTGCTCTGTTAACTTTTCCACTTCAGATGTTCTGAAATAAATAAGCTTGAAAAGAAAAAGCTATGTTGTTATGATTTATACCGCTGCTGTAATGCTTAGTTTATTATCCAGGTTTCATTTGCTAGCTGAATTTGACGATGGCAAGCGTAGCTGTCGCAAACGCCTTGCAGGCCATAATGAGCGTCGGAGAAAGCCACAAGTGGGTATTTACTCTGGAAAGGCCGGAAGATTGCTTCAGCCATACAGTGGTAATCATATTTATTTGAACTCTGCTCCCTCCCTGCCCTCTCTCAGTCCCATCCCTCCTTTAGGCACATGCACAATCATCCTTGCATTCTCACTATTTGTATTACACTGTATTTTCTTAAGAATGAAAATGGAGGATTACTATAACAGTATAACTACATAATCCTTCATACCTCGTGATTGACTGCTTGTTTGGTATAGTAACAAGTTATAACTGCAAGCTTTTGAGAAGCTTATTCATTTTCTTAACTCATTTTTAACTTTTCAAACGCTTCCTCCAATGTGCCAGTGCAGTGTTACACAAAAATGAGTGGAAATTCTGTTCAACCTGGTTACTTAACCTGTCAATAGCCTTAATAGACTATGTAGATGCTTTATTTTCTCACGATCTTAATTGAAATTTGGTCTTTTATAATAACTGATTCCCAGACCCGAGTTTTCACTTTTCACTGCTTCTGCAATAATCTTATATGAGTTAAATTGTTTGGTCTGAAGTATAATGAAGATCCTGTGGTTCCTGCAGATAGCGGATTCCCAACAACTCCATCTTTTATCTGCCAAGAGATACTCCCGTCTGTGGTTTTGTGTTCTGAAAATTATGGAACAAATGGCTGGTGCAGACCTATAAAAGCTGAAGATGGGACTGATTTTAGGTATCTGCCTGCTGTTCCCATCACAAATGGGCATCCTCAGTCAAGATATCTATTTCCTTTATATGACGAAAGGCAATTTCCTTTTCTTCGTGACAATGGTGCTACATCTGCTTCCGGAAGCATCTTTTGTGAGAACAATAGTCAGTATCCACCTGCTCTCGAGGGATCAAATTCTGGGCCACGAAATTTATTCCAGGACAACTCCTTAGGAAGTGAGGATTTCAATGTTTATGACACAGCATCTACTATTCAAGGATTATCAGACTCTGGCTGTGCTCTCTCTCTTCTGTCATCTCAATCCCAGAACTCCTCAAGCCATTCGTCAGGATTTCCCATGGCTCGCTCCTTGGGTATTCCAAGCAGCCATAGCCCTTACAGCCAGAGTCAGCTCTCTGAAAAGATCAGAGGAATAAGCTCAAAGGCTTCTACAATGGATCGTGCTATCGATAGAAGTCATCTAAGTCCTGTCTTGATGTCAGACAACAATAATATTGTCCACTTTGAAATGGAAGATGGCATATTCCAAGGGTTAGATTTTATGAACATGAAAGATGGTCTTTCCTGTGAAGACGGCCCAACCATTGACTTGCTTCAACTATCATCACAGCTCCAGCGAGTTGAGCGTCAGAGGCAATCCTCACAGGTGAAGCTGGAAAGTGATTCTTACTGCTCTCCTCGCACTACTTAATGTACTTTGGAAGAGGTACGTGATTCCGTTGCATATAAATTTAATTACCATATGCACAAGCTTGAAACCATGTTTCTTCTATTTTGGAGGAAAAGTGAATTCTCTGTGGCTATATATCATATAAATATGATTACTGAAAGCTTTGATTGAGAGCTAGAGTAACATGAATATGTAAAAGTAGTACTTTTCATTCTGAAGTGCGTTTGTGATGCATATGCAGAGTACACTAATCTTTTACGACATTTTTTCAGTTCAGAGGGCCTAACGATTTCACCCTTGTTGATAAAGGAAACAAAAGAGCGTGGCAGAGATGTTAATGCAAATGGAAGCACTTAGGCGAGGGTGAAGGTCAAACTTAAAGATGGTATCTGGCACGGTCCTCTGGTGCAAACTTGGTTTATTAGGTTGCTTGGTCTGACTGGGACAAGGAAACCAGAAGCTTAACTTCCAACTAATGACTTGACGTTTTTATCAGTAACAGATGGGACAGTGGGACAAAATAGTCCCTCAATCTAATCATATTCATCTGGCTGGCATAAACAAAAAGTCTCATGAACCAAGTATGCTTTTCAGGGCATACATACTTCATTTGGGCCATTTGTTGATTGACAATGACATTTAATTTCAGTATTGACTTTTTATTGTAATCAAGGTTTATTCCAGCTGTGTATTCGTGTTTAAGATACTCTAGTTCTTAACAGTGATCAGCCAGAAGCAAATTGGACAACCCAGGATGAGGGACATGACAGCCCAATAAGGTTCCTAAGAAACATGCAGCCTCAAAATTCAATATTTCACACACAGCATGCAATGCCATGGCTCCACCATCTTCGTGCAAAGGAAAATATAAAACCAGAACATGATAAATTGCTGGAACGTATATCAGAATCTACCAGTTTCGTGTCCCTTTCGTTCTAATATTGGTTAGATTTCTAGGACCAAAACCATGATATTAATGGATAACCAATTTTTTTTTTGTCAGAATATTGACGATAAGTGGATAGGATCAGATTAGCTTGGTCATATTGATGGAGTAATTATGATAGCACGACGAAAAAGTCAAAAAATATTAATGTCGCATTGGCTTAACATATTTTTATTACTCTATTAAGATATTTGATTTTAGAGCATTCGCGTTTAAAAATTTGGTCCCTTGCCGGCCGGCTTCAACATTTCATTATCACAGTCCAATACATGCCGTACGAAAATTGTGGCACCATTTTTGGGCGTTGGGCGGCACAACCAACATACACATGATTATGCTGGAAACAGTCAATAAAGTAAGAACATCGACTTCTAACAAATGAAAACAAGAACTGACTTTTGCGTTCAATCCAATGCCTGACAAAGTCAAATAGAAAAGGATAACCATTACGAAGCTATTCTTTTTCATCATATTTAGGAGTTGGGAGAAAAATTCCCTTTTCTTTTTATTTCATTATCTCCCATTCAGACATATATACTCTTATTCTTTTTTTTTCTAATAAAAAAAAAAGAGGTTTTAAGGCCTTAAAAGTAGAAAACATAGAAAGTGGAGAAACAAGGATGGAATTTTTGAATTTTGACAATTAAAGCACTCTAAGTATATTTGGCAAGTCAAATAAGTTAGCTTATAGCGTATTTGACTAGTTTATAAATTTATTTGATCAAATTAGAAGTGTTTGGTAAACAAACTTATTTGAATAGTTTATAACTTTTTATCATACGCTACTTCAAGTAGCGTATAACTTTTAACTGATAGTTTTTATAATTTTATTCATTTTTTATTCTTATTATTTTATTCAAATTTTAATACTATCCTGCTCACAAGATGACACTGTTTTTACTATGTTCAAACAATATCCAAATTATATACCATATGATGAACTTTTATATATTATTGATAGTGACACAAAAAATAAAAAATTAAAGATATTTACTAAGATAAAAGAGATTCGCAACAATATTATTAATTTATTGTGGGACACTATATGATATATTTATTTTATATTTTTTAAAATTACATAATGAAGTGTAATTACTAACAAAAAATGATAAATTTTATATAAGTATATTCTTTTATGTCATTTTACATTTATTAGTTAATTCAATTGATATTTTACCAAACACTTATAATTCAATAAATTAGTTTAACAGCTTTCAGCTAAAAATTAATTTTTCAACTTTCAGCTAACTTTTAAACTTTCAATTAACTTATCAGTTATTTTTGTCAAACATAGCCCTAATTATATGAGCTATTAGCTCATTGACCATTTAGCGTGGCAATTTTTTCGAAAAGTAATTTATGCTTAAAGGTCACAAAATGTAAAACTATTTCCACAAAGATGAATAAATTTAGGTAAACAAAATATTCTTAATGTGCACGGCACGAGAAATATTACTTAATTCAATTTTCATATCACAAACCGTTCAGTTATTGACAAAGCTGCATCTAATTCATTTAAATTAAACTTAAACTTTACACTTAATAAACTCAGACGTAGCTATATGGACAGTTATGCATAATGTTTGGTCAATAGATTTACGTAACATGATTCCATATTACACATTATCCTGTAAAAAAGTTCTACCGTGCTTAACTGCTTATGTTCTTATTCTTTCTCGGATTTGGCTATTTACCATTGTCCAGGATCTACCCTTCACTAAAAGCTAGCAACAGTTAAGGTCTGCGAAAACGTTTCCAACCAATAAAACGAAATAAAAAAGGGTACATTTTATTACTTCAAACTATGGCCTAATTACGAATTTTGTATATTAATTTTAAAATATAACAAAACATTCTCTCAATCTTTTTCAAAAAATAAAAACACTTTGACCCATTTAATACGATGAAATAAATTTTAGTAGAATAAAAATAAATAAAAAAATAAATAAAATATCATTATCTTATTTGATATATAATAAAAAAAATTAAAAAATATAATATTTTATTATTTGATTAATAGATAAATTAAAAAAATAAAAAAATAAGATAAACAAAATGATTAAATTAATTTTAATATAAAATAATTAAATTAATTTTTTTAAATAAAATTAAAAAAATAGATTTTTTTATAAAAAAAATTCTACAAATTAATTTTTATAAAATATAATCTAATTAATTTTTTTAATAATTTAATTTAATTTTTTTAATAAAAAAATATGAAATTAACATTAATTTATGATAAAATTTTGAATTCTATTCACAGAAAAAAAAATCTTTTTTTTATTAGATGATAAAATCAAACATTTTATAGAATAATTCATTCTATTAAATTAAATAATAAAATCTCAATTTTCATCTCAAACTCTTTTTAATTCTATTGTATGAAACGGGCCCTTAAACCTACCCTTATCATCTTTATTGTTTGAATTACACTCTAGAACCATGTCGTCTTTTACATTAATACTTTAATGTGGTTTTTGTCCTTTTCACTTTACAAAAGCTGAATTCGAAAGACCCCTATATCATTACATTAGAGCAATTTTCCACAATGGTTAAGTACTACTAGTACCAAATCTCAGTGAAAATAGAAAAAAAAGAAAAAGAAAGTAATACTCATGCATAAGTATTAAGGTAAGAAATCACATATAATTAAAATGTTAAAAGCCACAATGATTTAATATATTTACTTTCTGTGAAAGAATGCAAAAATATTTTGTTTTTTAAAATTAATATAATTGACGTTGTAATTAAGTCATAATTTAAAGAGATAAAATATCTATTTTATCTTAAAACAAATTAAGAGATAACTTTAAGTTAGACATCTTTTTTTTTGGAATTAGTAAAAAAATCACAATCATGTAAGATTATGTTTAATCTTATAGTTTTTAAAACTATAAAATAAAAAATTAGTATTATAATTAAAAAATAAAAAGACAACTCACCTTTTAAATTTTAATATACTAAATAATATATATTAAAAATAAAAAATACAGTTAATACAACAATAATATAAAAAAATAAGAAGAGACTCATCTTAGAAAGACAATACACCACTCAAAAATTCTTCAAATATCTTCTACATATTCACATATTTGATATTGTAGATCTGATTTCTTTCATTTAGATTTACAAATAAAAAAAATTAGTACTATAATTAAAAAATAAAAAAATAACACACTTTTTAAATTTTAATATACCATATAATATATATTAAAAATAAAAAATATAATTAATACAATAGTAATACCAAAAATAAGAAGAAACTCATCTTGAAAAGACAATACATCACTCAAAAAAATTTCAAATATCTTTCACATATTTACAAATTTAATGTTATAAATTTGATTTTTTTTTACTTAAATTTAAATTCAAATTATAAATCTGACCAAATGAGATGTATTTATTAAAATTTGGACATCTCTCTTAAGACAAGAGGAAAAAAAAATACTCCCTTAAAAAATCACAAATCTTTTTTTAAAGAAAGGAAATCCACGACCAACACAAAAATGAACTGGCTCACTAAACAAAGAGACCTACTATCCACAATCTTAACAACAGAAGTAACAGTGATTGCACCTATGCCATTCGCTCTGATCCTTGACGTTACTTGCGGAGACATACACAAATAAGGTGTTGAGAGAAGGATGAAGAGAGAGAGAGAGGGGTAGCTGCCATGGCAACCATCCCCCTACGCGGCGATGTGAGAGGAAAGCTAAGATTTTTTGGCGCTCAACGAAGTGGAAGGAGCAATATCATCCAAATATACTAACGGCGCGAGGGAGAGGACTTTCCCAATCTAGTGGTGTTGTGTGTGGGAAAAAAGAGGGAGGATGAAGAGAAAGAGAGAGAGAGAAGGGGGGGGGGGGATGGCTGCCATACGCGGCACTGTGAGATGAAAGTTAAGAGTTTTTCGCTGGGCGGCGCTGTTGTTTTATACAAGTAGTACAAATTGTTCAAATCAGTTTGTTTGTGTTTGGTGGGCTCACTTTTTTGTGTTTGGCATTGGGTATGGGTCAATCTCTTCTGGACAAAGGGTGTCTTTCCTTTTTTTTGTTTTACCCCCTTGTTATTGATCCCACTTGATCGTTGTATTTTAAAAAGGACATTTACCAAGCCCACGATCCCAATCTCCTTTTCTAAGTTAGCTGACTATCCAGAATCTGTAGATCTACAAATCAGCAGTAAGTCGATCAGCCTTTTCATGGCCCCCCTAAACAAAATTAGCCTTTATAGTTCAAAATTCAAATCGCATAATGATTACCTAGGATGGCAACAAGAAAGCAGAAAAGAAAAATAAAACAAATGGATGAGGAGGAAGAAGAACTACAACGGCACAATCAAAGCAAACTGAGTTCTGATATGATATTCCAAAAGCAATAATCTCCCTGTTACATTAAAATGCTAACACAGTAAAATAAATAATATAATAACAAGCCACATTACAATCTTTTTTTAAAAAAATAACAGCCGCCTCAAATTTTATTGTTCCAGGCACACAGTAAAATGACAAGTATAGCCTTATCCTCTTGCTCTGCCCAACAAGTTATCCTAGAGCCGCACAGATCCTTGGACAAAAGGGATAGTAGAAGACACTACTCTAGAACTACCAAGAAAAGACAAGAGTTTACTTAACCGGACCATTGGGCAATGCATCAGATTTTACCCCAGATGGGTTTAGCTCATCCCATGCTTCAATCCATGTGACCATGGCATCTGCAAGCTTGTTGAAGTATTCATCAACCTTTCCAAGTTTTGCCTTAACTTGCTTGGAGATTTCAATGTAGCACTTCTGAACGGTTGTGCAATCCTTTGGCAGAGAAACAGCTTGGAAAAATGGAATCAACTCTTCCTGCCAGTAAATTCCTTTGTACTCCTTCTTCAGGTTCACAAATGGGTTGCTAGCTTTGCTGTGCCAGATGTAGGGCAAACCTGTCTTAACACCCAATCCCAAATGGTCGCATATGACCTACATTATCAAGAGAAAGTACAGTGAGCCCCAAGCTTGACACAATAAAATTCATTAAGCAATGAACACTGTTAAGCTTGAGCTAGAAAACCTCAATTTGAAGTTTGGAATACCTTGGTGCACCAGCCAGCCCACATATCATCGTAGCGTCCGATGGGTTGACCATCGCCCATGAGTCCAAAGTACATTGCAGGACCAATTAATTCACGGTTGAATGCCAAATTCATACCACACATTGGAAAGAGGGTTCCCTTTGGTATTGTCATAATTGCATCAACATACCTGAGAAAGAGCAGGAGAAATGCAGTAAATAAACTGCTTCAGAAAAAAGAACTCACAGTGTGCTACAAAGGATACCATACCTAGTGTTTCTTTCTAGAGGCTTGACAAGCTGAGTTGGGGCATCATAATCAGGAATGTTGAGCCAGAGGCCATGAGAAACAGCGGTTGGGACACCTTCACGTAGACTAAATGGATAGCCACGGACGAAATCTGCTCCATCTCTGTATGGGTCATAGAGGGTGTTGAAGAAAAATGGGGTTGATGGACACAGAAGGTTCTTAATGTGCTGCTCAAGGGCATTAATGTCTTTGCCAGAGGGATCTTTAGCAACCTGAAAATAGATACGATATGCCTCAGACCTGGGATCTTACCCCTTCCTTGATGTTTTGAATAACCAAAGAAATCATTACAGCTATAATAAAAGAACATGTGCTAGAAGTAGCAGATCTCAAGAAATAATGTGCCTGATCCCTGAAAATGATTTGTGCTTCGCGTAAATCAAATAGAATTAGACGGGACTCAGAGCACCAAGGCAATAACCTGGTTGAAAAAATCTACGGCAATATGTTGTTCTGATCCAATTGGAAAATCCATTCAAATTCAAATCTATTAACAGAAAAAATCATTGGACACAGATCTGAACAGCTGAATAAGTAAGTCAGCAAAGAGAAAAAGATCTACTATGAAGCTGCTAAAGAACATACGATAGATTAAGGACATTAGATGAGTTCTTCGAATTACGAAGATCAGCCAAAATATATTAAGAAATCGACATAGATCATATCAGGTTATGTCAAAGACATGAGTTCGTATTCTTAATAAAGAAAACAAACAACTATGTGGTATAACTGACACTAGTAAACGGTACCTATACAGATGATAGATCAAATCGCGATATCACGAAAGCAGAACAAAAAGGGAATTTGAAACATGGAACCACATCTTGACAAGTAAATAATAGCATCAGCAATTAAGATAGAAAATTTAATTATCCAAAGAAAAGACAGAGAGAAAAGCCGGAGGCAGTGAAGGAAACAACGTAGATCCGAAACTCAGCCCGCTGAAAAACCACAACCCACTTCCGAAAGACTCGCAGAAGAAAGGGAACCAAACCCCATAATTGTAATTCAAGAAAGAAATGAAATGTTTGTTTGGGACTTACAAAGCAATCGTCGTCAATAGTGTAGACGTACTTCTTCTTGGACACCATGTAACCGAAGCATCGACATGCAGAGTCCTTGAAAGAAATGCAAGAGGCCTTAGGACCGAGGATCCGATTGATATCGTTGCGGTTAAAGAGCTCGTAATCGAAACCTTCGGGAACCTTAATTATCTTGGTAGGGTCACCATCTTGCACAATTATCAGGTGGTAAGGCTGAAAGAATGGCCTCCACATCTCCAAGAAATCGAGGTTCCTGATCGTCGGAATCACGATGTCGAGCTCATCTTTGAGAAGAGGAGTGGGGTTAACTGCGACCTCCGACATTGTTCCGAGGGAGTGAGCAAGATCGGAGATCGAAGGGAAGAGAGAAGAGAGAATTGGAGCTGTGGGAGCTTTAGGGTGGAGGAGATAGGAGAGGGGGTTTGAGGGGTTTTTGTATTTGAAACGGGGAGACGACTATTGGTGGTGGCACGTGCCGACATGCTTGTACAGCGAGATGCGAGAGTTTTAATTTCGTGCGCTCCTTCGCTTTCTATTATCCCAGGTGGCTGATTGTGATTCATAGTACAAAAAAAAAAAAAAAAAGAAGGAATAAATGTAAAATCAGGGAATAAGTGTTTAAAATTAGGAATAATCTGATTCATGGTGAAAGTTTAACCTTCTATAGTACAATATATCACAGAAAGGTGATACACTTTATTGTTAGTGTTCGTTCAAAAAATAAATAAAAATAGTAGCCAAGCGATTTCAATTATTTTCCTCCTCAAGACATTAATTAAATTTATATTTTAAAAAGGCAAATTAAATATGAATTCTAGGAAAATATCTCATTTTATAATGGTTGTCACTTTAATTACTACATCAAAGCCAGAAAAACAAAATAAACAAAAAGGGTGCAAAACTTTTGTAACGGCTTATAATCAAAATCTTCGCGTGTCCGCGATATTCAAACACAATTTTTATGGTGTGGATATATAGGATACACAAATTCTCCGTATGCTTAGTATTTTTCAAGTCAATCATGCCTAACAAAATGCTTACTAAATTTATAAGATGGAAGATGTTGGGATTTAATTATAAATAAATTTTCAAATCATGCCTAACAAAATGTTTACTAAATAATCACTATCTTATAACAAGCTAATCGTTGTATTTAATTTATAATTTATTTGATTAAATTTAAAATATTTGATAAATAAATTTATTTAAATAATTTAAATTAATTAAAAATTTATAAATTATATATTTATAAATTTTTAATTTAAATTTAAATTTTTAATTTTAAATTAATTTATAAATTAACTGTTAAAATATGTTTAAGTTATTTTAAATTTAAAAATGAATGTAAAATATCTTTAACTTTTGCGTACAAATATCAATATGAAAAGGTCAAGGAAGTGATTGGTGGCGGGAGTGCGCGAGCGTGAATAGTGACTGCTGAATGTGTCATAATTAAAGAGTTAGGCGACCCCATCAATGTTCAAAAATCAAAGTCGCCGGTGGCTTAAAGCCACTGTCTCTGTAAAGTCCAAAAAATTCCCTAATTTAAAGCGTGTCTTAACTTTTACACCGCCTCCATTTCTCCGTCCTACACGCGTATTTTGCGTCCTATTTATTTAATTTTGAGAAATTATTCTACAAAATTTATAACACGCAACACATTTGCGCTTTTAATTGTCGCCTAACAGAAACGAAAACGGAAATGGGGTTCCTATTATAATTGTTGCCGGTAGACTTCATTATTGTACAACTATCAAATATTTCATTAAAAATAGTAATCAAAACCCAAAATTGCAATAATTAAAGAAGTTGTTATTTATTAAATACCTTGTAATAATTAAAAGATTCATAAAATGGGAATCCACGTGTCGTTCGGATGATTCTCCTCCCAAAAATTAAGAGCGTCCCGAGGGTTATTCGTATGAATTAAAATGTTTCAATCTATAAAGTAAATTTGTAAAGCTCAAGAACTTTTTAGTGAGATGTAAAATGAAAATTGAAATGGTAGGAGGGTGGTGAAGGAAGGGGTTGGGGTTGGGGGGGTGTCGGCGGAAGAAAGAGAAATACGAATACGACGATGTTCCCGCGACGGACACCCACCGACGATTCCAGCTGGCTCTTATGCCTCCCTGCCAACTGACCTATTTCTATGTATCTTCTATCATAGATCTCTATGCTTTGTTCCCTTCGCTGTCCTTTCCGAGTACCGACGTTTCGATAACTGGTCATTCCATAACATACGCCACAAAAGTACTACTGTGCCAGCTTCTGCTTCTGACCCCACTGCACCAATTCACCGTTAATATAACGCCCTCTGTGAAATTATGTACTTTCTACTCGGTATAAACCTTCTTTCGTTAACAGTCTTTTTCAAAGATTTTGTTAGGTTTAGTTTTTGAGTTATTCTTTTTTTAAAAAAAAAAACTTTGCCCCTTCTTTAATTTTTATATCAAAATCTAAATCATAAATACTGCAAAGCTTAACAACTATTATTACTAACTAACTAGAAACAAATTTCAAATTATCAAGAAAGGATCTTCTCACACCAAAAAAAAAAAAATCCTGCTTTGGCGCCTTCGATGTTCACTAATTTATCTTTTTATTTAATTAAAAGAATTTGTATATCTTTTATCAAATTAAAGACAAATTATTCACGTTTGATTTTAAAAAATAATTACAATTATTTTATTAAGCAGTTAGCCAATTACATTTGCATATATTAAAGTTTAATCCTTAACATTTAAACCCTGTTTGGTTGGTGAAAATAAGGGGAGGGAATGAGAATCTAGATTCTTCAAATATCATGTTTAGTTGGTGAAATAAAAAAATAATGGAAAGAAGATTACCTTACATGGAAAAAAGATGATTATCTCTTAAAAATAATCCAAAAAGATGGAATGAAATGGAATAAGATTGAAAAATATTAAAGTGTTTTTCTAAAATACCCTTCTTATTTATATTTTGTTTATTATTGATAAATAAAATAAAATAAATAATATTTAAATTATTTTGAATATTATTAATATTTTTAATAAAATTTTTATATTACTAATTATTTATTTTATTGTTTATTTATAATATTTTTAAATAATATTTTAAGTCAAAATAATTTTATTTTAATAATTTTATTTTTAATAGATATTTTTATCTTTTGTTATTTTTTCATTCAATTCTTACATTATTTAAAGTATATTAAATATAAAAAATAATAAAAATTCTATTTTTTTTATGTTGTATTAAATATAATTTTAATAATAATATTATATTATATTATATTTTTACTTTTTTTACCATTAATTAAACGAGATCTTAACTATTTGGTCCATTCAGAGAGGGATTTATTTTTCAAATGTGGGTGTAATTAAGGTACAATTATCGGAGAGGAAATCTAACCACGTGTTGGTCATACGTGTATTTTCTGTTGAACATATTTAAATATAAGTTTTTTTTAAAAAAAAAATATTTGTGAAACTTTAGGGAGAGTGATTTATTAAATTTTAAAGTTTATATACCAAAATTGAAAATAGACTACATATATTTTTAAAAAATATGAATTTCATGATAAATTATAAGTAAAAATAAAGAAATCAACATGTAAAAACTGTGTCGTATGCAAATCAACTTAAAATTATGAGCTCCAAGTACTGGAATTGTAAAGGAGACAAAAACGCACATTAGGGACCACAAAAGGAGCCTTAATTTTCTTTACAAATAAATGAAAACCAATAATTACAAATAATAATTTAAGTATAATAAAGTTGTTAAATTATATATAATTGATAAAATTATATAAACTGAAGCTACAAAAAATGTATAAAAATGAATTATGAGATCCAACACAAATGCCAAATAACTTAATTGAAGCTTTTAATGGCTGCATCAGATTCGCTCAATTTACTTTAGTTTTCAATCAATCCCAAGATGGTAACTCTATACCAGATTGCCCAAGGCATGTTCATTGGTGGAATGCCCGTATCTTATCATGATTTAGCCATTTGTTCTTTAAATGTCCATTAATTGTAGCTATATCATATAACCCCACACCATAAACATAAACCCCGCAACTGAATTAATTTTTTCATACCCTTTCGGGCACCATATGTCAAACACCTGCATTAAATGCTACGACTCCTTCATTCTTTATCTACCATTATTTAAATTATATATAATCACTTCAAATTTTATTAAAGATTCTATGAGAATAAAATAAGATAAAACGGACATAGCCCAAAAGTATAAGTACCAACTTGAAGTGGATGGTTTCGTTTCATCAGTAGAAAGGCCAGTGAAATCTGAAGAAACAGAGAACTTGTTCCTCCCTGATGTGTCCTGAGAGGCACCGGGCTTCGACCATCTTCCAAAGGACAAATCGTTGAGCTATATTGCTCTAATCACTGAAAATCCCCTGCCAGCTTTTCTGCCCTCCGTTGCCTATGTTTCACTTGAAGAGATGGAGACAGAATGTTTCAAACGAAGATGATATCACAAGGACCTAACAACTACTAGGTGGCAGTGGGATTCCTCCTGTTTTAAAACACCCTCACATAATGCAGTACATGGCATCCCACATCAGAGCTTGTGATTCTGTGAACTTCAGGCATGGAGTTTGATAATGGTAAAGAGCTTAAAAGCTGCACATTTCCAGAGCTGAAGTTCGTGGCCTTAATTGCTTTGTGTCTCGTTCTAATCTCTCCTGTGGGTAATATAATTTTTCTTTCTTTTTTGCCAGAAATGAATTTGCAGTACTGAGAATGATTTATTTGCTCATGGGTTCATTCTAACTTGTTCATCTTGCGTTTGTAGCGGCATATGATTCATTAGATCCAACTGGGAACGTGACAATAAGATGGGATATCATGTCTTGGACAGCAGATGGTTATTTGGTAACTTCCGGATTATGATAATTCTAGTTTCTATCACTGTGTAATTACTTCTAAGGCCGTCGACTGAACAATGTTTTATTCAATTTTGGCAGGCTACTGTGACCATATTCAACTTTCAATTGTACCGAAATATTATGAACCCTGGGTGGACTCTAGGATGGACATGGGCAAAGAAAGAGATCATCTGGAGCGTGATGGGAGCTCAAGCCACAGAACAAGGAGACTGTTCCAAGTTCAAGTTGAAAATTCCTCATAGCTGCAAGAGGAACCCTGCAGTGGTTGACTTGCTCCCAGGAGCTCCTTACAACATGCAGTATACCAATTGCTGCAAAGGCGGTGTCCTAACATCTTGGGGGCAGGAACCTACGGGCTCATTCTCAGCATTTCAAATTGCTGTGGGCCTCTCTGGCACTTCCAACAAGACAGTGAAACTGCCCAAGAACTTCAAGTTCCTAGGACCTGGACCAGGATATTCTTGTGGTCCTGCCAAGCTTGTCCCATCCTCGGTCATCCTCTCGGATGATAGTAGGCGGAAAACTCAAGCACTGAGTGAGCATAACTTATTCCCTTCATTCTTTATCTGCATCTATATGCCTGTAAGTGCAATGAGTTTTAATGTTTCTTGTTTCTGGTTTTCCATGCAGTGTCATGGAACGTAACATGTACTTATTCACAGTTTCTTGCCTCCAAGAACCCAAGTTGCTGTGTCTCTTTCTCATCTTTCTACAGTGACACAATCACATCTTGCCCAACATGTGCTTGTGGTTGTCAGAATAATGACACCTGCGTCATGTAAGCCACCCTTCAAGCTTCACTTAGTCATGAGTGCTTCATTGGGCAACACTAAAGCTAATTTTTCTTATTATGTAGGAGCGACTCAAAGATACTGAAAGAAGATGGAATAAACACTCCGAAGAAGGATAACACGCCATTGTTACAATGCACACACCACATGTGTCGCGTCCGGGTACATTGGCATGTGAAATTCAACTATCAAGACTATTGGCGTGTCAAGATCGCCATCGTCAACTTCGACTATAGAATGAATTATACACAGTGGACTCTTGTTGCACAACATCCCAATCTCAACAATATCACCCAAGTCTTTAGCTTCGAATATAAGCCACTTCTTACTTATGAATCCATAAGTGAGTTTTCTTTAAATATTTGAACACAAAATGATTTGAGTCTTTTCTGTGTTAGAGCTTTATGTAACTTTGTGCGTGTTAATTTGTATATGCAGATGACACAGGCATGTTCTATGGCTTAAAATACTATAATGATTTGTTGATGGAAGCTGGGCCTCAAGGAAATGTTCAGTCTGAGGTGCTTATGAAGAAGGACAAGAACACTTTTACTCTCAAGCAGGGATGGGCATTTCCCAGGAAGATCTACTTCAACGGTGATGAATGCATGCTGCCACCTCCTGACTCCTACCCTCCCTTGCCAAACTCTGCTTATAAAATACCAACTAGTATTTCATTGATGGCATTCTATGTGATTTTTACCATCGTTTTTCATATGAGGATCACTCTACTATGAGGTGTTGAGTGCGCAACTTAGATACAGAGCTTGACAACACTGATATATCTCAGATAGAAGCGACAATATTTCACGATTTTGAGTTACATACCGTAAAGTATCACAGTAATTGTAAAGTGTATTTTTGCATATTGGTTTTCCTTTGAAATACAAAAAATTAGTTCTTTGGCAAATGATAAAGCCATCTGTTTGGATTTTGGGATTGCCAGAATAAATATAGATAGATGACTGACGAATTACTCCAGAAGAGGGCCAAAGAAAAAGAAGGAATTTTAACTAGCATTTCTGGTTGAATTCTTCATCTCAATCCTAACACTTCAATCATATTCTACAAAAAATAATGAAAATACTAATGGTCCAAGCTTATAATTTAAATTATTAAACAATGCAACAGCTATAAATATTTATCTGGAAGTGGCAGTAAAAATCGACTCCAAAGCAAATAAATGGACAGAACTCGTGGAAAGCATTTCTGCACCTGCGTCGCTTTCTATTGTTTCAGACGCAGCTCCTATGCATTCTGGCAATGGTTTTGCCTTCAGCTCTGAGAATCTGGAGCCCATGAGAATTGAAGAATATTCCAAAACAGTCGAACCTCCACTTTACCTCTCCACAAGCATGATTCTCTAAGCATAAGTCAATAAGATCACCAAAGAAGCTAAGGTGGCTAAGATTGTACTAAGTAGAGATAAAACTAGTTTTGAACTTGCATTTTGCAGCCATGGGTAGGCATCTGGGGGTGGCATAACGCAGTTATCCCCATTGAAATAAATTCTTCGTGGGAAAGCCCATCCCTTATCAAATGTGAAGGTTGACTTGTCCTTTTGGAATAAGAGCTCTGATTGCACATTCCCTAATTTTCCAGCTGAAGTAAGTAAATCATTATAGAATTTGACTCCCCAAAACATTCCAGTATCATCTGCAATTTCAGACCCCAAAACAGTTATATAAGAATTGGAATGTTTTCTCAAAAAGATCGCCTAGGACTACGAATTTGCAAGATAGAACTTACTTAACCCCTCATAAGGTGTTAATGCCTTGTAATTAAAGCTGAAAATTTGGGTTAGATTGTCAAAATTTGGGTGCTGCACAACAAGGTTCCATTGCGTATAGTTCATTCTGTAATTGAAATTTGTGATTGTGATCTTCACTCTCCAGTACTCTTTATAGTTGAGCTTCACATGCCAATGCACTCGAATCGGACACATATGGCTGGTACACTGGACTAGAGGCGTGTTTATAGCTTTCCCAGATGGTGATACAGCTGAAGCTAATAATGGGGAGTTTCGACTGTAAGACAAATCAGCAAAATAAATTAGAAGAAAAGAGTTGACAAAGGTTACAATGAAACCCAAACATGAAAATGAAAAGGAAAAAAGAAAAAAGGAAAGACCAAGTTACAGATGTTTATAGAAAGATAAATGAGGACTCACTCCACACAGCTGCCAGGTTCTGTTTTGTTTTGGCAGCCACAGGTGCATGTTGGGCAGTTTACTATTGTATCGTTATAGAAAGATGAGAGGGAAACGCAACAAGTTGGAGTCTTTTGAGCCAGGAATTGAGAATATGTACAGGTAATATTCCAGGTCACTGCCATAAAAGATGCAGGTTAGGTTAAAAGGAATTTAAAACTTGGTTTTCCTGTTAGGACTCTTCTAATTAATGTAAAAAACCCCATAGTCAATTCCAGTTTATCAACAAAGATAATACTGCTATGAAGAAAAATTGGAAATGCATCGTGCAAGTGCTAATATGTGCATATTTAGATGTTCATATTATCAACGAAGTCTAGAAAGACACCATGTATATGTGAATTCCCAGGTCGAAGTTTCTTGCAATTTACTTACTCAATGCTTGAGTGGTTCTCCTCTTGTCATTAGCAATAAATTTAGTTGGTCTCACAATTTTTGCAGGACCACAAGTATATCCAGGCCCTGGTGCTTGCAAAGTGAAATTTTTTGGCAGTTTGACAGTTCTGTTAGTTGTTCCTGCAGAACCCACACTAAGCTGAAATGAACCTACTGCAGTGGCTCGGTCCTGAGCCCATGAATTTAGTACACCCCCTTTGCAACAATTTGCAATCTGCTGGTTGTAGGGAGTTCCTGGCAGTAAGTCCACCACTGTTGGATCCTTCTTACAACAATGTGGGGTGTTCCCTTTGAACTTTGAACAGTCTCCTTGCTCTATGGTTTGGCCTCCCATCATGCTCCAAATAACTTCCTTTTTAGCCCACTTCCACCCTAATGTCCATCCAGGAGCCTGAATATGGCGATACTGCTGAAAGTTGTACATTGTAACGACAGCCTGCACAACCCAAGCCAGAAGGATTCAATGTCATAACAGTCTGCACAAAGTTTTTCATTGTTTCAGTTCCAAGTACTGCAACCTACAATATATCAAAGAATAATAACCCATGGAGACCCCGCCCAGACAACCTTCAAACCCTGCTCGTACATGGCTTCAACAACTAAGAAGATCCGTCAAGCCAATTATATTGGGCACATAATGTTTTTAATAGCACCGGATCACAATAAGAAAGTTCTGATCACTTACAAGATAGCCATCTGGAGTCCAGCTTATGACATCCCATTTAATTGTTATATTGCCAGTTGGATCAAGGGCATCATAGGCTTCTGTATTAACAAACAGGAAAATTTTAGGACTTACCAATCAAAGCTCAGTATATCCCGCTCACTAATTTCTCCAGTACAGGTTAGAGAAACAAAATTGGAAAACCAATATTGAAAAAGTGATTCTATCCACTCTTCCTCCAAGTTACATAAAGTACCAGTCAGCCTTAACCCGTTCATTTTTGCCTCTTCATTTTAAAGATGTTGAACAGTTTATTTATTATGTCACATGTAGTGACTAATATATATATTAATTAAATTAGTCATCTTATTCAGTATCCGTGTAACAGGGTATACACCAATATGCAACTTTACACCCAGAAAACTCGAAGGCCAAATACTTAAGTTATATACACTTGCACTTTTTTATTCGATCAGTTAGAAGGCCAATAAAACTTATGAACTAACACAAGGAAGTGAGAATTCCTATTATCAAATCTTGAGTTCAAACAGCAGAGAGAAGAAAGAAAGAAAAACAGCCAATTCCTCCCTCCATGTAAATCTACATAATGCAAATTCTCTTCAATTTCCATCACCATATTATCAGCCAGGTTTTGGAAAGTGGAAAATGGAAACTCGGGGTAGTAGAACCCAGTAACAGAACTATATGAAAATATCACGAGGAACTAAATTCGAAAGCCATGGATAAGAAAGAAAGAAAGACTGAATGGCAATACCTGTAGAAGTGAATGTGGAGCAAGAGAAGAGCAACACCAATAAGATTGCCAAGCCACTGAAATGGTGAGACTCCATTTCTTCGTGCAGATTTTCTCTGAGAACGTTGCTATAAAGTGAAAAAGGTGTGGCCTTTCTGTCCACATGCCAAAGTAGAGACTATGAATTTTGAGTATGAGCTTAGACTGTCCCAAAACTCGCTGTAATCACTTCTCCTATCTAAACAATCCCTTCCAAAAATGTAGACTCACAGTACCAAATATAAAAAATACCCTTTTTTAAAAAAATCATTTAATAAAAAACGAGGGCTTTGAACTGAAGTGAGGTGCAGGTCAATTATTATTATTATTTTTAATGGAAGAGTCAAACTGTTGTTATATCTGGGATGCTAATAAATTTGGAAACTTCTATTTTTGTGTTAAAGTTTAAATTAACTACACAGTCATTCTCAAAATAAGTCGGGGTTAACAAAGGAAGAAGAAATAATATAGATAGAGAGAGGGCCATGTGAAAAGGAGAACAGCAAACTTAGGACCAGAACAGCAAGGATTGAAAGCTCCTCCGCTTATGGGTATGTTTGGTTTTGTGTTTGGACAACGTGATTTTGCCCAAACGTGATTTTTGCAGAAGCTACAAAGTGTTACTTCTGCAAAAATCACGGTTACATCAGCAACAAACGAGCTTTTTTCTTGTTCCACCGTCAAACCAAACAGGCACTATTTCTGTCAGTGAACAAGATTTGTGAATTTTAATTAAATGTTATGTTCACTGCGTTTGAATATTTTGAAAACAAAGGAAATCTTGCCATTAATCTTAAAAAAGAAACTTATGTGTATAACAATTATTAATACCTTATTCGCTTAATCTTAATTGAATAAGATGATTTATGCTGACGGAATAGTTTTTATGTGAAGTTATGCAAAAATAAGAAATTTCAGATTATGTAAAAAGGTCTGAGGCAACTCACGCAGAATGCCAGAAAAATTTTAGTATGCTCAAGACAAAATAAGCCAGCTCGTGATGACGGTGATTGATTGGTGTTATGTCAATTTCAGACGTACATAGTGTTAAATGAGGCAGAGGCAGGTCAACAAGTCATTGGAAGATTGAATTTATAGGAAATGAAACTATTTTGATTTTTGACCCGGTCAACTAAGTTGGTTTTTACCCGTAAGTAAGGTTTTCAGGTCAATAATTAGTTTGTATGATCTTATAAATAAACTCTTTAATATCTCGGGTGACAAGTTGCTTCTGTTTAGTTCACAAGCCATCATTGTCATAGGCCATGGACCATGGTTTTGCTGTAAAAGATTCTTCGTAGCTCGTACAGAACTTGATGTTAGAGGTTTCAAGCAAGCACCGGCTTCTCCTTTCTACAGTACTTCAGAAATTCATCATGAAACCTTATTCGAACATATTTCAAGTATTAACGTGAGAATTGTATAATAACAACTTGTGAAAGTGAATATTCTTCCCATCAATAATTTTTAATCTTAAATTTTAAATTGTATGAGCTCGTGTACTTACTTAAACTGCAAAAAATAAAAAATTAAGGATTTATTTGATTTAAGTGTTTTTAATTTTTATTTTTACTAAAAAATTAAAAGCAGTTATGAAAATATATTTAATTACTTTTTAAAAAAAATATTTGAATTTTAAAAAAAATTTAAAAAGTTTAAAAAATATTTTTAAAATTTTTAGTACTATATCGAACTCTAATAATAGTATTTTTTTTAATTATTTAAAATTATATATATTATTTTACTATTTATATAATTAAAAAATAATAAAAATATAATTATATAGCAAAAATATAATAAAAATAAAAATTATTTTAAAAATATAAAAATAAAAAATAATTTTACGAACAAAACTCTTTTGACACTTATAAAATGACATATATAAATCAACAAAAGTTGTAATAGAAGCGTATTACTTAGACAGCAACAATTTTACAAAAATAACAAAAGTTTTACAATCAATCTTTAAAGGCACGACTCTCCAAACAGAGATTTCAACCTAAATTTCTTATTAAATATAGTGACTTCTACTAATTTTGAACTTGCATTTCGCAGCCCTGGGCAGGCAGGCAGGCATCTGGAGGCGGCCGGCGTAACGCAGTTATGCATATTGAGAACTTGTGCAGGTAAGATTCCAGGTCACTGCCATAAAAGATGGAGGTTAGGTTGAGAACAATTTAAAACTTGGTTTTCCTGCTCAGAAAACCCGAAAGTTAATTCCATTTTATCAAGAAAGGCAATACTACTATCAAGAAAATTGGAAATGCAACATACTCAGACGTTAATTTTATCAAAAGTAAAAGCTTTTTGCGAAGATGAAATTCACTCACTAAGTGCTCGAGTGACTCTCCTCTTGTCAGGAGTAATAAATTGAGTTGGTCTCACAATGGTTGCGGGACTACACGTATATCCAGGCCCTGGCGCTTTCAGGGTGAAATTTTTGGGCAACTGGACAGTTCTATTACTTGTTCCTGCCAAACCCACAGACAGCTGAAATGAACTTACTGCTTTGGTTGGGTCCCGAAACCATGAACTTAGGACACCCCCTTTGCAACAATGTTCAATCTGCTGGTTCCACGGAGTTCCTGGTAGCAAGTCCACTACTGTTGGATCCCTTTTACAAGATTCTGGGATGTTCCCTTTGAACTTTGAACAGTCACCTTGCTCTGTGGTTTGGCTTCCCATCACGATCCAAATAACTTCCTTTTTAGCCCATCTCCACCCTAATGTCCATCCAGGTGCCTCAATAGCGCGATTCCGTTGAAAGTTGTACATTGTAACAACAGCCTGCACAATTCAAGCAAGAAGGCTCAAACATGGATTGATATTTCATAGAATTAAAATCGACCTGTGAAGCCAATAATATTGGACACATAATGATTTTCTTGGTAACACGGAGAAGTTCTGATAACTTACTACATAGCCATCGGGAGTCCAGCTCATGACATCCCATTTGATTGTTATATTGCCGGTTGGATGAAGTGCACCATAGGCTTCTATATGAACAAACAGGAAAAGTTTAAGATTGCAAAGTCTCAAAGCAACAAAATTTTGCCACTCAAATCTCTAGATCTCATGCATTGAGATATATTAAGATCCTTTTCCTGTTCATTTCAAAATTATTTATGTCAAATGCTGTCACTGATATATATTACTTAAATTCAATTAGTCAACTTAAGTGGGAAAATATGACCAAGAAACTAAATTTGAAGGCCGTGGACAAGAAAGAAAGAATGAATGAATGGCAGTACCTGTAGAAGGGAATGTGGAGCAAGAGAGGAACAACCCCAGTAAGATTGCCAAGACACTGCGTGACCCAACAGATCTAGTCATTGTTATCCACAGAGACTCCATTTCTTCTACAAAATTTGCTCTGGGAATGTCGCTTTTGCCTCAAGATTTGCAAGAGAAAGGGTGAGGAAGATAAGGCGGCCTTTCTGTTCAAACCACAACGCAGATGTGGACTTTGCTCATGACCTTAACATTCAATAATTCTAAAACGGCTTTTCTCCTCTTAAATAAACAATCCCTTCGAAAGTTCTTATTCAAAACTTCCATTGCATTGAAAATTTAATTGATATAAATGACTATAAATGTTACCTGACTTTTCAATTTAATTTTAATTATTTAATAATTATAATAAATTTATTTCTAAAATAACAAAATTATTATTGATTATTTTTTAAAAACACTAGAAATATCTTTTAAACATTTTCTGTTTTTAATTTATTTTAAAAAATATTTTTGTCTAAACTTTATCCAACCCAATTTTAATCATATTTTCTGTTTTCAATAAAAATAAAAACATAAAACTGATAAATCAAACCTTTGTAAAAAAATTATTTACAATTTTTGGATAAGTGAAAATAAATGGAAGATGATGAGTAGAAGAGACGAATCCTAGTCGAAACTTCCAAAGTTAAGAGAGTCAGAAATGGCGGCACCTTGCCCCCCCTGCCACCCATCTTGGCGACTGCATTTATTGGTCTCTCCTTCATGTTTTAAATAACTATAAATGTTAATTGACTTTTGAATTTTTTATAACTATTATATCATTTTAATTTTATTGAATAATTATAAGAAATTTATTTTTAAAATAAAAAAAATATCATTGATTATTTTTAAAAACACTTAGATATTTTTTGTTTTAATTTATTTTTAAAAATAGTTTTATAAAATATTTTTGCGTAAACTTTATCCAACTCAATTTTAATCATATTTTCTATTTTTAATAAAAATAAAAACGTAAAACTGATAAATCAACCCTTTGTATAAATTTATTTACAATTTTTGGATCAATGAAGAATAAATAAAAGATGATGGGTAAAAGAGAAGAATCCAACTGAAAGCTTCCGAAGAGAGTCAGAAATAGTGGCACTCCCTTTCTCCTCTCTCGTCTCTCTCTCTCTCTTCTTCACAGGGGGTAGCCAACGTCTCTTCCTCATCATTTATTTGATCTTTTATTTTTCTTTTTTGTAATTTTTCTTGTAAAAAAAGTTTTTTCTCCCTTTATAAAAATTATTTACTTTTTATTTTTTATTTTTTCTCTATTTATAATTTTTTTTTCAATATTATATCTTTTTTTTATTAAAATTTATAATGTTAAATTTAAATTTATCACTTTAAACTTTGAATAAAAATTATATTTATAATATAAAATTTGTGATTAAATAAAAAAAAATTAAAAATTATTAATATTTAAAAAATATTAAAAAATTTATTACATATCCAATATTTTTTTTATGTTATATTAATTATATATTTAAATATTAAAATATAATATTTAATAAATTAAAATTTGAGATATATGTTTTATTTTTATTTTTTAGTTATAATAATTGATTTTTTATATTTTTAAAAGTTATAAAATTTAATTATTTTGTATGTATATTTTATTTATTAATTTTAATATTTGATATATATTTTTTATCTCTCAAAAAAAAAAAAAAGGAAACGGCGGCACTTTCATGGGTAGGAACCGATGAGAGAAATGGGTCAATGGTGAAAGGGATAGTTGGACTGGGCTTAGCCCAATCAATTGCTATGGACTTGTGTTTGCTTTACAGTAAACCCTGTTTGTTTGTAATTTATCCCAAAAAAAAAAAAAGAAACCCTGTTTGTATTAAATCACGATGACCGTTCCATTTTGACTGGAAAAAAAATCATACAAGCAGGAGGACTGATACATTACTGGATTAGCCCAGTAATGGCATTCCATTGACCAAAAAAAAAAAAAATTTGAAACCAAAACAGTGTGCGTAATGGTAATGGGGATTGATTACCTAACTTTGGTACATAAAATATTGATTGGATTCTTGGGTTCTTCCTCCTTAAATTATTAAACAAACACGGATTAAACTATGTAATTGTGATATATATATATATAAATTAAAATTAATATTTAATTTACAGTAAATAAAATTTATTTATTAATAAAAATTAAATTATTTTTTAATTAATGATTGGAAACGGGACAAAATAAGCATGTGAGCATAAATTGGGGTTGGGAACAGTTGCCCTGGCCCATCAGATTGAACATGACGTGGTTGCTGACGTTTTCTCTCAGCTCCGATCTTACTATTATTTTTAAAACGACTGTTTTAACTTTACATAATCGCTGTATCAAGCTTGCATGGAAAAGTTAATCGACACATCGTAATCAGGTTGTATCTTTCTTTGTAAATGCTCAGCAAATTCCATTGTAACCAGAGTCATCTCTCTTGACTCTTGTGGTCGCTCTTACAGTAAGAGGAAGGGGGCTCAAATCCTTAAAAACTTTCCATGCTCGGCTTCTTCATGATAGTGCTATGAATCATTATATTAATATTCGGTTATTCACTAACGACCACTAGCCCACCACACTTTTTTGTTGATATTTGGACTTCTTCCATCCCTTCCGCTTTTCTTAAACTGAAACCTTTGACCGATTAAGTTTTTATGACCCACCCATATATCTATAATATAATCCATTTCTAGTATTGCTGATTTGATATCGTTGTTTTGCTGGCTGTCTGAGATTGGTATTTCTTAAGGATGCACAGCTCCGGAAATCAAAGGGCGCCTCTCTTGGAGAACGGTGTAAGTCAACAATGCTTCTTCTCTCTTATACTTCTCTATTCGACTGTTGGGTTTCCTTTTGTTTTTGTTTCTCTAGTAGTTGTTGTGCCGTTCCTTCTTCTGGGTTGCTTAGATTCTTCATTCCCTGATTATTTATGATTTTTGGTTGCCTTCAGCTTCAACAATTTGAAAATGCCCAAATTTTGATTTTTGGCGTAAATTAGTGTAGTTCTCTGACAGCGTTCCGGTTTACTGCTGGTGGGCTGGGGGTTGCGTGATTAATTGATGGAAAATGCTTCGTGGTTGTAGAAGCTAATTATTTTATCGCAGTTTTGGCACTCTGGATGATTGCAGTTTATATTTTCTATAAGAATTACCATATTGGTACAGTGTTTAAAGCCTGGAATTAAAAATGTAAATATTTTCAAACAATCATGTTTGGTACTATAACATGCTTCTCTGTTTGTACTTCATTGTCCAAATCAGGACTTTAAGCTTTGTTTACACATATTTTTTTGCCTGTCAATTGTTTTTAGTTGAAATTTGAAAACCTAGCAGGAGGAGTCTTTTCTTCTGTTTTCAGCTTGACTTTGAATTTTCTTTCTTCATTTCTGATAAAATTATTTGCCCCAATCTAAGGGATGGGGGGAAGCTTATAGTTTCTTAACTGTTTCAGATGGGTTTAAAATTCCCACATGGGATTCTTGTTTGAGAAATGCTACACACACAAGTCACAACTAACTCCATTATAAAAAGTCACAACTAACTGTTTGGATGACTGACTTATCAGATCAATGGCTTACATTGCCAGTTGTATTTTTTTTTTGTTACTGATTTTAGTTGTATATCTGGCATTACTCTTCTTGTTTAAAGGCTACCAATATGACAAGTGTTCTCTGGAACAACTGCAAAAATTATCTTTGAAACACTTCTAAAACTGCATTTGTCCTTGTGAATACCATTATTTTTCCCAATCCACAGGAAAGGGGAAAGCAGGATGATCCCTCAGCGGGTCAGCTAACAGACCTTGAACATGGTGATGCACTACCGGTAATCAGTGTTCATATTTCCTTAAAACCTCTCTATAACATCTCATAGCCTCAGATTCATGTAGAATTGCTAATTTTATGCTTGAAAATATCAGGCTGCAAATGTGGGATTCTGTCGAGTGCTTTCACTTGTAAGTGAGCATATTTTTTTCTGGCATTTTCTTGGATGATTCAGTGCCAATATTTTGTGATCTTTAATTTTGATAGCATTTTATTTTTTTAATTACAGGCAAAGCCTGATGCTGGGAAGTTGATACTTGCAACTTTGGCTCTGTTGGTTGCATCCACATCAAGTATCTTAATTGTATGCATCATTTCAACTCCCTTCCCCGCCCCCCCCCCCAAAAGAAAATTTGAAAAATAAAAATTCTGTAAGAATGTATGATTGTTTGCTTCCTCTCCAGATACAAAGTTAAACTGGCTTTCTAATGAACATGGAATTTTTCCTACTGCAGCCAAAATTTGGTGGGAAGATAATTGACATTGTCTCAGGAGATATCCAAACTCCTGAGGATAAAGCTAAGGCTTTGGGTGCTGTCAAGGACACCATACTATATATCTTTCTGATTGTCATTGTTGGGTATGATCCTTGCTTGAGTACTTTCTGATCGATCTTATAGTTTGATCTGGATGTAATTATGGTATCTGACCCATCACATACATTTTCTGGGAGCCTAGGTGACTCACTGAGTTTTCTAAAATTTGCAGTTCAGTTTGCACAGCACTCCGAGCATGGCTATTTTCTTCTGCTAGTGAAAGGGTTGTTTCTCGGTTGAGAAAAAGGTTGTTTAGTCACCTCATACACCAGGTAAAACAACATTTCCATAATTACTCTTTCATTTATTCTCTTCGTGTATGTTACATCTGGTCATTTGGAGAGTGGATCTCTTCAACTGTACAGCTCATAGTTTCCTATGCCTCAGAGTAAAAATTTTGTTTCTTGTGCATGATGAATTTGCAGGAGATAGCCTTTTTTGATATTACGCGAACTGGGGAACTCCTAAGTAGGCTATCTGAAGATACGCAGATAATAAAGAGCGCTGCAACTACCAATCTTTCTGAGGCCCTGAGAAACTTAGCGACTGCATTTATTGGTCTCTCCTTCATGTGTGCAACATCATGGAAGTTAACATGTGAGTATTATAAAATGAAGCTATATTTAAATAACTACACAAATGCGCACTCATATATAGCATATTGTCACATATTTTCTGTGTTCATCATAAGTTTCCTTTTGGTAACATCTTCTAGTGTTGGCTTTGGCTGTTGTGCCTGCTATTTCTGTTGCTGTTCGTAAATTTGGCCGATTCCTTCGTGAACTTTCCCATAAAACTCAAGCTGCAGCTGCAGTAGCTGCTTCAATTGCCGAGGTATGTCTGTTCTAGTAAAAATGGTAATTTTATGGAAATTCGAAACCTTATATCATAGAAAGATATTTGAACTAACATTAGTTTTGTGTATGGTTGTTGATTTAGGAATCTTTTGGCGCCATAAGAACAGTAAGATCTTTTGCCCAAGAAGAATATGAAGTAGCACGCTATTCTGAAAAAGTTGATGAGACACTTAAGCTTGGACTTAAACAAGCTGTGAGTTATCCATGTTTATTTTGATCTGTGTGCTTGTGTGTATATCCATTTGCTAGCCTGTGCAACTCTTAATCTTTTAGCTTCTTGGTGATACAGAAAGTGGTTGGACTCTTTTCTGGAGGCCTTAACGCAGCATCAACACTGTCAGTTATTGTAGTTGTTATATATGGAGCTAATTTGACAATCACAGGTTCCATGTCACCTGGTGATCTTACATCTTTCATTCTTTATAGTCTTACGGGTGAGTTCTACTGTCTATTTTGCAATTTTACATGTGAATGAAACTAAACATTAACAAATGAAAGTATGTATTATTCATGGATGTTATAGTTTAGTTTATGAATATGCTAGTTAAGTTGACCATTGATGCATCTCAGAGGCAGTTTGATCTGCTGGATTTGAACTGCCTCAATTATATTTAAGTTGACTATCTCAATTACTTTGCCTTGTAGTGGGATCTGCTGTATCTGGTCTGTCAGGACTGTATACAGTAACAATGAAAGCTGCAGGCGCTAGCAGACGGGTATTTCAACTTCTGGATCGAGTCTCTTCCATGCCTAAGTCAGGGAATAAGTGTCCTCTGGGGTCAGTTTCCTGGATTTATGAAATTCTGTCTGTGCTACTTTCAGAGAGTTCCTCTTCTGTCAACCTCTGTTGTTCTCCTGAAACACACCTGGTTTAGGATGCACAAACCAAGGAGCTTTCATTTTGGATTCTTTTACTAAAATTTTAGTTTGAACTGGGGATGATAATTTTCAGACTTTCCACCACCCTAATTCTGCATCCAACGCCTGCATTGCCAATTCAAAAGTATTGAATTGCCTGTGCAAGAGGATTTGCAATGTTTTAACATTTGCAAACACCCCCTCTTTTACTGCGTTTCTAATTCTGTGAAGTGAAACTTTATAAAATAAACAGATAGCCATGGCCAATGTTGAGTGAGAGTATAGGATTCATGAACATCTCTTTCATGCTCTTCATATTATTTATGTATATAATGTGAACTTCAGAATCATATTCAGGTGTTGATATGCCTCTCTTTGGTTTAAATTTGTGCTACATAAGATAAAATGCTTCTTCAAAAAACTGAATTGGGGGCTGAGAAATGACACTAACATTTCTATTTATTGTAGTGATCAAGTTGGGGAAGTGGAACTAGATGATGTTTGGTTTGCGTATCCATCACGTCCTACTCATATGATACTCAAGGTAAGCCTTCCATCTAGTTCTCTGTTCTGGTGGTACATATGCTACCCAAATTGGATGTAAATTATTATATAAAAGTATACTGCGTTTTGTCATCTATAGGGAATTAGAATGAAAATGCAATCTGGGTCAAAGGTTGCTCTTGTTGGTCCAAGTGGTGGAGGAAAGGTACAGTTTATGTCATTTCTTCAGATCATCTCTTTTCATTTTTTATTTTCTCCGCTTAAGTTCACAGTACATCATTCCACAAGGTCATATGACATGCTATGAATTAACGAAGAACCTTGTGTAATAACATGCTGTGGATTAAAGCATAGAAAAAAAATATGAAGTGCAAGGACTTATTTGTTTGCTGCAGACTACTATAGCAAACTTAATTGAAAGATTTTATGACCCAACCAAGGGAAAGATTCTGCTGAATGGGGTTCCTCTGGTAGAAATATCACATGAGCATCTACACAGAAAGGTATCTTGACCATAACTTAGTTGTCTGTGCTTAAAATTAATTACTAGAAAATGCGTTTGTTTTAATTACTACCACACACAGGGACCACAGATTGGTAAGTAAGCATTGGGACAACTGTTCCACAGTAGGAGACAGAATATTACGGTGCATGCTTGCGCTGCCTTGCAATTTATTTAAGCATGAGATGTAAATTTTTGTATTTTAGACGTCTCTCACAAGTCACAACAACATATTAGTTCTTTCGTCTCCTTCTTCTGGGTGTGGTACAGATTTAAGAAGTTTATGCAACAAAGAAACTAAAGTATCCAAATTCTAATACCTTTTTGTGATTTTGATGAAAACTTTAAAATAATGTAGTTTGCTCTTTGATTTGCAGATCAGTATAGTGAGTCAGGAGTCTGTCCTTTTCAACTGTTCCATAGAGGAGAACATAGCTTATGGTTTGGATGGCAAAGTTAATGCTATTGATATAGAAAATGCAGCTGTAAGATTCAATATCCTCTTTCACCAAACAGACCCTTTCTCCTAACTCTCGTTCCCTCATTATTTGTATGGATTTAAATGCAGAAAATGGCCAATGCACATGATTTTATATTGAAGTTCCCTGATAAATACCAAACCTATGTTGGAGAACGTGGGGTGCGGCTGTCAGGAGGGCAGAAGCAGAGAATAGCTATTGCTAGAGCCCTGCTTATGGACCCAAAAGTTCTTCTCCTGGATGAAGCCACTAGTGCCCTGGATGCTGAAAGCGAATACCTAGTACAAGTAAGTTCACAATTTCATGAAACACTTAAACTTCATGTTATATTTCATTTTTGTAGGATAAGCGGACTAATTATGATGCTGATGTATATGGTGTAGGATGCCATGGATTCTCTCATGAAGGGAAGGACAGTTCTGGTTATTGCTCATAGGCTATCAACCGTTAAAAGTGCCGACATTGTTGCAGTTGTTTCTGATGGTCAAATAGTTGAGAGTGGCACCCATGACGAACTTCTCAGCAAGAATGGTGTCTATACTGCATTAGTCAGGAGACAACTACAAACAACAAAATCTGAATTCTAGTTACTAAGCTAATTGTGTACTATCATTGCCATGGTTTCGTGATATTTTATCCCTTCTGCCAGGGCGGCTAGCACGGTATACTTTGTGCACCGCATTTCCTATGGAAGTTCTCCTGAACGATTTGTGCCAAACTTTTTCAACATACACAACTACTCTGTTATTTGTTATAGAATATGAAGTCTACCAAGAAATTATGAATGCTGTTATAAAGGATAGCAGAGGCAGATTCCAGACCACTAAATTGTTACCGGAAGTGTTTTGGTGCCCTTTTCTGTCCTTTCTTTTCAAATAGAAAAATCCTGTTTACTGGGTTTCTTATCCTACCTTCTAGCATTTGAATCAAATAACAGAGTTGCTACATTGAAAATTGAAAGCCATAATTCAGAAATGTAAATTCGGCCTTTTAGAAAGCCATGCTAGTATACTGTTGCCACTATGAACTTTTCACTTGTCACCTCTCGGAAGTGCTCTAATCTAGAGAGGTTGTCAATTGGATATCAACTTATTGATTCTAGGGGATTTGAAAATTATAAGATTCTATGTTGGAACCCATGGACCATTTTTTTTTCTCTCTTTAACAGAAAGAAGGCCAGTAATTAAGTTCACTCTTTTCATTCTCCTTAGCACCCTCACCCCATAGAGAAGATATAACATTAGAAGAAAAGCAACTCCAACCCAATGAATACATGTACTCATGGAGGATCTTGCACAAAACACCTTTTTTCTGAGATAAAAATGAAAATATTCAGGCTGAAACAATAAGTAAGATCAGTGTATATTCGAAGCCATGAGGTGCTGTAGTATTCTCAGTTAAGCTCTATTGCTGCGCTGTTTGGTAAGCTATTTACGCAATTGATTGAGCTTCTTAGCTGCCCAAACAAACCAAGATAATGAAACATACATTAGATTCGTAATTTCCCCAGTCCAAAAAAGAAAAAAAAAAGATATGTAGTTTCCTCTATCTGCATGTGTCCCATTTCGCAAATATGAAGCATATTTTATACATTTTACGTCAAACTAATCAGAGAATTTCAGTCGTTACGTTACTAAATACTAAATAGCAACGCAAAACGTGACAACTTGTCAAACGCATCCAAAGAACAATTTACGGAGATTAGACCAAAAACTTACTCCTTTTCATTTATAGAATTAAATCTCTATACGGTCCCCAACACAAATACACCCAAAAAAAAAAAAAGCAACTTCGCTGAAAGATAAATGTGGTATAAGTTAAGGGGTGATATTGCCGGGGTTTTCAGTCTACAGTACTTCAGAACAAAGGGTAGGCAGAGGAAGCAGCAAGTGCTCATTTAGACCCACCTGAGTGTTATATGTAGGCTGTAGCTTCTTCAGCTTGATCCTTATCGCGGTGACTCTTCGCAAGCCTATATGCTTTCTCTTTCATAATCTCACTCACAATCGCCTCAGTCACCAAGTATGCATCATAGCATCTTGTTGAAGTTCCCAACATGAGCAGATGTTCAAAGCGCAGCCTTCTTCTCATCTGGGAAAGAAAGACTGGTAAAGTGCAACCAGAACTATTCAGAGATCAGAGCAATTAAAGTAAAGCTCTGACCAATGCGCCCTCTCAGCCAAGACAGGGCACGTTGGGCAGCAGGAGCTTCAGGACAAACGATTCTTCCCTAAGCCACAGCAAGAGATCTACTACGCAAGATTCAATGGTATGTTCCACCAAATAAGGATCACAAGAGATCCAAGCCCACTGAAAAACTATTCTCATATCATGATAAATGCAAAATAACCACTACACCAGTGCGTCCATGAAGGACTTCATGTTCTTCACATCTTCATTGGTTTCAGGGGACTTTGGTGGTTTGAAGAGTTTCCAGAGTCCGGGCGGATGCTTGCTTTTAACTTCAAGATTCCCTGAAAATCTCCCATACAATTTTTCACACTCTGGATATGGCTTGACATAAAGATTGTAAAATCTGAGCCTGCTAGGCTTTATCAGATCCTTCAATCCCACCTCGAAGTCAATTGCGCCTTTTGCTTTCAAATACTCCACCACATTGTATCGAGGAACAATCTGTTTTTCGAAATTTACACCCAAATATTCCGGAACATCAGACAAACAGTCAACACTATATTCCATTCTGTGCACTAAAAAGTCAATCTTCTTTTCAATGTTCTCTAAATCATAAGTAATCAACCTTGGTTCTTTCCACAAGACCTTGAAAGCATCTCTACGAATTAACCCGTGACTACACAAGCAATCTAATCTCAGTTTCACTTCGAAACCAGCTCTAAGTATACCATCTCGGAAAATTTTCTCTTTGATCGGTTCTCGACATTTCAAAGTCTTCAGCAATTGAAAACACCGTGAAAATTCCCCCACTTCCATTCCCAGAATTCTTGGCTCCCTAACTATCTCTTTTCTAATATCATCATCAGAAAACCCTAGATCCCCCAACTCATGGAGCAACGGCTTCAACCGGCCTTTGACCCCAAGTCCTAATACTCTAGGATACAAACGTAAAACTCGGTCAATCATATCCCTAGGAACCCCAATTTCCATAAGAAAATCAATTATAGAAAGAATTTCCCCCTTATTCATCAAGACCACAGTAGGAAAGTCCTCTAAAATCCGAGTTATAGCAACATCAGTAAATCCTAATCCTCTCAAGATCTTCACGCTTCTTGGAAATTCTCCAGGGTCTAACTGAAACCTTCTAGAATATTGTAAGAAATTACTGATCATCAAGGGGGAAGGGGTCAAAGCCGGTAACTGTGAGAAGCCCACTCCCCATTTCTTGAGAAACTGATATTCCAATACCCCCGGACAATCACGAATCAAAGAAATGAGAGATTTCTGCGGAATTCTGAATGATAATAGAGTAGCCAGAGACTTCTCTAGCTCCTGTAAATTGGAACCCAAGAGAAAGCGATTCTTTGCGAGAAAACCATGGAGCTGGGACGGCGGAAAGCCGTACCTTTGGAATAGATTGGCGAGTGATATCTCTTTCCTGTACTGAGATTGCTCGGAACATTTTGGAGGAAATGGACCGCTGGAACTGGAAACCGTTGAGAAACAATGGGAGCAGTTTCGGGGAATAGGAATGGGTCTGCAACCAGCTGATGTAACTCGCTGGAGGCTGCTTCTGGCGGCGATGCTGGCTACCATTGCCGGTGCCACTGGGGAAATAGACTCTCGCTGAAAATGTTTAGTTGCGTTTGTCATACCGAAACGGTTTTTTTTTTTTTTTTTAATTTAAATAATAATGATTTTTATATTTTTAAAACTACGTTTAATTTATATTTATATTTTTATTATTATTTAATTAAATAATATATAAAATATTATATATATAGTTCAAAATAATTATAAAAATATTATTTTTATGATGCATTTTAATATTAAAAATTTTAAAAATATTTTTTAAAAATAAAAATAATAAATAAATAAATTTTAATGTCAGTTTTTTTATTTTTAATAAAAATTAAAATTAAAATAATCAAAACAAATATACTCTTAATTTTTGTTTCTGTTATTTTTTTTTTAGTCAATGAAAATATTTTTGTTAAATAAGCAATAAATTTATTATTATTTTTTTGTTAACAAGTTATTTAAAGTATTTTTATTAAATGTTATAAAAAAAACATTTCAATTTTAAAAATAGTTGAACACCTGATTAATTAAGTATGTCTAATAATAATTACATTACTTTTTAATAATAAAATAATCTTTTTTTAAAAGAAATTTTGCCAACATATAATTAGCATCACCAAACTTTAAAACTGAAACAAACGCAACATGAGGATGAATAAGCATATTAAAAATAGCTAAATCCAGAATCCTCCTGAATGAATGGCTGATCAACTCTGTCAATTGTAATCATCAGGAAAGCAATCTTCATGCCATTTTCTTAATACTTCTAAGATTTTTTTTTTTGAATGCATTCTTTTTATGGTTAAAGAAGATATAGAAAAAAAAAAAAAACCACAAAATTGCAGGAGTAAACAAAGAAAATGAAAAGAAATTGACATCGAGCGACTATCCATGTGCCACGTTTCGCCCCTACATTTTCACCGATCACACCCCCCGAGTCTCCCAACACAAACCCTTCATCAACCACTTCAAATTCTCCACGTGCAACATAAAAACTCGTATTTTCAATCACCCCTTCTCCCACTCCCCCGTCAGATTCAGGGGTGCTCTCTCCCTCTCCCCTTCGTTTTTTACTGGCCTCGGCTCCGTCAGTTTACCATTTTCACCCTCGCTGTGATATACGACACTTTCCAGTGGGAGTTTTATTATTTTAAAATATACGAAATCCCAAGACTTCCTTCTGCCTAATTTCACCTTCAGCCCCTATTTTCCCCATACGATTTTTATTTTTATTTTCCTGAAAAAGAGTCTTTTATTTTTTATTGCTCCTGTGCGTTTTCCTCAGCAATTGCTTCCTTCTAATTGATTCTCAAAAATGAGGTGGGAAAAGGTCCAGGTAAACCACATACAGGGTCAAGGAGAAGCTGAACAAGGAGTGGGTGAGCTATCTGGGCCAGGTAGGAGGTGGGGACACACTTGCAGCGCCATCAAAGGTGGTAGACTTCTCTATGTCTTCGGGGGGTACGGCAAAGATAACTGTCAGACCAACCAAGTGCACGTTTTTGACACTGGTGGGTCTACGGCCGAGTTTCCCAATCTTTTGTGTTTTATTTATTTTTCACGTTCTCTTGTCTGGAATTTATGTCACCTTGATTTCGCATTGTTGTATATTCGATGTTCTCAGATAAAATTTTAATTTTTTTTTTATATCCCCAGGTAAAGAAATTTTTGTTTCTCCCGCGTTTTTGTGTCTCTGTGTCTTCCCCCCCCCCCCCAATCATTTGTGCTTCTGGTTGTCGTTATTTCGTACGATATATTCTTATGGCAGGCTCTTGCCTCCCTTGGTTAGCATTTCTACTAGTGCATGCGTGCTGTAATGGTCTCCTATCAAAGTTCTTGCTTTTAAGAGGTTTTGTTCGTCTTCTTTTCTCTTTTGTTAGTTTATAGCCATATCTTCTAATGAGATGTTTGGTGTCCCATGAAAAAAGCTGTCTTCTTTTAGTTTCATGGAAATTTTATTTCCCCATTTCTTTTAAAACAGAACTCCTTTGTTTGAAAAATATGGGAATGAAAGAGTTAATACTTGTTTGGGAGTTGGCGTCACTTAGTGTTTTTATTTATTTTATCCTTGTATGCCCATTATGAACTTGTTCTAGTACTCTTATCTCTGGCTAGTTATTGTGAACATTGTCCATCGTTTCCCTCGTTGCTGATTTGCAGTCAAGCAGACTTGGAGCCAACCCGTGATAAAAGGCACCCCACCTACTCCTAGGGACAGCCATAGCTGTACTGCTGTTGGTGATAATCTATTTGTCTTTGGGGGTACAGATGGGATGAACCCTCTCAAGGATTTGCACATACTAGACACTTGTGAGTCATCATTCTGCTATCTTCACTTACAAGTATGGAGTTTGTTGGCCTAATTCATATACCCATTGCAGATTGAGAAGCCAAAATGTATGATTTTTTGGCTTAAGTTGAATACTTTATGTTTTCCTGTATAAGTTCTGTCCTGTATCTTTTAAAATGATGCCACAGGAAATTATTGCTTACATAAAGGTTTTGAGAATGTTATGCTGCTAACGCTTGATTGCTTGCTCTTGGTCTCTTTACTATTTTGTCATGTAATGCTTCTGTGCTGATGTTAAATCATTTTCAGCTACACATACGTGGATTTCTCCAACTATAAGAGGAGAAGGACCAGAGGCACGGGAGGGTCATAGTGCAGCTCTAGTTGGCAAACGGCTATTCATATTTGGTGGTTGTGGAAAATCTACAGATAATAATACTGAGGTCTACTATAATGATCTTTACATATTGAATACAGGTGACTTTCCCATTTTGTATCGCCAGTTATTAATTAGGCTAGTTTACTATACTATTTATACCTTTAAAATTGATATGAGAATGCAAATAAGTGGTAAAATATAAGACAAAACTGGCTAAGATTTTTTGTATTAATTATTATTTTCTGGGACATTTCCAAGAACTCAGAATATTCGTCATCTAGCTTGCTTGTGGAGGCTATGAGCTTTGTTGGGGAGATGTGGCACTAGTGTTAGTGAGAATTAGGGGTATTGTGTTTGGACATTGGAATGCTTGAGATATTGAACGTTTAAGTTTTCCCCCCATTCAATATATTTTCATTCATATTGGAAAATTGTCTATAGCTTTGAAATAATGAATTGTATGGGAAGATGCTGATAATTCCTTTTCACTCTTTCACTTATAGAGACATTTGTTTGGAAGTGTGCTGCAACATCAGGCACTCCACCATCTCCTCGTGATAGCCATACTTGCTCGTCGTGGAAAAACAAAGTTATTGTGATAGGTGGTGAAGATGGACAAGATTATTATTTGTCTGATGTCCATATCCTTGATACTGGTATATTATCTGTAACATATATACATATATTTAAAAATTTTATGATATGCTTCTTATTGAGTTGCTTTAAAATTTCTGTCAACGTTAGATACTCTAATTTGGAGGGAGCTGAGTACTTCAGGCCAGTTGTTGCCACCTCGTGCTGGTCATTCTACAGTTTCTTTTGGCAAGAACTTGTTTGTCTTTGGGGGATTTACAGATGCCCAAAATCTATACAATGATCTTTATATGCTTGATGCTGGTATGTTTAATATAGCTATCCAAATGTTTTTATGCTTCATTTTTCTTCATGCTGGTATTTTGTTTAAGAAACGAAGAACCTTACTATGAGAAACTTTAGCTCCATGGAGGAAATGTGGATGTGTTAATGCCTTTAAACAGTCTTATTTACTTCATATTTCATATATGTAAAGTTTTAAACATTCCTTGGAAAGGGGTTTGATCATATGGATGTCTAGAATTTGACATACATCATTTGAATTTTTTAAAGGGTGCTTTCCTTATCTTTTTTCTAGAAATCTGAAGTTGGTAGTCATTTAACACTTTTTGTCACTTCCCATTAATTGGGAAGACGTGTGTTTAATTTAATAACAATAACAAACCAAACATTTCTCCACTAAGTAGGGTCAGATATATAAATCAAACGACATCAAAGTATTCTATTATAAATAAAATTAATAGGGAGATTATTAATTGTTAAATCATTTTTAATGGTTTTACCTATTATTTTCATTGGTTTACGTCTACCTTTAAATCATTTTTTGTTTTTAGTTCTGAAAGTTGTGGCATGTCATATGTTTATTGATTTTGTATCCTTCATATCATCTTTTATTTCTGATTTGATGCAGATACTGGTATTTGGACCAAGGTGACGGCTACAGGCGATGGTCCATCTGCTAGATTTTCTGTGACTGGTGACTGTTTGGATCCATTTAAGGGTGGTGTTCTTGTGTTCATTGGTGGTTGTAATAAAAATCTTGAGGCTCTCGATGATATGTATTACTTATACACAGGTTCAGAAAAGTTTCTTATTTTCCTATTACTAAATTTAGGTTTTTGTCACCACTTTCTGCATTAAACACATAATTTTAGTTAACCAATGGGTTACACTCTTTCAGCATGAAATTAAGCACTTATCATTTGAGTAAATAACTTACCATTCAAGTTAACCTCTTACTTTAATGGTTAATTAAACTTAAATAAGGTAAAAGTTAGAAGTGATATCAATACTACTTGAAGTTCAAGTCGTACTTTAGAATTGGCCGTTCAAGTATGTGACAAAATTTTGCTTTTATTAATCTGATATGTTTTTTTACTTTTAGGGCTTGCTAGGGAAAGTGAACAGAGACCAGAGAAATTATCTTTAAGGAAGCAATTGAAGTTGAAATGCCAAGAACAGAATCTCAATCCTGTTCAAAATCGACCTTTTGCTAAATATGGAGTTGCTGACAGTAGCCAGCCCATGACAGTGTTGAATTATAGCCAGCCAAGTAAGAATTTACCTTTATGTTTTGAAGTTTCTGGGTCATGGATATGGTATAATCTAAGTACTTCCTTAATTTGATGTGCTTTTAGTGTATCACCATTGGTCTACTGAATTCAGGAAGTTCCTTAATGATATATTGGGAACTCTATATCTACATGTATTCTTCTTGCTATGAATTTTCATGGTCATCTAAAGATTTGGGCTGATTGGCTAGTCAAATTTAAGGCAGTGAAAATCACTGTTCTTAGTCAAACACTCAAAATCATGGTAATATTCAAACAGTCAAGTTAATGTAAGCATAGAACTAAGTAATTCCAACTAATAAATACTAATATTGGATATGTAGTGTAGTTGACACTTGACAAAAGTGTTGATCATTTGTGATCCAGAACTAATAGTGGAAACTTATGTTAAACTATTTACATTCAAGGTAACACTAGTTGACATCTGAATATCCTGTATCATAACTGCAGGTAGACAAAATACCCCAATAAATCAATCCCTTCCTCCCGGAAAGAAAATGTTTCAAGCCAAGGTTACTGAAAGCATTCCAGAAGGATATACTATTGAAACTGTTATTGACGGAAAACCTCTCCGTGGAATTCTGTTTTTAAGCAAGTTAAACACTCTCCAGCCATCCACTTATACTTCCAGCAGTAGGTATGGGGATTTTTTTTTTTAAAATTAAATGTACAATTTATTACTAGTGGTAATTGCCATTCTATGGAAAAATTTGTTTTAACTTATGCTTGATTCCCAAAACAGAAAAAGGACCTCTTGTGAAACTGGTAGTGTTATCTCAAATGGTATACGCCCCAGCAAATTAAAGACTTCTAAAGGGCTCAAGCAGGATGAAATGGCAGATGGGGTTCATGGAGATGGTTCAACATTGCATGAAAACCGCAATGAAGGTGTTGCTGCTCCCATTTCAAGCATGCTGACAATTGCTGATGCTTCTGAGCCCCAGAAGGTTAATCATTTTTTTACCTGTGTTGGATAGAGTCCTAGAAGCAGGCCTGATTAATTTCATTTATATAATTTTTGTTTTATGCTTTTTATATTGTTGGAACTGCTGCCATTTATTAAATATTTTGTGAGGTTTCTTTTATTTATCTTTTTCTACCATGCAGGTTTCTGCCAACCCAGAACCAGAAACTGTTTCTTTGAAACAGGATGATGATAAAAATAATGATACACCAAAATCATTAGGTGAAAACTTGAGAAATGATGCTTCCAGTTCCAAAAATGAAGTTCCAACAGATGATCGAACTAATGATTTCCCAAGTTCGAACTATGAAGTTCCGAGACCTGATCAAACAAGGGATGCACCAAACTGCAACGCTGAAGTCCTGAAACCTGCTGCAGTTGAGAGTGCTGTGTGTCTGTCAAATCAAGGTAAGACAAGCAGCAGTTAGCAAAGATTCTTTGGGTAGATGGATAAAATCTTGCAGAAAGTGACATTTTCCATTTCACTTACGATAGTCATGCCAATTAGTATAGTTACATGGATGGAATAATTATAGTGATAGAAGTATCAGAGATGAGATCTGATTATGACCTCAGTTATATATATTGTCTCCTCTACGAGCAGAAGATTCAGTATTTCTGTTTTTGGAAGGGTATCTCTGTCTAATTGCATGCACTTGTGCTTCTGTGAAAATTTGAAAAGCCGGAGTAAAATTTTCATTGTTATTAATTATGTTTCTGTCTATTAAGGTTTTAAATTTCAATTTATTTTAAAGAGGAGAAGTGATTGTGAAGGAACTATATCAAAGATTTCTGGTACAAACTATTTTATATCTTAGTTTGGATTTTATTTGTTGTGAAAAATGGGACTGTGGGTCAAGTATTTTTCTGATGAACTGATTGGTGTAATGGCAGATTGCTCAACTCCAATGACAGAAGAACACAGTGAACCGGGAAAATGCATTTAAACTCAGGAGTAAGGATATAATGGCTGATGGTAACATAGACGGAGTTTGCTTGACGTTTGTACATTCCTCATCTAAAGGTGATCATAGATGCATATAACTGGTGGTATATGGTATTACCTACTCGCTGACACTCCTTGTTAGAAGTTGACTACAGTAGCTATCGTGATCTTTTTGGCAGCAAACAAGACCAATATTTTGCTGCAACAAGTGCAGCTCTGCACTGTCTTTTGAACGCTAATCTAAAGTACCTGGAAGATACTCTTAAATTTATTCTTATTATTCCCATCTTACAGGAACCCTGTTCTTTGTGTTTGTCCTGTGGGTGTGATAACGGTTTCTATTTGATATCTCACTGGTCTTAAACTTAGTGCTCCTGTAATTTAAACGTCCCAATCAATACCTGCCAATGAAAAAAGTTGGGGTTAGGAAGGCTTGTAATCAAGGCCAAATGATACCAACAGGTGCAGCAAACAGTGCAGAAGATAAGAGGTGTCGTAATATGGCAATGTCTGTTTTCGCATTGCCTAGCTAGTTCATTAAAATAGTTTAGTTATTCTAAATCAATTAAAATAATTTATCTTATTAATTATTATATTAAAATAAGAAATAAGAAGAATTATAGTTTATTTTGTTAAGTTAAGAACGTTTAAATTTTCTTTAATCATTTATTAAATATTTAAGAAAAATTGTTTAAAGTAAAATTAAAGGAATTAAATTATTTTATTTGATGAACTAAAAATGTCATATTCCTCTAATTAAAACTATATGGAATAATTTCCTTTATTGAGCACACTATGAAAAATAGAGGTGATGTAAAAAAGGGAAATAAACGAAAAGCTATTTGAAATTATTTAATAAATTATTAATTTAGATTTATCATAAAAAGATAATTATTTTATTCTTTTAAATTTATATATGTAAATAACTAAAACAAAAAAATAATCTAATCTAACTAAAATTGAAATATAAATCTTAATTTTAATAAAATAAAGCGCAAAATTAATATCAAAAACAAAATTTAATAAATCAATGTAAATACGTGTCAAGAGATCACTACATATTGTATTTACCATAAACCACATAAAAGTGAATTAATTTTTTGAAATTATATTTTGTAATTTAAATTAAATGGACGTCCGTCTTTCCCCAGGAATGTAGAAAAAAGTGAAAATCAGGATCCAGCTTACCCCAACAACGATTCCGGTTCAAGACCCTCTTTCCTCTTTCCTTCCTGTCGAAGTTTAATCTGCTACCGGAAACTTTTATTTATTCTCACGCAGATAAGAACTTTTGGAATCCAAATGACATAGATTACTTGAGCGGAAGGGAGGTTCTTACTTAGGGTTTATAGACCCACTGTCGGGAGCTTTCTGTTGTCACTCTCACTCTGATAAGAAAACCCTAGAATATCCCAATGATATAGATTACTTCAGACTCTCATAGTCTCCGAAGATCAGAGTTCTAATTTACTCGTCCTCTGATACGGTAAGTCGTGCAAGTTTGTGATTGCCTTCGACGTCGAGGTCGGTTTCTGCTTAATTTTACTTCATTGGAAAGTTTGGTATCTTCTGCTCTTTTGCAGTATGGTTGCTCTGAAAATTGGGGGACATCTGATGTTGGTGATGCATTGTTGTGGTTTTATCCATATAGGAAACAAGACGGAAAATTTTAGATTGTTGACATAAATGGTCAAAGTTGCGGGCACTTAATAGTGGGCATAATTCTTTCCTCGAAGATTTATTGGCGCCAAAAGGCAGTTTCCCAAATTGCAAATCTATTTTTTGTGGCGGGTAGAAGTCTTTCTCAGGGTGCCATGCTGGGTTGCGCAGTATCAATATTGAAAAAATTGGTTTTATATATGTATAGAAAACGACTAAGAAGTTTATTTCCACAAGTTGGGTGAAATGAGTAGTCCCTAACCTATATCCAAAAAAAAAAAAAAAAAGAGAAAAAGGATACAGTATTGAGCATTTATTGACTTGTATAAGCAATATGCTGGTATATGCTTGAGCTGCAGGAGCCAATGGATTATTGTGTGAACCCAGTTTCAAAAAATGAAAAGAATTAAATTCAAGTGAACAAAAGCTACATTTTAAAGTAGTTTCTTCATCGAATCAAATGTGTAGTCTGTTTTTATTCGCTGCTTTATGTTGTTTGCTCAAAATTCTGTGTTCTTGTTCAGGCGATTCTTTGGAGGCTTGACTTGAGAATCAAAACAGTGAAGATTGTGTTTGAAAGAAGAAATTTTGGCGTTGGTTGCGTTCATTGAACATCCGTTTGAGCCTTTGCATCCGAGATGTATAATCAAGTGAATCATGGTCCTCACACGCCCTTGCAGCCTGCTTATCAACAAGCCCCACAACCTCCACTTCCTCCTCCTCATTTCCAGCAAGGTCCTCCAGTTCCCTCAGTCCAAAATGTGCCTACTGCTATCCCACCTCACATTGGTCTGTCTGCTCCTCATGTCTATATACATGGACCTCCAGCTACATCTTCAGTTCTCCATAATCCTACCGTTCAAGTTCCATCTACTTTGGTGCAAATGACAGGTCAATCTTATGTCATTCCTCGTCCTCTATTGCATGGAAACAACATGATGCCTCAAACATTCTCTGGTTTTGGCCAGAGTTCACAACATTCCTCAAATTTGGGGGTCCAGTCTCATCATATTCCTCCGCCTGTGCCACCTCCTCCTCTTTGCCACCCTCGCCAAGAATCATCTTGGGCACCAGGGCCACAACTTAGAGGTTTGCCACCTCCCCCTCCTCCTCCCTCTTCTTCACATTCACAAGGACAAACTATGTATCAACCTCCTTTCCCTTCATGCCCACCCCAGCCAGGCGATGTGCAGAGTCTCCATCATATCCCTCCACCTCCGCCACCCCAGCCGGGTGATGTGCAGAATCGTCAGCATATCCCTCCACCCCCGCCGCCCCTGCCAGGTGATGTGCAGAGTCTTCAGCATATCCCTCCACCCCCGCCACCCCTGCCAGCTGATGTGCAGAATCGTCAGCATATTCCTCCACCCCCACCACCTCAGCCAGGTGATGTGCAGAGTCTTCAGCATATCCCTCCACCCCCGCCACCCCTGCCAGGTGATGTGCAGAATCGTCAGCATATTCCTCCACCCCCACCACCTCAGCCAGGTGATGTGCAGAGTCTTCAGCATATCCCCCCACCCCCACCACCTCGTTCTACGTCTGGTTTCATTGCACCCACTCCCGGTGGAGTTTATCTACATTCATCTGTTGGGAATTGCCAAGAACTTTCCAGTACTCCCCCACCATTGCCTTCTTCTCCACCCCCAATACTGCCTTCTCCACCGCCTATTACCTCTCCTGTGACTTCTGCATCCACCCTGGCTGTCTCTAACTTGTCTTGTTACCTCCACTCTGATCCTAGGTCTAGTAAGCTTTGTAGCTCTGAATTGAAGGCTGTATATTCTGTTGGAGCTTCTGATTTGTCTGGTATAGCACCTTTACCCTATAAGGAGAGTGGAAATAATAGAGAGGTAGCTTTTGCAAATAGAAATGATCTTTCATCAGCTGGAAATACAATTTTGGATCTTTCTCCAACACCATCCCGGCCAACAGAAGAAAAAACTGTTCAGAAGATTGAAGCTTTCTGTCAGCTTATTGCTGAGAATGGTCCTGATATTGAAGATAAGACTCGTCAAGACGAACATAAGAATCCTGAGTATGCATTTCTGTTTGGAGGTGAACCTGGAACTGAAGCAGCTATTTCCCATGAGTATTTCCTATGGATGAAGAAGTATATTGTGGAACATAGCTCATGTGACATGAAAAGTGAATCGCAGCTAAGGCCTCTAGCAGTAGACACTTCAAGGAAACATGATCATCTGAATGTAACAACTGAATATAATTCAGCTGCTGATTCTGACATGGAGATGGAAGGTCAGTTTGCTTTATTCTGATCCTGTTTCCTGGTCTCATCAATGGAAATATGTTCTTATTCTATATCTGGTGTTATAATGTTCAGAATTTCTTACATTTTTTTATGTGGTATTGAATTATGATATCTGTGGTTCTGATATAGCATTGAGTATTTCCCAGAAATGGGGGGAGTTCTGAATAAGCATCTGAATAAACTGTTAGCATTCTTACTATTAATTTTTAATGACTTTCCTGCTCTGCGGTCACCTGCAAGACACTGTTCACTTATAAGTTTCTTTAAGGGTGAATTAGTCAGCTGTTTGATTCTCACCTTCTGTTCTACTAGAGTTTAAGTAGTAGAAAAGGAAAGAATAAAGAAGACAGTGAGAAATAGAGGATAAATTGAGACTTGAATTGTTAACATTTTTTTTATTGGATTTGTTCTTAGGTCTTTTTTTCTTTTATTTTTTATTTTTAATGATAGATGAGTGAAAAATTGGATGGGAGGAAAAAGGAGTTGCTCAAACTTGGGTTGACTATACTTATTTATGTTACTTGCATTTTTTGTTAATTTAAATAAAATACTTTGTCAATTATTTTGTAGTGTTGAACCTGATTTCCTTTATTTTTATTTCTCTTTGGGTTGGTCAAGATGATATCACTCTTTCTGACAAGGACCAGGGACTGAAACATACAATTGAAGCTCTAAATCCACAGCATGATCAGGTCGATGAAGAATTTAGCATGAAGGACCACATACATCAGCTGCAGAATTGCACAGAAAACAACCCTGTCAAGGACATCTTAGCCAGTGGCATGTTATGCTCTGGACCCCTGGGAGTCACCAAACAATGTGAAGGTTCCATTGCAGAAACCCTATTTATTATGTTTGCATAACTTTATAAAAACTTCTTTAATAGATTTTTTTTTTAATCAATTGCAGGAATAATGTAGTAACTATTAACGCTGGTCATTGATATTCCTGGAAATTAGGGAAACTCATATATATGCTTGAGAATCAACACCTACAATTGTTTATGTATAAAATGCTACAAATATATTTGGCTTAGGTTCTTTCTACCAGAGTAGTTTCTTTATGAGATGGAATCTTTTTTTATGTTGAATTTACATTTCCTGTCTTATAAGTTCCTTGTTTTCAAAATTACTTAGTTTCCTTGCTATGGTAGCTTTATCAGAATTCAGAAGCAGGAGAAATTAAAGAGACCACTGTAATATCTAATTTCAGAACCATCCTAGTTTTATCTCTCTGTTACATGTCTTTTTCAAATTCTTTTCCCATCTGTTGTGTTAATAAGGCTCTTCTATAAAATATAGGACCGGCGCTTTTATCAGATTTGGAGCACATGAACTCTACACGATCAGTTACTGAGGTTCATAGCACAGTGAATGATTCAATTGAAGTGACTAACACCCCCCTGGGCACTGTTTTGATGAAATCTGCAGCTCCTCTAGCTGATGATCTTACACGACATGGTGCTTCTGATCCTGTTGAAGCTAATCGTGACAGAGATTCTGGACAACTTATAAGGAGTGGCAGCCCAATAAGACTTCTTCAAGATTATGCATCTGATGACACTTCAGATGATGAAGACGAAACTTGCTTTGCAGATGCTAGCGCTGTCTTAACAGGAGCTGCCACTGATGCTTCTGTTGCCCATAGAGATTGTGGGAGTGTTTTGGAGATAGATATTGGATCCAGGAGTCCCTCCACTACTCAAAAGGGATGTGAGCTGTTCTCCAGAACATCTCAGAGTGATTCAGAAATATCTTTACTTCCAGTAGATGAGGGTAAGGGCATCCATATAGGATCTGTTGCAACTGGGACTCCTGATGGATGTGTTGAACATAACCTTGAAAATCAGATGTCTGCAAATTTTGCTGCTTCTGTTGAACCTTTCAAGGGAAAAGATGGCTTAAGTAGTGCTGGCATCAACTGTGGTAGTAAGAGTGGTAATGCCAAGCAGGAAGATGAGAAAAGGACCTCAAAGTCCGAATTGAATCCTTTAAAAGTAGATAAATTTGGAAGATTGGCCAGAGAAGGTCCTACAGATAGTGACTCTGATGATTCTTGCTATCGTCGAACTAGGAGGCAAAATAAAAGAGAAAGAACTTGGAGTCGCAGCCGATCTCCTCTAGAAAGGAGTAGTAGGAGGAGAAGGAGGAGCCCCAGGAGGAGAAAAGATAAAAGAAGCTGGTCTCGCAGGTATGTACTGCTGTCTTGCATTGTATGATGCCCTGATTACCTGCTGTTAGTTTGAATCTTGTCCCCAAACAAACAGTTAGTATAGGATGCACTATCCTCCTTCTCTAAGTTCTTTGTTTCATGAGTTGAACCTAAAATCTCCCTCCATTTAATTTGGGTCAAGTATCTTTTCATTTAGAATCCAGGATTTTGATCTCTTCTAGGCTTTAACTTTGTAATACTTATCTGTATTTATCGTAAATACTTATTTTGAATATTAAATTAGAAAATTTTAATTTTATTGGTTTCAGCTGGTCCCCTCGGAACAGAAGAAGCAGGAGCAGGTCTCCAATCTTAAGACATTCAGGTGAGTTTAGTGGTGAGAATGTGAAAAGGGACAAGGGTCAATGTTTTGACTTCCTTCGAGGAAAGTGCTACCGTGGAGCATCTTGTCGGTATGTGCACCATGAATCTGACAAGAATGCTAGTTCAAGGCGCTGTAGGAATAAACTTGATCTGGAAGTCTCTTGTTCGATAAATTCTAGGATTCATGAAGGCATGGAAAATGTTTCTGCTGAAGTGTCAGGTCATGAGTGTGATGGAGTCAGAAATCAGGATATGTTACTTTGTCAGAATGTAGGTGACTCTTCAACTGGCCACGAAGTAGAGCAGAGGAAGGAAGATTCTGTTACGAATGCTGTCATGTCAACTACATTAGATCTTGATGGTCCAACAGTTAATACTGCTCCAATTAAATCTGAAAGTTCCAGAGATGTTGCTCCTAAAGTGAGTGAAACCTTAATGGTCAGAGAGGAGCCTAACACTATCAACCATGATAACAAGAATTTTCAGAAAACAGTGGATTCTCACCAGCAACTCTTTATTGGTGGTTCTCCTTCCAATGCTATAAGCAGCGGCGATGTCTGGAAACTATCTGGTGGTACATCTCAGGATGTTGTTCCCTCAGAAAATGGTTCATCTGTTAAGCAATTTCAGTTTAATGTTTCTGTTGGAGTGCCGGAACATTCTGATCTCACATCACAGCTTATAAATACTTCCTTTGAGTCTGATTTATTACCTGACAAAAATATGACGGCTTGTGCTAGTAAGATTTCTAGTAGTGAACCTTTACCACATATGTTACCTTCTACTCAGCTACAGTCAACCTCAAGTTCGGTCAGTCAACAGCTTTCATCAGAGCTGTCTCCATTGCACACTCAGGCTTCTAAAGAGTTACCTGCACAAAGTACTTCTGCTGTGGGTTTCCCACTTCGTGCTTACCAATTGCCTCCACCCCCTGCTCTTTCACATTCTTATGGTGAAAATGCTGTGCATTTACCACAAATGTCGAGGGATTATGTTTCGACGCAACAAAATGCATTCTCTTCTTACCAGTCCGCCGCCAGAGAAAGCTTTCAACCTTACCCAGCACCATTACACACCCAGAATCCTGACTTTTCTGTGCCACCGAATAGCTCTTGGACATCTTTGCCACCACCGCCATCACAATCGGTATATGGTTCCAGTTTAAATGCCGGACTTGCAACCTCTTATGTTTCTTCCAAATTTAATGAGAATCAATTGTATTCAAGGTGTGACTTTGTTTCTCAGATTTCTGTGAGGCCTGGACTGCCTTCTCATATTCAGGGTTCTGAGTATCAGGATCAAGCTTACCCTCCTATGCAGGAGCATCCACGATGTCCTATGCTTACAGAAAGTCTCTCTTCTAAGCCTTTGCCTCAGGGCATCCTACCAGGTCACTCACGTGCAAGTCTTAATATCGGTAAAGAAGACCATTATAAGCAGCTCTCAATGCAGGATTCAAAATTTCCGAGCTCCTCATCTGTTGCCAGTCAGCAACCTCAACCAAAGCCCTTTTCATGGGAATCAAATGTGAACAGACTACAGCCTTCTTCAAGTAACAAGATGCCTCCAGAAGAAAATTTTAAGTCAGCTTCCCTCATTTATCCATTTTCACAGAAGCAACAACCAATTTATAGTTCACAATATTCTGCTTCTGATGGTAATTTGGGTGTGCCTGGGGGGACTGTTACTGTATCCAGATATCCACCAGATGTTCTGGATAGCAATCATTCAGCTTCTCTTCCAGATTTTGGGGGATCAAGAATTTCTGCTCACTATAATCCTTATGCATCCACCTTTGAGCAGCCACTGAGTTCCAAATTCAGTTCAAGTATTTTTAGACAAGAAAAGGATATAATCCATGTTAATAATTATGGTTCCTCTTCCAGTTTGCACCATACAGCTATAAATAGGCAAGGTATGTTTGGTGTTGGATCTAGAGGGATAGCTTCCTCTCCAAAATCTGCTAGAGCTGTTGGGCAGATTTTACCTAGGTCAGGAAGTGACCAATATGATCCACTTTTTGACAGCATCGAACCGTCATCCACTTCTCTCAAGAAATTTGATCTTGATCAGAAGCAGGAAGTTACAGGTGAATCTAACATCAGCCTAAGGCCCAAAAGTTCTTATAAGTCTTTGGATGTGGAAGAGAACAATAAGCAATGGGAAGTTGGTGCAGTTGCCTCTACCACATCTCAAAATAATGATGAATATGGTGAGACAGCAGATGCAGAAGTGGGTGCTGTTGATAATGAGAGCCTAAGTAATCCTGTGGATGTTGCAAACACCACCACAGGTGAGATTGAGATTGATCAGGTTAAGTCTCCAGGGAAAAAAAAGAAGAGCAAGGATTCTAGATCGATGAAACTTTTTAAAGTTTCCATTGCAAATTTTGTAAAAGAGGTTTTGAAGCCATCATGGAGGCAGGGTAATATGAGTAAGGTGGCTTTTAAAACTATAGTGAAAAAGACTGTGGATAAGGTGTCAGGAGCCATGAAGGGCCACCGTGTACCCAAGTCTCAAGCAAAGATAAATCAATACATTGACTCATCACAGCGAAAGTTGACTAAACTTGTGATGGTAACTGTTTTTCTCATCCTTCATTCTATTTTTTTTTCCTGTCATCACAGATAAATTGTAGTCATATACATGGCCACCTGCCTAGAGTTGTGCTTAATGATATCCATCTACCTAATGGATTTAATTTAAAATTAGTTTTTAGCCTCTTTTCTGAAAAGTCAGTATTTTGATCTTGACTGCATTGGAAGAGTTTTTCCATCAGAAATTATAGCTGAAAAGTTGTTACTTACAATATTGTTAGCAAGCTACTTACTGAGATCCAAATTTAATGGTAATCCATTTGGTCGTATCCTTTTCTTCTTAAGACATAGATCTTTTAGCGATAATGAACTTCACTTGTGGTCTCTCTTCAATGATTTTATATGTACGTAAAACTACTACTTTTCCTCTTTAAGAGGAAAATGGAGATGGAAAACGTCATATTTGTATACGAATGATATTTTTCACTGAAAGATTATAGATAACTGGTTGGACTTGGGAAGTTGATTTAACTTGTAAGCATAACACATGCCAAGTCGTTGTGTTAATTACATTTAGTGATATTCCTTTACCTAAAAATTTGCAGGGCTATGTTGATAAGTATGTCAAGGTGTAAAACTTGGAGTTATGTGGATGTTTATACATCATCCGGTGTCAATTGTGCTTCATACTGAGTCTTCTTGTGGCCTCTTATGGAGAAGTGTGGAATTTCCAAGAGGAACGTGGTGGTGCTACTTGGAAGTAGTTTTTGCTAATGCAATGCTTACAAGTCCCTGCAGAATTCTAGGTCAACAACTAATGTATATGTAGTGTATTTTGCTATGTGATTGTTGTCATTTGCATTTAATCTTATAGTTACCGTTCCATATTTACTAGCAGTGTTTCTGAAGAGGTTCATCCATTAATTTTGCCAAGTACCCGTTTTGTTTTCCCTTAGTTTTTGTTATTTTGTTTTTTTTAGATGTGATAATTACAAGAAAATGCAAAAGAACAGCTTCCATAGAAGGAAAAAGAATAGGAAATTTCCTCTCTTTTATTTCTTCTTCTCTTTTTGTCCCTCCTATCTTAACGTTATCAGTATCCTGTGTGTTCCAAAGCCTATCATTGTTGTAAATATTTTCCCAGTGGTGCTATCTCATTTTAGGATATAATGATTAGCACACTTCCCGGTTTTGTAGCTACATGATGATTAAGAATCATCATCGAACCATGGAATTGGAAAAACTTTTCTGGTAAGAGTTGCTGTTGGTCAAATTTCTATTTAATCGGGTGAAATAGTGGAAGCTTTATTGTAAATCGATCAATTGTCAACATAAAATAATTCGGTTAAGCTGTAAATAACCCACTTCAACTATTGCTCTTATTTTAAATATAAACTTATGTACAAAATCTAAAATGTAATTTCCTAATCCTAATTTTTATTACACTTACTGAATCAAGTAGATTGAAGAGATCGTTTGTCTCATGTTAAAGTCAATGTAGGGTCATCTGTCAGGTGATTAAAGAGATTACTGATCATATAGGATCGCGGAAGAACTTGAGTTTAAAAAGGACAAAATAATAATTAAATTTGTCATGCCGATTTGGAGAGATGCCGCTCTTGCCTTTGCCCATTTTATGAACCCTCAACAAAAATCGAGTCACACCAAATTCGGGTTGGTCTGACCTCCAAGTAAGTAGTAACGCGCATTATCTAGCTTTGCCAGTCCAAAAAAAAAAAACGCACATTATCTGATCTCAAGCTTGAAATTTTCATCACTTATCCAAAAAGGAAAAGCTCGGGATTTGATTAAAAGTGTTTTCAAACGTCTTTGTTTTATTATATTTTAAAAATAATATTAAAAATTATTTTTTAAAAAACAAAAAAATAACAAATTTATTTAAATATAAATTTTAAAAATAATATTTAAAAACATAATAGTATATAATCTGTTATATAATCTGTGTAATAGTTGGAGATTAATTTTAATAAATTATTTATAATTTTATTATTAATAAAAATAATTTCTTGAGTTATATTTTTTAAAAACAAATTTAAAAAAAAAATTATAAACCCTTGTTATTTTCAAAATCTTGCATGGCTCAAGCCTTGTGTCACTCTGTCTAGTTCAATAAAAATTTATGATTAAAAAAAAATGATATATTTCATATTATGTTTCATTTCCATTCACAAATTGACCAAACCAATTTTATGAAGTATGGGTTCAGTTTCGGCCTGATTTAGAAATGGAACTTAGCAAATCTAGTTACTAAATCAGTCTCAACGAGTTATTCTGTTTATTAAAAAGGGTATATTTTTTTATCTGAATTTAAATCTTAAAAAGATGCTTGAGATCATCGTTGGGGTGTGTCTTTGTATTACATGCCGACTAGTCGAGAATGCCTTTAAAAATTAAAAAAATCTAGCTATGAAATCTAAAAGGGCAAAATGTGCACGTTTTCACGGATTTCGGATCTAATTGTCCTTCGTCTAACTGGAACGTCCTTTGTCTCAAAATATTCACAAACCACGAGCGCAGCTTCCAATCAATCCAGCATCTAAGGTCTTAACGCGGGTCCGTCGTTACCCTTTCTTCTCCTTTTCCCACCCTCACAGTAGCACACTACTTGAATTTTGCCCTTCTTCTGCAGGTCCTTTCTGCTCTGTTGCTACTTCTGCTACTTCTCTCTCTCCTCGATTAGCATCACCCACTCAGGTATTTCCTCTCTCTTTCTCTACTCTGAAATTTTTCTTTATTGCTTCACAAAATCTTTGCGTCTTCCTCAAGGTGTCGGTGCATTTGGTTATATGGGAAACGTAAATCTCGCATAAACGGAGTTGTCTTTTGGTTTCGGTAGTTGGGAAATTTTGTTTTAGTATAGGAGCCCCCTTTTTTTTTTTGGTCTTCTCCTCTCACCTGTTAAACATTTAGCTGGTTTTTTCTTTCTTTTGAACTACTTTTAAGTGTCTCAGTGAAAGCAGCGGAATGTGAAGGGCGTTTTTGGTTTTGGTTTCATTGAATTCCATCTGTTTGCCGATAATAATTAAAAAAAAACTATTTCTGAATTTGAGTTTTTTGTGTCATGTTTTGGTTCTTTGAATTGGAAAAAAAGCAAGTGAAGTTAGCTCTTTTTTTTTAAAAAAAAAAATCCCCTAGTGGTCGAAGAGAATTACTGATTTAAGTTTGAAAGAAAATTCCAGTATGCTGATGGAGAAGGAATGATAGAAACACAATGGAGGAGCAACTTGTGGGTTAATCGAAGTAAAAAAAAAAATTACCTTTCGATATAGATTATTTGATGCTTCTGTTTATTAGCTTTCGGTTCTTTTATGAAATCATTTGTGTTCTGACTTTTCAAATACCATTAAGATATTTAATCTCTTTCCATCTTTATGGAGTAATTTTTTGCCTTATATTCTGTGCGTTAATATCCTAGAAAGTTCCTGGAGTAGGAGGATTTCGAGAGTTTGGTTGGTCATTTTGGGCTAATCTTTTGTTTGCACTCACCATTGTTGCAGGAAGGGGCAGAAAAAGGATATAACAATTGATAATTTGTGTTCTTGGAATTGAATGGGTGAGTTAGCCTGGGCATACTTCAAGATTGATATGAACTATGACTGATGAAGAGGAAATGCTTGGTGAGGGGAAGATATTTGTTTGAGAATGATGGCACCTGCAAAGTAAAGAAGAATTTAATTCATCAGAAAGACACAAAAAGAAGAAGAAGAAGCAGAAAGCAGGAGGTGGAAAAAAAGAGATAATGTTGTTGAACTTATCAATATAGGTCATGATTTCTCGCTGGAAGCTTCTTGAATGAAGACTGATGCTACTATGAAAGACTCATGTAAAGACTCTCAAGCTATGACTGATTTGTCAAGTTCCCAAAGAAGTGCAGAAGTAAGCTCAACAGAGAATAAGAGGAGGAAAAGGTGGAGGTCGAGACATAATGCTATTGTAAGCAATGTTAATGGTAGTGTTATTACGAAAGATACCTTTTCAACGGAAACTTCTATACCTGCTTTACATATAATTCCATTACATCCAGTTCAATACATACCCATGGGTCCAGTAACAAGAAATTCACATGCAGGATGCGATTTTTGTCAGGAAAATGAAGGAAAGGAGCAGAATATGCTTGAAAAGGCTGCAGAAACCAGCAATGTGGACCTTGACCTTCAGGAAGTAAGCATCAGACCCTGCTCAGTTGTTTCAAATGTTGAGCATTTTGTAGGAGAATCTGTGTCAGAATTTGGAAATTTGAACACGGTGCAAGGTACAAATGATAACAGTTCCAACCCTGAGGATAATTGTGGTTATGTAAAGAATGCAAGTCTGATGAAGAAGCATTATGGGATAGAAAGTGGATACTCCAGGTCTGTAAATTATAACAAGGCACCAATTCTGCTTGAAAAGGAGCAGAATATGCTTGAAAAGGCTGCAGAACCCAGCAATGCAGAGCTTGACTTTCAGGAACTAAACAGCAGACCCTGCTCAGTTGTAGCAAATGTTGAGCATTTTGCAGAAGAGTCCATGTCAGAAGTAGTAAATTTGAACTTGATGCAAGGTACAAATGGTAACAGTTCCCACCCTGAGGATAATAGTGGTTATTTAAAGAATGCAATTCCAACGAAGAAACTTGATGATTATGGTATAAACAGTGGATACTCCAGTTCTGTAAGTTATGACAAGGAATCAATGGTGCTTGAAAAGGCTGCAGAAACCAGCAATGCAGAGCTTGACCTTCAGGAAGTAAGCATCAGACCCTGCTCAGTTGCAAATGTTGAGCATTTTGTAGAAGAGTATGTGTCAGAAGTTGTAAATATGAATGCAGTGGGAGGGACAAATGATAACAGTTCCAACCCTGAGGATGATAGTGGTCATATAAAGAATGCAATTCCGATGAAGAAACTTGATGATTATGGTATAAACAGTGGATACTCCAATTCTGTAAATTATAACAAGGAACCAGTTATGGAGGACAATAACAAAGATGATTCACATAAAATTTCTGATGAACCATTGACAGTTGGCTTGGTAGAGAAAGAAACAAAATTTTTAAGGGACCAAGTTACCTCAAACGGTGAAGGTGTATCAAAAGAAATGAAATTGATGATAAAGAACAATTATGAGCGAACGATTGTGACTGATGCGTCTGTTATAGGCATTCCTGAGGTGCAACTCAAAGAAAATAATGGTAGAAAGCTGGATGATAATCAGATTACAAGACATGATATGTCTTCTGGTGATGTTGCTGATTTAAGCTTAGTCAGCAAGAAAGATGATCAGTCAAAGATATCAGACTTTTCACTAGATAGAACTGTTACTTGCTACTCAAAGAAGAAGCTTCTTGTTCTTGATGTGAATGGATTGCTTGCTGATTTTGTTGATCATGTTCCTAGAGGATATAAACCAGACACATGGATTTCTAGGAGATCAGGTCAAATATCTTGTATCCTCATGTCCTTTGACTTAATGTCAATCTAAATCTTGATTGAATTTTACTGATATGGTGCTTTTCCTTCTGCAGTTTTCAAGAGGCCCTTTTGTGATGATTTTTTGAAGTTTTGCTTTGACAGATTTCATGTGGGTGTTTGGTCATCAAGACACAAGTATTTTCCAAATCTTTGATTAATATTACATCATTGCTTGCTTGTGCTATTAAAAAGTTGGCTTTATACATTGATGTATATTGTTCCTTGACACTTGTGTATGATTATTTGAAGGATTAATGTTGATGCTGCCATTGAGTTTCTTATGGGGAAGTCTGCATCCAAACTGCTCTTTTGTTGGGTAAATGTGTTATGTAACTTTTTCAGTTTCCAGCATATTTTTTGTTCAGGTTTTAGTTTGGTAATACAGTCGGCTAGTCACATTGTAGAATTTCTTTTCCTCGACATTCTTAAGATGCATCTCGTCTATCTGTACTGGTTGCTGATTTTTACTCTGGCTTTTTATGGAGGTGAGAGGTTGATCACTTATTGAAGTTTATGCATTCATTCCTCGTGCTCTAGATAATAGACAATCATGCTGATCAACATATGTTGTATCATATGATCCCCAGTTCCTTGTTTTCTCTCTAAGTTTATTCTCTCCTTGTTAACAGAATATATTAGGTGAAGGCTTACTTTAACAATTGTAAGGAAATTTTTTAATCTTTAGTTCATGATATAATCTGAATTCACCAATAGATTTAAGGTATTAGTAAAAGAAAAAAGGATATCGGCTATCTCTTCATCCCTCCTCTCAAAAGAAAATTAGAAAAAAAAAACTCCAGGACAGGTTTATTGAATTTGCAGTCTGCTTATGTAGTGTATTTCATCATATGACTTCTTTTGAGCAATTCCATCACTTTATGAATTCTTTTTAATTATTTTTTTAGAGTACATTATGTACACCTCCCTTAGGTTTTTGAAACCTACATGGATTCTCTTTGGACACTGTTGAGTTTATCTAAATTGGTTAATGTAGAATCAATCACACTGTACTATGACAAACTTCAGCACCGTTGAGAAGAGAGACAAGCCCCTGGTGTTGAAGGAACTTAGAAAGTTGTGGGAAAAGCTTGAACCTGGTCTTCCATGGGAGAAGGGAGAATTTAATGAGTCAAACACTTTATTGTTGGATGACTCCCCTCATAAGGCTCTACTGAATCCAGTAAGTCCCTGTCTTTTGGTTTTCCTTTTATGCAAGAAAGCCTGACTTCAGTCTTTTGCGTTATCTCGTCTTCTTGCTATTGTTTAACACCTTTTATGTAAATTATATTCAGATGAACACAGCAATATTTCCTTATTCTTACCAGTACAGTGACGTCAGAGACTCATCATTAGGTGAGACAGTTTTCCATTTTTCTTCCTCTCCTCCTTCGCCCACCACTCTCTTCCGTGATTATTAACTTTCATGAACCGTTTATTAAGTGCTTTTGAAATGTCAAATACTTTAAACATATTAGTATGCCAGAGATTGTTTATGTCCCTTAAGAAGATCATTTTCTTACTATCCTGTATTTAATGCAATACCATTCTTTTATGGACGCTTCAGGACCTGGAGGTGATCTTAGAACTTATCTTGAAGGGCTAGCAATGGCTAAAACTGTTCAAGAGTATGTGGCTTCAAATCCATTTGGCCAACGGGCCATAAGAGAATCAAATCCATCTTGGCGTTATTATCGGAAAGTTATAGATAGCGTAGATGCCTTCAGTGATGCCAGATTCTCTTCTTCTCACAGGGAGTGAATTGCTTACCGAACAATACCGGGGTAAAGCTCTTAATGACGACAGTGGCACGTTTTTGAGTCACTCTGATGATTGAAGTGCCGTTGAGTCGTGGTTGTTTTGATTTGTAATTAGGTCAGGGTATACCTGCTGTTTAAGCCAGACAAGCTTAGGTGCTAATATAGTTCTACAGTGAGTAACTCCCACTTTAGGGAAGTACCCTGCATCTTCTGTTTACCCTGTTCCATTGATTTTTGGTTCAAATCAAGTAGTGCCTTGTAACCATTTTTGTTCCCGGCGATATATTTGCACTGAGCAAATGCGTCATAAAATGATAATCATAAGTCAGTGTAAAAGGGACGCGAGTCATTTGACTGATTATTCCATCCATATATAATTCTACAAAACTCGTTCCCCCTAGAACGTTAACATTTCATGGAAATGCAAAATATGAAAAATTGACAGTATTTAAGTGCTGAGGTTTTGATCATAATAGATGTTATTGTGTTATGACAATTTTGAATGTTTAGTTATTGTTTATGTCAATACAAGAAGCTTGTGAGTATCGAAAAACATGAGAGGCTAACAGTAATGGGTGATCTCAGCAATGTAAATATTTACCAAGGTGGATGTAATGTTCTCTCAGGTATAAGTTTACATTTTGCACACCTTCTCCGTACTGAAATTTATGGTGGTGGACTAAATCCTCTTAATTTTACACTAGTAAATTCCCTCTACCTTTTTACTCTCTAAACAAGTAAGTTCGTTATGTCTGTCTCTTCTCTAGAGCTTCTTTCAATAGTAGTAGATGCTATTCTATTAAATTCACTAAAACAGAATGCCGTATTTAGAGATTTAGTTTATACATAACAAAGTAGAATAATGCAAACTGCAAATTGTCTTAAAATAAAATGTAGTAAATAATTCTTTAAAAGTCTGTATGGTTGGGGAGAAGGGGAGGGGATATAATTTTTTAAAATTACTTTGTTTGGTTGAAGATTTTGGAGAGGAGAAGAGAGAAAATGGAACTCCAAAATACTCTTTCCTCTAAAAATAGAGAGATTTAAAGAGGAGAAAAAATTTATAACAAAATTACAAAGTCGACCACACAGTGATATCATAGTGGCCTTGGTAGGTGAGAGGCAGTGAGGTGGCAAACGAGATCTGTTGGTCTCTGTAGGAGACATAGGCGTTCAGCTTCTGGTAGTAAATGCCAATTTAGTCATTTGGATTTTTAGCTGAGAGTGAAACTTGTATAGTCACCCTGAAATTGCTGGGAGTTGGTTTATAGGGATGCAAATAAACCTGTCATATATGCTGCGTCATGTTACTGTTAATTTTCTATTAACAAAAGAAACAAGAGTAGATCAATTCAGAATTGTGATTTTTGGTATTTTGTGATCAAAGTAGTGGTCGTGGTCTTCATCTTCCATTGAAAGCAAAATGATTTTGTAAAAATAAAATTAAAAAAATCTAATTGTTATTTTTTTTCTCTTTTCTTACAAATCAAATAAAAAAAACATTTTTTTTAAAACTAAATCAAACAAAAAAAATTTTATTTCTCTTCTCAACTCCCTTTCGTTGAACCAAACACATCTTAAGGGAAGTCAATAAACTTGTTATCCTCTCTTGGAAGCCTTTTTTTTTTCTTTTGGGGCTCTATTGCTTTGGAACTATTCTTTATGTCTGTCATCCAAGCATACTCCTCTCCTATGAATATTGATAATTCCAAATTAAGGTTGACATTAACGACTGCATCGGCCTAACTGGCCTATGATTATATTGTCTCCATTGAAGCTGACACAAGTTTGAGTATTTCTGAAGAACCCTTCTCTCTGAACTATGGGATAAAAATTATGAGAAAGCTTTGGATGAGAGGAACATGCTAGTATGAGTTGTCAAATTAGTGCCAACCCTTCTAGGGCATCTGGTGGTTGGAGACGCTACATAATCTCTGATAACACCTGAGACATTATCGTAATGCTCAGTATTAGTCAGAAAATGCTCTCTTTTCAACCACGGTTGGAAAAAGAAAAAGAAAAAGGTAATTTCATTGCCTCTTAACTTTTTGAGAAAGAGTAAATGCATCCAATTAAACTAGGGTCTATGAAGTTTAATGTTTTTGAAGGAGAATCAGTGAATCATGAAGAGATATATATAAGTACATAAGTAAATTTTATTAAAAAGTATATATGTCTAAGATGTTTATATATATTTTTTATAATTAATTTAGTATATTTATATTTTATAAACTGAATTTATTTAAAAAATTTCCTTTCAAGAAGGAAACAATCAATTGAACTCAAGAAGATAAAACCCATTAGTCCATTACTAACTTAGGCTAGCTATCTCGGCACAAGTTAGCATTGATTGTTAATGAAAAAAGTAGATATGGCAGTCGATGATAATGTGCCGAAAATGAAACTTAACGTTTGGCATTCAAGTCCCATATTTTTTTTTCTTTTTCAGTATCCTCGTCACTGTCACCGTCTTCATCATCCTCTTCTTACTGGTAGTTGGTAATGACAGTTGTGCTATTCTGTAATTCAAACACCATTTTCACTCAATCTTCTGCCATGAAAAGAAAGGCATGTGCTTCACAGTCTTGATATATACGGTACAAGGCTTCTATTTCCATGTGCCTGTAACCGTCGAAAAGAGCATTACATGCTTATTCCTTATATTCTAACGTTTGCAATTGCATTACTGGGTCCACAAAGCAGTAAAATGGTCTCAATATGTGTTTGTTTCCCCAGAACAGCCAAGAAAAAGCCCATAAACTTCAAATGAGAAGTGACTCAACTGTGAATGGAAAAAACTCCAGATTTGTTGTCCTCATCTAACCCAACTCATTGATAAATGGTTGGTAGCTGCCCTAACTTTAATCAACTTGGCATTTACTACAGATGCTGTTCTGATTTGGACTACCTGGCGTGTTTATCAATATTTTCTTTATTTGCACCTTTTTTAGCTTTTAATCTTCCAATGTCTTCAATTAATCTTCATCAAACAAGCAGTGGTCCTGCAACTCCTGCTAATGTGAACAAAATTACTGAATCTCCCTTTTATAGCTTAGTACATCTCATTGTCTTAAGTAATTGTTCATAGATAACTTTTTATAGGTTACATTTTTCCGGTTTTTTTCTTTTTTTGATTAAATAGGGGATGGATCAAATTTTAACTACGTTAACTGATTCATATTTTTAGTCTCATCAAATTTTATATTTCCACAATAGAGAATATTAAAAAAAAATTATTGTAACCCACGTCCAAGATATTGACAAAATTACATACATAATAGTTTTGTTAATAAGCCTTGACATTTTGGATTTTAAGAACTCTTTTATTATAGAATTAATTTCATTCGAATACTAAAGTTGTCCACAAGTATTTTCACAAATTTAAACTCTTAACATTATAAAAATTGATCAAGGATTGAAATCAAATTTATTTGTCACTTGAGTTATGAATTTATAAATAACTTTAACATTTTAGATCTATTAGATAGTATTTTTTGGCTTCCAATATTAAATCCTTGAACTGGTCAACCTGTGATGTCGTTGAGTAGGCTCGCACAAACCCAAGTAGGTACTTATCTCTTAAAACCATGGTAATTGGATGCCAAATCAAGCAGAATATTTGAAATTTGAATTAAAAAAGAAGAAGCATAGCCTAACTTATTCATGGCCATCAACCCATTATTCAGGCAGGGGCAACTACGTGAGGATTACGTTAAAGAACAGTGTTATATATTAGCACACAATAGATTAGACGATGAAAAATAAAAATAGAAGAAGCTGAATTACTGAGTCACTAATTCAGCAGTTACTTTACTTCAAATCCAAGCATGCATAGATCTACAATATTCGAATTTCCTCCTCACTTTCCAGCTTTAAAAAGCAAAACATAAAGTAAGTTCCATTTCTCCCAAGATGGGATTCTCCCTTGTTTCATGGTTACACAATCTAATATACTTTTTGAAAACTATAGGCCTACATATCTCTCTCTCTCTTCTTTTTTTGTTGGAAGCTTAGAATAGGGTTAAAAAGAACCCACCTTTGTTGCTCATAATTCTTGGAGTGATTGAAGTGTGATGATTATTGTTGGGGATGGATGCTCTTCCAAAAAGGCAAGGCATAATTTGCCAATCAAAGAGAGGGGTATGGGGTAATGCATGTTTCATTGAACAAAGGTTAGTGATGATTGAGATAGGTTAGTTGGTGGTGCTCATAGAGTTTGGGACACCATGTCCATGCCACTTTTCTTCACTTTGTAAGTGTGGGGGGGGGGGGGGGGTGGGGCTCTATATATTGGCATTGCTAGCTATCTCTGTCCTTGTACAAATATCACTATCACTTTCAATAGCTACCTACAAAACCAACCAGATAAGTGAATATACAAGTGTATGAATCTGCATGCACTTAACACAAAAACTGAAATGGATGGATGCATTGCACCACCTACAATCATGCCTACATGGGTCATCTTCAGATTCATCAAGAATATTTATGCACCCTCAGAAAAAATAAAGAAATCAAGGGCAAAATAGAATTCATTATGACTCACACTGCTAGTTTGATGTCTGTGAGCTTTAAAAAAATATTTATAAATTGTTATTTAAAAAAAATGTACGCAATTATACATGGAGGCTCGCCGTCCTCTCCCTATACTATACTTACTTAAAAAATAAAAATACTTACATAATCTCATATGTCTATCAAAAAGAATAGGGATTGAGTTATAGTTCTAACTCTACTGTTAAAAAAAGAAAGAATAAAAACTACAATTTTTTGTTGCTTCTGGCAAAATCTCGGTGAAAACGTGATTTTGTTGCTTTTGAACGCTTACACAAACACACCCTCAATACCATAAACAAGAGAGTACAATTACGGCAATGTAAAATGATGTTAAGCACAGTTTGTAGCTGTAGGGAAAACATGAGGGTGACGTTTTGCGAAGAGCTTCTGAATCATTCATGTTCAATGACAAGCTTTGTAACGATCACTAATAGATGTTATTTTTATATCGGTGGCGTTAAAACAAAGTAGCATTTTGGATTCTTGTGAGCACTCACTGGACCCACTAGAGTTCATTGTCCATTCTTCTTTTATGTACCGATGAGACAGAGACAGAGACAGATAAAGAGTGAAAACAGGCAATGGTTGAAATAGAGAGAATCTGCAGTTGCAATAGAGAGGTGGGTAAGCCATGTGCCCGGGGAATCTGACACGGAATTCTCAGTTCCCGAATAACTGGCTTTTGTATCATTTATTCTCTGCCTCCCTCTCGGGTACCCTCAAGTGCAATCTAGATAATGCAATGCCGGGGCAGGGCTACCACTCACTCCTGCAACACTACTACAATATTACATTATTAATGCCTTCTCCAATATATCCTTCTAAATATCCTTTTCTGGTAATGGGAATAATGGCCTCCGTTTATGGTGGCAATGTGTCATTTAATTATGAATTAACTCCTCAGGTTCTAATCAGTCAAGTAGGATTAGGAAAATATAAAGAAATATAATAAGAGAGTTCAGTTCAACAATTTGAATTCCAATGTGAATAATAAAGTGAAGTCTTGATACAGTGAATGTTTGTAAAATATAGTACTTTGACGTGATTAACACTTCTTCTAATGTATACAACTGTAGTCCAATTATCTAAACGACTATATCTCCCTCTAATTTTCTCTCGTTTTTTGGTATCTGGCTCATCCTCCCATGATGTTTCTTTCTCGAGTGTTGTTCTCGTTATGATTGGTCAACATGTTAGACCGTGTATTAGGTTAAGGAAAGGAAACTTTTTGTGCCCTCTATATGATGGATGTAGAAAGTTGTCATAATTTTCATTTAATAATTTTATACATTGATAAATATGTAACTATTAGAAATACACTGTAAGCTTTGAGTGAATTTTCTCGAGCTAGATTCTTACGTTGTACCCAGTTACTAGTACCTCATATGTTCTGTTTAGACTTTAGAGGTTTTATGGTGCCTCAAGCCCTCAAATGTTAAAAACTTCTGTTCGTGCGAGAGATTGTGAAGTTGGAAGCATGAATAGCATAATAGCTTTCATTGTTTGTAGAAATACAAGAATAAATAAATAGATAAAAAAACCGACATTGATGAGGTGGTAGAGTGAAGGTAGGCGGAACGTGAGTTTTCAAGAATCAAGGGGAGTAATAGCGGTTAGGTACTACCTGACAACTGTTTGAAAAGGGCAAAAGGGACGCATGGAATTTGCAGCGGGTAAGAGGAAGAGGATGGCACCCTTTTTCGACCTTTCCTTGCTGTACTTAAATCCCACTCACCTTCTTCCTCTCAGACACGCACCCCACCTTCTCTCCCTCTCGGTATCCTGACATTATCACATGCACATGAAGACACCTCCAGACCCACACATACGCATTCCACATGGATTTGTGAGATAGAGCCCACATGACCCTTGACCCACACAAACATTTCTCACCCTCTTCCTCCCCAAACAAAATTTTTATAACCAAAAGCAAACCTTGTGCCAGCTCTAACCAGATTGGTTCCTCATTTGGATTATATAAAAAATCTTCCTATCACTTCTGGCTGTCTTTCTATCTGTTCTCTAAGGAGAGCACTAAGACAATTTTTCTTGGATCTGCAGAGATTCGTTTACAGTCTGCATTGGTATTAGTTTCTTCTACGTGGTTTAAGATGGTGTTAAATTTTCCCTGAATAGTCTGTGTTTTGTGTGCATATCGTAAGGGGTATTGGGTCCCCTCCCTTTTCTTTTGGCTTTTTGGTGGTTATTATCATACAAGGCACTGTCTGGTTTGTTTTGTGAAACCCAATAAGGTTTTATACGAATTAAGCTTTACGGGATATTCCTTTTTACCTTGTAGTTTTCCTTGACTTTCGCAAGTACTGAGATTGGGGGAAAAACTGTGGAGAAGCAAAAAAGGGAATATTAGTTATAATTGGCAATTTCCGGCATGGCAGTTCTGTCCGCAAGAGTACCTTTTTTTTTCAATTTCATATTTGTGAGATATTCAGAGAAGATCTATAGTATTTGATGTAATTAGCTGGAGGATATTTTATATGAAAAATTTACTGGGCCACTGTATGCTAGCAAGAAACTGTTTAACTGCAGCTGGGAAAGGAATGTTTCTTTCATGATGATGCATATGAAACTACATAAACGTGGAAACTGCTCAATTCTCTTCTCGTTTTCAGGGTTAAGACAACATAATCTATGGCTGGGACTACATTTTTGTGTGTGAAGGAAGAGAAAGAAGGTTCATTTATTTATCTTTAACCACATTGCATTTTGTTTTCGGATTGTGAGGATCTCCAACAGCTGTCTGATATTCCAGATTCTATATTGTATTACCAGAATCATAATCCTCTGCCAGAAGGGGTTTGCAGTGCTGTAAAAAGTAGTTTTGAGAGTAAATGATAGAGTTTTTATAAAGTGGGAGTAATTGATTGTGGTTGTTGAGGAGTTTAATTAAGGGGAAGAGCGAGGTAGATATGGCGGCAAAGCTTCTGCATTCTTTAGCAGATGAAAACCCAGATTTACAGAAGCAGATAGGATGCATGACTGGGATTTTCCAACTCTTTGACCGACACCATATTCTTACTGCTCGCCGCTTTACCCCTAAGAGGCTTCCTCCTCCTGGTAATCCTCTAAGAATGCACTTCCTTGGTTTTATAAATCCTGTTTATGTCAACATGTTTTCTGTTCTTTATTTACATTATCCCTCAATCAAGTCGCATGCTAACCGTTGATTTAGCCAATGGAGGCGAATTTCAGATATGTGTTAGCTTTCGACTTGTTAAAGGCTAAGGTTTCAGGATATTTTGCCTTCTTCCTTCCTTTCTCCACTTTTTCTTCTTCAGATGTTTGGAAAGGGGGAGGTTGGTTTGCAATTTTCCAATTTTTAGTAATTCCAGGTCCACTGAATGTACTCAGCATTTAATAACAATATAAAATGTGGGTAAGATGCTTATGATCGTTTATCCAACAATTGACTTTGTTTTTTTTTTCGAGGTCAGCTCATGCTGTTTCACCATGGCATGTCACTGTCAAGTGTTGGTTAATTCCCACTTCAAATTCACTTGAGTATTCAAATCTAATGCTTGTGCTTTCATTATAGGTAATTCCCATTTTAGAGATGGCAGCCTTGAAAGAGATTCAAACAGCGTTCACCATCTACGAACAGCATCTGTAAGATCCTTCTTTTTTCCTTTGGCAAATTATTTACTGTTTTACATTCCAAATTATTTGAATAAGGCTTTAATTGAAGCGTTGACAATTACTATCCAATCTAGTATGCATATCCAGATCCCAATGAAATATTATGCTTGGCTCGTGGTTCACTTTATTTCTACAGTCATCTGTTTTTGTTTATTTCTTCCGAGGGAATTTCAAATCCAGAGACTTTCTAATTCTGAATTCTGTTTTTTTTACTTGTTTTAGCACACAGTAAAACCAAACTGCAAGCATTTGCAGGAAACTGAACTTATCCAACTTGGTAAATTTATTGCAGGATATGAGCTTAGACAAGAATGTGATCGAGAAACAGAGAGTTTCTACAGAGTCATCAATAGCCTCTTTCTCTTCTTCTTGTTCATCATCCGTTTCCTCTCTGGACTGTAAAGCTCAAGCAGAGGCTGCCTTTGACCGGATTATATTTCCTGAAACTCCTTCAAGGGACCCAGTTATGAACCAAACATCCATATATCTCCATTTGGGACGGCAATCCCTTGACCTGAGGGATGTAGTGAAGGACTCTATGAATAGGGAGGCCAGAGGACTATCAGTGAAGACTACAGCCAAAGAAGAAGCTACCATTCATGCTAGGAAGCACAGGGACTCCCCAAGACCTCTTCAGCTGTCAAAATCTGTTGAAGGATCTTATGGGGTTAGGGTAGATGGGAAGCAACGTGTGCCTGTTGATCTAAAGGAGTCTCTGCAAGTCCTTGCTAAGCTTAGAGAAGCACCATGGTATTGTGGTGAAGCTAGAGAACCTCCAAGATCATCCTATGAAGTTAAAGAAGGACACTGGCATTCCATCTCAAAGGATGCTCCCCGTTTTTCTTATGATGGAAGAGAAATCAGTCGTTTATCTTTTGAAACGCGAGATACCATCAAATGCCCACCAAAGATGAAAGAGTTTCCTAGACTTTCACTGGACAGTAGGGAAAATTCATGGCGCAATTACGGCACTGGCTCAAATTCTGCTCAGCTCTCGAGAGGTTTCAATGGGGGAACCTCCACCTCTGATAACAAAGTCTCTAGTCTACCCCAGTCTTCAGCAACCCAGAGGCGCCCTCCTAGTGTTGTAGCGAAATTGATGGGCTTGGAAGCTTTTCCAGATACTCAGTCCTCTAAGACTGAAACTTTTGCAGCTCAAGACAGCGGTGAGTTTTCAAGATCATCAAGAAATGGACTCACCAGGCCAATCCGAGTTTCTAATTCCCCAAAAAGCTCATTGAAAGATCCAACTTCTCCACGGCGGAAGAATCCTGATTTGGTTATGAAACCCATTTCGAGTTCAAGGTTTCCCATTGAACCAGCTCCATGGAAGCAGCAGGATGGAAATCGAAGCTCTCAGAAACCAAGGGCCATAAAAGCTCTAACTAGGGCACCAGATTCATTTTCTTCAGTTTACAGTGAGTATTACAATCTCGAATTCAAACAATCGGGAACGAATCTCAGAGCGCTCAAACAGATACGGGAAACAATGCAAGCGAAGGGGCTGCTAGAGACCGGAAAAGAAGAAGCTTCAAATGCAGGAAGTCAAAGCGACTATGAACCAAAAGCTACCAATCTAATTCAGAATTCCAGGTCAGTAAGGCAACAAAATCAACTGGGAAACGATTTTCCATCATCGACAATCAGGGGATCTGACTCAGCAAGGGCTTTTGAATCCCCAATCGTGATCATGAAACCAGCAAAATTTATTGAGAAAACTGAAATTTCTGCATCTTCAGCAATTCCAATAGGTAGCCTTTCTGGTTCCCATAAATCACAAAGTGGTGTAAATGTAGATAACAAAAAGGGTCCAGCTTCTGGTCGAGTAGCAAAAGATCAGTCTTTTAGAACCAATCAGAGGGGTGCTATTGCTAGTTCCACTTATAAGAAAGCTAGTAGTAGCAAGACTATAAGATCAGCACAATCTCAACCAAGATCTCATCAATTTCCAAAAGAAACTAGCCCAAGTTCTGTAAAGAACTCAGGATCTGTGAGCCCAAGATTGCAACAGAAGAAATTAGAGTTACGATCTGGTCCTCCTGCCACGCCATCAGATTCAAATAAACTCAAAAGGCAACCCAAGCAGGTAACAGAATCAGGTTCTCCAGGTGGAAAACTGAGAGCAAAATCCCCTAATTTTCAGCACAGTGGCGATCAATTGAGTGAGACAAGTAATGAATCAAGAACTTTAAGTTGCCAAGGGGATGAATCATCTCTGCAATCAAATAGTATCGCTGTCTCAGACTCAAAGATGGATATGGAAGTCACCAGCAGATTACAATCTGCTGAAACTATTGATAGCCCAGTCCCGTCTGTGAAGGCTATGAAGCAATTTGTTTCAAGATCAATGCAGAAGGTAGGAGCTCTTGATCATCTCTTTTTATTCAGGCTTTATGATTAAATCTAGAATGAGAAGAAAAATTACAATTATATTAGTCATGATTTCCATATATCAGTTTTCATGTATATTTTGCTTAATTTTATAGAAATCAACTGCGAGGTTGGATGAGGATGAGTTAGTTGCAGAACTTGCAACAGATGCTCCAGAACATCCGAGCCCTGTTTCAGTTCTTGATGGCTCAATATACAGAGATGATGTCACATCTCCAGTAAAGCATATATCCAATGCTCCTAAAGGTATAGTTTCTGTCTCCCAAATAAGTCTTTAGAGATTATAAATTGAGAGCCAGACCATCTCTTATGACCAGACTTCTTAATTATGAAGTCCTATAAGACTCCAGAACAAATGCATGTTATTTGACTATCAATTCCGCTTCAGGATTGATTACAATTTCAGACATAAAAGCACTCTTAGTCCTTTTGTTTTTAATTGTTTTCTCAAGGAAGGGATTGAGAATCCTTCATGCTCGACAGCTGGGAAGATAGTATTGGTTTATGCATTAATAACTGAAGTTGTGAAGGCCCATTCTTCTCTGCTTTACCTGTGCTTACAAAGAATTTAGTCTGTAGTAATGACAAAAGAAAGAAATTTTAATTGTATTCGTCATTTATGGTAGTCTTGAATGATTTGAAGGTTTGTTACTTAACCAATCTCATTATTTTATTACATGTTGCAGCTGATGATGCTCAAGAATCTAAAGAAAATGGATATGAAGATCAAAGGAACCCTGTGGATAGTCTAGTGTTTAACGGCACGGGATCGGGAGAGATAAATCACAAGAAATTGCAGAACATAGATCACCTTGTTCAGAAGCTCAGACGGCTGAACTCCACTCATGATGAAGCTAGAATTGATTACATTGCATCCCTTTGTGAAAATACAAATCCAGACCACCGATACATCTCTGAGATACTATTAGCTTCAGGTCTCCTACTCAGAGATCTGAGCTCTGAATTGCTGACATTTCAGCTTCACTCTTCACGTCATCCCATAAACCCGGAGTTATTCTTTGTCTTGGAGCAGACCAAGGCAAGTGGTTTGCTTCCTAAAGAAGAAAGCATCCCTGGAAAATCTGCTTGCTTGAAGCAAAATAAGGAGAAATTTCACAGGAAACTCATCTTTGATGCCGTGAATGAGATTCTTGGTGTAAAGCTAGGCTTAGTAGGCTCATCCACTGGGCCATGGTTGAAGCCTTACAGACTCACAAAGAAAACCCTCAATTCACAGAAGCTTCTTAAAGAACTGTGCTTTGAGATAGAAAAAATTCAAACCAAGAAACCAGAACCCAGTTTAGAAGATGAAGAGGATGGGCTGAAAAGTATACTAAATAAAGATGTGATGCATGGCTCAGAAAATTGGACAGATTTCCATTATGAAATACCTGGGGTTGTTTTGGATGTTGAGAGACTGATATTTAAGGACTTAGTTGATGAGGTTGTGATTGGTGAAGCAGCTGGTTTGCGAGTCAAGCAGGGTAGGCGCAAAAAGCTATTTGGAAAGTAGTTTGGTTTATTGCCCCTTCTTTTTTCACTAATCTAAGAATCTATCATTTGCTTGTCATTTACATATAAATTTGTCTGTGTCAAGGCATACAAGTTGCAGATTAGAGCTTCGATTATTTTTGCGAAGGTGTATAGAAATTGTTAACTTGGAATGGATTTATACCATATATACATATTCTCTAAAGTCTAAACTCAATATGTGTAGAACCTCTCTCTCTCTCTCTCTCTCTCTCTTCGTTTGACACTTACCCACCTTGTACCCCTGGCTCATGATGTGGGAGTTATTGGTTTCTTGTAACACCAACATTCATGCCATGAGTTTTCAAGTTTCCCATCTCAATAAAACTGGATATAACAAATGGAAAATGATATTTCAAAGTAAGTTTTCTCCTGTCAGTGCGATACACTGGTTTTAAACTTGTCAATCTCTCGTATGGACCAGAAATACCCTGTTATTAGTGCTTAACTTGCCTTAAGAAGCGTCCTTCAGAATATGGTACTTTCATAGGAAAGGGTTAGGACAATGGATATTTGAAAACAAAAAAAATTCAAACATCGTAATCTCAAATTTTTGTAGAAAATCATTCATGAATCAAATCTCAAGCCATACATACATAACTTTGAATTTACGGTAATGCCGATGTCCATATCAATAATGTTATTTACTGGTTGTCCGTCCCATTCATTATTATTTTTTTTATAGAAAAAAAATTCATAAATTGTACGAACCATACTGTAAGAATCTTGTGAATACCAAAAATGATTTCCGTTCATTTTTAATACAGATAAACAGTAAAGTTCGTATGGATGCGTCATTAAATTATTTAAAAAGTGAGAAGATAATAACTGGCCTCCGTAGCATAGTGGTAGTGCGTTCGCTTCGTAAGCGAAAGGTCGCGAGTTCGATCCTCGCCGGGGGCTTTTTGTGTTTTAATTTCACTTTTGGTGTTTATTGTCGAGGGAGAGAGCTTCCGGACTAACCAAACCGTACAGAAACGTTAGCCCAAACCAGAAACCCAATCAAACAAACCATGTACTAGTTGGGACCAAAAAAAAAAAAAGTAGTTGAATCTATTCAATCTAACGGCTTCCATCTTTGGAATGGAACGACTGTGAAGAAATTTAATAATTAATTTTTTAAAAAAAATAAGTTTTGCTGAACAAAATAGAAAATCAAGTTTAAAAAGTAAAACCTGACATTCTTTTACAAATTTCTGTCTACAATCTTTACTTTGTTCAAGTTAAATACTCCTTCGACACAATTTAAAAAACGCACTCACCTCACATTTAGAACAAGTCTTGACTTGAGATTCCTTTTGAACCAACAAATACAAAAAACAATTTTTTTTTCTAGATAATTGTATGTCTTATTGGCTATAATATAATTTATCCTCTAATTTCGCTTGGATTTAGTAGTGGTCTCTTCAAACCACACTCTTGTGTGGTTTGTCTAGAAGGTAAAACTCCCAGAAAAAATCCAACCTAGTTAGTTATCCATCCCTGTGTATAGGGGCCTCCCCAATTTGATTGCCTCCCTCTTTTTTTTCTTTATTTGCAACATAAAAGTGGTCCTGCTTTTAAAGGGCAACACAAACAATATAGGACCACAAGTCCCATAAATTTTCCTTTGGAGGCCAACAAGGTACTCGTCTGCACGCCTACAAAGCGCATGCAACAACATACCTACTAAAGCACCCAAGGATTAATTTTTGTCAGTTCTATATTCAACGTTAGGTTATTAAAACTCTTGCAAAACTCCTTCCTATATGGGTACACACACACACACGCACACATATCACTATTTTTATAGTATAAGGTTTGAAAAAGAAAATGCCATACAAGAAGACAGCCTTAATTTGTACCATTTCTTTAAATAAAAAACGCTTTGGCCGAATTCGAAGTGTTAATTAATATTTGTTCTTGCTAAATTGTAACTTAGCCATCCATTTCATTTACAAAGAGATATGCATAATATTCTTTTAGAAATATATATGGCACTTCTGTTTACACAAGCATTTTATACCCCAAAAAAAATGACGGGTTGACAATAATATACAAAGTGACAAAGTAATTAGAAAGATTTAATCAACTTACCTGCTTAGTATATTATTATAAGATATATTTTCTCTCTTTTTTTCTTTTTGACATTATAATTTTTACTAGTATGATTAAAATGAGAAAATTCTTAATAATTGTTAGCCTATATGTTCCACACTTCCACTAAAAATTTTGAATATGAAATCACTATAATTTAATTATCTAGTTACTAATATTATTAATTATATAATCCTTAGAAGAAATAATAGTTCATGGATATGTTTCATTATCACCTCCCAAGGCTCCAATACCTCCTCCCCTACTTCACCATGTTAACCCAAATTTAATGTTTCTGAGTCATCAATGCATAATTTTTCACCACTTGCACATAATAAATTATTTTTCCCTTTCTCTGAAGCGTTATGTCGCTGTAACTGCAGTTGAGATAGCCTATTTATAAACTAATTAAATGTGGTACTAAAAATGCGTAATATATGGGTTATATATATAAGGAAATAAATCATTCTGTACATTAAGTGGCTATATCTGTCTGTTCTGAATTTTTTTTCTTAGCTTTTAAAATCTTATAATAATAGGACCACAAAGCTTTTGGTTGCATGATGCCACCTTAATTTAAAGGAGGCTTTAAAACCCTCAACTTGCAGCAACGACTGAGTCTTTTTTAAGTTATCTTGGATCCTGCGATCTATTATTGTCTATGGATACAGAGACTGCTTATCTCTAATTCAGTCTCTGCTTCTGAAATCTCGTGTTCCTTCCTTTTCAGTATCAGAAAAACTGCAGATTTGAAAACATTGTTTTTCCCACTTTTTTTACTTTGTGTAGATGGATGCTTCCATGCCTTCATCAACACATGCTGTGAAATACAGTACAAAGATGAAGACAGATCTGACTGAGACATACTCTATACTTCACACCCAGAAAGAGAGAGATCAAGCTTTAAACTACACAGATTTTCTTTTAGCTTTTAAGGGTTCATAATGATCGTTTAATGATCATTACCTATATAATGGAAGTTCCAATTTTTTTTTCTATTTCTTTAACTCTATTAGATTGTAAAAACTTAGGTAGGTATAGGTTTGGAAGAAGCTCACTAGCTAGGTCGGCATGCATGTGTAGGTAGCTGTATGGATGAGAGAGATTCACCTATTGGCATTGGGTAGCAAAACAAAAGAACCATCCTGGCCCTTAAAACAGCAAACCTATTAGAGCCTGCAGTTGCAAGAACTGGCAATTCAAACCCATGACATATCATGGGGAAGTTAATTAGTAAGGTGGTCATTCTTTGCACAATGTACCAAAGGAATTGCCTCAGAATTATCCTGACTTGACATGGTAGCTATTTAAATTACCTTATATGGATGGGTCGTCTCTCTCACTAGTCACAGTTTTTGTCCAGTTATAAAGTAACCAATATCTAATTGGCTTCGCTTTTTTCCTAAACTAGAACAGGTAAAAGTGTTGAAAGTTGAAGCAATTAATGATAATGCAAACTTAATATTAATCATCAGCCTTTTCATTTACCAGCATTTTGTTTACGTATATATTAATTACCCAATATCAAGCTAACACTATATATAAGAGCTGCTTCATCAGTACGTAGCCGTTGAGCTATCAAGGTGTTTGTACAATGAGGACTCTTGAGCAAAACCATCAAATCCATACACTATCTAATTCGGACTTTTCTTATGATCCTTTCTCAAGAAAATGTTGTTTTCTCAGGTATGTACGTACGTACGCAGTGTATTGATTACTCAATTGTTTATTATTAATGGAATTCTAGTTTGAATTCTTTAGTAAAATAAGGTTAATTATTAGAGGAACTAACGTGATACGTTTCCAAGTTCTTAACTAATCAACTGAAATTAAAAAACGAACAATGTATGGTTTTGCATACAATTACATTGATGAAAAATAGATATATGCATATATATAAGCAAATAAATGTTATTTTAGCTCTATTTATTCTGAATTGCACCCATAATGGTTTTTTAACATGGTATAGCTAGCTAGAACCAAAAAAAGGTCACAAAGATTCAAACACAAATATCCATATAGATAGCATTGCCATACTTACAAATGTGCATGTAACACACCTTGGCTCCTCCTCTGAGAGTTTACGTATAAATGCACTAATGAAGGCTGTATCCTTCAGTGTCTTGACAATTATTACTATGAAGAATATATTTTAAGAAGTACCCATTGTTGTTCATATTCTTTGCATGAGGAAGTACACAATTAACGACGTGATCATATCTCCATGGAAGGAACCATGAGCAGGAGGAGCTTCAAGAACGATCACTTTCCTCATTGTTATGATCCGAATCAAGAAGCTTGGCACTAAAAGGTGATGGAAGGGGTTTTATGAGGGGCGAATTGAGTGGATGAAGACATGAAATGTGAGGATCATGAGGTGGCAAGACTACCTGGGAACTTGAGCTCAAGAACTGAATTTGGTTGAGTTGTCTTGGATCATGACTTTCTGCAGAGGTGGCAACATTATTTTGTGGATTATAATTAGGAGTAAAAAATGAAGGAGTGGCAGAAGATGGACAAAATAGTAATTGGGAGCCAGATGGTACTACAGGCAAAGAAGATGAAAATTGCACACTAGTCCCACCACTGCTTGGATGATGAGGATCTACCTGTGAAGGAAACAATAATCCATTGCTTCCAAATTGGGATAAAGATAGGCTTGAAGGTTCCGAATGGTAGGGGTTGTTATATGCCATGGCATTGTTCAGCAAGCCAGGTAAAGAAGAGTGAGCCCAACTCGGGAAAAGCTTCTGAACTGAAACTTGGCTATGGCTGCGACAACCAACAATTCCATATTCATTTCCTTCTTCACTTGTTTTGATCCACTTTCCTTTCTCGGAGTTAGACCCTCTTTCATGATCTTCCTTACCTTTTAGTCTGGATATTGCATCAGTATCCCAAAACCTTGGCTTCGTCATGAGATTGAGGTTCCCTATAGAATTATGAGCATCATACAAGGGTCCAAGGGAAGATTGCAAGGCAATTGAGTCATGATGAGGAAGTAGGGTTTGGTGATGAAACTGAGCAAAGCCCTGAGGGATTTGAAGGGGTGGGAGCTTATCAATATCATATTTAGTGGCTTCAAGCAACCAATCAATGACCTTGCTAGGTTGGGTTAGCCCAAGTCTATCTTGAAGATCATAAAGCTGAAGTGCTGTGGGTACTGAAAGCCTAATCCTTCTGTCTCTTAGTCCCCTAATGGTGCAAACCTTGCTATGCCTATCTTTTCCTCCAAAAGAACGTGAAACTCGCACAATTCTGGGGTTTCTGAATCCTGGCCATTGTCTTGAGGGTACTTCCTTAGAGAACTTGTCAATATTAATGGTAGCACCCTCTTGCTTGGCTTCATAATCTTCTCTTGAATCTGCAGTCATCATCTTTCTTATCAGAATTATTTTCTTCTCATCGCGCTATGAACTGCAACCAAACTGCTATGAACAGTGAAAAAGTTATATATAATTTGTTGGTGTCCAGTTTCTGTTTAAAGATTTACTAGTAATTATTAAAATACATTAAAACTTTTGCATTCTTGGTTCAGAAACTATGAGAATCATCGTTCCCATTTTCAGTATATGTCATTTGTAAACATATACACACACACACACACACACACACACACCGGTAATAGATTGATAATATAGAGATCCAAAAGTAAATGTCTCCAAAGGATAGAAATTCTTCGGTGAAATATCAGTTTTCCAAATTCCATATGACGGATTCTTCCCCTGGTGCTAAAGCTACGTTTACTCTAAAATTAGGGCAAAGAAAATTCAACTCACTAAATTCATAGTTTATGAAATCAAATTGAAACCAAAAGCATGGCCTGGCAAGGAATTTGTACCAAAGGATTTCATAGCGTTAGAAAGCAAAGAGTCAATCAAAAGGCATACTTTAGTTAATTTTCAGATCACAAAACTAACTTACGTGAGAGAGAAAATTCCCAAGTTCTGTCTGTTATAAGCTTCCCACCGTGGTCAAGAAAGATAAGAGGAGGTGGTGATGGTGGTGGCGGTGATGGTGGGGAGGTTGGAGTAGCAGATGTAGAAACACTGAAAAAGCCTTTTCCAAAATGAGCTCTTCAGTGTCAAGCAAGTTGAGAAGATGACCTCAAGCTTACGTTAGACCCTTTCCCCAAAAAATTGTTGGAATTTAACAGCACCATGTGTTCATGTAATTATGTAAATGTCAAGGAAAATAAGAAGAATTGGCTAACTTTGTGACCATGTGGGTTCCTTTTGAAGTGACACGTCAACCAAAATTAACTGCCACAAGTAACTTTTCTGGATTTGTTCATACCACATACTGAACAATCACTGCTTAATGATTAATTGTTACAAAAACAAAAATTCAACTGTGATCAGGTAGACACACTAGACAGTTAGCTTTAGGATTGGACTAATGGCTGCCGGCCCTAAAAGGAAAAAGAGGAAAAAAATTTAGTTTATTCTTTCACAAGAGAGTTGCACTTAGATCCGATCAATTACAAATTAAATAAACACTTATATATCTATTTATATTAACTTAATTTACTTATTATTTATAAACAGGTCTATCCTAACAGTTTTTGTTTTTCTTTTAAGACGTGCAAGTACAGATATCTTTATCAGAAAGTTCCCACACCATTATTAAAGATGCATGCCTAATTGAATAAAAGCAAGAGAGCATATATAAGAGTGTATCCTCCTAAGCAGGAGCATCATTGTTATTACTTTTGGTACACATTTATGTTATTTTAGAATTATGAATATTCATGAATTAAGCAATATATATATATATATATATATAGGAGAAGAAATCCAACTAGATAAGCCATAATCACACGCTTTCGAAAGTTGTGGTGTATAGTATGGGAGTCTGATCAGCCGGATTAGATGATAGATAGCTAGCCGCGAGCTATAGAGATGAGGGACCAATTAACTTAGGTTCTTTAAAGCATCCACTCAACTTATAGAAAGATGGACCACACGCAGATGGCAGTGAGATTTTGAACGGCAAATGTTTGATGCTGTATGATTTTTATTCGTTTCCAATTAAGTTTTGTTTACTCAACTAATTGTCTACGTTTCCATCATAAGAAGCGTGCTTCTATCAAAGATATCAAGCTCCCTCTCGAGTTTGAGCTGCTAATTAATAATCAGCGTGTTGAAAATCGCTATAAGAATATATAGTTCTATTATACTTGCTTGTTGAAGTTTTCCTTTCACCTCTATGAAACTTTTTAGGCCAAGCATTTTGATGCCATGTGTTACGATTCGCTAACGTCAAAAAATTGGCATCCAAATTCCAAGCCTTCCACCATAGCTCCAACTATCTTGTGAGTCTCTCTATATTTAAAAACCTCTGAGATAATATTTACTCTTCAAATATGCACTTCAACTGGAAAGGGATGAAAATGGGATTATTACATCTTTATAAAAATTAATTCTTAGATAGATTTATTTATTAAATATAAATACATCAAATCAATTATGAATAAATATATATAAAGATGTGTAAGAGAGGAATCCCACTAAAATGTATATCTTACATTAATTATTTAATGTTCTTAATTTTATAATTGATTGCCTATTTTTTTATAGACCATTAATCTATCCATGCTTAATTAAAGAGAAAATGTATGGTGAAATGACAGTAGGAGGTCGAACCCTAGCTCTTCTTATAACGAGAGCTGTGAAAAGAAAAACCTGATGAATCTTATTGTCTTGAATCCAGAATCAATTGCTAAAATTAACCGTATTAGTTATTAAACAGTGCATAGGAATAGTAAACTTTCAAGAACGAGAAACCTTAAGTGCTACTAGAGTTTATGTGCCCAAGAGAGAAGAGTACGAGCCTGCAGCTCCTTCAAGCCCTAAACATTTTCTGGAAAATGGGAATCTTCACCGAAATAATTGAGTTCAGGACACTGCAGCTGCAGTTATACTGGTCAAAAGTTGAGCGCCCGAGCCCTACTTTATACAGTTGTCAAACTTAAAACCCTAAATGGGTTCAAACCCTGAGAATCTCATTAACCTACCAACAATAATTCAAGGTGATAGTACCATTTCTGAACCCAAGGCTGAGAGATTTATATAGACAATCATACTTGAACAATTGAAATATACTAAGAATTGATCATAAGCATATAAAATTTAAAACCCTATTTTTTAAGTGATAGACAAACAGAGAAAGAGGGAATTCTGGTTTTTGCCAAGATGGTTAATGGGTATTATTAATTTACTTTTCTTTTCTTTTTTCTCTTAATTCTTTTTTCTTTTAGAGAAACAGAATGATGATGAATTTGACGTATTGTCTGTTGCTTAAGAGTTTTTTTGTTTTATGCGTCTGAAACATTACCTTTTCCATCTGAAAGTAATTTCAGAAAAAGTGGTGAGCTTAACGAGAAGGGTGTTTCATAAAGATATGATTTCCTGTCTCGGTCTAGCAGCATAATGGATAACATAATAGTGATCTAGCCCCAAAAGTATCAGACAAATTCTACCCTCTCCTCAAGCAACTATTACCCTTGAGACTGAAATTTATTTCAAAGCTATATATACCCAGGAACTATACTGCAGTTTCTTCATAATTTTATCCCCACTAGCTAGATAGTGTGCACTAAACTGATTTCAAACTTGTATTTAAATATTGGTGTTTTTTGATGCATGTATATGTTGAAACTTTTGTTTAAACCTATATATATTGCAGATTAATACTTGCTTAGTTTGAGGGATGAATTAAACTATAAAATTTGTAGAGAAAAAAGAAAAATTGTCTTATGTACATCGCTTTTCCATGGAAGTGAAAACGCCATATCATATTAACTGCAAAACTGCTGATGAACACCTATAGTGAGTACCCATCACCATCATCACTACTGTATGATGATCAGCTATATTGCAACGTGACAACCCATTTAATAAATGTGTGTACGTGCATGTGATATGTAATTGTGGTCAGAAAGATGGATAAATAATTTGAGAGAGAGAGAGAGAGAGAGAGAGAGGGATGAGTTACAAATTCGCATTGTCGGTTGGGGAGATCGGAAACCTGTACGTACAGTTAAAGGGATAGATCCATATATAATGATGAAAGACATCATATGAAAATCGTAAAAACTACTGATTATGAATTTTGTCGAGTTTAATATTTTTTAATATATTTCTCGGCCTCATTTGGTCAGGCAGTTATTGCACTGTGCCTGCCGCAAAACTGCAAAAGCAACGGCACTTAACTGAGACAGGAAACAAAGGATAGAAGAAAAGCCAAAAAGAATGGTGGAAGTTACGCAGAACTGGCAAAGCTAAGTTAAATGCTTTGCTCCCCATTTATCCAATAAGTATTTAGTAAAATACAAGGAAGCCAAGCGGAGTTGTGACCGCGTGCTTTGCAGTGTGTGCCATGCTTTTGTCCCCCAGAGAGAGAGAGAGAGAGAGAGATCGATGCAGTTCAATTTTATCAACCCAACTTAACAAAAAGAAAAAGAAAAAGAATTACAATTAGAACGTCCCGTCTGTTTTTATTTTTTTTCTTTTAAGGAACATTACTCGAAATTTTTCTCTGTTACAAATAAAGCTGATTCTTTGATAAATAAAAAAACAAAAACAAAAAACTTCACTTCAAGAAATTATTTGTTTGGACCTTCATATATGATTAATTGTAGTCTAAGAGGACACTCCAACTTAAAAAATCGTCATCTTGAAATTAAATGAGATAGGTTAAGATATGTGTGTAACAACATAAAGAACTGGGGCTTGATACATGATTTTACAAAATAAGAATGATCCGATTTTCTTATAAGAAATCATGGAAAATGGACAGGAAGAACAATAATGGATATGTGGTCCTGTGGCCTGGCATGCAATTGGAAAAAGAATAAGCAAAGGTTATGTTTAGTATGAATGAAGTTACCCCACTTCTAATCTTTTGCAACGCTCTTTAAAGAAAGCCCCCGATTGGCTTGCTAAGTCCGGATGTGCCGCTTTGGTTGGGCCCTCGTACCCCCATCCAAGTTGGCATCAGTTCTTTGTTTTGATTGTTTCAGCTACACAATGGATGGGCCGAGTGTAGCTTGCTAAATTGATTTATTTCCTGTGTTTTCTGTGTTAAATGTTAACGAAAATCTCAGGGTCTATTTGTTTTTTAATTTTAAAAATTATTTTTTATTTTTAATTATTTTTAAAATAAAAAAATTTATTTAATAATTATTTTTTAGTTATTTTAAAAACAAGTTTTAAAAAAAATTATTTTTAAAACAAAAAAACAAAAATAATAAAAAATTATTTTTATTTTAAATTTTTATTTAAAAATAAAAAATAAAAAATAATATATTTTTAAAACAGTTTATCAAACGAATTTTTTTACTTTTATTCTACAAAACAAATTTTAAACATAATTTTTAAAAACAAAAAAATAAAAACAGAATCCAACAAACTCTTAATATTTTGTTGGCACAAAAAAAAAATATTATAAAATCACTTAATACTTCGAAGTCTTTTTCATCTGAATTTTGCTAGAAAATATCACATGAATGTTAAAATGTGAATTTTTTTGAAGTCCATTTAATTTATATTTTATATTCTTTCATAATGCCTGTTACAAGACTTATTACTTTAAAATATTATAAAATATACAAGATATAATTAAAATATACTTTCAATAATAAAATTATTCTTTGTTTTAACTTTCACATGATTGTTTTCTTAAAAATCACGTGAATAATATCATAAAATAATTAAGTGATTACATATAATTAATAAAAGAGGTAAATGACACACAAGGTCAAATCACAAGAGAATAAGTTGTATTTTACCTTAAATTAAGAACAGAAATTACACTTCCTAATCGGTGTGAAAAGGCTAAATGTGGCTGACAAGAAAAGCAGATCAGACCCCCCCCCCCAATAGTTTTCTAAGATGACATTTAGTGCACAGATTGAGCCAACGACTTAACCTAAAAACTGATCAATTTTATGTAATACGTACATGGTGACACCACAAAAACCTAATCTGCTCTTGAATATTTGCAATGTAACAATTGACTGCTATTTCAGTTATAGGAAGGAGAATGAAATATATTCACATGTGAACGTTAAAGATTTTCTTGCTATATCATAATAGGGTTCCCGTTAGTGAGACAGGACATTCAAAACCGTGGAATGCGTAGTTCCACTTGCACCTGCTACGTACGAGCCTTTTCGGCCAACAGAAACAGATCGTTTGGCCTTGATATTGCACAGTTCAGAAACTCTTTCACATTATTAAAAAAACTATATATATTCAAGTAAAACTACCCATTTTCTTTTCTTAGTAATGGTTATTACAATGACGCTTTTCACATTAGAATTTTTACGACGGCAAGGACAAAAGGGCACCATGTGGGCAAATGCAAATTGTGCCCCAAAAAAACTGTGATTGCAGAGGAACCAACACGGCCCCAAGAATATTGTTGCATGGTAAGCAAGTCGCAACATAGAATTTGCGATTCTGCCAATCAATGTAGAATTGCACCATTATGGCGCACAAATAACACGCTAAAACTGGCATAGAACTACAAAGCCCCCACGCTTACATACATAACCAACTTCACAGAGAAAAACATTGAGCTTACAAGCAAATATCCACGTTACTCACCCTTCCATCAGTTCCCGACACTAGCTTGAGCATCGAATTCTTACATTTAATGATCTGCACATCTCTCCTCCCAATTCCTATGCACAATTACATATATATGATCAATAATGTAGTACCAGGCAGCATGAGGCGAGTAGATCACCGTGACTGGATAAACTCAGATGCAATTATCATTGTAAGAAAAATGGGACTTTTCAGGAAAGTAAATGCTTCATGCTCATATAGATGCTGTGAAAAAACTTGCAATCAATACTAAAAATCTTCATTGATAGGAAAAAAGAAGATAGAATCTTGAGGAATTACTCAATTTACTTATTATCAATTCACTAAAGTAATTCACTTCTGATCCAACATTCACAGAGAAGTTAAGAAATAGACAAACTTAACAGCAGCAACTACCCTTAAAATAGACAATCTCTATAGATCTTTGCCAACCCTATTCAGACCTTTTCATTGGCAGAAAAATAAAGTTGATTAGGCCATTATTTCAACACAGCACAAACCTGAAGACATGAAAATCGCAGTTAGACAATCACTCAAACCCAAACAAACAAACAGTCTATCATAAACAATTCTGTTCACACTAAAACAAGTAAAAGCAGAAATAATCACACATATGATGCAGCTAAGGAGAACGCAGAAGCATACACAAAAACAATACAGGAACCATAAAATGTATTCCAGAGAAATGTAGTAGCCCCATTTCTTCCATAAAGTTCTGCAAATTAATCCAGTGTCCATACTAGTCGCATAATTGAACCACTGCAAGAACTTTTCACAGTCAACTCTGATGTCATACACACACTATTATTAAACCACATCTACTGTACTTATGCGTTAGAGACAAACAAAACTCTGTAAAATAGCTGGGAATATAACAGGATACTAATCACTAAGGTGTATGTAAGGAGGAATAGGTTGGGATGCAGGGAAGCAAATGGTTCCCCGGGGAGGGGGGGAGGGGGTGAATGGTGTGGTTGGGAAAAAAATGATACACATGGCAGTTAGGGCGCTTTTCCAAGGGAGTCTGATAGAGTTCCCTATCGGGTTCTAAGGGGAGGTTTTGGAGGTGAGAAAGCAAGGAATAACAGGAAAGTTTTTGGTGGAGAACTTAAGTAGTCTCGAAGTGTTAGAATTATCTTTTCTCTCTATTTTGGTGCTCAGTTCATTTTCTGGTTCAACTTATTTCTCTCTTTTTCTAGAGCTTGTAATCTGATTTCCTCATAATTCAGGGAATTCCATTTTCCTCCCTCACCAGTTTCTATCAGAATACATGCAGGATAATATGTCTATCTTCATAGAGACATGACAACTGTTAATGCACCGTAGTTATATTCTGTGATCCATCAGCAGAATCCAAGTACCATAAGAATGATTTTTTTTGTTCTTTCGAACCATAAGAAATACCACAAAAATGACATTCCACTAAACAAGAAAAGCACCCCTTTGTATTTGGACCCTTAAAATTGGTGTTTAAATCCATTTTATGAGAGACGGTATTATAATGAGCCATGTGATCAACAAATCATGTAATTGGATTACATCTTCCGTGGATCTTAAGATAAAGAAAACTAAAACTTCTAAAAAAAATAAAAAAGAAGTCATCAATGTAATTTTAATTGTCAGATAAACAAAATCAACTATCAAGCACTCCCACAGATCACACAGAAGAACAACTTTACTATATATCGCTATGTCTGTTGGCTAATGCAAATTAAAATAAAGTGACGCAATTATTAGAAAGTAAAAGCAGCAAATTAAATCGAAATACAAAGGCATCAATCCAAGTACACCAGGAGTGCAAAATGGAAAAGCCAACTCAGAGAGACCTTTTTAGAAAATATTGAAAGCTGAGAAGAAAAGATAAGATGAAAAAGGTTAATATTACAAGCCAAAACCATAAAATCGTACCTTTGAGACGTTGCTTGATTGATAAGTCAAACATCAGCACCAGGTAAATGGTACATGAATGCTCATGTTACCACATCCTCAAAAGGATATACACCCCATTGGATGTATGTCTGTATCCAAATTCCAAACACTAAAACTTTTAATCCAAGATCATCATCAAGCACATCCAGGAAACTCCGAAGTTTAGGTGTAACTACGGATACCACTGACCTCAAAGCATACTCTCTGGAATACTATCAATAACCAAACATATCTCAAACTCTTAAATTCCCTAATTTTCAACGAGCATAAACCTGACAAAGCTTTTTGATGTCATAAACAGTTTCAGGTTTGGAAGTGGGCACACAAGATTTTTCCTTGGCGGTGGCGGGACAGAAGACCGGGTACTCGAGAGCACCCGGCAATGCCGACTTGTATTCCAGATCGGCACATGGACCCGTAATCTCCCATGGCTTCTTGATGAATCGCATCAGGTTTTGAAAGAGATAAGTGGCGAGCGAACGAGAAAGGCAAGGGTAACAGCCTAACAGGACAGGGAGCTTCAAAAATGAAATGAACAAAAATTGTACAGGTTTTCCAGTTGGACTGATCCTATATATACCAAGTGAATCCAAAACCGGCTGGGATCTGGATCCGCTTGCTTTACCCATTTTCTTAAAAATAAACTAAAATAAAATTTGTAAAATTCTGCCAATTTACTGTGATTTAAAGTTCAATTATTTAGAGTAAAAAAATACCACGTGTCATAAGCACTTATTAAGTAAGTGACACTTATCAATGTCACACTTTACCATGTTGTTTGTAAATATTAAATAAATAAAAAAATATTTGTACATAAATAATGTTATCTACTAAAAATTTTATGAAAAAAATATTTGATTGTATATATATATACAAAGAATAATTAAAATTTAAACCTAACATAACTAATGTCAATTAGATTTTTTTAAAAAAGAAGAATTTATATATGCTTTAAGTGTAATAAATATTTTAATGCATATGTCAAATTTATTGGGACTCACTTATGAGATTTTTTTTTTTACATCAAATTTACTTCAATTTTAAAAATTGAGAATCTGGTCATATAAAGTTAAATTTTAATATTTTTTAATTTTATGATAATATAATTATTATTTTTAAATATATTAATTATGTAATGTATTTTAAATAATTTGATTCTAAAATATATTTATTCTTTAACATAAATATAATAAAATTACAGCAAATACATGGCAACAACATGGTACCGACACAGTATTATTTTAAAATACCCACCCACAAATGATTGTTTTTTTTCTAATTAAATTGTGTGACTCCCTGTTTGGTTGTCAAAAATGGATCAATCCTCCATATTTTGTGCCTTTAAACACTCTTCCCCCCTTTCCAAAATTATAATTTAGACACTGGTCTTAAGCGGCAAGATAGCTATACTTTGTTTTGTCGAGTTATTTAATGTTTAAGCCTACATTATACTGTATAGTTTAATTCTACTTGGTTTTCATGCAATTTAATTCTAATTCTTAACTAAGGCTAAGAGACGGTCAAGCCATTGTTGAATTAAATTTGTATATTATTAGAAACGACTACTCATAAAGATACCCGAAATTGTTAGTTTCAAACCGTATAACGCAAATAAATGAATAATTCGTCATCTTGTGCATCTTAGAAAAGGAAACCGGGAGTCATATTCTCTTGTGATCTCCGAACACGAAAGCTTCAAGAATCTTTGCTCTGTCTTCCACTTCCTTCGCGTTTCTAAGCTTCTGTTGTCCTCGCTTACTTCTACACCTCAGATCTCTCTTCTCTTTTAGCTTTAAATCGTCTCCAATCAGGTACACTTGTTTTCATTAACATATTCTCTGTAATTATGGTCACACACGCTTGTTTTAGTCTATAATTTGGTTTTACAGCTTGCTTGCTGATTGATCTGTCAATATATGCTAATCAGGGTTTTACTGAGTTTTTCTTATTGTGATGATTTGTGAGGTTTTTTTTTTTCATCACAAGTTTGCATAAAAATACAATTTTTGTACCCCCCCCCCCCCCAAATTATTTTTGTTTCTGGGTCAATCCCGTTTGGCATCCACGTCTTTTTATCGCCTTCAAGTTTTTACGTGGTCTGATGCATTCCAAACATGGATCCTGATTGTCTGACATGACTGTAATACTCTCAAGGTCCACTGATGTTGCTTAATCATGGGTGTTTTGCCAGCAACTTCGGCTAGTACTTAGATACAGCTGAAGTAATCTTTTCTTGTGACCTTTGAAGTTGGGAGTGGGCATATTTAGGCATTCTGAATTTCTGATCATCTGTATTGAGTAACATATTTATTTCAAACAGAGATGTTCTGAAGCGACTTAGTTCACCCCTCCATACCAGTCTTCGATAATTCATTTACTTAAGCGATTAAACTACTCATTCCATATAAGTGGTCTCCAAGAATGTTTGAGGTAGTTGTGGTTATGACAATTAGCAACTTTTGAAGTTTTCCATGTGCCATCTCCATATAATCCATATTACAATTATTTTGCTTCTTCTGTTTGTAGGTTTTGATTTTTTACTACTGCTTTCTCCCTATAATTGGTATTCAGGACACTTGACTTATGTTATTCTTTCTTATGACATATAATTAGCTTCGTTCTTATCTTTTGTTGATTTGAAATGGGACGAAACAGGATGGCTAACTGAAATATGATTTTCTGTTGGTTTCCATACTAAATTTCATATATGGTTTATGATTTCTTCTGTGTTACCTTATGATAAATTTTTCTGCAGATGGCAATGCAGGAAGCAAGCCCTGCCCCTGCTCACAGTGCTCAAATGGTAGGCAATGCCTTTGTGGAGCAGTATTACCACATTCTGCATCAATCCCCAAACTTGGTGCACAGGTTTTATCAGGATTCAAGTTTCTTAAGCCGACCAGATGGCAATGGAGTGATGACGTCAGTGACAAATATGCAGGTAAGTCTAACAGACCATGCATGTATAATTCTACCGTCACACAAAAAACCCTGTATTGTTTATGTTCAACTATGTCTAGATTCTAGAACATTTATCAAAATAAATTTATTTTTTCAATTGTCAAAGATACAAAGAAACTAAATGCAATGAGATCATAACTGAGGCTTTAGGATTAGATCTGTGTAATAATTTTCATAAATATTTTTTGACATATGTGACATCATGCATTATGTCTCTGCATTTGCTGTGGAGTGGGCATGTGTTTAATTCTGAAATGACAGTGATACAGAATTGATATATGGCAAACTTAAGGTTCAACAACTGAGGATTTGTGGCTTGGATTTAAGATTTTTGAATTGAAGTTTCTTAGATTTATATTGATTCTAAAAGAATATGAGATTGATATTGAGAGAAATTTATTGAAAAGATTAAGTAGGGTTTGGAGGAGATTACTGACATGAAAAATGACCAAGGAGACTTTTGTACAATAAAACTGTTGCAGGGATTTAGCGTTTAGCCTCAAGCTAGGAAATAGGGTTATGAATGATGTTATCTTACTGGTCAAGCTATTTCTCACAGAGCATCTAGGACAATTGACATTTGGACCTTGGTTGTATCAATAAAAGCAATGATGATTAAGGGTGAAGCATAAACGTATTACTGTTTTGTAATTTGTATCTATGTATTATAATTTTCTTAGCTATATAGCAAATTAGCAATTGTTTAATCATTAAGTAGTAATTTATTATGCATTTTTGATACTTGGTAAGGGTGGCAAATTCGATGCATAATCCATCCAATCCATTAAGAATATGAGTTAACAAAAAGGGCAATTTAACAGCTTTGCAATATGAATGCTTTACTTTGTCCATTTGAGCTGCAGTATCTTGTGTTGAATTTTGTTATATCTGTTTCAACAATTTTTTGAAAGAATACCAACTAAGTATCCACATTATGATTATTCTAATAAACCTACCTTTTTACTGGACTTCTTCTTTGGACATATTTAGGATAATAATTCCTAATTTTTTGTCTTACTGGATCTAACACCATGATCAATATTGTTCATTTAGCTCTCAAACTTATTAATATATTTAGCTTATTAGTTTTGTTATGTAACATGTCTAGTTAGGTAGCATGTATATTCCTTAAAAGTCCACCTATTAATGATTAGATATCTGAAAAATTACCTTGCTAGTGTATTCTTTGAGAACGTTTGAACTATATTGCTTACATTAACTCAACTTGATTTGGTTTAATTCCCACTCATGAATTGGAGCAGGCGATAAATGAAAAGATTCTTTCCCTGAACTATGAAGACTACACAGCAGAAATAAAAACTGCAGATGCTCAGGAATCATATGATAAAGGTGTGATAGTTTTGGTAACTGGATGCTTAACTGGGAAGGATGGCGTGACAAGAAAGTTCGCGCAGACATTCTTTCTAGCTCGACAAGATAAAGGATATTATGTCTTAAATGATGTCTTTAGGTACATTGAGGAGAACGACACCTTGCCATTGAATTCTGTCTCTGTAGAGGTCATCAAAGAAAATGCTGAGACAGCTCCAGTGCCAGAAGCAGGTTAGCATGAATTTTCTCCATATATATGTACTACATAATTAATTTTTCTTTTTGCTTAAATTTTAAAATTCATAATTGATTCTTTTCATGTTGCTAGAGGATATACAAGCTCCTGAACATGTCCCAGACCCTGCAACTTCTGTAGAGGGGGAAAACCTTCATAATGGTGCTGAAGTTTGTGATCCTCTAGGCAACAAGGAAGAAGGATCAGTTATTGATGAAGAGGTTGATGAACCCACTATTGATCTAAGTCAGAACAATATTGTTACAAGTCATGATTCAATTCCAGCAGTCCAGGATGATGCACCAAGACAATCATATGCATCAATTGTGAGAATATCCTCATACATTTCTTGCTTTGTTGTATTCCCCCATATTTTACATTCATTAACATAATGAATTCTATTTAGGTCAAGGTAATGAAAAGTAATGCAGCTCCTGTCCATGTTCCTAGCCGAACTATAAGAGTGGCATCTGCAAAAGCCAGTCAGCAATTGCCTGTTACTGCCAAATCTACTCCCGTATCTGAGGCACTAGCTCCTAGTAGTGATGGTGCTCCTGGGAGTAGTGATGTTCACGAAGAAGGTATATATTGAAGTTTGTTGACAACTATTTTCTCTTTCGGAGCTGTTAACTGGTATTGAAAGACATTTACCTTCCTTGTTGGCATATTTGTTTCATCTTTATTATGCTTTGTGATTGGAAAATATTAAAACTATCTTAGCAGAAGAAAAAATTAGAGTAAAATAATTAATAGAGTTAATATATAACAGTGCTTTAAATTCAAGTTTGAAACTCAATTGACTTGCATTTTATTCTTTACAGTTGAAGGTCACTCCATATATGTACGGAATTTACCATTTAATGCAACAGTTGAACAACTTGAGGAGGTGTTTAAGAAATTTGGTCCTATTAAGCATGATGGAATTCAAGTTAGAAGTAGCAAGGTATGTAGATTTTACTTTCTGCTCTTCCAAACAACTTGAGAATTGTCTAAGGCAGGCTCACTAGCTAGTTTGTATTTTTGGCTTCTTGCAGCAGGGATTCTGTTTTGGATTTGTTGAATTTGAAGAATTGAGTTCCATGCATAGTGCACTTGAGGTACAGAAAGTTATATTAAATTGTTGATTTTATAGTTATACGTCAACAGAAACTCATTTAATTGCTATTTTATATATACGAAAATATGCAAGGAAAAAAAGATAGTTATCTGTTTATGGACATTTATAAGATTAATCAATTAAGTTTAAATATTAAATGTTAGAGTGCTTTATGTGTAGTGGTATTACTTCGTAGTTTGTATCAGTTGTCTATAATTACTAAACTCCCATTTCTAATAGGAGTAGCTCAAGAGGGCTGGAACATGAAAGACTTAAATTGGTTCTGCCCCTATAAAACATGTATTGTGGTAGGTTCAAAGTAAAACCATTACCTTAAGCTCTTCAATATCACTGACAGGGGCGGATCCAGAAAATTTAGTCAGTGGGGGCAAAAAATAATTTTAAATATTTTTATTAAAAAAAATTAATTTAAAGTAAAAGAAGAGTATTGAAAAGAGTTAATTAAAAGATTGAGTGTTGAACTAATGGCACACTCATCTCAAGAGGTAATACATAAATTTTTGTGGAGGCAAAAAAAATAATACCACATATATTAATTAAAAAAAAAATTTGTGGGGGCAATTGCCCCCACTGCCTTGCACGTAGATCCGCCCCTGATCACTGATGTCATTATGCATATTGCATGTGTTTCTAAACTGGAAGGCATGTCTGGAAATCCAGTTGAAGTAACATATAAAATGTACTTTATAGATGATGGGTTTGTTTTTTTATGTTCATTGGATGGAAAATTTTTCTGAGAATATTTAGCAATCCTGCTTTAGTTTTGATAGGTGCGTGAAAGATGTAAAGGGCTCACTTGATTGGAACTAGGTAAATATCGCTGCTGTGATTGAGATATCTGAATGTTTAAGAGTTTCTTGGTTGTCACTGATGGGTTTTTTATATAGTCAGATATTTCTCTTCTCACTTGTTTGGTATACTGTGGACTAGAAGAACTCGAAGTTTAGTTCTGATTAGGAGTCCAGGTAGTTGACCCATCTTTGGGAATAAAGGTTTCTTTAAGGTTTCAGTCTCATTTCTTTCTCCTCTCGTTTGTTTTTTGAGTGATATTGTTTCTTTCAGGAGGATAACTTATCCTCAACTGATGTATTCCCCTCCTTTCTGTATTTAAATTTGTTAAAAAAAAAATCCTTCCCATGTGTTCCCTGTTGTCTCAAACTGGCCATATGCCTGGTATTACAGTGTTCAAGATAATGATTAGGAAGTAGTGTTCCAGTGAAGCTGTAGTGACAGTGCAAGTGGAAACAAGGTTTGCTTTGGGAATGTGGTCATTGGTGATGGTGACATTGGCAGTGGCACCAGTTAACATAGTAATCATTGAGGTAATGTTACAGTAGGGTGGTTGTGGTGGCAGATACTGAGCAGTTTATTAAGATCATGAAAACATAATTGTAGTGATGATTGAATATCTATGCTGGTGATTACAATGCAGTGGGGGTAGTGGTGTTAACAGCAGAACTTATTGTTATATCTGGTGCAGGCATATCCTTATGGAAAAGGATGAATCATGTGATGGCAGCAGTAGCTGTGGAAATCATATTCACAAATGCAGTTAGAACTAGGAAAAATTCATTTATACTTGTTTTCCTTTGCAAGAAAATATGCTTCCGTATTTTTTTTTGGTCATTTTCCTAAATTGAATGAAACTATTAAAAAAGATTTAATAGTTAATAATCTATTTATTGATTTCATTTATAATAAGTCACTGTAGCGTCGTTTGATCCATGTAAATAACTCTATCTAATGAAAAAAAACTTAGTTGTTGTTGTTGCCGTCGTCATTTTCTTAAATTGTGACTTATTGGGTCAGTAGTACTTCTCTTTTTTACCTACTTCATAAGTAGAGATGAGGACTGGGAAAGAAGTCAACTTATGATCCATTTTATCTGTAAAAGGCATGAGACATAATTCAAAATTGAATAACTTTGACTCATTGTTTTAGAATGGAAGTCCTATTAAATGAAATGAATACTAATATAAAGGTGTTGTTGAATTATGGTTTGTGCCCGGGGAGAGAAGAACAGTCCCTATTGATTCAGATTGTTTTGGTGTGTCTTCATGATGTCCTGAACTTTTCTATCATTGGATATCATGAGTTGCCAGTATTCAAATTGATTGACCTTGATAAAATTCAATTCAGGCTTCCCCCATCACAGTTGGTGGTCGACAAGCTGTCATTGAGGAAAAGAGAACTACTACTCGAGGTAAACTGCTTCATTATATTTTCTTTTGTTATAGATGTAAAGTTAATTTATATTTTTTTTTTCATGGGGATTGAACTTTGGTTATCAGATAGAGGTTGATTTTGGATTTTTCTTTTACTCTTGTTCCAGTCAGGGGTAGTGGGAGAGGGAGGTACCCTTCAGGAAGAAGCGGCTTCCGAAATGAGAATTTTAGGGGCCGTGGGAAATTTGGTAGTGGACGGGGTTATGGAAGAAATGACTTCAGAAACCAGGGGGAGTTTTCTGGGCGACCTAAGGCTTCAGCTGGACAGAAAGGAGATAGTTCTCTACAGGTAAGTCAGAATGGAGGCGGGCAGGGTGGCCGTCTAGGCGGGGGAAACCACAATTCTCTACCATCAACTCCAGCATGAGTATTGGCGAAAAGACAATAGTGGAAGGACATTTTTTTTTCCCTTGTTTAGGAAGGGGACAATAATTGACGGGTGGTTATTTAGGCGGAATTTAAGGCTTCAGACTTGCATTGTTGCAATCAGATAATGGAGATTAGTCATATAATTATAATTAGGAGGCTTACTCAGCCCGTGCACGAGTGTTTTGGGACATTCATGTAATTTTCTTCTTTTTTACAATTTTTTTTCTTTCTCCCACTTTTGCTAAACCATTTTTTTTTATAACAAGAATGTTTCAAGGATCTCTCTTTGGTGTGAAGGTTTCATCTTTAAATGGTAGCATGCAAGTTCCTTTTCTCTTTCTAGTAAACATGGGAACCATCTACCTTTTCACCAATGGGCCTAGGGAAAGTACGAGAAAAGTTATTTCATCTGATATCAATATTAGCACGGATTAAAAAAGCATCATTGGTTCTTACATGGTATATCCATTGGACAAGTTAAGAATGGCCACTTGCTATTCAAGCGTGGGTTTTATTTATCTGCCGTAAGTTGACACAGTATATTGAATAACAGTTGTAACAACACATTTAACTTGTAAGAGGCAAAAACTAGTATGTGACCGATTGGGATTGGATATGTCTCTAGTACTAAATCCGATGTGATTAGAAAGAGAAAACAGGTTGGCGTTCACTTCAGTAGCTTCGTCTAGTTCCACTGGTTTTCTCCTCTTTTCAATTTCAATTGTACCAAGTACAGTACTACAAAACATCCCCATTCCAGTGAGTGACAGCGGAGACAATTTCTTACTTAGTTAGCAACCAACAATATGAAACCTATAGAGAGACACTGTTAAATTTATTTTGATTTCTGCAAGTTGGATACAAAATTTGATGCAGCAAAAGCTGCAGAACCGCCTACTACACACAGCAGAACAACACCACCCTGCAATCCAACTTCCCAGAGATTGTCCTCAGGCACCAGGTAAACGCAGAAGGGTCCCAAAAACAGTAAGCCCAGACTAAGAGTTAACAATGATCCCGGAGTTCCTGGGTTTGTGGCTGCAGATAAGACACCTAATTCTTCTGCTTTTGAGAGGAGTCCCAGTTTCTCTATAGTTGAAAGGGAGAGCCCGAACTTCTCTGCTGCTGATAGCAAACCAGCTTTCTCTGCTTTGCTAAGTAGTTTCAGCTGCTCCATTCTTGTAAGAAGCTTTATAGGAGGTGTACCTGATACGGTGCTGCTCCGTGGGCCTTGTTCGCCAAGTGGAAATACAGTTGAATTCTGCATTGTGCACATGGTTCAAATTGTTGAAACTTTACATAAGACGAATCATAAGCTGAAGCACTATTACATCAAGACAATAGCTGCTTTCTTAATATCGAAAGATTTGAACAAAAGATCAACTTTTTTTTTTTGGTAACAACAAAAGATCAACCTTTATTTAGGGAAGTTCAATAATGAACAAGACAACGTCCAATATGATGAATTCCAAATTCCAAATTTTACTCGCCATACCAGAGTGATTGTATTGCACTGACTGACCTTTCTAGAGGCTACAGTTCCAGAGACTGAAGGAAGCGGCTTCTGAGTAGCCATGGATTTGACAAGTAGAGGCGAGAAAGTAGCATAATTTCCTCTTCTTGCTTTGCTTCCACCGGGCGACGAATAGATGAAGGGTAATCCTCTACTGCTCCCACAAATAGATGCTGTGGCATCCATTACAAGCTTTTTGCTTGTGGCTTTCTTCCTTCTTACTCAGAGCGAGCTGCGATGCTGGATATGACTGAAACAAGAATGTCTCGAAAGCGCCTAGGGGGGATTGGGTGGATGAGATGATGATGCATAACGAAGATCAGGGATTGGTTATTCACTATTTGGTCTTCCACGTGTCAGAAAATGGTTGGTGTCCTGTTGGCATTCGTTATTTTCCACAAATCTTTTTTCTTTTTTCATGACTCTCTATTTTCATAATCCAGAATTTATTTCTGATTTTAAAAAATTATTTTTTATTTTTAATTATTTTTAAAACAAAAAATTTCATTCGATAATTGATTTTTTTTATTATTTTAAAAATAAATTATTTTTTTAAAAAAATAATAATAATTTTTTTTTATTTTTTTTATTTTTATTTTTAAAACACAAAAAATTAAAAAAAATATTTTTAAAACAGTTTATCAAATAAATTTTTTTTTATTTTTTATTTTATAAAATAATTTTTAAATATAATTTTTAAAATTAAAAAAATAAAAACATAATCAAACAAACCCCATATTTTTATACTGCCAACCTGCGAAAATTTAAATACTCAACTCCTAAAATTATTTAAGGTTGCATTTGCCATTTGGTATGCAAATTTTCGAAAGTTTAGTTTTTGTTACCAATGATTTTTTCATATAACTAACCCTAAAATTTTCAATTATTTTTTTTTTTGTCAGGATTTTATTTGTAAGTAATTATCCGTTGACAGTTCCCATTTTTTTAAATGAATTTTGCTTCAGTTACATTGATTTTTTGAGAGATTACTTTAAAAAAAAAAAAGGAATTACGTTAATTTTCCTTGTAATTTAATTTCACATGCATATTTGTGAAACAAAATTAAACGAATATTTTAATTAAAATTTAGAACAAAAAATATCAATATAATTATTAAAACAACAGAGAAATAAATTAATTTAAATTAAGTAAACCCTTAATAGAAATCAATATGCTTTACTCTCAAAATAAATAATGTCGGCAAAATAAATAAATGAGAAAAATTGGGCTAAATGAAATGGTGGGCTTGGCAGGTGGGCCGCTTGTACAAGATCCGTTAAAGAACATAAAACCCCGCGTCGTCGGTCGGAAAATAAACTCTTCAGCATCTACATCCAAATAACCAAAACCCAGAACCGTAACCCCAATACCAAATCCCTATATTACTTTTTCTTTTCCTCTACATCAATGGATAACTCTGTGATTTCGATCCAGTACCTGAAAGATTTGTTGAATTCTCAAATTCATGACGAGGAAAAGTGGGCATTCAACGTGGTAACTGTCCCTTTTCATTTCTTCATTTAGGCGTTATCTGTCTGCCCTTGCCCCCAATTCGTCCATTTTTCTTATAATTATTTATGATTTTTTTAGGGTTTTTTTAGCATGAGAGGTAGGATGGTTTTTTGTTGGATTCCGGTTTATTTTCTGATCATATACGTGTTATATCATTGATTATTAATGCCAAATTTGGTGCTTTGTGTTTTCTGTGATAGTGAGGGAACAATGGTCAGAATATGAATTTCAAAAATTTTCTAATTTTTGTTATGGGAACCGTGAACCTTCTCAGCTACAACTATGTTGCTTACTTAAATTAAGCGTGTGCTTTGTTTTAGTACAAGGAAAAAAAAACTTGAAAATTATATATTTTTTTAATATAGCTTGCTTCTTTATTAATATGTTTCCAACGGATAGAATGGCTCCATGATCAACCAGTGGTTTATACTTTGATTTATACGTTAGTTTGTAAGTTGTTGTGATTTGAGAATGCTTCCATCGAGGAGTTTCAGTTATTTGTTCGAAGTCTGAAATTCTTTTTAAATTATTCGACATATTCAGCTTCCATGTGGCTTTTAGTAGTTTCTTGAGGCTGTGGATCCTTGTGGGTTGTGAGAGAACCGTTGATGGTTTTTCACCCTTCATGTTAGAATTTTGTAAGATGCATTCGGATTTCGTGAATTCCTTATTATATTTTTTTTATTTAGATATGTTTTGCTTTGTTTCTTTGAATGCTTCTAATTATATGCTTGTATAAAATCCTTGCTATCACGATATAATCAAGATGTCCAAAGCAAAAATTGATTCCATAGCCATCGATCATAGCTTTTCTGTTTCCTTGCCCAACTGTGGATCTGAGTATTGCCTCTCACCATTCTTAACCACATGGAAAATTAGCTAAAGTTGGTTTTATAAAGATAGTTCTTTCTTTGGCTAATTGTTATGTCCATGTTCTATGTTTACTTGATTTGTTGAGAACATTGACGTGATTGTTGTTGCCAGCACCTCAGTCTATGTCATTACCTTTGGTTTCATAATGGAGCTTGGTATTCTGTTCTGTAAAACATTACTGATTCTGGACAGTTTTGATTGGAAACTTTTAAGACAATGGGCATCATCAGTGGATATTTTAGAAGTTAGAAAGCTAGTTAAACTCAATAAATTGCTTATTCTAGAGTGGGAATTAGCGTTCTACATATGCCTTGGAAGAGAAGGTAGAATAACGAACTAAGTAATTTTTTGGTTTATAGGGTTACTCCTGTTGTTTTCTTTAGCTTCCTTTAATATTTGATTCATATGAACCAAGTTTAGAGAAAATTCTATGAGTTCAACGACTAAGATTGGAGCGATGGGTTGTTGAGTACTTTTATTTTTGGCCTCTGGTTATCGGGTACTTTTATCATAATGTTAAAGGTGTGTTTCTCCCTGTTATAAATGTTCAATTCTCTCTTTTTTTTCCTTGCAGAAATTATTGCGTGCAGCTGGATTGTTTGCAGGATCAGTATTACTTATGCGGAATTATGGTGATCTTATGGCAATTTGAAATTTGAAGGTGTCTTTACTTTGTATTGAAACGCTATCTTCTGAAGTAGCAACTCTTGGGTTCTTTTCCATTAGTCTGAAATGATCTTTCATGAATCTGTTTTAGTCTATTGTGGAGCAATGAGAATGTAGTCTCCTACTTTAGTCCTTGTGCTTAAATGCTTGAAAAATGAAAAAAAAAAAAAAAAGCTTTGTAATACGAATTTAAGGGACTGCTGTTTCTGGTGGTGGTGGTGGATGTGGCTTCTGGTTATTTTTTTAGTTGGCTAAAACAAATTTTGAAGTACTCATCTCATTTCAGGTGTTATAGTTCACACTGACCTACCGGTGCAATTATTTTGTAAATTTTTACAAAATTTTATTCTTGTTAGAACAAATATTTCAAAGAAAAAAAAATTAGGTAAAGTTCTTTAAATATTTGCTATGAAGTTTTTCAATAAAAATAACACAGAAAAATTAGTTTAAAAGGTTAATTATCTAATGTTAAATATCATGTTTTTATTGTAAAATTTAATTAAAAAATATTTGTAAAATAACATATAAGCTTTGTTCTTTTGAAAATCTTTATCACAGTCTTCAAATGCATGGCTAAACTGTGAGTCAGTTGGATTCGTCCTTTTCAGTGAACAAACTTTCTTGAACCAATTACAACTCTCTCTGAACATTCCTTTCCCAAACATGTTAAAAGTAATTTTTTAAAGAAAAATATATTAATATCTTTACAGGTATTAATAATTTAATGTACTAATTTTTTAGATTACCAACTTTAGGTAATAATTGCTAGCCAGTCAAGCTTTGCTTTCCTTTGTTTATGAGTTATGACTCTTCCACACAAGCCGAATAAAATCCTTGCTCTCTTCAAATTCGTACTATGGATTTTGTCTCTCTTCTATATATATATAATATATATATATATATATATATATATATATATATATATATATATATTTAAATAATAAAAAATCATGTGTGGTTTCTTTTGTACCTTTTTGTTTTTAATAGTTGTGTGCAGCAGAAGGAAAGTATTATACCATTATTTTCTTTACATTTTTGCATTGATAAATTATTATTATTATATAAAAGGTGATGAAAAATGTACGGTGTAATAATAACAACTGCAAAAGAGAAGCTGAGGTGACGTATCCCGTACCATTATGTCTCGGCAGTTGACACATTAGCATCCCAACTTGTCAAATAGGAAAGTTTGGGAGCCCCGCCCATCCTATACAAAACCTGAGTTTTAACACGTGGCATACTTGGCAGAATCGAACAATTCTAAAATAAAACTTCAAAAGTGTAACTCAGTGGGCCCCTTCCTACTTGCGTGATTATAGCGTCCCACCAAATCATGCAAATCCTAAAGCACCCCACGGCCCCAACTCAAACCGCGTTCCTTCCTCCCGAGAAGGAATATTGATTTTAAAATAAATATTGTAAAACATCCTCGTAAAAATGAGACAAACTCTAATTTTTAATTAATTTTATAAATTTTAAATAACTAAAAAATTAATAATATTTTTGAATTATTTACAATTGTTAAACATGTTTATCCATGAAATCTACGATAAGAAGGTAAATGTAAAAGTTGTTTACTTGAAGTTATAAAAAACAATTGCATAATAATAATAATATTATTATTATTATATAATGGTTTCTATTTCATAATATTAATAAATAAAAAGTAGACACCAAATGTAATTATCCAAATTTTGGTGTGTTTGTTTTCGTTGTTCCATCTACCTTTTTTGGGGGACAAAGAATCCGAAGAATCCAAGTCTCTCTCCCTATCGACACCTGTCCAAACAAATGCAAAAGAGAAAAAAGAGCACCGATTACGACAACTGCGATATTTGTATCGTAAGTCGCTATTGTGTCATCGCTATTTGCTATGCTACCTGCCCCTCTAATGCAGACCCGCGAACTTACATAAAAACCCCAAAATCCTACTCCTAATTTATTCCCAACCCCTTTCTCTTTCTTTGAGCTGGGTTAATTTTAAATCACGAATTTTTCCTAATTATAAAAAATTGAATTTAAAAAGTGTTTCGATCACTTACCTACATATATAGCATAATCATATGACTATAAATTCGCAGAAAATTTTCGAAGACTTAATTTAATAAAAATCGGCGGATTAAAATTAATTATAAATAACTTATGAGTTTGTTAAATTCATTAAAAATATATATTACATATTTATATATTTATCTATAATTATACAACATTTATTTTTAAAATTTTCTCTTTCATAGTTGATTGGATTTAGATGTTACTTAACACTTTTTAAAATTTAGCATAAATTTTTTTTTATAATTAATTTGATTTATGGATTGTTTTATATATTTTTGTTAATTAAAAATTAAAAAAAATTAAAATGCATTCTCGTGAAAATGACAAGGGGGGGTGACTTCACCGGAGTTACTGCGACGGAGAAGGATCGAAACGCCAAAGGAACAGAGGGGTTGCAAAAGCAGGATGGCTCTACCTCACATTCATTTGACATTAGTACCCTCAATTGCTGTGACAATTACCCCATAGCCCCAATGCATAATAACGCAGCTCATGAAACAGGTGTCCGATGAGTTAGCTTTGTGCTGCTGCAACTTGCAGCGCGGAAGCGAGAGAGACAGAGAAGGCTCGCGCCAGCAAAAGTGTAACCGCAGACGATTTGAATCTCTCTCTTCGATGTTCACCACGTGGAATTTTCCAAGTGCGTTGTCAAACTGTTCACTATGAGCCAACAACATGCAGAAGAAAACTCTGTATGATCTTCTCACTCAGGTCCATTTCTTTTTTCTCTATTTTTTCCTCTCCGTTTCTTCTTGATTTCAGTGTCTTTTTCTTTTCTCAGGGGTACCATAGTTTTATATCTTCCGCATAACGTTGTGAGCTGCTCTGCCTCCACAGTTTTTCTTCTCTTTTTGCAAGTATTTGAAATTCGGTTCGCAAAATTTGATTTTTGCATTCGGATTTGAGCGCTTTTTTTTTTTTCTCTTTTCTTTTCCCCCTTTTCTTTATATATTTTCTCGGTGGATAATCCCCATTCTTCTCTTGGGGGAGTGAGTGTGTGAAATCTTCATTCGGTATGGTAGATTTTGAAATGGTTTAAGGGTGACCGTCCTAATTGTTGTGGCTGACTTTTTTATTTATGCTTCTCGCAGAGAACCGCTCAAGGGAATTGTTCTGATAAAAAAAGATTTCACCTTTCTTTTCGATTTCAATGGAGGTGACAACCCAGAAAAACAATGTTGATCAAATTGATTTCTTCATGCAAGAAAGTAAAACTACTATGAATTCTGTACGGAGATTCGTTCCTGAGAAACCAAACAGCGCCAAGTCATCCACCAATTCCAAGGAGATAGACCTTTCCCTCAAGCTTTCTCTGGATGGGTCGTACGGTCAAAATGTAGAAGAAATGCCGTTGATAAGGTCATCATCAATCGCTGGAGAGATAACCCTGGGCACCGTGGCAAATGGGGCTCAGGGTGGTTCATCTGTTTCTTCGCTGGATAGATCTTGCTCCCTGCCCGTGGAGGCTGAGAAGGCTCTGGTGAGGTTTGGGGACCTGCAGACAATGAGAAGAGTAGAGACTGGGAAGAGATTGCTGCAAGAGAAGCTGAGGGCGGCAGCAGAGAGGAAAAAGTCTCTTCAATTTTCTTCTGCTTCTGCAAGAGAAGCCGCTTCTGCATTGAAGGGCCCCACAATCTCTCCTGCTATTGATAAACTCAAGACACTCGCAAATCCTTCTGGGAATTCAAAGCATGAGGGTAACTTCGTTTTCTTCATTATTTTCTTTTCTATGTTGTTCCTTTAATTGTTTAGTACTCGTTTAAATTTGACATGATTTTTTTTTATGTTATATGTTTTTGTTTAACTCAATTTTCGATCGTATGCTATTAGGGTTAATTAAGGATTACATGACTTTTAATACTTCTGGAGTTGAATGCTTTTTATTCCCCTGCTTCTTTGTGTCCTTTTTCTTTCCTCCAACTAATCTTCAAATAGTTTATATTGATTGAGTTTTTGAGTGATTCTGTTTGAATTGCATTCTAGTGATATTGGTGAGTAATTCTGAAAACAATAGAATAGGGAAAGATGTATCTTTGCGGAGTTTGTGTAACTGATAACCTTAACATATGAGAAAGAACTCCAATGAATAAAAGTATAATATGTTGTTTTACTTCAAAGGCAAAGGGGGCATGAAAGCAGCATTTATGGCGTTTTTTTTTTCTGGTTGAGAACTCTATTATAGAACAAGTAAAAGGTAGGCATAACTACAATGAAAATAGGTTGTATAAAACACGTGGAATGGCAACATTAAAATGCAAAAATGTTGTTTTATTTTACTGTAAAAGAGTTCGAAACACGACAATCATGAGACTGCTTAGTATCTTTATTTGAATTTGGCCGCATATTGTAGGATTTGAAGAACCTATATTTGACAAGTTATTGACAGAAGATGTAGCGATTGTGCGTAACATAATAGCGCAAGATTGATCATATATGACAATGTATGCAAATAAAGAAATGACAAGGGATAATACCACCCATAGATTCTGAAGACTCTGAAGTTGACAGCAGACCAAGAATTGACTTTCCAATCCAAATAATGCATGGTTATAGAAGCTTCTCCTAAAAGGAAAGAAGATCTAATATTCTATTTGGATAACAGAAGAGGCATCGAAGTGTCTTTTCAATTACAGGCATAACTATTAAGCAGAGAATTTATATACAAAGATGACTTAGAGGAACAACTGATTAGTACAAGTGTGTACAACTTCTGTTAGATATCAGATTTCTCCACCATTTTTTGTGACTAGTAGTATAATTACCAATGTGTCATAAAACACTTGATGGGGAGGGTATAGTAGTTGTGAGAAGAGAGGAATGGATTCCTAAGTTCCTACCTATTTGTTGGCTACTGATTGTTAAAGATTTAGATGTAATGCATGTTGGCTATGTAGTCTGATAGTGTTCTTCATGGCTTGAATATGTTTGAAGTTGAACCCACCTTGATAATTACCATCTAAGCTACTATACGAACCATTGTTTTTCTTCACTTTTCCTTTATCAAGCCTTCAATATATAGCACCTTCCTCCACAATTTGCCACATCAGTTAAAGGTTCATTGACTATGTCTGTCTGTATCTCATATTGATAATTTTCTTATTTATTTTGGTTTTCCTTTGAATAAACTTCATTGTCTGGGTGTCCTACATTTGATCTACTAAAATTGAAACCAAAAGCAAGAGGCCAAGGGTTCATTCAAATTTCAAACAATGAGTCAGGGAAGGAAGTTATATTCCCTCTGCCGAGAGTGTTACAACACTTTATCTAAATAAATATTTGTGCTTTACAGGATGGTCTATCCTTTCCTGGTGTTAGTAACACCCCAGATATCTGAGTGTAATCATCAAAAGAAGTCAAGCAAATAAGCAAACTCAACATAAGCATTTAATCTGTGTCTGCATGTGCTAGCTGTATTTGAAAATTTCTACTATGATGGTTTCACTGGTTACAGTCATGCTCTTTATGACCGGTATTGGCTCATATTGCTAAATAATGGGCTAAAGGCAAACATAACCAATCTTATGCAGGTGTATGCATCAAAACTTCCTGGATAGACTCCATAGATGTAATTAGCTGTTCGAAGACATAGTCAACCCCTGTGAATCGATAAAAAATGAGTTGATCTTTTACATTCCCATTACATGAACATAAATTATTATGAATGCTGCAAGCTTGCAACCAGGCTTATACCTTAGCACTTGACACCTCTCTGAATTGTTTTATCTACAGTGATCTAAAGACTCAGCATTTATAAGAACAAAGCTAAACTGAAAATAATCCCTTTTAGATTTATGTCTTTAGTGCCAGATAAGAAAATCTGTGTCTATTTAGTATTTATTTGTATATTTATGATGTAGAATCATGGCACAAGTTGCTCATCTGTCAAAAATTTGAAGAGACAAAATCATTGCTAGGCTTTTTCTTTTTTTTAAAAAAAAAAAAGTTTTTGAAGCTTAAAATGATTGTAAACTTTTGGAAATCCTGTTGCCTTAGGAAGCTGATTTCTCTGCAACATATCTGTGACTTCAAAAACACTACCTGGAAGCTACAAAGATGTCATGGATTCTTCTGTATGTTTGTCTGTCTTGATTGTTTTGTTCTACCTTATTAATCATGTGGAATGTGAATAACATGCAATGGGGTAGAATAATAATTTAACTTATGGCTATGAGTGTTTTATATAACAAGGACTTCTCTGCATGGCTATATGTTGTTAGTTTTTAAATCCATTCAATGTGAGTTTAGATTTGAAATTAACTGCATTTGGAGACTGATGAAAAGTTTTCCGCGGCACATCTTATTAACTTACGCATATAGTACCGTAACTCCTTATTGCTGATACAATTGTTTTGTCATCTCATCTTGCTTATCTGATCTTGAATCTCTCTTGCTTTCTTTCATTCCAAAAGATAAACTGGCAAGTGATTCTTATAACATGCCATACAAGTGTCCAAGAGGTTTGGCTGAAGTAGGAGCTAGTTCCCACTTCCTGGCATCAGCCAAGCCGGACAATGATCTCATAGTTTCTCCTATAACGAAATTTAAGGAAATGCCTCCAAGACCTGCTGATACTGAGCTGGAAAATCCATTCAAAAGGCTCAGGCGTGGGAATCCCTGCAGTCTTAAAGGGAATGATATGGACATACTGAGACAGATGCCCAGCGTAGCTACTACCGGAGATGGGCCAGGTGGAAGGAGAATAGAAGGGTTCCTTTACAAGTACAGGAGTGGTCAAATCTGTATTGTATGTGTCTGCCATGGTAGCTTCCTCTCTCCGGCAGAATTCGTGATGCATGCTGGTGGCAACAAGGACGTGGCTAATCCCATGAGGCATATCACTGTTTGTGCTAACTCATTTTAGGTGACTTTGTCTCTTACCTAGAGGAAACAAAGAAACTATCCTTATTTAGTTGTGTCTATCATGATATTCTGCCCTTCAAGAGTCAACGTAGAAGGAAAATTCCACCAAAGATGGTTTTCCCTTCTCGAACCTTTCATTGCTTTTTTCTTTTTTCAGAAAGTTCAAGGCTTGCATAAGGAAAACCTAAGACTTCATCTTGCAGAAAATATTATGTGATGTAGGAAGTCGGACTCTCTATCTCTCTCTCTCTCTCTCTTTCTTATCTGGCAAACAGCATGTTGTTAGTAACCTTGTATAAAAATTGAAAGTTGGTATGAACGTAGAGTTGTTTATAGTAAATTATTTTGTCTACAAGATCTATTTGTTAAAGAAATTGACCAATTTGAATTTTTTTTGGGCGAAAATTAATCAATTTCTGCCTCCTTATATAGATTGCTAATTTATCAACAACTACTACTTCGGTGTTAATCCGCTCTCGTGTTTATAAAAGTAAGTAATTTCTAATTTTTAAAAATATAAAATGTAACAGTTATTAAACCACTAGTTGTGTAATTTTTAAATTTTAAATTTTTTTGAATAAAATGTTATAATTGTTAAATTGTGATTATTTAGAAATTTTAAATTACACTCAGTAATTTTTAAATTTTAAATACTCCAACTTAATTAAATAGTATTATATATATATATATATATATATATATATATATATATATATATATATATATATATATATATATATATATATATGATATTTAAAATATAAAAGATATATACTGTTTTGTGAATGTAATATAATTTTTCAAAATAATCAAAATTAAATTAGTATTAAAATATTTAATACTAATATAAATAAATATCATTTAATATAAATATAAAAATAATTGAATGTGGAACAAAGAAACGAAAATTTCAAACACATATAAATATAAATATAGATGAACAATGTAAACTGGTATAAAAAAAAACATTTACGTAATCTGCTCTATTTTTTAACAGCTTGAGCGCATGAGCTTTACCGCAGCGCAGCTCCACGTCTTTCTTATTACGAATTTGCACACAATTTAATATTTTGCTTATGAACAACTTTTAAAATTACTAAGCACTAAAATTATCATAATTATTTTTAATGCAATAAAAAATATTTAAATATAAATTTATAATTTATTCTATAGAATAAGAATTTATATCAATATATCTGTTACAATAACTAGATTTGGCTTCTTCTTTTTCCAAGTGACCCTCTTAACGTTACGAGGATTTCCTTCAAGATATTCATGACAACAACAATCCTCATCCTACTAGATGGGGTCCTTGTAGTTCCGCGGAATATTCTTCGGGTTCAAGTGTTTTCGCGGCAATGGACTCTTAAACAAATTATTTTATTAAACTATAACGTCTTGGTCGCACTAACGCCCTTTACGGCGGAAGAAAAGACAGTGAGAAATGTGGAGCGAAGCAATTTGGACAAGGGCCAACTCCATGGCTTCCTTACCCAGTAAGCCCGAAGGAACTCAAAGATTTGTACTTTTCATTATCTATGTGCTTTGTGAATTGTGATTCTGCTAGTTGAATTGGGTATCTCTAAATTCTGAGTTTTTTTTTTCATGCTTACTTTTATATTTTCGTTCTTTGCCAGTCGATTGTCTGTTTGCCTTTACCTTTTTGTTGTCTTTGGATATCGTCGGCATGGATTTCTTTCAGTTGTTTGTTGAAGGGATTTTCTCTCTTCTCTCTCTGTTTCTTCAAGATTATATATGACGAATATCTATGATGACTCATGCAGGAAAAGGACTTGAACTCGTAAGTAATGTTAACTTCATATTTGATCTTCATGTCTTCAAATCTTTCTCTTCCATGGAATCTATGCTGCTCTATTTTTAGTTGCTAGGGATTGCTTAGGAATTTCATTCTTACGCATACTACAGTTCTAAACTTCTAATTTAATCAATAATTTGAGTTTAACTACAGATTTTCTAAAATATCCATACCATCGTCTTTTTTTCTTCTTCCAAGTTTTTGTATTAGTGTCTTCCTTTCTGCGATGTAGCTAATCATCAGTATCTCTCTATGTATACTTTTTTTTGGTTCCCTATTAGGCACTGCTTTCTGTTTAAATAGTAAGCATGAAATTGGGATATATGGTTCTCATTATGTTTGTGTGCAAATATTGAGATTTATGAAGTTTTTCCGGGTAAATATCTCATAACTTGGTGTAGTGATTCTAAACTTAACAGGTTTTGCACCTTTTATATTCCTATTTTTCATTGTTGGGTGCACTGCAAGGCCATTCTATCCACTCCCTAGTAGAGGAGCTGATGGAAGCAGACAGCCTCTTCAAACTTTTCGCCCATTTAACGTTGCACATCGAGGTTCAAATGGAGAGCTTCCTGAAGAAACTGCCCCGGCATACATGGTGAATAAGGCCATTCTTCTTTTGGAAAAATTGCATATCTTTCTCAGTTTTTAATCTGCCTAAAATTGAACATCTCTTGCAGAGAGCTATTGAAGAAGGTGCAGACTTCATTGAAACTGATATCCTCTCTTCCAAAGACGGTGTTCTTATATGCTCCCATGATGTTACCCTTGATGATACTACTGACATTGCAAAACAGAAAGAGTTTGCAGATCGTAAAAGGACCTATGAAGTCCAAGGGGTCAACACCACTGGATTTTTTTCTGGTATTAGTGCTATTCTTTGTTAATCTTCCTTGATCTTTAGTAAAAGTTTTTTGGGAGCTCAATACGATTGCTCCTATTTACTGCTTATTACGCAAATGCATAAGAATGAATCTCAAGTTCCAACCCTTTTTTGGTTGTGCTTGTCTCTGCAGGTTTGCTTGTGTATCATGTATCTCATCCTCTGATTGTCTTTAATAGTTAATACCCTTTTTGATATCTAGGAGTTTGGTTCTTTTTAGATAGTTTAATTTGCTAAAATATTTATTCATTTGAATATGTACAGTTGATTTTACACTGAAGGAATTAAAGTCATTGAGGGTGAATCAGAGGTATAGCTTCCGGGATCAACAATTTAATGGTTAGTTCCTCCTTTTGTTGGAGATTAAAAAAAAAAGGCTCTTTTGGCACATATAGCAATAGCTTGCTGTAACTTTTTTTCTTTTTTTAACTTAAAAATAAAAGAGCTAACTATAGCCATTTATTTGGAATCTCTTTCAGGAAAGTTTGAAATAATAACTTTTGACGAGTTCATTTCCATTGCATTGAATGCACCCAGAGTTGTTGGAATATTTCCAGAGATGAAGAATCCAGTATTTATCAATCAGCATGTAAGTATTTCTCCATGAAGTGCAACAAATTACTAAATGTTTACCGAGAAGAAAACTTAAAGCAACAAAGATAAATTGCTTCAAAAGGAAGAAGGACAAATTGTTCTTTCATCTAACAGAAAAATATATTAGAATCCACAAGGGTCTGTTGAACATACTTTATTTGATTGTTTGTCGCTTTGTGCTAGTAGCATCTTGTATAATGAATAAAACAAACTGTCTCATCTATATTTTAAATTAAGGCTAAGGACTAATGAGTTGAGTTGATTTTATTAAAAATTCCAATTATGCAAATTGCATTAAGAACATTTTATTCAACCTGTTATAATATGTTTGGCGCAAAATCTTATAATTTCATCATGCTTAGTTTGCTTTTATTACTAGTTTTATATTTTAGACAATGTCTCTGCTTGCTGTTCATTAAGTTGATGCAATGAACAGGTGAAATGGGCAGATGGCAAAAGATATGAGGACAAGTTTGTGGAGACACTCGAGAAATACGAATACAAGGGTTCATACTTGTCCAAAGATTGGTTGAAACAACCTGCATTTATTCAGTCATTCGCTCCAACTTCACTTGTATATATATCAAATCAGACAGACTTGCCCAAGGTTTTCTTAATCGATGATTTTACTATTCTGACAGAAGACACTAATCAGGTGCGTTTTATCCTTGCTGCAGCCTCTCTGAGGCTGCATAAGAATTATTGAATTTCTCTTTCTTTCTGCAAATTTTTAGAATGAAATGGATTAGGTTGGTGATTTTGTTATGCTTCACACTCCAACCTAATCATTATGCAATAGTTGTGGCAAATACCTTGTCAATTTTTACTCCTCCAATTTTCACCTCTTCATTTCCATTCCTGCCCAACACACTCCAAGTATTGGCTTCCTTCCGTTAAGTGATGGAAGTTGAAAAAAGCCTGGCCTTGGAGATTTGCCACAACTATTGCATGATTGTACATTGATTCTTGTTTCCTTGATTTTATCCTAAATATATGTAGTTGTACTGTACTACCTTGATTTATTTCAAAAGTACTGCTATCTCCAGTGTATACTATACAATGTTGTTGGTTAATTATAATTTGCCTATTTCATTTTGATGATGTGCAGACATATTGGGATATTACATCTGATAGTTACCTTGACTACATAAAGCAATATGTTGTGGGAATTGGACCTTGGAAAGACACAGTGGTTCCTGTTGAAAATAATTACATGCAAACTCCTTCTGATCTTGTTGCCAGGGCACATGCACATAACCTGCAGGTACACTTTCTGTTTGAATCTTGCTTTTTTGGTGTTGAAAATAATCCAAAGTGTTTCTTTTATCAATCAAAAAGAAAAAAAAAATTCAATCTCTACAATTCTTTTCCGGTTGTTGGAGGATCTCCTTTTTTGTTTTTAGCATTAGTGGGTCTACTTTCTTAATGCTATTATTGGATGGACTGGGTCCCATAATGCAGTAAAGAAAGCAAACTATAGGAAAACATTACTGTTAGAAGGAATTAGCAATTGGCCAAGTGGCCCAATGTGCCAGCCAGACCAGGGGAACTCAAATATTTGAGGGTCTAGTCCAAGTTCGTGTGGGTGAATTTTCTTCCCCCATGATCTTCCTTGATTAATATGGCCCAGATCAATTAATATTTTAGTTTACTTTAAAACTTACTTAATTCATGTATGTGTCAAATTCATACAATATAGCAATAAAGCACTAAAGAAAAAAAAAATTCTATATATTGTATGATTCTTGAATATGGCTGGCAACGTAAGGGTAAATTAGGCTTGATTGAGAGATACTCTGCTGTCAGATGAAACAAGTTAGTTCTACTCTGCAGTTTTATAATTTTGTAACCTTTTATCCAAATCCCCCACCCATCCAAATCCCCCACCCCCAACTATCAGATCTAGCCTCAGGTGATCCAGTCTGTTGTATAATTAACAGATAGTTAATTGGAAATAAAACTAAAATATGCATGTCAACTTTTAATTTTTTTTTACTCTGTCTTTATTTTCTGAAAGATGAGAAGATTGATGCTCTCCTGACTTTATGGATTTGATCCTTTATCAAAAGATTGTATTGGTGTGCTGATCAGTTTCATTTTCTTGAGCTACTTCATGAGAACCTGTTGTTCTTTGTTTGAACCATTCCATTATCTTCTATGCCTTGCTGGTATTGATGCAGGTGCATCCATATACTTACCGAAGTGAGAACAACTTTTTGCACTTCAACTTTAGTCAAGACCCATACGAAGAATATGATTATTGGATCAACAAAATAGGAGTTGATGGTCTGTTTACAGACTTCCCAGGTACCCTTAATAAGTTTCAGGAATGGACCTCACGTGACCCTTCAGATGACAGTGATGACCATACTACATCTAAACTATTGCATATAATTGCATCGTTGGTCTCCTCCTATAAAAGGATATGAGAAGCTGAGAACGACAAACCTTCTCCATCAATCTCAGTGACAGCTTTGTTTTCAAATAATATTGAGTTTTTTGTTTTAGTAAAAATACGCTGCCATTCTTCTGGTGATCAATATAGAAAATATTATAGTTTTGCAGCCATTTAACTGCTTTATGATGAAATATAGAAGTTAATTCTACAAAGTGCACATCTTCCAGGTCCTTAACTGCTTTAATTACCGGTTGGAGTAGCATAAACCAATGTAATTGAAATATCTTATTCCAATGTCCAATACATGGCTTAAGCCCAACGCCTATTGTAATTGAGACCTTGTATCTCTTAACCAAGGCAGTTGTATAATTTCTGGGTTGAATTCTTTAATTTGGAAAAATGATCAAAGAATGAAACAAGAGCCATATGCTTTAAGAATTATTCACATTTTGCTGCACGAGAACATTGGTTTGAGGCTACAGGATATCGATCATGCCCATTCACATGGGGAACGAAAAATTTGGGCATGTTGCTTTATGTTATTACAAAACAGTAATGAACTTGCTGCATTTGAAGCGGATTGGGGTTCTGTTTCTAAAGAAATTTACCGTGTAAATTTTGGAAAGAGACACTCGTTCAAGTTATGGAGTCAATTTAAGTATGACAAAGTTATGTTAGAACCAATCACGGATCACAATTTATAGTACTAAGAAACTCGCCTACCTTAAGGAGCCTCGGCCATTCACTTCAGAGGAAACTGAAAATACATAAAATTTGAAAATAGTATCAGGCAAAAATACTCAATCTGCAAAGTGCCAATTGCGCTTCGAATGTTAGCATTCATTTCTCTACGATGAGCCACATGAAGATCATAGAATTCCATTTCTACGCAACCCAAGTACAAAAAGTTAATTAGTTGCTTTCATGAATGTTATAAAGCAGCTTCCATTATTCCTTGAACTATTAGAACGAACCTCTACTGCCCGTCCATATCTATTTAACATTAAGGGTTGTAGTAATGACTGCCAGCAAAGTGTATACATAAATTACGAACTGATATATACATCACAAGTACCAAAAGATGAAATCTAAGTCAGCACATCCATCTTATTGACAAACATTCATCTTTGAAATCTCTTCCAGGAGAATTCTTGACTCAGCAGCAAAGTCAACAGGAGCAACTGCCCGGACTGTTATCCTCTGCCTCTTCTCGTTCATATACTCGTTCTGAGAAACGCTAACCCGGAAAAGATGAGGGGTCCAAGTAGCTTGTTTCAATTTCAGTTGATAAGGATTATCTTCTCCCTCCTAAAATCAACAAAAGAATAAAAATTTGAATAAAATAAGTCGCATATTGTCATCCCATGATCCCAATAATTCAAACGAGTTTCTCACAGCCTACCTCTGATTTTAGGCTATCTAGCTCATTAGCAGAACACCCAACAATTGTCTCGGCTTCTTCATTGAAGGCTGAGACAAAAGCTTCTCCACTTGCATCAGAAACTTTTACAACCATAATATATCTGGAAAGGATGGAACAAAATGAAAATTTTGAAGACATAATATGAGTATAGGAAACTCACACCCACAGTTCCACTTGCATATTGTTATCTGCATTACCTTAAACTGCACTCTTCATTTTTCTGGCAGCTTTCACACCAATACCCAGTGCCAATGGCTTCAGTGACTTTCTTGTTGCAAGTCTTACAAGCCCGGTACCACATTGTCTGGTCAGGCTTGATAAAGCTTATGTGTGCTCTGATACTGAAAAATGCAGGCTGCCAAAATCCAAAAATTAAAAATTAAAATTAAAAAGACCTGATTAAACTCGTGGCCCAAAAGTTAACTATGACATCGATTAAAATTGCAAGGTTATTTGACAATAGTTTCCTTGGGCTTTCATATCAAACAATAGTCAACTATATCTGCATGTCAAACCCTCAGAAAACTCGGGAGCATAACAATTCAGATCCTTGTCAGAATCATTATTCTCACGATATAAAATGGGGAAGACAAGGAAGAAGCCAAAAGAGCAGGATGTACGGTAAGATTATGAACCATACCATTCTACAGCAAGGAACAAATCTATTACCTTCTCCTCCCCCAAGGACAGGTTCGAGGTTATGTGAGAAAGTGAAACACGGTCAGAGTACACTGATCTCATTCCATTTTTGGATATGGGACTTGAGCCAGAGCTTACTGAGGCCATTGGAGCATCTTTTCCCTCAGACTCATACCTATTGACGAAATAGCATATAATTAAGATTTTCCTAGGCATATCATAATAAGGAAACAATAGCCTCCTGAAAAATAATATACCAGCTTCTAAGCTTCTTTGCTTCAGATATATCAGGATTTACTAGAACCACACTTTTGCTTATAGTTGATAAGGAGACACCTGAAATAGAAGTGATCCAAAATCCCAATACGTTACAAATAAAAATGATCTTGCCATCATGCTACGCAATAAATATAATAAACCTAAACTTTTAGCATACCTTGAAAATCACCAACCCTGAGGGATTTGATTGAAACTATTGGAGATTTATCAGCAATATCCAGCAACTCTTGCCCTAGATTAGTTGCAAGCTCATTCCACAAAGACACAACCACTGTCTTCTTTCTGCAATTGAAAAGTTCGTATATTAAAATTTTCAATATAATACAAAAGAATAAATGCTAACCACAGAGAGAAACAGCATAAACTAACGTTTCATCAGCAATAGTAATATCGCGCTTTGAAACACTCTCATTGTTGCTCTTCCTACGAATGCTCATTGTTGAAGAAACATTCTGAACAACTCCAATGACATCTGAAATTCATAAAGCAGATATAATTAATAGCGTACAAAAATAAAAACCAAAAATATAGATGTGCTATACCTTCTAAACAATACTTACCAACAAGGTCACTCCTATTGACAAAAGGGCCCAGCTGATCAATCTGGACAAAATTAAATTTTGTTTCTGGAACAAAACTTGCTTCATCGGCTGCCTCTTCCACCTCTGACTTTTCATTCAATGACATTTCATAATCATTTTGGACGGTTTTGAACTGTTTGTTTGCAACTTTTAAAGTTCCCTTCGAAATGTAGTAAACCTTCCCTAGTACAAATTTCTCATAAAATTTCCTTGCAGCTTCATTAAACATTGTTGCTTGAATTTGAGTGCCCTGCAGTAATACCACCAAATTTCAAATTAAAAACTTCAAAACTATGCAAGCAACATTCAAACATTGAAGATTTTCAAGAGATAGATTAATAGACTTTGTTCTTACATCTTCATCCGTCAATTCTACGTTGAAGACACAACCTTCCCCTTTAGCATTCTTATAGGTACGCATGGTCCCTTTGCTTGTCACGCGAACCTTTATTGTCCAATTACCCTGATAAGGATTTAAGGAAACGAGAGGGCGCACCCTGCGTGTCATCGCCATTCGTGCAGCAGGGACCATACTGAAAAATCATTTAAAAATGTTAACTGCTCAGAGTCAGATCCCTAGAAGATATTTTATCATGCATTGAATACGAACAAGATTACAAGAAAACCTACTTTCCGTGTTGTTCGTGTACTATCTGAGCAGCAGATTTGGCCACTATTTCTTGCTTTGGTCTCAAGATAACGCCGGATCCTTCACTTTTCACCTTGCTTTTGATTTCACTCTCTTGCTTGGGAATCAAAATAATACCGGTGTCCTGACTTTTGACTTCTGCTTTTATCTCCATTTCAAGTGCAGGAGAAAACGGTTCACATTTTGAGACAATAAGATATCTGCATCAAAAAAATAAAAGGTACTTCTCAGGAAAAAAAAATATGGCATCTTGAGTAGTTTGCTTGATACATCGTAAACGGTGCTCACTTCTCTGACTTATTTGGGATGTCGTTTAGACTATAGTCAACGATGCGAATGAGACCCAGGTTCTGAATATTTCCTGAAATGACCTGAGAATTCTGGTTTGAAGGAAGAATTGTCCTTAACTTCAACTTTCCATCACTCGCAGTGAACCTATTAACAGATCAACAAACAACAATGTTAATACTTAATAGATATTACAACCGACAAAACAACAGAAACTTATCATATGCCAAGAACTATAATCGATTGCGGAGACTGAAATGGCAATTAACAGATTTCATAAAATCCAAGGGATGATAACAAAACAAAGAATGTCAAGTTTAAAGAATAAAAAGCCATCAACTCGGGCGCAGACGAAAAGCTTAAGCATAAACCCATGAAACTCTGATTTAAAAAATTCTGATTGACATGCAATAAAACCCAAGCGTAATTTTACTGGGTGCGAATCATTAAACTTAATTATGTGAAAGGGGGAAGAAATCCCCAGCTAAAACCACACATCACAATTTGAAAAAGAAAATCTTAACACAAAAGCATATAATATAGCTATACAGATTAAAATGAATATACATGGGATAGCGAAAGGCGAAGGGTGAAGACTCACATGTATCTGTTACCGCTTTGCTTGAGATCCAGGACTTGGACGACGATCTCAGGAAGCTCCGAGGAAGAATCTGGTGATGGGTTTGCAAGCAAGATGGAAATAGCATCTGGGGTCACTGATTTCGCCATTCTCTTGTGCAGCTGTAGGCGATTTCGAGTATATGGAAAAAATAATGAACAAGGTGATTTCAGGAGCGAAGAGAGGGAGTGACGGAGTGTCTTTGTATACGTGGCTTCTGGCGGGAAATGGTTCCGAAATGTTTCTGTTCCGCGGCCATTTAGTTTTGGCCCTCTGGGTTGTAAAAAAGGTTTAAATGCTTTGAAACTTTCAGATCGTTCCGCGGTACATTTTTGGCTAACTTTGAGCGGCGGGGCGCCGCTTTTTTTCCTTTTTTCTTTTTTCTCTCCTATTCGATCCATATGCTTTTGAGAAATTAATATATGTTATATAAATTAAATTGTATATTTCTTGTTGAAAAAATAAATAAATTCTATGGTATTGCATTTTATAAATAATGATTTTATGTGAAATTATGGTTACTCATATATCTAATAAACTTTAGCTTTTTTTGGTTAAATATTTTGAAGAAATAGTTAATCATTTCTAAATGATTAAATGTACAAAATTTTATCGGAAATTCAAGTGAATGTATTGAGATTCAATGTGTTGACCGGAAATCAAATTGATTTTGAATTTTCATTTAAATCAAGCACTCTTCTGAATGTTTTCTTTTAACTCATGATAACTTTGACAACTTAATTAAATTACAGTAGGGTTTGAATATATAAATTTAAGAAAGAAAAGCGATGATACTTTTTTCCACTTCCGAAATTATTCTTCTTTCTAATTCAACTATTATTCCCCATAACCTTTTTATGAGATTTTTGAGCTTGTTGACTATCTTATGCATTTATGGCAGTAAAAAATCACCAAACCCATCAGATTAATTTGACATTGTAAATTTGTGTGCACTTGTGTAATTTGGCAGTGATTTAGCTGATCATTAAACGGCCATCGAATTTTATTATATACAAAAATTGCTAAGTTGCAAACTCGGTCCCTTAAAAAAAATTGGCAAAAGCAAGTTTTAGCATACCATGGGAGGGAAGTTTCCTATGCAATTCATAGACAGTTGCTTTCGCCCAGTGCTTTTGTTTACCTGCTAATTGTACAAATATAGACTAACCTACGATACAATGTCCATCAAAAATCGAAACTAAATGATTTCCCAACTAGGATGTACACTACAACTTAAGAATGCCACAAAAAAAGTAGAGTTGTTACTAACTTGGCTAGAGAGAGCTATCCTGCATTGCAGATTGCATAATACTAGCCTGTGTCAAGATTACATAGACAGTAAATGGTCTTGGTAAAAGCTAAGAGGCTTCGCAGGCTGATGGTCCCCTAATGTTGTCCTAATTAACGACAGGAACTGAAGCAAAGAAACCATCTGTTACAAGAAGAATTTGTGGTTGACTTTGGGGTCTGAGCTGCATTTGGCGTTTCTCTAGGGGTCTGTGTCTCTGGCTGCATGCATTGCTTTGGCTTCTCTTTGGCAGCCATTGATGTAGGACTTTTATCTCCATCTGGCATTCTTCACATAATAAAACATTTCAAACTGTTTGCTCGACATGCCATTAAACATTCACAATTTATCATGTGCAAAGAAATATCATAATACAGCTCCAGTCACTACCAAGAAGCATCCATTTGTATTTAATAAAAGTGATATTTACTTGTAAACCCATATTTCTTTTTTATCTTTGAACATTATTCTAGTATGAAAAACACAAGAATTGTTAGAGATATTATAGTCCTAACAATAGATCTTTATTTAAAATTTTAAAATTTTAAAATTTTTTAATTGAAATAATATTTAATATAATATCAAAATTTTCATAATAAAAAGACTTGGAGCTAGATGCCTGCCCTCCATTTTTTTACAATTAAATAAAATTTCAGCATAAATTAGATATGTATTTTATTACACTTCAACTCTAAAAAGCTTTTGTGCGAGGAAGGCTATTAAACTTAGAAATTTTTTAGTTGAAATATCATTAGGTTAAAGAAAATTATCAATATAGATCCTATGTAAGTACTTAGATAGTTAGCTTACACTTTAAAGGCAAAAGATTTGGTGCTCCCATCTGAATGGTGGGAATGGTCATGAAAATTAGAAGGCCCATCAAAATGCGATGACCCAGAAACAGATGACAAATCATGATGCTGTGTGTTTTCCCTTATAACTTCTCTCATTGTTTCAGCAGCTCTGGCTTCAGTTACTTCTACACCTTGCTGGAAGTCACCAGCTCTTAGGCTCATATCGTTGAATTTAGTCACTGGGGACTGATTACTCGCACAAGCATCATTATTATTATTATTAGGCGGAGCCGGCATGTTCATGTCACCAGGCTTACCTATTTCAGTACTCAACCAATTTAATTCTCTAGAGAAACTCATATTTCCCATGTGGATGCTGAATAATGATTCATTAGAGGCAGTGCTCCACTCTGGGGTGTTTGATTTGGTTCTATCAAAGACATGTGATGGAATCCTATATGCAGAAGGGGTACCAGGCTCCTCTGGACGCTCCATTACCTGCGTTGGAGGATTTTGTATTGCTGATCCATCATTGTTCAAATCATCACTAAGTTGTCCATGCTTCGGCATAGAGCTGACAGGGAAATCATCATCGCTACAGTCTGAAGCTGATGGAGAGTTCGACCCCGATTTCCGGTTATAATTAGAACCTCCATCTTCGTCAAGTTTAGCAGAAGTTTCACCACTATGGGTCTTATCAGATGCATCAGTTAGCTGTTGATTCTGCGATGACAAGAATAAAGAGGGATCCAATCCACCAACGGGGGCCTTACTGGTTGTATTCGTAGGCATATGGAAGGGATTTCCTGGTGATGATTCATATGAGGATGGTGATAATGACGAATGGAGGCCTAACATGTCATCAGTGGAGGACTGATCCTTTTCCATGCCCACCTTTCCTTGTTTCGTGATTGAGAATGGCTGATGCAATGCAGATTCTAAAAATGCTTGATCAAGAGCATTTACTGCATCACTCTGGAACTGGAAGGGGTTTTGTGATGGCGAAGGGTGGGCTAATTTATTTCCCAATGGAGAAGGATGAGTTTCACCAAAAGTGTCATTTCTTGGAAATTGAAAGTGATCTTGTGGTGCCAAATCTGATGCAGAGGACGAAGCCGAGTTATATTGCTCTCCTCCACCTACATTTGTGGCTGCACCAATTCTCGAATCTCCATTAACATCTTCCATCAGCAAACAACGTCAGGTACTTCACGGTTCAGAAATCTTTGTGGCAATTTTAGAAAGCTGTAAAACCAGAATATCATATTTTAAAACCATCTCAACCACAAGCTTTTTATGTCCAGACCCAAGAAAAAATAGATTTGTTTCAAATCAGCCTACTTTTTTTATCACCTCTGTTCCATGATCATAGGCTTAAATGCTTGTTCAGCTGAAGCTGAAAACAATTTTGCCGGCGATTCTATAAAAATTAGAGTTAATACTTTTTTTAGTGCATCAACGGGTACCGTATTGCAGAACAGTATCTCATCATTTTAGAAAAGGGAATTTGATGAGTATACAGTTAAATAGAATTAACTCCCGAAACATTATGGCAAGACAAACAATGCAAACTGACCCATTTTTACGAAAAATGCATAAATCTCAAATCGCATTCGAAGAGATTCAATTCAAAATGTTAAACTTACCTTGGAAAAACAATGTGCCCGAAAAAAACACCAGAGACTGCCGATCAGACCCCAAGATCAACCAAGTCCGAGATGGCCCGGAATTCAGCAGCCCTTTACCTCCAGAGACTGATAGAAAATAAATAAAAAAACAGAAGAAGAAGGCAGAAAGAGAGAGAGAGAGTGAATAACTGGGATAAGAAATGGTTAGATAAAAGAGATGGCGTCGCACTCGTTTAGGCTTTTCATTCTCGTTTTATTTCGGCTGCGGTTCGCGGCAAGGCCAAATCAACCTCTTGACATTGTTTCTTATTTTAATCCTTCTTGCTATATAGTTCATAAAATGAACGATTCAGAGTTCTGTTGCCATTATACCAAAGTAACCAAAGAAGATAACTCCCGCAAAACACTCAAAAATCAGAGGATTCAAATTACTACAATGTTACTGCATCAAACACTAAAAAAAGGGCAATTCCAGGGTGGCGAGATTTTTATTTTACTAACAATATGTTTTTCTTTTTGGGTTGCATTGCTTTCTATATGTTAAACAATGGTGGCCAAGCAATACGCGTGAAGGCCAATGGCCAAATTAAAAAAGGGAAGTGCATGTTACTAATTTAGGCTAATAATAATAGCAAAAGAAGGTTCTTTTAAGGACATTTCTTTTTTACTGGGTAACACGTTTTGCCTATGGCAAACTCACAAAGATTTATTATTGATGCAGACAAGGCTTCTATTTCATTTTTCGTTCCTTTTTTCTTTTGAGAAATGCATGACGCGTTATTATTAATGATCGGAAACAAAATATGTTCATTTTATGAGATTATGGGTAAAGTACGTAGTGCTTGTTTTTTCTATTTAAGGACATAGGTAATGTATGAAATTATAATAGATCGTAAATCATTTACGATCCCCACTTACTGAAAAAAATACTTAATTGTTGTTGTTGTAAATCATTTGCGTTATATACTCTTAATTTTTAAATTTGAATATTGATTGGCCTTAAATAATTAAATGATACATTTTTAAATAGAGACAAAATTTATGTATATTTTCAAAATAAATAAAATTTTTACATATTTAATACAATTTTTATTTATTTATTTAACTATGTGACAACTTCAATTGACTCATCGTCTCTTTCAACATTCATTTACATAAAAAGATATATGCTCAAAAAATTAAGTCTTGGAGATAACGTCACCCGCAATTATTTTAATCGAATTCAAAGTAAACATTTTGATTGTCTAAGCGACCAAGTTTCAATTTTTCCAAGTAAAAGGCTATCTGCCTTGATGTGCGAGTCAAAATTTTTGCACGACCTTGGAAAATTGGAAAGTTCTCGGTGATCAAACATCATGTTTACGCTTAGGATTCCGTCATGTCAATAATTATCTCCTTAATCGAGTGTCGAATATATTATGAGAATGTTATTTTCATAATGTTTTGTAAACGTTATATTGAATATACTAGAAAAGAAAAGCACGCACATACATAGGTGCGTTAAAAAAAGAAGAAGACAAAAGTGAGATAATAGAAGCGTGAGAAAAATTAACTGTTGATATGATAGTAGAATAAAATCAGATAATTAATTAAGTGGAAGACTAAAGAGAGAATTATATGTAATTATATTATTTAAACACTAATTAGTTTATACTTATTTTAATCATCACATCGGTGTATTTTATTTACTAGCAATTCAGTCATTCTTGTTTTAATCACAACATTTTTCGTTATTTTTTTTATTTATTTTTTCATTTTATTTACAATGAATTTACAAAATTCTTAACTTTTTCATTGTTTGTTAAATTCATAGTCCTAAACATGATTCATGAAATATTTTGTTCTGTTTCTTATTTATATTTTTATCAGCTCTAACTTTTATTAAGTTATTATGGTCATAGAAACAACCCTATGAGAAAAGAGAGTATATATGAAAATGAACAAGAAGGTAAGTGAATAGTTAATTACCCGTTGAGCTATTCAAACTAATTATAAATTAGTTTTTCTGATGACTCAACTCTTAATAAATTTATTTAATGATGAAAAAACTTATGATTTTATAATTAAAAATATATTCTCAAAGTTTGTCCGAAATAAAATCAAATGGATCTTAAATAGCTTGACTTATTTTATTTATAAATCCAGTATATAAATCATAATAAAATTAAATCGATTGATTAAATAATTACTAGTCATACTTTCATCCCTAATTCCACATAAAAAGAGAGAGAGAGAGAGAGAGAGAGAGAGAGAGAGAGAGAGAGAGAGAGAGAGAGATGATAAGATCCTTCTTTACTCCGTGGAGATAAAGATTTTAAATTATAAGCATTTAATATCAAGCGCTTCATGCAATCTTAGATTTTTAGAGAGGAGGGGGGGGGGGGGGACAGCATACTAAATCCCTTAAAACTCAAATTAAAGCATATCTGTCTAGAAAAAGCAGGTCAAATGTTGTTTCGTGTTGTTAAATAATGGATTGTTAGGACAAACAATTACGGTACAGCCATGACTGTCAATCACTTTCTCGTAAGGTTTAACAATTCTGGATTCCTTAAATGCTGGTAACAGTCAAAAGTCAAAGCCAAAAGTCGCGATGTAAATAGAGGGCTTGCAGAGAAAACTTTCGCTTGCACAATTTTTAATCGCCCAGAAGCATCAGCTCGGACTTCTCTTCCAAAATTTCACTTGATTAATCCCATTTTCTCTTTTGTTACCCTTTGCCCACAAAATTCTCCCCAACTTTCTCAATTTCTGTGAGCAAAAATCAGCTTCTGCATCGGGATAATTTGTTGTATTGTGGTCTCAGATTTGTGTTTGGTTGGTAGACCGTATTTTTCTTGCTGGCTTGTGTACGTCCAACCCTCTTACTTCCAAGGAGGAGGTTCTTTCTGGGAGCGGAGACTCATTGTTATTAGTATGTGTCTCCTAAATAATGGGAAAGAGCGTGAGAAGGTAAGAGGAGAAGAGTAGAAAGGGAATTCTAAAATTGCTCTACCGTATCTTCATGTTCCTGATTCTTACATATCAGCAAATGAAAAATATTTAACCTGATTCTTGTTACAGTCCTTCAACTCTTATTCTTTATCCTGGAAATATCCCTGTTCCTGATTCAGGGCTGACGAAGTAAACTTCCATTTTTCCCAAGTTCTTTCCAATTTTCTTGTGTGAAAGGTTCAGCTAATTTTCAGTTCCTTATTGAACCCATAAATGCTTTTTTTGTATACAAAGATTTTGGATTGGTAAAGAAGTATTTTAGATCCTATTCAGTTGCAGAGGGTGCATTCTGTTCTGGGTTTCTTCTGGCTTTTTCATTTTTACCTTGATGGGGGAACACCAATCTGGTATCACAACCTATGAAGCAGAGCAACATGTGGTGGCTGCTGCTCAGCACATTCTAAAGGCGTTAGCGGCAAGTAAGAGCGTCAATGATGATTTAAGAAAAACTCTATTAGATCTTGAGATCCACTTGTCTTCAATGTCTCCCAGACTCACTGAAAGAAATGGAAAGAGTATCAGAGAATTAGAGAGGCGCCTCAAATGTGCAGAAGACAAGGTAATGAGTTGGCAGGAAAATCGTTTGATGCTATGGGACTGTGGCCCCAGGGAATTTTCTGAGTATCTAAAAGCCGTTGATGAAATTCAAACTCTGACTCAAAGTTTGCAAAGCTTGTCTGTGAATGAAGACTGGAAGCAAAAGGAACGTATTCAACGAGCTGATGGGGTTCTGCAGATTGCTATGTCGAGGCTTGAGGAAGAGTTAACCCACATTCTGGTTCAGCACAAGCAGTTTTTCGAGCCCAAATTCATGTCTTTCCATTCTAATAGAGTTGATATGGTGTATGATGAGTCATTTGCTTCAGCTGAGAATAATGAACCAATTGAGGAGGCATCAAGGAGTAGTGGTGGTAGCCAATCTGAGGCTTGTACTGTAGACTTGATTCATCCAGATATAGTTCCAGATCTCAAAGCCATTGCAAATGCCATGTTTGCTTCAAAATACCATCAGGAATTCTGTCAGGCTTTCACTACTTCCAGGAGGCATGCCTTAGACGAGTACTTTGTTATTCTTAAAATGGAAAGACTGAGCATCGAGAATGTGCTGAAAATGGAATGGGGTCGCTTGAACTTCGAGATGAAGAAATGGATTCGCGCTATGCGGATCATCGTTAAGGTCTATCTTGCTAGTGAAAAACGTTTGTGTAATCAGGTTCTGGGACACTTTGGATCTGTTTATCAGCTTTGCTTTTCTGAAATTTCAAAGGGTTTTATGCTCTCCCTTTTGAATTTTGGGGAGGCTATTTCAATGGAAACCCATACACCTGAAAGATTGTTTCGCTTACTTGACATGTACGAGGTTCTGGAGAATCTTGTCGAGGATGTAGATATCTTGTTCTTTGGAGAAGCTGGTTCTTTGGTTAGGCATGAGTTTCACAAGCTTCTTAGGAGCTTTGGTAACACTGTAAGGTCGACGTTTCTAGCATTTGAAAATGCCATTGGAACGAGTTCATCAACAAAAAGTTTCCCAGGAGGGGGCATTCACCCTCTTACCAGATATGTTGTGAACTACATCAAGACAATTACTGAATATAGTGATACCCTTGGCCTACTCCTTGCAGACGAAGGTTCAGTTTCTTCACCAGATATCGAGCATGGAACTTCAGCCCTTACGTTTGGTCCAATGGCTTGCCACTTTCGATCAATAACAGCCACTCTAGAATCCAACTTGAGCAGCAAATCCAAGTTATACAGAGATGTGGCTTTACGACATATTTTCATGATGAATAACATTCATTACATGGTCCAAAAGGTAAAGAACTCTGAACTAAGCCTTTTCTTTGGGAATGAATGGCTTCGCCAGCACACTTGGAAGTTTCAGCATGAAGCTAGAAGCTATGAGACGGTCACTTGGAATTCAGTGCTTTCTATGCTTAGGGAGGTTAGTGGGCCAATTTGTGCTTTAAGTTTAAAGGCAACCTTGAAGAAAAGGTGCACTGGTTTCACTATTGCCTTTGAGGAGGTGTACATGACCCAGACAGGGTGGTGCATCACAGATACTCAACTTCGGGAAGAACTACAAATTTCAATTACTCAGAAAGTGGTTCATGGTTACCGAACTTTTATTGGGAAAAACTCATCCAACATTGACGAGAAGTGGATCAAGTACACTGTAGATGATCTGGGAATTTATATTTTGGATCTTTTCGAAGGGTCGTCAAGATGTTTGCGCTATCATCAGCGCAGAAATTGAAGTCTTTTAGTTTTAGCTTTTCACTTTCATGGCTAGACTTTTCAGGCTCTGTTCAAGTGTAATCCATGTGATTTGCTCGTCATAGCAAATGGCCACGGTCGTTTTTTATTTTTATTTTTTGGACTGGCAATGGCCACGGTCATAGATTAGTATTATTAGGCCCTGACCTGATCGTCACGGACATGAAATGGCTTTTCCTGTTTGTCATTTTGTATGAAATTGGTGGATTTACTTTGTCCATGCCATTTTCTCATTGAACGTTAATGTCTATAGGCGACTTATATTTTTCTTTTCCTTATTGTAATTGATGAATGTCTAATAATAAAAGATCATTCAGCAAAAATCGAACTTAAGATCCCTTGGGTCAACACAACTCTATTTTATCAATTATATCAATTAAGCCAATTTTTATAGGCTACATGACACACATCTTGACAATCATTCCATTTTTTTATTTTTCATATTATCCCTTTGAAGATATTTTCAAATATAGCTCATTATATTTAATTAACTCAAAAATTAAGATTGACTGGAACTATTTACTATGTAAACTCATTCATTATTATGCATTTCACATTCTAAAGAAATGCATAATTATAATCATTTTACTTATAACAGAATTGTTACATTCAACTATGGCTATGTATTTTGTTTACATGGATAAAGTTTTTTCATCATTTTTCATTATGATTTTTCTAAAGAAACTTCATTCCCTCTGCCTCTGACTATGGTCTCCCAATTGCAAACGAGTCCTCTAGCATGCTATTTGTCTTTTTACAAATAATTGGATCCTTTAATTAGTGTCATTTGGTTGTTATAACTCGCCGTGTGGAACTAGTCGATTCTACGGCTCTTTAAGAAGCATCACCATTTATTATTGAACACAAGGCATCTGGATCATGAAAACGCCACATACTTTTCACCGTCAACGGAGAGGCAGACGTCATGTCTGTCTTCCTTTCTGGCAGCAAGGCAATGAAACACTAAGAAATATTCAATATGTTCGTTATTACAGCAAGTGCAATGTATGTGATTGATTGCATGTTTAGCAGAGGGGAAAAAAGGCTACATTTTTATCACGTGTAAACTGATGAAAAAGTCTCCACAACTGCAGGGTGGGGGGGTGGGATGTGGGGTAGGGTAGGGTTGACTATTTCAAGGCCAAGACAAATTCAATGGCGGATTTTTCCTGGTTAAATTTTTGAGCCTGCAATTAGTGTCTTATACAATGCACTCGCCCGTGGTCATGGGACATGGGAAGTCTATTTCTAGTTCTTCTTAAGAAGATTTTAGATAGATTTTTAAAAAGATCTGGTGTATTAAAAATAAATAGACAAAGTCAACTTTAGAGACGAGTTTAATTAAAAAGTGTCTCACATATTTTTATATTAATTTGATTTACCTAATTTTTAAAAATGTGAGTTGATTCAACTTTATTTTCAAGACTTTATGTATGACACTCAAGCATTGAATGTTTGGAATGATTCGGATGAACTGGACCTAATCTGTATTATCAGGCGTGCCCATGGGAGTTAGTGCATTGTCTCCCTCTAGTCTCTCCTTAGTACTGAAAGGACTTTTCATACTTCCATTCCTGTTCATGTAGAATTCTCATCCTGCCATGAGCAGATGAAAAGATAGACGCTTGCTGAGATATTAATGATATTATAATGGTGGCCAAGGCTCCGCTTCACTTTCATAGTAAAAATAATGCAGAGGTATACTGGAATCGTCCTTTTCCATGTGCATGTTACTTCCAGTTGAAGAACAGTTTGAATAGATTGATAGAACGAAAGTTAGTATTATCCAGGAAATTAACGTGTAAGCCAACTTCCATAATGTAAGAGGAAATAAGTTGCAGGCGACAGGTCCATTGGTCTATATCCCAGGAAAAATAATAGTAAGGCAGCTTTATCATTTTGCAGTTGACATAAGTAAGACTTTTTTTATGTATAATTGCTTCAAAAAATTTTCCCATACAGAATCTGTTGATTTGCTTCTCTTATTTGCGGTGGTCAGTATTGATTATAACATTAAGTTTTTAGATTCTGACGATTTGCCATACAGTAAACTTTAGCTTTTGCCACACACAAAATTTTTGCTACCTCAACTCTACTGAATCTGAATAAACAAAGGCGATATATAGACAAGGGCTAGACTAATTGATCCTCACTATATTAGGATGACTGGATTATCAGACTTGGAGATGAGAGTCTGACACTATCAAAATATAGAACATGATCCCACATATCATAATTAAAGCTTGTTGCACCAAAATTTGAGAATGCAGATTACAGAAGTATCTTTTGTAAAACACAAAACTTCAAGGCTCATGTTATATTAAGCTAAAGTTTTCTTTACAGTTACAATCTAAAAGCTAAAATGATGGAGACCAAAGACTTTATTCATAACCAGAAATAGAGCAGAAGAAATGCATCAGAAACAGAACAATAGATGGCTATCAAATAGCCTGACCCTACCACAAATCAGTAAGAAGAACAACTGAAAAAAAAATAAAGAACAGAAAAATAAAGTTAGTCTCCTAATAATTTGAAAAATTAAGAGTGAGTTTGATTTGCAGAAACGATTTTTAATTTTATTTTTTAAAAATAGTTTTTAATTTTTATATTTTTAAAAATATATTTGGCTTATATTTTTATTTTTATTATTTTATAATTATATAAATAATAAAATATTATATATATAATTTAAAATAATTGTAAAAATAACACCGTTATAATGTACTACAAAACTAAAAATTTTAAAAATATTTTTTTGGTAATTTTAAAATTTTCAAAAATTCAAAAAATATTTTCTAAAAATAAAAACAATAAACAATTGCATTTTCAGACTTATTTTTAATTTTTAATAAAAATAAAAAATAAAAACAAACAAACTAAACAAACTCTAAATTTTCTCTCGAGTACTATAGCAGTCAACTTCTGTCAATCTTATTTCATATTTTTTCTTTCTTTATCTCGTCCTCTGTCCTCTCCTTTTTTTATGATCAAAATCCTAACTACCAATCCCTATAACAATTTGTCAAGTGTCCCTACTCAAACCAACACCTTACTCCCTTATTCCCCCATGTCACCCAATAGTTGCCTCTTTTTCAAGTTGCCATGCATCCCTTGTAGCCCATAACCACAGGAGCCTATCATTACTCTACTTTTGAAGTTTCATCTTATCTTCAAAGTGAGTGACAGAAGTTATAATAGGCTGCTTCTTGTTTTGAAGTGCATTTTCAACTTTGAAATCATCACAAGGAGAAAATAACTTTGAAGATGCTCCTCTTTTTCTTCCATTCTCTTGCTAAATTGGCATTAGCTTGATGAAACTCCTAAAGAATTCTAGGGTTTGTCTGAGTAGATTAGACCCCCACCCATGATTGGACCTAAAATTTTGTTTGGACCATTCCTCATCTCCCTCTTTCCCTAATGTTTCTTTGAGATCCCTCGTGTGTGATTTTTGTATTCAGCGCCCATTTTTTAAGATTTTTAACTTTGAGCTCCTCAACTTTTTGTATTACTCTTTGAATCAACCTTGCTTCTTACGCCTTTTTCAGAATCTTATTATGTTCCTCAACCTTGTGGACATGCTCAATCAGTTGCTTAATATCAACAACTCTGTCCATTTGAATCTTAGTTCTAATTTTCTCTTTCAGACCATTTATAAATGCTTCCATTAACCTCTCTTCATTGGTTTCTCACAAAGGAGTAGACAACAACTTGAATATCTCCTTATATTTAGTCATCATCCTTTATTACTTCAAAGCCATCAATGCATCCAACTTTTTCGTGGGTTTCGTAGTTTTGCCAAATCCTCTCTCATGCCCAATAAGCATTATTTCATTACGCTCAAATCCTTCTTCTTTTTTGTGGTGGCCTTCTCCATCTTTTTAAAACTTCTTTCCATTTCTGTTAACTAGTTGCTAGAATTAAAATTGCTATGATACCATTTGATAGAGATAAATTGAAATTGCTCTGATACTATCTGACGAATAACGAAGACTTTATTCATAAGCAAAAATGGAGTAGAAGAAATACATTAAAAACAGAACAATAGATAACTATCGAATAGCTCACCCTACCACAAAACAACAAGAAGAGCTGAAAAGAAATAACAAGAAAAAAATAAAGGCAGTCTCATAGCAATTCGAGAAGCTAGAATTTTTTCGAGGCACTATAGCAAACAACCTCTCCCAACCTTACTCTATATTTTTTCCTTCCTCGTCTTTGCCATCTTTCCCCTTTTTATAATCAAAATCATAACTACCTACCCCTATAACAATTTGTCAAGTGTCGTTACTCAAACCAACACCTCACTCCCTCATTCCTCCACATCAACCAATAGTTGCCTCTTTTTCAAACTGTCATGCATCCCTTATAACCTATAACTATAGGGGTTCCATCATAAAATTCCCTTGTGTGGCTCATTACCTCCATGCTCTACTAATTTTCTTCTGTGCAACTGTTTACATCTAAATAACATATCTATGAACTTTCTATTTTCTTTTTTTATAAAATCTTTCACTTTTTTTTGGTACAAGAGGAGGATTAAATGTATTACCGTTTATCCAATCCTCCGCCCTATCGACCACCTGTGCTAAGTTTTGCCCATAAAGCCTAACCCTAGCTATTCAAATTCCTTAGTTTACTTTTGCCCAATAAAACATAATTTTGAATTAGCCATTCTCGGGACTTCTAAAATCTAAAACTCAACTTATGAACCCTACATCTTTCTTTTCAAGCCTAAACCTTAAAATAGGTAAGTTTGGAACCTTCACAAGATGATAGTAGGAATGTTCTCTGATGGAACCCCTGCACTAATCTCCTATACTACTCAGAAAATAGAGTAATCCTTCCTTAGTATCAATGAAATATAGTATTATAGCTATATTCTAGTAGTAATAAGCAGAGAACGAGTATATCGATACTTAGCTATATCATCAACCTAGAGTGATTCTATGAGTAAGTACAACAATAGCAGAATGAAAGAAAAAAAACAAAAAAATGGTACCACATAGAGCATTCTGACATTAAATAGTCAGTAGCTTTATTCCTTACTCCATAATCTAGCTAACTAAAGCATCAAATACCTCTAAGCACTAACTCGTTCCTTTCTCTCTCTCTGCCACCTCATCCTCCTCATGTCTCTCTTCGTAACTTACATTCCTCTCATATGTGTATTCCATTTCCTTCTATAAACCAATAACAATTTTGGCCCTAATGACTTGGTCTTCTCCCTCGCCTTCTTATGCTACCTCTTTCTTGAGTACACCAGGGGTGTAAGGAAACAATACTGGTTTCCATCAATACCCTCCCCTTCAAAATTCACCTTATCCTCAAAGTGAAAGGATAGAAAATGGTTCTTGATCGCCTTGGTACTTTCCCAAGTACTGCCACAATCTAGTAGGCCCTTCCATTTAATTAGCACTTCACTTTGGCCATTGGTGAGAACTTAAGTTTGCTTCATTCCTTTTGGTTCCACCTCTAGTTCCATCTCTTATGTTAACATTTAAGGAAATGTCTGGACTTAGGTAGCTAGGTGTAGTAGGGCTTTTTTTGGTTGGGAGACAAGAAACACTAAGTGGATCTTTACTGTTTCAAGCAACTCCAATATATAAGCAACCCGTCTAATCTTTCTCTAGTATTTAGTAAGGCCTGTAGAACTTAGGAGATAATTTTTCATTCATCCTTTTAGCCAAAGACCTTATTTTATAAGGCCTTAGTTTCAAATACATCCAATCCCCTTTATCAAAGGATAATTAAGTCCTCTTTTGGTCAGCTTCCTTCTTCATTTGTTTTCGAGTCTTTTCTAAATGTTCTTTGAGATCATTCAATATCAGGTCCTATGCTCTCAACTGACTATTCACTTTCTGCACTAATGTTAGCTAATTCGTAAACTGAAATATGGTGGGAGGATCTCGACCATACAAGGCCCTAAAGGGTGTCATAGTCGACGATCTGTTGTAGGCTGAATTAAACCAGTATTTAGCCTAGGAAACTCATTTAATCCACTGCTTTGGCTTGTCTTCTGCAAAGCACCGTAGGTCAATTTGCAAGCTTCTATTAATCACTTCGGTCTGCCCATTTGTTTGAGAGTAATAACTGAAACTGAATTTGATTTGTGTTCCTGTGAGCCTAAATAGCTCTCTCCAAAACTAGCTGATAAAATATTCGATCTCAATCTAATACCATGGACTTGGGACGTAGATGGACATTTTCTTTGCAAAAGATTTTTGCCACTTCTTTGGCAAAGAATAGATGGGAAAGAGGTATGAAATGGACATACTTCGTCAACTTGTCCACATTATGGTGTCATGGTCTTGTGATTTTGGTAAGCCCGTAATAAAATCTAAACCAATGTCTTCCCAAACTTGTTAGGGAATGGGCGGTTGTAATAATCCAATAGGACTTCTAGCTAAATACTTATTTCTGTTACAAGTGTCACATGTAGCCACAAATTTCTATACCCCCATTTTCATTCCCTCCCAAAACACTACCTCAGATAATCTTTTATAAGTTCGTGTTAACCCAAATTCCCCCCATCAGTGTAATACGAAACTCTTGAATGAGTAATGGAATCCGAAGAGAGTTTTTTTGGGATCACTAACCTCCCCTTAAAGAGAAGCTGTCGTGCCCTCAAACTATAACCTAGATAAGTCTATTGTCAAATGATAATTTGTAGCAGTATGCTAGAAATTTGTTCATCCTTTTGAGTTTCAAGTATCCAGGTTTTCAATTCATTTGATTGTCATACTAAAAAGCATTCAAGAACACTTTTTTGCGGGAAAGAGCATCAGCTGCTCTATTATGCTAGAAATTTGTTCATCCTTTTTGCTAGTCTGGACCCACGATTTTCTGTTCCAATAGAAACTTCAAACTCCTTTGGTTTGCTTTTATTATAAAATAGTGCCTTTATTTTTGCACTGTCACCCCAATGGCCATTAACTCTTACTCATACACTGAAGTTTGTTGTACTTGAGTTGATAAAACTTAGATAAAATAGGCTATAGGTCACCCTTTTTGTGTAAGGATTGCACCTATTCCCTTTTCTAATGTGTCGACTTCAAACTTAAAAGAAAGGGAGAAATTAAGCATAGCTAGTATAGACACTGTAATCATGACTGTCTAAAGCTACTAGAAGGCTCTTGAGCATTTTCACACCAAACAAATACGTCTTTTTTTAACAAGTTTGTAAAAGCAACTGCTATCTTGCCATAATGTCTTACAAACTTCTTATATCCATTTAGGCCCAAGAACCCCTTAAGAGATTTTAAGTCTTTTGGAACTGGCCACTACACCAAGCTTGTTGTTTTGGCAGGGTCAGCTTTTACTCCTTCTTGTGAGATAATGCCCTAAGTCTTCTAGTTAGAATTGGGTAAAGAGACATTTTTTTTGTTGATGACTAGCCCTTGCTGTTGTAGAATTTCTAAGGTTGTTCTGAGGTGAGCTAAGTGTGTGGGTAGGTCCAAGCTGTAAATAGGATATCATCAAAGAAAACATGATGAATTTTTGCAAAAAGTCCTTGAATATGTCATTCGTGAGAGCTTAAAATGTGGAAGGGGTATTAATAAAACCAAAGGGCATTACTATAAACTCATAGTACCCCTCGTGAGTCCAAAATACAGTCTTGGGCTCCTTCTCAGCTTTCATATGAATTTGGTGGTACCTAGACATTAAGTCCAGCTTAGTAAATACTGTTGTCCCCTCTAATTCATCCAATAGCTCATCAATGGTTGGAATTGAGAATTTATCCAGCACTGTGATCTTGTTTAATGTTCGTTAATCAATGCAAAACTGTCAACTACCATATTTTTTTTTAACCAACAAGGTTTGAAAAAGGATTGTTGCTGAGTCTTAATATCCCAACAGTTAGTATCTCTCAAATTAGTTGCTTAATTTCATTCTTTTGTGAATGAGGTAATGGTAAGGCCTCACATTTGGGGGTGGGCATCCTTTCTTGATCTGATGGAATGGTCATGGCTTCGTGGAGGGGGAAGTCCCTTTGGTTGTTCAAATAATGCCTCAAATTCTCTTAATAATTATGCCACTTCTGTTGAATATCCCTGCTCCTCTTGAATTGATAGTTGCCTAAACTCCACCCTCTAGCTCTCCTTACCCTCTCTAAGAGTCTTCATCATGTCTTTAAAAGACACCAAGGTTTTAAAAAGTGTGGGGATTCCTTTGAAGGTGCACTCAATTCTGTCCCATCTTAAACTTCATACTCAATTTTCGCCAATCTACATATACTTTCCCCAAGATCGCCAACCAAGTCATGCCCAACACCACATCAGCACTACCTTGCTCAAAAGGAAATAAGGGTTACAATCACTCTGAAGTTCTTGGTCTTAGATATTGGTAGAGACAACTCCTCGATTACACAATAAGAGATGAAATTGTGGGAGGCTCCATAGTCGATCATCATGATAACCTCTTGCCCAAGGATCCTTCCTCTCATTTTCATGGTTCAGCCTGTCAATAAACCCATGATGGAGTTTATTGACAATTCCATTGGTGTTTTTTTGAGTCCTTCTATTTGGTCTCCCTCGGGTTTAGGTTTTGGTTCACGCTCTTTTTCTTCCTCCTCTGTCAAGATCAAAATCTGCAGTTGCTTGTTTGAACAACGATAGCTTGGGTAGTACCTTTCATCACATCAGTAGCACAAACCTTGTTCTTTCCTCTTCACTGCCTCCACCTTAGTAAGCCTATTGAATTTGTCATCGTTCCTAGCCATTGACAAAGAGGACGACACGGGGCTCTTTGGGTCAGCTCCTTCATTTTTTTTGGCAAGGCCATCACCATTGCAATTCTTCTGTTCAACTGGCCTGTAATTCTAGACTAGACCATCGTCATTGGTCTTGACCCTATATTCCTTGGGTTCTTGTTCCATTAAGCTTCCCTGGCCTTATCTAGCACCCAACTGCGTTCTTCTATCTTATGGGCCAAGCCCATTTATTTCTTCAAAGAGCTTGTCGTCCCCGTCTTAACTTTAGCTCTGATATCATCCCGTAAGCCATTCTTGAATGCACCAATGAGGATGGACTGAGTGGTGTCCTTCAAGGGAGCTAAGAGGAGCTTAAACTTCTCCCTATACTGTATCACTAACGTCCCTTGCTTCAACACCATCAACATTTCGTACCCATCTCCATTCTGGAAAGTTTGGAATCGCTCCATTAATTTATGTTTAAAAGCTTCTCAATCACTCATTGGTGCTTGGTGCTTTGAATTCCATCCACTTATACTAGTTCAATGCCTTCCCTTCAAGGCATAATGCTATTGCTCCCATTTTTTCCTCCTTTGTCACCCCATTTAGGCTAAAATACCTCTCCACCTTAAAGATCCATCCGATAGAATCCTCGCCCATGAAGAAAGGTAACTCTAACCTTTGAAAACAACTTCCAGGTCTCTCCACCTCCCTTACACTTCCTCCTCCTTCATCTTTGAAAATATGAAAGTCCTATTGTCCCTCCACTGATTTCCCTTTGGCCACCCTCCTTGCAACTTTAGCTCCCTTATTTCGAATTTTTACCAAGGCATCCCTCACTTCCAACATGTAATCCCACACTATGTTCATCTCTTTTTCTAGGGTTTCAATCCTTGAGTCCATTCTTGCAATGACCATTACCCAAATCTTGACACTCTGATTCCAAAATGATAGAACTCCCTGCACTAGTCTCCTATACTACTAAAAAAAAGAGTAATCCTTCCTCCATGTTAATGAAAGATAGTATTATAGCTATATTTTAATAGTAATATGCAGAGAACGAGTACACCGATACTTAGCAATATCGTCAATCTAGAGTGATTCTTTGAGGAAGTACAGCAAAAGCAAAATGAAAGAAAAAACAGAAAAATGGTACCGCATATAGGATCCTAACACTAAGTAGTCAGCAGCTCCATTCCTTACTCCAATTCCTCCATAATCTCCTTTCAACCAGCTAAAGCATCAAATACCTCTGAGCACTAACTCATTCCTTTTCTTTCTCTGCCACCTTAACCCCTTCATTTCTCTCTCTATAACTAACTCCTCCCCCACGTGTTTTCTCTTTCCCTTCCATAAACCAGTAATGGTTTTGACCCTGTTGACTTGGCCTCCTCCCTCACCTTATGTTTATGCTACCTCCTTCTTGAGTACACTAGGGGGTTAGAGAAACAATACTGGTTCCCATCATTCTCCAAATATGTCTTGCATAAGAAAACGTGTCTCATTAATGAAATCTTACTTCAAGAAGGAAAAATCTGTGCCTTGTAAAAATTGCATTTACATGCAAGACACGCCAAAAATTCATTTCAAAGAAAAGTACAAATGTTTTTAAGGCAGGTTCAGAAATGAACACAGCCATTCATTCATAATGTTTTGACTTCGCTTCTGTTTGCCATGGAATATCCCATGTTCAATAAATAAATTCATAAAGATATTTTGGATTTATAGGCACCTCCTCTACTTGAGTGGAGGGTTTTGAGTCACAGATCCTAACCCTGGTATACTATAGGTGTTTTCTAGTCAGTGAAGAAGAATTGAAAGAAATAAAATTTGTGGGACTTACTGAAATAAATAGTCAAAAGGCATCAATTGTAAAGTAACATAAAAAAAGAAAGAAGAGATACACTGCTTGAAAGGCTTACAACTAGAGATGAGACATAAAGCCTAGAATTTTATACTCAGTATATATTCATGGAAAATATTATGTAGTCAAGTACCAAACTCGAGCAATATAATTTCTAACTTTAGAACATTAGGAGATTCAAGGAATATTGTACAACAAATACTTCAAGTAAGAGTCTGGTCAAGAAATAAAACAACACTCCTAATGCTACTGATACTGGAAGAGCAGGCAAAGCTTTCTGATATAATGCCAAAAGCATCAAAGTGATGCCCAGACCAGCAATGATAGCAAGATAACATGCATATACTGTCATAAAATCATACATTGCTGCCCTGCCAACCAAAACGCTATAGAAGATGAAATCTCCCAGCCCTAATTTGATTGCACCAGATGATGCCAATCCAATTCCCTCTAGCATCAAACTTTCATTTGACACTGCATCTTCAGCTCTATTGAACTGGACATTCATTCCATGATCAATTAGGGGAGCAGAAAGCTCTGAATCAGTTTGTTCAACCTGTCCCTCTTCAGCTCTGACTAAATTTCTGTCACAACAGATGCCATAAGAAGTATTAGAATTGAAAATTGAATTTGAAATAGCATTTTCCACAACCAAATTTGCGTCATCATGGGTTCCATCTGAAGTATTGCCATTCAATTTTGAATTAAAAAAAGTGTTTTCATTTAGATTGTAGTTCGATTCAGCATTCAGGCTGCTACCCAACACAGAGTTTACACTCCGGTTCGAATCAGTTTGGAGAATTGAATTTTCAATTCCCCTTTCTCTCCACACCCGCCTCTGAGTTACACCATCCCTTGGATCCAAATTATCATAGTTTACTGGCCTAGCCTCATAAACCAATGCTGGAATTTCTTCATCTCTTGATATTGCAAGCTCTAACAAAAGCCTCAGTGGTCCAATAGGTAATAAAACTGCGGCAAGATCATACAATGCCATGGCAACCAGCAGCGCCCAAGTGGTCCATTCAGGTAACATAGTAAACCAATAAGCGACCAACATTCCGATAAGAACTAAGTACCCTTGTGTAACAATAATTGCCATTTTTGACATAAAGACGGCCAATACACCAACAACAGCAAAATTGAGGGAAACAAGAAAAAATGTGATGCAATCAATTGGGACACTAAAATGTTCAATTAAAAAAATTGAAATTTCACTACCAAAGAATCCCAAAACAAGAAAAGAAGAAAAACCCATATATAATTTTAAGAACTTGGTGCATCTAAAATAGAAGAGAAGGACCAAAACAAATGTTGCAACAGTAATAGCAACTACGAATGCCAAGGAGTTCAAAAGGGCACCTACGAATTTGTCCCAGGAAGAATCAGTGCTGGTCTCGATATATGCTATAGTGGCTATACTGTTGATGGGAGCTGAAGAAGAGGAACTGGTATTAAGAATTGAGACCAAGATGACTACCAAAAACATGCAGAGTGATACAGGTGCAATGATTCTAACAATTTCTTCCCCCAGAGAGTCAAGAACGCTTCGGGGTCTTCGAGTTTGGGCCATTGGAGAGGTCAAATATTGGAAAAAAAGTATGCTTTCTGCGAGTGAGCGGGTACTTTGGCTGATGGGTGTTCCCCAGTAAGCATTTCAAGGATCGGGATTTCTCGGGTTTTGGTTCTCTGACTAACGATGCAGGGTACCAAACCACATCCACGAGCCGACTCCCCACCGTCACAAAGCCCATTTGACAAATCTAAGATCAAATCTTGTCCAAAAAAAAAATCTAAGATCAAACGACGACGCAGCAAGGAAAGAGGAGAGGAAAAAGAAAAAAGGAAATGCCAGTCCAAAAAAAAAAAAAAAGGAAAATAGGAAATATCTCAACCTTACCGTCACTCTAACATAGCATCCAACGGCTTTCGTTTCCCCATTTGAAATCAAGGGATCGTACCCTTCAAGCTATCCACGTAAGCCTCTTGCGTCTCGTTAGACCTACATAAACCCATTCTCATACGAAAAATCCTGCTTAGGGTTTTAACGGAGTCTCCATACACCAACAGAGAAACAGAGAAGGAAGGTACCCCATGCTTCCCGATGCTTCAGTCATTTATCTTTTCTTATCGGATTCTCTTCAGTTTTGTTTCAGCTTGATTTCCTTTTGCTTCCGATTCACTAATTTCTTTTATTGTTATATGAGTTTTTTCTTTTTACAATCATTTGTTTCATGTTTTATATATGTTGTGTGATTAGTAGAGATCAAAACCAAATGGAAATGAAAAAAAATGGCTAAAGTTTGATTATTCAATTCGTTGGAGGAGGGGGTTCGTTTTAGGGACGGTTATGTGAGATTAAATATTTTGGATCATGAAGTTGAAAAGGTACCTGCCATCAAGTTTTCTGCTCTTGTTGGGGACGAGAACATGGAAATGATTGTAAATTCTTTTATCTTTTTTTTTTTTTTTGTGAGCACTGAGAAAGGTTAACATTTTAGAGGTGTAAATAATTTGGTGCATATTTGTAGTTTATTACTGTTTTCTCGAGGGTTGTGTTGCAAATCTGGTTTGTCAGTGTCCAGGTATAAATTAATTTTTAAATTGATGCATACATATTTATTTTGTTCAATATGACACATATAACATAGTCATCAACGTTTACAGTTTTGCACAGGTTACAGCAATGGCTTTCTTGGCTAGAATTGGGAATATACTAAGACAGGCTGCAAATAAGCAGATCAGTTCAGAATTACGTTCAACGCCATCTATTTTCCAGGCTATACGGTGCATGACATCTGCTGCAAGTTCAAAGCTGTTTATAGGAGGTGCATTTAAATTACTTTCTAATTTGTCACCATGACCATATTTATTTAAATTACTTTCTAATTGGAGGCCATCACGCTGTCTATGTTTTTCTCTACGTCTTATTTATTTGACATTTATTTGTTGTAGGATTGTCATTTTCTACTGATGAGCAAAGTTTGAGGGAAGCTTTTGCTAAATATGGCGAAATAGTTGATGGTAAATAGTTAGATTCCATGCTTCTTCTTATGGTCTATTAAATTTTTTGTTGGCACTAATAGAGTCCTATGGAATTTTTTATATTTTACTCTTTTATTGCATTCTTATGTACATTGTAGCAAGGATAATTATGGATCGCGACACTGGAAGATCCAGAGGATTTGGCTTTATTACTTTCACTTCTGTTGAGGAGGCATCAAGTGCCATTCAGGCCTTGGATGGACAGGTAATTCAGGCTCACTGCTATTGGGATTAGAGTTTCATTGTTAGCACTGGCTATATTGGTTGCTGCACAGTGATCATATCCACATTTTTACATATGCTGATGCTACATATGTAAGCTATTAAATTTGTGGAAGTGTGCCTGCTGTATATGTGGTGCAAATTCTATGCACTTGCATAGCAGTCAGTAGTTTTCATTTTAATTCGAAGTGTAGTGCTTTAGTCCTTATCATATGTCCTTAAAAAAGCGGGGAATTAGTCTTATCTTAGCATATCAAGATTTTAGATTATACCAACCCTTAGGGAATTATTGGCCAAAAAAAACCCTTAGGGAACTACTTCTTTACTTGACTGCCATGGTAGTGGCTCTCAGTGATGTCTCCTACAATCATTTGACATTCTCACTATGTTTATTCTGTCAAGGATCCAACTCTTGCAAAAGCTTAAGCTATCATGAGAAGGCCCAAGAATGATTTTATCAATTTTTTTTCAAATATGTACCATTATGTGAAGTCCCTTTTGGTTTGAAGTGTGGATGAAGCACATACCCAACACAGTCTTGTGCTCAAATTTGACTTAAGGAAGAAGAATGGGAGTGGCTGAGTTAGACTTGATCACTTGTTTGAAGAGTTTATGATATTATGTCAAGGAGTCAACATTTCTAAGATCTTAAGCTATTAGGAGAAGGATCAGTTGCACGAGAATGATTTTATTATTATCTCTAATAGCCATCAGTCATGACAATGGTAAAAGGAATTAGTTGCTTTCTATTGGTTTATCTTTGGGAAATTCGTACTAAGAACTATATCTTGGCAAATAGCTGCTGTTGGCATTCCTCCACCACCACTTGGTAGTCACATCCAATTTAACAATTTGTTGAGTGATCTCCAGTTATAGTTTTAGACAGTTAAAGTACATATCTGTTGTCCTGTATATTATATGTAAATCTTAAGAAAATTTTCTGTGATATACTCCTAGTGAAGCTTAGTATCTTTGTTTCATATTTTATAACCTTTCATTCATTTCATGAATTTTATGATGATAGCAATACCACTGTCTCTTATTATTTCTTTATGATGTTTAAATGTGACAATTTTCTTAGGATCTTCATGGTCGCCGAGTAAGGGTTAATTATGCTAATGAAAGGAATCGCGGATTTGGTGGTGGTGGTTTTGGTGGTTCTTATGGTAATGCTCCATATGGTGCTGCAGCTGGTGCTGGCTATGGAGGTGGTTATGGTAACCCTCAGTATGGCGGTTCTGGTGCATATGGAGGCAATGTTTCTGGAGGTTATGGTGGAGGAAGCTATGGATCAGGTGGCAATTTTGGGGGCAGCACTGGCAATAACTATTCTGCTGACAGTTTCGGAACTGGAACTGCCGGTGGCAGTTACAGCGGAAGTGGAATGAATTATGGGAATGAAAGTAACTTTGCAAGTGGAAGCAATTATGCGGATGGAAGTAGTGGAGGCTATGGTGGTAACAGTGGAAGTGGAACTGCTGCTGACAGTTTTGGAACTGGAAGTGCTGGTGGCAGCAGTGGAGGCTATGGTGTCAACAATGTGAACTTTGGTGTTGCTGGTGGTGGTGGAGGTAGTGATAACTATGGTAGCGCTCCTAGTTTTGGCAGTGCTACTGGTGGAGGTAGTGATAGCTATGGCAGTCCTGCTGGATTTGGCAGCAATGATAACTATGGTAGTTCTGCTGGTTTCAGTAGCAGTGATAATTATGCCAGTGCTGGTGCTAGCGACGGAAGAGCTGTGGGGTATGGCAGTGGTGGTACGGGTTCTGGCAGCAGCTTTCCCAGTGGATATGATGGAAGTGGAGGACTGGACTTTGGTAGCAGCAGTCAATTGGATAGCAAAGAAAGTGGCAATGTTGGTAAGGGTGTAGGAGAGTATGGGAGCCCATTGGAGGAAAACTTCAGGGATGATGATGATGATACTGATAATTTTGCCAAAAGGGCTTGAAGGAATCCTCTAAAGGGATCTTAGTTTTCTACTGGTCTGTTGCCCACCCTTCCCTAAAGCTGTGTTGGATGATTTATGGACTTGAGCCTGATGCAGTTTTTCAAGCATGTAATTTCGATCAGAAATACAAAGCTGGGAAGAAAGTAATTTCAGTCCGTCTATGATGTCAATCTTCTTTGCTATCCTATATAAGGCATCTAATTTTTGTTGCTTATTTTGAGGTGATTTAGTATTTGACCACATTGAGAATTTGAGATCTTCAAATCAGCTTGTAAATGAAGGCTTGAGGTGAATTGTTGGAGCAATAATCTAAAACTGACGTGGAACTCAAGTAAAATTTGTTTTCGAGGTGTCCCTGGACTGATTTCTTCGTTTGTTTTCCTCTCTTATATTGTTTGCAGTAGATGCAATCTTCTTTGTTCATGACATTTATTTTAGAAACTCACCTTTTGTTCATTTAGTGGCTAAAACTGGGGATGGCAAAAATCCTTATGGTCAATAGGTACCTATAAATTTTATCCATTTGGATCCGATCGGATGGAAAATTAGGTTTGGGTTTAGGTATGTTTTAGAGTATTTTTAGTAGTATGGATCTGGTTCTAACTAATATAATATCAACCGTCTAAGTGAGAGAGAATGTGTGTTATAATTTCAACACTGTTTTACTCTGTGTGTGAGTCTATATATATAATATATATGTGTGTCATTAAATAATATTTTTAATTTACCTCTTTTTTTTCATTAAAATTAATTCATTTGAAATTGATAAAATTAAGCATATTTGTTACTTTTTATTTATTGAATATATGTTAAATGTGTGGCTAAAAGAACTTCCTAGATAAAGTGTGGAGGAGGTGGGACAAAGAGTGAGTGATTTTGTAACTATTAAAAGTTTTAGTCTTTATGAATTATTTATGAATGATTCATATGGTATGCCTACAAAATTTGAGCTAAATCATATTTGAAGGAGAAAGTATTGCCTGCATTATAACTTTCATAATCTAATTCGGTGGAAAACTAATGGGATCAATGTATTTAGCATTTCGAAAGATTGTTAGAAACATTTTTTTTCCCAGAGTTGCTTCAAAATCTGCTTTTAGTATTGGTGGCGGATAACTTAAACATCAACTATTATTGAGAGAACTTGCGCTTCTGAGGAAATCTTAGTACGCCGGCGAGATATGTTTAGGGAGGCTGCTGGCAGCTTCCTCTTCCCCCCTATTTTTTTATCTCCTTCTAATAGGAAGGTTTTTTTTTATTTAAAAATTTTCTTTCTTCTATTAAAAAAAAAAATTTTGTTGAGAAAATTTTTTTTTATAGAAATTATTCGATACTCACAAATTTTTTAAAATCTATATTTTTTATTTAAAATTTATAATTTGTCAAAGTTAAAAAAAATTTCAATGTCATAAATTATTATCTTCAAATAAAATTAAAAAGTATGTTGTCTTTTTTTTAAAAGATTTTAATTTTTTTGTTCTGATTTTAAAGTTAATTATATTTAAAAAAAATTATGATATTGATAATAAAAATTAAAAAGTGTATATCTTGTAATTTAATTTTTTTTTATCTTTTAAAAATACAGACTGAAATATAATATTTATTTTGTTTTATTTTATTAAAAAATTTTGTAAGTTTAGATTTTATATCTATTTTATAAATGTTATAATCTTTAATTTATTAAAAAAAAAAAAGTATTGGTGGTGGATAGGTCGGTTCGCACCACTTACGACTTAATAAGGTCACTTTAGAAGCAGCTAGTTGGTTAAGAAATAGTAATAAAAATTAACTTATTGTATTCAATTTATTTAAATAATATGTTACTTTTTAAAAATATATATTGTATATATATAGATATTTGTAATATTGGTTCCAGAGGTGCGAAGAAAAGATAAATATTTTAATATTGACAATGAGATGTTCATTTATAATTATTTGTATTATCCTGGTATTACAATAAATAATTAATTTTTATTATATATTTTTAGTAAGTCTGGTAAAGTGTTGTTGTTGTTTTATTTAAATAATTATTTAAAGATAATATTTTTGAAAATAATATTTAACAATTTATAATTATGTAAATTTTTTATTTTAAATTATATTAATGTTGTTTGAGACACTTTTTAATTTAATTTTATATAAAGAAATTTCATCTAAACCAGTGAGGAAAATTTTATTATTTTGAAATTACTCTCAATAAATAAGTCCTGATTCATAGATTTGATAATTCATTGGGACGTAAATAATTTTAAATTTTCTATCCATTTGAGTCTAATTTGAAAATAAAATTAATATTTTTTTTTATAAGTTTGAATTTGAATATTGTAGTGTTCTCTCTTTACACTGTTTATACAGATCAACCATGGCGGCATTTTGTGGGAATTGTAGCATTAAATGTACTTTCAAAACGAGTTGTGACACGTGAGTTAATCCGCTAACTCCATCGTTAAATAAATAAATTCGTTTATAAATATATTTAAATGGATTAACTCTTTTAGTAATTTTTTTTAATAGAGGATTAATGGATAAGAACATAACAATAGATAATACTAAGGATATTGATAAATATAAGTAGACAAAGAAATTCAATGAGAGTCAACTTAGATTCAATTTTAAAAAACATCGACTTCAAACAAAAAAGTATTAGAACCAAAAATACTATAAACAACATATATTTAAAATATTAATATATCAAAATATAATAAAATTTTAATTTATATAAAATATATATATTTTAAAAGAAAGAACACACTTTTAAAATTAATTTTTTAATTTTTTTTTATATAAATAAATATAAAATTATAAATTTAAACATATAAAATGTAAAAAATTAAAAAATTCTTTTTTAATAAAATAAGAAACTCTCTTAAAAAGAGAAAATCAACTTTTCAAAAAAGAAAAAACACAAATAATACAACATCTATAAAAACTAATGAGAAATGGAGTTGGCAGCCCCCTCCGCAAAAAGTTCTTCCTTCGCTCCCTCTGCTGTTGGATCTCCTTAGCCCCGCGGCGCTGCACTCGTTCCCTTGTTTCAGGTTACCAAAGATTATCAAAGATGGTAATCTTTGGTAACCTGAAACAACAGGAGCGTAAGCAAGTTTCTCCTCCCAGCATAACAAACTTTTGGGGAGGGATTGCCATCAACGGCAGTTCCCTCCTCCTGTTTCTTTATTTTAATTTTCAAGTTTTTTTTCGTAGTTTTCTTTTAAAACAATCTTTTTTTTAATAGAAGAATTATTTTATTTTTTATTAATTTTTTCCCCTTTTTTTAAGAGAGACATAAAGTTTCAAGTTTGTATATTTCTATATTTAGACCTATAATTTTTTGATTTAGATTTGTGTTTATATTTACAAAAAAATTAAAAAAAAAACTTTTAGAGAAGATTAAAAAATGTGTTATCTCTCTATCAATGTTTTTTTGTATTTTTTATTTTGATTATATTAATTATGAATCTATAATATTAAATTATATTATTTATTAAATTTGTGTCAGTGTTATTTTTATTTTCTTTAGTTATAATATTTAATTTTTGTATATTAAAAAATTATAACATTAATGATTTATTTGAAAATTGTTTTTAAAACAGTTTTGTTTTTTTATTTTATAAAAATTAAAAAATTTGTTTATCGTATTATTTTTATAAATTATTTTGTAAAAATGTAACTTAAAAAAAATACTATTTTGTTATTTTTTTTATTTTTGTACAAAATTATAATTTTTTTTTTAAAATTATAAATAATTTATCAAAATTAATCTCCAACTATCATATAAATTACACTATTATATTTTTAAATATTATTTTTAAAATTTATATTCAAACAATTTTTATATATTTTTTTAAATATGTTTTAAAATTTTTTTAAAAAAATAAAATAAAAACACTTGAAAAGATTTTTAAACAAGCCATAAGCTTTTACTTATTTTATGTGCTTGAGGTTTTTTATTGTTAGCTCTTATTTTTTTTCATAAATAAATAATAGTTTTTACTTGTTTATAAAAAAAAAAAGGTTATCAAAGATTACTCTTTTTTTTTTTTCTATGTATGGGCTCGTTCATTGCCTTAGTTTCGCGGCCCAAACCTGGATTTAACAAAATTATTTGGAACCCTACGCAAAAACCCTCCTTGCTCTCTGTCCATCTTCATCACTCTCTGCTCCCCTTCCCGTACAACCATGGCCGCCGCAGCTCGCCCCCTGGTCACCGTGCAAGCCCTTGAAGGCGATATGGCCACAGATGCAGCCCCAACGGTTCAAATCCCTGATGTGATGAAGGCATCTATTCGACCCGACATCGTTACATTCGTTCACTCCAACATTTCCAAGAACAGCCGTCAACCTTACGCTGTCAGCAAGCGTGCTGGCCACCAGACCTCAGCCGAGTCGTGGGGTACCGGCCGTGCCGTTTCTCGTATACCCCGTGTCCCCGGCGGGGGTACCCATCGTGCTGGGCAGGGTGCCTTCGGCAACATGTGCCGTGGTGGGCGCATGTTCGCTCCCACCAAGATTTGGCGCCGATGGCACCGTAAGATCAATGTGAATCAGAAACGTTACGCCGTCGTTTCAGCCATTGCTGCTTCGGCGATCCCATCCCTTGTTCTGGCTCGCGGTCACCGGATTGAGTCCGTGCCGGAGATGCCTCTGGTCGTGAGTGATTCAGCGGAGGGAGTTGAGAAAACGAAGGATGCGATCAAGGTTCTGAAGCAGGTCGGTGCATTTCCTGATGCTGAAAAGGCAAAGGACAGCCACTCGATTCGACCTGGTAAGGGTAAGATGAGGAACCGCCGATATATTTCTCGCAAGGGTCCTCTGATTGTGTATGGAACTGAAGGAGCTAAAGCGGTCAAGGCTTTTAGGAACATACCTGGTGTTGAGGTTGCGAATGTGGATAGACTAAATCTACTGAAGCTTGCACCTGGTGGTCATCTTGGCAGGTTCGTCATTTGGACCAAGTCGGCTTTTGAGAAGCTGGATTCAATCTATGGATCGTTCGACAAGCCATCAGAGAAGAAGAAGGGTTACCTGCTCCCAAGGTCCAAGATGATCAATTCTGATTTGGCGAGGATTATCAATTCTGATGAGATTCAATCCGTCGTGAGGCCGATTAAGAAGGAAGTCAAGAGGGCACCACTGAAGAAGAATCCACTCAAGAACCTGAATGCTATGTTGAGGTTGAATCCATATGCCAAGACCGCTAAGAGGATGGCTCTTCTTGCTGAAGCTCAGCGAGTCAAGGAAAAGAAAGAGAAACTTGATAAGAAGAGAAAGTCTTTCTCCAAGGTGCGCTATTCTGAATTCCTTTGCTTCCCTTCATAACATATTATGCTGAATCGGTTATTGGCATCTTTGTTATACGCCCAACTGAACATCTAGCGGTATTCAGTGATCTGTTATATTTAGAAATGCGAACTTGTTATTGAAGTGGATCTCACGAGTGAAATATATCGTAGAATTGAATTCATGATCTTTTGTATAAAATGTCTGTCTTAGGTAACAGATATTTCATGTAAATACTTTCTTTCTACAAGAGTTATATAGTAAATGATAGCCAACAAATTTGTTGAGCTAGCCTAGCTCCATAGTACCATAGGTAACTTTGATATTTTATAAATGGGAAGTTACTGGGTTTCCTGAGGGGATTTTCTCTGCTGTAGAAGTCTCTACCTTTTTAAACTGGAAGTCTCTACATGTCCTTCTACGCTTCTATTTCCATTAAATTTTGTTATCCGGAGACAACCCTTTAGATCGGATGATTTCAATTTAGAAATTGTACATATCCTGAGACAACCCTTTAACATCTGTCTTATTTTTAAATGTGGGATTTTAAGCCATCTGTAATTCTGTCATGAAATAACGGGGCGTCACACAATATCTATTCCATTGTAAACGATGTTCAGCTGAAATTTTTAGCTTTTATATATCTTAAGACACTTAGTCTGGCATATGCCAAATTGATTCACATCACATTAATATTCTTGTGGCATTGATATTTATAATCTTTTGCAGAGGGAAAAATATGCGAGTTATTGCATGTTTGTTATGCTTTGTGCTTGGATAACTTTTAGTGGTTTGATTTAGTTTGTCTATGTTATACTACGTTACTTCAAGCATATGAGATATGCTACCGAGCCTATGGCACAACTTTGATTTGTATGACATTTTCGGGTTTTCTGTCTCGTCTTTGCTGCCATTGTGCATATTAATGTTAAATGCATCTTGTTACTAGTTATAATTTACTTGCAGGGTTGACTATTATTTTACTTAACTTTGTTATGTTTGTCCTTTTCTTGACAGGAGGAGGCTTCTGCTATTAAGGCTGCAGGGAAAGCATGGTATAACACCATGATCTCCGACAGTGATTACACTGAATTTGAGAACTTTTCAAAGTGGTTGGGTGTTTCCCAGTGAAGTCCTGTGCCATTGGGTGTGATTTAAATTGTGTTTTGTTAGTATTTTGTTTTGGTCGGGTTACTTGTTTGAGATTTGAGACTGTAATGATAGGTGGGAGTAAAGCTATTGGAATATATTATTTATTTTCGGTTCTTTACGTCCCACCTTTATTTATTTATTTTTGGTTAGATGGAAAAAATTAATATATTAGAACTGAAGTTATATATTTTAGGATTTTTGTTTGCAGTTCAATCTTGTTGGACTGTTATTCACTTGTGTCTGCAACATAGATGATCGGATAATTTTATTGGCTGCTTGCATTGTCAGATATATGTGCATTTCTCGAGTGCTGCTCTTAATAACTTAAATGAAAAATGAAAAATCTGTAACTAGTGTAGTGAATCCCACATCTCCAATTTATAATGCACGACTGCAATGATTCCCACCATACCTGTCTGTTGAAAATTGCAATTATAGAAAATCCAGCGTTACCCTTCTTCGGTAAGGGTTCCTTGCGAACGATGCTTCAAACGGTGCTTACCGGAACTCTTGAATTTTTCGCCTTTGTCAGCTCATTTATACCATATATATATATATATATATATATGGCCCAACTTAGCTAAAACTTTCCCTGGACGTTTCCGGGAGAGATCCCAAGGGATCATATGCTCAAGTGAAGCTTGCAATTAAAATTATCCCTCACATTTTGTGCACGCCACATTTGTATTAGTGTTAACCCTCTTATATTCCTAAACACTTAAAAGTACAATACATCATTGTTCATCTTCGTCCACAGAATACAATATCCTTTGTGCATTCTGAAAAACGGCAGAACCTTTCTTGTTCCTGTCAATAATTTTCCTTATCATTTGCCTTTCTATCTCATAATCACTATCACAATTTTCATCTCCAGTAACAGCATTAAATTCACAAACACTAGAGCTTTGCCCTTCCAACGTTGTCACCTTGCTACAAGAGAGTTCACATGACATTGTCTCTCTATTATCTGTGAAGTAAGTCACGGACTCGTTTGTTCCATGTTGAACCCCTATCAAACCTTCCATATGGTCATTATCATGGATGCCTGACAGTGAATCCTCTTCTGAATCATCTACCTTCGTTAATTCTTCGTAAGCCTCGTTGTATGCATCTAATGCTTCACCTGATAAATTCATAACTACAGGTTGGGCCATAGGGTCACTATCATCACAAGTCAATGGGTTTCCTCTGTTAAAGGGAGATTCATGTCCACAGCTAGACAAATTCCTCTGGTAATAACCCCTGTGCTCTGATTCCATAAGTTGCAGTTTCCTCTGGCTATTTTGAAGGGCAATCTCAAGCTCCTTCACTCGTTGCTCAAGCCTGGATTGAATAACTTCATGCAATCGCAGACTCAATTCATGAGGTGAGACTGCATAGTCTAGAGGGAGAGGCATGGCAGTGTCACTGGTATCCTCATCTGATATTGGTTGAGCAATAGCTTTCCCACTGACCATGTCAGCTCGCAACTCACCTTGAGCGAAATCTGCTACGAAGTCTGGGTCAACCTACAGGAATTAGTGCATCATTAACAATGATAGACCTATTTACGTACTGTTTATAGTAATTAGAAAAGACCTATTTACGTACTGTTTATAGTAATTAGAAAAGTAAAGGACATAACCATAGGAGGGAAAAACAGTAAAAAAAAAAAAAAGACTTAAAAAGTGCTATATACTACAAATTTGAGTTATTTTTTATTATTAGAATAATACAGCAAGGTGATCTAACAAAGTAAACTGACTCAGTGATCCCATCCATACCTCTCTTCTCAGCCCTTCTTTCACTCAATAACAGATTCAACATTTCTAACATGGTAAATAATCATAGGTAAGAAAAACCCATGTTGCACTGAAAATTATGAAATATATCTTCAAGTAATTGATGTATTTAAGATTTTAACTCTAACATTTAAACATTCAGAATTTTAACTCATATAACTTGAATCTACATTTGTTTACCATATTCAAATAATTAAATAGATGTCCACCTAATTCTCTAAATCAACTACAGATTAGGGCCTTCACAGTGCAATGGATTCATTATGTGAATATATGGAAGCTAATCAAGTCATTATAACGGGTGGCATGAAACATCTGCCTCAAGAATATGTTTATCTTACTTCTATTATAACTACATAATATTCTTCAAGTTCTATGCTAACAGACGTACCAAATATTTATAACAGCAATTAAGCTATGAAATTATCAACTATTAACACACAAAGCTCTCCACAGGTCTTGCCTTGTAATCCTCCAAAGTAATCGTACACTATTTTTCTAAAATTTTCTTGTGCTTCCTTTGTTTTCTTTCTTTCTTTTCTTTTGGAACTCACACATGCTAAAGAACATCAGAAGGATCAAATCCTTAAGGTGAGAAAGGAATATCTAATTTGAGAATAAACATCCAACAAAATGTCTACATTTTGTGACCCAGTTTTTTATTTGGCTAGCTTTTAGATAAACAGTTTACTCAAAGTTTGAAAAGACAACGTAAGTAATATGCCAAAATTATACTACTAAACCAAACATAAGTATAAGAAATGATCCAGAGAAAAGACATAAAACAGATGATGTAGTGCATCAGCTTTTATATGTGGCATTTGTCATTCATGTGATAGATCTAGGTTATACTACACGAAGATGAAAACAGGGAGGAATTAAGTAAAATATTCTCTATTAGTCTATTTTAAGATCAGATATTAAAAGGGGCCATTTTTACTCCAATTAATGTCACTTCCACCTCTAACAAGAAGGTATCAATTCATTTAGGATGTGCAAATATGTAAAGCAATATGAAATATAACAATACCCATCACAACAGATATATTCAAATCCAAGACAATCATATAACAGCCATTCCATATAACAATATGTTGGGTGACAATAGGATCGCTTCAGTACTAGAAGATGCAAAGATAAAAACTAGTGCTAACCTCAACAAGCTCCGACAGTCTTTTATCCAGGCTTGAAGTATTCATGTTTAACCCCAATCTCTCAAGTTCAGCTTCAAGTTCAGCCTCAATTTTGCTAATTGATTCTGAATCTTCTTCTTTCTTATCAAATAATTCTTTGCAGCCATTTCTCGGAGAGTTATCCATATGCTTTTCAGGGGAAAATCCATTTAGCTCCTTGTTATTGAAGGAATGGTCACATGTATCCTGTGAACCATAATTCTCATTATTTAACTCCTTCACTGTCATTGAATCTTTCATTTCAAGTTCCTCTTGTAGATCTTGAACCAAGTTTTCAGCCTGCCTCAACAACTCTCTTAACTTGTCTCCTTCTCTTTTATTTGTCATGATGGAAGTTATAATCCCAAAAGAAATCCCAAGACTGAAGAGAATAGTTGCATCTGATGATTATGGATGTGTCAGCACATGTAGTTATCAAAGTATAGAGATGCATTGCATGACAAAATCAAGTACCAGAGACATGGTATCAACCTATAAGTAAATGAATAGTGACCTACTAAATCATTGGAAGGTCAACATTTGCTGTTGTTGATGCACAGATGCAAATGATTTGTTTAGGTTCAAGAGACAGCTGAGATCAACAGGTTAACATTATCGCCTCAAACAACCCCCCCCCCCAAAAAAAAACCCTTTTGTAAGGAAACAATGAAATTGCTCTATATTGTTCAAATAGAAATTCTCAGGAGAGTATAGAGAAACTAAGAACTGTGATCTCCATCCTAAAAGAGTTTAGAACAATCGAAAAACCATTTAATTTAAAAATAACTGATAGTATATCTCATGCTCTGGGACTTGAGGGATGAAAGGAAATATCTATATCTACAACTTACACCTGGAAAGAAAATAAAACAAGATTCCTTGAAATTTTCTATTTATTATCCATAATCAATAAAGAAAAAGACTATAATTAAGCATAAAATGTAGAAAAGTGCCAAAACAAATTTTATATCACGAAGGAAGACTGATACCCCCTTCCAAAATAAAACCTTTGGGTTTGTTTGATAACTGTATTTAAAAACAATTTTCTACTTCAAATTTTTTCAGAACAAAAAAATTATTCGAAAACTTGTTTTTTATTTTTGTTTTGAAAACAAGTTTTTGAGAACACTTGCTTTTTAAAACAACAAAAAAAAATCAATGGAAAGTTATTTTTGTTCCCAAAACATCAAAAGGCAGACAACATATTTTCAAAACAGTTTATTAAACATAATTTTTATATTTTTATTTTACAGAACAATTTTTATATATAATTTTCAAAAACTTTTTAAAAACAACAAAAACAAAATCAAACTAGCCATTTATTTCTAAACACATTAACATAGGTGTAAATAACAAGATAAGAGAAAAATAAACTATTTGGATTTTAGAGCGGGATAAAACGATCATTTAAATTGAGAACCATACCAAGTTGAGCATGGGTGTGTTTTCCACTCAACACACTGTTGGAAGAGATCAATCTTCCACTCTGCCATCTTCCTGCCTTAAGTTTCAGCTTCTTAGGATCATCCCAAGATCCAATTTTTGGTAGGGAAGGAACACCAAATACACTTTCGTCGTTTTCTTGATAGGCTTCCTTATGCAACTTACATTGCTCCTTTCCAAATCCAATTGATGTAATGAGAGATTTATCATTTGATCTGCTGATTATTTGGTTTCCATTACTTACAAGAAATGACCTTGTGGCTGTAGAAGGTGATGAAAGAGAACTAAAGAGATATTCTTCCATTTTGGAATGTTCTTCGTATAGCTGAGCCATGAGGCAACTTTCTAACGAATTTAAAGGTCTACTTAAATGTCCATACAGATATTTATTCGTGAGAGATGTTTTATTTCGAGCAGAATGATGGTTAGGACCCACTTCTCCAGCAGAAGAATCAGGAAACAGGAAACCATAATTGCCACCAACATTAAAGATTTGCTCATTTCCATCTTCAACATCATTTAAGTTCTCATTTGATAAGAATGACAGTGGCAAGTTTGATATTGAAAGAACAGTGCTCTCATTGTAATTTCCGCAATTTCTTATTTTTTCACTATCAAGCACTCTGTTAGAAGTCGCTTCTATTGTGAAAAGATCATCCACTGAGTTCACGTCTGCAGATTTCCTATCTGAAACCCTTTGTTCTGAAGAAACATCTTTGCCTAAATTATTTCTCCATGCTTCTCTACGAAAGGGATGGCTTGGGGACTCAGGATTCTCAAAATGGGAATCCTCTGAAGATGACTGACATAACCTATCACTATTCTTTGAAAGCCTGTTCCAATATTTAGCTAAATAGCCAGCTCCAGCAGCTGCTGCAACAACCCACAAATCCATTTTTGCTCTCCGACCCACAGAGATAAAGCCACTAACCAAACTCCCCAATGCAAATTATCCTTTCTTTCAATTATTAGCATCAAACAGCCAACAACCAAAAAACCCTGAAAATTTAGAGAGAAATTGCCTACAATTGTTCGGGCAATAATAGGTCAAAGAATGTAAAGCCGCAGGTACTTCTAGAGAAATAAAACCACAATCCTTTACTCAAGAAACACACTTTCCTCCTCCCAAGTCTCCTTATCAAATCCTTAAGAACCCAATTGTCCGCTAATCTAACCAAGAGACTATGGCCCGAGTTAAAGAATGGAGAACCCGTAATACTTTGCCTCGATAGTTATTGCATTAGCCACATATCAATCACACCCACAACCACAAGAGCAACAATATTTGAAAAAATTTCAATCACGTGAGAATCACCAAGAAGCAAGAATACTTAAAAATAAGATATTCGTAAGTTGGTGTTAACTTCACAAGCTTAAAAAATCACCCAATGTAAGAAACAACCACTACCTAAATGAAGATATTTTTCGAAAGAGCATAAAAGAATGTAATTGGCAGCGGCATATCCACGCATTCGATCTTCAAAAAAATAAACCCCCAAGAAACTTCAGCAACCCCATGGAACTGTTTTTCATGATAAAATATAGAAATTACAGTCTATATCCGCGTCTGATAGTAGCTTCTTCACTGCAAAGCTCATACACGAGACGAACCCATTTCGCCAAATATCAAGGCACCACAATAGAAGTTGATGCAGAGTTATGACCCAACTTTCCTATACGACGTCTGTCGAACCTCACAGGTTCAATGATACTATCTTGGAAAGAATGAGACCCGCTGCGCCGTTATCTCCAAGAGATACACGCCTGCACTGCACGGCTACACCAACAAGTTTTCACAAATTAATAAACCGGTCGAAAATATCATATTTAAATAGTTTTATCAAGAACAATTTTTAAATGCAGTTTTCTCTCCCCAAATTTTATGGGGCCTGTTGCCACACCGGCTAACTGGCTTCCATTAAATAATAGAGAAAGGAAAGGAAAATCTTTTTATCGACTCTCCCTGGCTTCTTCTATTCTGCTTCTTTTCTAATAGAAAAAAATCCATCGGTCCGTATTTATGAAAGTTTAGTAAAAGAGAGATTATTTTTATTTTAATGTATTCCTCGTTTTTTTCTTGTGTCTTAACTTTTTGACAAACTTGGCGAAAAGGTCGGACCAGTTGTACAAGGATATACCATAAGTCCAATGTACCTTAGTGTTGTTTGATCTGCTGTCATTTAAGATTTTTAGTATATTAAATATTTAAATTTAAATTATTTTTATATAAATATAAAATAATAACACGAACATTAAAAAATGCATTGTAGAGGAGGTTAATGAATTAGTGGAATGCAACGGAAGAAATTTTTGTTGGGGTAAATTACTTGTGACTTGATTAGACTTAAAAGTAAAATAATTTTTTTATGTTTTAAAATGTGTTATTTAATTATTTTATAATTTTTATTTAAATTTTCACAGTGAATGTAAAAATAATAAATAATTTTATTATTTAAATTATATTTCACTTATATATTAAATAATTTTTATAATCTTTTATAATTATTGTTGAATTCAAAATAACATATAAAAATTAAATTGATTAGCTTAATTTCAATAATAATATCATAATACTATAAAATTATATGAATTATAACTAAAATAGATTGCTAACTATAAAATTATTTATTATTTAATATTTATTTGATTATTTTTATTAAAATTAGATAAATAAAAATATTATAGAATAATTAAGTAATTATATAATAAATTATAAAAAAATTAAATGGCACAATTTAAATTACAGAGAGAGTAAAGTATGGTTTATCTTTTTTATAATATGACAATGAATAAATAATATAAGTCAACTGTAACGTTTTAAAAAAAAAAATCAAATCAATGTAATTTAATCGTCTAATAGATGACTGTGATATTCAAGGTAAATTATTTTACTTCAAGTTGCTTACTCTTTATTTTTAAATGTCTAGCATTGTGTAGTATCTACAGAGTGAACATCGTGGAATCAGAAGCCCCCTCACCAACTCTCCGGAATGGCACGACAGAGACTTGAACCAATCTTGCCGTATCCAGAGGAGGAAGACACTTTAAAAAAATAAAAAGTTTTGAAGAGGGCCCACTAAAACCGTTTTTCTTCCAACATTAAAGGCAAAAATGAAAACAACATATTAATAATGTTACAATAGCATGATTGATTAATTGATCCGGAAGAGTATGAAAAGGATATTTGAAACACTTTAATAAATACATTTTCACTTTGATACAAGTGTAAGGAGTTGATAAAAATTTATTCAATTAACATTTTAGGTGACAAAAAATAATCATACACTGAGTTTAAACTTTCTATGACATAACCGCTTGTTTGTTCTTAATTGCCCCACAAATTGCTATTTCCATATTCTAAGTTCAAGTAGACCTGAAAAAATGTTGGTGTTCATATAACTGAACTAATCAGATTAAACTGAACCAAACTATATTTGAGATTTAGTTGGTTCAGTTTTGTTCACTGACGTAGAAAATATTTGAACTTGAGAAGCAAACTGAGCAGATTTATTAAGATAAGATCGTTTTGTTAACTCAATTTCTCATGTCAGTTCATTAGTTTTTATTTATTTATTATTTTATTTTATTTTATCTTTCATGTATCATATTTTCATGCCATTTGCGTTGTATAAATTACAATTAGCAATAGAAAGCAAGAACATCAAATCCAAAAATTGAAAAAGAAGGAAGGGAATAATAAATCTAATTCAGCAAGAAGAAAACTAATGGCATTCAGAGAAGAAGGACATCATAGGTTCATTTTCTTACAGTTGCCTAGTCCTCTTATTAGAGAGGGGCGCCATAACCTTGAAAAAAAGGACACTACTCATATGGGCTCAATGGGAACCAAACGAAAACGAATAAAGCTATCCCAACGAATTAACGAGGTCTTGAAAATTAAAAACAAGCCAATCAGCTTTTGCGGCCACAGCTTCTCGAAGTTGAACACCCGCATAGCAGATGAACAAATCGGCAGCACCTGGTCTACGAGCCTAAATGTGATAACACAACAAAAAAATCACAGTACGTTATATTATAATAACTATCAATGGCACACAACTATATTGGCCAAAAATCTATTAAGTTAATTAAGGAAGATTTTTCTGTCTATCAACATCATTATTGATTCTTCTTTTTGTCTATAAGAAAAGGAGAAGCTGTTTTGTTTACAGATGAGAAATAAAATATCATAAAAAATAGATGTTTCAACAAGCTACCGCAAGGCAAAGTGCTAAACATCTCAGTTGAAAGTTTTATACTCAAAAATTTTATTACATGGATTTGCAGGATTTTACCTACCTCAAGATCAGTTGCACCATCTCCTACCATAGCTAATGCTTCGTAATTTTGAGCCTGAAAATCAGTTTGATCAGCTTTACAAGCAATGCAGTAAGTAAAAACTAAACCAGGAGCAAGACTAACCTTCCTGATTTGTTGCACTGCAGTTGCTTTTCCTCCACTCTTTGAAGTTGGCTTATCTCTATCGAACCCTACAAACTCTCCAGAGCGTCCAAAAAGCAGTTGATTGGCAAAAATATTTTCTCGTGGAATCCCGAGTATTGATGCAACAGGCTTCATAAGAAGCATCTCAGTAATTAGAAAGAAAATAGATTATATAATTCAATATCCTCTGTGTTTGTGTGTGTGTGTAGAATCAGTATACTTATTAAATATGAAAAGCACTGCACTGAATTCTTAAAAGTCTTGACAATGTTAAGCTATTAAAAGCATTTGAATATAAAGGGAACTGGAAGATATAGACACCAAAAATTATAGCTATATTCCATACATTGATCATTTGGCGGAATCCCCCAGAGATCAGATAAACATGAATGTGCTTAGCCTTTAACTTCCCAACTAACTCTTCAATGCCGGGGGAAAGCCTGTACATTAAGAGGCAAAATCATTGTCTGAAATAAACAGTTCAGGGTACTTATTAGAAAAAGGGAAGTTGGAAGTTGGAAAAAGAAAGAACAAAAATAGAACTTTTGCAATACAGATATCATATTTATATATCCAATGTAAATTGTTAAATTTTTCAGAATTGAGTCTCAATTAATAAAAATTTATATGATTTAAATATAATGGAATGTACTTTTCTGCTCTAGAAAACATGCAGCAGTTCTTGTTAGGTCTGAAGGCAACTATATCTGAAACTTGCATCAGGTGATAAAATAAGTATCGGGTAGGGGAAAGGATACAGCATTTCTCAGAAATTTGATTACTGCTTCAAAGGGGACCATTATGGATGTGGTAACATAGCCATTTTTTTTAAGAGTGAATAAACTCTCTTAATTCTGCCAGTCTAATCCTTCACATTACCCCGATTTATCTGTTTCAGACCCACCGGGGACCTCTAACAGGCACAGACAATTGAGTATGATAGTCTATAGTAGATCTGAGTACACATCTGACACTTGCTCTCCAGTCCAAATGCTTACAGACATTACCCAAAACATGAATAAAGACAAAGACTGCTAAATGTTGAAGAAGATATTGATAAAGTTTTTCTACATACAGGATATCCAATCATACATGATACAAAATGCGCGGAATAAAGCCTTTCAGTTCTGCCAAATTGGTAGTCTAAAACAAGAATAAGTAGAGAAGGATTATTCACTTGGAGAAGCCTGGTCACTTCTTCGTAGTTACAACCAATTGGGGAGATGAGATGATTATACAGAAGGTGCAATTATTATCAAATATCAAATCTGCTAAAATCAACAAAATCACTCATACCTTGGGGGCCGTTGCTCAAGAAAATCTGAATTTGAGATAAAGACGGACTGAACAAAGATAGTCTAGCAGCCAAGGCAACCTCAAAAGGAACAGAACCACCCATTGCTCTAGGAAATTTCAGAACTTCAATCAGATATAAAAAGAAAAATTAAAAGCCGGAATTTTTTCTGGGAATTTTCAGTTAAACAACCCAACCTAGCAGTCCATTCAGCAACAGCCTTTCCAGCTCCACAGAATTCGGCAAGCTCATCAATACCTTCATCCAGACAGACAGTGCTGTCCACATCAAAGCACACAGCATCAACTCTTCTCCAAAGCTCAAGAATCTCTATCATTTTAAGAAAGCAACCATCAACAGTATGACTCCAGAATGTTTGTTTTTGTAACAACTCCATTTATATAAATTTTTTTTTTTTTAAAATACCATGAAGTTATTACCTCGTTACAACTTAACTCAATATAACATTTATTTAATTTATACAATACTGAATTTCTATACACACTATTATTTTACAAACTACACACCATTATTTTACAAATATTTGTACAAAGATACATATTAGTTCTAATCATCTATATCGACTACTTCCGGGGACACTGGTTCGGGTGGCACGTCCACCGGAATCTCAGTTACATCTACGACAGTTACATCAGAAATAACTAGAAGTTGCCCAAGGTAGGGCACCTCGATCCAACGTACAGAGATAATAAGTGTCATAGAGAATATCTGCATATTTATTCTTCTGAACATGATATGGAAATATAGTGAGAATTAAATCCCAGTAAGTTCAACAATAAATCATAATTTACCATCAATATAGTTCATCACGTCATGTTCAGCTGTATAAACTACAGAAAATATCTTTAGGTCACATGAATGCACTTTATCATGCACATGAAAATTATACAGTTATGACATGTATGACATGAATAACTATTTTTCGAATTTCATATGATGGCTATCCACTTATTCTTACTTCAAGCTACCCCGGTCAGGGTGAGTATTCTCTACTTTTCGGTACGGGCTTATCTCGCTCCGTCCGACATGGCACACTTTCTCTTTCTTTTCTTATTAACATGATCATAACCGTTGGTAGAGCGTCCCCTACTGGTGCACCACACGGATTGCCATGTGACCATGCTCATTTCTTTTCTTTTCACAATGATAGCCAAAAATATGCTTTCAATAACAAGTATGTTCATCAAAATATAACTATTACCATAAATCATTGGTAATCATGCCATGAACATAACCATTTAAAATATCACTTTATAAAACATTTCCATGTCAAAATTCCATACTAATACCTTGGTAACTGGATAGTAATTGTAGTCTGTAAACAGCGCACCAGAAAAGTTCTCAGGAAAGAGAGGTGAGTCACTAATGGACACGCTTAAGTACCATGTCTTTCCTTGCCAGAGCTTTCCTTAGACATGCACTTTTCACAAATCACAATTTTGTTTTCCAGTAACTAGAATAATTCTTTTCTGATGTGAAAATACTGCAACCACGGAGCATACTAAGATTTTTCAAATAAAACCGGCACTTTCAAAACTTCTTGTAAATTTATATGAGTACTAGGGTAAATTCCATGTTAAAAATTACACACTTAAAATGGTAGTAAGTTCATGCAATGGCAATGGCTATGGCTATACTAGTCATTTGTTAAGATTCATCTTCTTTTTAAAATACTAATTTTATTTCTTTATTTTCTTGATGCAAGTTTTCATCCTATCTAACCTTCTCTTACTAATCAGAACATAACTCCCTCAATTTAACTCTGATGTAGGTGATCTTAGTGTCAATTTCAAGATAAAACAATTATCTAAAACTATTATGTTGAACATTGTAGCGAAATATTAAGAAATCAAGGTGATATTACTCCCTAAATGTACAGATTATTTCTTCTCGTGTAAGTTCTGACCTTTACTGACTAATTAGACCATCTCTCCCAAATTTGAACTCCAAATTGAGTTATTCCAGTTGGTAAAAATCCATGAGCCCTATATCTATAATTGTTATCTTGGCGTACGATTTTAACTCCCTACAGAATATTTTCCAGAAATTCAAAAACTAAAGTTTTAATAACATATTCTGAATAAACATTTTCTGACCTCTGCTTACTAATCAGCTTATATCTACCTCAAATGGACTTCAAATTGAATGATTCCAGTGCCTAAAAATCCATGACACATTTATCTTTAATTCTTATGTTAATAATCTATTTTAATTCCTTACAGATACTTCTCAGAAATTAAAATACCGAAGCTATCCTAACATATTTTTCCCTGATGACCCATTTTCTGACATTTGTCTACTAATCGGCTCATATCTCCCTCATATGGACTCCAAATTGAATGATTCCAGTGGCTAAAAATCCATGACATACATATCTTTAATTCTTATGTTAACCATTTATTTTAATTCCCTACCAATAATTCCCAGAAATTAAATTACCGAAACTATCCTAACATATTCTTCCCTGATGATTCATTTTCTGACCTTTGACTACTAATCAGACCATAGCTACCTCATATGGACTCCAAATGGAATGATTCCAGTGGCTAAAAATCCATGACACATTTATCTTTAATTCTTATGTTAACCATTTATTTTAATTCCTTATAGATTGTTCCCAGAAATTAAAATACCGAAGCTTAAAATTCTGCCACCCATAGCCATAACCATGCAGAACTATCTACACCAACTTAAGTATTCAAACATACATCACATGCAAGATCAATATGTAACATGATATAGCAACATCATGACCAATCATAAAAGTTCTAAGATCAAAATCTCATACAAATATTATAAATTTCAAAAGTTTTCTTCAAAAAGAAATATTGTTAAACTTACTTGGAGCACTTAGTCTTCTAGACTTCTCCTTCCTCTTTCTTCCTTTCTTCCTCTCCTTTCCTCACTCTACCTTGCTTCTATTTTTTTCTCTCCCTCACTTGGACGAAATTCTAATGTTGTAAGGGTGGGTTTTCTTATATAGACCACCAAATAATTCACCTTTCATGATCATGGGTCTACCTTATCACAATTAGGATACACTTTGTTGAATTTTTGGAAAACAAACAACTTATGTTCTTGTCTTCCTCTTCCTTAGTCAAGATATGCATAGGAAAAGGAGATTTGTATTTTGAAAATTATGATAATATGTTCTTAAGATATGGGACAAGGTCCCTTTGATTTAGGGATTCATTTCCATTTTCTTTTGTCTTAAACAAGTATGATAGGTTTGCCTTTTTAGGTGGCAAATTTCTAGCCTATGAATCTTTATTATTTGGTTGATATTATTTGTGTGGGCTATGAATGTTTTGTCCTAATACCATGTATTATCATACCACTTGCTAAAATTATGAGTGTAGGATCACACCACTTGCTAAATTTTTTGTCTTAATGCCATGTAACCTAATCTTTATTCTTATTATTATATCATCATCTAATTTATTTTATTTTAGTTTTCCTCTTGGATTTGGGCTTATTCCTACCCATAATGGGCTTGTCCTACCAATTTTCTTTACTTTGGATAAAATTCTTCCTTTCTTGGTGGGCTTGGTCACATTTTCATAATTTTTGGGCTATTTGTGAAATTACTATATCCTAGTCCAAGTCTATGTTTAATTTCTTGTTTAGGTTATCCAATGGGCTTGCTAGAAACTTATGTGAAATGGAAAAACTCTATATGAAGTGTCCATAGGTAAAAGCCCAATGTATGGGTAAAGATTTTAAACTTAGTAACTATAATTCTTAAATTAGGAAAAATTACCCTAATTCAATGTTCTTTGAAATTTTAAGACCTTTACTTGTTTCTAAAAATTTATCTTTCTTATCCAAGAATTTTGCATCTCTTTAGTATGTTATTTCTAATTTCTTTCCTATTAGATTTTCCTTCTTTATTTGTTCTCTTAATGTTAGAAATATTTTCTATGCATATACCTAAAGTGAAGAATTTCTAAGGATTATATTTCCTTAGATATCTAAAATATTGTCTAATAAATTTTATTTTTTTAATTAAATTTTTTATGTACCTTTATTAATAAAAGAAACGAAATTAAGGATGTTACAGTTTCTTTAGTATGTTATCAATATTTTCTAATCGCCTATTAAATGTCTAATTGACGCATTATATTTAACATGACGCACTACATAAATTGTTGAGTTAGTATTAGTCAAAAAGACAATGTTTGTTGATGCACTGTATTGGGTGAGCATGTAGCACAATGTAACTGACAACCAGGAGCCAGCATTATGATTTAAGTAAAGCTCAAGAAGAATTCTTGGTGCGGATGTTATAGAAACTAATTTCCTCATGTAGATTTAATAATTTATATGTGTAAACTCGTAACTCTGGGACTTTACTAAATACCCTTTAATTTTAGATATCCTTAATTAACTTATTAAATATTTTAGCCACTTTTAGTTCCGCAGATGTTTTGCAAAATTCAAAATCATCAATTGCTAAAATTCGAAATGAAAGAGGCATCTATTTGCCAAAATCACAAAGAATATGTTTGATAAATTAAATAAATTAGTTTATAATTTATTTAATTAATTTATTGTTTAATTAAATTAAAAATATTTAATAAATAAATTTATTTGAGTAATTTATAATTTTTTGAAAAAAATATATTTTGCCACCCTGAAATATTGGTGTAATTATAATTTGTCTCCTTTTATTTTAATTTGAACAATGTCCCTCCTATTCTTTTATATAATTGTAATTCACCCCCTATTGTTAATTTTAATGTTAAACACAACTTTTAGAGGTTTAAAATATCTAAATTACCTTTTAAAAATACAATTTTTTTTATTTTTCTTTTGAAAAAAAAAATTTAAAAGATAATTTAGACATTTTATACCTCCAAAAGTTAGGTTTAACATTAAAATTAATAGCAAAGAGGTAAATTGCAATTATATGACAGAATAGAGGAGACATTGTTCAAATTAAAAGAAGATGGAGTAAATTGGAATTACACCAATATTTTAGGGTGACAAAATATATTTTTCCTTAACTTTTTATTATACGTTAACTTTTAACTAATAACTTTTATAATTTTATTTTTTTTATCTTTATTATTTTATTTAAATTCTAACACTATTTTATTCACAAAATGATATTATTTTTATTATACTCGAACAACATTTAAATTATATACTTCATGATAAATTTGTAGATATTGTTGATAATGACACAATAAATAAAAATTTAGAGACATATACTGAAATGAAAGAAATTTATAATAATATTATTAATATATCTTTTTATGTTATTTTATATTTATTAGTTAATTTAATAATTAATTTTATTAAATATTTTTAATTTAATAAATTAAGTTAACAATTTTTAATTTTTAATTAAAAATTAATTTTTTAACTTTTAATTAATTTTTAAATTTTTAATTAATTTATCAATTATTTTTATCAATTACAGCGAAAGTCGAATGAAGTTTTATGCCTTTTTCTTTTATTTAATTGAGATGAGGCTTTTATTGGAAATATAAATTAATATCTCGGACTTCGGATGTAGTGAGCAATGACTATTAATAATATGAAAATATTTTATTAGAAAAGGTTAAGCATAGAGTAATAAAATAAATAATAATAATTTAATCATCTGTCATTAGATAAATTTCAAATAATTTTTTTATTTATTAAATTATAATATATAATAAAAATAATATTTTTTTAAAATTATTTTTATCATATATTATAATCTAAATATCATATAATATAGGTTATTTGTATTTTTACGGCAACTCAAATTTTAAAAGTAATAGATGATTCCGGGTCATAATTGGGTTGGCCAATCACAACATCCCACGTAAATTTTTCATACATATAACTTTAGTCCTTCTCAAATAATATATGGTTTTTAATATCTAAATGACCCATTTATCCATTATGATTTTCAAAATGAACCCAAAAAAAAAAAAACGTAAGCAGAGTTTCATCTCTCAACCTTTCTTACTATAAGATTATCTTGAAATTCTCGCTTGCTAGGTAACTTTTTTATATAATTAATCGAAAAAAAAAACTTAAATGTAAAAAACAGTAGAAAAAGAAAATTAAGGTATGTTTGTTTTTAATTTTTAAAAATTATTTTTTTTTAAAAAGTCATTTAATAATTATTTTTTATTATTATTTTAAAAATAAATTATTTATAATTAAAAAAACACAAAAAAAGTTTTTTTTTTGTTTTTTTTAAATTAAAAAAAATAACATATTTTTAAAATAATTTATTTTTTATTTTTATTTTATTCAATAATTTTTAAACAATTTTTATATAAAATAAATAAAAATAGAATTAATCAAGCCCCCCTAATTTTTTTTTTTTTTTAAATTAGCAACATGAACAAAGACAGTATAAATCAACAAAACTGATTGTCACTTGTCCCAAAAAAAAAAAACAAAAAACAAAACCGATTGTCTTCGTTAAACTATTTCTCCCCCATAATATACAAATTCTAGTTATAACCTCCATAAAAACAAATCACTAACCCTAATCCCCTCCAGATTTTCCCTTCCTCAAAGTCAACCATCCTCGGCGATAAATTCTATCACACTCTTGCTTGTCTACCAATTCAATCTTGACAACAGTAACAGAGAAAATCATCTTAAACCCTTTCTGCATCCCACTCTCTTGTGCCAGCGAAACAGCATACTTATGAATATGGGGTTTCAGATACTCACTCAAACCAGGGTCGATCGGCAACGACGACAGCTCTCTCGAAACATGAGCTTCGAGCAACTGCGAAAATGAAGGGATGGTCAGAAGGAAATGAGGAATCTTGAACTGTAAAGTGAGCTCTGGAGATACAATATAGTCGTCGTCCATGGTCACTCTGTAGCCTCTGATGGGCTCCATGAAAAGCGCGTACCGTTGTCGTATGCGTAACTCGACCAGGGCTGCCAAAGAGTCCGCTCTGGGTGGCTTTGCCGCTTGTTGCTCCGGAATTTCAAAGTTCATGCTGAAACTATAGTTGATGTGAGGTAGCGAAAACGGCAGCGTGGGAGAACTGAGAGAAAGCGAAGAGTCTCTGAGGGACATCATTAGGCGTGTGCGGAAGGAGCAGAAGTGGCTGTCGCTGTAATAAAAGGGGTTGTCAATTACGATACGCTAACACTTCGTTTCCTTTTATTTCTTTTTTTCCTGACGCAAGGACTCAAGTTTTGAAGAAATAATTAAATAAAAGCTGTTTACAAATCTAAAAATAAACTCACCCAATTTTCTCGAGATTATATATAATTTTGTCCCTAATGAATCTATATGAATTTGCAGGCGGTCACATTAATCATTAAATTTTGTAAAAAAACAAATGTTGTGCATGTGAATATGATTCGTTTCGATTATGTTTTAGATCCAAGTTAGCTGAGATGGTGTTGTCCGCGGGAGTTGTTACTGGTTATAAATTACTTTAACGACAGATTTGTATATTTAAACAGGGCATTTCATTTTTTGTGTGAATTTCAAGAAAGTGTTGTAATTTTTATAAATATTAATCAAACCACTTGGCATCTCATGTATAATTTTGTCAACCTACAATTAAGAGTTTTTTGATCTAATTCTTTTTTTGAAAAAACAAAGTTGTTTATTTTGAAAATTAGTATTTTTTTAACTTATTTAATTAACACTCAAAATTGTTTCTAAATACCAGCAGAAACAGTTTTTTTAACTGAAATAGGGAAGCTACTTTTTCAAACTTTTCAATTAAAGTACAAACAGAAGCAAAAAATTAATATTGTCATAGACGAAAATAACGTCACCTCAAAATTTAAAATTACAAATCTATTTAGCTTTATTTATTTAAATACCTTCATTTAAATACATAAAAATTAAAATATTTATTATAAAAATTATTATTTTAATTGATAAATTTATAAATTTATTTTGAATAAAAATTATATTTATATATATAATTATTCTATTTTATTTTATTTTTATTGATAATAATAATAATTAAATTAATTAAAATTAAGATTTAAAATTATTTTTTTATTCAAATAGTATTGATTGCAAAATTATTTATAAACATATTTTTTTTAGTAATTTGACAATAAGAAAACACTTTTAAAAAAAATTGGTTAAATATTAATAATATTAGTAAAAGTATTTTTCAGATTATTTAATTAAATACTATTTTTTTTCAAACTCCATTTTAAAAATACACAACTAGAAAAGATGCATAAATTATAAGTAACTCGTATTTTTCAGTATGAATGATAGGGTGGTCTATTTATAGATTATCTTTAAGGGGTAGATTGGTCAACATGGCTTGTCTAGATTAATCCAAAAGTGTCACGCATTTGACAGGGATTGACAATCTCAAAGTTGGTGTAACTCTTCAGTTTGTTATTTCCAATACAAATCAGAAGATTTTTTTCATGTATGGTCATTTTGTTAAGCGAATTGCGGCTGAGCACATGATAACATGAACCTTCAGGAGCGGGTAAGGTTTGGGACTCTAGTTAGGCTAGGTTAGCTAGGCCATTCGAACCTGATCAATAGGTTGGATAAAAATAATAATTAAATTAATAAATAATATAAAAGGTAATTTTTTAAAACTTATAAAATATATAAAAATAATATTTAAACTAATAATTAATAATAAAAAATAAGATTGTTTAAAAAGATATTTTTACCATTATTTAAAAATATTTAAAATTATGATACAACATTATAATTATATTTTTAAAAATGTGTCACTCTTTATTATTATACAATTATCAATTTTTTTTATTTTTACAATAAAAAAAAAGAAAATGAATGGAAATAATTCATCTTAAAAATAAAAAAGTGAAGTTAGTGTTTTTATTATTACTTTGATTGAATTTATTGATATTATGGTAAAGAAATATCTAAATTTTAAAAGCCATTTACCATATTGTATAAAATAAGTTATCATAATATATATTAAGTTTTATGCTTTGTATGATTTTTTTAAATTACAATGTTACAAAAGCACAATACTTCAGATTGTTAAAAATATTGAAGATAAAATGGGTTGGAAAGAAACATTAAAAGTGACATAAGTAAGACATTAATTAAATAAAAAATTAAGTGGACTAACCTACGAGTCATGTGAAATGATTCACTTAACTCGCCAAAATGGTCCACCTCTAAATGGATTGACATTTTTTGCCAACTTAACTCATTTTCTAAGTGATTAAATGAGCCAAACCAATGAATTTGAGTCCGATTTTAGCAGTTCTAGTCACCTGATCAGAAAAGGCTCGGCTAGAGGAGGATCTTCCGGTTAACCTGTCCAATTCGGGTCAAATCAACTGGGCTGGAATTAACGAAGATATCATTGACAATTCCCGTTGAACCTTTTATTACGTAGTTTCATTCAAAAGAATAATTTTCTAATACGTGATTCATGTGATAATGCTTGGCTCAGTTCTACACTCAATTAAGAGATACTAAATGATTAATGTATATAAAGTTCACCCAAAATGCTAAGTGAGGGGAGATTTATCTCACCAAGAGTTCATATAAATTATTCAAATTCTTTTAATGAGTAAACCCTCGCGAAGAACTCAGAGCATATTTCCATATTGGGCAACCTTAAGGTACGAAATCATGGACCAAATTTTCTTTGACCTGAGCAATATTTTAAGATGTCAAATTGCATACCAACCTGAATAAAAGAACATCCGTTGCCTCAACAGGCTATGGTAATTGGTACAGTCCTTCAAAACCTATGTCAAGATCAAAACCGAAAGCCCTTATGATGAGTCATTTAAGTTGATAAAACACACGTTATCTCAACATCAGAAAATGCAATTCCAGAAATATCCCACCAGAGCCATGAAATCCCAGAAACAGGGTTTCACTCAGGAGCAATTATTAGAGATGCAGAAAGAAAGGTTCACAAAAAGTAGCACCACCAATTTGATATTATCTTTATTTCTTCACTGTCCAATGAACTACAATTTTTTTCCTGCGATTTTAACCTTCCAGTGCTGATGCTCCAGAAATAATCTCAGTCAGTTCTGTGGTAATTGATGCTTGACGAGTTCTATCAAAATGAACAAAGAGATCAGTCACCATCATTCTAGGAAAGAGATAATACATATGCCACAGATCTAAATACAAAGTATAAAAGTGAACTGAATAAAATAATAATGCAATTAAAAAGGATAGTCCAAGATGGTATTCTAATCATTCTATAGAAAAGTTTATGTCCTAATGAAGACCCTGATTAGTGACTACTCTGTGTGTGGCTGAAGCATGTGGGAGAGCAGGTGCATGTGTGCATGTGCATTCATCACATAGAGAGAGAGAGAGAGACCTGTTATAAGTGAGGGTGAGACGATCAAGCATGTCCCCAGCATTTCTACTAGAGCTGTCCATGGCAGACATCCTTGCTCCTTGCTCACTGCAAGCATTCTCCAATACCCCGTTGAACAAGACCTATAATTCAAATCCAGAACATTGTTCGAAGTAAATCAAAATAGTATCATTCAAAAGAGAGATTTACTTTCAACCAGCTAAGTACTTTAGTTTAAAACGTAAAGGTGTCAACACGATCTTTTCAAATCAAAAGAACTAAAAGGAGAAAACAATTACCAAGGATAGAATGGTAGTCTACAAATACAACTACAAACAAGAAGCTTCAATCAGCATAAAATTTTCAGGTTGATGTAGAAGCCTAAGACAAATGACAAAACTAGGAAATAACAATTAAAAACTGATGGGAACCCACAATATAAAATTTTCAATGGTAAAGATCCACATGCCTAATTTTTTTTAAAATAACTGACATAATAATCAATAATTGCTTCCAAATGAAAATAAAAGTAGAGAAAATATGTATCCGAACAGATCCCAGAATATTCTTACTTCTTAGTTTAAATATTTCTAGATTCTAGAAATTTATAAATTGGGAGAATCATTTGATTCCAAAGTTGAGAGTGAAAAAGGGAAAGAAGAAGGACACCCAAGGGTTCCAAAGACCAAAGCATAAAGCCAAAACCACAAGGCAGGAAAAAAATGAAAAAGTCAAAACTAAACATCATCAGCACTGAACTAATAAAAGAAATGCCGGAACACAGACACACAAAAGATTTCTTTTGGGGCGGCCTTCTAATTTTTTCTTTTCTTTTATCTTTTCTTCTTTTCTCCTTCTCTTTCTCTTTTCGGAAATAATTATTTTGTTGCAGCACCAATGATGATGGTAATGATTTTTCATCTCAAAGATCAGGATATCACTAGAGCTTTTATTTGCCTTCTAGTTTGACGAGAAAACTATAGACATTCATTTGTTATTAGATCTGAAATTTTTATGATTTTTATAATTTTATCTCCACATGTCTAAATAGAGGAATGAGCCTATTAATTTTGTAGGAATAAAAAAGAAAGGAAATGGAGGAAGTACAAAAACTAAACTAAAGCACAAGAAATGGGGATAAGTAGTTCCAACTTCCAAAAACTAAACTATCATCAACATCAATTCCTTTTGCATGCTCATTATTAGAATTGGATTTTAACCAGTAACCCGTTAGGTGATTAGATTAATTTAAAGTTTAAACCACAACTGTAGTAAAGAAATGGAGGAATAAGCAAAGGAAATTTAACAGAAAGTAGTGAGTCTAAAAAATCGTACTCACACAAGAAACTAAACTAATGTAACAAAGAAATGGAGGGAGCACAGAAACTAAAAGATGGCACAAGAAATCAAAATAAGTAGCTCCAAAAACTAAACTATCATCAGCATCAATTCCTTTTGCATGCTTATTATTAGAATTTGATTTTAACTAGTAACACATTAGGTGATTAGATTAATTTAACGTTTCAACCACTAATGTAATAAAGAAATGGATCAAGAAGTAAAGTTAATCTAACAAAACGTAACAAGTCTAAAAAATTGTACTCACACAAGAAAACTGGAACTCAGCCAAATTTTGAAGTACTTCTGATTTTGTCTCACCACCTTCAATCTCATAGGAGTCCAGGTCCCCAATCTTTCCCCCAGATTCAGCCTCTCTCTCCACAATCTACATGAAAAATTGAACATTACATCACTTTACAGCACTGAAAAAGCATAAGGCATAACATCAAAGAGAATCATGACACAAAGCATAACACCACGAATTACATAAGTATTGAGTACTTCTACATGATAAACAACACCAGTCCTAGAATCTAGCACGTACTTAACATTTGGACTCTATGTACACCATTTAGAAATCCTATAGCATATACTATTTTATAACTAATAGAAGTACCTCAGGAGATAATACAGTTGCCATTGTTGGCGGAAATGAGACAACTGAATGGAACTTGTTGAAAACAATTCTTAAAGCATCAAACTCCACATTCTTTAAGATGTCGTCTGCCAAGACAGAGACCTGAAATTACAACAATTGGATTGAAACAAGGACAGATCTGCATGAGTGTGTGTAGCAAAACATGTATAAATCATAATTAAAAAGTTTCTCATATCATTAATCATTAATAATGTGATACTCAGGACCTCATAAACTTTCAATTTTCTTTGAACAAAATAATTCCCTAAGACCATCTGAGGAACTAATTACATGAAAAAATAGATATAGCATTTCAAGATTCAAAATTACACTAAAAATTTGCATTTACATGATATTCTGTAATAGTTATCCATCTTGACCTACCGAGATTCCATCACTTAATTCCTTTTTCCCTACAAATAACTTCCAATTAAATATCAAACCATCATGCCCTTATTTTCTTGGCTAGTCAACTGTAATTAGTTACAAACTAGTCAATTAAAATAACATATACTCTAGAGTATAATATGCAAATTAATGCAAAAACAGGTTCTTGTAAAACACATGTACAGGAAGAAATGTAAGAAACATAAACCATATGAAGGCAAAAACACACAATAAACTAACCTGAGTATAATTTAGAGGATTTTTCTGCAACTCAGTTATGCAGATCTCAATGTCTTTCTTTGAGTCACGTATCAATTGAGCCTTAGCCTTCTCCCCCAAAATGACATACTTTGTCTCTTTATCAGGCCCTATGACGATAAAAATGTATAATTAGAATAAAACAAAATCAGTTTAAATCTAGGATCAACAAAAGATAAACCTGGCTGTAATTATAGACAGCATAATTATTTTTTAAAAGAGTGAAAAATCATAAAGCGTTCTATCAAAAATTCTATTTATACTGGTTACTAAATAAAAAAATAATACTCTCACGCAAGCTTCATAGGGGATGATACCTCATCCTTGCTATCTTAGTTGCTTAAATATCCAGAATCCCATTTCACATGGATTAATTGACAATCTCATAAAGGTAAATGGCCCTGTAAAAGAATACTTTTGGTTGACAGTATTATGATCCATCATTTAGGTTAAACAAGCCTAAACATCCACTGCTTTCTGAATCATTAAAATTCAAATTCAAATTGCTAAATGATGTTGCTCCAGTGAATCACAAATTTTCTCTCATCCTACAGGGGCTGACTTATGGAACCATTAAATAAATAAAACATGTGATTTTAAGAATTGAAACAATATTACCTATTAAGAAAAACATAAATAGTACTTAATTTTGCAACTGTCACAATTTATGTAAACAAAATAGTACATTCAGTGGAAGAATTTACCAGAATTCAGTTTGTGCAAAGCCTTGCTTATCTTGACGGATGTGGAATTGATTCCACCACACAGACCTTTGTCTGAAGAAACGGTAACAATGACATTCTTCTTCACACCAACGCCTAAGCACAGCAACAAAATACGAAAGATGCAAGGACAGGGTATCAGGCAAATTATAATTACATATTATTGTATATGCATTCAGCTAGTTCATAAAAATCAATTAAAGCAGTGGCATGTGTGTTTTATCTAGTGCCATGTCAGATACATGACAAGAACTAGAGGAATGAGTAAAATCGTCTTATCCAAGATACAGCAAAAGCATAAAGAACCGCAGAACAAGTCACAGTCAAGCATCAATTTCTATGAATGAACCATACAACAATGTTAGTGGACATACTGGGAGTGTCACCCAGGAGGGCAGTGAATGGCTGCCACAGGCCACGTGAGTTTTCAGCTCTAGTTTGAATAGCCCGTAGCTTTGAGGCTGCAACCATTTTCATTGCCTTTGTAATTTTCTGGATATTCTTCACACTCTTCATCCGAGTTCTGACTGCATCATTCCATTAAACCACGAAAAATCAATGCAGGGAGCCACAAATCTACCAGAAGGAAGCATGAAAGGAACACTACGACAATGTTGATAGATGGTTGTTAGAAGGTGAAATTGATCTTACCTACTTGAGTTGAAATAAATCGCACTCCTTGGGGGACTTGGTCCCTGTCAACCAAGCCAAATTAATTGTGTGTGTGAAGAAAACACATGGTAAACATGACATAGGGCTACTATGACAAAGTTAAAAAAGAGAGCGCATTTTTATGCATGTCTGATATAATAGGTATGTGCAGATCCTAAAAAAGTTGAATCCTTGCTCCAAGTTTAGAGGGCTTACTAAAGACTAAGGCATTGATAGATAATTCTTATACTTGTTTCATACACTTGTCTTTTTACCAGAGAAAAATAGGTAATAATAAAAATACTCTGAATAGTACTGGAGGGCAAAACTTATAAACACACACTTTCGTTTTATCGTATTCCTGGCATTCTCTCAGGATTTGAGCGAGAAAATGAAAGGGACATCTATTAGCTCAATATTAAAAAAAAATGTTCATGATTTGTTAGTAACAGCTAAAATGCCGCAAACCTCCACCAATCAAAACCTTCTTGAGCCTAGACTCGATTTATCCAAACCACAAAACAAATTCGCAAAATACATCATGAAGAAAATTAAATCATTTGCCTTCACAAAATCGGGGGAAATGAAGAAATATGAAGTACTGCATCTACATCGTCACTTTCCATTCATTTTCCGACCTTTCTCGGCTAGCAAACAGATTGTAAAATTACGGGTAACTGTAAAACAGCTATACAGAGAGAGTAAACAGGAGACTTGAGAGAAAGGATTCAAGATCGTACTCAGGTATGAGAGATGATCTGATGGCGGTAATTGGTTGGGGAGAGATGAGAGGGGCGAAACGCCTCCCTTCCCGTCTCAGAGCAGCCAACGCCATTGCTGCTGATAGGTGATAGGTTTTCTGAAACCCTAGCGGGGACTCTGCAGTTCAACAGGAAATTTTCTGTAAAAGCGGCGATGTTCGAACTTCAAAGAGCCTGGACCAACGCTCGGTACTTTTGAAGCTAGTTCGCATATGAGTTATGCCACTAGCTGTACAATGGCGTCGCGGTCTCGGGAATAAGGAGGCCACAAATAGGGTCCCGTATAACTCGTTCCAATTTATTAATAGCTAAATTAACTTCCCCTTTGAAAAAAGAAAATTTTAACAGGTTATAAATGAGTTGACTTGTTTAATTTTGAAAGTCTTTTTTTTTAAACATTTTGTGATGTGATTTTATTAATACATATACCTTGTGTTTAATTTTTTTTAATTGAAAATTTATATTTTTCAATTCAAAACTACTTGTCATAAACAAAATTTAAAAAAAAAACCATAAATAAATTGAACTATTTATAATCCATTTATTAAAAAAATCTAATTGTCGACTGCTAAGTGCATCAATTCATGTAGGCTAGTATGAGCACTAAAATGTTAGGACCCATTTGATACGCTGAAAAGGAAAAGGAGTGGGCAATAGAATTTTAGATTACATTGTTTGGTTGGGTTGAATTAGCATTCTATGGTATCTAGTATTCTATTAAACAAGTGAAAAGCATTTCTTTCTCTAAAGCTATAGAATTTGATATTCCATTCCTTAGGTAAAACATTGCTTTGTGATTTTTAAAAGAAACCTCTCATCTGGTATTTCTCACATTCCACATTCCTCTGCAAAGCGTCATTTTCCGCATATGGTTCCATTATGCGAAGCTCCACCCCTCGTGTTCCACTGTATTCCCTATTTCTCCGCGAAGGTCCTTCCTTCTTCTACGTTTCGGATCTAGTTCCACTGGGAACCTCCGCGAAGATCCTTCTTTCTCTGCAAAGCTCCATTCACCCATCTGTGTTCTATTGCGTTCTTCTAGTTTGCAAAACAAAACCCATTTGGAGTCGTGAAGGAGAGCCCGTCTGGAGTCACGCTATCCACCCATTTCGGTGATTCTCTGTCGCGAAGCAGAGCCCCTTTGGAGAAAGCTTGGTTACAGTAAAATTTCTTTCTTCGTTTTACAAATTTCATATTCATGATAGACAAAACTTGATTTTACATTATTGATTGAATTAAGATACGAATATAAGAATTTTGAATTTTGCCTGGATTATTTGCACGTATTCCTCCTAAATAAGCCAGCTGTGTTTAATATTAGTTTTGATGATGTGTCTGATGTGCTTGAAAAATAGTTTAAGAAAACTGCTAACATGAAAGGATTCATGAGAACTTTTGGAAAGCAACCTCATTATGACCTTTCCCCAATTTAGTGTGTTGTCCAACATTTTCAGTAAATCTAAAATTCACACTTTTTGTAAAAAGCTGTATTATTGGGGGGCCTTTTATTCAACTTCAAGCATGGCACACAGCCACTATCAATTAGCCATTGCTATGTATGCCAGTCAGGTGCAAATGCCACTACAACTTTGCTCTTTTTTTGCTGCATGATATTTGAGTTACTAAGCATATGTTGTCTGTGTATGTTGAAGGTCAAGCCTATAATGAGCAAATTGAAACTTAATTTGGTCAGTTTGGCGACATCTTTCTTTGTATTTGCTCTTATCCTCGTTAACATGGATGGGGACCAAAATAGCCCATGTAATATCCCGTAATTTTTTTAAAATAATAATGTTTTGCTATAAACAAATATATTTTTAAATAAAATTATTTTTGTTATGCCTAATATAATTATATTGTCCTCTAATAAATTTTTATTTTATTTTTAAAAATATCATTTCTTTTATTATATATAAAAATATTTATTTGGTGATTTGTTTTATTAAAATTTTTATCAAGAAAAGTTATGATTAAAGAGTTTAACTAAAATTTTATAAAAATGTAAATTTTTAGAATATTTTAGGATGAAAAATAGTATTTATATGTATATAATAAAAATAATAATACTAAATTTTAAATATTTAATTATTAAATAAATATAATAAAAATAAAATAAAAGGAAAGAAAAGGAGGAGGGGGAGTCAGAAGCGTGAAAGAGGGATGCAACCGAATTTCATAATAGTATGAATAGTAACCTTTATTTTTTTCTTTAAATTTGGAGTACCTATTGGCTTCCGATCTCAAAACCAAGGGTACCATTGGATTCAGGATGGAGACTGAACAATTTTTTAAATTAGTCACAAAATCGCAGTAGATCAAAAATAAAAGATTTTAGAAAAATACAAGTTCTGAAACTTCTATTTAGAGATCTCAAATTGAAAATTTAACACCATAGATGGATTTAAGAGTTAGATAAATCTTAGGATATAAAATTTTTCAGTCATTTAGCAACTTTTTGTTCTTTGTGAATAGTAATTTTCGACGGTGAATAGTATTTTTCATCTGTAAATAGTGATTTTAGCCAGCGTGAACAGTGACCAAATTCTTGAAGTCATTTATTAGATTTTTGGACCCTCTAGACTCGTTTTTTAGATTCATTTAATCAGATTTGACTTGAAAAATTATATTTAGGGCTGTCCAACTTAGAAACCTAACATGTGAGTGGATAATTCTTTTTATGACTTACCCTATACTTTTATTGATCTTTAAACGTATATTTGATTATGTTTATAAGATATTTACACTTTTATATGTTTCTTAAATGTATTAAAATTATCTAAATTGCTTACAATTTTGGTTATAGTTCGAGAAAAGTATAGTTTTGAGAAATATATTTTTGAACTCACGATATATTTGATTTTAAATATATTTTTCATTAAATGGTGAAATGAATATTTATGCACGTGATATTGATTTATAAAGTTATATGATTTTCTCGAGAAAGGGTATGTATATGTGATTTTACATGTATTTATCATTATTTGGCAAAGTAAATATTATGAGCATGATGCATTGATTTGTAAAACTATAAAGTAACTGATTATGATTGAATGGCAAGCGTAAAGCTCATGGCGAGTTGCTTGATAATTATACATTGCATTTAATGAATATGCATTTATATATATGTATTTATATGTATAGATGAATATTGATGGGTTGTATAGCTTGTGACGATATCAAATAGGGGATGCCCTATTAACCTAAGGGGGCGTTTGGTACACGGTAACATTTTTCATTCCTAGGAATCATCTTTCCTGGGAAACATGTTTCTTGGGAATGATGATTACTGGAAATGTATAAAATACGTTTGGTTGACTTTAAATATTTATCTGGGAATCTTTTATTACTACGTTTGGTTATAATAGAATTTTCTTGGGAATTGTAGTACTTTTCAAAAAATGTCCTTACTTATGTAAAAGATGAGAGAGAGAAAATAAGTGCAGAAATGATAAAGAAAGTAATAGAAAAAAGAAAAAAATTATGAGAAAGAAAGTAAAAAAGAAAGGCATGAGAAAGAAAGTATAGGTGAGAGAGATAGAGATGTGTAAGAGAGAGATAAAAGAAAAAATGAAAAAATGGAAGACATTATTGTCTTTTTATATTTAAAAAAGATTTCCATGGCATGGGAAACTTTGATTCCCACCCCCTACATGGAAAATTTTTGGTGGGAATCCTTATAAAAAATCATTCCCAGGAATCCAAAATTCCTAAAAATCCAGTTTTGAAATTCAGAAACCAAACATAAGAATTAAATTTTTCCAAATTCAGTTTCCCAAGAATCCAAAAAAAATCCCTCTACCAAACACCCCCCAAGTGAGTTAAGGGAGGGTCACTCTAATCGGGTGATAGTGGTAATGTGAGGAAGTGGATGGGTGATGAACTCACATTTCCTAATCATTATTGTGACTGTAGTCGATTGGTCACTATGCGTATAGTAAATGAGTGTGTGGATTGATCAGATTGTCGAATGAAGCAGATCATTTTACAAGTTATAACTTTATCTCAAAAGTTTATTATTTTACTATAATTTATACAATTGAGCATAACGACTTTTATTTAATGATCATACCGTGCTGAATATGACTTTGGATATCTGAAAATCTTTTTATTTGATAATATTTGAAATATGGATCCCATATGGATGTACTTCTGAACTGTATTTTCTATGTGACAAATTTTAAAATATGAGTACATCCATATACTGACCTAAGAGGTAATAGGAGGTATTATTTGTTCACTGAATTATCAAACTCACTACACGATATTTTCACATTTTTTAGATAAAAATACAAAGTATGATCCTGCAGATAGGTGATCAGTTAGGTGACATATTCTTTGGGTGAGTCTACGTTGCTTTCAAGACTCACAGTGTGCTCTGAACGCTACAGGTAGGATTTATACTTCTATTGCTATTTTGACATTTATAACTTGGTCTGTATAATATATATACATGAGAGAATCTATATGTATCTATTTCTATGATAAAAAATAATGTTATGCATATTATGGAAAATATCTTATTGCGAAAAAAAAATATTTGTTTCACCTGCTCGTAAATTGGGGGCGCTATAGCCCATATGTAACATCCAAAGAAGCTGGAGTTGGAGTTATATATGGAGTTTACAATGATGATTCTACAAGATCATTTGAACCAGATGGCTTTATCTTGATCTTTTGTGATATATACTCTCACATGACAACAAATGCTCGAGAATTTTAAATCCTTGACCCTCTTATGTATAGTATTAAATGGGAAGGAAGGATTACACCACATATTTAGTAGCATGTTCTATAATTTTTTCACTTTATTTTTGGCTCAACCCATGAAAAAGGTGCTCTGGGTTGACTCTTTTTTTTGGGTTAATGAAATTCTTGGTCTATGAAGGGAGACAATTGTTCTGTAGTATATTATTGATGTATAAGGAAAATTAAAGTTGAATGCATGATTTGTCAAAGTTTGTCATTCTTTATAGCCTTGGTGTAGGTACTTTTTTAAAATTAATAAATCTGGAACTTATAATCAGCGACCAATTAACTTTGTCTAATAAGTCTGATTAGTACTTCTTGAAGCAAAATGTTTGCTCTATGTGAAGTGCTCGTGTTTGTTTCTAAAAGAAATTTAATGAAAAGAAAGAAAATATTTGGTCTGCTTCGAGAAAGGGAAAAATCCTTCTAAGATGATCATCCTTATACCAAAAAATTTTCTAGTTTCATTTTTTGTAAAACGAAATGGCTATGGTTGTATAGCAGGGACGGGACTTCCATTCATATAGAGCCAATTTGTGTTAACGTTTTATTTACAAAAGTGAATGATTTTAACAAATACTTAACTTGAATTCTATTTGAGAACTTATCTTTTTTATTTATTTATTTATTATTATTATTATTATTATATATCTAAGTTAAAACTAAAAATATAAGATAATAAATTCTTTTTTTAAAATTTATTATATTACTTTTCATAATTTTATTTTAAAGTAAAAAATATTCTATAACTTAATTTGAGTCCTTTTTTTGTGAAGGGTTTTTCTCATTCTTCTTAAGGGTGTTCACGGTTCGGTTTTGGAGGCTCAACCAAACCGAATCGACCATTAAGAGTGTGAAAAATTTTGGACCTCATCGGTTCGGTTGAAATTTATAAAACTGAACCAATTAAATGCGATTCGGTTGTTTTGATTTTTTGAAAAAGAAATTTTGTTAAATTTTTTTGGGTCCATTTTTTCAATTTTTGTATCTATTTTGTTATTGTTTGGCTTATTTCGAATTTTTTTGAGCCCATTTCAAAAAGTCTAAAAAAAATCTTGTAAAATACTTTTAAAATATAATAAAAAATAAATTTAATAATATAAATTTAATATATTTAAAATAATCGGTTGATTCGATCCAGTTCCAATCGATTCGGTTCAATTTGGTCGGTCCGGATCGATTTTGTATACTTTTAATTTCTCTTTGATTAAAAACCAGGAAATCAGATGAAAGAATTTGAATATACAATTATCAGACCATTTGTTAGACATGTTGCAAACTACTTCATATTGACGTAATTTTCTTTCATAAACAGTTTGTAATTTTTTGTAAACAATTTATCATCAGGCCATTTGAGTTAATATTGTTGTAGTTTTTTTTGTAAATAGTTTATAATTTTTTTGTTAGACATATTGCAAACTACTTCATTATATTTTTATAAATTATATTTTTTTTATCTTAATTTTTTTATAAATGAAATTTTACACAAGGAAGAAATATAATGTAAAGGCACTTAGAGAGGAATAACACATAGAGAGAAAGATGACCTTCTTATCTCATTGCTTCATACAAATCTCTATTTATAGGCATACAATCATAAAGGAAGATAACCCAAAAACCAAGGAGTATAAATAAGATTCAATGGCTTTAGGAGTTGGAAAAATAAAAGAACACTAATAATAATGATGGATTTAATAATATTCATTATTTTGAGAGTTGAAAAACCAAATGGACATACACAATAATAGATGATTTCATAACACTTCCCCTTGGATGTTCATTTTACAAGGAATATGCTTCATTAAAACCTTACTAGAGAAAAATCCAGTAGGAAAAAATTCTAGTGAAGGAAAAAGAGTACATCATTCCTTGTATACTCCCCCTATTCTCAGTATCATTGAATATCTCTGAGTCGATGCATCCTAATTTTATATACTAGTCTTTCAAATGCTGAAGTAGGTAAGGCTTTGGTGAATAAATCTGTCAAATTACCACTTGAATGAATTTGTTGTATGTCACCACATATAAATAAATATCATGTTTAAGATCGAGCCTAATGTGGATCAGATAAATATCCAGCATCTGCATAACCAATGAGTTATGGTCTAGATCCATTTGCATATAGCAATCCCATATCAATAGTACCTCAGAGATATTAAAAGACATATTTAATTTTATTCCAATATCTTCTCATTGCACAAGAGTTAAATCTAGCTAACAAGTTGATAGTAAAAATTATATCAGGCATTGTATTATTGACAAGATATATCAGTGCACCAATTACACTAAGATATGGTACTTCAGGACCAAAAACTTCTTTATTATCATATTGAGGTCGAAAACATATTATCATTGTGATACTAAATAGATTTTCTTTGTCCATATAAAATTCTTTTAGGACTTTTTTTGTATAAGTTGATTGATAAATAAAATTTTTTATTTCTCAAATAATAAAATTGTAATATAGGAAAATTGTTTTTCCAAGATATTTCATTTCAAATTCTTTCTTTAAACACTTTACTGCATTTATAATTTATTCAAGAGTTTCAATAATATTTAAATTATCAACATACACCATAACAATAGTAAATACTGAATTTGCTTTCTTTATAAAAACACATGGACATATATGGTCATTCTTATAATCATCATTTAACAAATATTCACTGAGACGGTTATACCACATTTGTCTAAACTGTTTTAATCCATATAAAGATTTTTTGTAATTTAATTGAATAAATTTCTCGAAATTTTTGAATTATATGCTTCAGGCATCTTAAATTCTTTTGAAATTTTCATATATATGTCACTATCAAGTAAGTCATATAAATAGGCTGTAACAATATCCATAAGACACATATCAAGTTTTTATATACTGACAAACTAATGAGATAATGAAATATAATTGCATCTACCACAAGAGAATATGTGAAATTATAATCAATTCCAGGTCTTTGTGAAAAACTTTTGCAACAAGCCGTGTTTTATATCTCACAATTTTATTTTTCTCATTTTTTTTACATTCAAATACCCATTTGTATCCAACGGGTATTACACTTTCAAGTGTTTGAACTATAGATTCAAATACCTCACAATTTTAAGTGAATTCAATTCTGCTTGAATTGTGTCTTTCCATTTTGGCTAATCACATATATGTCGACACTCATCGACAGATGTATGTTCATAATTATCATTATCATTCAAAATATTAAGCGCTACTATATACACAAAAATGTTGTCGACAACTGTTTTTTTCCGATTCAATCGTTTCCCCGTAGATACATAATTTATTGAGATCTCTTTATTTTCATCAATTTCATCCATTTCAATAATTTCATGTACCTGAACTTCTTCTGTAAGTATTTTGTTTGTTATGTATCTAGTCTCTTCAAAAGCATCTATTTTTGATATTGAATAATTATTTCTTTCTTTTTATGGGAATTTTTATCTTTTAAACCGATTGGTCTATCACGCTTCTGACATGCTTTATACTTGCTAGTGATTTCACTAACAAATTGTCCTTTGGGGACATCAATCTGTACATGAGTATTTACAGCTGGTATATATGACTTGGTCACTCTCTTTAGATCAGTAAATATATCTGGCAGTTGATTTGCTATTCTATGTAAGTGAATTATCTTTTGAACTTCAAGTTCATATTGTTTTGTGTGAGGTTCAAAGCATTCCATGTCATTTCTTTGACCAGCTATTTTTCATTTTCTCCCCCTAATGTTAGGAAGACTGGTTCATCAAAATGACAATCAGCAAAACATGCCGTAAATACATCTCCTGTCATTGGTTCAAGATATTTTATAATAGAAGAAAATCATATCCAACATATATTCCTAATCTCCTTTGAAGACCCATCATAATGTGTTGTGGTGGGGCTATTAAAACATATACCGTACACTCATTTATTGTAGCACACCCATTTTGAAAACATGCCAAAAATTATAATATGAGAAATATTTAACTCATAACCATAAGCCAATTATAAAGGAGAAATATTCATGATAACTTGTTGGTTTGATGTGTACTAGTGCTACTGCATATAAAATTGTATGTCCTCAAATAGAAACAGAGAGATTTGTTCCCATAAGTAAGGGTCTAGTCATTAATTAAAGTTACTTAATAAATAATTTAACTAATCCATTTTGTGTATGAACATGAACTACATAATATTCTACATTTATGCTAATCGACATACAATAGTCATTGAAAGCTTGTGAAGAAATTCACTAGTATTATCAAGTCAAATAGATTTAATCGTATAATTTGTAAATTGTGCTCTTAATCGAATTATTTGAGCAAATAATTTTGTAAACACTAGATTACAAGTTGATAGCAAGCATACATGAGACCATCTACTGGATGCGTCTATTAATACCATATCTAAATGACCCACATTTAGGATGAATAGGTCCACATATATCACCATGTATACTTTCCAAAAATGTTGGAGATTCAGTTCCAACTTTAGCTAGTGATAACTTAATAACCAATTTGCCTTAAGAACAAACAACACATGACAATTCCTTACATTGAAAAATCTTCAGGTTTTTCAATAGGTGCCCATGTGAATTTTTAATAATTTTTTGCATGATTATTGATCCAAGATGTCTCAACTGATCATGTCAAATAGTGATTAATAAACTTCTGATTTATTGTAGCATGTTCGCAAATACTTCTTTTTGTATATGAGACTTAACTCAAGTAATTTGCAAATTGTGAACAATGTATTAAAATAATTATTTTTCAAGTAGTTAGATATAATATAAATTGAATAGTATAAAATGGCACTATATAGATGCAAGCGATAAATATTCATAACATAAGATCTAATTAATTTAGAAAAGATAAAGTGAATGTTAAGAAGAGTTTCACATTTCACAAATTATTTAGTAGAGCAGGCAATTAATTAGCCTTCTATACGATATCCCACATGACAAATTCAAGAATACCTACAACCACATACGGTATAATTGTATACCCATACAGAGGATTCAATTAGATAAAACATATAGATAGATATCAACTAGAGGTCATGCTGAATTTATAGTCCATATTACAGAAGATTCTTCAACTATATTGTAGAAAACTGTAGTTCAGTTTTCAACAGGATATAAATTCTAAAAACAGAATACTCATAAATGTATAATTCACAAAATTAAATTTCTAGTGGTTATAGTTCTCATTCAAACCAACCCATAAGAGAATTATTGGTCTTCCAATAACTTTTTATGATACCTCTATAAAATTTCTCATTATTTTGGGCCGGATAAAAACATGATAAACCACGACGAATAAAAATCCATCTCTAGTATTTTTAAGAATAATTACATTAAAACAACTTTCAAGGCATTCATACAGATAGAGGATTAAATAGAAATGTAATTAACAATCCTTATTAACATGAGGCGATCCAAAAGTAATAATTCTCATTTTATTATATAGCACCGTCAAGCATGATCAATTTACTAGTATCTACAAGTGTTTCAGCACTGATTACACATTTAGGAACTATAATATATCCGAAAAACTATCCCAACATGGGCAACGCAATTATGCTAAATTAATTGTAAGGATTAACCAGAGGAAAAATTATTTTAACATATATGGATATTCCTGTGAAATATTATTTTTCTTTTTAAATTTCTTTTGTGAATAAAATTTTTCATGAAATAGCCATGCTGAATTATATGAATCATAATAGAAATCTACAACACAGATTCATTTTTCACATAAGCAAATGCAATGTCAAATAAGAACAAAATCACATACCTTTCGAAAATGCATAATAATGAAAATTCCTCTCAAACAAAATTATCCTACAAACTCAAATATATATTACCAACTCTATTTGTCTTCTAAATGAAGACATGGAAAAAATATTTGAATCACCTTGAAATTGTAGTTCCAGCAACTTCAAATACTCTAATAGCATTGGGGGCATAATGAGATCTCTTCCTTGTGATTTGAAAACGAATAGCCAAGAGCAAATTCATGCTAATAACGTGTTATAAATGAAATTTTTCACAAGGAATAAATATAATGTAAAGGTACTTAGAGAGGAATAACACATAGAGAGAAAGATGTCTTTCTTATCTCATTGTGTTGTTATTTTAATTAAACTCGCAAGCGCACGAATCTGTTGGAGTACAGATTTAATGGTATGCAAGGTCAATCCCACGAGGATTGCCAATTGATAGGAAACTCTAATTTGAATCCAAATAAATAACTCTAACCTAGTTGTCAAAATATTTGTTTTGTGAGGAGAATATTAAATCAAGTGTGCAGGGAATTGATGTACTCAAATTAAATTGAAATGTATTTAAGGTAAAAGAATGCTAAGAGTAGGGGCTCCACTCCTAGTATGAGTAATGATAAATTTAACTCTTTTTTCACTCCATTGGAATTCTCACATGAATAAGGTTCCAATCGAAAAATGTATTACTTTGAGCTCACTTTTGTTTATACATAGATTATATTTACCTCCTTTTACACCATTAATACATGCTTGTAAAATGGATTCAAGTATATATTGTGCCAATTATTATATTGTCTACAATAAATCAAAATTGATTCAAGAATTTATTGTGCCAAAAATTGTCTACAATATATCAAAGTTCACACCTTACAAGATTAGAATGAAAAGAGGTACGAAAAAGAAACATAACAAGAGATAGGTGGCAAGGTCAACCATAAACATACTAAGAGATAAACAGTTTGATAGAACCAGCCAATAAGATAACAAGAGATAAGAAGAAAGAAACTAAGCACACTAACATAATATAACAAGAAAAAAGCGATTTAGTAAAACCAGCCAATAAAAATAATAAGAAATCGGCGGTCTGATAAAACCAGCCATTAAGAAGTAACATGAGAAAAGAAATAAAAAGGTAAATACAATATCAAAGATAAACATTAAGATTAAGAGTTAGATTAATTATTATTCTCACACCAAGAGTTTCACCCTTTTACCTTAGCATAAGGAGATTAGTTCTCCATAGTCAAATTAAGAAAAAAAAAACGAAGATGAACAAACATGATGATATTATGAAAGGATAACAAAGTATCTAAAGAAATAAGAACATTACAATACTAAAAATAGAAATTTATGGTCTCAAAACTACACTCTCTTCAGCTAATTTTAGACCTCCCTTTAGCTCAAAAGACCCTTCTATTTATAGATACAACTAATGAGGTAAGTGACAAAGCAAGTTGCACTAAAGTTGGCAAGTTGGATTCCACTATGTCCACCAAAAGTGATCATGATATTCCTCCTTGATAGCCACCGAATTTGTCACCCATGTGAAAAGAAAAATTGTAGCTAATTTTGTTGACTATCTACCTACCAAATTTCGTGTACATTGACTACGTATTTTATGAAATACGGCCCAAATACTACAGCAAGGTTAGGCTGGACTACAACAGCAAGCAGATTTTATTCTAGCCCAATTTTCACCCTTTTACCATCAAAATTAGCTGATCACGTAAACATGAAAGTTGTAGAAAATTATGTCAGATATTTACTTACCAAATTTCACATATATTGGATATGTAATTTATTATTTATGATTAAAATACTGGAATAAGGTCGGGCAGAAAAACAAACAGCACACATATTTTCCACATTTGAGGTTCCTTGAATCTTATATAGTCATAAATCAAGATTAAATATATCCATTAGGATGCGTCTCAAGAGTAAAAAAGATAATGCTCTTTACTCAGCCATCCTTAATGAATTCATTTTTACCACTTGATTTATAAACACAATTCCCAAAAAACCACAATTTAGCTTTGATTTTTTCAATTGAGTCAATTTCTATTTTTTCTTGATCTGTAGAAGATGCATACAACTAAAGATAAATATGAAAAATAAGTGTTTAAACATGACAAAGAATTAAGATGAAAGTATTCAATTCATGATTATAAAACTCACTCATCAAGTACCCCCAAACTTAATCATTTGCTTGTCCTCAAGCAAAACACACAAATTTCAAAATTTAAAAGATGAGTGATGAGTTGTATTTGATTTACTAAACATTCCTCAAGGATTTAAAATGTGCAACCAAAGAAAATATCAAGATCCAAGGTTATGTAAAACTTCAATTCAAATGCAACGTATAGTTTACTCTTGAATCTCAAGTGTGTGTGTGGTAATCCTTTGACATTGGATTTTTTGCATTCAAATAAATTTATGTAATTAAATATTTAAAGTAAATCTCCAGATAGATGCTTGTAAGACTCCATAAGCTTATTTTTCATGTCACTCTCTACTAATGTAAACTAATCATAACATTTAAGATCATCAGGACTTTCATTAGGCTTGTAATGTATGGCATAGGTTAAAGGTAGATAAAAAAGATATTAATGAACGCTCAATTCAACATACATGATCATTTGGGTTCTTCCAAATTCTTTTGATACTATCATGTAGATTCTATCTCCAACCTTATTCTCATCCTTACATTATCTATTCATACTACATTTTTTTCTTCTTTTTTTTTCTTTTTTTTTTGAACATAAACCCCCAAACTTATTTATTTAGGGAGTTATATATATATATATATATATATATATATATATATTTAACTCCATCCATCCATCCATGAACCATAGCTTTTTAAATGATCATTTCTGAAAGGTAAGAGTTAGACACTTTTTTTTTTGTTTAAGGGCTAGAGAATAATATAGGTGTACAAGAAATGAGAATCATAGGCTCAAAATGGGTTACTAGAGATAGCATAATGAATAGGTTGGTCTGAAAGGCTCAAACGATTCCAACAATGCTTAATTCATTTCTTAAATGGAGAGTAGTTTAGTATTTCGCCTCAAGTGAAAATCAAATAAGTTCTAGAGTCTTATGAAATCACTTGTTATATTTGAATCACATAAATCTTTTCTAAATAAACAATAAGTCAAATGTAAAAGATTAAGTACTCAAGATTTTTGAGATTTTCAGGTAAAACGTACGTTGTAATAGAATTTAAGTTCATACATAATACTCAGAACTCATATATTTTTCAATGGTTACAGGTAGTTTAAACCATTTTCATCATTGGTGTTAGTTTTACCAAATTCCAAAACATCACTCAAAAAAAATTTTTTTTTGATAGATGAACAAACACAAAACAGAAAATAAAGATTGAAAGAGATATTACCTAAAAGGAGATTAAAGAAAAGATGAACCTGCAGCAAACTAAACAGAAAATAAAAATTTATTCAAGCAAGTAAAATGTGTTACAAATGAAGATCCAAGTCTAGTTTGCGCTTTCTGCGATTTTCTGTTGTCCAATCTATTTGAGCTATAACTGAATTAGGTACATGAACAAATACTTGTAATGCATCAATCAGCTCGTCAGCATTTGAGGCCGAGATGAGAATCCGATGTGCTGAGTGCGAGATAAACCTTTGTTCTACAGTATGATTAAGAAAAGACAACAAACCATTAAAGAAATTGTTAACATTCAACAAACCTATGGGTTTATGGTGCATGTTCAGTTGTGCCCAAAAGACGACTTGGAAATTTTTTTCTAGAGTACCAAAACCTCCAGGTAAGGTAATGAAGGCGTCAGCGTTGCACATTATTTTAACAATTCATTCATGCATGGAGGATACCCTACATTCTTCCCCAATTGTTTTTCCTACAATGTTTGATGCAGTTAGAGCTATAGGAATAATACCAAGAACTTGGCATCCTCCTAGATATACAGATCCAGACATACTCCCCATTAACCCTCGACAACCTCCACCATAAACTAAATTAATATTTCTCCTGACTAGTACCATACCCAAAGTTTGTGCTGCTTTTACATACTCTCCATTTTTTCCAAGACTGAAACAACAAAAAACACAAATATTTCGAAAGTGACGAACTGCGGTTCCTTCCATATCTGCACTTACCATAACTTTGATTATGAAGATGAAGATAATGAGGTGCGCATTTATAAGACTCAAATAAGGGCATAGTTGTAATAACTATGTGAATAGGCCGGGGGCATAATTTCAATAGCTATAAGAGTAGGCCAAAAAATGTCAGCTAAATTAAAGGTAAAAAATTCAAAAATGACGGCACGCATGCATATGTATAGTAGTTGTGATTGTGATTTACATCTTCCTCTGATTTTACGTTCAATAACGACTTAAACGCCCTCTATGGGTCAAGGATATACTTCCCATCCAATTTTCTTATAAATTGGCAAACAGGTATGAGTAATGATAAATTTTAACTCTTTTATCACTCCATTGAAATTCTGGCATGAATAAGGTTCCAATCGAAAAATATATTACTTTGAGCTCACTTTTGTTTATACATAGATGATATTTACCTCTTTTTATACCATTAATACATGCTTGTAAAATGGATTCAAGTATATATTGTGCCAATTATTATATTGTCTACAATAAATCAAAATTGATTCAAGAATTTATTGTGCCAAAAATTGTCTACAATATATCAAAGTTCACACCTTACAAGATTAGAATAAAAAAAGGTACGAAGAAGAAACATAACAAGAGATAGGTGGCAAGGTCAACCATAAACATACTAAGAGATAGACAGTTTGATAGAACCAGCCAATAAGATAACAAGAGATAAGAAGAAACAAACTAAGCACACTAACATAATATAACAAGAAATAGGCGGTTTAGTAAAACTAGCCAATAAAAATAATAAGAAATCGGCGGTCTGATAAAACCAGCCATTAAGAAGTAACATGAGAAAAGAAATAAGAAGGTAAATACAATATCAAAGATAAACATTAAGATTAAGAGTTAGATTAATTATTATTCTCACACCAAGAGTTTCACCTTTTACCGTAGCATAAGGAGATTAGTTCTCCATGGTCAAATTAAGAAAGCAAAAATGAAGATGAACAAGTATGATGATATTATGAAAGGATAACAAAGTATCTAAAGAAATAAGAACATTACAATACTAAAAACTAAAATTTATGGTCTCAAAACTAGACTCTCTTCAGGTAATTTTCGACCTCCCTTTAGCTCACAAGACCCCTCTATTTATAGATACAACTAATAAGGTAAGTGACAAATCAAGTTGCACTAAAGTTGGCAGGTTGGATTCCACTATGTCCACCAAAAGTGATCATGATATTCCTCCTTGATAGCCATCGAATTTGCCGCCCATGTGAAAAGAAAAGTTGTAGGTAATTTTGTCAGCTATCTACCTACCAAATTTCGTGTACATTGACTACGTATTTTATAAAATACGGCCCAAATACTACAGCAAGGTTGAGCTGGACTGCAACAGCAAGCAGATTTTCTTTTAGCCCAATTTTCACCCTTTTACCATCAAAATTAGCTGATCACGTAAACATGAAAGTTGTAGAAAATTATGTCAGATATTCACTTACCAAATTTCACATATATTGGATATGTAATTTATTATTTATGATTAAAATACTGGAATAAGGTAGGGTAGAAAAAAAAATAGCACACAGATTTTTCACGTTTGAGGTTCCTTGAATCTTATATAGTCATAAATCAAGATTAAATATATCCATTAGGATGCGTCTCAAGAATAAAAAAGATAATGCTCTTTACTCAGCCATCCTTAATGAATTCATTTTTACCGCTTGATCTATAAATATAATTCCCAAAAAACCACAATTTAGTTTTGATTTCTTCAATTGAGTCAATTTTCTATTTTTTCTCCATCTGTAGAAGATGCATACAACTAAAGATAAATACGAAAAATAAGTGCTTAAACATGACAAAAAATTAAGGTGAAAGTATTCAATTCATGGTTATAAAACTCACTCATCACATTGCTTCATACAAATCTCTATTTATAGGCATACAATCATAAAGGAGGATAACCCAAAAATCAAGGAGCATAAATAAGATTCAATGGCTTTAGGAGTTAGAAAAATAAAAGGACACTAATAATAATGATGGATTTAATAATATTCATTATTTTGGGAGTTGAGAAACCAAATGGACATCCACAATAATAGATGATTTCATAACAAATTTTTAATTTTTTTGTTATAAAAAATTTATGTTATAGTAATTTAATATAATTACTAGACTATATATTTTAATATTTTAATTCTTTATGATCTTTTAATTTAATTAAATAAAAAATTATTATATTTTATCATAAAATTGGATAAATTGTTGAACCAAAAAAAAGTTATTTATTTTTTTGTATATTAAAAAAAATTAATTTAATTCATATTAAAATAATTTTATATATTTTAAAATTTAAGGACAATTTGGTCTTTTTACTTAAACTGTCTTTCCTTTTTTTTTTTCAATTTATCCACTAACCAAATAATGAAAAATCATATTATCTAATTTTTTCCATCGCATACCAAACAAAGTAATGAGCATTCCATTCATTTTTCCATTTCCACTTCCTTTCCTTTTTTCATTTTACTGAAATTCATTCCACTCAATCAAACGGGTACTTAGTTTGTGATGCGTTCCTCTAAACGAATAAACGGAGTGTTTGGCGAAAGTAAGGATCGTCTGGAAAATTCAACGAATGTTTGATCGCCACGAGTTGTCTCGATAGGATCAGATTCAGTTCTTTGCCCAAAAACTAAGGGAAGCTCTCACTTTAGGAGAAAACTCAATCTTTATTAATCATCCAAATCTGTTTAATACATGAACTTAAAGAACTCTTAAATAGACAATCAAACCTAACCCTAGTAGGAAAGTCAAAAGGCCTTAAACTCCTAATTGGACTTCTAATAAAAATATGGCTCAAATAACATTAGTTATCTGACCCAACTAAACTAATAAAAAACAAATCCATAATTAGACTACTATTTGGGCTGCATAAAGAATGGACTCAAATACTAATAATATCCAAAACAAAACATTTAAACTAAAGACCATAATACATCTTTAAATCAATGCAGATTTGAGCTAATTATCTTCAAGATTCAACAAACTTTATTGGGCCTTCGAATTGCCCTCTTTAATGCAATCCTCAAGGCTGCAAAGTGTGGCCCACTTGATGTCTAGACTTGGCCCAACAACTTCCTCTTTAACTTGCACATCCAAGATCAAGCCCAGTAAAGTTTCTTTAGCCCGCTTTGCCCTGCTCCTAATCATTGCACCGCCTATCCCTTGCAAAGGATCTTGGAAACAGTTTATAATAGTTTTGACAGCACCTTGATTTCCATCAGTTTGCTTATTGAATAGGTTGACCTTACCAGACATAATTTTCACGCTGGACATAGACCAATAATAACATGCTAAGGGAGTGTTTGGTAGGAGAAGTCTTTTTAAAATTTTGAGAATCTGTAGTTGAGAATCTTAAATTTTTTAGTTTGGTTCAAAATTTTATTTCATGATTTCCAAGAATCATCAATTTTTGATAATCAAATTTTAATATAGATTCTCACTAAATAATTCTTGGAAAAGGGTGTAGAAATTGAGATTCCCATGAGTGTAGGAATCATTTTATAAAAATAAAATTACTGATACATCCCTTCTTTTATTCTTTAATTATACTCTTCTTAACCTTTTATTTAAGTATGCACGCGGAAAGAAGCTTCGTCCATTTCCATCTACACGAGAAGAAAGAAACAGAGCGTCTTGACGACACCCAGCATGTAATTATATATACAATGTTACTATTATCTTTTACAGTCAATGCAGATTGATCAGAAGCACCATGGAATGCATACACATTGCCTTCTGTTTAAGGAGGCTGCATCAAATCCTTTTGGAAGTATTAACAGCAACCTGCTTCTTGCCCATGTTCTAGAAGATTCAATATCATTAGCTACCTCCTCAGATTCAAAAGATTTAAAAGCTTCTCATATGGCATTAAATGCGACTTTAAGGGAAAAGCAAATGGTCAAGCTGTCCAAACCTATCACTTCCTTATTTTCTCCACCATGTAGTGGAAACTTCCCTATGTCAGGTATCAAGCCATCAGGTATTGGATTATATTTAAATAGCGTTGTAAATGCTATGCCCCATGGTCGTGCTGCACTTATAGGTATGAGACTAACAGATGGTTGTATTGGTTTACAAGACACGAAGTCAGTGACTTCACTGAGCTACCGTAATGTGGAGAACATAGAGAAGTGCTTAATTTCATCAAACCTAGACGGGTAATAATCAGTCGACACTGAAATAGAGAGGCACGAAACGAATGCTTCAATAACCGCAAGTTCTTTCTTCGCCCATTTTTATAATATAATACTATCATGTAATTATATATACAATGTTATATTTTTTTAAAAAAATTTTATACATCTTTTATTATAAAAGAAGTATTTTTATTGTTTTAGGAGGGCAAATATATGTATTTTAAAATTTATTTTATTATTTCAATATTTTATTTTTGATTAAAAATAAAAATAGACAAGAATATTTTTTAAAAGAAACTAAGGGGTATTTTTGAAAAATTACTTAACATTCTTAAAAAATTTAAATATAACCAAACAGATAAATATAAGATTTTCAAGAAATATTGATTAAAGATTCTTAACAATTTTAAAACTCAACCAAACATATGTTGCATATTTTTAAGAATTACAATTCTCATCAATTATATTTATAAAAAAAATATGATTCTTAAGAACAAAAATCTTTGCCACATACTAAATACTCTCTAAGTGTTAAAAATTATATTCTTTATAACTCAAAGACGAGGGCCTTTTATTTTTTTGTCGTTGATGGACCATGTTCATTGGGTTGGAATTTAATTTAATTTGCACCCAAATTTGCATGTGATTTTAAATTTAAGAACTGAGTTAGATTAAACTTCTCTCAACTCGTTATATATATATATATAAAATTTTAATTGGCAAGCTTTGAACATATTTTTTATTAATAATTTAAAAATTAATATTTATATATATATATATTTTTACATATAATAATATAAATAAAATACAAATAATTAATTTTTTTTAATTTAAATATTTAATATTTATTTTGAAAAATTAATTTTTAAAATAGTTTTAATTCATAAATCTGACCAATTCAAGCCAACCCGCATATCCACAAACGGGGTTATAGTCAACCCGAACTAACCTACAAACAACCCCCAGGCATTTCAAAGATTTAGTGCATGTTTGGATTTGCGGTAGAATGGATTAAAAGCCCGTTTGTAGGGCATGTGAACGTGATTTTTGCAGAAGCTCAACTTTGGAGCTTCTGCAAAAATCACGTTTCTCATGAAATCACGTTTCCAAACGTGTAAACAAACACAGCATTAATATGGGCCCCCATTCCCCTTCCCCGAATCATAAGTTCTGAGTTCTGACCGCCTTCCCTCGTTGGAATCTTTAGAAATGTGAGCGCCCCTTTTAAACCCTAAGAAAAAGAAAGAGTTGAGCATTGCCACAGCTACTACAAATGGCGGTTGAGAGCTCATCTTCCGGCGGAGTACAGTCTTCTCATGCTCGCTTCTTTGGTAAGCAGTTGATTAGGAAGTAGCTCTAAGATTCCGTCTATGGCGATCATGACTAAAAACAATTGGATGCATTGTAATGGAGCACCTTATTTGTTACAAGGTTGCACTTGTGTAATAAGAAATTGTTTCCAAGAGAAAGAAAGGATAAGAATTATTTCTTTACTCTCAGACCTTAGTATACGAGTCTTTTGGAACAAGGTTAAACAAAGAAATATCCGCAAGAAGTAATTGAATAATTTAACAGATAAATTTAAATATGTTTGTATGACAGTAGCATAAAGTGTATATCATTTTGCTTTATTACCTCTGCATTGAGATTAAGTTATTCTGTGGAGAATGTGTTTGGATAAGGTCCCAAATTGTGGCATACAAAAATCCATGCAGAAGATTTTGGGCCCTTCGGCACTGGTTTCGATGTTTCATAGAATGGATTGGATTAGCCTAACGTTATGTCCAATGGATACCAAATTTAGCCGAATACAATATGTGGACACTCAGAGGAATTTTGTTTTATTTTTGGGCTTTGTTTGGGAGAGGTGCAAGGAATAAAATTAGGCTTCCTTTGGAAAGCTGTATCTTATCTCTATGCATAATAAAGGCTTGTTTCTCCAGTCTCCTTTTCATTCTTCCAAGCAAAGCCTTCTTGTCACTAGAGGACAGTCTCAGTATAACATTTACTACGTTTATAGATATACAATTAAAAATAATACATATTCTAATTTGTATTATGTTGATGTTGTTGAAGTGTGGAGAGAGTTTGTTTGGGGAGCTATTGCTGGGGCTTTTGGGGAAGGAATGATGCATCCTGTGGATACCATTAAAACACGAATACAAAGTCAAGCAATTCTTGATGGAATGCAGGTAAAATGACAGCCTGTAAATATAATTAGACATTATGGTTATTGACAAGTGGAAAAAGACTTAGTTGCTGTTGTTGTATGGTTATTGACAGATGTCAATATAATGATGTAGATATATTGTCTCTTATGAACTTAGTAACAAAAGCTACATAGATGCAGCTGTCTCATATGATTTAGTTCTAGCTAAATCCTTTCTCTTTGTTTGGAAACTTCATTCCTGTCTGCTAGAACCAGAAGAGCATACAGCAGATGGTGCGGTCTGTCTGGCAGGCTGATGGATTAAGAGGTATACCTTTTGAGTATTTTATATGGTTTTTCTCCAGCTATGTAATTATTTATATTTCTTTTGGTTTTGATTTTAAATTTTCCTCATGTTAATTCACTAATAATTTGATGCTTGATAGTTTTTCTTTTTTTAAATGTAAAAATACTGTACACCTTGGGCTTTGTACTTTATAAATATTTCTCCTCTGTGATTCATTTGGATTGTGTAGGCTTTTACAGGGGCGTAATGCCTGGGATTACTGGGTCTCTTGCTACTGGTGCGACATATTTTGGTGTCATAGAGTCCACTAAAAAGTGGATTGAGGATTCGCATCCTAGTCTTGGTGGCCACTGGGCACATTTCATTGCTGGAGCTATTGGTAAGCTGATCCGGAACTTCTGTCACTTTTTTATCATCTTGAGTTCCAGAAGTTGTATATTCTGCAAGACTTGCTGAGAGTTACACATAGGAAAGGAGTTGCAGTCTGTCTGACTGTGCCAATATATTGTCCTAATATGTTATTACGTCTACTGTATAGCCTTCTGATTCACTATCCATTCTAGTTTTGTATTTATGTTTTAGTATTTTGTCAGTATGCTACAATTTGATGCCTGAATTCTTTTATTTTGGACATCAATGCTTGTCATTATGCATTCTACATGATCAAGCACGTGATTGTCCTGCTGGGTTACTTATTGTTGTTTCTGAGTTGCTGCCATATATGAAGGAGATTCCAGGCATAACAACTGTAACCATTTGAGTATACCTCAAAGGGCTCAATTTCTGCCTTATTTGTTGTCTATACTTTCAGGAGATACACTTGGTTCTTTTGTGTATGTTCCATGCGAAGTGATGAAGCTACGCATGCAGGTTCAAGGCACAAGTACATCTTGGAGTTCTGTCATCAAGAAAGACAGCATTTCAATGAAGCCTAGCACACAAATATATGGTTACTATACAGGGATGTTCCATGCTGGCTTCTCAATATGGAAAGCACAGGGCTTAAAGGGTTTATATGCAGGGTAACTAGAATGGACCTCTATCTCTTATATGGTGTAATCTTGTGTTATCGGACATACTAATATTAGAGGCCACTTTTTTCATCTGTAGAGTTGTTGAAAATGGTACACTATGCAATATGATATCCTAGGCGCCAAACCAAGTTATCTCCCTTGTCTTATATATGACAATTTCAAGTGTCATAAGGAGCCTTGAGTCTATTCATGCTGGAATTTGGTTCACGTTTGCCTTGATCATTTTGTGAAAATAATGCTAACTTGAACTGCAGTGCATATACTTTCGTTTTCTCAAGACCCATAACAAATTAAAATAAGATTTTCGTTGGATGTCTACATGTGCATAGAGGCATCTATATGTAATTATATATAAGTCAGTCATGAAATTCTGAATTCTTTGTGCTTCTTTGTCCCTTTAGTTCATGCATAATTGTACTTCCTTCTTTTGCTTGCTTCTGGCAGTTATTGGTCTACACTGGCAAGGGACGTTCCATTTGCTGGACTGATGGTATATACATGACCCAGAGTTTTACTAGATTCATTCTTTATAACCTGTTATATTGATTTCCTTTCGTTTTGCTTTTATCAAGTAATTTTAATAAATTATTTGCTTCGTTTGTTCTTTGATTAGAACTCCATTGTCTGATATTATAAGGGATCTGTTGGTCTATCAATACTTGGTAGGTGCCCTCACTTGGCACTAAACTTTTAAATAAGCCAAGACAAGCATAATTTTCAAGGAATATCTTTCGCATTGGACTTAAATATAGTTGAGGATGAAGACATTTGGTATATTCAAACCAGTGACAGAACCATTCAGAGCTTATCCATATCAGAACCTTGTTTTGTTTTAATGTTTTTTCCTTTTTAGTCTAATCTTTTTTTTTTTCAAATAGTACTTATTTGAAAACTAAATAAACATGTTAATTTTAGAACTTAAAAAATATTATACTAAAAATTAAAAAAAATGCAATTTTTTTTGCTCCTTATAGGTCATGTTTTACGAAGCTATGAAAGATCTAACAGAATATGGGAAGCAAAGATGGATATCCAGCTCAAATTGGCATGTTAATAGTTCTTTGGAGGGACTTGTGTTAGGAGGCTTAGCCGGTGGTATGTCCTGTACTTGGCATTCAATTAATAAATTGCTCTGGATTAATAATTCGTGGTTCAAAATAATTATACAGGTCTCAGTGCATATCTCACCACTCCCTTGGACGTCATCAAAACAAGGTTGCAAGTGCAGGGTTCAGCTTTAAGGTATCAGATTCATTGTGTAATGATCCTTCAATTCATCCATGATGTTTACTTGTGGCAGGGATGCTTCTCATTCTTTCATCTCATTATCTACTAATTGTTGTGTGGCATTTGTCAGCTTGGGCAGACATATCATATTGTGACACTTTTCCTTAGCATTACCATGTACTTTGCCTGTACTTGTTTCTGAATTCTGATGGACTGAGCTAAATTGATGTTAATGAGTTTTCTTATGTTGTCCTAGGTATAATGGCTGGTTGGATGCGATTCTTAATATATGGACTAGGGAAGGTATGAACGGGATGTTCAGGGGTAGCATCCCTAGGATTACATGGTACATTCCAGCTTCGGCGCTAACATTCATGGCTGTAGAATTTCTCAGAGATCATTTTAATGGAAGAGTGACCAGGGATAATTTGCAAGAAGTTGCTAGATTATCAATGGACAAAAATGAATCTTCCGTACAAGAAGTTGCTTAAAATTTTCTGGTTGCATCCCTTTACTTTCCGTCCCGATTTTTACAAAGATGGGACGCTGTAACATATCAAAATTTTGACATGTTCAATATATGGAAGATCCCACTGTTCTGAGGACGCCATTAAATATTCAAATGCAAGTGTAAGCTTTTCCAGTGTCCTCGTCACTTTTGTATTTTCATGGAGTTTTGAAAAATTCAAACTCCTCAGAAATAGAAAGAGTATTTTGTCCAACAAAAAAGGAATCCCATCGAATGACTGGCACGTATATGCCAGTGTAGTCCATAAGCATTTAAAATTTAAAACTCAAATAGATAAAAGTAAGTGAATAAATTTCTTATTTATAAAATTAGTGATACGTAGGGTATTGCATAATCATTCATTCCAAAAGGGCAATTTTAAAACAAAACGCATGTGGTATGCGTAGTGACTGATATAGACACAAGAATAATTAATCTCCCTTCTTTTGGTTGTGGGATATTTGTATATTCTGCATTCAAATAAGTACAGTCGGTATCACAGAAACAAGGTCATAACAACCACAAAATGAGACCATAAAATCATAAAAAAAAAAAGGCTAAATGATTTTAAATTTAATTCGGAACGGCATTAACAGTTGATTTAAGTATGATATTGATCTAATAGTTTTTTTTTATATTGAAATTAGATAACAATGGCATCAATTTGAATTCACTTTAATTAATTTATTACTACTTAATTAATTTTTTATGTATTTTTGTGTATCGTTTGTTCTTTTGCTATTATTAATATAATGTTTGTATTATTGTTTTTTCCTCTTTAAAATTGTGTTTTTTTAAAAGAAAATATAAATCTTTTCATCCGTATAAAAGAGAGATAGATAACTCGCGATCCAACGTGTATTCGTTAGTCTATTAGATTTAGATGACAGCTATTACATATCTTTTCATCCGTAAAAAAGATTGGTACTACCAAATCCCAATCCTACGTGGATTCAATGACCGTTCCTGTATATGTGGAGGGAACTTCGATTTTTTGGATGTGCAATAAGGTTGAGCATAAAATTCTTTTCTTTTCCTTGTTACTTCTGCTTTTCGTGTGAGAAGTCTATTCTACCCTCTTCTTCCACGCATCGTCTTCAACCCTAGCTAACGTCAAAACCTCTTGGAGTTGAACACATCCACCCAACCAATAGTTCAAATCACAAGCAAAATACAAGCTCGGATTCATAGAACAACCGAAGATGGCATCGGGAAAGCGATGCCACTACGAAGTCCTCGGTCTCCAGCGAGATTGCACACCTGACGAAATCCGATCGGCTTACAAGCGGCTTGCCCTCCAACGCCACCCTGATAAGCTCGTCCAGTCCGGCTTATCTCAAGTCGAAGCCACAGCTCAGTTTCAGGAGCTCCAACATGCCTACGAGGTTCTTTCCGACCCTAAAGAGCGAGCTTGGTACGATTCTCATCGTTCTCAGATTCTCTTTTCCGATCCCAATTCAGTCGGTAACTCGATCCCTAACTCGTTCATCCCAAACTTGTTTTCCTTCTTCTCCAATAACGTTTATTCTGGGTATTCGAACTCCGGCAAGGGGTTCTATAAGGTCTATTCCGATGTTTTTGATAAAATTCATGCCAACGAAATCAATTTCGCTAAGAAACTAGGTTTAGGTATTGATGCGGTTCGACAAGCCCCTGTAATGGGCAATTTGGATAGTCCGTATGCTCAGGCGACAGCATTTTACAATTACTGGTTGGGATTTTCTACGGTGATGGATTTTTGTTGGGTGGATGAATTCAACGCGATGGCTGGTCCCACCCGGAAGTTGAGGCGTATTATGGAGGAAGAGAACAGTAAGCTCAGGAAGAAGGCGAGGAAAGAGTACAATGACACGGTGCGGAAGTTGGCGGATTTTGTCAAGAAGAGGGATAAGAGGGTGATTGACATGAAGGTAAAGAAGAATATGGAGATGGAGAAGAGGAAAGAAGAGGAGAGGGAAAGGAGGAAGCGGCTGGAGAAGGAGAAAAAGGAGAGAGCGATGGCATGTGAAGAGCCTGAGTGGGTCAAAGTCGAGGAGGATGAAGAAAATGAGGCAAACTGGCTTGAAGAGTTGGAGGAGGAGAGTAAGAGGAAGAATGCTGACAAAGAGCTTTACTGTGTACTGTGTGGGAAGAAGTTTAAGAGTGAGAAGCAATGGAAGAACCATGAGCAATCAAAGAAGCATAAGGAGAAAGTTGCAGAATTTAGGGAAACCCTTGATTATGAAGAAGTTCTAGAGGATGTGGAAGTAGAGGTGGAAGAAGGAGGGAAGGAGAGCTTGGAAAGTGATGGGGATGATATTGGGGTGAATGATGATCAGTCAGGGGGGACTGATTATGAGATTGACAATTTGGAAGGGAGAATTAGGGACGGTCTCCATGTTGCAGAGGAGGGGACTGGAAATGAGTTTAAATTGGATGATGAAGAAGAAGATGGATTTCTTGATGCCCAGCATGAAAAAGAAAGGGAGGAGGCTGGCGTGTCAGTAGGTTTTGATGATGATGATGATGAATCGGGTGTTCTGGAAGCAATGTTGGCTGGGCATAAGAGCAGAAAAACTGGGGCTTCAAGACGCTACCCCAAGGCTTCAGTGATTACAACTCAAATTGAGAATGAAAGTAATGGGATTGGCTTTATGGAACATGTTAACCAAAAGAGTTCAAGAAAGAAACGCGGAGCCAAGAAAGAGAAGGGTAAAAAAAATTGGGAAGAATCTAAGATGACTACTATCAACGGTGATGATCAGAATAAGAGCAATATTGACAATGATAATTCTTATACCGAGGAATCTTCTTCTCAACAATATGTCGAAAATGAGACTATTGGTAAAGAGAATGAACAGGCAGGTGAAAATAAGAAGACTTCAAATCAACCTTCTGATAAAAAAGGAGCAGCAAAGGACTCGAAAACTAATGCAGGAAGTTCATCTAAACGAAAAAAAGCTAAGGTAAGAATGTGTGAACATGCTCGTCCCTAATCCCTTATCATTTGTTATGAGATGTGTAGTTGTATCTGCTGTGCTGTACTGTATGTTGTTTTTTTGATATCCTGAACTTGTAATTCTGCAATCTACTTATAGTTTTGCTTCCTTAGAGATAACTTGTTTAGATGAAACGAAAGGGACTACAATCATGACTTGTTCGGATTTTAATGTTTATTATTTGTGGGTTTCTAAGATTCACTATTTGCAAGAGTAAGACATGTAGCTGCTGTTGAAATTCTCCTGTAGATATAAATTTAGTGGTTTATATGTATAGCCGGAATTACTTTGATTTTGTGGTTTTGCTGTGTCTTACAGCTATTCTGATTTCTGATTTTGCATCCCAATTAAGGTAACATCGAAGAATCTTGGCAATATTTGTGAGGTCTGTGGGGAGGAGTTTGAGTCAAGGTAATTTATCTATTCCGTTTATCATATTCTTCATTATAAATCTACTTGTGTAGTCTAAATATATATATATATATATATTGTGATTGACAGGAATAAATTACATAAGCATGTGGGTGATACCGGTCATGCGTCAATAAAATCCATAAGGAAACATCCGTAGGGACTCTTCAATTCAAGCATATCCCTGACTTGGTGTTCCAGATATTGACTAGCTTCAATTATTGGTTCATTCTTTAATTTTCCGATAGCACAGAAAAAAAGATGTCTGCAGAAGATATGATGCGATTTATGCTACATTTCAAAAGATATGGATACAGGGAACTGCTTATCTCTTGAGATGGAATCGGCTTCTGGCTTCTCCTCGAGATGAAGTCAGCATGGCTCAACGTCAATAGAAATACAGATTTTATCCAAATGTCACAAAATTTTGGTAGATTTCATCACCTTCAATAGAGAAAAACGTTATTTATTTGTATCTAAGAGAACCTTGTGGGATATCATTTTTACTCCATGGAAAACAAAATGGAGTCCATTTTGGGTTATGTTTTAAAGAAGTTTGCATTATTCATTTGGAATTTATTTTGTTGACCACTTATATCCTATTTAGTAGGGTTTCTGTAATAGTAAGCTCATGTTCTTAAAATTTTACACCAAACGATAATGAAACGCTAGTAGGCAAATGTAACAGTTTAGCAACAGCTTCTGTGTATGAAATGGTTTACAGTTACCCATCTGAAAGCTGTTCTCCTTCGACCAATCCTTTCATTAAGGTGTTATCGCATGCTTTATTAGGGGGACGCAGGGGTAGCTTCGTAGATTTGAAGTGAACACCTATCTTAAAACTCATCGCCTCAATTCTGTGTAACTGACGTTGGATGGTTTTCTCCATTCTTTTTTTTTGGGGGGGGGGGGGGGGGGGATGTGGTGTGGGATTGATACTCTAGGGATATATACGTTGAGTAGGCTAATAAAGGGATGAGGGGTCATGATTGCTTTTGAAAAAAGGGTCCGAAGCAGACCCAAAAAAAATAATAAAAAAAGCGAATAAAGGGTCCATGGTCTCAAAACTTGATGAATCAAAGGCTTAACAACTCAATGGAGAGGTACTCTTAACAATAAAATTGTGGGGAATCAGTCCACTTGGGCAAGCAAAAGAATCGTAGCACTCAATGCAATGCATGTTTCTTTCTTGCTTAGTTATCCGACTTATAGCGCTATTCGGAAAACAAATCAATGTACTAGCGAAGCTTGCGTATTCTAATTCTTTCAAACTATGAGAAAGATTGTTTAATCTAAAATACTACCAATGGTTAAGACTCCGTAAATTTATATAATGTCCGGCATTATTGAAAGTGAGGTCATGGGATCACAGCACAGGTATGCATTGATGGGAAAGGTTTAGTGAGGGATTACAGTTCAGTAAATGCATTATTATCAGCTGCTAACACATGAGCTAGTATGAGGGAAGATTCAAGAAGAGCAAAAGTAATTGAGTACAACTGAATTAGCACATCATGTGCACTAAGCAGAACATTGTGGGGAATGCAACGGAAACAGACAAACAAAGAGAGCAGTACAGCTGTGTGATGGAAAATCGGACATGCAGCAGAACAAGCATCAGAGACACCATGGAACCACCCATATTAAGAACGTAGATTAAAAACCAGACAAAATCAAAATGGTGTACCACGTGATCTTCGTAGATCTTCCTAGTTTTAAATTTGCAATGTGCGTTCTACGTATTATTTTTAGTTCTTGTGATGAAAATGACGCAAATGGTCCATGGACTATCCACAGCCACACTTAGAACGTAGATTCTCCCAATACCACAAATAGTAGCTCTTCCGCCCCCATGTGATACCATAAGAGACTGTTTTTTACTGTTTATGTCCTTTTTCTCGTGGATCCTATAAACTAATAATTGCACAGAGCCGTAAATGTACAAGCTGGGCTTCAGTATACAGTTGGATGAGTTGGGGCTTTAAATAAATATTTAGTGGAATCACTCTAGTCAGATGCACACACTTGGAGTATGTGAAGATTTAACTAGGCCTGCTTAGTGACTAAATGGTTTCCCCCTGCCCCTTAGAACGGAGTCGGCCATCTCCACTCGCACCAATTTTTGAACTTATTCCATACATGTTAATAATAGAGAAAGTTTTGCGTAGTTTAGAAGCCTCCAAAAATATCTTTCTGAAAAGATCGATCACTTAACACTTGGATTGTTTAGGGATAATAGCTTGTTAAAATGAGAAACGAAAAGCAAATGTCTCCGCGTCCATACTCATTAATAGATTTCCATCATAGCTAGCTAGATAGGTGCCTAAGAACGAAAAGGGGGGGGGGGGGCGCAGATTCTTATCAAAGTAATTAACTTAGTAACCTCTTAGATCCAGATGTACAGGTGGAGTGAAAAAAAAGAAAAGAGAAAATAAGAGAGTCCCATAACAACAACACTTTAGCACTACTCGGAAAGAATTAACTGCCCACCTTTGTACCCAAGTGGTGGAAGAAGGGGAGTAGAAAATAGACAAAAATAAAATAAATAAAAAGAACCAAAAGCTGACGTTGTCTCTAGTTCAACACCTAGAAAATTACGCATGCTTAATCACTTCTGCACAGTGAAATACAGCATCAACTTTGCCCATCAATACCCCACATGGCCCAGTCATAGCCTCGCCTTTTCAACCCCACCAAAGCATCATCAAGCCTGAAAAGAAGAGTGAGAGCAAACTATGGTCCAAAAGTCTAAGCCCCCCATGACTGCTATCATCAGTGTTCATGCCAGCTCCTGTGGGTCCCATACCATTGCCAATTCCTCCTAATACTCCAGGCGTTGCACCGTAAGGAGTGGTGGTTGAGGGTGTCATGGTGCCGGTGGCCGTTGATGGAGTTCCCGTGTAAGGGGTGGCCGTGGTTGGTGTAGTTGTCCCAGGGGTTGCACCAGGGGTTGTACCAGTGCCTGCAGTGCTGATCAAGAAAATGGTCCACAGTCAATATATCAGCCTGAACCTGAATTCCAAAAGCAATCACAAAACTAAAACCAGTATCACGAGGGCATGGTGATCACCACCCAATTTTAAACCTGTTCAAAAGCAATCCCACAATGGTCATCAACTCTGGTTAGGACTTAGGAATTCATAAGAAAATTGCATACCGCTTGGCTCTGAAATTGACCTAGTTAAAATTGGAATTTGTGACAATTCACATAGCCATATATCAAATACTAGCTTCTATCACAAGACAATCTCTTCAGGGTTCATTAAAAATTGATATGATACATGTTTACATTACTGAGTTTGTTATAGCACTCTGCTACAAATCTAAAAACCGGCACTTTTATCTCGTCTTGAGGGGAAATGTGACAATGACTATTTAAAAAATTTTATGAATCAGACGCTTGGGAAGACTAATGCTTGCGGAAGATGAGCTGAACTGCAAATTTATGCAGAACTTCATAGATATTGAAACAAGCAAATTTTTCCAATGACAAAAGCTTATAGATACATAACCATAAAGCTTAAGGCCCAAAAGTTGGACTTCTAACTCGATGAAATATATTATAGCAGAATTTAGTTCTTTCGACTTCGCTTGCGGGAAAAAAGAAAAACTTTATCATTTGGATCAATCATAACCTCCAAGTTCCATTGGTATGAATAGACATAGCCCTATATTTGACCAAAAAAAGACCAGAAATCAAGGACGACATAATACTCACAGGCGAGCTAGAAGTATCTTTGCATAAACCACAATAGAGGTATACAATAAGCATTCCTTTCAGACGATTATGGAAAGAAAATCAAACAAGGACATCAACATCAGCTTCAAAAAATTCTAGCATACTTGATCTACCAAATTTTAATAGCATAAGCTAATAAAAAACAGACATATACACCCGTTAGGAGTGGGACCAACCAATACATTATCAGTCCCATTACTGTTTTTTATTTGTTTAATCTCTATATAAGAATCTCACCAGGAATAATTTCTTAATACACTATTTACACTTACGATATGTGTAAAAAATTAATAAAACTTAATTAAAATAAGTGTTTTAAGGAAAGTGCACTTACATATTTTAACGAGCTTGGATTAAGTTCCTTAACCTATATGGGGTTAAACCTCTACCCCCAAGGGTTAAAACCTCGACCCACAGCCCAAAAAAAATGTCTACGATCAAAATCAGAGGGACGGGCCCTAGTCCAGGCTGCTCCTATGAGATGGTGTGTAGGACTATTCATACACACACATCAAGAAAATCTGGACTTTTCAGAAAGTGGGTACATATCTCGAAGCAAGTGTCCCTCTAGCTTTATTGCTCCCTTCTCTCACCAAAATTCAAAAATCAAAATTATTGGCGCAAGACTAGGTTCCCTGTAGGTCCACACTCTATAGTACTCCCACACCGCTATCACTGGTATCCACAATTTTTTAACGAGGTACATCTCACGGTATATATGATATATCTTCCCCGAAAGGCATAGCAAAAGGCACGAGATAAGACCCCAATTGGGACATAAATGTCTTCTTGTAACAATAGTGACCTTTTTATTAATTCTAATGAGATTCAAGCTTTACTAAAAAGGCATGGGATCCCAATTATTGTAAAATCTTTAGTGAAGTTAAAGTTCACTGCCATAGCCAATTCTCACCAATAAATGAGCAGTAAATTAGTGACATCATCATGAAATTACAATATGGGCCAAATGAGAAATGCTTTTTGTTTTCATGGGACCACATAAATGGAGGAAAATAGATTGAGAGAAAGGTGAGTGCTAGATTAGTAGATTTTGGCCGCCCCTAAACAAAGATTAGAATACGAGTACGATTAGGTTTAGTGAGTGCAAAAGAAATTCGATTAAAAACTAAGATTCTTTCTTCCCAATAATCAAGAAAAATATCCAGTTTTCAAAAAACAAAGATCTTTGAAGTTTGAAATGGAAATTTTTTAAGTTTTTTTTATTCCCGTTTTTTTTAACCCCGCCTTCCCTTTTATTTGAACTTATTTTAAAGTGAGTACTTTATCGTTTGCTCGGCCAGTCACAGTCAGTACTGGTGACATAAATTCAAAAATACATATTTTTTTCAACGCTATAACAATCGTCTCACTAGTATATATATATATATATATATCTTTTTGAGTCCGGCAAAATAACAAGCCCCCTCTGTAACTTCATCATACTGCATGTAAAATGGTAAAATGCTATTTTACAAGCTTATCAAGCTGCGAATATGCCAACTTATACCCTCCTTTAACCCCCCCCCTTAAGGAGAATCTTTTTGTGAAGAATAAATCTATGCAGTATGAACATTTTTGTAAAGAATTAGATCGGTGCCCACATGAAACTAAAAGAAGAGAAAAAGCAAGATCGAATGGGTGGAATGGAAGAATCACATTCCAAACTAAAAAGGGAAAAAGAAGGTGAAGGAGAAGAAGAGATCAAATGCTTACCTGGCGCTTGATGGATAGGCACAACCGGAAGAGCCTATCATATACAACGAGAAAAAGGGCGAAAAGAAGGGTCAGCAATCTAGTTTCCCAGCTTGGTTCTTTTATAGAAAAAGAAAAAATGCAAGCAGGAGCATAGAAGAGGGGTTGAACTTGAAGGCTTACTGGGGTCAGATGCAGTAACGGTAGCCGTTCCTGCAAAATCACAGGACCCTTGAGCTTGACCCTTCCTTTGGAAATAGCTGTTAACGGCGTAGCTGCAGTGAGCCCTGACGGTGTTGGGCTGGAAGCATGGCGCATTTTGATGGATGGGATTACAGTCAGCCCCAGCTCCACAGGCGTAGTCCAAGGTCTTCTGTAGGATCGCGTCGCTTCCATCCTTGCAAACGCACCAGTTGGCACCTATGAGGAGAAATCCACAAAAAAGGTTAAGTAGGAAATCCAAACAAATATGAAATAGGAACGGCATCTGGAGAAAGAGGAATATGCTAACACTCATATAATAAAATCAATAGATGCTTAGAAGTACAAGAGGATATTGAAAATCCAACAAAACCTGCACTACCAGAAATCTTTCTAAATTATATTTCAAATAATTCCACAAATAAAGAAAGAAATATAAATGACACATCCTCTGTATGTGTTTACACAAATCTATGTACTAAACAAGCATAAAGGTCTCATCTTTAAAAGCTTTGTGGAAAAAGAAGGGGAGAAATTGAACAAAATCATTAGAACTCAACGGATCAGGTTAAAAAAAGGGTAAGATCTAACCCCAAAAAGAAGTGTAACTTTGCAGCTTCAGTTAGAGAAGAGAAGAAGAAAAGACAAAAAGAAAAGAACATAGCAGTTTGAATGCATACTAGAAGAGCCAGTGAAGGCTAAAAGAAGCACTGCCAAAGCTAAAGCAGCCATGTTTACTAGAGGAAGAACCAAAGAACAGAGACGGGTTTGAACTTTAGAAGATTTCGCAGTAGTGCCCAGAATATAGAAAGCGTGGTACAGCTCAGAGAGTGAGGAGGAGGAGAATGGTGGGTGCGTGACAGTGAGAGATCAGATGAGAGCGGCCAAGAATATCAAGACAAAATATAAACATACGGAGATTGATGAAAAGTTGTAAACTTGTACCCAAAAAAAAAAAAGTTGTAAACGGTGGTATGATAGTGGCCCCGTTTGGTTTGGTGTCGGCTTGTGGATACATTTTGGTACTCTTGCATTCTATCTAAATACTAGTATAGTTAATAGTTTTATCACGCTCTGCTTCTTTACCCTATATCAATGAAGGAAATAGTCACACGGGGACTCGCGAAAGCTTAACAGAGTGAGACCTTAAGCACTGAGCTAACCTGTGGGAGTGTGTGTCCCTGACCCTGTTATATCTTTGACGATTCCTTTTGTCATTGTGTTATAGCTTTTGGTATCCAAGGAAGAGGGGGGGAACATAAAGATGATTTTTCAACATTTTTCTTGACCCTTGCAAGGGTCTGAAGTCTAAACTCTATTTTCGGTCCAATCCAACTGCCTGGCGAAACATATTTTATTTATCTAAATACTACTAAATTTTAAAAAAAATTGTTAAAAGTTTATTTGTTTTGTGAAAATATTTTTTATTTTTTTATTTTTTAAAATATTTTAATTTTTAGTTTCGTTTTATTTTTATTTTCATTCTTTTTTAATTATATAAATAATAAATATTATTGATATGCGTTGTAATAAATTTAAAATAATTAAAAAAAAATACTATCAATTATAGTAAATTACTGTCATCTTTTTAAAATTTTTAAAAAATATAAAATAAATATATTTCCAAAACTGATATCAATCTGAGTTTACAATTTTGGGGATAAAATAACATCTCTGAAGGTGGATATGATTTAGCTACGCTATTTACTCTGCTGGGACCCATCCAATTCATTGTGGATTTTAGTTGTACTGGGCAGAAATAATGACAGGAGTTTCAAGTTCCTCCTATGATATGGTTTCCTCAGCTCCTTCTCTTATATATACGGGAGTTGAAGTCCTCAGCGACAACAATGGATCCCCAACGGGCACATAAAAAGTGAAGGAATAGGAAGATGACCCCACACAAGCAGTTGCATAGAATGAAGAGAGAGAGAGAGGGAGAGAAAAGGAGTGAAAGAGATAGACCAACTAAGTAACTAGTAGCTGCACAATGCAGAAATTGTGAGATAAGAGATTCATTAAGAACGGGCAATCCCATAAGAAATTTCGTGATGAATGGGCTTATTATTGACTAAAAGAACAGTCTGATAAATGTCGAAGGCCTGCTGGGCCTGTGAGAACATGAGGCAGAAGGAAATGATTTGGGCCTGTGGTTTATTCCATTCGGGTGGGAGGGAAGGGAGGAGAGTCCAAAAAAAAAAAAAAAGGTGGGAGGGGAGGAAGGAAGAGTGAGCTTTTTTTTGTTGAAGTGGTTCGCCTCGACCGAATAAAAAAAGAAAAAAGAGTGGTTCGGGGAGTGCACAGTCAGAAATACAGAGTCAGTAGATGGTTGCAAGGTTTAGAAATACTAAGTGTATATCATCAGATCTCTTGATGTTAATCTTGGGGAGGTGGAGAGAGCGCACCTGCATCTCAGGGTGTTAAGTAAAAGGTTGTCGAAGATGGTCATTTTGTTTTTTGTTCTTGTCCAACTGTTGTCGAAGATGGTTAAATATGGCAAATTCATTACAGAGAATTTACATGTGGTTTACCTCGAAGAGATGTTGAACATGTTTATTAAGCTGAAAAAGCTTAACATTAATATCTGTATCCAAGTAATTTGAATATCCCAAAATGTAAATAATTAGTTAGAGAGATATTCAAAATGATCGTCAGTTTAGTATAATACTATTCAAAATCATAAAATTTCACATTTTAAAATTTTTAATTTTGTTAAATTTTTAAAAATATCAACTATAATAACATTTTTATAAACTTTAATTATCATATTTAATATGAAACTTTTTTAAATATTACAATAATTGATATTTTAATATCTTATTTAAATATTATAAAATAAAATAATCAATATTGTAGTACAAAAATTGAGCAATAAAGAAATTTATACTGTAAAAATTAGAGAGAAAGATATGTGCAATTCGCCATTTAGTCTACGTGATGAAAAAAAGAAAAAGAAAAGCTGAGTCGACGTTTCTTTCTTGGAAAACAAGAAAAAACACGAAAAGGCAAAGCCAAATGAATGATATAAAGGGGAAACCAGTCTTCCGTTCTCAGTCGACGGAAACTAGACATTAGTGTCACCGAATTTCTATCATCGATTTCCTCTTCTGGGTTTTTCTAGGGTTTAAGGAGCTGTGATAGCAAGCTTTCAACAATGTTAATTCAAATTCCTCGGTTAACAAACTCTCTGAGAGATCCATTCGATGTTGACCAGGCGTATCTTCAACGCAAAATCATTCTTCAAAATCGAAGGCCTCGCAAGTAATTTCTCTCAGTGAACAATTTTCTTGATCATTTTTATTTTATGTTCTGTTCGGTAGCTAAGAAAATAATGTGCGATAAAAAAAGAGCATTGAGAATTTCCGTTGCAATTCATCACTGACTGGCCATATGCTTGCTGTTCATATTGAATTTTGAGTTTCACGAGTTCCATAGCTACCAGACACGAACGTTTATGCATTACTGGTTCATGCACTTTGTTTTAGTTTCGTTAGTCTTGTGTTTTGTACTTTGCATGCTTCATGTTTCATTTTGTTGTGTAATTGTAATAACATTTGGATTTTAATTTGTATTTTATAGTTCTGCAAGCTCGCTTGATGAATCAGAGCTCGCACGGAAGATCGTTTTCAAATGGGAAGAAGGTATTGTTACCTATGAACTAACATGTTCGGTTCTTACCGAAATTATTTATTAAACTATATCATGTGTATGATTGGTGAAGCAGCTTCATCGGAAGTGCGACAGGCCTACAAGCAGTTTATAGGAGCGGTGGTGGAGTTGATTGATGGCGAAACGCCCTCAGAGGAGTTCCACGAGGTGGTGCTTACTGTTTACCATCTTTTCAGCGGTCCGATAGAGGAGGATGATATTAATAGACTTATTTCTGATAAGAAGTAAGTATTGGCTGCCAAAGTTTTGAAAGAAAATGCCAATTGAAGTGTTTTAATACTTACTTTGGTCATTGCACGTGCTGCCTATTGTTTTCTTATGGTTTTCCTTTTCTATCACCTATTTGAACAGTTTCTGTAGTTATGATAAATATTAATGCAATACGGAGGATAGTGCTGAAAACTTTTTCTTGGTAACCATTGGAAATAGTTTGAATTTGAAAATTTTTATATTACAAGGACAAAATAATCATTGGACTGTCTATGGTTCCCTTTTTCCAAATTTCTAACGAGCCTTACCAAATCTAGTATGTGGACTTGGTTAGAGATGAATGTACACGTTCTTAAAGATGTCTTGCTGCATTTACACCTAGTGTGGGACAGGATAGCGTTTTTATTTTCCCTATGTTGTTCCTTTCATTGTTTCTGGAAGGGGGTGCCTTTGATGGATATGCAGCGAGATGAGGCACTTTATTACATTCTTGATTCCGTTGCTGATGTTTTCTTTGTGCTTTTCCTTATTTACATCCTCCATTATGATAACCTTCTTTCTTTCTAATAAAGTTTTTTCTTCTCTCCAAGAAAAAAAGTTATAGTTAAGTGTACTTGAATACTCAGTTATGAAGATGCTCTAAATTCGTACTAACATATGCATATTACAAAATGTAGATGCTATAATATGGATTTTTGATCGATTATTATGTTAATCTTGAAAGTAGAGAATATGGCAGATATTCGAGAACTTTAACTTTCAGTATGTAACATTGGTATGCAGGTTAGAATTGCGAAAACTCGTTGGTCGTACAGTTTCTGATGCCAACTTGAGGCAAGTTGCATCTCTAGCCCAGATGCTATTTAAATTGCAGCCTAACAATCAAAGTGTAGAAAGAAATACTGATGCTTGTGAGGATTTAGAATTTGGAGCTGATTTTATTTTTGAAGCACCAGCTCGTTTCTTGGTCGATGTGACTTTGGAGAATGAAGATATGATGGATTACAAATACACTGCTTCTTTAGCATTTCAAGAAGGAAATTATGATCATGCCAACCCAACAGACCATTCTGTTGTTGATGGGGCAAAATTTAACTTGAGTTGGTTAAGAGATGCATGTGATAAGATAGTCAGGCATAGTATCTCACAGCTATCCCGTGATGAACTAGCAATGACCATTTGTAGGGTTCTTGATTCAGAAAAGCCTGGAGAAGAGGTATTGCTTGAAATTAATCTTCTTTAAGAGGTATATAAATAAGTTGCAGCAACTTTTAAGCTAACTCTTTTTCCTTTCTGCGAAGATAGCAGGAGATTTGTTGGATCTTGTTGGTGATAGTGCATTTGAAACAGTGCAAGACCTTATATTGGTGCGGATACAATTGATTTTTTTATTTCCATATTTTAAAAGAGAAGTTATTAGTGTCATCTGTCATGTTTTGCTTTTGAAATATATGCCTGTGTTTTTCCTTGTTTTAAAAAACTACTTTCTGTTGATTGATTATCTTTGCTTCAATATGAAAGGCATGCTTTTCATCTATCTGATACTTTGATGGAACTGAAGTTATTGTGGATTTATTTGAATCATCATTGACTCTGTGACCAATTGCAGCATCGAAAGGAGATTGTTGATGCTATCCATCATGGCTTGTTAGTACTGAAGTCTGACAAGAATGCTTCAAATGCTCAGTTGCGAATGCCTAGTTACGGTACTCAGGTATTGCCTATGTTATTTATGATCATTTAAATTTTTTCACTTGTATATAGTAAGTGACATATGCACTCATATGAACTCTTTTTACTTCTTACTTTTTTTCCCAGGTAACTGTTCAAACAGAGTCAGAAAAGCAAATTGACAAACTTCGACGCAAGGAGGAAAAACGAAACAGACGGGGAATAGACCATGTGGGCGATGGTGACTTTTCTGCAGCAGACTTTTCATCTTTACTTCATGCAAGTGAGAGGAAAAATCTATTAGATGATATGATTGGTTCTGCTGATAGGAACCAGTCAATAGCTGTTACTGCTCTTCCTCAAGGAACTGTTAGGAAGCACTTTAAGGGGTATGAGGAGGTCATTATCCCCCCAAGACCAACGGCACCAATGAAACCTGGAGAAAAGCTGGTATATATATAAATTTTATAGTGAGAAATTGTCAACTTTTTCATGAATGAATAAGAATCTTAGTTGCTGTCTGTAATATGTGATCATTGTTACTTGTTGAACATATGAATGGTTTCCGTTAAACCAGTGCCTTGGTAATTGCAAGCTGATACCTTGCCACATCTAAAATCCACATTTTGCATGCTTATTACCTTATTTAACTTACATGGCCAACTTCACAACTACTGATCCCCCTAATCCCAAAAAAGGTCTTATAATTAAGGCTTTGTTGATTTAGGGATTTCTTAATGCATTTCTGTTATAATTATGCATTTTCAGATCGAGATCAGGGAGCTAGATGACTTTGCTCAAGCTGCTTTCCGTGGCTATAAATCCCTAAACCGTATTCAAAGCAGGATATTTCAAACTGTCTATGGCACTAATGAGAATATTCTAGTGAGTGATCTTTTTGGTCTATTTTTAAATTTGCATAAAATGAATAAGACTACCAAAGAAATTAATAACTGTACAATTGTTTCAATAGCACAAAAGAAAAAAAAAGTGTTTTATTGTTGTTTTTAATATGTCTAGTGATTTTCATGTGCATGCAGGTGTGTGCTCCCACAGGGGCTGGAAAAACTAATATAGCTATGATTTCAATTCTACATGAGGTGAATAATCACTTGCTTTTATGTGCTTGTGCTGAAAGTTTGAACCTTCGTATGACTTAGTCCTATCATCTATAATCATGCTTTAATTTGATTTTTTCCTCATTATTATCTTGTGGAGCAAAGCATGATGGGGATGTACTATATTGTCATGCTAAACATTTGACACTGTCGCCGGTTCTGTTATTACCTATTCTGTGATTATTTCCTGTTGTGGGGCTGGGTCTGTTGACCCATCTGTCCTGATCAATTTAGGATTTGATTGTTTCCTGTTCTGTGGCTGGGTCTGTTGACCAATCCTGATCAGTTTAGGATTTTTATTTCCCATTTTGTAAGCCTTTAATAATGGGATTAAGGGGAATTATTCCCCTGATATCTTTTCGTTTTTATTTATGGTTCTGATACTTATTCCTGGGATTTTATGGTTGCCTACTTTTAGGGAAAGACAGCTCTCTTTTAGGAAATTCATGGACAGGCTTGTTGTCAAGTTTTCCTATATATTTCCCCTGTCATTCAGTGAATAAAATAACAGACAAGAATTTCTTTACTTTTCTTCAGACACGTTATCCATATGGCACAGTGACATCTTTAAGAACAGCTATTTAGTATGCATTATACTTACTTTCTTCCATGCTTCTTAACCCTGTCTTCAAAATTAATAGTTTAATGGTCAACTCATTATCCAGTTCAGTTCCCTGTCAATCAGTTGCAATTCATGGTATGAACCAAACTAATCCTCCTTCTAACAAAATTTCTTGAATTTGGTATGAGTGACTAATATGTCACCATCTTGCAGATGAATGAGAAGTGTTCTAAAGGGGCTAGTTCTTACATGTCTTTTTTGACTAATCCTACATTTTCATTCGCAAGATTTTCAGTTCTGTATGTCTGCCTAATTTGAATGATTATGGATTTAAGGTTGGGGTTGTTGGGCAAGCAATCTAGATTACTGGATTGATTATGTCATCTGGAAAGTACCTTTGATTGTTTAGCAGAGCACTGAATATGATGACACGGTTTGCAAGGTTTAGTTATGTTTTGGAGCACTTTGAGGCTTATTACATGAGCAGTAAAGGGAAAAACTATTTTATGCCAAGAGGGATGGAAATGAGTTGTAGCTAGATAGAACCAGAAGACCTCAGTGGTGGAAAGAAAGAAAGAGAGGATGAAACTTGGCACTTGGTTGCCTTATACAAAATTCAAAAATATATCGATGTAGAATAATAGGTGTCTGAAAGAAAAATTTATTCAGAAGCTGATTGGTGTATACCCAAAGGAACACACAAAAAATTCACTAAACACTTAGAGGATCCACTCTGAAGAAAACACTCAGAGAATCCACTCTAAAATAAATGTGGTATCAAGTTTTTATTGATCAATAATCAAAGCCTAAGAAACAATAACCAAACTATATATATAGGGAATTAAAATAAGAAATCTAATCCCAATAAAATAATATGAATGACTAATCCTAATACTAATACTATTGGAATAACAATTCCGTAGGCTTAAATACCTAAATGATAACTCTAACTAATCTTAAAATTATCCCAATATAGTTAATTATAATATCATAAATTTCAAGGATAATTACATCAATAGTAAATAATAAAATAAGCCACAATTCTATCTTCTCATCTTGCATTACCGATACTATACCAAAAACGTAGCAAGTATTTCTATTTGCTAATACTTTGACATAATAAACTTATAGCTGGAATATTGAAAGTGAAACAATAGTAATGGCCTAAAGCTGCCATACATACTTGTTTTAAGACTGAAGGGACTTCTTCAATGAAGTATGGTCCGTGACTTCAGCCTTGGCTTATAAATATGTTCAAAATCCCTCCCCCTTATGAATATTTTCAAGGAGTTCTATTGTTAAATGTGTTAAGCAGTCAGAGACTTTTATTGTATTCATCATGTTCTTCTATATTTTCTGTGTTTTATTCTATACGGAGGATTTCTTATCCTCTGATTAAGTATTCTCTTTCTTTCTCAATATAATTGTTTTTATCAAACTTACTTAATAAAGGACTTTTATGCAGATTGGACAGCACTTCAGGGATGGATACTTGCACAAAGATGAATTTAAGATAGTTTATGTTGCTCCAATGAAGGTATTTGGAAGCCTATATTGCTCTTTCATCTTTCTGTGTTTCTGTTCAGCTTTTCCTTTTTTTTCCCTGAAACTGTTTGGGGTTTGTAAGTAACATTCTTGTCATTTATAGGCTTTGGCTGCAGAAGTCACGTCAACGTTCAGCCAACGTTTATCTCCTTTGAATATGGTTGTCAGAGAGCTTACTGGAGATATGCAGCTATCTAAAAATGAACTTGAAGAAACTCAGGTTTCCTATTATCAAAAATGATGGATTAGGTTTTCTTTGCCAGCATGCAAACTAAGTGTTCTTTTTTTCCTGGTTTGGATCAGATGATAGTCACAACACCTGAGAAATGGGATGTGATTACTCGTAAGAGCAGTGACATGTCACTCTCAATGCTGGTGAAACTCTTAATAATTGATGAAGTGCATCTACTCAATGATGATAGAGGTCCTGTAATAGAGGCTCTTGTTGCTAGGACCCTACGACAGGTAAAGTTTTTGTGACTGATGGTTTTCTTACATTGAGTTTCAGTTAGGCTAATATGTATGAAGAACTTTTGTGCTTCATGACTTTTTCATTTGGGATAAAAGAGGAAATATTATTAGGGAGAAGAAAGAATGATTACCCAAAAAAGAGAGTAGAATAAGATATCCTCCATGAAGAAACATAACAAAGACAAACAAAGTCTTCAGTACAATAGTGCTCTTCAATTGCTTGGTATAACTGTTTGAAAGGCTCCCCTTTAGAGACCAAGGCCTGAACATCGAAGAGAGGCTAATTTAATGGTTGAAAAGAATTCTTAAAGATTGGAGCTATTCACTCACAAAAAGAACTTCATGCATACTGTAAGAGCTAAGAATGTAGTTTTGCGTGAGAGTAGAAGAGGGGAAGAATCTAAGGAAACTGTTAAGTGCTCCTTTTTCTCATGCTATAGTTGCATTGATTTTAACATTTTATAAAGCCTTGTTAATACATCATTGATCTAGGTAATGTTTTTTATGATATTTGACAAATAATGCATGTTTTTTTAATGTTATTTTGATTATACATTAATCTGTGCAGTAGTGCTGCTGGTCCCATTACTTGGAGATGGAACTACATTCATTTATTGTATTATGTTGCCCCACATGATAATTGGCCATAGATTGAACAGTTGTTCTTATCTTTCTTTTTTATCAGGTGGAGTCAACTCAGACCATGATACGCATTGTTGGCCTTTCTGCAACTCTTCCCAATTACCTAGAGGTGTTTGGTCCAAATACTATATACTTATATTTATTACTTCTTTTGATTTCTACATGCTGAATGCTGAAGCATTTGGAAGTTATGACTGTTTGCTCTCATCAGGTTGCACAATTTCTGAGAGTGAATCCAGAAGCAGGACTTTTTTTCTTTGATTCTAGTTATCGTCCAGTACCTCTTGCACAACAGTATATTGGAATTAGTGAGCAAAACTTTGCAATTCGTATGGAATTGTTGAATGAGATATGCTATAAGAAGGTCTCTTTCCATCTCTATTTTGTTCAAGAATATCAAATCTTGCAATGGTGGGTAATTTGCTCTGTTTGGCACTATTGTTTGAGCTAGGTTGTTGATTCTGTTAGGCAAGGTCATCAGGCAATGGTATTTGTCCATTCTCGGAAAGATACTGCAAAAACTGCTCAGAAACTGGTTTGTGAATTTTGATCTTTTATATAGTTTTATTATCTGGTTTGAAGTTCTTTTGTCTGTGTAATGGATTATTTACTGAAAGCATTATTATTGTTCAAAATAGTTAACTTGTTATTTAAACAAGTTTCAGATATTTGTTTAACAAAAGCAGCCATCATAGAAATATGCTGCCGTTCAAAAATTTAATTTGTATTCTTGCTGCACTAATTGTAATATGACATCATAGTCAGCCATTATCATATTTCAAATTAATTATTCTATGTTTTTGTTTTTATTTTCTGAATTGCACCACCTTTGTTGTTTTTGTCTTTATTTTTATCTGCCAAATTGTAAAGGGACTGACATGTCTTTTTCCTGGGCACTTTTGTTTCAAAAACTTGTTTTACCAAAACTATTCCTTCTGTGTATACATGTATTCTTAAATGGATAAATATACATTTATGCCTCTAAATGGTCAATTTCTGTGTACTCATACTGCACAAGCCAGCCCCTTTTGGGAGCCTTCCCAAATTATGTGAATCTGTGGTAGCTGTACATGTAATTTGAATAGACATGTAACCTTTGCGGTTTGCTTGTTAACATTGTAAGTTTTTGCTTTTATGCAGAAGTTTTTTTAATTGTATATTCCTTGTGACTCTGTATCTATGCTTGCTAGTAGAATTAGTAGTCTCTGCCATGCTTAAGTATGATCACTTATGTGGCCTGTTCAATAGGTTGAGCTTGCACGAAAGAATGATGACCTGGAACTTTTTAGGAATAATGAACATCCGCAATATACCTTTATCAAGGTGATTGAGAACATATGCTTCATTCTTCTGGTTCTTCTTGTGATATATTTTCTTCTCAAAGATTTTCCATCTTATGAATTCCAGAGAGAAGTCCTTAAATCCAGAAACAAAGATCTTGTTGAACTTTTTGAATTTGGGATGGGTGTTCATCATGCTGGGATGCTACGTTCAGATAGAGGCCTAACTGAGAAGCTTTTCTCTGATGGACTTCTGAAGGTAGAGCTTATCCCTCTGTAGCTTCTTCAGCTTAGACTTTCAGAGTTTTCCTGCTTTTTATAGAATTATTCCATTTTCTGCTTTTAGGTACTTGTTTGCACGGCAACTTTGGCTTGGGGTGTCAATCTACCTGCTCACACAGTTGTCATTAAGGTGTGTACAAATTAGCCTTTATCTTATTACATACATACATATCTGTGGGTGTGTGTATCTTATGAGATAGATTTTGAATTCGAAATCCTAGTGTGATCACATTATGTTGTACCAGAGAATTATAATACTAATGTGTGAAGTTTAATAATATGTAGGTAGCTACTATTTTTTTTACTTACAATTTTATATTTAGTAGCTTGGATTTTGTGTCAAGTCCTCATAGATTCTTAGTGGTCTTGAGTTACTTTCGTTTTGAAATTTGATCAGAATGGTTTCTGTTAGAGATCATAATAAAACCATTCATGGTTTTCCCTCAATAGCTTAAAAGTTAAAATAGTTATTGACATAGTATTAGAGCCTCCATGACCAAATGGTCAAGAGTTTGATCTTTGTCAAGTCCTATTTTCTCAAAAAAAAATTAACTTTATCAGAGTATAGTGGACAAATCCATACTTCAAGCCAAAGGGTATTCGTGTGAGGGGTATGCTAAAGATCATAATAAAATTATTCATGGCTTTCACTCAACAGCTTAAGCTTTTTGAGATGGTTCTTGACAATTTCATTGTCCAGGGTACCCAATTATATGATCCCAAGGCTGGTGGGTGGCGAGATTTGGGTATGCTTGATGTTATGCAGGTAAGACCTGGAATTTCCTCTATAAGGTACATATGAAATACTTAATTATTCTATATTGTCTTTATCAATGGCTAAGATGCCGTTTCTGTTACATTTTTGCTCTAGATATTTGGACGTGCTGGGAGACCTCAATTTGACCAAAGTGGTGAAGGCATCATAATTACATCTCATGAGAAGCTAGCATATTATCTCCGACTGCTGACAAGTCAACTCCCTATAGAAAGTCAGGTACTGATAAGGATGGTGAGGCAGTCATATTCATAACTGTACTTTGAATGTAGCTTGCTGCATATTGGATAATGTATAAAATGATTCTAACCCAACAACAACAACAACTAAGTCTTTACAGGTGGGGTCGGCTACATAGATCAAATGGCGCCACAGTGATCTATCAAATGATTCTAACCCAAAATAAAAAAAAATTGCAAGATGTTCTTAATGGATTTGACACCATTTGTTTAGTGACTTCTTTCATTTTTTGCAGTTTGTTAGCTCCTTGAAAGATAATTTAAATGCAGAGGTGGCATTGGGCACTGTGACTAATGTTAAGGAAGCTTGTGCATGGCTTGGCTATACATATCTTTTCATAAGGATGAAAATGAATCCTTTGGCTTATGGTATTGGATGGGATGAGGTAATTAATATCATGTCATATGCCTCCCTCTTGTACTTCCTCTTTTCTCTATTATACAACTTTTTACATCATAAAAGAAAATGTAGTTATATGGTGTGGTTTTATCTGATGTTGACAAATGCAGAGAATTATGACCTCTTTAGTCTGTACCACCTTCTGCATTCGAGTTACTTGGTCATTTTTCTTATTGATTTATTTTTTGGTAGAAACTTATTCCCATATATTATGATTCACTATATTAATACAACTACAAACTTCACTTTTAGTGAATTAGTTATTCCATGTGATTGTAAATTTTGGATTGTCTATAGTGTCAAGGCTAGAATGTAGATGAGGATTCTCACTTGAAACGTAGGAGCAGTGAAATGGAGACAAGGATTTTCTCCAAGAATTTGTGTTATTGGTTGCACTATGTTATGCGAATGTGGTCTTGTATGAATTCTGGGGCTCATTTGCCAGCATTTCAGATGCCCTTTTGGGTGTGGTCTGCTTTGCTTGTTCCTACAATGTCCACCCTCCCCCTTGTTACCCCACTAGTCTTGGAAAAACAAACAAACAACAACTAAGCCTTTTCTCACTAGTGGGAGTCTGAGAAAATCTTCTAGTTAAAAAAAATGAAATTTGTTTGCTTTTTCCTATATGCTCCATGCATTCCTAATCTTTAACATCTAACATGCTCACCTTTTTAAATCTTATACGAAAGCAAGGGAAGAATACTTAATTACCATTACTTCAAACTTAAAAGTTCATAATTTACTTCAATTCACAGATTTGCCAATCTTTATCTCACTTATCATCTTGAACATGTTTTAGTTGGTCTATATGTATTCAAAGGGTTTTTTCTTGAATATTTCTATATATTGTCTAAAGTAACACGGGTGTTTGGTTCAGGTTATGGTGGATCCTTCTTTGAGTTCTAAACAAAGATCTCTTGTAATTGAAGCTGCACGTGCACTTGACAAAGCAAAAATGATGCGGTTTGATGAGAAAAGTGGGAATTTTTACTGTACTGAGCTTGGTCGCATTGCAAGCCATTTTTACATTCAGTATTCCAGTGTTGAAACATACAATGAAATGTTGAGACGTCACATGAACGATAGCGAGGTTATCGATTGTGATTTATTGCAAAAAAGTGTTTCCTTTACTGTTAAAGCTTTCTTCTCATGTATTATATACTGTTTTAGAAACAATATTTTCTTAGCTACATATTGTGCACTGGTTGCTCTGTAAAATTTAAAAACGTGTGCTAATTGGCAGTTAGTTGTTTTCCATCTTTGTTCAGTTCTTTGTTGTAAACATGTGGTAAACTTGTATCAAGTATTGATCAAAATGATTTATTAAAATGTTGTCAGTGTGTCCCATAATGCTTATTTTTGCCTTTTCTATCACTCTAGGTGATTAACATGGTTGCACATTCCTCTGAATTTGAGAATATTGTTGTCCGTGAAGAAGAGCAAAATGAGCTGGAGATGTTGGCACGATCATCATGCCCATTAGAAATTAAGGGTGGTCCTTCCAATAAACACGGGAAGATTTCTATTTTGATTCAGGTTATTGCTTACAACCTATTGACCATGTTTGCCGTTTTATATGCCAAAAACATGCATGAATAATATATTGGTTATGTGGTTTGCAGTTATATATATCTCGAGGCTCTATAGATGCTTTTTCATTGATATCTGATGCGTCATACATAAGTGCAAGCTTGGCTCGTATTATGCGGGCTTTGTTTGAGATTTGTTTGCGGAGAGGCTGGTGTGAGATGTCTTTGTTCATGTTGGAATATTGCAAAGCTGTGGATCGCCAAATTTGGCCACACCAACATCCCCTTAGACAATTTGACAAGGATCTTTCTGCCGAAGTTTGTCCAGATTTTTGTTTTCTGCTATCTTCTCAAGCTATATTTCATAGTTGTGAGTGATAATTTTTTTTTTGGTTGATCCAGATTTTGCGGAAGCTTGAAGAACGTGGGGCTGACTTAGATCGCCTTTATGAGATGGAAGAAAAAGACATTGGGGCATTAATTCGTTATGCACCTGGAGGAAGGGTATGCACCTTTTAATAGGATAAGTTCAAGGATTTCCTTAGGAGATAGACTCAAATGTTTAAAAATGTTAATTTTTTTCTCCTTTCCCCATCTTTTTTCAGCTGGTCAGGCAATACCTAGGGTATTTTCCATCGATTCAGTTATCAGCAACCGTGAGTCCAATAACCAGAACTGTCTTGAAGGTACACCTGTGATGAATATTTCTTTTCAGAATAATTGAGATTGCAATGTCTTCTATCCCAAAATATATCTTGATATCCAATTTCATGGCAGTAAATTTTTGTTTACAGATTGATTTGGTAATAACACCTGATTTTATTTGGAAAGATCGTTTTCATGGTGCTACTCAACGTTGGTGGATTCTGGTAGAGGTGATACTTTGAAATTAGTTCTTTGTAGATTTTCATGGGATGATCAGTCATTTTAGTAAATTGCTAGATTATAGACAAAATTTCTGTCCAGCTATGAAGCACAGATTCAAAGTACAGTATGGGTATGAACAATACAAATACGAGAATGCAGCAAAATCTTAAAAATATAGTACATATGGCTGGTTATGTTAATACAAATAAAGTAAGCAGCAATTATTAGTAGACATATGTTTCTTTTTCTGGATCATATTATGAAATTGATAAATCATTCTAAAATCTTAGCATATTACATTTATTGTAAATACAAATTAAAACAGGTGTTGAGTTATTATGCAAAGGATGATGCTTGCTTAGCAAGAAATAAAACACCCAGCCTGTCCCTTTATTCAAAACTCCTCTGCATATATCCTACTCCTACACAGTCCCGTCTTCCCCAATCCGTTGTCCTGTAGTTGCAAACTCTCTTTTGGGTTCAGTTGGATAGATTCAAGTAAGAGGAATCAAAACTGTATGAAGGCAAGCCAACTTTAAAAGGGAAATGAGGAATCTGTTGTTTGAAGAACAAAGTCTTGAGTTCAGGGAAGCTCCTCTGTTTTGCAAAGGTGCTAAACAAGTTGAGTGAACAAGTATACTAAACAAGTTGAGTACCCAAGCCATATCTTACCAATGCAAGTTGTATCTACATCATACCTTAGCCGTTTCCGATTTGTAAAATTAAAATAGTGACATAATACTTAAGATATTTATCCAGCCTTACTGTCTGCATGTTGGTGTTATACTTAGCACTTTTACCTGTAATGGTTCTTCATAGCTGTCCAGCTAAAAGGCACATGATTATCTGCAGGCGAAGTCACATTGATTTGCATAATTGTTTAAATGAGACTCATTTGTGCTTGTAGATAGTGGTGATTCAGTACGATATGACATGAAGCAGTCATAATTTCAATCAAACTTTAGAAGAATAGGGTAGGAGATCCCATCAACACATTCTTAGATTGTGAAAAATATAAAATGCCAAGCAGTATGTGAAAACAAGCAAGTGGCATAACAATAACACTATAATTGTTTGTAAAAGAATAAAAATGCGTTAAAGGAAAAATGAGAATGCATGAATATTGAGTTATATCAAAGAATTATTGGGGTTGTTTCTTTGTTGATTTTGACTTTTGAGGATGCTCTCCTTTTTCTTATATCTTTTCTTAGTCTGTCCTTAGGGGACATCTTATTTTCTGAATTATACACACACAAACACACACTTATTAATTATTCAATCATTAATCTTCAGCGGAATATGTATATTGGATGAGCAAATAACTAATTAAACATCATCTGTGAAATAGAGAAACTGAGGAAAAGACAAAATACCATTATTTCAAGTTTTAATTAGTGAGCGCTCCATTTAATTTATGATAGACAACTTTAAAAGATACAGGAAATTTTCCATTTCTTGTGTACTTCTTTATGTTCTAGTATTTTTTGGAGAAGCACTTCATTGTTTGGATGGTTAGAAATTCTCGGAGTTCCTTTCTTTAAGAAGACTTAAAAGTCGCTCATGTATCTTAGCCATGTCCAAGTGGTATTTGTTTTTATTTACCCTGAGACCTAAGTATTTTTATTTTACATGTGCAAATGCCAAATGCATATCTGACATGTAGATTTGTTGTGTGTTTTGCTGACATATGTCATAGGCCCACCTTTCCCTTGAGACATCAGTTCACATAACTAACTATAACTAGTTGATGATTTGGTACTCACTAACTCCAAATTGGATGCATGATCAACTATTTCAAGCAGGACTCTGAGAATGATCACATCTACCACTCAGAACTCTTCACTATGACAAAGCGGATGGCCAGGGCAGAACCATACAAGCTTTCCTTCACTGTGCCAATATTTGAACCACATCCACCACAATACTACATTCGTGCTGTTTCTGATTCTTGGTTGAATGCAGAGACATTTTACACTATATCTTTTCATAATCTAGCATTGCCTGAGGTATTGCATCTCTATTTATCTCTTTTGTTTGAAACACAGTTTTATGGCAGCTGGCTTCTTTCAGAGCTTTATCTCACAATAAGACTATGCCTTCTTCAGGCTCGTACTGCTCATACAGAACTCCTAGATTTAAAACCTCTCCCAGTGACTTCTCTTGGAAACAGTGCTTATGAAGCCTTGTATAAATTTTCACATTTTAATCCTATACAAACACAGGTTTGGTTCCATTGCTTTACCACAATATTCTTTAGGTTATGCATCATAGATTCTCCATGTAGAAACAAACATACAGAGACTGTCTGTAATGGCTTTGCTGGACTTGGCAGACATTTCATGTCTTGTATCACACAGACAATAATGTTCTGTTAGGAGCTCCAACTGGAAGTGGAAAAACTATATCTGCTGAGCTTGCTATGCTTCATCTCTTCAACACTCAGCCTGATATGAAGGTTTGTACTTAAATTTATTATTTCACCTTGAGACCATGTATTCCGAATAATGGAATTCCAGAGAAAAAAAAAACTAGAGATATGCTGACAAAAATAGCCTTCAATTATCTAACTTCTTTGAACATTATCTTGTGAAGTGTGTTAGTTAATTGTTGTCAAAAAATGCAGGTTATTTATATAGCACCTTTGAAGGCTATTGTTAGGGAAAGAATGAATGATTGGAAAAAGCGTCTTGTCTCTCAGCTAGGGAAAAAGATGGTATCATATTAATCTGTTTTGAAAAAAAAGAAAAAAAAGATATACATAAATTAAACATATGGTATTGGTGGTAATGATATTATACTTCTCTAAGGTTGAAATGACTGGAGACTATACTCCGGATTTGGTGGCCCTTTTGTCAGCAAATATCATAATAGCTACTCCTGAAAAGTGGGATGGTATCAGTCGTAATTGGCATAGTCGAAGCTATGTCACAAAGGTGCATTCTTATACATGTCTTTAGTGTTTATGTGTATGTATAGTATTATATATTAAAGTGTTCTGATATTGATGCTATCTACTTCACATTTGCATTTTGCTGGCGCTGATCAATAGGTTGGACTTATGATATTGGACGAAATTCACTTACTGGGTGCTGATCGGGGACCCATCCTTGAGGTATATGCTTATGACCTTCTGTAACGTATTACTGACACTCTCAGCTTCCTCTCTTTATTTTTATTTCTGGACAGTATATTAGAAATATTGAATGCTTTAATTTAATACCTACTAAAGTTGGAGGTAGAAACTAACACTTTTTGGGAGACTTCCCAAAAGAATGCTTTCTACGTTGAGTCCTACCTTTTTTTCTTTAACTGTCAAAAATCCTAAATATAATTTTGGATAATATTAAACTTTTTTTGATTCCTCTAGGGTTCAGAACAGTATGCAGAGCATATACAAGATGCCCTCTAGGGACTTAATAAAGAAACGGAAAGGAAAAAAACAGAAAAAAAAACCACAAATGATTCTCCAGCAGCAACATATGGGACATGAATTGCAGAAACTCTACAAAAGATATCCATGTCCCACATAAAGGAATGCTAGCGCATTTAAAATGCTTAAAAAGAGTTCATCCTCTTCAGCTCTGTAATGGATGGTTTTTGCCCTTGAAGTGCTCGATTCTCTCTAGCTGAACAGTCCACCTGACATGACACCATTCCGCAAGCCTTGTCTCTTTTTCTACCTTGCCCACATAAAAGGGAGATTCATGTATATTCTTATAATAAAGAAAAGGGCCGTGTAAGAACGGCATTAATCAAGGGAGAGGAGAATATTTTACTCTTATTTTTAAATGAGGTTTGTGTATATTTTCATAAGGGGGGTTGTGTAATTAGGGCATTAATCAAGGGAAGGGAGAGTAATTTACTCATAATTTTATAATCTCTTACACACCCTTCCACACAAAAGCTGTTTGGGCTTGAATTATGGCCAAAATATAGGCTTTCCATACCTTGTGTTGAAACCTAATAAGTTCTGCTAATCATAACTTTGCTTTAAGCCTAAAATTCAACAAATTCGATTACCTTGTGCATATTTTAGCTCTCTCTTGTTTTGTATAGTTGCCTTCTGATTGTTCAATTGAGGAATTTTCTGTTTATAGGTTATTGTTTCCAGAATGAGATACATATCATCACAAACAGAGCGTGCAGTACGGTTTATAGGTCTTTCTACTGCTCTAGCTAATGCTGGGTATGTTTGCTTTTGATACATATCACGAGGGAACTCCTTTTCTTACTCACATGCCTGTTCCCTAAGTCCTAAACTATATTTATGCGTGTGTGTGTGTGTGTGTATGTGTGTGTGCGTGCGTGCGTGCATGTATGCTACCATGCATGTATGGATTGACATCAGTGTAAGACTTAACACTTGTACACTATTCAATAACTCCTTATAGAAATTGGTTTTGATTGATTTAACTATTGAATCTTAGGTAACTATCATGTTGATCTTGCACACCATATTTTAGAAAAACTATGGTTCATATTTTCTTATTGTTTGAAAAGTATATTGATGGAGTACAAAATAGTCTTGGATTAATATGGAATTATATAAGCATGATAGGGATGATGCAAACTTTTTATGCAACAGTACTGTTGAAATAGTAGATATTTATCATAATATCTTTTTATTAAGGGAGTAATTAGATGTCATCATATCTCCTGATTCGGGGATAGTCATATCTCTTGATTCGAGGATAATCATATCCCTTGATTCAGTGAATAATTAGGATTTAGATTATTGGTCTGTGAGAAATTCCTCCCATTGAAAGGTACTCATTGGTGTGAGATTAATTATAATCTTCTATGAATGAATCTTCACTGCACGAGAGAGTATTTGTTAGGAAGTTTACGGATCAAGTAATAATTCCTTTTTTTCCATGACATGTAGTGATTTAGCTGATTGGTTGGGTGTTGAGGAGATTGGACTCTTCAATTTCAAGCCAAGCGTGAGGCCTGTACCTCTGGAAGTTCATATTCAGGCAAGTTGTTATAGTGTTTCATAGTTTATGGCTTTACATGTCACGTTAACTATAGTGCTTGGTGATAATTATTTTCATTAGATTACGTGTGTGCTTGGTAGGGGTAAAATGAAAAGATGGACTGGTGAACAATGGAGTAATTAAAATGAGGGATGTTCGTAAACTTATGTAATGTCCAAATACCTTTAAATTTTTCACCCTTCATTTAAAATCTTCCCTTTTCTTCTCCTTCCAAGTACTCTTTTCATTCAAGTGAGAATGCTGTTAGATTCCTTCCTTGCTTCAGTTGTAAACCCTGTATAACTAGAGTACAAAAATTGGAAATACTGAATAGATTTAATGTAAAACAATACAACTAACAGAACTTGCGACTTGATAAGAAAATGTATATATTGTTCTTTACTCTCTCAGACATATTTTTCAATTTTTCATCAGGAAGATGAATATGCATATTTTTTTGAAAAAAAGATAGATCACATAATCTCCATTAATCTCATTGCAATTGATTTGTTTGTATATTGATTTTCCAGAGCATTTAGCTTATATTAGAGACCATATTCTTAAGTGGTCATATTCAGAATTTCACTTCAATAATATATACATGTTAAAGTTAGGAACATAATGGCTTACCGAATAGAATTAACATTCTATCAGGAAACAGCAGTATTTATGAAGGTATATAATTGCTTAAAATGCATTTGTTGCTTGTGATCGCTTATGAACATTTAATTTTTTGTCAGGCCAAATTGGATTATCTCTCACATATATATGGTTTAGTGGAAAGTGTGTAAGCAACCACTAGGTTACAAATGCTATTAGAATAAAAAATATTTTTTTGGTCTAGACTTGTGTCTGTTAACCTGTTGTACTATTTTTTTTTCCTGAAAAAGGGTTATTGATATTTTCTTTATTCATGGCCATTGTTTCTCATCAGAAATGGAAGAGATTGTTGCAAATATGTTACCATAACTTGTTTTTCTTCTTGCAGGGGTATCCCGGAAAGTATTACTGCCCAAGGATGAACAGTATGAATAAACCAGCATATGCTGCAATATCCACACATTCACCAACAAAGCCAGTTCTAATATTTGTCTCATCACGTCGCCAGACACGACTTACCGCATTGGACCTAATTCAGGTGAAGATCTAATCTCATAACCAGAATAGAAATTTTTCCATTGTAATATAGCAGATATTTATTTTTCTTCTCTGTGAATGTAGTTTGCTGCTTCAGATGAACATCCAAGGCAGTTCCTCAATATACCTGAAGAAGCACTGCAAATGGTCGTGTCTCAAGTCTCTGATCAAAACCTGAGGCATACTTTACAATTTGGAATTGGGTTACATCACGCAGGACTGAATGACAAAGATAGATCACTGGTTGAGGAACTATTTGCAAATAACAAGATTCAGGCACATATTTATAACCTAAGAATTGGCTGTCTTTAGCAAAATATCATGAAAAACACATTTATTTTTTGGCTCACACTTGACTGATTATGTGTTGTATAATATCTATATAGGTACTGGTTTGTACAAGCACATTGGCTTGGGGCGTGAATCTTCCAGCTCATCTAGTAATTATCAAGGTGATGTAGCGGTACTAGCACTTCTGTTCTTATAAAAAATATACAAGGGAGGAGTTGTAGCATGTTTCTTTATCTACATTTGGTAATCTGTCATTTCTCCTGCAAGTTTAGGAGAAATAGTAGAAATGCCCTTATCTTTTTTCACAATTCTTGTTTAGGACCAAATAGAAATGCCCAAGTTAGAAATTATAGTAAAATTATTCATGAACCTTCATTTAATAGCTTAAGCTTTTAAGTTGAAGTGATTCTTGATATGATATCAAAGCTTTTATGGCCAAATGATTAGAACTTCGATTCTTGCTGCCCTCAGTCTTCATAATTAAATGAAATGTGAGCACAGGGTAGATAGGCCTATGCTTTATCCACCCTTGAAGTCCAAAGGGCTTTTGTGTGAGGAGGTATATTGGAGATTATAATAAAATTATTTATATTCACTTACTGGTTTAAACTTATAAGTTGAAGTGGTTCTTGACAAATCTCAAGCCTATATCTCACTTGTTTTTAAAATCCCTATTTGGGCCTAAGCTCAGCATGCATAAAAATGTCTGAGCTTGAGCTCAAGTCCATGTCATTTTCAAAATTCTTGTTTGGTAGGAATTAAAGTAGGGAGGAACGAAACTATATTTTGATTATCTATATATATGTTTATTGTATTACGCATTATGCTATTCTCATGCTCAATATTTTTAAGCATTGTAAAAACGTATATGTATTTTATTTGGATTCTTAACAGTAAATTTTTCACTCTATTTTTTGGTCTAATTTTCATCTTATTCATGTAAAAAATTATATAAGAATGGAATGAAATTAGTAACTTTGTTATCTTCATTCCCTCCTTTATTCTTTTACCAACCATGTATCTGTTTTTACTTATCTATTACACCTTTATTGCTTCTATGTTATACCTATGATGCCACTTGTATTGTAACAATAGAATAACAATTTCAGTATATTTGTTATTCTAGCATGTGAGTAGTGTACCACCATGCAGTAGTGTCTTCTTTCTGATTTTATTATGTCAATTTAACAATGCTTTGTTTCTTTTGCAGGGTACAGAATTCTATGATGGAAAGGCAAAGAGGTATGTTGATTTTCCAATAACCGATATCTTGCAAATGATGGGTCGTGCTGGACGTCCTCAGTTTGACCAACATGGGAAAGCCGTCATTCTTGTTCATGAACCCAAGAAGAGCTTCTATAAAAAGGTCAAAATTTAAATTGAAAATTTTACTTATCTTTACCTGGATGGCCTAGAACTGAAATAATTTTCTGTGTACTGTTGCAGTTTTTGTATGAGCCTTTTCCTGTTGAGAGCAGTCTGAGGGAGCAGTTGCATGATCACATAAATGCAGAAATTGTTTCTGGAACAATCTGCCATAAACAAGATGCAGTGCATTATCTTACATGGACTTACTTATTCCGTAGACTGGTAAGTTTTGGAACTTCACTACAATTAAAGGAAAAAAAATAGTGAAAGACCATTTGATTGGAACTTCACTACGATCTGCCATAAACACAGAACACTATACCTTGTGCTTAAATTAATTTAATTAGAAGAATTGAACTCTTGACTGCTTGATCGTAGAGACTTTAATACTATGTTAAAGACCATTAATACCAAAAGCGGTGAAGGCTAGGATTAATTTTATTTATATTTATAACAAATGGGAATCAGATTATTGTCAATTTGCTCAAAATTGTAGTTATCTTTCTGCCACCAATTATTCTGAAATTCTTTGAGGTCCTTGTATACATCATATAGTCAGAATACCACTAATGTCTACGGCAGTGCTTAGCATATAAACAACATTGTTTAAGATTTTCATTGTATTTTAGAAATAGCCTGATTTACTAATATCATATAAAATGGAGTGCACAAGTTCTATTTCTTCATTTGCTTTGCCAACGACCATATATGATCAATCTAATTACTATTCTAATTCTACTATAAAACCAATGTCTCGAGGAATTTCATAGTACTATATTTTTTTTCTAATTACCTCAGATTATTTTCACTTTTGTACGAATCATACTCTTATCATTGTCATGTTTTAATTTGATCAGAAATTGAACTAGCATTCTAGATTTAGCAATTGTTATGTTAATTTTCTACAGACATGTTTAATAGACCTTTTCTATCAGATGGTTAATCCTGCTTACTATGGATTGGAGAATGCAGAACCTGAAACTATAAGTTCGTTTATGTCTAGGTAATGACATAAATACCAAATCTTTCTTAACCTTAGGTTGTGAGAGATACTGTCCCTCTTTCCAACAGTGGCATTTTGACTGGTTGTTCTCTTTTGGCAGCATAGTGCAGAACACATTTGAGGATCTGGAGGACAGTGGATGCGTCAAAATGAATGAAGACATGGTGGAGCCTGTGATGCTGGGTTCAATAGCATCCCAGTATTACCTCAGCTTCATGACTGTATCAATGTTTGGTTCAAACATAGGTCCAGATACATCACTTGAAGTAAGAGATTTAATTTATGCTTTAAAATTTCCCCTTCTGCTTATCATTTTGGTCCATTTTTCACTCCACTTATCTTTTTTCTTAGTACTTGAAATCGCTTTACTTAGATTTTTTTTTTTTTTTTTTGCTGTAGGTGTTTTTGCATATTTTATCCGCTGCTTCTGAATTTGATGAACTCCCTGTGCGTCATAATGAGGTATATATATATTTCTTTTTTTCAAAACCGGCTCACTGAGAAGTCAGTGTCAATGGTTTTTCAGACAAGTAGCAAAAGCATGCATGGGCTAGATTTGTCTTGCCATCTAGACTATTATCTGTGTGGGATGCAATAAATTTTCAAAATACTTTAAATTTGAGCTTATACCTTGAATGTCCCATTTTGTTGTGATTGTAGGTAATACTTTCTTTTGTTTCTAAGCTAAGTCTTAACTTCATACATGTGGACTATTGCCCTTTCTCATAATTTGGTCATTCCTACATTTCCTTTTTACATTAAAGTTGGTATTTTCATGCATCCAAAATATAATTGTTCACTACAGCAGACAATTTAACATCCTTATGTTACAGGAAAAATACAATGAAGGACTATCTGAGAAAGTTAAATATCCAGTAGATAAAAATAATCTAGACAATCCTCATGTCAAAGCGAATCTTCTATTTCAGGTCAATTTTTCCTTTAAACATGAATTTAGCGTGCTGCAATTTTTTATTTTTTTATATATTCTTTTGTTTGTATATCTGATTATAAAAAAAAATTGGATTACAGGCTCATTTTTCTCAGTTGGAATTACCAATCAGTGACTATGTTACAGACTTGAAATCAGTATTAGATCAGAGTATACGTATAATTCAGGCCATGATTGATGTATGCGCAAACAGCGGTTGGCTTTCAAGCTCAATTACATGCATGCATCTTCTACAAATGGTCATGCAGGTACTCTTTTCTTCTTGTTCTGAATCTGACCTTTTCTTTTCCTCAGAAGTTGGACGATTTCACATACAACTAGCCAAATGTTAGTTGCCATTCCTGAATTATGGATCAATCTTGTAATAAATGCTACTCAGCTGTTGTCCTATATAGAACTGCAGTAGTTGATTATTTGTTTTTGTCAGCAGTTCTGAAGGTCCAGCATGAATCATTATACTATCCCTAGAAGCATGAGATCACATGACCCATGAATCATACAATCCAGAGGCACACTTTTTTATGAAGTTGCTAACAAATTTTTTACTTATTTCCAAGTTTTTTTGCTTAGTTTAAGAGGAAGACGCAACTGAGTACTTGGTCTCAAATGTTAAGGGCAAGGAAAATATTCTAGTGTTGAAATTTAACAATTGGTCTGTTGAACTTTCTTCTACTTTTTGCTTATTTTGAGGTTAACAAGACTGCTATTGGATGGAGTACCTTTTTTTATGATTTCAATGGTAACTTGCATCAAGCAGAGGGAAAGTAACATATTCACTCTCTTCATTGTATCTCTAAATCCTATCTTTCCTTCATTAGTTTAACTATGTGCAAAATTTAACTCTCTTGCGCTTCATATCAGAGCCTACAGTAAAAGGAGAAACTATACTTAAAATTTTACTAAAGTAATACTTGTATTGCTTCTTATGACCAATTTATACGGTATTCAAGGTTTCTGATCCATTAATAGTTCATTTTCCCATCCAGAGTATCCTTTACTATTCATTTCTTTTAAATCTCATGATATCTTTTCAGGGTCTGTGGTTTGATAAGGACTCTGCCTTATGGATGTTGCCATGCATGAATGCTGATTTGATAAGTTCACTAAGCAAAAGTGGGATTTCCACTGTACAGCAACTTCTAGATATTCCTAAGGCAGCCTTGCAGACTGTAACTGGAAATTTCCCAGCTTCAAAATTGTATCAGGTAAAGTGCTATTAATTTTTGCCTCCTATTCTTTTAATAGAAATTTTTTCCTGTTTTTATACTTATCCTAGATTGTGAATATGTTCCAATGTAAATGTAGATAGCGTAGTGAAGGAAAATAAAACCACAATTGCCTTTGGCGCATGGGTAAATATTGAAAACAGCAGGATTAGGAGGATTTGATCAGTACTTAGTTTTGCTAAAAGAATTATTTTCTTTTATTGAATCATTTTAGTTTATTACCTTGTTAATTTTAATTAAAAATTTCCCTCACAAGACTAATGGCAATTTCAGAATTGAGAACGCATTAGCTAAGCTTACCTTACCTACGAATACCATCTAGGATTTTAAGTAACCAACTAACAGCTAACAGCAGCTGGCTACTGCATCTATTTAATATATGAAGTTTCTTCAAATCAGTGTCAACAGTCAATTTCCTATTAAAATTGGAATTTTCTCTAATGTGGAATTAAAATCTTCTAGTTATAGAATATTTTAAACTGACTTAGCCCATTTTGAATTAGTTGTTCTAATATCTCATAATTTTATTAATATGTATATAAAAAATTTCATTTGTCAAAAAAAAAACATTTTTTTATGGTTATAAACTTATAATAAATATATTTTTACATATTTATTGTGGCCTAATATTTATAACGGAAGGGAGGTGGATGGTGGTGTTAGAAGTAACTCCTGCGTACTGATGGTCTTTTTCAAAATAGTTGTTTTGTCTTTGATATTTTGACAGACGGTCACATCTCCTTTCTCAGTTACTCTTCGTTAATTACTTTTTTTTTTAAAAAAAAAAAACCCTCAGGATCTGCAGCACTTTCCTAGCGTCAAAATGAAATTAAAGCTTCAGGGGAAAGACACTGATAGTGGAAGGTCCCATACTTTGAACATCAGATTGGAGAAGACAACTTCTAGGCGACACTCCTCTAGAGCTTTTGTACCACGATTCCCTAAGGTAAAGTTTTTACATTGTCTGTTATTAGTGGTCTCGATGGCTGTAATGAATAATTCTCGTTAATACAGATAAAAGATGAGCAATGGTGGTTGGTTCTTGGTAATACCTCTACCTCTGAGCTATATGCTTTGAAAAGAGTTTCTTTTTCTGATAAGCTGGTTACCTCCATGGAGTTACCGCAAACTCCAGCTAGTCTTCAGGTAAAAATGATTTCTCCCCTTCCAACCTGTTGTTCAACAGGTCTTAAAAGGCAGTACAAACTTGAGTAAAATTGAATTTCTTTTGGAGGCTAATCTATTATTATAATGTAGATCTGAGGCTTTTGTTTTTATTTCACTGCTCAATACTAATGCATTTGTGGATAACTAAGTCCATTTCACTTAATTGAGCCTTCGGTAGTTCTGAAACATGGATGATGTGGTATTTTAAAGAAGCAATTAATTCTGTTTATAGATTTAATTTGACTTCATATTGTTTACTTAACTTTGGGTATTCAGATTGATTTTTATCAGACTCTTTCTGTTTGTACGTTTTTCCTCCTTTTTTTTCCTTTACAGGGTATGAAACTGATTTTAGTCTCAGATTGTTACATTAATTTTGAACAAGAACACTCAATCGAAGAACTACTTGGTCGTCAGAAAATAGAAGCAGGATTCAAGTAATGGACCTGTCATCGGTGACTCTGTAAATATGGTATAATATGTTCCTTTCAAGAGGAAATTGTCTCTTTTTGTGTCTAGTCTTTTAACTTCTTTTTTTCTTGGGGTTTACAAAAATCAGAGATTTTGTTAGTTGTTTGACTTCTTCCATGATCTGGTATTTGTAACATTTATGTGCAATGCCAATGCAACCAAAGAAAAGTTAGGCTTGACAAAAATTATGCCTTGTGATTTGGCATTAGGTCTGTGTGCGAGAGTTTTAGATTCGGCAGATTTAGTTATTTAACACCTTTGCAGAAAGCAGTCCTGGGGCAGCACACATGGATGGGGGTTAATGTATATAGGCGGCATTAGTCTAGAACCTTATTATGTATTGTTTCATGGAAAGTTATTCTAAAAAAAAAACTGGTAGGAAGCATCTGCATCTCGTTTTGCAACTTTTATATTATATATTGATGGAGTACGTTATATGCATGTATTAGTTCGACAAGAGAAATGGTGTAATTTAAATTTTATATGAATCTTGCCAAATAAAAAACTCAAACTACGAATTTTAAAGTTTCATACTCAAAACGGCTTCAAGGATTGTAAAAGTTTCGTGTCTTCGTTTCTCGTATCAATTTCTTAGTCCGTTGCTCTTTCGTTGAATTGTTTTTATTTTCCTACACGCAATTACTTGGGCTGTTAAGAGGTGCAATTTTTATTACCCCTGAATGAGTTAACTATCAATTAAGGTTGAGTACGAGTCAGGTTAGATCGAGTTTAATTATAAATTCAACTTGTCCAAACAAATGTTAGGTTGCAAAAAAGACAATTAAAATCAATTGATGATTCAGACAATTCAAATTATTCGAGTTTATATAGGTCACTATCGGATCAATCAATTTAGGCGATTCAAATTTGATGAAGAAAATAAAGACAAACAAAGCAAATGTTAGACGAAGAAAACAAGCCAACGAGAAAGATGTCAAATTTGCTTTCTTTCTTTTTCACTAAAAAAAATTTCACAATTTTTATACTCAGCTTCTTGGAAGTTAATCGTTAGCTTCTGACTCTCCCTCTTTGGGCATATGAATTACACAAATTAACTATAAATCAACATCACACAGAAATTTAATTATATGAACGAACAACAGAAAGAATTTGAAGCTTAAGGAAAAGAAAAAGAGCAAAGTGATTAAAAAAGATTCTGTAAGTCAAGAGACTGAGAGAACCAAAATGAAGATGAACTTATTTGGGATTTTAGGTTGGAGAGCTCGACTTGGGTGAATTGATTTTGAAGCCATGGAAATATTCTATAGAATCTACACTTTGGGAGGGAAGAATATGGCGAGATAGTAGAGAAGCTACGGGCCTGAGGCTGTAGGAGGATAGACGAGGATGAAGGTTCAAGGATTTCTAACTTCATATTAAATTGGCAAACAACGTCGTTTTGAGTTTTTTATTTTTATGAAATTAAAAAGCTAAAAATCAAGGTACTTGAGCAGCCTTAAACACGCATCCCAATAGGTTGCATATGTGTTACTTACTATTGAGCCAAAGTCACCTTATTGCTGTAATCTCATTTTACTTTTATATATATTATCGATCGAATCGAGTTATACTAAGTTCAAACATCATAAATTCGATCTAAATTGATAAATTTAATTTTTTTAAATATTTTATTCGATTAAACTTATCAATTCGATTTAATTTATCTAAAATAAATTTTTTTATCCAGTTTAATCAAATTTCAACTAGTGAAACGAGTTATGCTCACCCTACTATCAATAAACTTATACTGAAAAATAGAAACTCTTGACTCCCTTGTTTGGGACATGGTTGTTAATGGTAGTCTTTTTCTTCCTCTCTTTTTTTTATTCTATTTTTTATTTAAAAATGAGACTTGAATAACCTCTTTTTTTATAAAAGGTTTTTTTATCTTTAGGTTTTCTCCTTTTATTAGAAAAATCTTTTTTTTTCTTTAGAAAATATTTTTAGAAATTGCTTTTTTTTTATTATAAGAAATTCACTGTTAGTCAAAAATTTTAGAAGATCTACAATTTATTTTTTAGTTTTACAACTTTTCAAGATTGGAAAAAGAATTAAATGAAGAAATCTTAATTTAAAAAAAAAATTGAAAGATGTGTTCTCTCTCCTTGAAGGATTTATATCTTCCTTTGTAATGTTTAGCATGTTGTAATTTGGTTAAAATTATTATAATTTTTCTATAATATTTAGTTAGTAGTAATTAAAAAATATATTACCTCTTAATTTGATATTTATGTATTCTTTAAAAGTGTATATTTAATTTATATTTTATTTTTTTATTATGTCTTGTTAAAAATTTTATAAATTTTTATTTTTATTTTTATTTTTATTTATTGAATATAATGATATATTAATATGTACAAAACAAAAATTAATAGGCTTATGCTAGGAAGCTCAAGAATTGCAATATGCTTCAAGCGTCGGACCATAAATCAAAGGCTTACTTAGATTATAAAGATAAGCTTCATAAGCATTTTCTAAGCTAAATTCGGTAAGTATGGTTTCTAAAATTGAACTTATATTATGTATCTTAAAATAACTATTAAATATTAATAGATAAACAGTAAGGCACTTGGAAATCCAGTAGCTTCAGGACAAGGGAGGTAGATAATAAAATGTGGACCCTTGTGTTAAATTATTTTATCTTTATACTTTATTAATATAAATAAATTAAATTATTCATTATTAATAACAAAAAATAATGTCAATACATAATTATCTTTAGTATCTTTGTTTTTGGATTGGCTGAAAATTATAAAAAAAAAAATCTTGCTCTTCTTTTAGCAGTTTCTAATATATAGTGAAACCCTCAGTAGAATTTGAACTTAAATAAAGTTACGTAATTGTTCATTGCTACAAATTTTATTTCAATTTTGGTGATTAGTCACAGGACTATTGAACATTGTTTTTACATTGTTATCTAAGATTTCAATGCTTTTGAAATTCTCATGATATTTGGATAATATGAAATATTATTTAAAATGATATACTTTAATATTTTATATGACAAATATAAATATCTTAAGATATTTTTAACATTCAAAATACCCAAATTAAAAATATTGTATTAAAAAAAATAGAGTCATAAAAAGGCACTTCAGATAAGGGGGTGTGTGCCTTTAGTTTTAGAACAATTATGACTTTCAACTCCCTCTATAATAGCTCTTCTAAAATTCAAATTTTTGATATTCTTTTGAAATTATAAATCACTTATATTCTAACTAACTAATTGTAGGTGATAACAAAAAATATAAGATGACACTATTTTAATCTCTATCTTGTATCTTTTAAAAATCTTACATCCTATAAATTTATTACCATATTAATTTTATCTATATTAAATTATTACTATTTTATACATTATATTTTATATCATACCTTTTAACATATAAAAAATATAAGATTGCTAAAAGTGTACCGCAACAAAAGTAACAAGAGTAGTACAATAGTTTCGATATCTACTAACCTCAGCTATTTATCTTGAGCGTGACCGGTTGTTACCGCTGAATAAGTGCAACGCACTGTTTAAAGGAGAGAGAATAGTAATAGTTGTATAGTTAGTTCAAGCAGCTGAGAGAATTACTGTTTGTTATTTGATACAAGGGTTGCTAGTTGAAGAAGAGGAATTACAGAAGAATTTTGTTCCTTGATTTGATTTACCTTCCTCAACTAACTACCCTTATATCAAATAACAGTACCCAGTAACCGGCTATGGACACGTGTACAACTATTACCATCCTCTCTCCCTTGAACGGTGCTTTACACTTATGACTTATCAGCAACGCCGTTTACCAAATTACCATTGAAGAACCATGTTGCAGTATCCATCCTTGGTGGAGCAATACTCTCCAGCGTAACAGGAAAAAAGCCCTTACAGCGTGCGCTCTTTGTTTTTGCTAGCTTCTCCACGTCTAACCTCAAACTGAAGTAGATATCACCAAATTACCAAGCATTCAAAACAATATTGAGAGGCTACACTAAACAGATTTTTAAAAAGAACTGACATTTTTGAATCTTCAAAGCTGAATGCTGCTCCTCTTTGCTTAAAGCGATTAACGGATATCTTGTGTCTGGTGGAGTAGTTGAAGTATCAGAAAACTGTCTTCTAAAATCAGAGATAGAGAACATTCTGAATAATTCTAGTTCACCACAATTCGCGTCAACGTGATATGTCAAAATTGATCAGTGAAACCTCTGTTTCACTTTTTCTGAACGTTTCCTCTACTAGTTTCGAAATAATGTGACTAAAACGACATTAATTCCAATTATCTGCGACGATCTTTCAGATCTCCGGTGCTGAACTATAGTTTTGCACCAGAACATTGCTCCTCAGAAGGAATTTCCGATTTCGTAAAAGATTCAGAACCTTCATCTCCTCCGGTTTCTTTCACATTCTTACTTTCTTTTCCACTCCTCCGAGCACCCGATTCAGAATCAGATACCACTATTTCGCTCTCGCTTTGCTTGCCAAATCTCCAGATTCTCCAATCTTCGATTTCTGGTAATCTCAAACTCGAAATCGATTTTAGGTCTCCAATTCAAACGACACGAAGCTCTGGTAGAATTCCAAACAACTAGGCCACAGAAGCACAAGATCGAGAAACCAGGATTCTCTCCAGAAACGTTGAATTTTTTAGGAGAGAAGAGAATAGAAGTGGAGAGGTTTTACATCTCCTCGGAGGTGGCTTCCTCCAGAGCTTCTTCCCGATGCATGGTGCTGATTCTAGCTCAAGCTTCTGCTTCGATCTGCTTTGTGCTTGTTGTTTGCCAAATGAGACCAAGGGGACTCTTGGTCTTTCGCGTGGGAGAAAGCGAGCGCGCGCATGAACAATTTATGAGAGTTCGGGCTGGGCTTCAGAGAAAGATAACCAAAAAAAAAAAAAACACTGGGACTGTGGAACCATTTGGTTTCTACCTGATTTGTCTCTAGCGCCTCAAGTCCTCTTCTAAAATTTACTCGAACTGATTTTCAAAGCAAATTCAACTCATGTAATTGGCATACCGTTTATTACAAACACGAAAAAAAAAAAGGTATATTCACATACTAATTTGGAAGACAAAAAAGAATATAGACCTAACTCTTCCCCCTCATGGAATCTTCACAAACTTAAGTACCTTCTTTTTATTAAGAAAAGAAGGGAAGGAATAAGAAGCAAAGTAACTTTTATTTTTTTAGACAAATAGAAAAATTATATTTATACAAGATGATTAAACATTAAAACTAATAAAAAAAAAAGATAAAAATACAATAAATAAGCAAATTTTGAAAATATAAATAAATAAAAACAGTATTATGATTAGAAAATAAAATAAAAAATATATTTTTAAAATTATAATCTATTAAATAATACATATTAATAATTTAAATATATAATTAATACAACATAAAAAAAAAGAAACAAAATAATTTTTTTTTGAACAAGTAAAATATTATTATTGATTACATCAAGTATAAAGTTAAAAAATAAAAGACAAAAATAAATAAATTAAACTTAACAACTTAATTCTAAGCTTCTGAAAAAAACTTAAGATGATGATGAGTACGCTTGGGGTGAAAGTCTGGGCCTTGGGTGGACAGATAGTGGGGCTGCTCGTTGCAGGGTCAGCCCATAGGCTTCATCCATATTAAGCTTTTCTGGGTGCAACCCATCTTCCAGGCCCCAATCAAAGGCATGGACCAAGGTCGCAGTTAGTAGCTGAACCATGCGGAGCCCAAGGGTCAAACCCGCACATATTCTACGTCCAGCACCAAATGGTATAACCTCAAAGTCATTGCCCCTAACATCAACATCAGCCTTCTCACCACCTGGTAGGAACCTTTCAGGCTTGAACTCTAAAGGGTTGGACCATTCTTTTGGATCACGTGCTATGGCCCAGACATTCACCAAGAGAGTGGCGCCCTTGGGAATGTGGTGGCCATAGATCTCACAACTCTCAGCTGCTATTCGTGGAAGGGAAAGAGGGGTGGATGGGTGCAGCCGGAAGGTTTCCTTCACCACGGCCTGGAAGTAAGGCAGGTTGGGCAAGTCCAATTCGCTCACCAGCCGGTCCCGGCCCACCACAGTGTCCAACTCTTGTTGGACTTGGGCCAGGATTCTCGGGTGCCGGATTAGCTCTGCTATGGCCCACTCTGTTGTGCTTGATGACGTGTCGGTCCCAGCAGTGAACATGTTCTGCAATAGTTGATCAAATGTCAGTCTTCCTTACCATGGGTACAGAAGTTTTCTTTAGTGAAAAAAAATATGGATCACAGACATGCAGCGTGGGTGCAAATACGGAAGGTCACCGGTCGCCACTACAAATCCTTTTTGTGGTAACAGAGTAGAAGTCATTCATTTATAATTGCACCTTGGTGGTTTGTAATTGGAGATGGGGACATAAGAACAACTTAGTCATAATGATTATAAATAAGTCTCAGAAATTAAAAATATATTTAGTATATTTATATTTATTCATAATTAATTTAATACTTATCCTTAACGTACTGTCTTAAATAAAAATTTATCAATGAAATGTGTGAAAATTAAAAGAAGAGAGACAAAAGAGTGGGTACCAAAAGGAGTGCTTTGATCTCCGTATCCGTGAGCTTGGTTCCTTCATCATCTGTAACATCTTTGAGTGACAACAAGGTACTCAACATGTCCTTGTGCTTCTCACTCGTGGAAACTTTGTGTTCCTCAATGATGCTGGTTAAAAATGCATCAAACTTCTTGTGTAGTTTCTTCATCTTAGCTTGCACTCCTTGCAGGTCTAGCCACTCCAAGGCAGGAATAAAGTCACCGATGTTGAGAACTCCGGCTAGTACCATCACCTCCACTACCATATCCTTGAACTCATCCGCCCTAGGATCACACCCGGCATTTCCGTCGTTGAACACGCGCCTCCCTATCATTACCCTTCCCAGTGCATTTGTGGTGCACACATTCAGCAGTTGTCCCAATTTCACCGCGTTTGAGCTCGCACTCGCTAAATTGCGCGTCAACCTTGCTACCTCTTCCTGCATATATATGCATTTTTTAGTACTGCCAACTGTTTATAATAGAGAAGCATAAAGTACCTTAATTAATTTTCAATTAATGTAAACAAATGAAGAGAGAAGAGACAGAAATAATAAACACAGATTTCTAGTAAATATTTGTACGTAATTTTTGAAAAATTAATTTCAATGAATTATTGAAACTTTTTTTTGTTCAGAAATGTTCTGCTGGATGTACAGATAAGACAAAAACAAAAATAATCTTATGAGCAAAAAAAAAAAAAAGGTTGCTTGTTAGGAATCTGATTCAAATCTCAAGAAAAAAAAAACTATATTATAAGTTGACTGAAGATTATTAAAGCTTATTTTTCCAACTCAACTTTGAACATCCCCCTCGAGTCCTAAATACTTGTCCTTTCTAGACGCACCCAATCGATCTGATATGCTGCATGCTGGCCGCCTTCTATTTTTTCTCTATTTTGTCTGTGTTTTTTTATCCTGGCCTTTAGCTATATACATTGAGAAACACAGAAGTTCCACGCAAAGCCCAGATACGTTATAAACATAACTTCCTTTCATGTATGACAATAAGTAGGACAATATACAATATTCATTTAGGGTGCCTATTGACAGAAAATTAATATTAGAGCTGTAAGCTTTTTATATATATATATATACACACATATATATTCGGCCTTCCCTTTCTTAATATACCTTTCTAAGTAGTTGACTAAAGATGGAAAAAGAAAAAGAAAAAGAAAAAGAAATCAGAGGAAAAGCCCAATGAATTTTTTCTAAAAGAAAAAGAGATTGCCCCACTCACTTCTCAAAGACAGGAAGGCAGTAATTTTACGTAAATTAGTTACTTATGTTACTGAAAAGAGGTATGTAATATATTGCAAGTTAACCTGTCGCAGATGTCTGAAATCCTCCAAGGCCTTGCCGGAGAATAGATGAACGGAGCTGATTTTCCGGAGCAACCGCCACCGTGGGCCATAGGGAGCAAACACTAGGTCTTGATAGTTATAAGCGATGTATTTGGCTCCCGCGTTGGGCGGCCGGCTGGAGAAGTTGGCATCATGAACCTTCAAGAATTGCGCAGCGACGGAGGCTGATGCCGCCACGACGACATCCACGAACCCCAGCCGGAGGTACATGAGAGGACCATAGGTGCGAGCCAAGGCTGCAAGGGCATGGTGTGGCACAGGGCCCATGTGAGGCAAGTTTCCGATGATGGGCCACGGTCTTGGACCCGGAGGGAGAGGGAGAGAAGGGCGAGTTAAAAGCTTGAGAAGCCGATAAACGAGGAGGGCAACTATGAAAGTAGCAAAGCCAACAAGCCAAGGAGACATGGAGGGATAAATCTATGAGTGCGTATATGGTTATCAATTAGTTGAAAGCTGAAACTCTGAGACTGAGAAGTTAAACGAAAAGGCTTCTTGATCGATGTCTTGGACGAGCATAATCGACGATATATATAGAGAGAGAATCATAAAAGTTGTAATTTTAATATTTAATTAATTGTGTTAATGGGAGAACTATATATGTATTTTGTAAAAAAAAGAACTATTGAAAACGGGATTGGACCAGAGGGTCGTAGCTAATTAAGTGTGGGCGACTGGTAGCGCCTTGTAAATGGTGGTTGAAACGTGGACATTGACTGTGTCATGTGATTTATCGTGGTAGCTTGGATATGATGAACGCCTGTTAGTTATAATCCCAAAATCAGAACCTACCAAGGAAAAAAAAAAAAAGGTCCACTCCTAGAAAATCAATGCTTTAAATTTTTATAGAGTACTTCACTTACGAATTTTGAAAATGATATTCTTTAATTTCTTTCATAAGCGGTTGATTCAGTAATTGAGGCAAATATAAGATATGTGTAAGTGTACTTAAATCATGACAAGACTAATTTTTTTGGAGCTCGTATCACAAAAGCTTATTGTAAATTTATTATTTTCGATATTGATTGCCTGCAATTTGATCGAATTAGCATGTATTATGCAATTTAAAAAATTCTAAACAATTTTTCTTTTATACAGAATGAACTAACCAAACATCATTTGAGCACATGTACCAACCAAAACAAAAAGTTCGCATCGCCTATAAGCAGGGGCGGAGATTAGTGGGGCTTTGACGGGACTTTTAAATCCCCAAAAATATTTAATTTTTTTTAATAATGATAAAACTCTTCAAAAATTATTTAAATTCTTTTAATAATAAAACGTTATTTGTTATTAAAATGGAGCTTTGAGGAGTTTTAAGCCCTCAAAATATTTAAATTTTTTTAATAATGATAAAGTCTCCTAAAACATATTTAAATTTTTTTAATAATAATATGTTATTTGTTATTTAAATATAAATATAAATATATTATGATTTAACTCTCTTTAACTAAAATTTTATTTTAATTAAAAATTTTGTAATTTAATTTCATAAAATAAAAAATTTAAAGAATAATTATAAGTAATTTTTTTATAAATTTTTTTTATTTGTAGATTATATTTAACTATCATAAATTTTTAATTATTATATATAATTAATATAATTTTTTTTCTTCAGCCTCCCCAATAAATATTGCCTAGCTCCGCCCCTGCCTATAAGCTACACTAGACTTCACTTTTCAACTTTGATCATTTCATAGACGTGCATCGCCTATAAACTACACCAAAGGTGCATCGTTAATTTGATAACATCATTTGTGGAAGGGTTTTATTTGTCACAATTTTTTAGTTTCTACGAACTGTCATGTTACTATTTTTAATTTTTAATTATTTTTTTATTAAAAATATTAAACCTAACTCTACTTTTAAAACTCGAGTTAAAAGAAGGAGGATTGTATTTACTTATAAAGTAACATCCAACCAATGTGAGACTTCAATACATCCTCTCACGCTTATGAATAAACATCTGGAGCGTGAAAATATCTGAAGCGTGAAGTTTGCAAGCATGAACATCTGCGGGTGAATTGTGAAGTTTGCAGACATAAACATCTGCGGATGGATCACATTAAAACTAGAGTAGACTCTAATACCATATTAAAAATATTATGCCTAACTTCACTCCAAAAACTCGAGTCAAGAGAGGAAGGATTGCTTTTACTTATAAAGAGTATATTTTTTAAACATCCAACCAACGTGGGGACTTCAATATTTTTTTATTGATTTAGTTATAGTCAGCTTTTTATCTTATAAACATAAATGTATAATGCTTTTTTTAATAATAGTATAAGTAATATATAACAAGTCAAGTTGATACCATATACAAATTTATAATTTTTCTCTATTCTTCTAGGATGGAATGGTGAAAAGACTCTGTGGATGTAGTAAAAAAAATATAAATAGTGTTAAAAATTAGTTAATATTTAATTTGCTACCAACATTATTTGAAGTCTTTGAAAGACTCAAAATAATATAATTTTTTAATTTTAATATTTTACTGTTAAACTATTTTTAGTTTTTATATTTTTAAGTTATATTGAATATATATTTAAAGTGATTAAAATAAAATCTCTATAATTTTTATATTTTGTGATAATCACATCTATTTTTCATTTTTACAAATATAACCATGTTTAGCCAAAAAAAAACTAACTTGGATCATTTGATGGAAAGAGTCGTGTTTAAATTGAATTAATGTCGTTTTTAGCTAATTTATAATAATTTTATAAATTTTTATATATGATTAACTTATATATATATATATATATATAAGGTACATTATAATTAAAATTTTAAAATAATAATTAATTATTTAAAATTAGAAGTTCCATATTTCATTATTATTTAAAAATAAAGTGATATGAAAAAAAAGATGTATGCCCAACTCAAAACAGCAGCGTCGGTGTATAGATAAGTTTTGTATTTAAAAAAAAAAATATGAGTTATATTTTTTATTTTTGGTTGTAGTGGGGGCATAACGGTCCATCTGAGTTACAATTTAATCGTAAGAGTTTTGTCTACGGTTCTACTTTTTTTGAAGTTGGTAGGAATTTCAATAATAGCTCTAGCTACATTCGGGCTCACTCGAGTTATTGAAGTTGGTAGGAATTTCAATAGCATTAATTTCTAAGTATTCATATACTGACTTCCCACCATATGAACTAAAACATCGATAATTTAAATTACATAACTATTTTTGTTCTATCGTTTTGTCCTCTGTTTGCAGGATCATTCAGTCTTCAACTTATACAACGAGTTATGCTAGTTAGTGTACATTTGTAACGTAGAGGATTCAAACCCTTTTTAAAAATTTTATGTACGTATATATTCCTGTCAACTTCATCACAGGTAGCTGTAAATTTAATATTGGCCCATAGGTTTTCTTTTGTGGCCAATTGTTTCATTTCCAAGATTCAAGCATCGTCGCACAAAAAAAAATAAAATAAAATGAGACGTAGTCCGCTATAAAAATAAAATAGGATTCAATCGAGGACTGCCGAAGAAAATTATCTTGAAGCCATTAATTATCAACGAAAATCAAGGGCTCCAAATAATAAATGTACAGGCACGCGTACGATGAGGTCCGAACGGAAACCGACTCCACTTTTTTTGAATAATTAAAAGAAGAAAACAAAACTAATTTAATCTAAAATTGAAGTGAAAATAACAGCCGTAAATTATTAAAATTTATTTGACGATTAGTCTTCGATGACATAAACATATTCGAGCATTGTGTAAAATGAAGTATTTGTTTTTCTTATGTGAAAAGAAATTTAAAAAACAAACTAGCCAACACGTTTAATAGAGTTGAAAATTGAAAAGAAGAATCAGTGACATATAAATTATCAACGCTCAATGAACGATCATTTAAATTTATTTAAATAATTTAAATTAATTAAAAATTTATAAATTATATACTATTTAAAATAATATATAATTTGTAAATTTTTAATTAATTTTTAAATTATAAATTAATTTTTATCAAATATAACTTGTGTCTTCGTAATAAAATATAATTAAATACCACAATAATACTCTCATCGCTCGTATATAAAGTTTAATTATCTTAATTATTTATTTTTAAAAAATAAAAAATAAAACAAATTAATTAAATTTTAAAGAAAATATGTTAGATATTATAATAAAAATTATTTAAAAATTTTCACTAATTAATTTAAAATTTAAAATTAAAATGTTTTTTTTGATATTTCAGAAGTGCAACATTTGAGTTTAAGTTTCAATTGAAAGTAAATAAAGCATAAAAAGTTTAAGCCCAAATTTTAAATTTTTGCACGTGAAAAGATGGTCTATCTAATTTGTTAGGTGGAGAGATAACTACTGTGTATTTGCATATTATAAACCTTGGCTATCTATTTGTTTCATTTTCAATTTGCAAAGGTAGGCATACAATACAAGTTCTTTCAAGAAATTAAATCGTCATTGAAAAAAGATGTACGTATTGGTATCTGAAATATGTCGCCAATAAATAGTGTTAACATTACAAGTCTTCGCATTTGCATCACCAAGAGACTTGTTATAATTAACCATGACATGAGGGTAATGGCAATTTGAATTTTAAAGGAAAAAAGAAAAATCAGAGTTAAGGAATTTTCTGACAACAACAAGGGTAGTTGAAGGCATTCTTCCATGCATGGCTGAAAGTTTAAAGATTAAAATAAAGAACCATTCCCGGATATAATTGACCATTATCATTCTCCCAATGCGCAGAAGATATAGCTACGAAATTAAGCACATCCGGAAGATGTCAATTGTTTGCACACTTTGAATAATTGACTTCTTCACGTTCCTCTTCTTTTCCCAAGGTTAATTAGGTCAGCACATTATCTAGAGCTGGCATTCAAATTATAACCATTTATTTCTAGAAGGGGTGGTGGATGAGTAAAGGCACGTGATATATGTAGGTGGAAAATTGAAAACTGTCATATTCAAGATAGATGGTAACCTTCGCGGACAAAATACTTGCAACGTCGTGTTTAGTAATTTTTCCTAATATATTTTCTCATTTCGTATGCAAATTTCTATAAATAAAAAATATATATTAGAAGCCAGTGTACTTTTTAAAAAAATAAAAAATATATAAAATTTAATTTTACTAGAAATATAACAAGGAAATTTTAGCCTTTTAAGAATTGTGATTTGCTTTTAACAGAAAAACATATCTTTTTCAGTTAAATATTTCATGCTATTTGAAAATAAAAATTAAATTTGGAATAAAATCACATCTTCTTCTAATGTTTATTTAAAGGACATTATTTTTCTTATTTTGAAAAATCATTAGCCTCTTAAAACTTTAATTTTTACCTGTACGTGTGTGTAAGTTTTTAAAAAATGACTAAATTGGTTCCTGAAAAATTAAAACAAAATATCATTTTCATTTTGAGAAGTAAATTTGAAAGTGAATTTAAACTAATCTTATATATCAGTAAAGTTTATTGTTAAGTGTGAACAAATTTCACGGCGTAACACATCATCGAGTAGTATTATGAAAGTGTTCACGCTTCTCGTCGTGGGATAGCTAAGGTAGCAACAAAAGGTACGGCCGTGGCCGGCGCAACTCTAACTCGAACACCAGCAACTTCCAAATCCAATCAGTCCCAGCCAAATGGTCCAAGGCTTGAGGTCATAGCGACGGCATCCTGACATCGTACCGATTAAAGGTCACAGTGATGTCATCCTGACATCGTACCGAATAAACTAACCAGACCTACATTACTTTTGCCGTCTTTTAAGACCTTTTATTTTTTCGGACAAGTCTTCTGAGACCTCCAGTTGGAACATAACCGACAGAAGAATATGCGTGGCCCTTTTCTATTCCACTCATCGCTGACGAACGAGGCGAACGAGGTTGCCTTCTAAAGAAGCCAAACCAACGAGCATGTCTCGTTTCATAATTAATATTGAAATTGTTAAGAATAAGCCATGAAAAATGATTCAGAATTTTTTTTTTTACATGCATAGAATGTATGAGGTTGATTTTTAATTAGACGTAAAAAATAAAAAAAATGGATAACAAGTGGAAAGTTTCATTTCAAACCAACATGCAAAATTCGACTCTGCAGCTAGCTATTATACAAAAAGAGGTGAGTATTCTAAGTAATGAAATTCATTGACAAACATATTATTATTAATCATGACTTATTGCAATTTTTAAAATTTTCTAAGTTGAAAATCTGGATGTCTTTATACTAAACCAACAATAAATATGACGTACAATAGCCTAAGCTAAAGTGGTAGTTATTTTTTTACTATAAGGGTAAAAAGTTTTTATCTTTTGAGTCTATTAGGACCCACCCGTTTGGTAGATAAAAAGGAAATGAATGAAATGGAATGGGTATTTCATTCCTTGATTTGATTGCTGAAATTGGTAAAAATTATGGGTTTCACGGAATGCCCATTTCATTCCATTTCCTCATACAAGGTAATCAGCATTACCTCTAAAAACAGGTGAAAAGTGAACAATACGATAAAATGAAAAGAAAAAGACTAAAATATCCTTTATTATTTTATTTATTTATAAAATTTTTTATAATTAAAAGTATATATATTTAAATTAACATTTTCAATATTATTTAATAAAATTTAATTCAAATTTTTATATTAATAATAATTTATTTTATTTTTTATTTATAATATTTAAAATAATTTTTTAAGTTAAAATAATAATATAATAATAATTTTATTTTTTAAAAGTATTTTTGTCTTTTTAAAAATTTTTATTATATTCTATTCCATTGACCTACCAAAAACAATTTTAATCACAACATTCAATTCCATTCCATTCCATTTGAATTCATTCCTTTCCATTCTATTCTCAATTTCCATTTACATTCCCTTTATTGCTATCTACCAAACGGGACCTTAATTCTTTTGTTCTCTTTCTGTATTAATTTATATAATTAAAAAAATTTATAGGCTTCAAAACTAAAAAGAAATTTTGTTCTAACAAAAAATTATCCTCATTATTATTATTTTTTAAATATATTTTTCTATTAATCTAATGTATGTACACTAATTCTACTTAAAAATCTTTGGTGGATCCTACTCCTGGATAATAAAATGTTCAATGGACGATCAAAGGGTAGCGAACATATGATTATTGAGATTGAAAGAATATAAAGATCGAACGAGTCCTTTATCACGAAGGGTTCCGTTGAGTACTAGGAATAAGTTGCCAAATCAAGAATCAGTCCGTCATCATTATGTGCGCAAGAAGACTGCACACAGAATGTGTCGATTTCCACAAACAAGGTTTGACATTTTCTGTAGTTAATTCACATCAGAGCACTTAGGTTGAAGATTTATAAATTTATAATTGACCAGCAGCATTTGTTCATGCGCAAATGTCAACTGTTCATACGTCTAAGTGCTTGTTTCAACGCGCATTAATGACTTTAACGAAATATTGCGTTTCAGTTACCGTTTTCTTTGGTGAAGAGTTATATAGATTATTTCAATTATGAAACAATATATGTATTATCATTGGTAGATGCCAATGGACAAAAAATTAAGAGTAAATCTCACCAAATTTTTTAAAATTTACACTCATTTTTTTAAAATTTATAAATTTTTTTATTCACAAAATTATTAATAAAATTTATATTTTAAAATTTCATTAACTGCATAATTTAATATAAAAATTATTAAAATATTAAATTAACACTTGAAAATTTAAAATAAGAAAAATTCGAGACAAGTGAGTTAATGTTTTATAAATTTTAAAAATATTTTTATCTTAATTTGAAATTAAAAAATTATAAATATAATTTTATAAATTTAACAAGGAGTGAATGTAATTTACTAAAAAATTAACAATAAGGAATTTATCTGAATAACTTTTGATCAGCCTGACAATTGAGTTAATCATTATTGGCGAAAGTTTCCGCATTTTCCCAACTCACTCTAAATTTTCATTGCACACTCTTTTTTTTTTCCACGGCAGACTCCAACACCAGCATTTCTACGCTAAGCAAAACAGCAAGTAACACGTACGTTGTCCAAATTTTTTTTCTTTTTTGGACAAAAATTCAACGGCTTAATATAGAATCAATATAAGTCATTAAAGATATAACTGAGAGAAACAATGTGAATCAAACAAGAGACCACTTAAATTGAACATCAACTTTTAAACAAGAAGAAAAACAAGTATTACAATCATAATATAAAGATAATATATCTTTTAAGGCACCGGTCTATTAAATTGTAAGTTTAGAACTTAAATTTATACAATAAAAAATTGAAAGAAAATAAAAAAATTTCCATAGAAATAGTGACACATCTTTCAACTCTTTTCAATTTTTTTCTAAAATATGACTAAAAATTATAAATTTATATCTAAGATATATATGAACATTTAGATTTGAAATTTCTTCTAAAAAGGAAGAAATTTTTTCTCAATAAGAGTAAAAAAAATTCTCTTAATAAAAGAAAAAAATCTTCAAAAAAAAAAAAACAAAAAAAGTCAATAAGGGAGGAGGCGGGGTGCTGGTGAGGGGTGAGCCCTCCTCTATATTTGCTCCATGTGTTTCGGCGCTCTCCAACAAATTGCCCAATGAAGCTCATATGATATGATATATATATATATATATATATATATATATATATATATTTTGGACAAGCGTAAAAATTACGTTTATATATGATGATTAAGTATTAAGGTCAATAAATAAAAAATAAAAATAAAAAAATAAATTTTTATAATTTTTAAAGATATAAAAAAATAATTTAGTATTATAATTTAAAAATAAATAGATAATATTTTTTTTAAATTTTAATATATTAATAATACATTTTAATAATTTAAATATATAATTAATAAAATATTAAAAATATGTATTATTGAATAGACAATGTATCTCTTAATTTTTTTAAAGATTTATTTTGTTGTAAATTCAGTATTATAAATATAATTTTTGAGTTTAAAGTGATAAATTTGAGTTTAATATTGTAGATTTTGTGTTGATAAAAGATTTTAAAAAAAATTTTACAAAAAAAAATAATATTTTTAAAATAAAATAAAAATTTTTATTAAAAAGAAAAAAAATTTACTGTAAAAATAAAAAATAAAAAATTTCGATGAAAAAAAAAATAAAAAAAAAGGGGGAAGGGGAGGGGATTTCCATCCCCTCCCCCAAAGCTCTGCTGCGCTTCATACGGCGGCCACGGTTTGCAACTGGGGAGGAGAGAGCATCCTGTCTCGGCGTTTTACGAACGGTGTTATTTTACGCGAAGCAAAAATAATACCAAAATTGTTACTTTTGCACTGTATTTTTCTATAAGGGCCCAGTTCCAAAAGAGGAGAGAACTACAAACCTGGCCTCAAAGTAGGAAGGAACCGGCCTTTTGACCTTTTTCTGCTTTGTAGGCTTCGGCCAGTTAAAAAAAAAAAACTATTTTTTACATTATTTTTTGGACAAAGATAGATATCTACTAACCAGGCCCAATAGCAGGAAGCAACCTAGAAAGACAAAGTGGGCTAGGATTTGGGTGAACCGAGAGGAAGTTACTGGATTTGTCTAATTGCTTTGCATATTTGAGCCTAACCCAGGTTTGTCGGCACACACGCCAAAAGCTGGACTAGGGTTTGCTCGATGTTACCAAGGTGGAACTTCAAAAAACAGTTGACAAAATCATAATAATAATCCAACCACATTGCCCAAAATAAAAATTCCTAATTTCAGCGTTTTCTAAAAATTTTACCTAAAAAAAAAATATTGATTCCAGTGTTATCTCATTAACTAGTAAACTAACTTTTCCGCTTTCGATTTACAGTTTTACTTCTGATTTTTCCATAACAATTAACGAAATGAGGACGCTCTATTATTATTGTGGACTTGTAGTTAATTAGATGATAATGAAAAAAAAATTGGGTAAGATTAATCTAAAAAATTGTTGGAGAAAATTTATTTATTTCTCTTCATGGTATGTTTGGAATTTTTTTGATTAATTAACATATGACTTATATTTTTTTGGCCAGCGTATAATTTTAAAGATGAATTTAAGAAATAAAAAGGAAATATTTAAAGCTGGAGGATGAGTTAAAAAAAATGGGATTTTCCTTTTTCCCGGGAAAGAGTGTTTGCAAATATCCTTTTGTAAAATGGAGGGAAACCTCCAACTGACTGTTGAATACCAGTAAATGTATGTAAGAACTCAACAGGTGAAAATTTCACAAAAGGAAGGCTTCTGTATTAACGGTCTGAGAAAAGGAGTAACGAAAAATATCATGCGTTAAAAATGTCATTGTGGGCTCCATGCGTCGTTCTTCCACATGTCGTAGTTCAATTGGAAGCCCTCCGATCTTCCTTTTACCCTCCCTCAACAACTCTTCACATCCCCTTTTCTTCTCTTTGGGATTTTTGCCACACCCCCCCTTTGAAACGCTTCCCAATTAGCGAGAAACGGCTCAGCTTCGGATCCTAACCATCCAGCTCCTTCCCCGGAACCTCGTTATCGTTCGGTTGTTCGTTGAAAATTTCGATCACTTTATCTGTCTGAGCTCGAAGGCGCACATTTCTCCTCTCCGCTTTGAACCCTAATGCTTGGGCTCTCCAACAGGCACCGAGGATCAGTTTTGAGCTTCAATGGAGGCTTCTGAATGTCACTGTGAGTTCACGGACTATGTTTATATGTCTAAAAACCCTAGCGTTCTCTATCTAAGGAGCTTTAGTTTAGCGGCCAGGCAAATATACGCTTGGGTATCTGGTGTTTTGTGCTGGGCAGCTCGTTTAGGTGTTTCGTGTCGTCTAGACAATTTAAATGCTGGTTGTTAGCTGGAATTATGTCATGTTTCCGATCTTATGTATTTTGGTAATAAATGTGATATTTTGAAGTACTTTGTGGTTTTGGAATGAACTCGGCTGCTGCGAAAGTGGGGAAAGAATAGTAACTGAGTTGATGTATTTTGCCTCCTCTCATTTAAATTTCTACTACACATTTGATCTGATTTTCATTCGGGTTGTGGTTCACAACTGTCTCCCAGTATTTGGTTCATGGCCTTCCTCTTGGTTTCTCCGGTCCTAGGAAGGAAAATCTTAATCCTGACATCGAAAATATGGCTTGTGTCATGTAGCTCTCCCTTCCATTGGTATTCCATTGAAATGAAGGAGTATTTGTGCTGATTAAAACAAGTATATGTAGGTTTACCCGCATATATACGTCAGTATATGGATAATCAAATTTTTTTGGTACGAGTTTAGCCCAATTTTACAAAAGCATTTTGCATCAATTGACAATTGTTGCCAATTTTTGGTTGCCTGATTGTGTTGAACAGACCAATATGTTTGTCATTGTTGTTCTCTCAGCAACAAAGATGCACACTCATTGGAATTGGAGCTCGATTTCTCATTAATGATGTTGCATTTCTTGGTCCCAAAGTTATTTCATTCACCTTTAAATGCCATCTTGGCGCAACCATAGAGTGAGTAGGTCTAATCCTATTAAGTTGCTCTATAACAGATATATACAGAGTTGTTTGCCATTTTGTAGATTTGTGTTGTTCTCATTGATGGAAATACAATGTAAATAGAAAAAGTCTTTGTGGATTTTTTTTTGTTATCTTCAGTCACCGGAACAAATTACTTTGGTCTCTGTTTTTAAATTATTGGAAATGACTCGGTCAATACTTCAATTTTACGAAGTAACTGCATGAACGAACCTATTGAAAGTTTATAACTTTATTTTGGGGAAATTAATTTGTCTTAGCTAGAACAAAGTCCGGAGTTATGGCCAAGAAAGGATATGCTAATTTCTTAACTCCATGCTGCCTGAAAGCATTAACATCTTGAGATATAATAGATAATTAACTATGATACTGTTCTATACATATAGAGATAGCAATGTACACACAAATCAAACCAATGCATCTGTTTATTTAACAAAATTCAAATCTATTATAATGTTTTATCAAAAGAAATTGTTTAATGCTACCAGGGTTTTTGACACCATCAAGACAGTACAAAGGTTGAGGAAAAGCCAGAGTTTTTGCAGTGTGGACTGGCAGAGAGAATCAATACATTAAATATGTACCTTTTACTCATCTTTCATGCTTCTACTGTGAATTTGTGTCATGTAAAGTATTTATGTAAGAAAATTATAGCCAGTCAATCTTAGTTTACCTTTAGGTGTTAAAAATGGGTTTTGTCTATGAAATTCTATGCTCGTGGATGTCATATGAATCTGGAAGTTATGAACAGAGATGATGGATTCTTGTTCTGAACCCCTCTTTTCTTTTTATAGCCGAAGTATATCTGTGCACACAGAAAAAAGGGCAAAATTTGAGAGTAGCAAAATTTAATTTTTTGGATAAATTCTTTTATGAAGAAAAACGATAAATTCTTTTAATTGGAGCTTTTTCCTATTTGAAGAATGACTGCAATTTCCCATAATTGTGATGTATTTATTAATTTCCTTAAGGATGAAAATTTTATAGATAAAAGACTAAAAGCTTTGAAGAATCTTCTTCCCATGTCTCCATGACTATGGTTTTGCCCCTTCCCATGACAAACACTAAGCTCAGCGCATCAACGATTAAGAAATATCTTTAAGATTATGTATTTTTGTCATAAGTGTGTTTTTACTTTGTTAAGATTCCTTGGTATAGCTGGCATGGAAGTTGTTGCAGCCTGTTCAGCTTTTCTCCATTTTGATATGTCATTTGCGCCATAGTTTTTATTTTTTCAATTTTTTCCCTATATTCAGGGATAAGTGATGTTCTTCCTTTCATATACTACCATTCTAGATTAGTCCTGAAAATCAACCACAGGTTCAAACAGCAATGGTCCCACTCTAAAGATCTACAAAAAAAATGGAATGACCAATGTTTGCTTAGCCTCCTTCAAAGTATACAGCATTTTAAAGGAGTGGTGGTGAACATATGATTGTGGATGGATTCACAAACACAAATATGCACATATGAAACAATCAACTTCTGCTTTATTTATTCAACACGCATAAGCATGCATATTATGTAGGAAACAAACAATTGTATTTATTAAAAACAAAGGAATTTAAAACACCTGGGAATATGCTTCAATCATGTTGTGAAAGAGAGAGAGAGAGAGACTTAGATACACTATTCCCCTTCATAAATTCGACGATTCAAGTCTCTGCAAAGTAGCTGCAGTATTTTTTTTCTCTTAGAGAGAGAGAGAGAGAGAGAGATTTAGAAACACTATTCCTCTTCATAAATCCTATGATTAAAGTCTCTATAAAGTGGCTGCAGTATTTTTTTCTTAGAGAGAGAAAGAGATTTAGAAGCACAGTTCCTCTTCGTAAATCTATGATTCAAGTCTCTGCAAAGTGGCTACAGTATTTTCTTTGGGGGGGGGTTGATGTCTGGTGGCCATAGTCTAAATTGAAACCTGTAATTTTTATTTGATACATCAGTTATGGATATACATGATTTAAACCTAAGCTTAAAATCTGGAAGGAGTTGTCAAATGGTAACATGAGATATGAAACCTGATGAATTATACTTTTTGTTTGATACAACTAATGCTGTTATGTATGCATCGTCTTGCACTTTGTTGAAAACATTAGACGCAGTTAATTTATGTTTTATCTATAAAGTCCTAATACTTGAAAAAGTGTTCACGATTGCACTATAAGCAAGCATGACCAAATGGGACTTGCAAGAAGAAAGCATAAATGCAGCATTTGATTAGGTGATTTCATTTGGCAACATCATACTTGCAATATAATATTTCCTTTGGAAACACCGATTTTCTGCATCATTAAACATGTATTGCTTGTGTGTGCATTGTTTGCAATTCATTGTTGTACATAAATCCTTGATATCCTTTGTTACTTCAAAGAGATTTTGGTCCAATGTTGTAACTTTTCCCTTTTATTGTGTCAGTCAGTTTAGAACATAAAACATGGTAAATAGCATGGTGCATTTGATTAATTGTGCTTGAGAATGACATCTTGTAGTAGTTGTCACCAAATGCTATTTGTTATCCTGCCACTTCTTCTGACGTCTATTCTAGTAGTTAATATACAAATAATGGATTTTTTCTTGCAGGATTTTATATTTTATTTCCAGGGATAGATCAACGGTGTGTTTTTGAACAGCATCATATTTGGATAAGCTTTATTTGATCTTCCTACTATGTGGGATGTCATAAATTAAACTTTGTTCCTTGATCCCCTAGGTAGCTTTTTTCTTATAAATAGTTAGTTGCTGAAAAATTGTGGGCTAAATTATCTATGCCGGGAAACGAAGTAGGGGATAGGGTCCATAATTTTTTTGGCCAAGAGAACTTGTCCCAGGGCCAGTATAATTCGCAGGCGGTTGATGGGAACTGGGCAGGGCTAAGCAACAATTTGTGGGCTAGGAGCCAGAGAACAGTTGGTGCACCTTTTATTTCGAATTTGAAGAATTTCAATGCACAGCAATCAGGTAGACTTTTTGTAAACTTTTTTTTTCCTTTTGGTTTTTAATACTTTATCCAAGATTATCTTGTCACATGCTATAACGCTTTTCTATGATTCAATTTTGTTTTTATTTATAAATTATAACTTCAATTTTAAAGTTTAAAAATATTGTCATATGGTTTGAGGTGTTATCATCCATGATTATTTATAGAGCTTTTTATGTGCATAAAGATGCTGAGCAGGGAAACACAAGTTCTCCACGATTACGACATGGTTTGAACCTTCCACAATCAAATTTAAGGCCAGAATCCGGCAGAAATCAGCCCCAGAACCAAGAGACAGCTGTAAATGGCTACTCACATGGACATCAGGTATTTCAAACAAGGCAAAATGAAGCAAATATTATGGGAGTGGATACAGAATCTGGTTGGCATAGCATATCAAGAGGAATGTCATTGCTGGAGTCACAAGGGAGTGGTCTTGAACTCTATAGGAAAAACTTGACAAGGACTGATGCTGCTGAATCTCCTGTCAATTTTGACTTTTTTGGTGGTCAACAGCAAATAAGTGGCCGGCATCCTGGCATGCTGCAGTCTATGCCTAGGCAGCTGTCTGGGATAAATGACATGCAGCTATTACAGCAGCAAGTAATGCTCACACAGATGCAAGAACTCCAGAGGCAGCAACAATTTCATCAAGTAGAAGCAAGGCAACAGAGTTCTATTAGTCCAGCTTCCTCCATTTCAAAACAGGCAGTTGGCAATCATTCTGCATCTCTTATCAATGGCATCCCCATTAATGAGGCATCTAATGTTATGTGGCAGCCTCAAGTTATGGCCACTAATACAAATTGGCTCCAGCGTGGTGGATCTCCAATTATGCAAGAGTCCTTTAATGGACTTTTGTTATCTCCTGAGCAAAGACAAGGGGTGCGCCAGATAGGTATAGTTCCTAATCAGGGTGATCAATCCCTTTATGGGCTTCCTATTTCTAGCTCCAGAGGAACTCCAAATCTGTATTCTCACTCTCAAGTGGATAAGCCTGCAATATCACAGATTTCTATTCCACACCAGTTTTCTCATGTTCAAGGGGATAAGCCAGCGCTGCCACACATATCGGCCAGTGGTAATTCATTTCCAGGTCATCAGTATGCAGCATTTTCAGATCAAACTAATGCAAAAGATGGAACTTCAGTTTCAAGACAGGATATTGAAGGAAAAAATGTGTTTGGTTCTACTATTCAAGGTATCAATAGTGGACTGAATATGCAGAAGTTACAGCAAGTGAATTCAGAGCAAAGAAATGTAGTAATGCAAGATTTTCATGGGAGGCAAGAACTAGCTGGTTCATCTGAGAAGTCACAGGACAAAATGGTAGGGCAGGTTTCTCCTCCTCCACAGAATGTTGCTACCCTAGATCCAACTGAAGAAAAGATTTTGTTTGGTTCAGATGAAAGCCTGTGGGATGCGTTTGGCCAGAATACAGGAGTTCCTAATATGCTGGATGGTACAGATAGTTTTAATGGATTTCCATCTTTGCAGAGTGGGAGCTGGAGTGCACTTATGCAGTCTGCTGTAGCAGAAACATCTAGTGGTGATATGGGTGTACAGGAAGAGTGGAGTAGTCTAAGTTTCTGTAACACTGAATGTTTGCCTGGAAATGAGCGGTCTTCAACAATTGATAGCCGCAAACAGCAATCAGTTTGGGCTGAAAAGAACTTGCAGTCGGCATCAAATGTTAATTCAAGACCTGGGCATTGGCCTGATGATGTGAATAGCCCCTATGTCTCTAGTGTTCCTGCATTTAATCAGTCAGGTCTTGATACTTCACATGAACAACATGATGGATTACTGACTGATTCTTCTCTGAGATCTTTTCCACATTTATTAGAAAAAGGAAAACAAAAGCCACTTGCAGAAGGGAGTCATATTCATGAAAATGCTACTAACTCTTCAGGTTTAGAAATAAATGACAAAGGTATATCCAGTTCTCGGACTCATCAACAGATTTTGTCATGTAATAGTAGTGATGAGCCATTCAATAGATCAAATGGTTGGAATCTTATCAAGCCATTCCCACCTGCTAGCACTGCTTCTATAAAAACCTATGAAAATGAAAAATCATTGCAGCATCATCATGAGAAAGCCATGCATAAGGAGATGGGCCAGGTTCTTGGTACGTTGAAGCATGATTCTGATACTAATTCTTCTGTTGGGTTGGAACATGTAAAATCTGCAGGTAATCTGCGGGTTTGTGGGGAAAATTCTGGTATGAATGGTATTACTGTGTTACCTAATTCAGGTACTACATGGGTCAACCGGCAAAGTAACCCGCAGCTTCCTAATAGTCTTAATGTTAATGTATGGAGAGATGCTGATTCTTCAGGGAGCTATAGAGGAAATGAAGTTCAAGGAAAATATCAGCGCCATATGGAGAAGAACTCTTTAGTTTTAGAGTCTTCAATGAATGACAAGATAGAAGGTGAGACACATGATATGGAACATAACAAAAATGATAAATCAATGGAGGGCCTTGGCTCTAATTCTGCCCATCATAGATCTGGTGGTGCAAGAGAAAATGTTTGTTTTAATGACAGTGATTTATGCAGTCCTAAATCATCCATCAATCAGGTCAATCAAAGACCTCCTGTAAGTCGTAAATTTCTATATCACCCAATGGGGGATTTTGGGGTTGATGTCGAACCTTCTTCTGGAAATAAACATGTCTTTAGTTCACAGCTAATGTCCCAACACCCTTTTGGAGGAATGAAAGATCAAGACCAAAGCTATCTTGGTCAGTCAAAATTTCATCACACTGAAGGAGATTACACTGAAATGGATAAGGTGATTGTATGGCTTTACCTGTACTATGCAAGCATAAAAATATTAATTTCTTTATGTTTCCTCTGTTCATTTAAGAACTAAAAGTTTTTGATATGCTTTAATGTGTGATGGGGATTGCACGTGCTTTTTTCAGGGTGACTCAAAATGCTTGGTTGATAACACTTCTAAAAGCATACGTCCTGGTCATATGCAAAATACATTGTCTTTAGTTGATAGAAGTCTTGGTAATTATGCCCCAAACAAGACTGCTTCAATGAGGTAATTGAATCTCTGAAAATTATTTGTCCTTGTGGGTAATTGAATATTTTTGAAAGTTATTGTCCTTGCTTTAGTGTCAAGCTCATGAATTTAGTATATCATCATGTGATGTTTTCTTCTTGGTTATTGTTTGTTGGATTTTCTGTTTTTCAGGATGGTAAGTAATTATGACATGCTTGCTTCCATTACATTTTCATATACTAACTTCTGGTCTATTTGTTGTTGCTACCTGGTTATACTTCTTTTTCTTGCTTTCCTTTCCTTATTACTCCACTCCTCCATGACTTACATGTTGACCTGAGATCAACTGTTTGCTTTGAATTTCTAAAATATTGTAGTCAAAATATTCTTGAGCTTCTTCATAAAGTGGATCAGTCAAGGGAGCATAGCATTGCAACAAATGCAAGCTGTTCTAACCACCGTTTATCTTCCAGGGTGACTGAGACTGAAGCTTCTGATGGATCTGTTGTACATCATCAGCTGAATCAAAGTTCCTCATATCAGGGCATTGGTTTACAATTGGCTCCTCCTACCCAACGGCTTCCCACTGTATCTCATGGCTCATCAGAGAAAGTTCTTACTACATTAAATGCTGCATCTGAGATAAAAGTGAAGGGTCATTCATGGTTGGCTAGCCCTCAGACTTTGCCCTCTCAAGAGTCATCTCATGGGGAGCTTAGGAGTAATATTTCGGGTACCTCTGGACAAATTTTTGATAAAGCCTTGCCATACAGTGTGCTGGGAAATATTCCACAGGCTTTCAGTTCTGGCTTTCCTTTCTCCAGAATTCATGCTCAAAATCAGAATATGGGCAGCAAAGAAGCAAACGCACATGATATGGAGAACATTAACAAAACAGATAACTCTGCAGAGGGTCTTGGTTCTAATTCTTCCCATCATAGAGCTGGTAATCAGAGAGAAGATGTTTGTTTTGATGGCAGTGATCTACGAACTCCAAAATTATCTAATCAGGTCAGTCAAAGACCTCCTGTAAGTGGAAAATTCCAGTATCACCCAATGGGGGATCTGGGTGTTGATGTAGAACCTTATTATGGAAACAAACATCTCATAAATTCACAGGATAGAGGTGTTGGTAGCCACATGCCGAACAAGGCTGCTTCGCCCAGGTAATTGAATATTTGAAAATTTCATTGTTATTGCTTTATTTTCAATCTCGTAAATCTAGTATGTCATCATATGGTGTTTTCTTCATTATTGGTGTCTGATTGAATTCTGTATTTCAGGATGTTAAGTAATTATGACCTATTTTTATATACTACTGGTCCATTTGGTGTTGCTACCCGGTTTTACTTGTTTTTCTTTCTTTCCATTCCAGGCCTTCTTTGCCCCTACTTTAACATAACAAAGCCGTTGACATTCTTTTGGTCAATGGCACCCCCACTATTCATACTCTTTGATGACTTACATGTTGACGGGAGCTCAATTGTTTGCTTTGTATATTTAATATATTCTTGAGCCTCATCAAAAAGTGGATTAGTCAAGGGCATAGCATTGCAATAAACACAAGCTCTTCTAACCACCATTTAACTTTCAGGGCGCTTGACACTGAATCTTCTGATGGATCTGTTGTACATCCTCAGTGGAAACGAAGTTCTTCAACTCAGGGCTTTGGTTTACAATTGGCTCCTCCTACCCAACGGCTTCCTGTGGTTTCTTCTCATGCCTCATCAGAGGCACTTCATACTACGGCACATGTTGCATCGGAGACAGGAGATAAGGGACGTACACGGTTGGCTACCACTCAGACTTTGTCCTCTGAAGATTCATCTCATGGGGAGCTTAAGAATAATCTTTCTGGTACCTCAGGACAAATTGTTGATAAACCCTCACCATACAGTGTGCTGGGAAATATTCCACAGACTTTCACATCTGGCTTTCCTTTCTCCAGAATTCATACACAAAATCAGAATATGCTTACTCTTGGCGGACAAGTAGCAAATATTCCATGTACTAATGTAAGTCATGTTGATAGGACTGCTTTGATGAATCAGATAGATGAATATTGTGAAAGACCTCAAACTAGTCAATCTGAATTGGCATGTGCTCGGATGTCCCTGCTGAGTGGCACTGAACAAATCTGTCCAAGAGACCCTGCCATGCAAAATTTAGCATCGGAGGCTTGCACAGCTCCTCAACCTAGTTTTACGTTTGATGCATCTCAACATGGTGCCCCTTCAAAATTTCTACATAATGTATGGACCAGTGTTTCTAGCAAGCAACATCCTAATCCTTCGAAGATTCCAGCCCGTTCTCAACCAATCAATGATTGTGAAATGACAACTGGACCACAGAAACCCAGTGATAGGGATTCTGTAAAAGATGAGAATGACCTTTCTGACGTTGGTCCTTGTTCTGTGTATTCCAATAGCTCAGGAGGAAAAGAACAGTTGCTTAATGAAAGCTCTGGGCAGCAGATATTACCTGAGACTCCTGATGCTGCTGAAGAGGCTGTAAGTGCATCACATGAGAAGGAATCTGTTCTCAGATGTTCACCTGATGCATCTCATTCAAGTCCAGCTGCTACCTCTAGAGATATTGAAGCTTTTGGTCGCTCTTTAAGGGCAAACAATTTTTTGCACCAGAGTTTCTCATTGCTGCATCAAGTTCAGTCCATGAAAAGTATGGACTTTGATCCTAGTAATCGTGATGTCAAGAGATTTAAAGTTTCAGATAATGTGGCAGACAAACAGCAGTTAGCTGTCTTCTGTGGACAGAAGTTGTCATATGGACACGATGCCATAGTCAAAGATGTGTCTGGTAATCATTCTTCAGTGTCACCATCAGATCCTAATATGGTAAGCCTTTCAATGAGGCCAGGTAATGGGCTGAACACAAATGCATCTTCTCCAGAAGCGCTTGGAGATGGTCAGAAAAATGCTCTTCAAGTCTCTGACAGTAACAAAGTAATTTCTGTCAGGAATGAGCAAGTTAATAGTATCAGTGATACTAGTCTGCTTGGTAATGCTTGTCAAAGGCCAATGTCTGCTTCAGTTGCAAGTGAGCATGTACCTATCCAGTTATTGCCTCCTGTAGTTGAACCTGATTTGGTTATGAGACCAAAGAAGCGTAAAAGTGCCACATCTGAACTGGTGCCATGGAATGAAGAACTAACACAGGGTTCTGAAAGGCTTAAGAACATAAGGTACTTGAAAATGACATAATTAATTGATTTAATGCACTTACATTTCTTTGTTGCTATTGTTGATGTATGAAAAGATCGGGTGTCTTTCGTTAGTCAATATTATATTAAGTTCTCACTTTCATGGAAATATTTTTTCTCCTTGTGTTGCTGTACTAATTTATTAAATCTTTTTCTTATATGATTACTGAAGTTACTTATTATTTGGCAGTGCGGCAGAATTAGATTGGGCCCAAGCTGCAAATAGATTGATTGAGAAGGTTTGTTCATAATTGAATCAGTCTGGTAACTGAGTTTATGAATTTTTTTGTTAATGAGAACTTCACTTTGATCCACATAAAATTTTAGATTGAAGAAGATGATGAGATAATTGAAGATTTACCTCCGATGGTGAAGTCAAGAAGAAGACTTGTCTTGACCACACAGCTTATGCAGCAACTACTTAATCCTCCTCCAGCCGCTGTTCTCTCTGCAGATGTGAAGTTGCACCATGAGAGTGTGGTCTACTCTGTTGCCAGATTAGCATTAGGCAATGCGTGCAGTTCAGTTTCATGGTCTGGACGTGATGCATTTATACCTCCTGGCAGCGAAAACCTGTAAGAGTTGATTGTTTTTGTCAATATCTCATATATGGCTTTGATTTTTATTTTCTTATTCACACTTTATGATACAATTGAAATTTTTGAATGATATATTCTGCAGCCAGTCAGAAAAGCTTAAATCATCAGAGAAAATCGATCAGCTTATTTTGAAAGTTATGGAGGACCTTGTTGGTAGAGCAAGGAAACTGGAAAATGATATATTGAGGTACTATTGGAGTGTTCGGCTTGATACTTTCAATCCATTATGATATTGTATTCTTATTTCTTCTCAATATTTTCATTCATTTGTACTTATTAGCTACAATTTGGTTGTACTCCCCTTATCTTATTTTGCGCCATTTATCATCTTGATTATGCAGATTGGATAGCAGAGCTTCTATTTTAGACTTGAGAGTGGAGTGCCAGGATTTAGAAAGATTTTCTGTCATCAATCGATTTGCAAAGTTCTATGGACGGGGGCAAAATGATGGGGCAGATACCTCATCATCCGCTTATGCAGCTGGAAATGCTCAGAAAATGTACCTCCAGAAATATGTTACTGCAATTTCAATGCCTAGAAATCTCCCGGACAGGGTACAATGTCTTTCACTTTGATAATTAATTAATTCATTTTTCCTTCTTTCTCGGTCAGTTGTCTCCATAACCTTCTCTTCTGGTCCTTTTCTTTCAACTTATATTATTTCACTTCTTCATCACAATAGAACCATACAACTGGCAGTTTAGGAGAAGAATGGTACTAGAATGTCTCCTCGACCAATGGAGGCTGCTAGATCTTTGCAATCCATATATGTATGTATGTGTAGATCTTTGCAATCTGGTTATCTTTTATTTTTGGTTCAGGTTCAAAGCCTTCTGTATATAGTTAGGTATATATGCAGTCAACTTCCTAGTTTTAACCATATCATCTGGCTTGGTTTCGTCTGATTGATTGGTAGCATAAGCTGCTTCACTAAATCATCACTTTTCCCTCAATTTGAATCAATCTCCTGTTTTTTTTTTCCTTTTCTTGTGTGTAGTCCTTCCTCCTCTTGGGCTTGTTTAAGCCCACACCTATCCTACACTTTGGTGAGAGGTTATGATACAATCATCAGTTATCGTAGGGCCTCTCACGGGGACATTCTCAGGAGTTTAGTTTCAGCATTTAACTATTTTTGACAGTCAAATCAATTTTACGTTTAAGTGAAGTCGTTACAATTCGCCAATCATTACTTTTCGCTTTGACAGCCATTGCCTGTCGTGAATAAATTGATAGTTAATGTTGTGTACCTTATAACATGTCTTCCGATGCAAAATGTCTGGAGGTGGAACATTGGTTTTCGAATAAATCTATTAGCCATAAAAGGATGGGTAGTAAGTTCTCAAATGTTGTATTACATTATCATGTGAATGATTCACTTCATGGGAAACTATGATCCAAATTATTGAAGGATACTTTTGAGTGTATTATTGATTTTTAATTCACAATCAACATATCCTGATATTTTAGCCGTGGGTAATTTGTCGAAGAATTTGGTAAATTTTACAGGTGGTAAGTTTCATTTTTAATTTTTTATACACCATGGTGGTTCTAGAAGTTTCATTTTTACATGTTGAGTTATACTCATGTTACGTTTAATATTCTTAGTTGATTATCAAGCATTTTTATTGTTAGATATTCACCCCCAAGTTTATCAACACTCGCAAAGAAATCTTACTGTAGAATGGAGTTTTACTCTAAAAAGTTGTCAGCATTCTGTTATATTCTGGATTTGATATGTTGGATTTTATGGTATATGCTCGGTGAAGAGTGACTGTCAGGGGGAATGGTCTTGACAGACTTAAATTCTGGATCTGTTTGGGATGAAATAATACGACATAGGTAGCTTTATATCAACTGCATTGTATGAATTTCCAGTTTCCATCGATGCCTTATAACGGTAGTGGATTCTCTGCTGTGCTTTTCAGCACAGCAGATCGTGCTGTGCCCAATCGTTCTGGGCGCAGTTCAACTCTCACCTTTATTTCTTGTATGCAGTTTTTTTTTTGTGGGGCAAAAATTGCAAATTTTGTGTGGTTAAATTAAGATAGTTTTTTTTTGTCAAATTCAGATAAAGTTGTCAAAATTCAATATTTTGAATATAATTTATTTTTAATCAAATTTAGATGAAATTTTTATTTTATAATTATATATTTCATAATGTAATGAGATTATTTAAATTAGATAAAAAAAACTGTCACGCAAAATATTATTTAAATTTAAAAAAATTATACTAAAAACAGAAAAAACTGTAACTAAATTTATTAAGTTTAAATAATATTTTTTGTGTAGTATTTTTTTTGTTAAATTTATATTGTTTTATTATATTTTAAAATAAAGTATTATAAATGCAATGAAATAATTTAAATTTGATAAAAAAAATATTGCACACAAAATATTAATTAAACTTGATAAACTTGAGTATAATTTTTTTTGACGTAGCGTTTTTTTATTAATTTAAATAGTGCACAAATTTTTTTTTTTCTTTTTTGGTAAAAAGAAAAAGGAGGGGTGAGATGCTGCGCCTTTTGATAAAAAAAAACTAAACTAAACTGCATTCAAGAAATAAAGATGGGAGATCTTAATTTAACCCAAAAGAAACGCACAAAACTTTTTTGCAAGTTTTGCAAAAAAAATACGACTGCATTAAAAAAACAAAGGTGGGAGAGTGGAGCTCTGCCTAAAACGATCGTTTTGGGCATAGTACGCAAACACACAGGATCCATTCCCGCTCTATAATGCAGTAATGGCCATAAAGATGCCACTTCCTGTTGGCCGGAAAGATTTGGGGAACTGATTTATTGCCGTTGGACAATTGACCACGTTCGTTTGTCGTTTATATGGAAAGCTAGCAACAAATTTTTGCAGGATGCGTTTGACCTGCGTACATAACAAAATGACGCTTCCAAGGGAGAAAAATGAGAAAAAGCATAGCGAATCATAGATGTCATTTTTTGCTGTGTTACTCTTTCTTTTCTTTCTTTTTTTCTCATAGGATCGGTGGTGAATTGGATTTTTAAAGCAACCAACGATTAACCATCCAAAATGAGGTGCCCTTTCTCACCACTTCACACAATAAACTAGTGATGGCGAAAAGAAAAAGATAAAATAAAAAAATTAAGCCACCTAAGGCACATACAAGGGCTTTGAGAAGCGAGTTTAATAGCAATTGGTTAGAATTGAATGAGGTCATAACCAAAAAAATCCTCAAATATGATAAATTATCAAATTCACATGGATATTTCTTTCACGTCTTTAATTTGTGAACCATTAAACTTACTGGTTTCGGTTGATCTAGCCTGAAAATCAAGCCTGCATTCGACCATCAGACAATATAGTTAAGCCACATATATCCAATGTAATCCTCCGTCGGCATTATGTCACCGTCATGAGACCCAAACTACTCACGCATCTTCATTTGTCTTGGTTCTCTATTTATACTGCACTGAGAGCAATAAACTTTTGTCTCGCCGCTGGCTATGGAGACGGTTCCAGAGTTGAGCCAACAACTCTCCGTATCTCTGCTCTAGTCAAGTGTGACAAAACTTAACGAGCGTGTAAAAGTCTAACCAGTTCTGTCTGACCCATACGCTTTCACTCAATCCATGGAAGCTCAGAATATGCTTATATGCATTTCCTCCCCAACAACAGCAAATATCTCTTCCACCCTTTGAAGAGAGGAAAAAGGGGAGATGAATATGCCTTTAGAGTTCCAAGTATTGTAAATATACACATTTATATAATTTATACTCTGAAATATGAATCTTGTTGCTTTCCTACCTAGAAATGTCTATGTTCACCTCTGCAAGCCATGTTGTTAAATAAACCTGCAACGCAGAACAAATTCAGATAAATAAAGTTATATATGTGCTAGGTAAAAAAGAAAAGCAACGCTATTTTTTTTTTTGTGTGAATAAAGCAAGTAGTTGTTATTATTATTATGGATAATTCTATAAAGAGCTCTATTTCTGAAGAGATTGAGTCAATGCATCTTGAGATTCTCAAGCGCCACACAATTTTCGGATTCTTGAGAAACTTATTCTTTCAAAACTGAGTAAGGTATTAAAGAAAAGCATTAAAATCAGGCTAAACTACATACAAAAGTTCAGAACAATAATATATAATAAATTCAGTAGCAAAATAACTAATCAGAGGAAAAATAAATTTACTTCTACATCAAAACGTAGCTCTAGAATGTTAAATTGATAGCTAAAGTGACATAATTTATATATTTTTATTATGTCAGAAACTGCTATATCTGCAAGTTGAAAATATATCACATTTGAACCACTCAATTTACAGGAAGTGATATATCATATTAGGTTTAAACTTGATATAGCTGCTTCATGTCTTACTGATTCTAGTAAATATATGTCATTAATTTACAATACCTGTAAAACCTCAGGGTTGGGTTGGTTGTCAAATTTTAAAGCAGCCATATCAGATTTCCCATTCCTCAATCTTGGAGGGACTGGTCCACAAGTCTCCTCACAGTACAGATTGCAGTTACTCAAATGATCGAATTCACCAGCATAAAGCTCATTTGACCAATTTAACTGGTTGACTTGTGAAGTGTCATAACCAATTGACAAAAATTGAAGAATAAGCAACCGCTGCCCATTTGAAGTTAAGTTCCGTAACAACATCACCAAAACAAAGCAGACAATCAAAAATCATATATAAAATGAAAAAAATACAATGATAAGACAAGTTGCTGCAATTCACCTTCAAACACAATTCCAACCTAAACATCTGAACCAGCTCCTCTGCCAATTCCTCTGAGAGATTTCAGAAGTTGTAATTTTTATAGTAAATTGCATGAAACTAGTGTTAGATAATATATTGCTCTATTTTATTTTTTTCAACATTTTGATAGATGGAAATAAAATCAAGGAATATATTGACATGTAAGCTCAAGAAACTTACTTTATCAATTAAATACTATTTTTCTCAAAATGTAACATGCATCCTTTACAGACAACAGAATTCCCTAATTACGATTTCAACTGTTTTCATGCAGTTATTTATGCAACTTGTATATTTTCCTTCGCCCTCCACAACAGTTCCATGATTCCACTAAATCTAGGTCATCCAAAACTTAACCACCAAAATGATTGTCTAACTATGCACTGTACATTTAAGAACTGATAACATGTTTTGAAACAAGCATCTTTTCTGTGAATTTTTTTTTCTCTTTGTGGGGCGATATTACTCATTTGCCCACCTAAAATTACAATGTGAAAGAAGTATCAATGTCATTTACTTTTCTAAAGGCCACTTTTGTAGGACAATTTCAGTTAGAGTGGACTTGAAACCACTTCTTGAGTTAATTAACCAAATTTGGTTCAAATATTATCATACCGTGTGAAGAGATGGATAAAAATGCAAATACTGGGATGCCACCACCGTCTCCAGAGTCACTCTTGTCCTCAGAGAAACTAGCAAATTGTAGTAATGGACTATTGTTTGCTCCTTTGGAAAAACATCTCATCGATTTGCTAGTGTTGATCATGTGACTTACAACAACCACCTGAAGTTAGATGAAAATTATAAAGTAAACTATGAATAAATCTCTTGTTATCATTGACGGGTATACAACAGTTGACCTTTGTGTTCTTTTCTTTTTCACTCCATTGGGCTAATAAATTGAAGGTAATTGATAATAGTTATATTATATATATTGTCGACAACGCTCAAGTGAGCAGCAAAATACATAAATAATATTTGTTCACTACATTAATTTGCAAGTTAATACATGTCATCAGTTTTGTATTAAACAAGAAGGATATAACATATACCATTTCCTTATACGACAACAGTAGTTTGCTCTTTAGAAGTTCCTGAAACAGGCACAAGTAGTACAGCAGTAGATATTAAGAATGTGACCTAAGTTTCATATATTATCAATAATATATCATGCTTGAAGGAAACACCAAAAACAAGATAAGAATCAATTCTTGTAAGACATGGACACTAATTTTTAACATTAGAACGTGTCTGGAAAATCATAGATAATTTTGAAGAGTGTTGATGTCCCAGTAACAGCTACCTCCAATAATCATCAAACCCACAGTTGCCACTTGCCAGCAGATTCATCAGATACAAATTATGAAAACCAATACAATCAATCTCCTGTTATTCATTATAGGGACATAATTTTTGTTTTTTGTTGCTTTACTCTTCAAGGGTGAGTAGGCACATAAGGATAAGGGGTTGGTTAGGGGGTCTATAAGTAAATTCAAGCTCAAATTACTTCAGCAAGATTACCAAAGTTGAAGTACAAAGTCTAGCTATACAAATAAAAACTACCTGTTGCTTAGATAGTTTGTAACAAGCTCTCTTTCTTATATCAGGCATATCGCTCAAAACACCTAACTCCATATTAGGCATGTACCTACATCAATTATGACACAACAGCATCACTACAAGCACCTTGTACGCCAAGCCAATAGAAGCACAAAATGAACTTACTGGTAAATAATATTCAAATACAATTCTGCTAATGGCGTGAATGTTTAATGGAAAGTTGGAAACAACATGATCAGTTCGCTCTCAAGAATACGAAACTGGTTTTAAAAATAAGAAAATTGGAACTTTACTTATTGAATACCTTTGGGAGAGATGAGAGTTGACAAGAGCGGTTGCCTGAGATCTTCCGTCTGAAGAAATAGAGGACCATTTCTGCCTGTAAGATGCAAATTTGGGCCACTGGTTCCGAAGATTTCGCTGCGCAGCTGGCCTCCACAGCCTAACCACCGAAGGTGGCAACGGAGACGAGGTCGAGTTCAAGTTTTGAGGCTTGAAATCGCAGGTTCCTAAAGCAGAGGACTTTGTTGAATCTAGGGTTTCCATTGTTGCGGATCTCTGAGCTTGCTCTGCCATTCACAAAGAATACGAGGGATGTTTGATACCTTATTAACTTTACGAATGAAAACAACGGAGGGAAAGAAGCATGATTAGCAGAAATAGAGCCAGACCCCTTGCTTTTTTAATATTTTTACGAGGAAAATCATATTTTCGTGATTTATTAATTTAATTTTTATAGATTATTATTTTTTATTTATGTACTGTTTAAAATTTCATGTGAAACTTAATTTTAATATTTTTACGAGGTTTAATTTTTTTTTATCACTTTTATCTCATTTTATATATAAATTAATAATTAATTAATACTAATTTAATACTTAAGTTAAAATTTTTAATTTTTTAACTCACCTAAATGTTAAATTAATTTAATATTAAATATACTTTTATTTATAAAAAAAATTAAAATTAAAATTTACCACATTCAAATATGATTTTTCTTTATTTTTATTTTATTGCTGAAGAATAAAAAGTTGAATATTATTTTAGCGTAAAATTAAATAAAAATATATGAAAAGCACCGCCAGAAAGAACGTATTTACATCTGTGCCGATCGTCCCGCGCAAGAGGAGGCCGGAGGAGATGTAATTGCACGTAAACGTAGAGTCTGGGAACGATCCTCGTCGGCCATCGGCGGCGAAGCGCTACGTGGCTCCGGCGGTTGCACCGCAAGACCTGCCGATCGATTACACGGGTTTCATACCATCGTATTCGGCATCGCTGGTGTGATGTTCAGGGTCTCTCTCGCTTCTCTCTTGGCTGCGGCTACTTTACTCTTAATGGATATCACAATTTTTGTTGCATTGTTTTCTTATTTAGCAGTACAAGCTTAGCTCCTGGCTTGCTCTGGTATTCTGTGCGCAATCCCTTATCAACATGAGGAATATGGAAAATGATCTTAAACAAGTTATGATGGCTATGACCGATGTAAGTTTTTGTAGCTTTTTATGTGTCTGATTGTCTTTAGTTTCTTCGAGCATTAGCGTTCTTGTCTCTGAATTTTCCTTTTGCGATCTATGCAATAGCTTGTGACACTATCTGAGAAGGAGCACAAATGGTTATATTACTCATTATTTCGATATAAAATAATAGAAAATGGTCATTTCATTTAGGCTTCATATATTGATGGCAATTCCGGAAGTGTCATCATTTCGCATTTGTATGCTAGTACATATTCCAGAGATTAATGGACTACAAATCTTAAGACCAGATTAATCTACAAAGGGTAATAATTTGTTTTCTGAAGAAGAAGGGGGCGACAGATTGGATCGGGAACAAAAGAGATAAAATAAAACAAGCTAGACACCGCAGCATATTTCTAAAGCTTGATTAATGGTACATTAAAATAACAAATAAGGAATTTCTTTTCTTTTTCTCTCTCAGTTGCTTTTTCCCTATATATATGCTTTATATACCCAGAAATATCAGGAAGAATATAAAATAAACTTGTATCTATCTATAATCAGGGAATGTTTATCCAATCCAGCTCTTTCATTACCTAAAATGAAGTTGTATTCGATGAGAACTACATGGATAGGCTGAGAGTTTTCTTTTTTCATGATGACTGGGAAATGTTACAAGATTAAATCAGCGCAGAAGAAGTAGCGTGAAGGTTATAGAATAAATGTTGGGTGTTTAAATTTGTTTCTCACTAACTTATCTTAAAAAAAATATGAGATGAAAGTGGGGGACTGGCCTGATATTGATAATTATGGTAGCTTCTACAATATAGAAGTAGTCCTGCAACTTTCTGAAGATTCCCTTGGTTGATTATATATGCCTTAGAGTTTATAAGTAGTGAGCTGGAGACAATAGTAAAATTAGGCCATGTACTGGACTAAGTGATCTTAAATTGCAGTTTAACATAAATTGATGAATGACACTTTGATAACTTGTTCCAACAAGGCAATTGAACATGCTAAACCAGATTTAAGGTTTTGCTAAGCATAAAGAACGAAGTCAAAGTTTTAGATATAATCTATGATGGAAAACGTCACACGGAGCAATAGAGGGATTAATCAATTCTAGACTTCACCAGAAGTAATGTAAATCTTATTGTGATTATTGTATCTGATTTTTTTTTATTCTGTAATTTGTAATGTGTGATATACATCCTTTTTTTTTTTTTTTTCCAAACATGAATTGTGCCTTGCATTATTGGTAACATATTGTCTTCATTCTCTATATAATATAAATTTCATGCTATGTGTCAGAACTGTTTACTTAATGCTTTAAATCTGAACCCAGGTTTTCTATGATGGGCTTGATAACAAACTACCTTGGACCTGCTAGACCTGGCAAGCAAACTTGAGATCTTAACTTTTGATGAAGAAAAACTGTGACCATAGGAGATAGGATAGCTGTTTTGTAGTAAGTACCATCAACATGACAGGAATTCTTACAACGTTCCTTGTCTTTTTTTTGGTTCCTATGGCATTTTAGTTGGCTGTGTTCAAAGATGCTCGTGACTTGTTAAGGCCGGGCACTGCATCTTAACATTTTGATCTTTCATTAAATATCTCACATGGATTGGTTGGCAAGGGTTAAAAGCTAGCCATTTTTCTATAAAACTGATACAAATTTCAAAAATAATTAAAATTTAAAAATTATTTATTTTTGCTACCAAAATTAAAAAAAATTGAAAGTTGTTTATTTATGTACGTATAATATAAAACTTATAAATAATCAAAATTTTAAATATTATAAAAAAATTTCATTACAAATATTCAAAATGGAAAAGTTACTTACTCATATCTAATGTAAATTTATGAAATAATGATAATTTAAATAATATTTAAAATTTAAAAATATCCAATTTTTCATTAAAGTGTTCGGTTTTACCAAAAAAAAATTCAAATATTTACGAAAAGAAAAGACTAAACTAAAAAAGAAAAAGAAAAAGAAAATATGTGTGAATGGGGGAGAAGAGAGTGAATGAGAAAAATAATTTTTATTGAACCAAAAATCATTATGCACGAATTGTCCGGAGAGAATGAAATGTCAAAATGAATCAGAATTTGACGTATGTTCATGGGGGGCATGGGGGCAACATATTTATAAGTACGGATCTTCAATGAAGAACTCTAGACTTCACTCATGTCTTCTTCCCTCTTCTCATTCTGCAAAGCACCCATCCCGCTTTTTGAGATCCATCACATCCTTTGTCCTGTTAAAAGGTGGGGAAACATACTAAAATTAAATTCTACTTTGATGTGGTTTGAACATAATATTTTTCAATATATATTCTAAATTATTAGCACACTAAATTGCCATGAAAAAGCAAAAACTACCAAAAACATTATATTCATGATACCATTTGACATGATGATAACCGATACTCTTCCAGTATCCACTGTGTTTTCTTGACCGACTTTGGACTCCTCTTCTGAAAATAGACGAACTGCATCCTTAAGGCTAGGATATTTTCTTTAGAGCCATAGATGGGAAACTCTTCTCCTCCTGATTTCCAAAACCCACACTTGCCTACTGTCATCGTCGTTGTATAAGTTATATCTTTGTAAATAAAGAAAAACCTCTCTCTGTCTTCATAAGGGGGCGAGGGTGCCACTGCGATGAAGGAACACGAAACATGATTTTAATCTAAGACTGAATACTGTACCATATTGTCAGCTCATAGTTGGATTCACTTAAAAGAAATTAACTTAAAAAACACGATAACATCATTTTGTGTGGTATTTTATACACTCAGACAACATGCTTTAAAAATAAAAATGCACCCACCTAATCTGTGGGGAGGCTTAGTGGATAGCTCCCTGGCATCAATATCTTGAAGAGGAGAAGGTGGAAGAGGTCTATAATGCACCTTGTTCATCAGGTAGTGGATAACGAGCTCTTCATCTGTAGGCAAAAACCTATACCCAACTGGTAGTCTTGATAGTACTCTTTGTTGAACTTCCGTTATTAGTGGGGATGAAGTCATGTTGAGAAGAATCTCAAGTGATCACAGAAGGTGGTGCTGCTCTTGCTCCATAAATATTGTGTATATTGTTACTTCCGTAACTCCAAGGCAACTTAGATATCGGAGGTCTAGATCTATACAGCTTTGTTTCCCGTTGTAACTTGACAAGTTAAAGAAAATAAAACTCTTAAGAAAATGATTTGTTATTAATTAATAATTAAAAATTTGAATTTTTTAATTATTTATTAAATTTAATTAAAATCATAGTTAAACTTGCTACATATATATCAACACCCATTATTTTTCTATTGAAATATTAAACAACAAAAACAAGTCCTCAGTTTTTTTATTATTTAATTTATGTATAAATGTTATCCTTTTGGTTGGTGTTTTATCCACTTTTTAGGAATCCAAAGGCATACTGATCTCAAATATAGTTAGAGTAATTTAGGTATTTAAGTGAAAATAATAACCTTATTTAATTTGATCTCCCTAATCATCAGGGTTTTTTTTAATAATTAGGTAGTAATTTAATAAGATTAACCTTCTTATTTCAGTTACTTATAAAATAGGGCTTTAACTCAATAAATTCAATACGAATTTGTTTAGACCACAACGGGCTATTAACACACCTAGTTTGGATAATCCATTTATTAAATGGGAATATATTTGAAGATTGTATAACAATATTAATGGCCCAACTCGCTAGCAATTTTTTTAATAATGTATCAAAATTATTTAGTTCTGCAAAAAGAATTATAGTATAGAAGAAGCCAACCAGTTAAGTCAAATTTCAAAGCACCACGAACAAAGAAATTTGAAGGAAGAACCAAAAGTGCAGGTTTATGTATGAATCCACGGCGTGATATCAAGAAAAACTACATGCTTTCTATGGCAGAGAATTAGCAAACTCTATTAAAACTCATAATAAATGTTAATTTAAGTCATTTTTCAACATAATAAATGTTAATTTATAAAAAAAATTATTTAAATAGTACTAGTGCACTTTTTGCATAATTAAAATTTGAGCTGTAATTTAAATTTTATTTATTTTTAATAGACAAATATAAAATATTAAAATTTAACTCAATTCAATTATAACTCTAGTATTGTATAAAATATCAATATATATTATACATATTAATAATTATATTTACTTTTTGAATACTTAAAAAAAAAATTTGCTAGTTTATGAGAAAATTTATATGACTTATTTTAGAAATTTAAATATAAGAATATTTTAGATATCAAAACCTAATTTTGTTGAAAAGTGATATTAGAATTGTATTTCAACTTTTATCATCCAATCACTCAACAATGTATTAAATAATAGTAATGAATTTAATATCCAAAATACTATAATAATAAGTGAGATGATATTAACAAGGCCTTTAATCAAATCACATTAAGAATATAGTACATGAATTATTTTTAGCAAGAGAATCTAGTCTCGTGGTTCCTTTTCTTCAAAACTCTCTTATATTGTAGTTGGGAAGGAGATTGCCACAATAGAAGCCTTTCTCCCCCTCACTCTTGGTTATTTTAGTTTCTTTTGTGTTTGTTTATTTTTTTATTTTTGTAATTGTCTTATATCTACACTGTGAAAGTATTTTTCTCTTTTATTTTGTGAAAGTTTCTCCTTTCGTCATTGTCAAGCTACACTTGTGATGTGTTTAGTTTTTTTTTTTTTTTTTTTTATTGTGCTGTATTTGGTTTAATCCATCTCTTAAGATTGCCTTTTTGTTTCTTGCATAGATTTTCTAAATTTTGGCCATCACCAAATATCTGTTTGGTAAAATTTTTTGAGATCAATTTCAATATATATGGCAAATAGTGAAAAGTTTAGTTTCAATGATTACCTTAGTTTATGAAAGAATATATTGTTAAGGTCTCAAAAATGTTAGTGTAAAAATAAATAAAGGTTTCAAATGGGTAACAATTATACAACAATGAGTGATGGTAACTAAGTATGAATTTTAATGAGTTTTTTTGCATTACTATGAAAAATTTGATGTTTCCAAGAGATGCATTTTGGTATTTTCACCAAGTCTCTTTTTCACACTTTTTGTAATATTTTATAAAATTGACTGTATATTTTAATAAAATTACCTATCTTTAATTAAAAAAAAGTGAGATGACATGAACAAAATAGAGTAGTAGCAGATGTTTTAGCAAATTGAGGACATCAATTCCTCGTTGGTTTTCATGTTTTTCATCATTCACCGCAATGCTGTGTCTGATAATATCTCGAGAGCTTCCTTTCCCCGTCTGGTTCCCGTTCAGTGTTTTCTGGGCTTAGCCCTCCAATGTACCAAAGAGAAAAACTAGTGTCGTGGTAACGTTCGTGATAGCGTTTGTTACGCACTCAGTCTTTATAAATACGTTTACTTAGTTGAGCAAAATTCAATAAAAAACGGCTTGCTGAAGCGATTCTGTTTGGTTCGTTAACTTCGAAACGACGACGCGTCTCGCTGCCGACGCCCCATACAATAACCGGTTCCACGTGTCTTCACCCAATGAGCTGTCCAGTTATTCAGAGACCGCATTTAAAAATAAGTGGGTCCAACAAGATGCTACCTTATTAGCTGAGCGCCTTCCTCTTTAACGACGTGGAACTCGAAGAATTGGATTCCTATGCTTGCTCCTCCGGCTCACTTTTCAGACAGAATCTTTCCCCAAAAATAAATAAATAAATATTACGGATTGCCTAAAGAGAGGGAAAAAAAAAATTAATTTTATAACCGAGAGCGCCTGGAGAATTCTCTTCCTCCGTTCTTTTTTCCGCCAAGTGTTAGAAAAGCTTTGTTCTGGGTTTTGCTTCGATTATTTGTTTCTCTTTTTCTCCCGAACTATCACATTCTCTCTCGGTTAACTAGGGTTCGCTCCGACCGATGTGATTGATCCTGCTGGCGCAACGGAAAGTGTAAGTTCTAAAGTTTTTAATTTTGTATTATATGATAATCATAAAATGTCCGTCGATTGTGACTTAATCATTGCTGGTTTCATTGATGTACATAGACGCTATCTTGGCACTGTAGCTGATTGGGGGAGGGTAAAGTTTCTGTTTGGTCTCTGAGAAACGGAGGGTTAGCAAAAGAAGTTTCAGAGACGTTGGGGCTTTCATTACTTTGAAAAGCGTGGTTTCTAAAATGTCGGAAAGTTTTCTTATTTCGTCAATGGGTCTGGGCGTTTTTTATTTTCTATTCTTTTATTGATTTAAGTTTGCTTATTTTGGCTCCCGCATTTTGTCCTTCTGTTTGCATATGGTTCAACTATCAGTTTGATTTGGATAAGGGAACATTGACTGTACTTCACACCTCCTTTATTTATCAGTTGTATCATTTGAGTGTTAATAAATACCTTGTTTTGTTGGTTATAAATAATGGTGAGCAAAAGTGATGTGAAGCATTACTTAAGATATGCTGCGGCATAAGATCACTCGTTATAACATGTCTCCAATGTGTGTATGAACTTAAATTTTCTTATACTATTTGTTAAATATCACACTTTTTTTTTTGGGGTGTAGTAGGTATTCTGCATGCATGACATTGTTCAACCTGTATAACTGAGAATTTGAAGTTTGGAGTGAACAGATTGAGATTAATACAAGGTGATATAGAGAGGATCAGGGACGCAGAGTTTCTTTCTAGTTCACTATATTTTTGAGAGAATCAAGGTGTAGTTATATCTTATGCAACATGTCTGCGCATATATGGATATCTGTTGAAGAATGAGAAATATGGAGTTAGATTTCAAGATGCTATTCAGGTTGCTGATGAAATTTTTGGGTGTTGGAACTACTCTGAGGTGTATGATCATAGGCACTTATCAGAACTAAGTTGTTCTGTTGACTTTCTCAACCAAACAAATCTAAATACCAATACAGTTGAAGCTTTTAGAATTATAGTTGAGGAATGGATTATGACAGAGAGTTTGAAGTGTTACTTCACAGTTGGAATACCAAGAATCCAACTGACTGGATTTTCATTATGTCTTGCTTTATTGCTGCCATAGTTGGAATTTTGACCATAGCCTATACAGCCTTTCAGTGGAGGAGAAACATTAATCTAAGTTGGATGAAAGCCATAGCCAGATCTAAGAAAAACCCAAAAGCGAGGCACAAAGTTCCTGTGGCTCCTCATACTTGGATTCTAGAATCTGTATCTCGTGGAAAGAATTTAAATTGCTGTGTATGCTTAAAGTCCATGTCCCCCTCTCAAACTCTAGGGCCTATGGTTGCTTCTGACAGTTTTCTTCACCGTTGCAGTATTTGTGGTGCAGCAGCTCATCTGAGCTGTTCTTCTAGTGCCCACAAGGACTGCAAATGTGTCTCTATGATTGGATTTGAGCATGTCATGCACCAATGGGCTGTTCGTTGGACAGATGTTGCTGATCAGCCTGATGACACTTCTTTCTGTAGCTATTGTGAAGAGCCTTGTGGTGGGTCATTCCTTGGCGGTTCCCCTATATGGTGTTGCTTGTGGTGTCAACGGTTGGTACATGTTGATTGTCATAGTAGTATGTCCAATGAAACAGGTGATATATGTGATTTAGGTCCATTTAGAAGATTGATACTATCACCACTCTATGTCAAGGAATTGAACTGGAACATGCCGGGGGGCTTTTTGAGCTCAATTACTCATGGGGCAAATGAGATAGCATCTTCAGTTCGTGCAAGTATCAGGAATCAGAGCAAAAAGTACAAACATGGAAATGAACCCTCAAATGAAACTGGGAGTGGAAATACCAGTGAAATGTCCACAGAAAGCATTGGTGATACTCATCAAATAGTTAATGGCCATCATGAAGTGGAAGAAAACTGTAATGGTGGTATGAATAAGGGTATTCAACATCAAGATGGTGATGTAGATAACAAGATGGATAGAAAACCCAGTTTCAGACGCAATTCATCAATCAATCAGAAGGATGAGTCTCATGTATTAGGAGTGAAACAGAAATATGAGTTGATTGATTTGCCACCAGATGCAAGACCATTGTTAGTTTTTATAAACAAGAAGAGTGGTGCTCAACGTGGTGACTCACTAAGGCTACGTCTGAATATACTTTTAAATCCTGTTCAGGTATGTTTCTCTGTCACATTGTTACCTTTGCTGGTTATCATTTAAGTACCTGTTTTTTGTTTCCAATTTTCTTCCCTTGGCAGCCATTTTAAGATATGCGCTTTTGGATGGCGTTATGATACTCTCAGTCGAAACTTATATGTAGGCCTTCTGAAAAGTATTGAATATATTCTGTGAAACATGAAAATGCATCTCCATCAGGCTGGGTAAAATTTTTCTGAGAAGTTATAACTGAATCCTATTAAACATGAAAATCGGATAAAGCAGTTACTGCAATGGTAGAAGTACAAAGTATAAGAAGGGTCGTTGATTTTTGGGGTCAGAGAATATGCAGTTAAACAATGAGCCACACCCATTCATCTCTTTTTACCAAATTACTTTTATTTTTATAAATTGTAGAACAATAACTATTTCCTGTAAATATACATGAAAGACGGCTCAAATCTGCAAAAATAGTTCTCTTGGTTGTCGTAAATACTGTGACAAATCATGACTAACAAAAATTTCTTTGGTTTGTTTAGGTTTTTGAATTGAGCTCATCACAGGGACCAGAGGTGGGACTACATTTATTTAGAAAGGTGCCTCACTTTAGAATTCTTGTATGCGGGGGAGATGGTACTGTTGGTTGGGTTCTGAATGCAATAGACAAGCAAAATTTTGTTTCCCCTCCCCCAGTTGCTATTCTTCCTGCTGGTACAGGAAATGATCTTGCCAGAGTTCTCTCTTGGGGAGGTGGTTTGGGTTCTGTGGAGAGACAAGGAGGCCTATGCACAATTTTGCAGCACATAGAGCATGCTGCGGTGACTATTCTTGACCGGTGGAAGGTGGAAATTGTTAATCCACAAGGGAAGCATCTCCAGCCACCAAAATTTATGAACAACTACCTTGGTATGTAAATGCTTTTTTCTCACAGTTGCTGTTAGTGTTAGGTACATTGGAATATGCAGTTACTTTGGAGCAACTGGTTAGTCTTATATGTGAACATTAATCAGAATGAACAAACACATAGTTTGTTGTTCTTCTTTTTTTGGGAGGGGGAGATTGGGGCAGGGACAGACATAGGCAGAAAGAAAGATGTGCACCTTTAGGAGTCTTGAGATGATGTCAGTCTGCTTTGACTGCGAATGAAGTTGAACTTTGAAGCAAATTGATGGGTTGATTTGGTTTTATTGATTTCTGCTTCTATATCCTGTCCAGGTTGTACTCAATTGTGTTTTATATCTGCTGCAAGACTTGAGTGTGTATGGATTTGAGTATTCCATTTAGGCACACAAATTTGTCTTTATTCTCCAGCGTTTGCATGGTTTATAAATCATAATAAGTTGCTATCCTTCTCTTGCCTCCTGTTGTGAATTCTTAATTAGATGCTTATGACCTGTTTTTGGTAATATGACATGTCACATGTTTGTACTTTACTTCAATTACTGATTGTTTGTCAGGTCATCGTGTATGAGTATATCTCTTGCATCATATTTCCAGATTATGAATCTCTGTCAAATATTTGGTAGGAATTGGGTGTGATGCAAAAGTTGCCTTGGACATTCACAATCTGCGGGAGGAGAATCCGGAGAAGTTTTATAACCAGGTATGTAATATCTAATTGGAATCACTTATGGATTGCTTGGCATGGTGAAGCTTCATTTTAAGAAAGATGGTAAATTTATTATACTAGGAGACTTGACGCAAGCTATAAGATTGCTTTCCTTTTAGTGTATGGGAACAGAGCTACATCCTAAGTGTAGTTTTAGCATAATGTTAAAAGTGACTCTTAGCTGAAGACGTCAGGCTAGATGACTAAGTATTATGTTAGGCTATTCCTGGGGTGACAATGAGAGAGGTCTATGTTGTTAAATGTCAAAAAAGATACATGTTTTGATAATAATATTTTTGAGATTCAATATTACTTCTAAATGTTCTTGACCAGGATTTGGGATTACTCTAAGGTAATTCTTATAAGTAGGTATATGTTGTTAAGTTGCTATGGTGGGCCCAATTTCATGAGTTCTTCTTGATTTTGTTAAGTAATGACTCAAAGCCATTTGGATCCCTTGCATATGATGGATGGTCTTTTCTTTTAAGTGTGTTGTATTGACACTAAAATGACATGAGACAGATTCAAAGTTAGTTGAGACTAGAGTGTGCATGAATTGAAGATCATATGAATTTTACCATTCAGCACCTTGAAGTAGAGTATTCAATATCCCACTTCATATTGCAGCTGTCTTGCACTGATCTTATCTTTTGGAACTTTTAGATTCAATGCTGAAATCACTGTAACAAATGCAGTTTATGAATAAAGTTCTCTATGCAAGAGAAGGCGCTAAAGGTATTATAGATAGGACATTTGCAGATTTCCCTTGGGAGATTCGAGTTGAGGTAGATGGTGTTGAAATTGAGGTCCCTGAGGTGAGTCTGTTAAGTGAAAATATCCTTCAATTGTATGCACAATTCTTAGTGCGTAGGCCATAAATTTTCATATCAGAGACTCTCTTTTTTCCTTTTATTCATAACACCCCCAAGGGCTACCCAAAAAAATAGAAGAGTAAGGGATAGCCCATTCTTAATTATTTAATCTGGATTTTAATCTGTTCAGGATGCAGAAGGTGTGCTGGTTGCAAATATTGGAAGTTACATGGGAGGTGTAGATTTGTGGCAAAATGAGGATGAAAATTATGATAATTTTGATCCACAATCTATGCATGATAAGATACTTGAGGTTGTGAGCATATCTGGAACATGGCACCTTGGCAAGCTTCAGGTGAAATTTGACTTTAATCCTCATTCTAATTATAGACAATATTTTTGGAATTTAATTCATAAGCAAAGGGCGGCCCAGTGCACGAGTCTCCCACCTGGTGGGGTCTGGGGAAGGTAGATGTACGCAGCCTTAATTCATGCGGTAGATAAATGGTCTGTAACATGAGAACTATAAAAAAGCTTGTACAGTTCCTTTCAGGGAGATCTGATTAGAATGTAGTGATAGCGAGGAAAGCTCATAAAGAATATAAAGCTGGTAAACCCTTATTTGAAATCAAATCTGAAATGAAAACCCAGAAACAAAGAACTGAGAAGGTGGTACAGTTCCTTTCTTGTTTTATCTTGTTTTGCAGGGAGGCTGAACCACATCTCAATTAATTTCAGTACATGCCACTTTTTTCCGTACATCTGTATCCATTCTATTTAAGCTATATGCATAAGGAGATTAAAATGAACACTCTTTTGTCCAAGTTAAATTTTAGCGAACTATGAAATCATGGATGTCAGAATCCTCTGACAGTGGCTGTGTCAAAACAGGTTGGGCTTTCTCGAGCTCGGAGACTTGCACAAGGACAGTCAATTAAGATACAATTGTGTGCCTCATTTCCTGTTCAAATTGATGGGGAGCCTTGGTTTCAGCAACCTTGTACATTGTCCATAACTCATCATGGCCAGGTTTTCATTCTGACACTTGTGCATGACTGATGTTGCAGAGTTAAATCATCACTCATTGTGTCAACAATCACTTGCTATGCATTTTATATATCTTTATGTCCCAATTTTCTTGTACTGTAGTTATTACTGAATTTCTACATTTTCTTTTGATTCCTATGCAAACTGGCAGAGATTTGTTTACCTATTTTTGATGATATTCATCAAGAAATTGACCTCTGCTGCTAAAGTTTTTAACTTCCATGTATCTCAGGAAATGTTTGACTCTAAGAAAATTATTGTATGAGAAATATAATTGGTCTTAAAATCTCCAATTTTTGCTTTTCTGATGCCTTCAGAATATTGTCTCCTTTCCAGTGCCCAAATTATTTGTTGGCCTTGTGATGGTTTATGTGAAAAATCATTTTAATTTAAAAATTTAAATTGCCAAGTAAAAATTTATGAAGAGTTTTATTATTATCTTTAACATGCTCTTTCACACAAAAAACTTTTGAACTTGAAGTGCAGACAAAGCACAAGCCTACCATATTTTACGCTGAAACTTAATTTTTAATTAAGGGGATCGGTAAGGATTGAACTCTTGAGCACTTGGTTATAAAAGTCCTGATTTCAACTCAAAAGTTTACGTTGAGTGAAAGTCTATGAATAGTTTTAATATGTAACAGTTTACATCTGTGCAGCTATGGTTGTGATTATCCAAACAACTAAATAAAATGAATAATCTATTCTTGGCTGTTTTTCTAAAATCCTTGGTGCTTTTTCTCCCTTCTTTGTGGTTGTTCAGGCCTTCATGTTGAAGAGAGCAGCTGAGGAGCCTCTTGGTCATGCAGCTGCAATAATCACTGACGTGCTTGAGAATGCTGAAACAAATCATGTAATTAATGCTTCACAAAAGCGAACTCTTCTTCAAGAAATGGCGCTGAGGCTGTCTTAGAAATTTTCTCCATTCCATCCAGTGATTATAGATTTTGTGGTCAGCTTTTTGGAACATATATTGTATACCCCTTGTCTTCTTTTTTATTTTTGAAACATTATAGTCTGAACTTCCTGCTGCTTCTAAGGGAGGCGTATATGTGAATCTTATATGACATGAAGAGAAAGAATGAAATTCATATAGCTTTTCAGTTGATTCTGTCAATTTCCATTGGTCTTGAAGTCGCATTGGAGGAAAAAATTCCTGGCTGTCATAGATATTATTGAACAGGATAATAGATCGTTATTAACTGGAAGGAATGAATAAATATGATTCTCTGAAATATTACTCTATTTTAAATATTATTGAAATATTTTTATTTGATTGTTTTCTCGCAAAACCACAGCTGCAGGTTGGAATGTATTGTAGTAATAAGGGCTTCCTTGTCGTCATAATTACAGGTAAACAATGTTGTAACTTCTTTCAGAAACAAGCTGTTTGCAGTTTGCTGATTTCGTTTGCCAGGGTTTCTTTAGAGGCTTCATTTACGCTATATTGTAGAATTACCTTAGCATAATGATTGGCTCTCGTCTTTTATTAGCACATACAAGACGATCTGCTGGCTAGCGTCGGTTTCTCTCCTCATCACTCTCTTGGTTGTTCCCTAGCAAACCTTGTTTAACCTTCATCCACAGCCGTGCTACAAAACCTTTAACTTTTGGTCCTCTTCTACCTGCTCCTTTATCTGCTGCTTGAGGACATGAAATTCTCCTCGGTGTCTTTGTACTCTCTTTATAGATACGGTTCAGCCGATGGCGGTACAAGGGGGAATTGAGGTGGAAGACATAAGTTGGAGAGGAGGTGTTAGAGCCTTGAATGGCCATTTTCATCTGGTACTTCATCTTTCGGTGAGCTGGGGAGGTGACATTTGAGGCTTGCATGGCCTTGTTGAGCTGGTAAGTCATTTGTCTGAGCTCAAATGAGTCGTAGAGGTCACTGCCATTGTACTGGATGTTGATTCTCCCAGTAGGAGCTGCTGGTACCTCTTTCTCTGGAATTTCCATGGAAAAATGAGTTACATTTATACCACTAGCAACTCCCCCAAAATATCAAGACCAACGTGCAGTTTTACTCTGCTCTATGTATTTTGAGGTTGAAAGCTTAGAATGTGCATTGATCAAGATCAAGAGGGGAGCAAGGTAGTAAGTTGCCTTGTAAGTAACGTGGTTAAGTGCGTTTTCAGCAAGGAGATTGCATTGTTTTCTACGTTTTCACGTGGCTTTGTTTTACATCGAAGCAACTAAGCCCTTAAAAAAAAAATTCAGGGTTTTCTCCTATTTAATAATAGTTGAAAAACTCGGCCACCTTGCTACATTGTTGCTGTAACATTTTTCTCCAGAGTTACCCGAGGCATGCTAACCCTTACAAGCTGATGCATATACTGTGATTGATATAGTGGGTTCTTTATTAGAAGAGAGGGAGAAAAGCATATGATACGGTTCATTGGTTAGTCTTTTTCTTCATTTGTCAATGAAGCGGAAGGCAAATGATTTCCTAGGTCCCTTTGCTTGGTGGGATAGAAAAAAATATGAATAAAAATTGAAAATATAATAAAATAAAATGTTATTATTAAAATTATGTTTAGTATGATATAAAAATAAATTAAATAAAAAATAATAAAAAGATAAAAATATTATTAAATAATAAAATTATTAAAATAATATTTTTTTAACTTGAAAATTTATTTTAAATATTACAATTAAAATAAAATAAAATATTAGTAATATAAAATTTTAAATTAAATTTTGTTAAACAGTGTTAAAAATTTAAATTTAAATATATATTTGTTTAATTATAAAAAAAATTTATAAATAAATAAAATAATAAAAAATATTTTAATATTTTTTATTATTTTTATTATACTGTTTATTTTTCATTTACTTTTAGAAGTAATTTCAATTTTTTCATAACCAGCAATATATGAAATACATATTTTTTTTATTAATTCTATCGACTATACGAGAATGAAAATTCACATTCTCTCACCTTATTTTCACCAACCAAGTATGCCTTAATAAATTCTTTCTCCTTCAAAAGCGTAGCCTTCATATCGGACTTCACCCTGAAACTGTCCCCAAGTCACCCTTTTGAAAGAAAAACAAGTTCATACTTATCTGCACAGCATATATGGTTCGCTCCCTCTTGCACATGAAACAGTACCATGGAAGATGATAAGTTGCTTTATCAAGCTTTTGGCCTTTTAATAGTAATTACCTATTCCACTCGCACTAATTTCAATCAAAATGTTGTCATGGTGGGACAAAAACTTTGCAAACCGAAGAAAATTGGAGTCAATGAGACACTGATTGATGCGCCTTTTCTTTCTCTGACCTACCGAGTACAATGAATGGAGCCCTGAGATTTGGCTTTCGGTGAAATGCAGTTTCACTTTTGACGATTCCAAGTGTGTTGTGTAGATTTCCTTACTGTGAAAATGGATGAAAAAACGTATCGTACTTCCCTATCTATGTTCGAGAATTTTGATTTGATCTTGCACTAGTTTGAGTTCTTCTAATATCAAAATCTCCTGTGATCAGCCATCACAGGTGTACCTCCTAAATTCTAAATAACTGTTCACCGTCAAAATTCAAATATTTTCAACAGAACTACTTACATATTTAAATAGCGAGTAAAACTCAAAGCTATAAATTGAAAGTTGAAACCAAAATTTGACCTGGATAAAAATTCAGGGATCAGGGTATTTAAGAAGGTTTGGTCTTCTTGCTTTGCTAAGTTGTGGTCTCCTCGAACAACGGCCCCTTATTAGGACCCTATCATTTGCACGCTCTCTCTCTCTTTTCTGTGTACCTCGTGCCATCTGCTTTGAAGTTTAAAGAGGAAGATATTTACGTATAAGGTACTCTCGGTTTTTCTTTTGAAGTTTTAACTCTAATAATTGCCTTCTGTATTTTACTGCTAGTTCTGATCTCTCTGAGTTGAGGCTATATATGCACGTAATCAACTTTGATTATCAATATCATATCCTTCTTTTTCGATGGATAAAGAAAGCAGAAGGGTCTCTGCTTTTCCCACATGTTAAATAATTTTCTGGACTGTTTCATCTTAAATTGATCTTCTGAATCATGTCAGGTTCATTTTCTTTCTTCCACTTGATAATGATATAATCACACACCAAGTGACTGGTCGGGTTCAGTTTTCTTATTTAGATTTTAATGTTATTTGCATTACATATTCTGAGAATCTTGAGTTTATGCCGGACACTATTTCTTTTTCTGGGCACCAGCCATGTTCACTTGCAATTATATTTTCCAAAATTTCTGTTCACTGTTCGGATTTTAAATATATTTTCTGGGAAAGGGTAAAGTGACTTCATTATCATTTATTATACTTTCTTTTCTTCGCCACCACTTAGCCTACTACAAGTCCCACTTCAAAAGGAGGGAAAATGCTAGTTAGTGTTTTTTTTATGCATGCAAAAAGCTGCTTTGAGCTTAAATTATAGAACACATGCTATGCAGGTTGTAGCCGAAGAAAATGGTGAAGATCTGTGGTATTGGAGCTGGGTATGTCGGGGGTCCTACAATGGCAGTGATTGCCCTCAAATGTCCCTCAATTGAAGTGGCTGTGGTTGACATTTCCCACTCTCGCATATCAGCTTGGAACAGCGAGCAACTTCCCATATATGAGCCTGGTCTAGAAGAAGTGGTGAAACAGTGTAGAGGGAAGAACCTCTTTTTCAGCACCGATGTGGAAAAGCATGTCTCTGAGGCAGACATAATTTTTGTTTCAGTGAACACCCCAACAAAAGCCAGAGGGCTTGGAGCTGGCAAAGCCGCAGATTTGACGTACTGGGAAAGTGCAGCTAGGATGATCGCTGAAATTTCCCACTCAAACAAGATTGTCATTGAGAAATCCACTGTCCCAGTGAGAACGGCTGAGGCTATTGAGAGAATTCTAACCCACAATAGCAAGGGCATAAACTATCAAATTCTCTCAAACCCAGAATTTCTTTCTGAAGGAACTGCCATTGAAGACCTTTTGAATCCTGACAGGGTTCTGATTGGAGGGAGGGAAAGCCCAGAAGGCCAATTGGCTATCCAAACACTGAAGGATATTTACGCCCATTGGGTGCCTGAAGATAGAATCATAACAACCAATCTCTGGTCAGCTGAGCTCTCCAAGCTAGCTGACAATGCCTTCTTGGCCCAAAGGATTTCATCTATAAATGCTATGTCAGCTCTGTGTGAGGCAACTGGAGCAGAAGTTTCTCAGGTTTCTCGTGCTCTTAGTAAGAACACAAAAATCGGGTCCAAGTTTCTTAATGCTAGTGTTGGTTTTGGTGGCTCTTGCTTTCAGAAAGACATACTCAACTTGGTCTACATCTCTCAGAGCAATGGCCTCACCGAAGTGGCAGATTACTGGAAACAAGTCATCAAGATGAATGATTACCAAAAAGATCGCTTCGTGAAAAGGGTTGTTTCCTCCATGTTCAATACAGTTTCTGGCAAGAAAATTGCAATCTTGGGTTTTGCCTTCAAGAAAGATACTAGCGATACTAGGAAAACTCCTTCCATTGATGTTTGCAGAGGTCTTCTAGGAGATGATGCATGCCTGAGCATCTATGATCCCAAGGTAACTGAAGACCAGATTCAAAGGGATTTGTCAACGAAGAATGTTGAATGGGACCATCCAATTCACCTGCAGCCAAGTAATCCCAACACTATGAAACAGGTTAGTATTGTTAAGGATGCTTATGAGGCAACTAAAGATGCTCATGGGATCTGCATTCTTACAGAGTGGGACGAATTTAAGACCCTTGATTATCAGAGAATATTTGATAATATGCAGAAACCTTCATATGTTTTTGATGGTAGAAACATATTGAATGTTGAGAAGCTAAGAGAGATTGGGTTTATTGTGTACTCAATTGGGAAGCCATTAGACCCCTGGCTGAAGGACATGCCTCTGCAGTAGGCATGGATGATGTACTCTATGAAGGGGGCCAAATGCTGAATATGAATTGACGACAATGCTCTGATCTTTTGTGAAATTTCGTCCTTATTATCTATTTCGCCAGGCGTTGTAGTTAGTCTTGCTTGCCCAGGAGACAATGATTTGATTTAGTGCGTTTTGAATGTTTAGAATTGAAGGATAGAGCTTATGACCTACATTCTGTCTCCACTCGCCAACCACTTGAGAAAATATTATGATTTAGATCTTCCCTGTTCGGCGTTATAGAATAATTCAATAAAGCTTCTGACAGATATTTATTTACCGTATGATGGTGACAAAGGAAAAGTTTGCCAAGAATATTCTTACACCCTTTTTAGCCCCCATCTTATTCTTTATTGTTTTTAAAATAAATTTTAATTTTTCTTTGTGAATCTGAAGTTCTAAAAGTGTCAATTTTTCTTTTCTTGGAGTTCTTAACTAGCTACATGATTTTTTTTTCCATAGCTACTAACACTTGTTAAAAAAAAGTGAAAAAAATTGAAGTAAAGTTGTTTAGATTTTTACAATTAAATTTTATAATAAAATTATGACACTTAATATATATATATACTCGGAAGTAAAGTTAAAAAAAAATGGCAAGAGGAGCACAGTTTTAATCCATTCAGGAGGGGTAGTTTGAGCCTTTCATCAACAAAGAAATATCCTACTTAAGGGCAATGAATTATAAATCACCCTCCTCTTCGTCCCAGCTGAGCATTTTATTAATTAGATGGGAAATCCCATGATACTTTATGAATTAATAGTTAATACCTCAACTTATGAACACACGATTCTTAACCACGTCTTTTAAAATATTATTAATAATAAATATAATTGTTTAAGAAAAATAGTTACTCATCTTATTAATAAGAAAAAAAAAACACCTGCAACAAAATTTCAAAAAAGAAAATTGTGAAGTTATTTTGATGATTTAATAATCTCCGTAATTCTGCTAAAATAACATTTGGAGGAACAGTGTTATTGTATTCCCATGTCATCCAGCAATAGTCGCTTTTTTCCAGCCAAATAAAACCAAACACACGGCGGCCACATCGTTATCATTGGAAGAACCAAAAACCAAAAGAAAACGCGGTTTTTGGTCCCTCTGTAACGAAGACACCTCCTTCTCCCTATCCCTGGATATTTGACTCCCGCCTTAAACCCTCCGCAACAACGTTAATCTAATCGTTTGGGATTTGGGAATCTCCCTCGGATTACTTATAGTACTCTAGGTGCCTGCAGGGACCAAAGCTTTTACAAATTTTCCCTTCTTCATATCGGTTGTGTGGCCCAAAAAATGGGCTGTTTCGCCAGCAAAAACGCTGATACAAAGGCTACTAGAGTTTCACGGTGGCGATCCACGGGCATTGTTGCTTTACGCGACTCCAAATTGAAGGCAATTGTTTTGTCTGTTTCTCTTTTGTTCAACTTGAATTTGCCGTCCTTGTGCTTGTGTTTCTGTGTCTATTTTCTTTTCTCAGTTTTTTGTCTCTGATTTTTTTTCCCCTGCTTAATGCCACTAGCTCGTTTCACTGAATAGAACAGACTGATTGTGTTCTTTCAGGTTTATCTTGTCATGGGTTTGTTGTTTTCTTTATCAATTCTCTGTGTTGGGCTGCTAGCCTCTGTTTTGTTGCTCCCGAACCGAACTCAAGTTTTTTTACACATCTCAGCGCGGGTAAAAATTGGTGCTGCAAGCATCGTGTACTGTTCCTAAAATGAATTTTACCATTGGGCTTAGATTTCGTGTTTGAGATGATTGAAGCATGTGGCATGGGATATTCACAGTATTATGTGTTAAACGATATTATTCCAGACGGGAAAAAATGGTTTAATGAATTTATTCTCTAATATCAACTTATGCTAGTAGGATAGCTGTCCAAACTCGAAAGATATGTGATTGAGATGACAGACGCATGTGGTGGGCAATTCCTGGGTGCTTTATTTCTCAATACCTGGTTTCCTCTTATCATCTTATTATTTTTCTTGTCATACTTCTAATGCGTTGAAATCTGACATGGAGTAAGGAAGTTATACTTTTACCTCACTATTTGTTTATAACATTTGAATCTTGGCAATGACTGTTCTATATCAGGAGCATGTACCATGCTAGATGGGCACCTCTCATCGCATCATCAATCTTTATTGTTTAAATTTTTTCACTTTACAAATTAGATTATGTGACGATATTTGTCAATTCAATTTGACTTTTCATAAAGGCAGTGTTATGAATTATGATGTTCATTGGTGAGTGTATGGTTTTTTGAAATCTATGTTTGTTGCATTGCTTCTTTGTGTTACTATCTATGTGATTGTGTGTTTGAATGCATGCACACATGAAATTTTTGCTACATACTTACCTTGGTGGCTTTTTTCCCTCCTAAATCAGACATTTCCAGATGAAATTCTTGATCTTGACAGATCTGTACGCACTCTTGACTTAACACACAATCGAATAGGTATGCTCTTTTTTCTTTTCCTGTTCTTTTCTGTTTTATAAAAAGGAGTAAGTCCCTCTATTTTTAGTTAAGAAGCCTTTCTTCTGGGATTGTTACTATAAATTTGACCTGAAATAGAAGTGTCTTTTCTTTTAATGATTACTGGTGTTGATATTAATTTCATTTCTTGACTGCAGTTGACATTCCCATGGAAATTAGCAAATTAGTCAACTTGCAGCGCCTGGTAAGAACTATAAATTCCAGTATGTGCATATATCACGGCAACTTCTCTGAACATTTACAGTACTTTTTCTTATGGAAAAGAAAAAATTGCTTATGGATTTTATCTATTGGTGTTGAAGTATGAAGGAGCAGTGTAGTAAATATTCTGCAATTGATTTTGGTTATAAAATAAATGGACCCTTTATGAATTTCAGAATCATCTTTGACAGGCATATCTTTCCCCATTCCCTTGAACTTGCTATGTAGTGATATGGTAGTTGTTGGTTTGAACGTTGGTGAGGAAGATTTGTTGCCAGGATGTACTGGCAGCAAATGTGGTTACGTGATACTTACCACAATGTGCTTCATTTTCAGTCAGTATACTATTTGATTTTAAATTATCATGTTATCATCAGAAATGGCTGACTTATATTTTGTTACCTTACAAGCTGATGGTCTAAGGTTTTGAAAATTTTAATATAAATTACCATGGAGCTCTATAGTTAATATGTAGAAGAAAAAGTGTGGAAGATTCAAGTACTGACTTGTTACAACCTGCAAAGAACTAGAAACTTGCCTTCTTACTTGGTAATAGTTCTTCAAGTTTCTATTCATGCCTAATTTCTTATCACATTTCAGACTGATCAACAAAAATGACAGTGACAGATAATAGGTTTTAATGTCAGTCCTTTGTATTCATTAGGGACACAAACAAATATTGAGGCTTGAAGTCTGGCTTCATTCCCACTTCTGACCTTGCTGCATTGCCATTATTCCTTTAGAAGTCTGGCTATGTTTCAATTGACACTTTAACTTATTGATTCTGGTAGAAGCATCAAATTTTGAATTTATTATTCATTATTAGAAAACTGTTACCTATTAAATTTGTACTAACTTCCCAGGTATTGGCTGATAACCTCATTGAGAGACTGCCTGTGAATTTGGGGAAACTTCAATCTCTAAAAGCCCTAAACCTTGACGGAAATCGAATTACCTCCTTGCCTGATGAATGTAATTCTCTTCGTTAAATGAATGAGATTTTTTTCAATAAAAATGCTATTATTTTATTTGCTTCCAAGACATGTGCTTATGAAACTTTTCTTTGTTGCTAACATGTTTTTTTTTTCATAGTGGGCCAGTTGGTGAGGCTTGAGCGCTTATCCATCTCAGGGAATTTGTTAACATGCTTGCCTGCAACTATTGGCAGCTTGCGAAATGTAAGTAATTATACTTAGTGAGCCCTGAATACCATGTGACTGTCCTACTGCTTCTGCGATTTGGAATTTGTATGCATTTATTTTTAGAGATGGTTATCTTTTATCCAAAAAAAAAAAAATTCTACAAATGATTATCATCATTACATAATGGTGGAATTTAAATGGTTGAGGATATCTATTTTCTGTTGACATGGCCTATACTTCTCTGTAAAAAGTATGTACTTTTGGTACTCATATACTCTTCATTATGGTTTGTTATTTTAATGATTGTATAAAGGATGAATTTCCGTCCTAGAAAGTTAGGAACATACAGGTTGGATATGCTTGTGATCGGAGAACCATGCACTTGTTATAAATCGACTGAAAGTTCCTTTTAGTGTTTTAATGTTCAGCTTGGGAAATGTTGATATGAAATTGATACATAACCATACTATGATTAACTTATAGAATATGATACACTGTTTGATAATGCAGCTATTGCTTTTAAATGTGTCGAACAACAACTTAAAGTCTCTTCCAGAATCTGTTGGGAGTTGCTTCTCTTTGGAAGAATTACAATCGAATGGTATGCTTCTGATCTACTTGCTTTCTTCATGCATGCATTGCATGAGCATTGTAATTCAGTTTGTGTGTGTGTGTTCATGGGTGGGTTCTTTCCTTGCCAGACATGCATAGGGAATGAAGAGCTTTATTCTATTGTACACTTTATTTTGCTAGTTTTTGGACTTATTGCTATCCTGCCGATATCCTCCTTTTTGCGCCATCTTTCTTTCCATTGATTATAATTTTTTAACAATTGATATACATTCAGAATCTTCAAATGTAAAGTTTAGAAATGAATGTAATTAGAAATTGGAATTACCGATTGGGTAAAAAATGAAGAAGCTAGGTCACATGTTACATGCCAAAAAATCGTAGTTGGGCAATGCATTTATTTTAAATATGGGATACATTTTGGAAATGAATTACAGTTTAGGAATTCTTGACAAAAATATTCAGTTAAGGAATAATTAATTTAACAAGTAGTTAATCGAGTCAATATATAATTAACTCATTAACAACTATTTGAGCTCTAAATTTTTTTTTTCCCGGAATTCCTATTGTAGTTCTCTTGCTATTAACAGTTTCATTTAATAATAACAATTTTACACATTGTTCTGACCTGTACTGCTCCTGTTTTTGGATGCTGGAGCCTGGAAGATGTCTTAGATTTAATATCATCTTTTCTCCATGTTCAATATTCTGTTGTTTACTCTATCAAAATGATATACATCCATAAGACTGATTCTCATGTCATTGACTGTTTCTGTGATAATCTAATCTGGATCTCAAGAACAATTTGTAGTATCTTTCTTTGCTGTTTGGTTATATGTTGTTGGATGAAGCTAAGTTCGATGTTGTTGCCAACTTTTTAGATAATCTTATTGAAGATCTTCCCTCTTCAGTGTGCAATCTCACTCACTTGAAGTCACTTTGCTTAGATAACAATAATGTGAAGCAGGTAATACTTCTGTCTCAGATAGTACTAGAAGCTTTTAATGATTTTTATTTATTGCTAAGAGATATTTCTGCTTGAGAAGTTAACTTCCATCACTGAGAAGGTTATGCTAAACAATCATGTTTTGCATTGACTCTCATAGTTTTTGTCAGTTTTTTTTTGGAACATCTGTAAACATTAGACAACAGAGGGGTGTGTGAAAAAGATGAGAAAGTGGTTTTCCACCATTGCAATGAGGGGAATGCCTTTTAGTTATCCATGTCACAAGACAATGAGGCTTAATTTTTGGAACATGAAGTTCCATATTTAAATACATGCGTGAGCAACTCACTTGGAAATCCTAAGAGGTGTTTTAGTGTCACAGCATTTGCTGGGTCGATATTAGAAAACATTGCTGATACTTTTTCTTAAACATTGAATTTTGGTGTTGAAATATCTCTAATAACTGCGTTAGGATTCCTGTTGATGAAATTTGAAAGTGTTACAATTGCTGTTTTAAAATTAATAGATATTTATCTTGTTGGAAATCAGCCTTTATTGGAGTACAATTCTTGCAATGCCTTGTGCTTCTTCTTCCTCATCTCTATCTCTCTCTCTCTCTCTCTCTCTCTCTTAACCGCATCTCAATATTTGGTTTTTGCTTCTAGCGATTCCAACCCTGGCAGTTTTGTTACAAACCAATGTCCTTTAGGTTTCAAATGTCTATCATATTTTGGTCTATTTTTGGCCAGATTCCTCTGAATCTATTGAAAGACTGCAAAGCTCTTCAGAACATATCTCTGCACAATAATCCTATATCAATGGATCAATTTCAACAGGTACTGATTTCTTCCCTGAATTTATTTTTCACTCCTCTCTTATAAGTCAACAAAGTTGTTCAAGATTCAATCCAATTTAACTACCAATGAATAATCTAGATGGACGGGTTTCAAGAGTTTGAAGTGAGGAGGAGAAAGAAGTTTGACAAACAGATTGATTCAAATGTGATGATTAGTTCCAAAGGTCTTGATGAGGGTGTAGATCTATAAGATATTGTTCCTGCCTGGCCATTTGCTAAGGTGATTTTGCAGCTTCATCTTTGGATGAGCTTTTGATGTGGGATAGAAGACTCAGCATTTTATCTATGCCTTTTATGTCACTTCTAAAATGGGGTTCCTTCGCCCGCAATTATACTGGGTTGTATATAGTATGTGGCCATTTTCTTACACTGTGATAAAGATCTTGAAACTGAATTGGCACATAAATTAAATAGAGTAATTGATGGCGTATAGAAGACAGAGCATTAACTGTCTGGTAAGGTAAAACAAAATAAATTTATTGAAGCAACAAATAAATACTATATCGTTCTCATTTAGTAAGGATAATTCTCGTTGAATATTGTTAGCAAGAAAAAATCTCATTTAACAGGCACGTGTCCTTTTATAATTTGCCAGGAGAAAAAATAAATAACCGTAATATATCTTAAAAAGAATTAATATTTAATTTATTATTCGTAGATGCTTTTTTATTTATTTAAATATCATAAATAATAAAAATAATATTTTTTTAATTATTTTTATTATATATTATAATATGAATATTATTTATAACAAAAGATTTTGACTGACGTTTTAAAAATATAAGAATCTCTCCGCTTATTATCTCCTGATTCCCCTACGCTCAGATATCACTTCGGCCCCCGAAAAGGAAAAGTCAGAGCAAAACATAACTATCGTCTCATCGCATGCCACGTGTCAGGAAGGGCTTTAGCTTCAGCTTATAATATGATTCAGACTGTGCCTCCAATTTTCACTGTCCCATTTATAGTGCATTTCTTCCCTCCATTCTCGAAGAAAGAGGGGCATTTCCCGTAATTAAGAGAAGATACGTGCCGTTTGTTTAGTTGTTCCTATTCTGGGACAATTATTTACCAAAAAAAAAAAAAGCTAACCCTACGTTTGCCCTTTTGACTTTACCCACGTTTTCCGATCTGGGTTTTTTCTTGCTCGATTCGATCTCCAATTTTGCTATCAGTTCTGGAATTGATCTTAGATTCGATCGGTTCCTGATTTTCTATACCTATTGATATAAATTTTGGTCATATCGGTGCATGTTATCCGTTCTTAGGGTTAGGGTTGCAGAATATTGTTGATCTATCATTTCCGTACCGAACCTGAGGAACGCTTTGTCAGATATTTGGCTTGGGTTCTGAGTCTTGTTTATCTCATCATTTTTCCGATTTTGTAAACTATTTTTTCAGGATTTCTGTAATTAGACCCGTTGAAAGCTTGTTTGGATCATAGGTTTTCTCTTGTTTCGATTGAATTTGTTTGGGGAAAATTGAATTTCAATAGTAATTAGGATTCTTTCGCTCGATCACCTTCTATTAGAACTATTATTATACGATTCAGCAATCTGCGATACAATTTGACGGGAACCGGTTTAAGGTAATTTTTTTTTAATCTTTTGCTAATTTCTGGCAATTTTGTACAATTTATTTCGTATGGTAATTTTTTGGTAAAAATTTTGACGGTGATGTGGGCGAACTGATAAGTTGAAGCCGCCCTTTTACCAAATTGTCCTCAAATGGAATAATATATATTCTATATTGATATAATATCGCAAAATTCTGTCTGGTGTCTTTGTCTATCTAATGTATAAAGTATAAACCTTATATACTAAAAAATAAGAAAGTTTTGATTATTGGGTGGTTATAAAAAAATAAATTTAAAACTTTCTCTCTCTCTTAAAAAATTAAGAAGACAACAAAACAAGACCAACAAAAATAAGTTTAGAAGTCGTCTTCTATCTCTATTCTCTAAATAAAGTTTTCTTCAATCAGTCTATCTTTTTCTTCTAAAATAAAAAAAGCGGAACTGTGGATATTTTGTGCGTATGAAAAGTAGATTGCAAGAGAGCTAAGTAAATTAACTTGAAGAACAAAGCATAATTATGGGTGTGTCATTGTAATGTTATTCTTCAGAAGCATTGTTCATTTTATTCATATAAATATGTAAATACTAATTGTAGTTTGAAATTGAAGAGTTGCTGCTAAACTTATTTTAATTTGACGGTTAGCATGTAAGACTTAAGTTCCTTGCTTCGAGGGAGAATTGCCGTAGGTTCTGATTTGATTGTTAATTCTATCTCTTTAGCTTTTTGTGTTTATTGGTAGTGGGTAGCTTGATAGAAGTGCATCCAGGCTACCAGTTAGTCTTATTGAAAAAAGGGGGAAAAGTGAACATCTCCTCATCTACTACATCAATTGGTGTTTCGGATTTTTTTTTTCCCTTTTGAATGTGTAACTTGATAATGCTAGGGAGAACATATGTTATGAAAATAGATTCTTTATATGTTGAGTGATTTGTTTGTAGTGGCAGTTTTAATTATTGGCAAATGTCTGTTTCTCCTTTCTAGTATAACCAAAAGGGTGCATGTAGGAGTGCCTTTTTTTGGTAATGTTTGTTTTCTCTGTTGAGGCTTGTGTATATGGATTACGATCACTTCAAGAAGGGAGTCTATGTTTAACACATCTCTGACACTCTTGTTAGACAATGCATGACACATTGAGAAGAACCTGGACTCTTTAGATTTTTTCACATCGCCATGTTCATATATTTTCTTATGTCTGTGTAAGTTTCCATGCTTGACTTGGGTATATATTGAAGTATAATTATACAAAAACCTAATATGGGAACAATCGTTTAGAAAAAATTATCATACAATGGTTTGTATGGTTATGATCATTGCTGACACTTGTTGAAGCCTGAAGTGTTTCATTGAGCAGTCAGAAAGTTTATTCATTTGTAATGATGATTCAGTGATTCGGAGACAAAAGTTGTTACTTGCCCCCTCCCTTGTCATAAAATCAATCCTAAACTGTTAATTTCCTTGAGCCATCTAATTGGTTTATTTTATGCATCAATATAAAAATTTAGTTTGATACCTGTAATGTGAAGAAAGCTTGTTCTCTTATCCTTATTGAATCCTTTCCTGCAGGTAAACATGGTGCAGAAGCGTCCTTTTGATGTTGAGCAAATATTTGAGGTGTCTTTCAAACACCCAAAACAAGTTGGACCCAGCAATCAGCTTGTCTCATTTTCAAAATCTGTTTTTCCTGAGGATGCTTGCCAGTTGCCTAAAACTTCAGGTGGGAGTTTAGTCGAAGAGTATCCCCCCAAAGTTAACAATCTAAGAAATTTGAAAATTAAAATTATGCTCATTTTGGAGTTTCATGATTGTGATCGATTAAATTATAAAACGATTTCTGTTGTTCAACCCTGTTTTGGTAACTAACTTTGAACAAAATGACAGTGCTTTGACTTGTTGAATTTGTCCCATTTTAACTTCGTTTTTTATTTCCTTGAGGTGATACCATTATATTATGTATGTATTGGGGTTACGTTATCAACTTGCTCTTTTTCACTTTACATTTTTTCTTTTTTGAATATTTGTTTGTTGAAATTTTGGATCTAGTCATTTTTTGCTGCTTGAACGTGATAGCAATTTTTATCTTTTCTTTTCATTCTGGAAATAATACGAAGAGGCATTTGAGTGATATTTTCTGACATCAGATTGGGCTCACCAGGAGAGGGTAGATTTAAGGAAGTTATGATGCTATTATATATATATATATATATATATTGCGACAATGCATTTTGACCTAGTATACTATGTGATTGATAGAGGATGGTTGCGGACAAGTTATTATTGAAGGTAACGGGAAGCTTTCAGGTGATATTTTTGAACTTCCTAGAAGTTCTGGAGACTTTGAAACAAGAATTCCTGAAAGTATTTCTGTTCCTCTTTGGGCCACCAGTAGTACCTGTGAAGAAGTCCCATCAGAGTCACCTGTACATCTCCCTATTTTCGGTGAGTATTTTAGTCCAGAGCGTCCATTAAGAACACTAGCTCGCTGCGAGGACATCTATTCCATATTCCTTGAACACCCCCCTCGCAAAAGTGTATCTGTTGGAGCCAATTATCAAGCTGATGTTCCAGCATGGGATTTGTCCGGTGGTGCTAGTAGACCGGATGCCTGTGACACTGATTCCACCTTCATTGTTAGGGATGAAGTGCAGAAAAGACTGATGGGGACCTGTATAATCCCTATGCCTCGTATGGAATTATCTACATATGATGATGAAAAAGTTGGAAAGGGCCGAACTGACTGTAGCTGTGAAGATAGGGGATCTGTGAGATGTGTCAGACAGCATATTGTGGAAACAAGAGAGGAACTTATTAAAAGCATTGGGCAAGAGAGTTCGACCGATTTAGGGCTCTCTGACATGGGAGAGCAAGTGGCAGAAAAGTGGAGTGCGGAAGATGAACAACTCTTTCATGAGGTTGTCTTCAATAATCCAGCTTCCCTGGACAAGAAATTCTGGAACAATCTTCCCATTGTTTTTCCTTCTCGAACCAAAAAGGAGATGCTGAGTTATTACTTTAATGTCTTCATGCTTCGGAGGCGGGCAGAGCAGAACAGAAATGACCTATTGGGCATTGACAGTGATAATGATGAATGGCAAGGTAGTGATGACAACGAAGTTGCAACTCAAGAGGAAGATGAGGACTCTGTTGATGAGTACCCTGTCTATCGAGATTATACTGGTCTTACTACCTGCCACAGAAATGTTCTGGAAGATTATGACGGGTATGCTGCTGAAGAAAATTCTGATGTTAATGGAATTTTAAATTTTACCGATAGGGACATTGATGATGATTCAAGAAATGATCCAGTGAAGCCTCGGTCAAGTGGTTCCCTCACTGCTATTCAACCCCAGGATCATGCTATTTGGCAGGAGAGGTGTGAAGTTCAAGATGGCTCATGCAGATCCTCTGACACGGGACTTGCCTCACGGGAGGTGAAGACGGAGAATAGTGATCCCTGGTCCGGCAGCTCTAATGGAGTAAGCTATGGTTGTAGCCAAGGATATGCCTTGGAGTCTTGTGATGCAAAAGTCTGGGATTCTGGCTTCTTGTCCTGCTCTAAAAATAAAATTGACTTCTTACCTACATGCAACATGATTAATGAGGTTTTTGGAGATGGACGAAGGCAAGAAACGAGAAGAGCTTGAGCCTTGTATATTACTAGTTTGGACTCAACAATTATGGCGATTTTGGGTATGACCTGTATCTGAGGCTTTTTACGTCAGGCTGAATCTCAGCCAGCACAGCTAAGCATAAGGAGAGTTTCCGAGTTTGACCTTTTCTTTGTATTTTAAGATTATAAATAGTACCTTCATTGTAAAATAGCGTTTTGGAAGGTGAATTAGTTTTTTTATTTAGGTCTCATTTATTCTTCCTAAGTCGTTTCGGAATTGTAAAATGCCGTATTCCTTGATTTTACCTAGTTTTTCCACTTTGGCGTGGCGTCTTTCTTGAAAGAGGGAAAGGGTTGGTAGAAACCATTGTCTGATACTGATTCCTTGATGTGATTTTGTATTATTAAATCCAATATGAAAATTCTTCCAATATTTTGCGTTCATCGTTTAGTTGGAATTTAAGTGATGAATCCTCTGTGACAATAAATAAATAGAAGACACTTTTTGTTACTGGTTTTTGGTTCTGGTTATTTGATCCTTAGGAAAACATTATAACTTTCATGGTCTGTATTACTAAACAATTAACATGATGAACGGCTGCTTGACTTGAAGTTAGCTTGAAATATCTGCTCTCTCCACCTTGGCATTATGCCTCCGTCCTTCTGCCTGGATGAATGGCTAAAGCAGAAGTTCTGAAGAATGAGTCTATCCACCTATACCACTTGCACACACATCATTCACACATGTGCATCTGGTAAATTCTTATTTATTTGCTTTGTTATCCACAACTCAAAATCTCTCAATTTGCAAAGTGCGAATGAAAATTTAATGTGTCCAGTCATTTAGAAAAGATATTTAATTTTGAACAACATCCAAAAATACTCCTAATCATAATATATGTAAAACTAAAATAATAACAAAAATTGATTCGACCTCCTCAAATGTATTATTACTTCATATGATATTCTCAAGTCTCGTCAAAAAGTGAAATTTTATTCTCAAATTGCATCGGGAATAAATGTTTGCAATTGCCATACTGTAGCTTCTTGACCTCCTTTCTGAAAAGCAAAAATGAAAGTAAGGTATGCATCTTTCAGTCTATGGCAGAAGTAGACTTAATTCTCTGCAAACAAGGGTTGAGTCTAACTAAGCTCTCAAAATAAAACACAAATTCAATTTTTAAAATAGATACTTATTAAAAGAATCTCTTCGTTATTACATAATTCCAAGAAAAGTAATCCTGCAATTATAAAAATATTTTAAAAAAATTGTATATATTTAAAATCTGTATAGTCTGCCGACTAGAGAAGCTTTATCCTTCTTTACTTCTTAATTAGTTTACATTTGTACATTTTAATATGTGCCTACTTTCAAGAACGCAAGGATGAAAAATAAACTCAGGTTCAGAGTCAAGGATAGCCAATTTCTAGGTCATCGCCTGTTGTCAAAGTTACCTTAGTTTTTTCCTAAAGACTCAAACTTGAAACTCAAATAATTTTCTGTGTAGAAGACTCATCCCTTGTGCTTTGAACCAGAAGTTAAAGTTCGGCAAAAACGTTTCAAATTTGAACACAACATTTACAGATAGGAGCAGATTAGGTGTGGAATTTAGGCTAATATTGGAGTAGGAGAAGAAATCAGAAGCGTCACTTATCTTCCACTTTTCAGAATTTTGTTTTCTTCCTTTAGATTGATTTTGTGTTGGACATAAAAGAGTTCCACATTCACTGATTTGAAAAATGAGGCCGGTTAGAGCCTAAGATAACCAGTTTTAATTCCCAAGCTCAAATGACTTTGTTGGCACTTAGTGGTTAAAGTAAGAGCATCAAAATATAAAAGAAAGGTAAAAAAATGTGATAATGGAGCTTCTTAATACCAAACCACATCTACCATACAGAGGACAGGTATATGACCGGTCCCACCTTATCATAAACCTTATTTTATTTCTCTAACGAAATTTCCCCTTTCTTACATGAAAATTTAATGATTCATTTTGAGTATCCCCAAAGCATTTCTGGTGAGAACTTGCTCCCTAACACATGCACCATTATTACTTGTATGAAGCAACACATGCACCTTTATGACCTACACATTTTATATATGGTGGTGGAATAAGAGAAGTTAGAAAAGATATGAAAGCTGCCCTTGTTTAACTCTTTATGTTTTCATTTCCACTCTCTCTCTCTCTCTCTTGATCCACCATGGTCCATTTTCAAATTATCAATGCTAATCTTGCATTTTTTTTAAAATATGGACATTAACATAAATATGAAACATGATAGAATAAGAATATGATAATACAATAGTATATGAAATATTCATATAAAATTTAAAATATTATATTATATATAATATAAATATCTAACTCATGTTGAACACAAACACTTTTTTTTATTTAAATAAATTTTTTGTGTTTTGTAACTCATTTATGAACTGAATTTTTTTTTTTCCTGAAAAAGGAGGTTGAGCTACAAGGCTCCAACTGCCAGAACTACTACTAAGCTTGAGATTTGATTAAGGCTTATCATGCTTTTAACAAATTAGTATATGCTGCTATCTAATCACCCACCAAAGAAAAAGGAAATGCTACTTTCTAATCATTTTAGAACTTCAATCACTGATATGTCAGCCACATCTAAACTGACTAATCAAGAAAAATTGAAACCGTAGCAAAGTGGCCAAGATATCTTTTACATCTTCAACCAACCCCTGTCTATTTGTTTATTTAAATTAAGTTTAATTTTCTGATAATTACAGGAAGAGGGTGTCTGCAAAAGGCAGCCTAAAAACCCCCAGTAAATCCTTAAAATGGTAAAGAGAATTTCAAAATCAAGTGCTTTACAGCAATTATGCTCATTGAGTTTCACTTTATTAACCTTGTTGTCCCTATAAGTATGTAGGCCATGGAGAATCATTGTAGCATTAATTTTTGCACATCATCAGATTTCACGAAGATCAGTTTGTGATATGCAGGCAATTTTCTCCCAAAAGCAACTTTTGGGTAGTTAAAGAAACCAAGGCTAGGTGCAAAGAATTGAATGCAGATCTAAGTGCAAAAATTAGAGCTAAGCTCTGGTCCAAACCATGATTGGAAACTTTCATTTTGCCACCGACAGTGTTTCTTTATAGCAGTTGATCAAAGATGGCTAGCATGTAGGATGGTTGAAGCTTGGCGATGAGTTAGCATAAAACTTAAGGAAAGTATCTTAGAGTGTAGAGAGTGGCATAGGAGTGTGCGAGTGTGAGTCATTACGCATTCTTTTCTTGGAAGAAGTATATTTGTCAATTCTATTATCACTTTTGGAGAGCCAACACTCTTAACTCTCAAGTGAAGTTTCTGGGAGGGTACCATAGACTCTGACATATCCCCTCACGCTTTAATGCTGCAGCCACATTAGTTACAATTTTGTGCTTTGCGAGTTCTGTATATGCTACTCTATATAACTAGTATAGACTTTGGTACTAAAACTGCCTTTTTTAGTTTGATTTGGTTTGTGCAAACCTCCAATAATTTAATTTTCTCATCAGATTAGCTTAAAGGTAGACCATCTTATGCTAGGACAAAGAGATTTGTAATCTACCAACAAGAGTTTGTTTAGGTAATAAGTATCAAAACACTTTATTTATTTAATTTTTATTTTTACCTTTAGCAATCTCTTTTAACTATTTGTAAGTACTGTTATAAATTTTTGTTAAAATTTGTGACATATTCAAATTTTTTATTTAGTAATTTGTGCTCTATATTTTTCACCTTTTGAATTTGTCTAGCAATTATCACTAAATCAAACTATTACGTTTTAAAAAACCTAAATAACAATTTCAAGAGGGGTTTAGTAAATTTATGTGTATATTTCTTCCCCAATCCAATCATCTATTGAAGTTGGTAAACATCAATTACAAAACAAAAAGAAAAGGATAACAGGTTACATTTATAGGCTCATATATGGTAGTGCACACCGAGTGAAGGTGTGATAGATGCTAGGCACACGGCATGCATTATGTTCATGCACATGTTCCCTAATTAGAAAACTAATTAGGGTAACAAAAAGCCCCTATCATATTCTATGCATTAGCTCTAATCCCTTTGCTTATCACACTTCCCTCTCCCAATGCATTAAAACAACAAAAAAAAGGGTGAAAAGAAAAGAAATTGATATAAACAATAGACAAATACAGCTAAACGTTGTACTAAGCTGCCGGCCAATAGGGCACAAATTAACTAAGTGATTAATTACTGTGAAAATGTTATTTTTAGAGTTATGAACAAATTGGCCAGCTTCATCAATCCAAATATGCCGGCATCATTATCTCTTCATTCTTTGTCAAGTTATTTTTTACCGGATTAGAAAGATAAATTAGTCAAGATACATATAAATAGATTGAAATATTATCTAAATAATAATAAATAAATAAAAAGAACAAGTGAGCATGAACTAACATCCAATGCTGCCTTATCTTAAAATAACAAGGCAACCACAACTCTAGACAGTTTGTACTAATTAAATATTTAAGGTACATAAAGGGATTAGTGATTCCTAATCTACGAAGATATGCCTTAAAAAATTGAGCTATTAATCATATTGTCTTGCCCCTAGTTTTGTATGTATTTTATGAACCTGCTTCCTTCTGGATTAAAGTTGGAATAGGTAGCTGTGAAACAGTGTGCATGTAATATACATAAAGACATGCATATTGTACACACATTCATAATCATATATATATATATATATATATATATATATATATATATATATATATATATATAGAGTGGATTATTTTTAAAAAAAATTGGATATGATTTTAATTAGAATCTGTCACATGTGAAGTTTTGAACATAACTAGTAATTAACTAATAAGGCGTCTATTATCTTAATTATATATATATATATATAAAATCTTTTATCTTTACTTTTTATTTCAAAAGCGAATACTTTTTTATTCAAAACTTTTTATTAAATTGTTGCCAAAAAGTTCAATAGACATTTTACCGAATTTGAATTCTAAAATGAATATATATATTATTTTCGAAGGACTTAAAATTGTTTCTTGTAATTATAGTTTTTAGTTAACATAATTATTTTAATAAAAATTCAATAATTGAGAAATTTCAAGTAAATCAATTATAGATATAAATAATAGCCATGACTCATCATTTACCAAATATCATAAATACTTGTATTTATCTATGAAAAGGTAGTTTTGAAGTTGTAAGTCTTCATTAGTAATTAGAATTTCAAAATAAAATGTGAAATTTTTTTTACTACATACTAATCAATAATAAATTTAAATTTGAAAGTTGTTTTTACCTAAAGTGACATAAATTAATATCTATATTTCAATTATTGACAAAGAGAATTTTGCATTCGATCCATTCCATTGTTATAAGAATGGCTTTTACTTGACATACACACAACCAGTTCTTGCAAATTTCATCTTAAAAGAATCCAAAAAGGGTTAAAACAGAGGAAGAGCCACCAAAGGCAAATTCATACTGCTAAGAAGCATTTCCTTTTCACTCTAAATTTGATCACAGTAAATGCCCTTACAAGGCATAGGAAGACGGAGAGTTTCACAGTAACAAAATTTGCACTCAGTTTAAAAAGGCAAAAATTTCAGGGACATAAGGAATAATTTCTCTGGTCTTTTTTTTGGTAACCCAAAAGAGATCTAGTGCCTAACTGGCACTCCGAGAAGGCATTGTGGATAGCCTTCAATATGCATTTTGAGATGCTACCTAACAAATTTAAACAATTCCACCAGTACCAAGAGTATTAGCTGTATCAATTTGGCTCTTGGAGCGAGCATGGCATTTGCACTTCTTTATAGACGATTCCGAAAGGAGATTAAAACAATGAGATTAAAAAAAGGAATTACACAAAAAGAGTTAGTGCTGACTACAAATAAAGAGATAAAAAAGAGGCAGAGCACGGTGTTGATTCACTCTTGGACGCAAACAAATGTGCCAAATTTTAGCTGCATTACTATTGCTTGCTTTTATATGTTATGGGGGTACGGCATAGATTAGCTAGCTGCACCCAAAAAATAATGGACTTTAAAACAGGCAAACAAATAAGCAGAAAATGAAATGACCTGGTTGTTTATGACCCACCAAATATCAATATTTTCGAGGAACTTACTTTACCATGTTGCCCTTGAAATGTGCCTCAATCACTGTGAAGAATCGAGGACAGAGGCATGGCAGGCTTTGATTGGGATATGAAGCAACTGGATAGAGGGTAACTCATGGGGGACCCGCTTAAAAAGATCTTTTTCTTTTTTTTTAAATATTTTAATCCGAAACAAGAAAATAAAAACAAATATAGAAGAATAACGGCCGGAGAGTGGAACCTTTCACTTGAAGTGCGTGTGAGAGAGAAAGAGAATGCGGAGGCTTTTCCTTAATAGCAAGACAAAGGAAGGAATAGTTGGGAAGGCAGTTAGTTTTAGTAGGTTCCTCACCTATAGGGTGCTGACTTGGACGAATCTCAAGCCGTTGGATTAAGGGTGGCGTAGTATCCTCAGTTGAGTACACGTGCTGCTATCCTCCCCTTTCTTTGCCACTCTCCCTCTTTCTCATCTTTGCTTCCATGCATGGATTTCTCCTCCAAATATAGTCAAGTTTAGAGAGAGAAACAGAGCGGTGAGAGAGAGAGAGAGAGAGAAAGCGAGAAACGAACGCTCGCTCGCTCGCTCACTCACTAATATTTTTCTTTTTCTTTTTCTTCCCCTTGCCTTGTTCATCGCCATCATTAGCAACAAAGGTAACAGAACTCATCTCTACCTCTTCAAGTTTGATTTTTTCTTCAAAATTCAACTACCAGAGAAGCTAGTAGCCAGAGGAAGCTTTACTGTATGCATTCTCTTGGCCCTCTTCTTTTCCTCTTTTTGTGCCTTAGATCTTGTACTTGCTTGGAGTTTTGGTGAAATACGAGATGGGTTTTTTTCTCTCCGGCCAGTGCGAAAGTGATGCGATGCAGCTTTCTCACGGAATTCCGGAATTCACCTCGATAATCTGATCCGGGTCTTGCTAGTTTCACTTTCTGATACTCTGTTTTATTGTCATTTGAGCTGTCTTGGCTTGATGAGATCGATGATTTCAGCATTCTTGGATATTCTTTGATCAGTATCGCAGTATCATTTCCTTCGCTGATCCGTGCTCTTTTCTTGAATTGCTCGAACTCAATGGAAGAAGATCAAGTATTCAAACATGTATGTAAGTTCTGCAGCAAGAGTTTTCCTTGTGGTAGATCTTTGGGAGGTCATATGAGGTCGCACATCACCAATATTTCAGCTGAAACAGAGGAGAAACTTGCAACGAGGAAGCTTTCATCTCTCAACAATGGCGGAAGCAGCAGTAAGACTGGAGAGACGGGTTCGGAAGCAGGAACTAACGCTGGTTATGGTCTCAGAGAGAACCCAAAGAAGACTTGGAGATTTGCAGATTCAAGTGAAGAAACTTTAATCACTGACAAGTTCTGCAAGGAGTGTGGTAAAGGGTTTCACTCTTGGAAAGCTTTATTTGGTCACATGAAATGCCATTCAGATAAAGAGAGAGTTTCCAATCACTTGGAGGATCAAGATTCCTGGACTAATGGTAGCCAGAAGCTGGTCACAGACAGCCAATCTGACAACGAAGCCACTGCCCCAAATCGAAGAAGAAGATCAAAGAGAAGAACAAGGTACATGACTGCTCCTGCAACTTCGTCTTTATCTTTGGCCAATCCTTCTTCTTCTGTTTCTGAGGTTGAGCAAGAGCAAGAAGAGGTTGCTATGAGCTTGATGATGCTTAGCAGGGACGTGGGTCATTGGGGTGGTTTGAATTCTGTTGCTGAATCCTCTGACAATAACTCTGCCTATTTCGAAGCTCGATCTTCAGTTCGAACTAATCTCGTTAGTAAAATCGAGGGCAAGACTCCAACCTCCAAGGGTTCTGATATAGCAAAACTGGCCAAACGAAGTGACAAGAAGTGGGAGACTGGTAATTCTGGTTCAGCAAATCTCAACTCGAAAGGGAAAAAAACAGAACTTTTGGCCACTGAGTTTCCCAGAAATGGTTTTAAGATGAATAAAACTAAAGTTCCTATTAGTGGGTTCACAAAGAACAGCAAAGAAAAGAAATCTGAGCTTGATTATGAGTCGGCATTGGAGGATTCTGAGGATGAGCAGGGGAAGAACGAGTTCAATGGAACAGAATTAGACTTATCAAAGTCGTCTGCTGATAAGTACACTTCAATCAAGAGAAAGTTTCTCGATTCTGAACTAAAGTCAAATCCCCAGAAGAATTGGGTAAACAAGCCTTCAGAAGCTGAATTCAGTAAGAGTTCTCTTAAGAGAGGCAAGTTCAAGTGTGCTACTTGCAACAAGATCTTCCACTCCTACCAAGCTCTGGGAGGTCATAGAGCTAGTCACAAGAAAATGAAAGGCTGCTCTGGTTCAAGAAATGAGTGCAGCGAAAACAGCATTGAAACAGACCTCTCCAACATGAAGAACAGTAACAATGGATATCTGCAGGTTGAACACAAACTGGGAGCTGGTTTTGTTAATGATGCAGACGCAGTTATAGAACCCAAGAAGAACAAAGGGCACGAGTGCCCGATTTGCCTTAAGGTTTTTCCATCTGGGCAAGCCTTGGGTGGTCATAAGAGATCTCATTTGACCGGAGGAGGGTCTGACAGTAGTAGAAACTGTCAAACAGTTGTACTTGAGGAACCAGTTCAAGAAATTAGGGAGTTTCTTGATCTTAATCTTCCTGCTGCTACAGAGGAGGAGAGCAATAGCCATGCCGAGTCTTACAGACCCTGGTGGGTAGGAGGCACCCACAAGCAGGAGGCACTGGTTGGTCTCATATCCAACTAAAACCAAAACCTCATAGTTCCAGCAGTGGTTCAGAATGAAGAACTGAAGATTCATACTGTATAGGAAAGTTCCTGCATTTATTTCATTAATTCTTTGAGGTATTTCTGCTCGTATTTTTCAAGCAGTTCATAAGATGAACTTCCAGAGTCTGTTCTTTCCATTTTCTATTTCTTATTTTTGGGTGGTATATGCTATATACTTTGTTCATAGAATAAGTCCCAATACTGCTGCTGCAGATTTCAGGCTCACCAATTTGGTTCTCTTTGAAAGTTCAGGAAATGTAGCAGACTTCTATCTTTCTGGTTTTTTGTTTCTCCCCACTGACACTGGCATTTCAGAAATGTACTTATTTTTGTATGAAAATCAGAAAATCCAAAAATGACATGCTTGGGGAGGTAATTATTTTTTCTTGGCATGGAAGAGAAATGAATGAGGTGTTGAAAAACCCGACTCGAGGGAGATAAAAAGGAAGATTTTATAATACACATAAATAAGGCATGTGAGCTGAAGGTGGTTGTTTAGTCACCTACCACAAAAACCTGACCACCCATCTCTCCCTTGTTCCCTTCTCTCACTCGGCACACAAGTGGTGTGTTATTAAATCCTTCTCGCTAATCACTATGCACTCTCATTAGCAAATATCATAATACTTCCTAAAAAAAAGAGTGTGAGAGAGATGGCTGGACCACTAATACGAAGCTCACTGAAATTACAGACGCAATCTGCAACTTAATATAAATTCTGCTAAAATAGACTAAAGATTTTTTAAAATTTTTTGTCACCCATTTCTTATAATAAATTGTAAATGCGAATTTTAACCCGTAAAATCATAGTGGGTTTCGGGGGAAGAAGAAAAATAGATGAAAACTAGGAAAAGCTGTAACGGGGCGAACTTAATCATACAAAGAAAGAGTGAGATGCAAAAATTTGACCAGCCGCTTGGATGTCCATTTTTTCTCGTTTTGAATTTTATTATATATAAAAAAATTATCCAATTTTAACATCAACCAGATCCACAGCCCGACCCATAATGAGTATCCTCAGTGTTTACTTGGCTGGGGCAGCTGGCAGATGGTGCTGTGCTGCTTTGTCAACTAGTTCAAGCAACTAAAACTGCTAAGAAAACTCTGCCATCTGCGTATGAAGTTAGGCGGCTATTCCAAAGGGGTAGTCCGGTCATAAAAATAATTTTGTCCCTCATCCAATTGGTTTATTTAATTAAGAAATATTAATTAAACGTTCCTGAGATTTTTTTCTTTACAAATTATTTATTTTATTAGTTTGTACAGAAGATGAAAAATAAATGTACTAACGATAATATTTTTTTTTTGCTACTAGTCAAATAAGTATTTTTCCTTACAAATGCTAATAAAATTAGTAATTTTTTCTCAACATATATGGAAACCATTCTAAAATAAAATAATTAATGAATTAAAATTGAAATTGATCGATAACTTTAAAAAAAATTAAATTATGATTATGAAAAATGACTGTGCAACTGAAAATTATCAATTAGGAGAAATTTTAATTTAAAAATTTTAATTTTAGTTTGGTTGAACACCCAAATCCCAACGATAAAAAAACTCTTGACAATATAGTATTATAAATACGAATAATTAAAAATAATAGACGTTTACTTGGGGGGCTTAAAGGATAACAATAAGAACTTAGCCAAGATGGAGACGAATTGTCTTCTTCTACTTCATCGCTGCTTTATTTTTAATTGATTTTTATGACCTTGCAGTGTGACACGTTTAATCAATAATTTTGAAAAGGATCTCAATGATTAAACGTATCAGGAAAATATTGCCCCAAATTAAATTTCTTAAGCACGCTGCACTCTTTTTTTTTTTAACACATTTTTCGTGTGTATTTTTTTTTCCTTTTTTTTGGTATGGTATCATTCGTATTTTAGTTATTATTACATTAAAACTATAAAACAAATCTAAATAAAGTTATACAAAATAATAATTACGATACTACTTTAGAATTTTTCAGAAAAAAATCATTATTACTTGAGCACTGAAATTTTTATGGTCCATAAATCAGCCTTACATCATCCTTTTAAGGGATAAAAAAAACAGAGATTTGAGTCTTTTTCGAATCGAAGCTTAAAATTAAAAAAATGGCAATCCAGTCAACTTCAATGCCATCCGTGTTTGATTCCAAAAAATGTCATTATGTATCATATAATTAATAAATCAAAAAAACTATTGTAAATATTATCTCCCAAATAAACATGATTTGTGGTGGTGATTTTTTATATTATATATAATACATAATTTCAAAAATTTCATATTTATTATGCTTAAATATTTTAAAAATAATTTTTTAAATACTTGAAAAAATAAAACCTCTTTATTCTACACACCGCCTTAGTCATTTTGGAGCATTTATACCACATGTAAAAAATTTCACATGATTGTAAACAATTAACAATGAACCATCTTAGAATTTCATGATTTTCACAAGCAAAATAATTGGTCAATTATAAGAAGAATGTACCTTGAAACAAAGTGAAAATAATATAGAGATTAAGAGAATTGAGTTTCTCTTCCTTGACCCTGTTTTCCTTAACGTGTCCTTATTGATAGAATAAAACGCTTTTTTTTTTTTTAAGTTGGAAAGAGGACCAGCTATCTGAAGAGTCACTTTTTTTTTTTAATTACCCACTTCCATCGAGCGAATAGTTATTGTTTTGAAAATTACCTCTCACAAAAAACTAATAGAATTTTAACACTCAAAATTTATTTAAACCGTTTAAGATAATGAACTCAAAAAGAATATGGGTAAATCCTACAATCACTATTATGTGGGCCACACCTTACGCTTAATTATACTAATATAAACAATAATAATACTACTATTAAGAAACTAAGTTCATATTTAAATTAAAAATTGGTGTGTACATGTTTCTTTTTTTGACCGAATGGCGTATATATGTTAGAAACATAATAAATTCATTGAATTTTGAGACAATATCCGCAACATGCAATAGAATTGTACCATAAATAATAAAAAATTCAAATGTTTTATTCTCTTTAAATCAAATATTTTGATACGGTCACTGATTTTTTACAAAAAAAGAAAATGATAGTTGATTATAGATTAATTTGTTTTTCAATCAACAATTTTGCCAAACCACCAAAGAAATAGTTATTAAAAATTAAACATAAATAATTAGTGAGTTGGTCTTTATAAATTTTTTAATCAAAATTTAAATAAATTCCTATAATTTAAAATTTTAGAATTGGATCTTATAGTTTTAATTTTTTTTTTTCAATTAATTCTTTATTGTTACTTTTCCATTAACACATCTAACACTGAGAACGTAGACATGTTTGAATCTCGGCATTAACATTATATATATATGACTTGCATTTACTTTGTTAAATTAACATCAATTAACTAGTTTTGTTATGGTAGTATAATAGATTATAAGGAGCTAACTAAAATAAACTATAAACATCTAATTCTAAACTTTTAAACAATATAAAATTATTTGGAAATTGATAAAAATTATAAGGATGAACTAAAAATGTGGCTTTTCCATTCTTAAAATTTACTTTTGTAGATTTTATAACATTTAACTTATTATAGTAAATATTTTTAATAATATCATAAAATTTAAAATTATAATATTTATGCTTTTTAATATAAATGATTTATTATTAAAAAATTATAACAAATTGGTCTACTTTTTTCTTTTTCTTTTTTGGACAAGTGTCTACTTTCCAACTCTTGGTTCTTGGTTCCGATTAAGGCTAAGAACAGGCCAAACTAAAAAGGGTTTGGCCCATAAGAAACCCCAACATAAGCCTCTGTGGCTTTTGTAACCTAGGCCCAGCAAATCGGTCCGAGTTTATAGTATTTACTCTATTCTCGTTGGTTGGTCCAAAACCGCCAAAAATTTTATTCTCGTCGTACAAAGGCTCTCTGTCCTCCATCGGTGCGCTTCAGACTGTCCCTCATCACGGCGATGCAATTCACTAAACTCTAGCCCTATTTCTTGCCTGAGATCACTTCCATTCGTCCAAATGTACCCTCATCCCCATGCTTCCCTCTATTCTCAGCCACCTTATTCTTCAAATTCATACTTCTTATCTTTTCCTCAAGCAGTGCTTTCCTCTGGGTTATCGGATTCCGGTCTTCACCCCCCTTGCTCCGACGCGCTTGTAAATTCGGGCTTATACACGTCAACCCCTTCTGTTTATGGAGACCAAACAGTAAATTTTCAGCACTCGAATGCAAATACTCAGAATTGGATCGTCAAACAAGTTCACCCCATAACATATGAAGCTGTGGGTTAAATTTCTCCCATTTAATCTAAGTTTTCAATTTTGGGTATTACTTTTGTCATTTTTGTTGTTGTATTTCTAGAAGTTAAATTCGAAGGTAGTTTTGAAAGCTGAAAGAGTGGTTGATTTGATAGAGTTTTTTATATGAAAATTTTTGGTTGTTTGGTTCCTTTCTGTTTTTCAATTCAAATGTGGAATCCTATTATACGACTGCTGGAGTTCGCCTCAATTTGTTCAGTGTTTTGGCCAATGTTTCCTTTTCTTTCATTAATGCAATGAGCAGTTTCAGACAAAAACTGTTATTTTGTATTCTAATTCTTCTGATATGCAGGCTGTCGAAACGTCAGCTGTGTCCACAAGTTTGCATTCTGCGTGGAACAGCTGGACACATCAACCTTTGCCTAATGATACCCCAGTAATTTTGCCTGACCAAACCAAAGTCAACGAACCAATGCGATGTGAGGTTTGCAAAATTGATTGTAATAGCAAGGATGTTTTTGAAAAGCACATATCAGGAAAGAAACACAAGAGGAATTTGCAGTTGCAGAATAATCCCGCCAATACAATGTTATCAGTAACCTCTCATGCTAGTTTACAAATCCAAGTGAGTAAAGTCAAAGGACAAGAGTTATTTGGTGATGTAGGCAAGGAGTTAGAGTCAAAGAAACAGAAGCTTTTGAGTGGTGGTGCAGCAGTTGATTCAGTGAGGGTTTGCACGATATGCAACATTGCTTGCAATAGTGAAGAAGTATATAGCAAACATCTAACCGGGAAAAAGCATGCTAATCAGGTGAACTGTGCATTGAATCAGCCTTTTTTAAGGTTATTTTGCGAGGCTGAGACTATGTATTTCGTTTGTTTTCTCTCCTTTCATTTATTTCATTGTTCATATATTCTTTTATTGTTTATCTTGACTTCATTACGGTCCACTCTTCGGTTTCGTAAGTGCTTTAGACATATCTTCTTCTATTAAACTTAACTTATCCTGATAGAATTGGAACGTTACAAGGGAGGATAATCCTCTTTTTTTTTCTTTTAATCACTGTCCAAACTCTTTATCATGGTTTCACTATTTAGCATGTTGGCACACCGAAGCTTACTGCAAACACTGTTTTATGATTAGTTGTGTCTTGAGTGCCATGTTGCAAAAATATTCAGTTGACCCTCTTTGGTCTCTTGATTTTTTTTTTCATTATTATTATCTTAAATGAATATTATCATGATACCATGCAAATCAATTTTGACTCATTTATATCTGATCTTATATTACGCTGCCTGACTCCAAATATTTCTTTCATTTTGGGCTGATAAGTCATAAATAGTTGACTATGATGGTACACTTTTGATTCTTTCCTTAACATTGATATGTCAATTAGCTGAAAGTCTATTAATTATCCTTTGATGAGGGCAGTGAGGATCTGATATGGTCATACAGGAGAAGACGAAATGTCAAAAGGGAACTACTTTTGTGGGTAATTTAGTTTAATTAAGTAATGCATGTGCAGAGTGGTTGTCTCTACTCTTTTTAATATTTTCTTAGGTCCCATGAGAACCTTAGCTTTATTATCTGTAACTATTAGATGATTCATGTTAGATGCACCTTTGCAGTTTCTCTGATCTACATTGCTCAATTTAGTTGTTCTACTCATTACCTTACTTCATTTTGATCTGTAGCATCTTTTATTGACTTTTTTGTTGAATTGCAAAAAAATTGTAATGATGGCAGGGAACCACTAGGGCAAATAGCAATATTTCAAAACTAATTGAGCACTGTTTGTCACTGTAGGTTAGCTTGATGTCCAATAATGGGATTGGTCCTTATCTTGCTGCATTTAAGCGTCATGAAATTGGTCCTTGGAAAAAAGGCCAAAAGAAAATCAAGGTTGCCCAACCTGAATGGTGTGAAGTTTGCAAGATCAAGTGTAATAGCAAGGATGTATATGTCATGCACTTAGCTGGGAAGAAGCACTTAAAGAACCTTGAGAAACTCTCTAAGTCAGAAAAAGATGTTGCTGCTGCCGGTGCTACTGCAGCAATTGTAACAGCAAATGAAATGAATCCTGTAATTGGGCCACAGGAAAAGCCAGACACTTATAAAAATGAAGGGATAAATTCACAGAAATCACAGAAGGTATTCATGTTAGAGGCCCCAGAGAAGGATATTGAGGCAAAGAAACGTAAACTTGTTGAAGGTGGGGCCGCAGCAGCTTTTGTTAAATTTTGCACTCTATGCAATGTGGTGTGCAATAGCCAGACGGTCTTTGAGTCTCACCTAGTTGGGCAGAAACACGCTGCTATGGTGAAAAAACAGGCAGAGTCAACCACATGTTGAGATGGTTACTCCATTTTATTTTAAGTTTCCTTGGATGGAAATTTCCTTCTTTCTTTTTCTTTTTTTCCCTTGTACATTCCCCTCTGTTCTTTGCTAGTTCTTATGTTTACGAGGGGCACCTGCAGTGTGTATATTGGAAAGTCCTAACATATTATAGATAAAGTATTGATAGCGGTTTTCCTTGGTTTCAATTGCTGTACTCCTCAGAACCTTGGCACTCCCATATTTTAGCGTTGGCAGAATAATATGGCTTGACTTTGTGGTTAGAAGCAAATGTGTCAGATTCATACTATAAGGGGAAAGGGAAAGCTGACGAGTTTATGGCTTTATGCAGATGAAGTATTTTTTGTGATCGCATTTCTAGCATGTAAAAATATTAAGCGTTTTTTTCATCCCAAAGAAGAATTGAGCTTATGTAGAACTGAAAATACATTGAACTTAAAGTTTTTTTTTTCCGCAGATTATGTACAAAAAGAAATTATACTATGTTAAGACTTTGAAATATTATTTGCATACGTTAATTATTAATTTATTTTTATATTAAATATATAATTTTAAAAATTAAGTAAATTCCTTTGGCTTTAAAATTGGAGCAAAAGTTGCTTTGGTCATTGTACAGGGTACGCACCAACCGTTTAAATTTTAACCCTGCCCGTCCCTTTCCATTTGCCAGCTCAAAATAAAAATTGCAGGTTTAAAGAGAACAAAAAACCTCGAGCCGGGCCATGGGTGTTACTGAATTTAAATTATATTAGAATTGTACTAACGTTCAAAATTTCCTTCTTTATTCTCCGAAGACGATGTCACAGGTCTTTCACCAGAGAACTGCTAACTGCGCTCTGATTTAGGTAAAAGCTCATGTCTCTCTTCCATATTGATATATGCATGTATTGGGTATTTAGGAATGTGTTTGGAATCGAACTTTCTGATGGTTGTATTTTGCATCGGACTTGCCAACTGAATATTTAGCAAATCCCTGTCAAGGGTTTAAGTAAACCTTATGGTGTGTAGTTTTGTCTCATTGCAATGGATTCGAAAAACTATGATTTGGTTAATCATGGGTGTCGTGCCCTTTTACCTGTAATTAGCAATAGAAGTTAAAACGAAAGTAAGCATTTTGTCATCTCCCTTACGTTATACATTCCTGTATCAAATTGTTTCCATGTTTTACCTGGAAATAGTAGCTGGGGTAACAGGTTTCGGGATTTTTTTTTGAATATCCATTTCATTAGTTGCAGGGTTATGTAACGAATTTATTGGTTAAATTGCAAACCACTGAAGTGCTGTGTTTCTATAGTTTTCAAAAAGTTTTTGCGCATTAGCTGTTGAGTTGGTGTTTGTTTGTTCTTTTGTATTTATTACTATCAGAAGTTAACGCGGTTTATCTTTGAATAAACATCTATCAGGTGTCCCTCTCTTTGGCACTCGTCAGATTTGCTTACACAAATGTCAAATAGCTACAGAAGTGACAGTGATACTTCCTTTGATGTGGAGGAACTCTTGCAGATTGGAACAAGATGTAGAGAGGTACTATTTCTTCCACTTTCACCTGCATGCTTCTTGGATTCCACCTGTTACGAATATGTTGGCATGAGCTTTATTACCATATGAATGCCTTTCTTTTAAATATATTTATAGCATTTAATCTGGAAAATTTATGAAGATTTTTTTTGGTAAACTCTTTTTTTTGTGTGAACTATTTATGAAGAATTTTGATTGGCTAATTTCTGCATGAAATTCTTAATTTGATGAATGGGTAGCATATGTATATATGAAGTCACGTATGACTTGTAAGAAAGATTGCATTATCAAACTTTCATTCTGTGCCCAAGAGAACATAACCATTTTTCCATGCTGTTCATAATATATGTATCCTTTGAAGTTTTTACTGATATGTCTCTTGTTTGACATGCAGCTTAGAAAAGAGAAGGACATGATAAAATGTTCGCAATCCCATAGCTTTGAACTACTCCGGGTATGTTATGTGCTAGATTGCTTTGAAGGAATTACAAGAATTACAGTTCCTTAGTGTAATCAAGCATTTTAGATAGTTTTGTAGAAAGATTGGGAATAAATTATTTCCAAACTTTTGGCCTTTCATGTCTTATGTTCTGTAAATGTTAACCACAAAATTTGCAGTGAAGTGGCTTTGGGATTAGTTCACTTTTTTTTTCTCATTATTATAAATTGGAGCTCAAATACGGATTACAGAAACTGAGTCCCCCTAATTCCAAACTCCCTCCCCTAAAAACAAAACAAGGTCATAGTAATGTTTTTGTATTCTTCAGAACTTACGAAAAGTGTTTTATGAATAATTCTGTTGAGTACCCTGCCTTGCAAAACTCTTCTCATCTGAAGTACAATGGCCAAGTAGAGGGGGGAAAAACAGCAAGGGCAGTGTGAACCTTGTATGGGCTCCCTCTTTCTTGATTCATAAATGCTACTACTTCTAGTAAGGATATATGCTTACAAAAAGACCATGAAATTTCAAAAATTTTAGCAAACAAATGATACCTGTGTGATTTATGACATTGATGCAGATGCTAGAATTACATGAGAAGTCATTATCAGAAGCTCGTACACAAGAGAAGAAACACATCCAGAGGTTGGAAAAAGAGCTGCTGAACTGCTCTCAAGAAATAGGTAGTTTCTCTTGTCTTGACTTTTTTTGTGCCAGTTGCTCAACTCTAGATGCTTCTTTGAATTGTTCATAATGTCTGGCTCCTTACCTGTCACCTGTGAAAGTAATTTAAGAATTTTCATATGATTGATGGGCAACAATAGTCCTGATTTTTTTTTATTCTAGTTTATGTTTTAGGCATATAAATTGCACATATGAACTTTCATTAGTGAACCTTTTGTGTGAGTGTGACAGATGATTGCTATTCAAGAGCATAAGTTGTTTCTTCTTTTGAGTCTTTTTGATATGTAAATATAAGTTGTGTAACAGTCATACAATTTCAATGGAATTGATTTATCAATTGGATTTGACTTATGCTCTAAATTTTTTAAGTTTTACTATTCTTTCATTGGCTTAATTTGATCATCCTGAATACAGATTACCTTCAGGATCAATTAAATGAAAAGAACTTGGAGGTGAACTACCTGGAGGAGCTTGTTTACTGCCTCAAAGTAAAATTAGAGGATATGGTAGATTTACAAGATGAGGTTTTCAGATTAAGGGAGGAGCTGCAGAGATCCAATTCTGAGCAAATTTTCTTGATGCAGGAATTAGAGACTAAAAAAATAGAATTGGAGAAGTCAACATTGTCCATAGAGAAACTGGAGGAATCAGTTTCATCCCTGGCATTAGAGTCTCAGTGTGAACTAGAGAGTATGAAGCTTGATATGATGGCCTTGGAGCAGAGTTGTTTTGAGGCTAAGAAAATCCAGGAAGAAACTGTAGAAGAAAAAACTGGAATGAGTAGATTGATTGAAGAGCTCCAGGTTACGTTTCAGGAAACACAAAAAACTATTGTCTCTCTATATGAGGAAAATAGTGAGCTTAAAGATAAGCTTGATACTGTCAACATGAACACTAGAACTTTTTCTCAGAAGGTTGAAGAGTGGTTGGAAAGCAAGGACAGATCACAACTCAACAGTCAGTCTTCCTCGAGTGAACAACAGAGTGATTCTAACATATCAAAGAACATAAGGTACATAATCAAATGTGTTGTTTGATTGTTCCACTAATTTGGATGTGACATGTGTCCTGTTAACTATGTAATTATAATTGTGTAATAATTGGTGAAGAATGAGGGGTTTTTCATTGTGGTCTGCTCCTATTGCATACAGTTTTGTGTGATCTTGTATTTCGTTGTTTCATAGAATGAAATTGCCACTTTCTCTTCTTCAATGGAATAAAAATTAAATAGGTGTCTCTTTCTACTTCTCATTTGTTAAAAAAAATTCTTCCTTAACTGAAAAATAAAGGAAATGGAGAGGTTATAATTCTTTCACATAGTCATAATGACATTAATATAATCATAAGTGCATGCCTGATATTGTTAATGTTAAACTTATTACATTGACTTATTTGCTCCTTTTACTCTTCTGAGATTGTAAATTTAATATGGATGGTGGATGCAGAAAACTGAAGAAACGATTAGGTTCTTTTTTAGTTTTAAGTTGATTTTGTAGTACTTAATCTCATCTGTTAAATGCAATATTTCATGGCCAACAAGCACATCAGAAGAAATTTAACATGTCTATTTTGATACTAATGTATGGTCGCATACAGAAAAATCTATGATCATGTGATCTTCTTTAAATAACAATTATTGATAACATAGGCATTTGATTGTCTCTTTTATTGCTAAAATTTAAAATTAATAAATTGAAGTATTCATTCCTTAAATTACCGAAATGTTTTCCTGTATTTCCTAAGTGCTTATGGAGAAGTATTGGGTCCACTCCTAGCAAGACTAGCAACTGCTTTGGAACCAAATGCAGATGTAAAAGGGGAGACGGAGAAGATGTCATATCAGATGCAAGAGTATGAAGTTCTTGTGGAGAAACTTAAGGTATGATCATCTATGATCTATCTAAGCATAAAAATTTATGTGGTCTATGTCCAGTTCTTAAATACAAAAGTAAAAAAAAATTATTTTTGTAATTTTTGTTTTTTTAATGTAATTCCATCAGTTCAAGTCAATTTTGAGCTTGGAGATTTATATAGTGATTTCAACTTCCTTTACTAGGAAGAGTTAAAAGAAGAAAAGTTGAAGGCCAAAGAAGAAGCAGAGGACCTAGCTCAGGAAATGGCAGAATTGAGATATCAAATTACAGGTTTGTTAGAAGGAGAATGTAAGCGCCGTGCTTGCATTGAACAGGCATCTTTGCAAAGAATTGCCGAGTTAGAAGCACAGGTATAAATATAGAAATCTCAACACTTTCTTTCTCTTTCTTATCTATTAGAAGCTAATCATATAACTTTTGTCGTTTTCCTTGTTAATCAAGCTTCAAAGAGAGCAGAGAAAATCCGTAATCAGCTCTCTCCCTGAAATGTAGAAATTGGAATTGTTCGAAGTTCTTCAAGTTCATCCGTAGAGAATTGTCTTGAAGGTTTGGCTCAACACATCTTTTGAACCTTTTAAATGTGGAAATGTTCCACATGAACGCTTTCACAGTAGAAAAAAAAAATCAAGGTGCAGTTCTTAGGTTTATGTTACGAGATCCTCTAATAAAATTATAATACCAGGAAAAGTTTTTTTTTTTTGAAACAATCAATAATGAGATGGTTAGTTGAAAACATTGTTTACATGCTATATTTTTGTGGGAGAAAATAATAACAAACACCTGAGAAACTTTAGTAAGTCTTGTCCTTCGCAAAATTGAATTGCTTTTGTTTCTCTGGGTCTGTATTGCGAATGTGCTGATAGTCATTGTTCTGCAAAGTATCCTGGCGATAAAATCGTTATATTCCCGACAGTAACAGTGTTTTCCTCTTTAGGAACAGAGATGTAGGATGTCTTCCCATGCCTTGGTCCCGTAGAGGTTCCTTTGAAGCCAAGGAAAATGAAGTGGTTGTAAAGATGAGCAGAGAGAGTGGTACAGGTTGGCTGCTAAGTGGCAAGGCTTTTTGCAATATGGGATGCAAGGATTGGTGTAGGGATATTGAATTATTGTATAGATGCCTGAAGCGAGCTTGCTTTCATTTCTTTTATTCCTTCTTTTTTCTTTTTTGGCTATTATTGTAAACAGATGCTCTGAGCGAAAAATTGATAAGAATTTTAATTTTGAATTTGTAAGTTGAAAATTAATCATGTACTAAGTGAAGAACTTGAAGAATGAATTGTTGAATTTTCGAGGGCAGATATTACACCTTCTTTATTGCTCAAAAGGATTATTTAACAAACTATTCTTCCTAACTTTCATGTCTTCATCCGTTGGAAATTCCTAGTTTGGCTGCCAAACTTACCATCAGAACCTATACCAAGTGGATGGCTTAAGAGACTGCGGCATCAATACCTTATTAAGAAGAGAGTCATCTGCAGATTATATCCTTGTTACGTTTGATGCAATAGGAAAGGTGAAGACTTTTTTTTTTTTTTCTCTCCTTGTTACAGAGAGAGTCTATGGCCTTGGGAGTAGGAGGAAAAAGTAAATATCCTGTGACTTATCAGCGGTGTAGGCTTCGTAAAAAAGCAGCTTGCATTTATGAATTTATTATATTTCTTCCATTTGTAGCTACCCCGTCATAATTTGTGGATCAGCCTGGCATTTGTGAAGAGTTGATTGGAACGAAGGCCGCTGTCATTTATTATATTAATAAAATTTTGCCTCGTAATATTAATGTATAATCTATTATCATAGGATGGCTCCATTTAATCATAAAATACTTCGTTAAGTTTGGTGACATCTTTGGGAGGCATATTTAATCATCTAATTATCTGCGATAATAAGTCAATGGCCTGCAACATTTTTTAATGGTTCAGAATGTTCTCTTGGAAAAGTAGGTTACAAAAAGATATAGAAAATAAAATGCAATAGGAAATGATATGGTAAAGGAAAAATAAATAAAAAATCATAAAGAGAAATTGTCAAAGTCATATGGTTTTTGGTCTGAAATGACTAGTACGACTTGGCCCATACGAAAAGGGAAACGGTGTCCACGCTTGATATATTCAAACAAAGCCAACGACAAATGAACGAGGATGAATCAAACTCACCCCGAAAAACACGTCTTCAGTAATTAAATTAAATACAAATAAAAATCCTCTCTTTGCTTGTACTCGTTCCACCGAGTTCTGGTTTCTTTGCAGTTTCCTACTCCATTTACCTTTCTTAACGCGATTTTGTAGAGTTCTGTATTATCCGGTTCTTTCAGTTGAAACAGTTTCTGTTGTCTTTAAATCCCTCTGGATTTTGAAAGTTTTTAAATTGTTCGGTCTTCACTTCATCTCGGAGTTCTTACGAGTCTTTGGATTTCTCCAGGTACCAATTTGGTTTCTCTTCGACAATTATTGACTTTCAGGATTGTGTTGCAGTTTAAAGTCCATAATCTATTTGGGTCTTACGAGATTTTTTTTCCTATCTTGTTGGGTTCTCGGTGTTTCTTGTGATCATCTAATGGTCAACTTCACTTCTATTTTCTTGTGATCTTGTTTTCCTCTTTCCGTTACGATTTTTCTGTTGGTCTCTCTAAGGATTTATTTTCTTTCTTTTTCTGAGCAACCAAACGGAGCGTGTCGTATGCAGAATCCTTTGTAATTCTTTGTTAAGAGTTGTAAAGCCTCGTGCTTTTTTATTGGATTTGAGACTATTCATGATATTTCTGACTTATATATTTTTCCCGGTCATGCTAGTAATTGGTTGGTGATCGGTGATTCTCTCTGTGTTGTTTTACAGTGGTAGCTTTTGTCCTTCAGTTCGTATTTAACTTTCTAAATAACAGCAATTTTATCAAACTTTGCCCTTAATTGATATAAGTAGGGCTTGTTTTGGCCTAAGAAGACTAACGGATTCGTAATTAGTGCTTTAAGGACCTGATGTTGTGGAATTTTCTTTTTGGTCTACATCAACTGTGTCTGAACAGTTATTGCTTGCCTTTGCAGGGAGAAATTTATCTGTTATCACGTTACAAATCATTGTTTCTTACCTTCATCGACCAAATTCTGCAAGTTTGCCTGCACCTGAAGAGAGAATGTTTGGTTTAAAGAAATCTCCCTTAAAAGTTGCAAAAACTAACTCTGTTGATCCTGTATATCCTGTTCACTCTAAGTCCAACCCATTTGATTCTGCTGATGGGGCAAAGGATAGCAAAAAATATAATTCCTCGAGGAGGACTTCATCAGAACCTGCCCTAGTTACGCCAGAAGTTAACACCAACCCTTTTGATGACTATGATGTAAATGGGAACTCTTCTTCATTATCTTCTTATGCCCCTCGATCAACAGCCAGAAACCAGTATAAGAATGATTTTCGCGATTCAGGAGGATTAGAGAATCAATCAGTGCAAGAATTGGAGAACTATGCTGTTTACAAGTCTGAAGAGACTACAAAATCAGTTAACAATTGTTTGAAGATAGCAGAGGACATGAGAGAGGATGCTACCAAGACTTTAGTCACCCTGCACCAACAGGGTGAACAAATTACCAGGACTCACTATGTTGCTACTGACATTGATCAGGATCTAAGTCGGGTATCAATCATGATTGTCAAGAGTTATTTAATGCATTTGTTTCAGTTTTCATGTACGAGTGGCTTCTTGGTGTCCTATCACCTTTTTGAAAAGTACTGTTGCTTCTTTTGCTATACAGCCCTCAAAAAGAACATTCAGCTGGTATTGTATTCTGAACTAAACTGATTGAATTGTGAATGTCTTATTGCTGCTTACAGGGAGAAAAGCTTTTGGGAAGCCTTGGTGGCATGTTCTCCAAAACTTGGAAACCAAAGAAGACACGCGCAATAACAGGCCCTGTTATTGTTGGAGGTTTTATTCTTTATCCCCTTCACTTGCTCCTTCTCTTCATATATATATATATATATGGAATGTAAAGTAACATATGCATTATGTACTTTGTAATACAGATGATCCAGTCAGGAGAAAGGGCAACCACTTGGAGCAGAGAGAGAAGTTGGGATTGAGTTCTGCACCCAGAGGGCAGTCAAAGCTTCGGACACCACCTCCGGAACCAACAAATGTACTTGAAAAAGTTGAGGTTAGTAACTTTTCGGTGAACCATAACCTATTGTTTGAAGCCAGCTGAACATGACAAAGGTCCAGTATCTTACTGCTCTGGATATGTGATAATTTCTACCAAAATAATGGACTGCTGGATTCTTGCCATAGTTTTAGCTGAAATTCTAGATCCCTAGTTCAGAACAGACCAAATTATATTAGCAATTAGTGATATTTTTGCAACTCTCTTCATCTTTCTCCCATTAACCACCAAATCGTAATCAGTGCAACCTAAATAATGCAATTTCCATTTGTGATTTTCACCTTCTCTTTCTGTCATGCTGTATATTTCATTATCGATATGGATTTGGCTACTAAATAAAACCTTGAAGCAGGTTGAAAAGGGGAAGCAAGACGATGCACTGTCAAATTTAAGTGACATTTTGGGAGAGCTAAAAGAAATGGCTGTTGACATGGGATCCGAAATTGGGAGGTTAGTTAATTGGAATGTATGCCTTGTTTATCAGAAACTTCCAGTGATTCTTGAACACCAGATTTTAAATCGTTTGCTCTCCTCTTTCCCCCATCTCCTTACAAAACAAAGTGGTAGTTTAGCCAACAATTTTACTTTGGACCCATCAATGCATCATCAACTTTGTCCCTGGCTCATTTTTTCAGATTGTCATAACATCGGTAATTTGTTACTGTTGCAGGCAAAACGGCGCCCTGGACCATCTATACCCTGATGTGGATGAGTTGAATAGCCGCATGAAAGGTGCAAACCAACGTGGTCGTCGTTTACTTGGAAAATAGAGTGTAGGATTATGAGATCCTTTTTCAACCTTTACTACCATTGCCTCCACCTGCTCCTCTACTTTTTACTATTGTTTTTCTTGCACAGTAATGGATCTGGGTTAAGACAAATTCTTCATACTTATGATTTTAGTTTACACAATTTTAAATGTGCAACAGAATAAACTTCCATTTTGCTCATATTTTGCTATAATTTTTGACTGGTATCCCAAACGGCCAAACGCAAGATCTTTCGATGAATTGTGCCCGTATAGAATGCATATCTATCCTTCAACCGAAGTTATAGTAACTATTTACTATGGCCTCTCTAAAAAATAAATTTATAAGAAATAATATTTAAGTTTAGTTTTTGAAAAATAGAAAATAGATGTTGACGTAATGCCATAAAATCAAATGGCATTAAGATAACAATTGGAACTAAACTCAAATGAAATATATCTAACTATAATTCCTTAATTTGATCAAATTTGGCAGTTAATCAATCACACGCTCACGTGAACAAAGAGAATTCAAGTCATGTTTATAATCATTTTCTTCCATTTCATGCCCTACTGCATCAGTCATTCTTCAAAAGCCGAACTAGGAACTTGTCCCAGAAAAAAAAAAAAAAAAAAGAAGCCAAATTAGCAGTAGATATTTGTCAATGATATTCTAAAATACCAGTCTTTCTGTTGTAGGAAGATTGGAAACTAAAGATGCGTCACTTGACAAGCTCAAGTTAGTATTCCAAAAGCAACGAGAATATCTAGCTACACAAGATTTGATTTTCTTGTCCAAGTCTTGTGTCTCGTACCATCTTCCTATGAGCTATATGAGTTCTAGAATGCAATCGAGAAACTCCATGGAGGATTGACTCAATAATAATAGTCAGTTTCTATGCAAGGGCAGCAAGGTCAAATATCTAAGAACCATCTAAGTTTCAACAAATCTGTGAGGCTAATCGAGTAGGAACCCAGCACAATTGCCGCTCCTTAAGCTAAGAAATTGCGCTATCCACAACCATCTTCATTCCACATTAATACTCAGTCGGAACTTCAATTCTACTATCGGGAAATTGAGAAATGTGAACCTCCTACTAAGACCAACCATTGCATTCACAATTCATTCAATTTGATCGATGAATAAAAGGAAACCCATCAAAAAAAGACTAAAACCCATATAGCAAAATTCTTCACATAATCAAATTTCGAGTATGGTGATCATAAATTATATTACATATTCTATGTCAGATAGCAAGGTAAAACCTTGAAACCAATATTAAGAGGTGGTGTACATAACCCAGATGCATAAATGAAGTATACATTTATAAGCCTCTCTTAAACCCAAACCTGATTCGAAGTAAAAGGTAAAAAACCGATAATTGATAATACAAAAGCAACAAAATACCATGAAGCCTAGTTTATGAATCCGTGATTCATCTCCATGATACTCTTGACATTGGGGGCGTAGAGGGAGTACACGATCGCTTGCCTTCTCGCAATTTCCAGCTGGCTCTTGCCGTCGGAAAACGCCGAAGCAACGGAAGCCGGGTCAGAGAGGTTTTGATTATGGCGGAAGGCATCGATGGTTCGACGCTTGGCGTAGTCCTTGACGTTGTAATCGCAGAACTGGCGGGCCGTGCGTAGGAGAGAGCGGAAGAGAGAAAGCACCTCGGCCCTCGACGAAAGGACAGTTGGTGCAGAAGCAGAAGCCATTTCCAGAGATTCTTCCAGTTCCACGATCGTTGGCGAAAGAAGTTAATTATAACCTTTTATAGCAACGCAACTTCAGTTTGTTTTTTTTTTTTGGTTTTTCGTTTTCGTGAACCGACCTAATCAAGAAGTGCGAATATCTGAAAAGTAAATAAGTTTTTATGGTCGTGATGCTAATAATAAACTCCATCAAAATTTAACATGAAGTATTTTTAGTCATTAAGAATGAAAAACACCATCAATTGAATTAGAGATTTGATCAACTTTAATATAAGTGTGCTTTTAAGGTTTACAGATACATAGGATTTATTAAACATTAAAAATTGAAACAACATTTTAAAATAAAAATATAACAAGTAATGATCCAAAAATTTAAAATTAAAGTAACTTATTCCCAGTTTATCCCATGTTATGATATATCAATCGTTTAAGTCATTAATCGAGCCCATTTAATTTAAATCTTAAAAATTCAATGGAGAAGTATTTATTTTATAAAATCACCATTTGAAGTGTTAAATTATATATAAACAAAAAAGTATGTACAGATTTGTTCATCAAGCCGGTCACTAATAAATAAATAAACATATAAACAGACACACATTTTAAATAAATAATACCTTTAAAATACTTGTTTATCTATTTAAAAAATTTTAGAATCTCTCGAAATTAAATAATACTAACATTCTGTTTAATAAAAATAATTTATAAATTATCCGTTATTTAAATTAACATATAATTTATAAATTTTTAATTAATTTAAATTATTTAAATAAATTTATTTATTAAATATTTTTAATTTAATTAAATAAATTTATAAATTAATAAAATTATTTTATTTGTCTTACCAAACTTACATTAAAATTAAATGAACTAAAAGTAAATGAGCTGACGGCTTTCCATATTACTACAAGTGAAACTTAGTCATTTGAATCAGCAACGTATTGACAAGTTTGATCATACATCTTACCTCTGTTTCTTCCATATCATTAAGAATTTTGCAGTGAAGACAATATTAGCTCACTACTTACAATTACGATGAGCTTAAAATTCCACATTTCTAGTGTACAAGATTTAAGAAACCTTAGACTAAAGTTTTCGAGGTGTAGCACAAGCTGGAGCATCAAAGTTGGGATACACAACAAATGCAATGGACAAAGGAGCTACATATATTGGAGAATGTACATTTTTGCTTATTGGATTCATTGTAGGAACTTGTCCTTCGTTTGTTAACTCTAGTGGAATACCATTCAGCAACATGGTTTGGCTTCGACGGTCGTCATCTTTTGGAGTTAAGTGGTATTCCTCTCTGAATGTGACATAAGATCCTTTAGTTCCAACCCAGGAAAATGTCTTCTTCAGATGATAAGTGAAAGAATTTTCTCTATGGATGCTTTTCACCGCTTCATTTCCTTCCATATTCACACTCACAGGGTTTCGAACAGTGAGAATGAAATGAGTCTGATTGCTTAAATTAATCAGCAGTAATGTTACGCCATCCTGTAGAAGATCAAAGGTAGGAATGAAATTGTATAAGAATTTGAGAAAGGCTAAAGTGCAACTCAAAGAGTTAACAAATCCTTCAGATGCGTAGCATCTGAGAAAGAGGCTCAAGTCCTAGCAAATCTCATTAAACATCAGAATGAAGATGACATTGTACCATGTGTGCCAAACTATCTACTGAGGAGTAATTCTCTATTTTTTTTTTTTTAAGTAAAAGACAAGTTTCCCTTGACTCTCATCTCAACGAGGATTTTTTCTCTGTGTGCTAATATAAATTAGCATACTTACTCTTCCTTTTGAACAATGAGCATAAGTGCGCAAAAAAGGCGAAGACGCATCAATAGCAGCTCCAAGAACCTTCTTTCCCATTAGCCGATGCCATAAAAGTGCACTATTCAGAAATAAGATCATAACCTTGGATTAGATATGTGTGACAGTGATATATTATGGATTATCTAACTCCTCAACCAACCAGAAAAGTAACTGTATAAATTCTCTATTACATTTACCTGTAATAGTCTGGATTGGGAGTGAAAGTGGTTGTATTGAGAAGGCCATAGTTGCCTCCAATCAAAGTCTGCCTACAATAAACTTTGGTGTTGTAGGTGGATGCCAATCCAAGTTGATCCAAGTACCTATGAATCGATTAAATTTTCCAACTTATAATTAATTACAAATAATTCCCTAGATAGATAATTAATAATACGCCTTCATTATAAAATACAGAACATGATGGAAGGAATGGACAACCAAGATTACCAAAAGCTGTTCAAGAATGTGTTAGAAATATAACGACTGCCACTATTATATGCTCCACCAGCTTCTCCAACCCACGCAGAAGACCAAGGGCCATGTCTGTTAATGGTTTCTGCAAGATTGGCGAATATTGATGTTACCTTGCTCAAACTCTCAGGATCTAGAATCTTCCTTTCAAGTTGCTGGTCATTGCCTGAAAAAGAGAATAGAAACTGATTAGGAAGAACGGGCAATCTCATTATTCCCTGCAAGTAAAAGAAATATATCATCTCTGATGGAATGATAACTTTTAAGTCTTTAATTTAAAAGAAACAATTTGTCTGCATATTTTTTGGTACATGGAAAAGTTGACATATATGGGAAAATAAATTTCAAAAAGGAAAAGGGTATCAGGTATATAGAAGAAACTCTGACGACAAGCAATGGTGCTTTATTATTGCCTTTTTGCAGGTGACACACTTCCATGTTGGCATACATGTATAGGGTGACTACCAATGGGGGGAGAGGGCATACTAGGGCTACTATATATATATATATATATATATAGAGAGAGAGAGAGAGAGAGAGAACTTTGAGAAAACAATAGCCCTCTTTACATTTGTTTATAAAAGGAAATCGATAGTAAACCAATTAACCATGTTGTGTTTTCTCATCAACTGAATGTAACTGATGACAGCTAAATTCCACTTAAAAGAAATTTGAAAGAAAGCAAAGCCGAGATAGAAGACAAAATCTGGATTCTGCATAATGTACTCTTGCATATAGTTGTTTGCATTTACATTTATTATTTAAAGATGTTTAGAAAAAAAAATGTTCAGTAAGAAGTCCTATTCCATTCTTATGCATGCAGAATGATAATTAGTAGAAAGAATTAGGTTAAGTGCCAAGCGAACCTGCACCCAAATTGTATATGTGATGAGTCAGAACATTGACTATTCCTGAACCTGAAACCTGAAGAACCTTGTCATACCACTCCTTTACATAGAATCCTCCTGGTGCTACGAGAGAGGGTTTCAACCGAGAGTCCTCATATATTATATCTAAAATTTGTTTAAGGTGTATCAAGTCTTTCCCATACTGTGCAGCATCCACACTTGCACCAATGCCCTTACCACTCAGCTCATTACCTATCGCAACATATGCAACATGCAAGAATGAGGTCAAGTGAACAAAAATGAACCCGACAAGTAGCTTTGTCTAATGTTCTTACCAAATTCCCATGAATTGATTTTGTATCCCTTTGAGACAGTGTAACTAATAAAATCGTAAGCATTGCTTGAATCCCAATCTCCTTCCCAAACAGAATGACTAATCTGGTGCCTCCCGTGGAGTGCATTCAAGCCAAATGTCACGATGGCTCTGCAAATATGAAACCCAAACTAGGTAAGTTACACCATGGGTAATCATTCAAACAACACTCCTCCAACCCTTTCTGGCTTTCCCTCATACATTGATATGGTTATGCTTGAGCTTATATAGATATAGTATGTAAAATCACAAACACATAACTCATTAATAAGAACAAATAAAGGAATACTACTCATTCAAAATTGCACGTGCAAAAAAAATCAGATCAGATCTATTCTGTTACAATATAGATATAAATTAAAATAGCAAAAGTTTCCTTTAGGAATATTGGTTACTTAACATGGAATTAAACCCTCCATGACTGGTCTAGAGTTCAACCTTGCCATCCCCATACTCACAGCACAAGGCAATGGTAGACGTGTGCTTTATGTACGCTCCAAGGCTAAAGGGATTTTGTGTGATGAAACATGTTAATGTAAATAAAAAACCATCTTCGAATAATAAGGTTTATAGGAAGATTGATTCCTTGATACATGTCTTATATCAGCAATGTTGAGAACTATGATGAATAATAACCAATGGCCCAAGATAGAAGTATTAATGAAATTCCATGATGCAAATCGCAAATAAATAAAGCACCTAAAGTCTTGGCAAAGGACTAAATATAAATGGTAAATAAACTGGAAATCTTGAATGAATAGTCACTTGAACGAGCCTTTAAGGATTTGAGTTATTGCAGAAATTGTTTCCTTCTATTCATATTATTTTGCAACCAAGTGTCACATAATAACCCAATGAAGTAATTAGAGAACTGACCAATGTAGGGAATTCTAAGAACATATGCTTAGAATAAGCAACTAAATAGAAGAGTCATTCCCAATTAAGGATAAGTAATTAACGGACATTGCAACCACTGAATCTCCAAAATAAATAATGGGATGTCTAATTGAATTTATTACTAAAATAAATTATTAAAAAGAAAGAGACATTCCCTTCTGCTGCTAATAGGGTTCTAAGTACAAATAGCAATTGAATCTTGTGCAAATGAACGCTATCAATTTGTTATAATACCCTGCATAAGGACCCAAATGGGGTATTTGATTGTTCTCGTTTTTCTTTGCCTTAATGAAATGAGGGGGAGAGAGCGGTGAAGAAGACAACAATTTTCAAAGTTAAAATTCTCACCCTGTTTCATTGAAAAAATGATTCAGCTCATCCCACCTTTTCATGTGTAAACATCCCTTCGAAAATCCAAACAATCCACCTTTCATCTTTTGAAATGGATGACACGGTGACTTCAAACTCCCTACCTCATACAGCACTTGGTCTTGCAAAGAACCTCCCATTCTTATCCTCAAAGGCTTGAATGCTATCAGGCAACCAGTACCGAAAGAAAAGCATCATGCTTAAGTAAATATTCCAAAAAAAAATGCTATTCATAAAAATACATTGTAACTTATCCAAGCTACAAAACACTAGAATGCCATCAGAGCAACTGATTTTGTAAATCATATGAACTTAATGATGCAAACATACAGACCTTGGATTGCCTTGACAAGGAAAGGATGAGACAAGTCCTGAAAAACCAATCCACATTGAACAATAACTAAAACTGCTTTGCAGAGTTATAAATGGATGACTGGGGGATGGATGATATTATATACAAATTGAGTTCCAAAATACTCACCAAGTTTATGACAGATGAATATCCCCAGGGGCAGTGGTTGTAATCACATTTATCATGAGGCCACCAATCAATAGTAGCACAAATGAAGTTATCATCAGTTTCAGCTTTTGGTTTAGTTCCATCAACTAAAATTGATGCATGTGTAACTTCTTGTTCTTGACTTAAAGTAGCACGAAGAGAGGCCAAAAAAAGAAACAAGGCGAGGTGGAATCTCATTATTGGATCAGTTGCAACTCAGAAGAGCATCCAAATCAACTTATCCAAACTACCTGCCATCAAAATGATAAAATTTTAGTTACAGGCAGATCTTCTGAAGCTATGGAATTGCAATTTCCCATATCGGACAGACTTCATATAATTTTTGGGTTGCGTAAGTTTACGATAAAGATCTTCATATGGACCCACAAAATTTAGAATAAATGAATTATAACAAAAATGGCAAGGTTGAATCTCGAAATAGTAGTCTAGAACCCAGAAATGTTAAATATGCCATTTGAAATTCCTTTTCCATTAAAAACCATTAAGATAAGTCTCCAGAGATAATTCATTTCAGATGCAACTCTGCACGAGAGAGAAAACAAGAGACCCGAATATTACAAAAAGACTATTATTCCACTTTGTTTAACAGAGTATCAGATGGCAGACGAACGCCATCAAGACTCAGTTAAAACGAGGAAACTGGTAATATCAATACCAGATCTAAGAACCCATTAAGTTTATATCATACAAACATTGGCTTTTCACCTGCCGCACTTCTATATGTTAAATATATAGCTTATAGTCACAATATACCTTCAGATAATAGCTGAAGTACAGGAGAAGATAAGACTACCTTGAGGGAAAGCTTTCGCAATTAAGAGTTAACAAGAAGACGAACACAGATGACATAAATCGAAAGCATCCTACAAAGAAAGCACCAAACTTGAAGAACAGGCAGATGGAATTCGTGAAATACAAGACTTACCCACAATGACAAACGCGGCCCAAACCTTGTTTCAATCTACCACCATTAACGACAGCAGTGAAGCTCAAGTCAAGTATGAGGAGAAAGAATACACCAATAATGGCGGTCCTTTTGGTGCTAAACAACGACCCGTGCATATGTTTATGAGGCACCAAGATTAATCGAGGACCACATTAACATGCTAGTTGAAATGTATAGGGTGGATAAACCTGTCTCGGAAGTGTCGGTCCAAGCTCGAGACTTCACGCACATGCCACAGCTAAATTTAACTGAGGGGTTGTGTCGTTTCTCGTGGGGCAGAAGCTGGCTTCCAATAATTAGATGTCACTTCTAATAGAGTGGGTAAGTAATTATCATTTAAGAAATGAAAGAAGGAGGCTCAACTGTCAGTTCTTTTCCAAGAAAGATATAAACGTATCCACAAAAATATAAATATAAAGAAATTGACGAGTGGCTTACCCCGAGAGCAATTGATATTTACCACTCCCCCCAAGTTCTCTCCCAGATCAAGCCCCCTTGTCCCTGCCTTTATGTAGAAGCCAAACTAAACCTTCTTCCTTCCACCAGAACCATATTCCGTAGAAGTTTTTTTTTTCTTTTCCTTTGCTTTTGATGCCGGAAAGAACGTTGTCGGTTGGGACTTGATAATCTGCAATTGACTACAAAATGGGTTGGAAGACCAACCCTTTGACGAAATTTAACTTTTACATATATATATTTGGTCTTAAACTGAAATTTTTTAGAAATAATTTTAAGGACCAAATATTGGTCTTTTATATAATAATCTTGTAATTATACGATGGTTTCTCCACTAGTAATTCTTATTCTCTTTATAAAATAAAAATTATAAATATAAAAGCATATTCCTTCCTGTCTATTTCTCAAAGGGATCTATAAAATATCATGTTCGGAAAAAGGTCTTCCTTTCTCTGTGTGATATTCAAATTTTGTCCATGGAAGTCATAGTAAGCAAGCATCTCTATTCCCTCTCGTGTCTAGACAGAATAAGAGTCAAAAAAAAAAAAACGAGCTTCAACTTTCTATTATAACAATTCAAAAACATTGTTTTAGGCATCTTACGTTTGATTGGCGTAAAAATACTTGTATATTTCATAATCAAGTTAATATGAGGGTGAGTGCAAAAAGCGAAAATTTTCAGTCTGCACTCCAGTTGTGGTGGTTAAAATTTGGAGCATCAAATCAAAACCCAAACCGATTCCATTTTGAATTGCTTTCTATTCAAGATTTGTGCAACGTAGTTAGTTGTCTTTTATAGACAATTGGTGTGAATATTTTAGCCAAAGTCCAACCTTGTACATGTGGGTCCATGATTAAATTAAAAGATGACAAAATGGACCAATTTCCATGTGGGGTATTAGTCATGGGAAAATTCAGCATATCACATTGGAGTAGTTTTAATTCAATCATGCTGCTAAGAAATTCGATATTCTCATCATCATAAAATACAACGTAATTTGTTCGTCAACCCTGTCCAACAAATGACACAAAGTTGCTTCTCGTTGGGTCACAAAATAATTGGATTTGATATGGTGATTTCTCTGTCATTACGTTTTCTCCCTTTGATTCCATGGTCATAATGAGGCTATTGACACGGACATTGAAATAATATATACATTCAAAGATTCCGTTATGTTCAAAGAAAACAAGCACAGCAGCCCAGAAATTCCCAGGGGCTGTTAAGCTACCAGATCCATGATTGCTAAAAGTAGGCGGGCTATTTATAAGGTGACAAGTCTGCATATTTCAAATTATTTTTTCTTTTCTTTTTTTGGAGGAGGGGAAAACTTGGTATTTGCCATCTACAATTTGCATTTGATGCTCAATATCGTGGGAGTCTTGCTAATTTGTGTTCTCTCCTTTATAATGACACTTATTTTAATTTTATGATTACTCTCTTAATTGCTATAATTTTATGTGTGCCAAAATTTAAGTGTATTTTTTTAAATACTTTAGGTTGAGGGATACATCTTTAAAATTTATTTTTTAAAAAATTTAATTTTGATTCACGTGTATTCAAAGATTATCTTACTGTACAATAAAAATAATAATTTGTAAAACTACTCTATTAATTTTTTTTTCAAAATTATACTAAAAATAATATCATTTCAGTGATATATAATTAAAATGCATAATTGTTAATGAAAATTCTTTTGATGAATTGTTATTAGAACTTCACATCAAAAGATGAGAAAATCATATATGGATATTTTTATAATTTTTGAGAAAATTTAACATGTGGATAAAATTTGAGAATAACTTGATGGTAATAAAAAATTTAAGTGATTATTAATGTCTTGCAATGTTTCACGGTGGAAGAGGTTAACGAAGGGTACTAAGATTTTTTTATTTATTGAAACGACTGAAACATTTTTATTTTCAGAATTATCAAAATGAAACAAAATATTTTAAAAAAAATTATACTATTTCAATTGAAATTATTATGTTGCAGAATGTTTCGATAAAAATATTATTATTTTAGAAAAAATATTCTTATTTCGAGTTATTTCGATAGAAATACTTTTATTTCAATTTGTTTTTTAGTTATTTCAATGAAAATACTCTTATTTCGAATTGTTTTCTAGTTATTTCGATAAAAATACTCTTATTTCAAATTGTTTCTATAGAAAAGTACCAAACCAATTTAAAAAAAAAATTGACAATTTGAAAGTAAATAAAAGTAACATCACATCACATCTAATACCAAATTATTTTTTTCCACAAATCACAACATTTTTGTCATCTTCTTATTCTCTCTCCTCATTCTTATGACATTGTTTTTATTTAAAAAAAAAAAAGAATTACAAAAATGATAAAAAGAGAGAGGAAGGTACCTGAGAGAGATATCTAAAAATAAAAACAAAATCATAGTCGACAGAGAAAGACTTAAAGATAGATGCCACTAAAAAATTAAAAAGATGAAAAAATTGATGTAAAAAAAAGGTTGTTGTTAAATATTGTTGGAATTTGAGTTGAAATTCTCACTGTAGAAGCATATTTACTTACTATTTAACTATAGATATTAATTTAAATTAATTTTAACATAATTTTATATATCCATACCATTAATATTATTTTAAAATTTAAAAAAATATTATTTAAAATTATTAGAAACATTTCTTAAAAAATATTTTGTTTTCATAAAATTTTCAAAACGTTTCGAAATATTTTCGTTTTTGAATTCACCCAAACAATAGTTCAAAACAAAATTTAGTACCTTGACAGTGTAATTATTTATTATAAGAAAACTAGTTGTTATTTATTAGATTGGAAGTAAGGAGAAATACTATTTTTATCATAATTTTTTTAGTAAATATATAATTTAATTATTAAATTATTAGGTTATTATATTTTAATTTTTAAATTTAATTTATTATACAGCTTTATTCTCAAATTTATCAAACATTAAAAAATTTAGTTTTTCCGTTATTCTTACATTAACTGTTTGTTGACGTAATCCATTAAATATTTATGTGACGCGTTAATATTAATTAGTCATGTCATATCAGTACTGACTCAACTTATAAAAATAATAAATATATAATTTAGTCTTTAAATTTATTAAATTTATGCAATTTAATTATTGAATTAAGTTATTGTATATTTTAATCTTCAATTTTACCAAAAATAAACAATTTAATCATTTTATTATTTTTACACTAATTGCTTATAATATAGCTCATTACATTAATGTTGACTCAGTTAAAAAAAATTAAAATACTTCATTTTTCACTTTATTTTTTCGCATCTCATATAAAAAATTTTATTTTCTATCTTCAATTGACAACGTTATGAAATACTCTCTTACTATAAAATTATTCTAATAAATTTTTTATGACTAAAAATAAAAAGTTATTCTAAAATTTATAATATTAACAACCATAGATAATTTGCTTAACACTTTACACATTTTAAATTATAAAAAAAGGTTATAATTTCAACGTTCTTAATTATTTTTTGTTCAATGTTGTACTAGTTCTTATAATTTTAACTTTAATTTATACATTTTAATGTTAAAAAATTTATTATTGATATTTATTAGTTAACTCTCGTAATAGTGTTTGAATGTTGTTGTGTATTTTAATAAAATACTTTTTTTCTTGTATATTTTTTTGCTTATCATTTTTTTCAGTTGAGAATAGGAAAAAATATACTTTAATTTATAAAAAATATTGTCATTCTACTATTAAATGGTTGATAGTATGAAATTTGTTTATTGAATTATAAATACATTTATGATAACTTCTCTTTTATTTAAATGCTTCTATGATTTTTATTGTCTTACAAAATCACAACTTGAAGCAAATAACATTGCATGAGTTTAAAAAAATAATTTTATTTCAAAAACTTATAGATGAGTCAATGTTAATGTAGCATGATTAGTAGCATTTAACATACTACGTAAATATTTAACATGTTACATAATCGAACAATTAAGATAAAATAATAGAATGATTAAATTATTTGATATTTGATAAATTTAAAAATTAAATTGTATAATAACATAAATTTATAGATTAAATTATAAGAATATAATAAATTAAAAAATTAAATTATAGAGATATAATAAATTTTAAGAACTAAATTATATATTTATTTATTTTTTAAAATTGAGTCTATATTGACATAGTATAATTTGAATTAAATTATAGGAATATAATAAATTAAATAATTAAATTATAAAAATATAATAAATTTAGAAATTAAATTATGTATTTTTTTAAAAATTGAACTATTATTAATGTGGCATGATTATTTAATATTTAATTTATTACGTGAATATTTAATAGGTCACGTCAATAAATAATTAGTATAAAAATAATAAAAAAAATTAAATTATTTAATATTTAATAAATTTAAAAATTAAATTGTACAATAATTTAAATTTAAAATTTAAAATATAATAATTTAATAAATTTAAAATTTTAATTATGTATTTATTTATTTATTTTTAATTAAAGAGAAATTGAATTTCAATATTTTGTATGCAGTTCCTCAACTCAACTATTAAAGTATAAAAGCTCATTTCGCTCCTCGTCCTAGTTTGCCTCCCTCCTCTTCCTACCGACATTTGCTATCATATCAAAAACCCTAAGAAGAAGAACAAGCCTCTCTTCCCACTGAGTCAATTTTCAGTATTTTCACTTCCTTTCACAGCAAGTTCGTCGTATCCACTCTCAATTGCTGCAGAATCGCATATTTTGGAGCTTCTTATTTCAATAACGACCTCACATTTCCCAAGAACCGTCTTTTCCCTTTCCTGGATATAGATACATTATTTTAATTTAGATTTGAAGCATATTCCCAATTTTTCTTCCTCCCCTGTAGTTTAATGATCATTAATTTCATTGATTGCTTAATTCAATTTCAACCGTTTCCTCTGGCGTCACTCATAAAATCGGACTAATCAATCTTTCATCACATTCTGGTAAATAATGGAATTTTGATGAAATATACAGTTCTGTTGTTGTAGATGATCATTTAGGATGGAAAACGATGAATTAGTAGATGATCAGAACTCTGGATGGTTCGAAGTGAAAAAGGTATTGCACTGCTGATACATTCTATTATGCAAATTTCGATTTTCATTGGATTTCTTCCCTGTTCTTGTGTCGTTGCCGTTTTTATTTTTAGTTTATATTTGCATTTATGAGCAAAGAATTTGAAGGCAAGTGAAGGAAAAAAGTGAATTTTCTGTTGTTCCTCCAAAATGAAAAGCTCAATTTATATCATCAATATACTTGCTTTAAGCTTAGTTTATATCCGTTCGATAGTTAATTCTTACCGTTAACTAAGCTCAGATATACTGTGTCTAGGCGGAATGGCTATTCCAATGCCACAAATATTCAGGGTCGTGTTTCGTTATTTTCTTATATTTTATTAACCATTTAGAGGTTATGATATTCATTTTTTGTAATTTTCATCCAAGCATAGTTTTATTGTCTCCATCTTGGTTTCTTGCATCGTAGAATAGTACCTTCTTTGCTAGTTTTTAATACAACTGTTACTGACATGTTCTATGCTTTATTGCCTTCTTATCCAGAAACACAGAAATACTTCAAAATTCTCTTTGCAGAGCTGGGTTGGAGGATTTTCAGGAAAAAATGCTTCTAATTCTCTGTCCACTCAGCCTTGCATGATAAAAAATGATGATAGTTCACAAGGCAAACAGAGAACCCATCTTTCAAGGGTGGGGGAGAATTTTGTACATAACCCTGGGAGTTTTACAAATTCTATATCTGTATCAAATGAAGCAGAAGAGGACACATGTCATCTTAATACCTGTGTAATTAGACAAGATAGTCAGAGTCAGAAGTCAATTTCACTACTTACTGCAGATTCTCGAGATGGACTTGAAGATTTTGAGAAATTACCCCAAAACAATAAGCCTGACGTAGTCCACAAAATCAGGTGGGGCGATCTAGAGGATGGGAGCTTGGCACTACCTCATGAAAATTTGAGTGGAGCTGGAATTAAGTTTGGTACTATTGGAGACGACAATCTGCATAACTGTAAGGATAAAATTTCTGTAGAGAATGATATAGAAGTTAAGGATATATCTGTGGAACATTTTGAAATTTCAGCAATGAACGGAGAAGAAATCAATCAAGAAGATGATACCTTGAATTACGATAGAGAAAATGACTCAAACATTAAAACAGTAAATGATATTTGCTTAGACAATGATATTAGAGTTTTCGAAGTGTCCCAAACAAATTGCAGTTCAATCACTGCAGATACTGCCCAGAGTACTGAATCACACGTGCCTGAAAGTGGACCTGAAATTGTAGGTGATTCTACAGCTTCTGTTGAAGACGTTAGGGGCCCACAGGATGGGAATGTGGATACAGTTACGTCAAGATCTCATAATATGAATGCTCTTGAAGAAGGTGACTCAAATGAAAGCAAAGAAAGGTTTAGGCAGAGGCTTTGGTGCTTTCTATTTGAGAATCTTAATAGGTCTGTAGATGAACTGTATCTTCTTTGTGAACTGGAATGTGATTTGGAGCAGATGAAAGAGGCAATTCTTGTTCTTGAGGAGGCTGCATTTGATTTCAAAGAGCTAATCCATAGAGTTGAGGAATTTGAGAAAGTTAAAAAGTCTTCCCAAATAATTGATGGAGTTCCTGTCATCTTGAGGAGTGACCACCGCAGGACACATGCTCTCTCATGGGAGGTGCGCTTGGTTGTATTAGTCTGTTGACTTCTATTGCTCAGGTTGATATTTTGAGGTGCCAAGACACTGCAGTTAGTCTTTAATAAGTTGAAGATCATGTGTTTGGGAAATTTAGATCCTCTGGCAAACGAAGTTATTCACTAATAGTAAAGTCAAAATTTACTGAAAGCACAATATCATGATAAGCAAATATTTAACCTTAGAAGGTTTTCAAATCCTCTGGAAAGGATCAATCTAATGATTACTATACTGAAATCGATGAATGGGAGGGACAGTGTGTATGTTATTTGCATGTGCATCTGCATTAATGCAAGGAGGGGAATAATCATTTACTTAGTGATATAAGATAAGATATGCACAGTCTTTTTTACATTTTCCTCTTGTCTCTATAATAGAATATGAGTATAATTTGATGAAGTTTATTCCTTTTTGCCATATGTCATACATTCATAGGGTACATTATAGAGGAACAGAACTTTTTATGATGAATCTCAGGTCTACCCTTATATCTACTTGTAAATGTGCGTATATATGCAGTTGTGGGTATTTGTGTGTATGGGCGCTCTCTTAGAATCTCCCTTCATATGGCACGTATGGAGATGTTAGAATCAAACCAATCCAGTGTAAAACTTCCTTGACTAGCATTATGGATCAACTTCTCACCCACCATTGGATTTTAAATTTCTTTAGTTATGCCTTGTGCATTGAATTCTATTATTAATGAATGCTATGATGTAGTGTTTGAATTTGGACCGATTGTCAATAGTTGATGTTCATGTCTTGGACTCCAGCAGGGAAAACATATTAATAAAGATAACATTTGACTAAGCCATAACTTATGTCTTTCTATGCCTGTTTTGCTTGCTTGACTTCTGTTTTCTGAGGTCCTTTGGCTTCACATATGAGAATTAGTTTGTTCCTGTGAGAAACCAGAACCATGTGGCTGTCTAAAGCTAAAATGATCATTTGCCTTGTCCTATTTCTAGGTCCGAAGGATGACAACATCACCTCATAAGGCAGATATACTATCTTCATCTCTTGAGGCTTTTAGAAAGATTCAACAAGAGCGTGCTAGCTTCCAAGCAGTTAATAATGCAGAAAATGTCAAGTCTAAATGTCCAATTCCTGAATCCGGTGGCAACCTAAAAATGTCATGTAGAATGAATGATGGAATGCAACATGTCGAGGATTTAGTGACAAAGTCAAGAGAGAATATTGGAGCTTCAGATGCTAGTCAAGGGTATGTGAATGAAGAAAAGTATAACATTGAAGCAGGAAAACCCTGCAAAGCAATTGTAGCACAAAATGGACATAACCAACCAGAGGGCTCGCTATCATTGGAAGTCAGTTTATCTAATTTGCCTCACAGGGGAAATTCTGCTGCTTTTGCCACCACTAAGAGCAAAAGAGACTACCATGTATCTGAAGCTGAGAAGCTGCTTTCTAAGAAAGATAAAGTGCCAGCAGAAGGTATTAATGAGAAAAGTTCCAGATCCACAGATAACATTCGGAGGCAAATACCTCTGCCCGAAAAAGATAAGGAAAAGAGAAATGTTGCTGCAGGAAAATCCATGGATGCTTGGAAGGAAAAGAGGAACTGGGAGGACATTCTATCATCTCCGTTCCGTGTCTCTTCCCGAATGTCATATTCACCAGGCATGAGCCGGAAAAGTGCTGAGCGTGTGCGTATTCTGCATGATAAACTAATGTCTCCTGACAAAAAGAAGAAAACTACTTCAGACTTGAGAAAGGAAGCAGAAGAAAAGCATGCCCGTGCTATGAGAATCAGAAGTGAGTTAGAGAATGAGAGAGTACAAAAGCTTCAACGTACATCAGAAAAACTAAATCGTGTCAATGAGTGGCAGGCTGTTCGCAATATGAAGTTACGAGAGGGCATGTATGCCCGTCATCAGCGCAGTGAATCTCGTCATGAAGCTTACCTAGCTCAAGTGGTGAAGAGAGCTGGTGATGAAAGTAGCAAGGTAAATGAGGTTCGGTTCATTACTTCCTTAAATGAAGAGAATAAAAAGTTAATGTTGCGTCAGAAGCTTCATGGGTCTGAATTGAGAAGAGCTGAAAAGCTTCAAGTGATAAAATCTAAGCAGAAGGAGGATTTGGCAAGGGAAGAAGCTGTTCTAGAACGCCGAAAACTCATTGAGGCTGAAAAGTTACAACGTCTCGCTGAGATACAGAGGAAAAAGGAAGAGGCTCAAGTCAGAAGGGAAGAGGAAAGAAAAGCATCAAGTGCAGCACGTGAGGCAAGAGCTATTGAACAGCTTCGAAGAAAGGAGGAAAGAGCCAAAGCCCAGCAAGAGGAAGCTGAACTTTTGGCCCAGAAATTGGCAGAGAGGCTTAGTGAAAGTGAACAACGTCGGAAGATTTACTTGGAGCAAATTCGGGAGAGAGCTTCCATGGATTTCAGGGATCAATCATCCCCTTTGCTACGCCGATCCCTTAATAAAGAGGGGCAGAGTAGATCTACACCAACAAATAGTAGCGACGATCCTCAAACAAATATTGCCTCTGGTATTGAAGTTCCTTGTCTTGGAATTGGCAGCATCACATTGCAACACTCAATGAAGCGAAGAATTAAGAAAATTCGACAAAGGCTTATGGCTTTGAAATATGAAATTCCTGAGCCCTCTCTTGGTGGAGAAAGTGCTGGCATTGGATATAGAGTGGCAGTGGGTGCTGCTAGGGCAAAAGTTGGTCGGTGGCTTCAAGAACTTCAAAGACTTAGGCAAGCAAGAAAAGAAGGGGCAACTAGTATAGGGCTAATAATTGCTGAAATGATCAAGGTATTCTCTTCAAATTTCATTGGAACTCATATCTTCATCTATGGACTCAGAATTTTTATTTTTAATTTTTTTTAAAACTTTGATGAAATTTGGTGTGTTGATTTTTCATTTACGTATCTGATATTCATGCAGTAGAGTTAGTATTGTCCTTTAAAAAAAAATCATTTTCAATTATTGCAGTTTACTTTCTAACTTGTGCTTCTGCCATTCTTTTTGTGAATGTGAACTAGTATTTGGAGGGAAAGGATCCCGAGCTACAGGCATCTCGTCAAGCAGGACTGCTGGATTTTATTGCTTCTGCCCTGCCTGCTTCTCACACTTCGAAACCTGAAGCATGTCAGGTTACATTGCACCTTTTAAAACTTCTAAGAGTAGTACTATCTGTCCTTGCAAATAGGAGCTATTTCCTTGCACAAAATCTTTTGCCACCAATCATCCCAATGCTGTCAGCAGCTCTTGAGAACTATATAAAAATTGCAGCATCTTTAAGTATTCCTGGTAACTTAAGCTTACCAGCAAATAAAGCATCGGTTGAGAATTTTGAATTATTTTCTGAAATTTTAAATAATTTTTTGTGGACTGTCACTACAATATTTGGGCATATAAGCTCTGAAGAAAGACAACTTCAAATGCGGGATGGCTTGCTGGAGTTACTGATTTCCTACCAAGTCATTCATCGATTAAGAGATCTTTTTGCCCTTCATGATAGGCCTCAGATGGAAGGGTCAGCATTTCCTGCCCCTATCCTCTTAAGCATACATCTTTTGGTAGCTTTGACTTCCAGACCTGGAACAATGAGTTCCATTGACTGGGAATCTTTCCCTATGGTGAAGGAGCAGAAAATTGACAGTGAAGGGACTCTATTTGCTGATTCTGCAGATTCTATTGTGAGTGACTCCTGCGGAGATTACAGATCTCCATCGTCTGTAATTAATGGTAGCTCAGTGATGCATTTACCTGATGTACCAGAGGACAGACCGTTGGATGAATTGTGTAAGGTTAATGGGAGTGGTGAATCTCCTGCTATTGGCAAGGGTCGTGAATTGGCGCAGATTGATAGTTCTCTTCTGTTAAATAATGCTGCCATGGAGATGATGGATGTCCTAGAGGAATCTAAGAACAATCAGAGAGGGGATTTTATTAATTATTCTGTTCCGCAAAAGGATGAGAAACACACAGTGGTAATTGGTGCAGCACAGAAAAATGAAAAAGTATCAGTCTTGGATCAGCCTGTGGTATTTCTTCTTTCTGCTGTTTCTGAAACTGGACTTGTCAGTCTCCCTTCTCTTTTGACTGCTGTACTACTGCAGGCAAACAATAGATCGTCCTCTGAACAGGTAAGTCTGCTGCAAACTGCAAATGCACTCATACAAGTTTTTCTAATATGTGCTGAAGACTCTTTGGATTTTTGGATTTCTTATTGCCAATATCCTATACTTGGTTTGGGTGAATTATGATTTAAGAACTCCTCAGCAGCCTTAACCAAACAACTGGTTAATTAAGTCTGTATATAGTTAACTCTTTTGCTTGATGTTTCTGAATTAGATATTTCTTCTCCAGGATCTCCTAAATTGTGTTTTTCCTTTGTTTTTACTATAAGTAGTAATTTTTTATTTTGTTTTTCATTTTCTATTGTACATTTGTGTATACTGCGGTCTTAAATATTTGTGGTGTGATAGGATCATATTTATGCTTCTCTTTGGTGCTCTGCTCATGGTTGATTTCAGGGAGTCTCCATATCTGATATGTAGAGAAATTGGACATATTTGTTGCCTTTTTGAGCTTCTTTGGCTTTTTTTTACTATAAGTAGTAATTTTTGTTTTTTGTAGGTAGTCTTCTGCACTTTGCAGTTTAGTGCCACCGTGCCACTTGGTATCTTGCTTATTTCAGTGTCCCTCTTGTGTTCTGTATCTGAAGTCCGAACCTCTAAATTATTTTGGTCTCTAGAAAAGGATGGTTATGGATGGCATAGGACCATATCGTGAACTAAGTCTGAGTGTTCTCAGTTACTAACTTCTTTTTATAATTTAATTATAAAAAGAAAAAGTGGGCTATTAACGTACTGTTTTCTTCACCAGTATATTATTATTATTTTTATTTAGATGTAGTGTTATCATAAGTTTTTTTTTTCTTACGGTGTTTTGTTTGCCTATACTGGTAATATATAAAGGTTGATATTTTTCTCAAGTTACTTGTATCTAAAAGGGTAAGTTGAATGGTTTCATAATTTTGTAGGCCTCGTTTATCCTTCCATCTAATTTTGAGGAGGTGGCAGCTGGAGTGCTGAAGGTGCTGAATAATGTAGCTCTTTTGGATCTTGTATTTTTGCAGCGAATGCTAGTAAGTTTGCTGGTTCCCCTTATCATTATATTCTGTTTTTGTTGCAGGTGATTTGTCAGACCTAATTAAGATTGTTAAACTTAATAATGTGGTTCTCCCCATAGTAGTCGAAGATGCACAATTCACATTGTGAATCTTGCATCTTGGTTTGATTCGCATGTATCAGTGGCCAAATTGTGTATGCATTTGAATCGTGGCCAGAATTGTATAGATCAGTGTGATTCTGGCAAGAATCGCAGAATTGGATGATTATGTTATTTTGATCTTCAGCATTGAGCCTTCGACGTTGCGTAGCCATGGCTGCTGCGCAACATCCTGTTCATTGCCTCCTGTGTTCTGCTAGTTTTCATTTTTTTAATCTTATGGGCTTCCCTGCTGCCAAAACGCAGCCTTTTGTTTAGCAAGGAACAATGAGGTTCCTTCAATGTGGAAGTCTGGATTGTTTTAAAATAAAAAAATTTAAATAATATATTTTTTAAAATTACAAAAACAACTTTTTCCATAAGTAATTTTAATGATAATCTTTAAATAAACATTTTTTCTTCACAATTTTAAATTTATTTAAAATCAAAAGGCACCCTTTCCTCTCTACAATTCTGAATTTATTTCTACCTCAATCTTGAAGTATAAGGAAAATTATTAGAATTCACTAGTTTATTTTAGTTTTTTAAGTCTAGAAATTTATGATTTTTGAAATAATTATGTCTTTTTAAGACTTATAGTTAATTATATTTGAAATTATTAAGATAAATATATTATTTTAAGTATTTTGTTTATGTTATCTACTTATTTATATTTTATACTATATTTTTTAAATTATTCTTTAATGTATTTGTGAATCTTACTATTCGATTCCTGAATCACGATTCAAAAATAAATCATTCGATTTACGATTTGAATTGCAATTTAACTATTATGGTTATTTCAATTGCTGTTTCTCACTCCCTGACAGATTCCTGTTTCCTTTGCTCCATTTTGCTTACAGGCTAGGCCAGATCTGAAAATGGAAATTTTTCATCTGATGAGCTTCCTTCTTTCTCATTGCACCAGCAAGTGGAAAGCTTCTAATGATCAGGTGCATAACCCATTTCTTGTCTTTCCGGGAGTTTTTTTAATATCACCAACCACCCAAATATATGATAGATTGATGATGCTAATAAATGAATGGATTCTTTTTTCTTTAATGCTTCAGAATGATGAAACTTGAAAGACCTGGCCTTGGGGCTGGCCAAAATGAAATCCACACGTTTAGTATTGGACAGTTTTCCAACATAGGCAGATTCGTCAAATGTGTTCAAACTGCTCTTTCCCACCCACCCCACCTTTCTCCCTTCCCCCCTATAAAATTTCGTTAGTGTAGGACATAGAAAACATAAAAAGTTAAGATAGGGCTACCATCTTAAACTGCATGAATTGTTGAAGTTTAGTTGTATTATTTCATGCCTTTCATTAACCAAATTAGTTTTTAGGAAAATATACAGCTACCGTCCCTTTAATGCTGTGCACTGCTATGTGTCTCAGGTTGGAATTCTTATGATTGAAGCCCTGTCACTTCTTGGTCACTTTGCCTTGTTCCATCCTGGAAATCAAGCTGTCCTTCGATGGGGAAAGAGTCCTACAATCCTCCATAAGGTCCGTAAATATTTAAGAAACTTATGATTTATTTTCTCAATTTTATTGATATAATCTGATTTTTAGCTGGAAGAATACAGGTATGCGATCTGCCTTTCGTTTTCTTCAGTGACCCTGAATTGATGCCTTTTTTGGCTGCCGCATTGGTTGCGGCATGCTATGGGTGTGAGCAGAACAAGTTTGTAGTTCAGCAAGAACTGAGTGTTGACATGCTACTTTCCTTGCTAAGATCTTGCAGAAATGCTTCGTCTGCATCACTACCTAATTCAGCCTCAGACAGTTTCCCAGCAGATGAATCTAGTGAGCATACTCAATTAGGTCCTGAGTTTAGAAAGCCTCAACTGGACATTTCTCTAAAATACAGCCGTACTAATGGCAAAGGCACTCGGGTTTCTTTGGGAAAGAGTGGTGCTTTGGGAAATAGCATCAAAACTGGTAAGATGAGAAGCCAACGGGATAACAAGGCAAGTAAAAATAATGAAGAAGCGGCTTCCAAGCACAATCTATCCTTTCCAGAGACCTCATCTCCAATGTTGCACTGTAGGTTTCCTAACAGCTTCATTGATAAAGTAGATCAGTTCTTTTCAACTGAAATTCCTAATCGAGTTGACGAAGCACCAGCTCAAACATTGTAAACTGAAGTTTGAGGATGAAGTCTACAGATCTGTGCACATAACTGAAATTGTGAGTGTATCTTGAGGATGTTTCTTATATTGTTGCAGATTGCCACTACATACACGAGCAACCAAATAGCTTACTTAATATACACAAGTTCATTTAGTCACTCGCTGCCCAAAGATTAAATCTTCAACGATTTATACGGAGTTTTCTGTGCATGGTAATGTAATAATTGCCTTGTTTTTTGGGCCGAAGTGGTTGCCAGACAATGAACCATGAAGCTAAGGGAAAGTTACTTGTTTGGAAACCCTTGGTAGAATTTCTAAATTTATACTGTAATATACTTTAGTGTTATAAAGTAGGAAGACTTACTAATATTATTGAAATTTTATTAAAACATTTTGAAGAGTTTTATACAATGAAGGCATGAAGCTACATTAACAAACGTCCATTAGATGCAAATCTTCAAGCACCGCTAAATTAACTCTTGCAACAATTCATATGTTCATAGTAGCAATCAGAAGAACTAAGTGCATTCTGCCGTAATTGTTTTCTTGGGATAGGTGTAAAAAAGGTTTATTAAAGTGTAACACATTATCCTGCTGTCTATAGTAACAGTTGGGCAATGTATAGTTCTATTATCATCATAACATCCCAGGTCAAATTGGGAATTTAGTTCTGGTAGATGGTACTTACCCAAAACTTCAATTTATTTCAACAGATCAAGATTCATGACAATTCACAACGTAAACAAATCAACTCTAATGTCATTGTAACAATGACTTACACAATAGGGTCAAATTGACCCACATATCTAAGCATATTAGTACTTTATTATTATTATTATTATTTTTTGTTTACACCAATGGTAGCTTTCCGGTCGGCAGTCAAAGAGACTAATTCTCTAAAGGATTGAGATTGCCAAAACAGGTGTACCTCTTTCAAACAAGTTTGCTCCAAACACATCTTAAACTCAACTGTGATTTTCCAAGGCTTTTCTAAGTCCCCATGTTGACCACAGCTTCGTTTCTCTTCTAGATGAGACATCCCAAGGAGCTGCTTTAAAGAATTTCCTCAACCTAATTAGCAGCCTCCACAATGATGCAATGGACAGTGGTATAGCGATAAAATGAGGCTGGGCGTGCAGATGTTTTTACCAAGTATTCCTCTTATTGGACGGCCTCCTTGGCTCCTCTAGGCTGCTCCTCCACTTTCTTAGCCATTAGCTACAGAATAGGCACTTCCAGGCACTTTGACTATAAGCTCATCCTCAATAACATCTCCTTGCACCTCAAGAAGCCCATGTTGCTGAAGTTAAATTTAACGTGATGAAATTAAATCCCATAATAATCAGCAACTTTGCATCTCAAACAACTTAAAAGATTATCTCACTAATGGACATAGTTATTATTAAAGAGTTCGGTATTTTTTTCCGTTTAAGCAATTTTGGCCACCAAGGTTGAAATCCAAGTGTACTTGCACCAGTAGCTAAAACTACATCCCAAATGTCATTCTATAAAAGGTATTATATAATGTAATATCCCTGAATAGGTTGCTGGATGAAAAGCAATGTTCTAAACGTTGTCTCGCACATGACATGGACATGGCACATAAGACATGGAAATATGATGACACTACAAAATCCCAAAAATAGACGGTCAGGAAAACGTGTGTACGCGCATGAGAGAGAGAGAGTACTCACTATAAAATAATAATAATAATAATAAATAAAAATAACTAATTTAAGGTTCAATATTATCACATAGACACATTGAGAACTAATTAATATCCAAGTCAACCAAATCTAATTATTTACAATGAATACAGATTTAATGTCCGCATTTCATATCAGACAGAATTTTTTATTAATCTCATTTATATAATGTAAGAAAAGAGGCAATCCATCATTCAATAATCAAGTGGTAAGTGCTCCATCTTTGAAACTCAGATATTCATGCCAAAAGAATATGTAAAATTGACCATATTTTGTGACAGAATCTTTCAGAGCCTCGTATCTTCAATTTATAAAACAAATCACTTTTCCGTATAGATTTTCTCCTAGATATAGATGACTAAGGATATGTTGGCGTCTGAGATACATCTCTCAACTGTTACATGCCCAGCCTTGAAATTAACAATTTTATGCTTGCACAGATGGAACACACGACCAGAGAATGCGTGTCCAAGCTTATGAGCAGAAAAGATAATTATGCTTTTAACATACCTTGATATTAGACCCTGCAGCATCCTTCATCTGACCAATTTTTAACTCAGTCATTACTAATTTTAGTTGTTTCTTGGCCTTGGCTCTTGTTTTGCGTCGTTCAGCGCACTGCACTGCAGTAACTTCATAATGGCAAGCCACACAAAGGGTCCTCATATTCTCCAGTCTGCATTCTCCTACCATATAAATAAATAATATATAAACTTCAAGCCCTTAACTCATTAAATAATGCTTCATAATAGAGGGAATAAGCAAGGGAGGAGAGACAGAGGCATCTCAGTTGACAAATTTACAAAATAGTAAGAAGCTCATTGATTAACCATGTAGCTTCTATAAACTCAACAGGTTGGTTATCATGATCAAAACAATCATCCAACACAACTTTATTACTAAGGTGCCAGCCAACCACACAAATTATAGATATGATGAAAATAACATGGGCTTACCATTGGCCCGATTAGGCAATGACCTATAATCTTGGTCAAACACAATATCAACTTTAACAATCCAATGTCATGAGGAACGTTTTAACAATCCAATGTGATGAAGAATATTTGCTAACTTAAAGGAATTGCATAACCGGAAGCTAAGAGCTGAAGTCCTTGAGAGATTTTATGGCTGCTGACATCTCCTTTTGTCCATTATTCAAATCTGCTCCACATTTCTCTTTTCCAACACTTGAATGAAATTCATTAAAGCTCAAATGACTACAACAGAGTATTAAATAAAGAGTAGATTACACCTATCTCCTCTAAAGTTTGGCTAAATTACATTCGGCTCCCTTGTTAAAATAACATCTACATCCCTTGTCATTAACGGACATTAAACAGCATTAATGAAAATTGTGAAAGGACAACTTTGCCCTCATCAAATATCAAACATGAACTTTGTGAAAATATTGGAGCAGGCACTGAAGATGGCCAAACTAATCTTCATTTAATGTGTTGGTGTTCATTTACAATTGTGGGTAAAACGATTTACATTTTAAAATATTCTCATTCTCTAATTTGATATATGAATTTTAAACAAAAATAGACCACTACTTATGGTTGCAGAGAATGTTGAGATGATGCTCTGGCTATGCTCATACTCAACAAGCGTGGCTCTTTATATTTTGCATTGTTATTCCTAACAATAGGTAATATTTTGCATTGTTGTGATTTAATTATAAACACGTAAGTGTTTGAACAGCATGTCATTGTCTGAATTGATACTTGTTTTCCTGTTCCAAAATATAAATTTCATAAATGTATGTTTAGCTTCATTGGGTTTGTATGTAGAAGTTCAAATTAGCAAACTAAGTCAAATACACAACTTCGTATCTAATTCTTAAAAGTGATTTTTTTTTTTTGTATTTTCTTTTTAGGTCTTCCTTTCCTTCAATGTGGGGCATAGACAGAAAGCATACAACAAGTTCAAAGACACTAGGGATATGAACGTGTAAGCTTGTATTGTTTTAAGAATTACGATTACTATCATATTTATCTCCATCTTTTCAATACTTGTATATGCATTGGTAACTTTCTCAATCTATGATATCCGAGAATAGTGGGGTCATTTTTTATGTGTTGGGCTCGTGTACAAATTGTAGTCAAGATTACAGTCATTGCAATTTTTTTCTAGTTCTATCTGTTGTTGGGAGTAATGAAATAGTAGTAGCTTTAAATAGAAACAAATTAGTTAAGGGCAAAAGGGTATTTTGATATTTGAAGTGGGAATCTAAAAGTAACTCTATTAACAGTAAGTTACTAGGAAGGGGGTTCTGTAATATAATTTCCAAGTTCAAGGGGCAAGTTATTTCTAAAACAAGAGGAGAGTCAAGTGTAATTTAGCCAAACTTCAAGGGAGGTCAGTGTGATTTACTCTTAAATAAAACCGACAAAAACTCAACCCAGTTTTAAGGCTATTCCAGTAGCAACCAGAGGAATCAAACTGTCAGTGACAAAAGGAAACCATAATAATCCATTCAATGACATAAACAGTTATTTTATGATCAAATTGTATTTTCAAGAACAACTAAATACAAAGAACTAACATGTATTTACAGTAATAATAATTGGATTTTTGTAGAACAGAAAAGGAAAATGTAAATCATTCTTAATTATTCATTCAGTATGATTGCCAATTAAGTTGCTTATCTTAAGAGTTACAACTCATGTGTAAAGTGACAAATGAAACTCATGGTTTTACATATTCAAAGAGCTTCAAAGGTACTTTCAAATGATGCCACTTCTACATCATGTATATGATTTCATTCTCATACCATGAAACCCAGAGTGAACAATTGAATTCAAAGCTCTTATGGAAACTTCCAGTCTTCTAATTTCTTCGTGTAGTTGTAGGTATTTATAATACTCTTACTATTTAATGACCAATTTTACATCCTAATACCACATGAAATGTTTCAATTAATTACATGAATGCCTTACAGACATCAAAATTCCGTACTTGTCTACTCATTGAGCTAATTAATACCTTGGTGGAAGGTGCCAGAAATTATTCATATATTAATGTTCAGGTAGAAGTTTTAAGTTTAAAAACTTCTCTGAAACATGATCAAGTTTGCATTTCAAGGAAAAACTATACAGTAAAAATAACCTCTACAATAGAAAGAACTGGAAAAGTAAGATTATTCTTTAAGATAAACCATACCTCCGCCTTGATATACTGGAACAATATGATCTGCATGCCATGCATTACCTTCAATTGGATCGTTGACAAGCTTCTCAAGCCTGCAGGAAGTCCACTGGAATTTCAGAAGACTGTTTTTGTTAAATTAATGTGCAAATCTGTTAACAGTCTTCCCTATAGGAACTCTTTCAACAAGCCTGTTCCCTTTAAAATTATAAAAGAGCAGGCTTTCACTTTAAAAGGACTTACATGTTCTTTCGCTTTGCCACTTTTGGAGCTACTTTCTCAATGTATTCTCTTCGCCTTGCCGATGACAAAGGTCTTATATGTTCAACTAATTTATGACAGTCTAAATGGCAATTTGAGCACATGCCTTGTTCAATTTTAAAAAGTTCCTGAAGATCTCAAGCAGGTTAACAAAAACTTAAGAGAAAATACTCATTGCTGTTCCTAACAAAGATCATCCATACAACAAAGCAAACTTAGGAAAATGCATTCTACATAAAATATGATCAAATTTCTTGCCTCACGGAGAAATCTGTTGCTTGTTCTCATGCGATACTCTTCATAGCAGACAAGGTTACAGAAAAGATCTTCAAAATAATCAGGTGTCCTGGCATTGTTGCCCCTGAAAGCAGAGGAATAGATAGGAGACCAGACAAATAAAAACAGCAACATATTATCTGCTTAGGACTTACATGCATGTCTTTTGACAAAGCTTACAGAGTGGTTCATCTGTCAGAGTCCAACCTTGACTGTATTCTTTCTCCCTCTTACCATGGCCACTTCGCAAATAAATCTTTCTCCAAACGGCATCTGATGGTAAAGGATGGCTAATATCCATTAAAGGTGTCATGCGTCGTTTACTTCCACCAGTTAATAATCCCTGTCAACAAAAGGATATTCTTAAATTTCCATAATACTAACAAAGCGGAAGTTTTTTTTAGTAAGGATATACAGATTAAGGTAAGATTGAGAAAAAAAATTATATCTATCAAAAGAGAGTTTGAGTTATAGTATACAAACCTTGCTGTTGTGGCTATTGCTTTCACTCAAGTAGCACAATTCAACAGCCAAGGGAAGTTGTAATGGTTTTCCCAGTAGCTTCTTACGGTCAATTGGCCGTAATTTCTTCCACTCATTTAAAAATTCCAAAAGAGTAGGCATATAAGCAGGATTTCCCTTGAAAGATACAAATTCTCTTTTCTCTTTATCATCATCAGCAAGGGAACTTAGCAGCTCAAGTTCCTCTGGTCGGAAACTTTCAAAAAGTGGTCTTGGTCTCATATCTGTACCCAAAATGCAAGTATACAAGTGGATCCTTCCTGTGTATGGGCTCACCTGAGAGAACAAACAAAATTTATTTTCACATTTATAAGGATGATCGGCTGCTTTACTCTAAGTCAGTGTAGCAATTACCCATTTTCTCATCTATAAAAAGTATCTCAATATATACTGTACACTTCATACGACAACACTCCCACTTAACTAGCCCTACTACCATGTGTTCTGAAATATCAAGGGAACAGTCATACTACGGGGTGGAAAGTACATGCAATCAACTCCATCTGATATAAGAAAAGCAAAAAACATAAGCTTTTTACAAACAAACTTTACCTCAAATCTTAGAAATTCAACTTGACTAGAGGAATTTCCATCAGGTTCAATTGCCTGAACAGGTTGGTAGTCATCTGCTTCTATTGTTGAGGATGATTTCTTATCCTGCACCTCAAAAATAAGATACAATCCTTAGACAGTCAAATTCACATACATCTCCATGTTAAAAGACAGCAATGCATATGCACCTCTTTTATTTGATCACTGTCTTCACCACTGTTCCTTTGGATAGAATCTATTGTCTGATTTTTGTTTTCACCACTCTTATCCAGCTTATAAGTATCAAAATCAGATCTTTCCTTGGCATCAAAAACATGTGCACCTAGATTTCCATCCGAAATAGAAGCCTTGCCTAATTCTAGGAAGGAAACCTTATTAGCCTATTTTAAAAAAAGTATACAATAGTTAAAAGAATGTAAGAGGTGTATAAAAAAAAGCAAATTAAATATCATGCTAAAATAAGGTAAAACAAGCAATATGAAGTAAATTATTTACAAAGTAAGTCTGCTGATCAGATTGATCACCCAATTTTGCTTCTGAATCATTCAATTTTGCTTGGGAAGGTTGCAATTTCAATGCTGAGCCAAAATTCGGCAACTTAGCCACCAGTTCAGAAGTTTCATTGGATGCAGATTGCTCTTCATGACTATCAGTTTTGACAGATGAGTCTAGATAAGAAACACCTTCAACCTGCCACCCAATATCCCCACTCCCCCACCAAAAGGAAGCTGAATGTTATAGAAGAGAATAAGAAACAAGCATTACAAAAATTTAAACATTTTCCATTTCATAATAATGGCAGAAAAATATATTTTGTTAGCTTATCAAAATGTCAGATACAGGAAGGAGGAAACACAAGTACTGAAACCTAATTAAACTTCCATGAAGTTACAAAAGGGCAAGAATTAGTGATAAGCGATGAGACAAATCATTCACTTGAACTTGTTACAACCGGCCCAAAATTTGAAAATCTAAACTCACGACAATGCGGATTTGTACCAATAATCACCATCAATTTTTTTTTTTTATAAGTTGGAGATGGAACTCATTCATATTCTATTGAGATTGGGCTTCGAAAGTATAATAATGATCAATGTATGTATATAGTTTTTCAACTCCAAGAAAACAGACATGCTTTTAAATTTCTTTTATAAGTTTGCAGATGTGCACAAAATTTTTTATGTTGAAACTAGCCTATCTGTAAAAAGAAAGTAGATGGAAATTTGTCCCTGTCAATATAAATTTTGCCAAGGAAACAACAAAAAGCAAGGCATAAAGAAACTAACAGTTTGATACCTGTATTTCTTTCATCGCATCATATTTACCATCTGTTGTAGATGAAACACGGTGCAAACTTTTGTTCAAATTTTTCCAATGCGACTCATCCAAGGTATCCTGCAGAAGGACCAAACCAGCAAATTCTGCTTGAGGGATACATCACAACAATAACCCCTAATCCCAAATATTTGGAATGAAAATCAAATTCCTAACCACCTTTGCACAGAAGATGTATATATTGACTGCATTTGTTTGTCCTCGTCGGTGGGCTCTATCCTCAGCCTTCAAAGCAGATTCACATAATTTACATAATTTAGTACTACTAGATATCACAAACTTCAACACATAGATGAGACCAACAACCCAAACAAGAAGAATGGATCAACATGTTATATGTGATTAAATACTGTAGTTCAGAGATCTTGCAAAAAGTGTAATCTCAGGTAATAATCATCAATACTGCATCATGTGCAACACTTGACATTTATCATCACCATAATTGAAAAGAAAGACGACATTAATTCTTGTTAGCAGTTTGTTAACCCAGTGTGCCCAATAAACCACAAAATAATGTCATACAAAATCACCCCTGTTCCAGTTTTAGTACACAACACTTCATCAATTGCTATTATATAGATGTACATGACTTCACATTTCTTTGTTCCATTCAAATGCAATCATCTTTATATGTATCCACTGTCCACAGCATTGTTATCATTAAAACAACCAGCATTATATTTTGAGAAGCATTCAACACACGGTATTGACACCACAAACACAGCTTCAGTATTGTCAATCACACTTCTTTAGAACTAATCCTTTGGCTACGCCAATCTGTTTTCTGCACTTCACAAAAAGCAATCTTCTGCAGAATCTTAGTGAACTTAGTACTTAGTTTGATGAGACTGTTCCTCAGCAGATGAGCGTTTCAAATGTCAATGGTCAACAAAGGAGAAGCACAAGCCACTGGCAAAGTTACCCATTCAGTATTTGAAAGATAGTTGGCTAGAATGATATTCATAGAACAGAACCTGAAGCATCAGAGTTGGGCACTGAGGAAGCTCCAAAAACACAACATTTTGTGCAGCTGAGAAATCAAGTCCAAATCCTGCTGCTAGAATACCAATAATTGCAATTTTAACCTGATAAACAATGATAGCTTACAAATCAGAGAAAGGCTAAATGTAATAGCAAAATAGTCCAAAGTTATCTGATTGACACAGATGTGGCCACATTGAATATAGTAACTCAAAAAAAAAAAACAAGAACATGGCATGCTGTATATATGTGCACACAAAAGTAATGCACAGAAAGGTGGATAGTCCAATAATAACAAAAATATACAATATGGTTGTTCCTTAATATTTACGGGATTTTCATGAACACATTCAAATTGGTATTTCAACAAGAAGAGCACAAGACTTGACCTTAAACGAGACAAGTAATTTTATTTACTAACAACAAGTGCTTGTGCATGCTCAGAACCAGGATAAACAAACTATTTCAATTCAACCATTTGGCCAACAGACTACAATAGAGAAGACTATCAGCTTATAAACAAAAAGGGAAAAAATGGCATCTAATCATCCAAATATGCCACATCGAAGTATGCACAATAGAAGAACTAAAGCAAAATAGATTTGAAATTTGCTAGAAACTGTAAATTTATGTTTTACACAATTACTCCTCTTGAAGCCTTTAGTTACATAGAAAGCTAAATAGGACCAATAGGTTAAAACAGGGTTAAGAAGAAAAGAGAAAAAATGTAGCAATAAATTCTACGAAAAAAAATTGGCAAAGAAGGTTATGAATCAATGATACCTCTGGTGTTGATCGAAATGAAACAACTGCTGATTGCCTATCTCTGGCAAGTGTATTTCCATCAATTCGGATAAAACCTATTCCTTTCTCACATACAAACTCCTGAGTGGTTTAGAACAACAAACTTTATATCATACATTAGATCTAAATGTTCGTGGGTTTGAGACATCAAACTCACCAAAGCATCACAGCCCGAAATTAATATAAAAAAATAATGTTAGTGAGCCTAGAGCAAAGGTGGAAAATTCAAAAGCTAAACAACATCATGTGTAAATGCAGTCGATAAGGTATTTTGAAGTAAACAGTATCTTCTAATTCACAAAAAATTTACCTGTACTCCATCAAGAACTTTGTGGTGATGAGCAAAAATTATCATTTTTGAAGCACTGTCTGACTCCACAATGACTGGATGGAGGGAAAGCCATTCACGAAACCCAGAAAGCTTTGCAATTCCAAGTTCCTGGTAGGAAAGCTTCCCTGATAATAGGTAGAAGAGAAACATGAAGATACTTCAATGGAAATATTCCAATTTGGATCTAATTTTTATCCACGCAACAGTTACTCAGCATCAATTGATTGTTACAATCATTAGCACAACTTAAGACCAAGTGACAGTTTTATGAAAGTTTAATCTTTTGGAGTAATGGGTTTGATAATTGTAACACTTCTATAAGCTATATTGGTATTACCAGGTCTTATTCATAGGAAGCTATCAGGAAAATTAGGTTTAGTCTTCTTCTCCCCCCCCCCCCCTGGGCATTTTAAAGGTCAGTTGGTAATGTCAACAGATATCAGAGGCTTCCTGCAATTGGAGTTAGCTTTTATTATTTTTTGGGTCTTATTGAACTTTATTGTGATCTTAGAAAATACTTATGGCTTTGGTATCATTAGGAAGTTTTAACTTCCAATCCATCTTGGATTAGGTCTAGAATCCAAATGATAAACACTAAACCCTATCAGATTAAAACTTCATTTTATGAAGCAGTCAGTTTTATGTAGAATTTGTTTAAGCCTGCCTTCTCTGGATTTTATGATGAAATTCCATCCTTAGCTGCAATGCCTAAGACAAGACTGATGAACAAAAAACTATTACGTGAGACATAACTAAAAATACAAAAGCAGTAATTTGATATTTAAGTAGTAAAAATTCCTAACAGTACCATCAGGTTCATCCAAATCTTCCAAAGGCATATCTTCAGTGGTACTTTTGGAAGCGTCGCTGTTCAACATCCCAACTGCAGATTTTGCAGCAACTACATCTGATCTCTGTAATAACAACCTTATAATTTGCCGCCTTTTTGGTGGCAACTGTAGCAGCACATGCTCCTTCAAACGCCTTATCTACAATACATGAAAGACAAATAAGACAAGTTTCTGAAAAATAAGGAGCAATTTCTTTTACACTTCTTGTAAGGGTAGATATTACAGTCAGCAAACCAACCAAAATCAAAACCGAAATTATCCTCAAAGTAGTACCTCAACTTTATTTTCAGATCAATCAGTGGTTAGGATGAAATGTATGCAGTAAGTTACTAACCATTTATGAAGCTGAGACCATAACAGAAGAATACTTTTAGAAAAGTAATTAATGACAAAATAGACCAAAAAATAATTTAAAGATAACACTATGGGGACCAAGAACCCACCATAACAGTTTGCTTCAGTAACACATTCAACTCCTCTAAGCGAATGCCCTTTGAAAAATCCTGCAGCACAGTCCCATCCTTTTTGTCAACTTCCACTTCCAACAACAATAATTTAACCATTATAAAAAAGCCGATATTGATCCCAAAAAAACGTTCATCACTTTTTTCACATTATGTGACTAAAGATGCTAAACAGGACATAAACTTGGTTCAAAAGATGGATATGAAATTGCACCTCCTAAAAGCCAAAAGAGAAAAACCTAGAGATTTCATTTTCTTATTTCTTTGCAAAGCAGATAACATCACAAATGTTTCCATTAGCCAATGAGAACCATATGTTAAGCAATGTTTGTCAACTTCCAAACAGAGCATGCAACAAGTAATGATCTGTTGTTAAGAACTACAAACTTAATACAAGAAGGGGCTCATAATAATCAAATTTCAAACATATACAGACATACTTAAAAAGTGCATACACAAACACGGGTTATGAGAAGCTCTTCTAACTGGATTACCGCAAAATATTTGCCTCGGATGCCCTTGATATATTTGAAATCACAATAAGTTTTTGCAAACTCATATTTATTCTTCCCAAGCAATCCAGGCCTATAAAATAGAAGGGTTGTCAAAATAAACTGAATTAAAAGGCTTCAAGAAAAGCAAATTCACAAGTGGAAAATGTTCGACGAGAATATACTTGCCATAACATATTTATTTGATGAAAAATGTCATACGGTCTATGAGCACCTAGGAAGAAATGTACCATAAGATATAAGAGAACATTAAGAAGTTCAAATGATCAAAAAAGAAAAAAAAAGGCCAAAATACACACACACATATATATATTAAAGAGCCAGAACTCAAAGATTAGCATAACATTCTTCACTTCAAGAATATGTCTTAACATCAAAGATAATGCAGCTGGCTTTCCATGAACTATGCTACAACCTTGACAAAGAAGGTGTCCCAGATAGCAGTATTATGCGCTTGACTCTTGAGGCTACATCAAGAACGGCTTTTATCTGTTAAAACAGAAAAGAGATGACATTTAAAAGAAACTCAAATCTCATTGGTTTCATAATAGCAGCATTTTTTTGCCCAACCATTTACACACACACAATGAAAAGGAAAAAAATAGTGCTTTATAGAAACAAATATAAAACATTGGATCAGTGCTTCGCAAAGAGAAGGATTTTCTTTTTTAGTTTTAGTTTTATTTTTATTTTTATTCATTATCAGCATACAATACTGGAAACTGGCTACATGGATAAATCCTGGTAAATCACAAGGTCAAGAATCTAGATGTATAAAACTAGCCAAAACAATGAAAGGAATGCTCTGAGATTCTGACAGGATCTATGTCCTTGGGTGTCTCACTTGATATATGTATCAATTTTCATGTATAAAAAGGAAACCTGCATCTACTCATAAAGCAAGCTTCTATTTTTCAAGTTTCCCATCAAGAAAATAAATGGAAGCAGCACATACCTCTCCAGGTTCTGAGGTCTTCTTTGTACATCGCACATGATGAGATTCATCAACAATTAAGAGAGCCCACTCTTGTTCAAGCATGCTCTTCCGCAAACGATGGAGCATGGTATAAGAAATAACCACAACTCTAGGGCATCTAGTTAAATATGCTGGATTATCTCGATGGCCAAAAACTGCATTAAAAGAAACAAGTAAATGCTATCAAAAGAAAAAGATCAGTTTGAATTATCAGCCTTAGGAAGCTGTGGGGTCAATTCAATTTGGTCCTAAGAAGCACGGATAAATACAGGACACAACACATTATAGACACTCTTAACACAACAAAATATATAGTGTTTAATGCAATTTGATGTGTAACATTGTATCTTATACAAGTATCGAACAGTTATTGAACATAGTACAACTCTTTTTCTAAAGTATCGGTGCTTCAAAGATTTGGTCTTCTTTATATTCAGTTTCAAGGGTATTGTGCTAAAAACTTTTATAGATCAATTGGGAAGCTGTTTCTTTTTTTTTTTTTTTAACCTCAATATTATTAAAAAAAATCTTATGAAGCCACATCAGCATTTATGCACATTTCGCAAAGAATATTTGGTAAAGTAGCCTTACTCATTTCTGGTTTTGGCATTAAACATTTCTCATTTTGATGAGAATTTGAGATAGTTTTCTTCTTCCACAATTCTCAACTTGAGAGATTAAATTTAGCCAACGGACAAGGAATCTTTTCATAACAATCAAAGCACAATAAAATTTGAGTATCTTACTTATAGGCGTAGTATCAGTAGAAAGTTGTACTCCTAATTCTGAACATAATTAGTTTGGCAAACTCTATTCATATGGTTGTAATGCTTAGTTTTAGAAGTAAAGATAATCAAATTGAATCTCAGCAAACTGCCATCTACTTGGTTCTGTAAGTCAATCACACCCTAGCTGCAAAGCCTAGCTTATTTTCCTTCTCCTTTTCAATATGTCTAATCTATTTTATTCCATAAATCCCTACATAATCTTTGAAGTTTGAACATGTAGTGTGAATATCATAAACCCTTCTCAAGAACAATACATTATACATAGACTCCTCACAGACCCCACCATTCAAAACAAGCAAGAGAAGAGGGAACAAAAACAAAGTCATATATAATTTATGTGAAAATGCAAGGCATTACCCAAATGGATATCAGCAGGCAAGCAAAAGGGAAGCCAACGCTCTACTTCTTCTGCCCATGTAAAACGCAAAACAGCAGGGCAAACAACAAGTATAGATCCTTCATGCAAGAAACATCCTGCAATAGCAATAGCCTGTAAAAAAAGATAACAATAGTTTCAAGTGATTCCATCATTCCACTGGATGCATATGAAACTTCCTACAAATCTACCAATTTCAGAGATCGAATGTGCACCTAATATAAATGCCTAAAAGCTTCATCTGCTTCTCTAAGTTTAACTTTATATTCTATGCAAATAAAAAATAACCGACTCACTTGAACAACATAACAAATGCCAATTCTGAAGAACTAAAGCAACCAGAAGAGACAAAAAAATGTTGGAAATATTGAGGGAGACGCCATTTTATTCTAAAATTGTGGCTTAGAAGCCTAAGCCTATCTTACCTGGAGTGTTTTCCCGAGGCCCATCTCGTCTGCAATGAGACACCGGCCACCCCTTCTCAAACCAAATCTTAAACCATCTATTTGGAAAGGCAACAATGCATCCAACAAAGTTCTTGGTAGCTTCCCAATTAACTCGTCGACCTTGTCATCAGACAAGTGCTCTGGCCTGCAGGGTATCCAGCGCCCTGCAACAAAGGAATGTGAAAGTGTCTCGACGACGTTTAAAGTTCCCCATGGAATTTCTTCAACTTGTATGTCCGTGGAGATCTTCAAACATCTAAGGACAGCATGGTAATCCCTTAACTTATATACACTGGCCTTTCCACCACCGTGATTTTGCGTGTAGTGTGAAGGCATTATCTGAGAGAAAGAGTCGTAAATGAAAAATTATCAAACCGTTTCGATCAGAGACGTAAAGGGGAAAAAATGTAAATAACCATTTTCTAAGCAACTAAACATGGCTTCAGAAGGACTTACATCAGACAAAGAGTCGCTTAGTCTCTGCAAGCACCGGTCCTCCCCGGGATAGGGGAAACCCTGAAGGGCCTGAGGCGTGGCAGAGAAAGAGTCGGGAGAGCAAATTTCGAGCCTCGCGAGGAACTTCTGGGGCAAAGGTTTCTCAGAAACGGGATCAACGGAGACGGTTAGGGGTTGTTTGGGGAAGTGAATGGGTCTAGGCTTGGGATTGGGTTCGGAAGAAATCTTACGGCACTTGAAAAGCTGCCAGGGATCTTTCAGTTCACGAGATTCTAACAGTGCCTTTCGTCTTGCAATGGCCGCTAAACGATTCGCTTCGATTCGCTTTCTCTGTTGTTCCGTAATTTCCATGGCGTAACGAGTGAGAGGGAGTACTCCCCAGTGCGGTGGTGCGAGCACGAAATTTGATTTTTGAGCGCGGAAAGACCAGTCTTGTCGTGCGAGGCTTCTTTGCACGTGTGAAATTTAGCGCGTGGATTCACTCATACTGTCCTACACGAATACTTTTTTTTATTACCAGAAATTCAAATTAAAAAAATTTATAATTAAATATCCGTGATAAAAAATTTTACTTTCCCCTATTTAAATGGCAATAAAAGAAAAAATCTAAATTAAATAGAAACTGAAGATTTTTTCCTTAATAAATATATTCTCAATATTTTATAACATAATAAACAATTTAAGCATAAGTAAGAAGGAGAAGTTAATCAATTCATAGTCATATCCTTTCAAATTTTTTTTACAACTTCCTCCTTATTTTCTCGAAGAATGGGTATGGGACAAAATATTTTAAAGTTCATCAAAAAAAAGGTTTCAAAATAAGTTAAGTTGTGTAATTTATTTATCGAAATTAAAGTCAGGCCTTTAAAAAAAAGTGACAAAATTCAAACTCTCTACTTATATTCATATTTCATATTAAACATGTTTTTATTATTTATCATGTTTATTTATAAATCAATGACAAAAAATGAAGAAAATAAGATTGGGGAGAGGTGTAAAATAAGAAATGTAAAAATAACACTTGGTACTGTGTATTAGACAATCACAGTTCCCTTTTTCCTTATGTGTCTCAATCGAGCCTGGCAACGTGCGATTATACCCTTCCATTCTTAGGGAAAAAGGAATAGATGCAGAACATAGGCCAAGGTTCTGATCTCATCATCCGCAATGCACAAAAGATTATAAAAAGATTATTTTCTGCCTAAGATGTCTTCATAGGCCAAAAATGGAAACAAGTTGATGAGTGAGGCTATGTGCACGTGGGTGCACATAATTTGATGATTTGATCCCTTGCGTCCTCTATAGGCTGCTTGCAAAGCATGTTTCCTTTGTTTGTATCCATGTCCTGTTCATAAAGCTGAATGTTTAAAAAGCATCTTCAAAATGCCCCTTGATCCCAGTTCTTTCTCTTGATCAAAGGATGGAAAACAGGGTCAAGCAAAGAAGGTATCCAGTTTCTTATCTGCAATTAGTTATGCCTTTCAAGTTCATCGTATCTGGGATTTTCTATATGTTAGTAACTCTGTTTAAACAGCAACTTGGTCATAAACTAATTATTTTAAAGCGCATCTCTTTTTCTTTTTTTCATGAAAAATTCTTATATACTATACTCGGGTTCAAGATTAATGACAATAATCAATATGAACTCCCCAATGACACACCCATTTTGATGAGCTTGTATTGACTTCTTGCAATTAAGTTGGGTGAAGAGGTCTTCACGTTCATCAACTTACTGATATTTAATGAAATATAACTTGTCTTCTATTCTAGAGTGTCATTTTCTGATCCACCATCACAAGAAGGGGGGTCCAGTGGCTGTAAAAATGACAAGGCATGGAACTGGTTCCTTAGGCCAATTTTTTATCAGGGTGATGGAATAAGAGATGACGAGCATGGAACTGCAGTTGCAGCTGCTGCATATGCCATTCATTCGCTAGAAGAGGCAGAGTTACTTAATTTGCGGAAGATGAAAGTGGGCCCTAAAACCTCAAGGACTCAAACTATGAGAAGAAAGGAAGAAAGCATAAATAGGAGGCCAAGTTATGGTAATTAGATCATAATACCCCAATGACGAAACAACAGAGTTTGGCTTACTCAACTTTCTTAACAAACTGTTAAGGAGAATTAACATTTGATATGCACCAGGGGGAACTTCTACGAAAAAGTCATTTGGACAGGACCCAAGGACTGCTGAAGGCGCTTTTCCTGTTAGACTCCCCAGTGCTATACACCCTCCAAGGCCTATATCCCCAGCAGCAGGATATAAAAAGCAGAAATGGAGTCCCATACAACACAATAATTTCAAGACCAGAGCAGAATCTTGGCAAAAGGCCAAGATAGAAAAGATTCAAAAGAGGTAATGCCAATAGTTATAGGTTAGAGCAGTTCATTCCAGATATGGTTTTTTTATTTTATTTTAATGTTACGGTCAAAGGTGTATGTATCTCTTTTTTTAGTCTTTTCAAAGGTACAGGTTTATTGTTGGTTTAATATATTTAAAATTTTATTTTTTACTCTCTATACAAATTTAGATTAATAAAAAAAATGTTACTCTATTTTACGAGTTAAGCCAACTCTTTCGATATTGAAAATTAGTTTTGTTTTTAAAAAATAAAACTTGTTTCTATTTAGTTGTTTAAATATGGAGAGTGAAAAAAGTTAAATTTAGTTACTATCGTCATTGTAAGAAAACTTTTCAGGTTTGATAAGATAAAGTTCAAAATTCTTTCCTCGGAGAGTGAGAAAAAGATGCAGGCCAAACTTCACATGGACAGGAAGAAGGTTTACCTCTAATCTTGGAGTTCTAATATTCTATATTTAAATTTGTGAATATCATCATCTGATGGCTAGTAGAACCACAGAGAGCATTGGAGCACAAAAGAGCAATGGCTACACAGCATTACCGGAATAAGATAGCAAGGATAACTATGATAGCACAAGGAGCAAGTGCACAGTTGGATGACAACAGAAGAAAAGAAGAGTCTAAGGCCAGAGAAAAAGCAAACAAGATTAGAAAAACTGGCATGGTTCCGGTCAAATGTTTCTGCTTCAATTCTTAATAGGATGGCATGTTGTAATCAAGGAACAAAACAGCTAGAAATATAATGCTGGAACAACATACACATCAAAGACTGATTTTATTATGCTTCTAAGATTGTTCATATTGTATTATAGTTGTTCAAATATCACACTTGATGTAATGGCAACCTACACAGAACGTTCTAGCTTTAAGGCATGTATTATTTGAACAAGAATGGTAAAGAACAACTTTTATGTACGAGATACAAAGTAATTTAACCTCCAATGGTAAATTGGTTCTTATTAGGGTCACTCTAGCAGCTCCTCGCCCGCAAATAGATATCATTCTCGGTTGAACCAGCAGGACCAGCACCCTTTCCCCAATGGAATATATATAGGATCTCAAAACACACAAGATAAAAGAAGCGATTTTTTTTTATTAGAAAAGAAAGCCATGCGCTAGAAATTGGGAAAGGGAAGTAGTGGGGATTGAATCTCTGACTTCAATCCTTCTGATATTTTAACTATAAAAGGTGTCGACAGATGCCCTGGCTAAGAAACATCAGTACACTCTGAGGACACGTCTAACCGTAATAAAAAAAAAAAAAAAGAATTCTTGAAGAACATGTTTTTGTTTCCATTTTGCAACATACTGTGCAATAATGTTCAGACAAACATCGAAGGGTTTCTCCATCGAATGGCAAATATTATGGCATGATTTGGTTATCCAAAACAGGAGGAGGCATATACAACAAAGTTTTGTTGATCATGATATATACTTTTGTTGAAGAAAACAGACATCTTTTATCAGTATGAGCTGGATTTTTATGTTGGAAGATGACTTTTCGATAGATGCTATGCTGTTGTTGACTGGTTTTGAAACAGACCCAGAGATGGAAAAACATACATATGCAGAAGATTTTGTGATTAATAGAACAAAATTTGGAGAAAGCGTCATATTATTACCATATTATTACTGACCACAAAATTCCAGTTTAGCTGATGAAGAGAGATCCCCACTTGAATGTAGTGTGTGGTGCCTGCTTAACGCAGGACCAAACCTAAAAGTTAGTGAGGCAACTGTTAGGTGCTAGAGGGAACATAGTGACCCCCATGCACCGTGTCCCTGTCCCCCTTCTGTCCATAGAAACAGGAATTCTTCCACTCTGATAACTATGAGATTCCTTGCTGCTTAATCTGCAACACAAAAATGATATTTTTTTTCTGTTAGTGAAGATAAATTTTACAAATACATGGATGCCACTGAATTCCCGTGAGGATAGAGGAAAAAGAGAGAGAGGGAAGTGGCAAAAAAGTTAGGCCTTCGTGCACTAACCCTATTGCCATCCCTTGGTGAAATAATAAATGATAACCATTCTAGCTTTCAAAAATATAAGATTCTAAATTATTGGCTGGAGATAAAAGAATTTGTAAACTGCTAAAAGCCCTTTATGGGTTGAAGTAAGCACAAAGGGCATGGTTTGAAAAATTGGCTCACATATTACATAATTTTGGTTTTCAGTCTGCTAAGTATGATACATATCTGCTTAATTCTCCTAATTAAACTAAAGTGTGATATAGATGACTTCTAGATAACTGGCAGCTCTACCAAGATCACAACCTTGATTCAAAGACTTAATGCATTGAAAGGACATCAGATGGAGGTACACATCTCTCACAGGCTAAATAGTAAATATATGAAGGATTTATTGAGGAAGGCATGGATGCACCCATGGCTGAAAGAACTGAACTAACAGCAGCCGGAGATTATTTGGTTGAAAATCGTTAATTACCACAAAGGCCTCACTACGTATCGGAAAAATGAGTCTTGAATGACTCTGTTATTCTGCTTTCTGGTTGTGACAGTCCGAGAATGCCCGTGTGATTATTTTAGTGTTCTTTTGGGTTTACAGAAGCTGTGTCTCCACAAGATAGTGCTTCTGGCTTTCTCAAGCAGTTTAACACCTCAAGCTACTGGACCCTAAGCATTCATTAGAAAGCAGAACTGTCTTGTAGTTCGTGGTCGTATTAAACTGGTATGTGACACAAAATTAACGCGAATATCTTTTTTTACTTTGGTTTTGATGACCTAATTTGAAGGAAATAATAATTGGGACCTACGCAGTCTTTTTCTGCTTGTGAGCAGTGACGCTCGTTGTTTGTATGGGACCATGTATTGCTCGCTTGGAGTGTTCCATATGATAGGATATGCTTGTCTCCACGCGTCTTTCTCATTCAAGAATATTATCAATGTCTAGTCCTGAATTAAGAGACACGCTAAAATCCTTAAATAAATATATAATAACATAGCTTTTATTATAATGCATGCCTGAAATGTTCCTTTGCTTTGTTTATATATTGTAAATTGGGTTATCTTAAATTATTGTGAGATTATTTTTTTGTCCTTACTAAATATAAAATAATTGAGATTTCAAAGTTTAGATTTCCAAAAATATAAAATCTGTCCCATACCGGATGCCTTAACAATCATTTAAGACGAAAGGGCGTAAATTTGACTTTGGTGATCCTGTCACCTTCCCAAATTCCCAGAGAGGAAAAATGACATTTTCACTAAAGCCTGTTTGATGAAGTCCCCACATGAATTAATCCTATGGCACTCATTCAACAAGTGGATCCTCGGTCAAGATAATATCATAACTCTTAGAGCAGTTTTCTACAGGAGAACGGTATAAAATAAAGGATAAAACTTTTGGTTCATGTTTTGGTGGGGGTTGGGGTGGTATAAAATGGAAAAATCCTCAAGTCAGAAAATCTGGTAATAAGAAGGTTGCCAGAAAATAATGCTTTGAACCAAAGTTGAAGCTCCATTTCCACCTGCAAGTTCTAATTATTAGTCATTAAGCTAAAGAGATGGCTAAAAGGATGCTCTGAAGGAGAGTCTACATATGTATTCAGAAATTAACGTTGTATCATAAACAAAGAGTAATTTCAATGAAATGAAACCAATAATTGGTGTGCAGAGAGTAGCCATATATGCTGCTGGTGTATTTAATTTGAGTTTTAAATGCTTATTGGGACACCAGAGGGGCCAAATATTTATGGGAGAAACCAAGCATATCCGATTCATTCTCAAGGTGCATTAGGCACCACAAGTTTTCTGTAAAATCTCTTTCAATTTAATAGGACATCAAAAGGAGGGACCCAATGATTTAAGGAATAAGAGGGAATCCCGACTCAAAGCTACTGTTCATTCATTGGGTGAGTATGAGGGAGAGAGAGAAAAGGAATGAATCATCCTGAGTCAGTGTTTATTGCCAAACTGGAACCTGAAACAACAAAGACAAGAACAAGTCGACGGGGAAGAGAGTAGCAAATCCTCTCACGTGCACAACCAGCCGAACCTCCCTCTTGTTACCACTCATCCTGTCCCCATGTATGCTCATCTTTCTTCCTTCTTTCTACTACTCTGATATCTGATTTTTCTTCTTTTCTTGCTGCTTTTAATGTTAAAAATTAAATGGGTCAGAAAATGCACTCGTTATGTTTCATTCTCTTTTTCACATCTTTTCTACAAAAGATCTTACTGTGTTTCAAAAACCATCCATTCATCGACAAAAGTTTTTGTTTCTGTCTCAAATTCGCTTGTTATTTTCATTCTTTTCGTTATCTCCCTTGGTAGTTAGTTTCCACCTATTTGTGGTCGTTTTCCATTTTAAAAACAACCTATTTCCTCTTTGATACGGTACAGTCGTCATTTTTAGTAATATTTTCTTTTCCTTGTTGTGCTTCCTACTAGTTTCATAAGCTTCCAACGAAGTTACTGTCAAGTTTGTATGGGTTCCTTATCTCTGCATTTTTTTTATTTATTTCTCTTGATGCTCCGTCTCTCACCTTTTCCTAACTACTGTTGCTACAGAGCATATCATTCAGGTTTCATCTTGGTTACTTTACAAACCCATTCGCGATTTTGGGCTATTTTCATTCACGTCCATGGCTCTCCCTCACCTTCTATCTCTAAGCACATAGTCTTCTTGGTTTTATGGATCCAGAGACACCGTTAAAAAACTTTCTGAAGGTTATCCTCTGGGCACAGACATAAAAGGAGAAGGGCATCAAAGCTTCTTAATCAGCTTGCATAAATGTTATTTTTGTTCACATATTGTCTGGTTAATATTTTTTCAGTTATGTTTTCCAATAAATGCCTGCATTCATTAGTTTGTGGAAATTTAAACTCCGTATTTATTATCATGTGACCGTGCTACTCCTAGTCCGAGGACTGCTCGATGCTTATTTCATACATGTACTTGAGTTCAGGTCTAATTATGAAGTTGCAGAGCTAACATGGAAAAATGGCCAGCTAGCCATGCATGGGTTTAGTGGGCTCCTACCCACTAACCAGACAAAGCCCACATGGAGTAGGGCCCACGATACGTTAGAGTCTATTGTTCAACAAGGTACATGCCAATATCAAAACTCGAATTTCATGGCACAAAGCCATACCCCAACCAGTGTTAGCTCCACTGTGGCACCCTCCTGCGGGACGGGGGCTGAGAATTCCGCCCAAGGGCAAACGGTGCCGGTGTTGACGAAGAAGCGAACACGGTCGGATTCTGACTACTGCGGCAGAAATCTTAGCAGTAACACTAAGATTGTAGAAGAATGTGATCCCAGTGCCTGTGCTAGTGCCAGTGCCACATTTTGCAGGGACAATGACACAACCATGATGACATGGGCTTCTTTTGAATCTGGTCGGAGCTTGAAGAGCAAAACTCTGGACGAAGATTCCCCTTGTCACTGTGCATCGGTAACTTGGCTTTTAACGTTGCTCAATTTCCCTTTTTCATCTGAATAATGCTAATTGACACAGCTGAATCATTTCACTTTCTGTTTTTGTCAGTTGAGAATAACATATTCCTTTTCTATCTTGACGTGTTTTGTGTACACAAAAATGTGCGTGTGGCAGTGCGTGTACTGTTTTAAACCAAATTAACAAAACAAAGATGTTTAATACCTTTAGTTATGTTATATTATAGGGTAAAAAATTTTAGATTTATTTTGTCGATAAATTATGATTAAATCAAATTAATTATAAAAAAATATAAAAACATAAACATTTTTTTTCAGTGAAACTTATCTTTAATATATTTACATATCTATTTTATAAAAAAAAAATATTAATATACTTTTTAATAAAACTTATTTTAACATATTTACATTCTTATTTATAATAGACTTTGATTCACCTATTTTCAAATCCACCAAAGAATCTGGGAAGTATATGACAAACTTTGATCCAATCTTAACAGGAAAACCGAGACCAAGATGAAGACAGAGACACCAAGGGAGAAATAGGCCGTTCCCACTCAACAAGACGCAATCGAGCTGCTGACATCCATAACCAGAGTGAGCGGGTAGTGGCTGAAACTTTTCTGGATCACTTAAAAATTCCAACCGAGAAAAAAAAGTTTTTTTTTTCAAATTTATTAATATCTCACCTAATGAAAAAATATTTTGTTGTTGTTATTAATATGTATATATATATATAGATGAGCAATTTGTCTTTTTTTTTTTTCTTTCTCAGAGACGAAGGGATAGAATTAATCAGAGAATGAAAGCCTTGCAGAGGTTGGTGCCTAATGCCAGTAAGGTGAGAAAAATGATTACCAATTTCACATTTGGATAATTAAATGGTCAATCAACTATAATTAGTAGTTGATATCTGCTATTCTGTTGAATATACAAAAAATTGACAAACTGCAGACTGATAAAGCTTCAATGTTAGACGAGGTGATTGAGTACTTAAAACAACTTCAAGCACAGATCCAAATGATGAATATGAGAAACATGCCGCAGATGATGATGCCTTTAGCTATGCAGCAACAGTTTCAGATGTCTATGCTAGCCCGAATGGGTGTTGGTCTGGGCTTGGGCATGGGAATGCTTAACATGAACACCATGGCTGCTCGTGCAGCCGCTCCTCATTCTCTCCCACAACTCATTCAGCCAGCCACAGTTGGAGCTCCTGCCTCTGCTCCTACCTTTGTTGCTCCTTCCTTTATGATGCATCCTTTGTTTCAAGCTCATGCTCCGCCTGCACTTCCAAAGCCTGAGCCTGTATCAGCAGCCGCCAATGCCTCAGTTTCTTTGCCTGATCCATATGGCACTATGCTGGGACAGGTATGTGAACATAAAGACAAACTATAAGATAGACTTAGCTACTAAAAATAGGTAGATTAAGTCATTTTTTAATAGATATGTAATCATGTCAAAAGTAAGTCTCATTAAAATATATGATTGACATGTTTATATATCTAATTGTGATTTATTTAGATAACCTATTTTTGATAGATTGGGTTTACCTAAGTTGTCTTCTTTATTTTCTTCTAACTTCTTCTTTGTGTGGTACTGTTTGTCTTCATCATTAAAGAGTAACAAAAACTACGTTGTCGCAGTCTGTTAATATGGACCTTCTCAACAGCATGGCTGCACTTTACCGGCAACAGATCAGTCAGAATAATCAGGTTAGGAGCAGCCTCGCGCAACATCATGAGAAAGGGGGCTGAGAATAAATCCAAATGGGATATGCTTATGTGTTATGAGAACGGAAACACATCAATGATGTGTGAAACAAAGTACTGCAGTTGTTAATTTTCGATAGTACATCCACCCAGCTACAAGTTTAAAATGTAACCTTATCAGACATCCATAATGATAGTAGATTAATGATGATCTATAAATGGATTTAATTGCTTAACAACTATTGCCCCCCTTACAACTTAAACGTGCAGCTCTAAGGCATGTTACCCACAAGGCAAGTATTTCTTTTTGGTGAAAAAAAAATTAAAAGATATATAGATAGGTTGTTTCTGCTCTAAGGTAGAATGTATAGCAATTAATGGCACTACATTCAATTGTCTATTTACACTTTTATGTTCTGTTTATAACATTTCATGTATTGAAAAGATGATAAAGACTCTAAGCAGAGCCAAATATACATTGGCTCCAAATAAGAAAAGTCTGCATACAAAATTTTGTCGGTTCCTAAACCAAAATGTCAACAATAAGAAGGCAATGCCACATGCCTAGCTATAGCTTTATCCAGTGGTCCAATGGCGGAGTATTAATTGGGGCCAGCCAAATTGTAGTGATAGGTTCTGTTGGATGTTTTTTCCACAGGTAATATTGAAAGGACGGAAAGAGTTCATCCCAACTAATGCACGTGCTTGCACAAACAAATTCATAAATAGTTTCACATGTTCACCGCACAACCAATTATGTCTAAGCCCCAAATATAAGTCTAACAAGCAGAAAGGTACACCATGCTCCATGCAAAAACTATGTCGTAAAAGGAGCTCCAACAGGGGAGATCGTTTTAGTTACTTGGGCGCAGCCTGGTCAATAGGTCCATTTCCACCCTCTTCTTGTTTGGAGTAGTAAAAATTAAAAATAAACAGCTATTTGTTATTAAAAAAGATGTAAAGATATAAAATTATTTCTTTTCATATTAGCAGGTTTTGCTTTTGTTCTCTCAATGAAGTTAAGAATATTTAGTTAGTTGGTCGACATTAACATGTGATTAAGTAGTCCTGCAATCAATAAGGCTATTCATCTCAATCTCTTACTCGATAGGTTAATCACAATGAGAAATTCAGTTCAAGTTATTCCACGCTTTACAGGTAGAGCTGATGAAGTTTTGGGTCACAAGCTTGACTTTTGTTAATTTTTTAAAGGTTTAAACATGAAATTTAACAGATTTTCTGTAAATAAAATATAAAGCCCGACCCATGTCTACTCAACTTAATTGCTAAACAGATAAAGATACGTAGAAATTGTCTTCCTATTCTATCACCATATAAATAGAGTTTGACTAAGGATCATAATGAATCCAGGATCTCAGTGCACCACACGTTAAAATGGTCACAACTGGACGGGACCATAGTACCATCCAATGGAGATTTAATGTGGGTTCCAATTGAAGCACAGACTTTGCACTGGCATTCAAAATCCAATAAGAATGAGGATGTTTTGTTGTAGCTAAATGCTTACCTCACATCGTGATTACGTTTGGAAGAGCAAAATTGAGTGCCACTTGCATGGTTGTCCCTTTATCACAAGCTGGATCGTTGCTATTGGTGCATATTGAGAATGCCACTTTAATATGAGAGTGACTCACAACTTCAGTATGCATTGCAAGGCACATATTCAATTTGGTAATGAGACCCAGAGATACAGCTGTAACACACTAAACAAATGTTCGGGATTTAGACTCATGTTCAATAGAGATCATATTCAGCCAATCTAGTGGAGGAATAGCTCATAAATCTATGAAACCTGCACAAGTACCAAATGCACCAAATGATTCTGATTCTACTTATAATGTGCTACTTACACGCCTAACTACCAAGTCCCTCAAAGAAAAAACACCTCCATCGAGTTGACACACTCAGAATTTCAGTGTTGAGCAGAAACTGGTTGCATCTTTCATGAGAAAATCAAGTGTGAATAGGATTGCATTATTCTATGAACCCAAAAACTAAGACGTGTTTAGTGGAAGTGAAAAATAAAAGAAACCAAAGTGGAGAAATGAATTGTAAACGGCGTGTTTTAGCTAATTTTGTTAAGTCAGCAGAGGTTACTAACTCGTTCTAACTGATTGTGCAATAAATTAAGGAAATTATCTCTACACAAGGCATCAATGAATTAAGTTTTAAATTTCCTTTCTATGCTGTTTCTTCTCCATTCTTTCTCCCTCTTCTTGTCTCCTCTTACTTTCTGATCCATAGCCAGAACCATGGCAGAGGGTTTTCATAGGATACACTATGACGATCTCTAGAATATACAGGCTAAAGATATCCATGACCTTTATTTCCATTTACATTAGCAATTTGGTAAACACAAGCAAATTTGGAATTATTTATGCAGGTCAAATGGCCCCCTTTAGAAGAAGGCATAGTTATGACCATTGGTTTTTTTTTTTTTTTTACAGAATTAAACGTTGAAGTTCAACCACTAGTACGACCATCAGAGATATTAAAATATTTAGCTCCCCCAAGCATAAATATATACTCAAAGTTGATTTTATAATATTTATCATTTGGCCAACCAACAAACTTTGAATCAGAATACCCAATAATATTCAGGTTATCAACTTTCTTATAAAAAAGTATTCTTTATAAATATCTCAAAATCTTTTAACTGCAACCTAGTGATCTCTCTCAAGATTTAATAAATATCTACCACGCGCAATGACAACAAAAGATAGGTCAGATCTCATACAAAATTGAGCTTAGACTTCTTAGAACACTATAATAAGTATCAATTGATGAAATAATAAAATTAAAAGCTGATTTCATTATTTAACAACTTCAAAGGGGAAATATATTTTGAATGAAATTCCAAAGTAGGACACAGAATCATCATGAAAATCAACAATCTCCAATTTTAATTCAAAACTCTTCGGATACTACTAAAGCAGCTCCATATCACCTTGCATGAAATCAGACTTTACCCAAAAGAGAACCCATCAGACTTCAAGTTTTACAAATGCACAAAAATCATCTTTACCGAGACACATTAGACTCCTGCTTCTCTCAACCATCGCTCTGATGAGCACATTGAATTGAAAATTCTCAATTGGGAAGTTCAAAACCCGTTTGAAATTGATTATCATATTCGTTAAAAGAAAGGAAACCACCCCATTCGTGAGTACTCAGCAGAAAGCACACCCTTCTTTTTTTAATAACAAAACACGAGTGCCAAAAAACCATGAAAAGAAAATGGGTAAAGAGCATACCTTGTTACTGTGATTTTCACAAAAGTAAAGGTCTCTGCAATTCTTGGCTCGGAATGGGTTTGATGCAAGCCCAAATGACCAGTTTTTTCGGTGAGGCGCTTGTGTTAGCGAGCCAATGCGCGTTTGTTACAACAAAGTAAACCTCAGCGAGTGAATGAATAACACCCTATCAAGCAAACCATCTTCCAAGTTCCAACCATTCTATTTGGGAACATTCCATAGGAATGGAACCCTGCAATATGATTGCAAGTTTGCAACGCCTCATTGGAGCAGGGAAGAAGGCACGCCAACATTTTCTTTCGTTTACTTTTGCAACCCCTGCATATACTGATGCCTTTGACATTGGTTATCTTCTCTAGAGTCTTCTCGTCCTTCACTATTTTTTTTTTTTTTTTGGGAGGGGACAGGCTCTTGTTCTTCACTCGAGAGACCCGCAAAACCCTTTTTTTTTTCATTCGGCCTTTATAAATAGTAATTCCCTTTATTCTTCGTGAAATTTTTTGCCAATTCCTTTTCCACTCGATTTGATTAATAATATTGTTTAAATTAATAATAGAAAATTATAATAAAATATATATAATTATCCCTTGGTCCAAGCAGGAAGTTTCCATCATCATGCAAAAATTGGCTCTTCTCGTATTTGTATGGACATTGTACCTGTTTTAATAAATTTCTCATGTGACGAGGTAGTTTATTACAGAAAACACTCGTGAGTTGTGACAAATCCATTGGTAGCTGGTGGCCATCGCTTACAAAAAGTGAGGAGAAATTTGCGGTCACAGCACAAGCTTTGTGCACATAAAAAGTGGGAGATAAAAGTAACTGGGGCTACGAATTGGATTGACTTGCTTTGACCTTACCTTAAGCTTCACACGCTTCCATAACCTTTAGAATTTAATTAAAAACCACGTTATAATCATTTTTCTTCATTAACATCAGGGTTACAAGCAAGGGAGAAATCTACTTGGGCAAATTATTTTTAACCTATGGCAAAAGTTCTGATACATTGCTTTTTCATTCTGCTACCATCAGGAGGTGTTACATTTGGATACAAGATAAAAAGGGCATTTCCCTTTCGGTAGATATACAAGGCGTAAAAGAAAAAAGATGTATTTCTCTTGCTTCCAAGCATTCTCAAAGAAATAGTGTATTTACAGCAATTCCAGCTTGTGATTGTGCACGCATCTGCAACTAAACTGCTTTTACTGTTTTCAAAAGGGTAATTCACATTATGACAGGGCAATCACATATGATTAATAGCCATATCAGTTGCCTTCTGTATATGGCCAACTGGGTTAATCCCTACGATGCTTGTGGATTCAGAATTTTCCGCTTCAAGGAAAAAAAAAAGATTTTATACTCTTACAGCTGCGGAAGTGTAGAAATGCAATTATCCAACGACCCTTCAAGTCAATTAATCTTATTTCTTAAGCTATTTGTTTTAAAGAGAACTCACACTGTCATAATTCTTTAAAGCCTAAAATTACTGGTACATGGTCAACAACAATATGACTAATCATTCTGAATGATTAAGAGTAGCTTTCAAACTACTGAGCCATTCAAGTCTCCTTCTAGCGATCATGAGCCGAATTTGTCATTTTTTAAATGGTTTCAACATGAAACTCAACTAATTCTTGTTTAAAATAAAGTTCAAAGCTAGGCTCACAATGATTAGAAAAATAGTTTAATTTGAAGTAATGGAAAAGAAATGCAGATCAAAAGTCAAATTCAACTTGTTGAATAAGCTATGACCAAGCATAACTATAAAAATTCTCCTTGTCTGTATTGTACGAATCATAGTGTTACATATCAAATATCAAATATCAAATACAGTAAAGAAGATGGTATTGTTCTTTATCAATTTAAATTTGATTCTTTTATAGATAGAAGAATGAGTAGTTAGAATCACTTCAGATGAAAAACTAGTTTTGGATAAATCCAAAACACATCCTTGATCATAATATCCAAAAAAAGTTATAACGTAAAGCAAAAAAATTGATATCTCTGATTGAGCAGAGCAGAACAGTATACTGTGCAGACCACTGTGACAAAAATGTGGCAAGGAAAGGAAGGCCAAATATACGAGGGTGAATGATGAATGCCCAACGACAGGAGACAGGGTTACAAAATCATTGTCTGCTTCTCACACAACTTTAGTTTAGTACAACTTATCGTTATTTTACTTTTATGTTCGTGTATAGTTTCTTCCACCACCAACTCCATATGCTATCTTCCTCTGGGAGAGTGCTAAATGAAGTGAGTTTCTTGAGGCTAATAAATAAAGAAGAATTACAAGAAAAAAAACTTATAATCATGCATTATTCTTTTTTTCTGGACTTGGCTTTTGCAGCAGCATTCACCATTTCTGATCCATCACCATTTCCATGTTACTTAATAATTTCTATTCTCAAATATAATTACTGATCCTTTCAACAACCAAAAGGGGTGGGTGACATACCTTTGAATTTTGAAATCATCATATAACAATGTAAAGAAAGCAATCCGACAGAACTTTTGGCTTTCTTTTTGTCATAGTAGTGTGGCGCTATATGATTTGATTATTAGGTAATTAAAACAAGAGTTTAATTAGTTGTTAAAACATTTAGACTCTTTAATGTAACTAAATAAGACTTTAACCATAATTTTTTTTTTATGGATGTTGCAATCATTTGATGTTTAGTCAGCATGCACATAAAAATTAACATGTTATGAGTAAGCTCACAGAAATTAGTTTAAGAATAAAATATTTTATTTATAAGATTTAAATTCGATTTCTATTATTAACATTATTTTTTGATTAATAATCTATAAGTACCATACTGTATAAAGTTTTTACTTAAATTTGTGACATTCCTCCTTTCACTATAATTTTTTTATTTACCCAAAAAAAAATTTAATTTGAGCTACCAGCAACTAAAGGCAAACATTGAAAAGAAAAAAAGTATAATAGGTCATCCAACATGTAGCTGAAGCTGAAAAAGAAATAGAAGAAGAAAAAGAGAGAACTTTGAGTTATCATGTCCTGAATATAATCATATTGAATGATGCGATTTCTCTTCAAAGTTTACCATGCATAAAACGTGTGCATTAATCTTAATTTAGTAAGCATTATGGCATATTGGCAACCTATAGTATCTTTAATTAAAAGACAATTTAATCTTGTACTCTTATTCTTAAACTTCACCCAAAGACAACATAGATGAAAAACAAGGATGACTTACAAACTACTCAAACCATTATGTAGTATTGGAGAAAGAAATAATATTAAAGTTTTTTCCAAAATTCCCTTTTGTTTTTCTCCTCATAAGAACATTAGTTAATCTCTGTTCGGTTGTATAGCATGTGCTCTTGTTTAAAGCAGATGCAGATAAAACAAACAAAAATATATTGTAGTTAAGAAAAGTAAAGGAAAAGAGAAAAGGGGTTCACTTTGTCAAGAATGAAAGGTCAAAATATAGCAAGAAATTGCGTTAAATGATCAAGATGGTCACTATTCCATGATTGTTCATGTTCCCTTAGCTTGAAGGTGAGGCATGCCTAATGTGATTGTGGGGTTCCAAGCCACATAGCCCATAGCCTCAAAAACCACTGTCTTCTTCCTCTTGCCTAATATCTGCTAGCCTACTAGCTAGTGCGTCTATCGAGGCGCACTTGCAGCTATTTTGTTTTCTCTGGGTAAATCAGAAAAAAGATTGATACTGTAATTTTAATTTCTTGCTGTTTAAATAGATTAATTGTGGTTATGAGTAATTATAAAACAAGTATCTTCTTTGAAATAATTGCATGATCAAATTCAGAATAACTTCGAAATTAACTTATTCTTATAGTGCATGAGCTGAATCCCATATGAGGTGTATGAAAAAAGGTGATTTGGTATAATAAAATCTGTTGTAAATGGTTGGATGTTGAATGGAAGATCATCATAGTGTACCAAACATGCATGCAAGACAAAGCCTCTGTCTAGCCAAACGAAGAGAGAAAAGAAGGAGTAGATACCAATCATAAGTTCCAACCTTTTGTTAATGATGATTCTTGAATACTTAATGTATAAGATTTTAGCCAATAATAAGAAATTTAAGATCAGTCCTAAAAAATTTAGTGAGGTAAACAAATAACATAATTCATTTATTTATTCGTTTGCTCTTGACAATTCAGAAGTTAATCATCTTTGACATTGCGATTTAATCATAATCATATCATAAAGCTAGGATATGAAGCATTCAACGTAAAGACTAAAGAGTCCAGATGACACTATCGAAGTCCAAACTTTGAAGTAGACGGATCTGGAAGCATTGATGTTAGATTATCACGTGTGTCTCCCAGCCAGCACACCATCACAATGCCTCAAATTATGGTTTCCCTTTGCCTACATGAAACTTTATTCAACTATAAAAACCCCCAATATGTTTCCCTACCTACAAAATCCACTTCCAGTCTTAACTATCGCCTTAATAGACTATAGCTACAAATCCCTTCCTTTCTGCAAAACTTGGTCCAACAGCCATGGTTTCTGAGACCAACCAATCCAAGAACGTCTGTGTGATTGGAGCTGGACCATCTGGGCTAGTGGCAGCGAGGGAGTTGAGAAAAGAAGGTCATAAGGTGGTTGTGTTGGAGCAGAATCATGATGTTGGAGGGCAATGGCTATATGATCCCAATGTGGAAGGGGAGGATCCTTTGGGAAGGAACCATTTCCTAAAGGTGCATAGCAGCATTTATGAATCTTTGAGGCTCACATCTCCCAGAGAGATCATGGGATTCACTGATTTCCCATTTTTGGGCAAGAAAGGTAGAGATATGAGGAGGTTTCCTAGCCACAGAGAGCTCCTTCTCTACCTTAAGGATTTTAGTGAATGGTTTGGGTTGAGAGAGATGATAAGGTTCAATACAAGGGTGAATTATGTGGGAATGTTGGATTATGGTGTCTGTGGTGATGATTTGAAATGGGTTGTTAGAAGCGAAGAGAAGAAGCATGAGAAGGAGGTGGAAGAGGTGTTTGATGCAGTGGTTGTGGCTACTGGCCATTACTCTCAACCTAGGTTGCCCTCCATTAAAGGTAAGTGTAAATGTCAACTTAATCTCCAAATCTTTAGCTATCCAAAAAGAGAAAGTGGTGTTATGAGTATGACCCTTGAAATCTATTCATATATACATTTGTTTCACGCCAAAGAAAAGGATAGGATCATGCATAGTTATAACTTTCAAGCTCATGCATCTATAATCTATTTTTCTTGCTTTCTTTGTGATGCTTAGGAATGGATACATGGAAAAGGAAACAAATGCATAGTCACATTTACAGATCTCCAGAGCCATTCCTCAATGAGGTATAATATCCAAATAATTTCTATAATTGTGTGCAAGGTTTGTGTTCAACCTAAATAAGCACTCCTCCAACTATAACTGAGGTAAGTTTTTTCTTCTTTTTTTTTTGGGTGCAAAACTGAGGTAATTTTTAATTCAACAGACTGTGGTGGTGGTTGGAAATTCATTGAGCGGACAAGATATCTCAATAGAGCTTGTGGAAGTTGCAAAGGAAGTGCATCTAAGTTCCAGATCTCTCAATATTTCTGAGGGTCTATCGAAAGTCATATCCAAGCACAAGAACTTACACCTTCATCCGCAGGTATCCCTTCTTGTTCTTTATGCTATGAACCAATTGCAAGGTTTGAGCTAGCTTTCGGGCTATGAATCTTCCAAAGTTTCATATCAATGGTGTCATGGCCCTTTACAATCTCCTACACTCTTATTTTTTTAGTGTGAGATTCTGATTTGAGATTTACACTATGCAGATAGACACCCTTCAAGAGGATGGGCGGGTTAAATTCGTGGACGGTTCTTGCATTCTTGCAGACACTATTTTGTACTGCACGGGGTAACATCCCATCTTACTATAAAATTAAGTTGGCAAAAGATTAATTGAAACATTCATCTGTGATAGTAGTATAGTTGCTATTCTCCATCATGAATCATGCACATAAGTGAAATCAATCTTATAAATTTCTTTACACCAACAAGAGGTCAAAGAAGTTCTGATTGGATGATTATGACTTCAGCTTGGAGCTTTCATTGTGGGACTCTGTGTCCAAACATGAAGTCACGTTTCCCTTTAAAGTAAATTAGTTGTGAATGCTTGTAATTGATAGGCTTCAATTGGTTATGTGCAGGTACTCCTATGCATTCCCTTTTCTTGACACCAAAGGAATGGTAGTTGTGGATGATGACAGAGTGGGTCCTCTTTATGAGCACACTTTCCCCCCATCACTTGCTCCTTCCCTATCTTTTGTAGGCATCCCTAGAAAGGTAAATAACCCTCAATTCCTTTTTTGGTTTTTGTAGGAACACTTTGGCATAGGGCCTGTAGGCATACGTTTTTTAGTTGTAATGTTGGGAAATTTTTATTTTTTATCGAATCCTTTAACATCAAATTCACCTTAATCTTAACTACTAATACTTAAATAAATTCATTAACAATTTAGGGATTTGTTTTATTAAAGTGTATACTACTAGAATAACAGTACTGTTGGTTGATGAGATCATGCAGATTATAGGGTTCCCTTTCTTTGAGTCCCAAGCAAAATGGATAGCTCAACTGCTGTCTGGGAAAAGAACATTGCCATCAAGGGAGGAAATGATGAAATCAATCAAGGAGTTCTATCATTCAAGAGATTTAGCTGGCATTCCAAAGCACAATACCCATGATATTGCAAATTTTGAGGTGCAAATCCCATTGCACAAGTTCTCTTTACCCTTGTATTATAATAAAGTGAATGGGTCAGCGTTGACATCTTGGTGACCTAACAAGTTTATTTGGGGATGATATCCACAAAATAACACATGGGTTTGCTAATATTTTACCTTAATTTGCAGTACTGTGACAGATACGGAGACTACATAGGATTCCCACGTATAGAAGAATGGAGAAAAGAGCTCTGCCTATCAGCCTTGAGAAATGCTGATGTCGACCTAGAGACATATCGCGATTCGTGGGATGATGATGAGCTGCTTCAAAAGGCACTTCAAAGTCCTCATTTCACTCAACTTGGAGTTGAAGATTCTTCACTGTAAAGCAAATTTTTTTTTGGACCACTCAAATTAATAACGGTTTTTCAGTGAAGGCAGGGGACCTGGCTGGGGCAGAACAACCGACATAGACCGCATAGAATTTCGTAAAGAACAGACCTTCTTTGTCGTGATATTCTTTTTTGCTGTAAAATTTTTGCTTTTAAATGGGTGTAACGGATTATAGGTTTATGTACACACCACAAAACAGAGTTCTACGCGGGCATTTTACATCAACCAGAAGAGTCGAAATGCTGTAGCAGAGGAGGAAAGTTGTGGTTTTTATTTTTCAAAAAAAAAAAAAAATCTGGGTTTTAGACTCAAGTCCATGGGTGTCTCTTTCTTGCTCCACAATTGAAAAAACAATACACTTAAGGATCATAACCAACCGGCTCTTAAAATGGATATTTCAGAATTTTCCCTATTTCTGAATATACTTCTGTCCGCGAGTTTTTTTCTCCATAAGAACTTCGATCAATAGGAGTTGTTTCTAAATGCAGAGCCACTTCCAACTTCAGAGTCCGCTTGACAATACATCAAGAACAAATAATAATAACGAAATAACCATAATTTAGTTATTTCAAAATTCATAAATTCCTCAAGTTAAAACTGTTAAAGGATTTGGCTCCTAAATTGTACAACGTAACATATCCTTTTTACTAATTTTCTAAATATGTATGCTTTGCAGCATGGAGGCAAAAATGCACCTCACTAGGGTAAATAATTGGATCCATCAAGCAAACAAGGAGAGAAGAGTTATTACATCTCCTGCATGGGAACAGAGGCTGGATTCTAAGTGCCAACCATTATGTACACAATAATTCTTTGTCTATCTGTTAACACGTATTCATTATTATTTATGAAGAAATTTACAAGAAGATCCTATAGTTCATATAAAACTCACCCAAAATCCAAAAACAGTTTTAGAATTAGTTCTATACTTGACTTAAAATAAACTGGGGATTTCGAGCTGGATATCTCTGCCCCCTACGCTTTTTATTTATCTTTCCCCAACTTATTAAGCTCCTTTTCTCAATGCCCAATTCAGTAATACTAGTTAGCTGCTTCAACAGCAAGTCTGAATTGTTGGAAGCTGAAGTACAGGAACGTCTCCTCCCCCTGGTCAATGCATTTCTACAGGCACCTCTTAGAGAACCTGTTTCTGAGTGAGCAACAGTAGCTTCCATTAGACCCCCTATGGTTTGAAGATCCTCAGTCACCTCGTACCTTGACAAAGAGGCAAGGCTAGGGAGAATTTCACTTTGAAAGTCCTTCCGCCGCCTTCCCCTATTTATCCATCCCTTCCTTGGCTGAGTTGGTGAACTAGATCCACCTTCTTCCTCTTTTTGGTCACTGCTCTTACCACAGCAGTCTAGGTCCTTTTTCTCAGTCAACTTTAAGGTCATAGCCTCAAAGTAATCAATGCCAGCAGGCAGAATCTCCTCAAGGTCATCAGGATTACCGCTGAAATCCACCTTAACGTCATTATCTGGATGACCCATTATTGAGGAGACAATTCCAGCAAACCAGTGTAGTGTACCACTCACAAAAGATTCAGATGGTGGACAAGTGGTCGGTTGGAGGCCAATATTGCACACAAATGCTGATATGGAAACCAAAGCCTCTGCTGCAATTCTGGCCTCCTCCTCTTGCAACTCTGAATACTCTTGTCCTGCCAATCTATATAGCATCTCAAGCTGGTTTTCATCAGATTCTCCTCTGGGTGGAGAAGATTCCTTGTTTTCTGGACTCACAGGTGCCTGCAAATCAATATCAATTGGCATATTCTCATCCTCATTCATGCATGAATTTAGGTCAATAATACCAGCTAAACATTTTTGTTCTCCCTCCTGTTCATTCTTCATTAAATTCTCACCAGCAGTTACCAGATCTCCCAACTCAGGTACATGATTACAGGGTAAATTTAAATCAGATACACAGCCTTTCTCAATTTCCTCAATCTTCTGATTTTTGCTTTGATTCTGACAGATTCTGGAGGGGGAAGCATGAGAAGAATGCAGCTTCGAGGAAGTATCAGGCTCTCCATTAGTGTTAACAGCATGAATCTTCTGTCTACTCAAGTCATTTGCCTCAACCATCTTTAACTCAAAACCATGTGCAACTCCTGACTCGTGAGGTTTTAAAAGGACAGTTTCCATTCTGGTCGAGATTTTACTTTCTTCATAGGGTTTTCCTTTGGGTACAAGAACTTCTTTAATGCTTTGAAATGCTATTGTATCAGAAAAATTAGCAGGCATAATATTCAAGTTTATGTTCTTGGAAAACCCTCCATCTTCAGAACATTTAATATACTTCCTAAGCTCACGGCTAGTTGATGAACTTTGGTTGCCAAAGCTGTTTCGATCATCAATACTAATTGACGGTGAAACCGATGTCTTGGACGCACTGCAAAAGCTGCTCAGAAGAAAGTTTTGACAATCCAAACTAGGGCCAGATTTAATACTTCTAAACCTGTAAAACTCATCTCCAGTGAGCCCAGGCATTCCCATCAATGGTTTAGAACTCTGATCCAATGGTGCAGAAGTGCTAAAACAAGGTAGTGCTTGAACTGCTGTCTGGCCTTCACCTAAGTCAGATAAAGGTGTTTTCCATAAAACCAGGGGAGAAATTCTGGAACTTGTCATATCAGTCTCAGAGACAAGCTGATATGGATAACTGCTTGATCCAAGCAAGCCAGCACAGGTCGGTCCTTGAGTTCCCGCAGAGCTCTCCCCACTAGAAAACTTTCTTCCACTCCAGGCTTCTTGGTTCATTTGATCTGATGAACAGAGGCATGGAAGGTCATTAACTTGTTCCATCTCCTTACTTGATAATTCAGATGAAACATATAGCTTTTCTATATTAATAAATTTAGCAAAAGAATCCAAGATACAACCATTTTGCCCTGAAAAAATGCGGGATTCACTAAACAAGTATATTGGAAAAGGGGGATGATAAGTAAATTTACTAATAAAATAACTGCAGAAGACCAGCTTACGAACTGACTTTATACAACAGTTGACTAATGTGAAAATAGCAGAGTATAATAATTTCAATGTAGTCTTGAAGTTGAATTCTCACCAGCACTATTCATAGAGGAAAGTTGTTCATGTTTCTTCTGCTCCAAGGGTAGGTCATCTGAGCAGACTTCAGAATCCTGTCTTTTAAAAGGATTCCAGATAACATCACTGGGCCAATTATGACAGCGCAGTTTTGTTTTCATTGACAGATCATAAAAGGGATTCTTCCTGGAACTGTCACAGCCCATTAAATCATCAGACTTCACAGTTGTCTCTTCCTCAATATTATATGGTTCATTTAAATCAGTAAAACCATTAGAGTTGGCTCCATGCAGCTTCTTATCACTGTTACTTACAGCCTGAGAAATAACTTTTAAAGTATAAGCTGACACCCTGGGCAATTTGGAAACCCTTTCATCTTCTAGAGACTCACCATCTTCACTATCAATGTACTCATCAGCAGGAAGATGAAGATCCAATAACTTTTTACCAACTTTCCTGTACTTGGACTCTGATAGTTTAGAATCTGTTGAATATCCTTCAGTTGGAGTAGGAGTAGAAGCAGGAGCGGAATATATTTTCCTGCTGCTTTCTTGCCCAGAAGGCAACTGGATGCTTTCAGCAATTATTGCAGATGATTGACCAGTTGACCATGGCAAGTTTGGCAAGCAACATATCCTTTCCTCATTTTTAGAAGATACATGAGACATGAAAGAACTTGACCATGATGTCTCCAACCTTAAATTATGTTTAACTAATTCATTCCTTTTAATTTCATCCATTAATTCCCTCTGTTTGCGGTAAAGGCGATGGAGCTCATGAATCTGAACAGCAATGCACAGTTCAGAGACTTAAAATTACTTAAGAAGTTGATGAAGTTTTAATAACACTGGAGGACAAAATAACTACTGTAAATGACATCCTACCATAAGTACAGTTTATATGGATGAACTAAGAAAAGTAATAAATTTTTTTTTTTTAAAATGAAACAACAACAATTAATTTTCAAGATCATTGTGATTGGACTTACAAAGATTTCCTTTTCCTCCTTAAATTTCATGATTAGTACTTCAACATCTACAATTTAATTTTTTTATATACTTTATTCATGTATAATCATAACTGTTAATAAATGTCTAACACACTATTCACTATGTTCATTTCTTCTAAAACCAACCACATCAAATCCGAAAATATTGCATTGTTATTCTCCGGCATCTCAATGCATTACATGGTCTAGTCATACACGACCACAAGATGTCAGCAGCCAGAAGTTCTTAAAGCGTTTTAGTCTCATGTTTGAAAAAGACTAAAATATGAAGGCTTACAAGAAATTGTTTACATAATGGCGGAGACTTTCACATCAAGATATTGTGAGTTTTAGACTACAAATCATATATGTTAAGAGAACATTAAAAAGTTCTTTTTGGCTATTGAGTGCAGACATGAGTATGAATGAAAACACAAAAGAAGAATCTAATTAAGTAATTATAATTAGACAACAGGAAGCAAAGGTCCTTAAAAAATATAGACAGAACATACTTGGCCTGTAAATATGGCTTCATGCTTGAGTATTGTCTGTTTCAGTAGTTCCTTGTTGTATTCTAAGAGGTGAACTGGTGTTGATACGGGCAAGGAATCATTGTCATAGCAGTCATTATTTAGTTCAATGTTACCATTTGATGATGTCCATATGCTGCCTTTAGTGCCAACGATGAGATCCCTAGTGGAATAATATCCTGGAACATAGCCATTGCATTGCACATTTGCCCCCATTCCCAACAATGCCATAAATGACAATGACAATGCAGAGGTTCCAATTAAACAAGATGCGACATAGTACCCTCAGTTCCAAATAAAGGAAAACCTGCAACAAAACCAAACATAAGTTGCTTTTTTCAATATTTATTTAAAAGAAAATTAGTTCCCCAAAAGAAAAACCACTCTTTTATTTTGAATTTTTTTTAAGATTTTAACTAGGAATACAAGACTATTAGTTAATATCTGAAGTGGTTTCTCCGGACAACATATTTGTGCGCGCCAAAAAAACAAGAAACAATTAAATTGGATGGTTCTCATATCCTAGAGACAGGAATGACATCATCAAGCAGTTAAAATGACAAACAAAATATGCAAAACAACATAATTCTAGATCATGACATTTCCATATGCCTCATAGCAATCAAATACCACCCAAAGGCACAGGACTTTCTTTTTGGCCTTATCGTTACAAACAAGACTTGAAAAATTAGAAACATAAGTCAATTTGTATGATGACAAAGTAAAAAGTATACAAAGATCTGCCACATGCCAACTTCTTTCATTTGTCAAGCTTGTTTGTACATTATTCCACAATTTGATGTTGTAAGGTACATACATTGCATAAATTTATTCTAATAAGAAAGTAAAATACGTCCAGTCTGCAAATGAGAGATCTCCGAACATCACGGCCAAAACAGTCTATCTCATTGAGCAATACACAGATCTCCAGACATCACAGCCAAAACAATCTATCTCATCGAGCAATACACCTTCTCAAACAACAATTTGCCCCAAACAACCTCCCCCCCCCCCCCCCCCCCCAAAAAAAAACAAAAAAAGAAGAAGCATGAGCTTAATGACATTTTATAAAGAGAAAAAAAGAGGGCACAGCCACTTTCACAAAGAGAGGATCAATGCATCCAATGTTATGAGGGCAGGCCAATGACTGACTTTTATAGTCATCAAAAGGAAAACATCGTAAGAATTTTAGGGAGAAAAGTTGGACTCATTAAAAATCACCAGAACCCTGCCTTTTGCTAAACGATGGCTCCCAATCCCCTCAGGCTAAACAACAATTGATGTCTTAGATACAGGTGACAGATAGGAATACCAAATTGTCCTGCATATGCATTTCATATTGAAGTTTCTGAACTTGAACTACTTAGTACTGTAGTGAAATTCTCCTTATAATTGTAAACACTTAAAGTAACAGATAATTCAAGAAAACTGCCTTCTTGAGAAAAGAAGATTTGAATTCATTAAAAAGTCTGGATAAATATCAAAATGCTTAGCCGGAAGTGGCCAAAATTTTCAGTACAGATAAGAGTATCAACAGAAAGAAGGTACATTATCTCCTTCCTAGAACAGAATTTATTCCAAAAATTAATTCTGGTGAGTGTCATTGATCCAGAACAAGATAGGAATACTATAAACTCAGTTAATAATTGGTACCCAGGGCATAAATTACAGCCATAAGAAATCTTAGCACACAAGAGCAAAGGACGATCAAAATGATTTTTTCAGCAATTAGCAGTAATAATGAGCATTGAGGTCCAAATCTTATACTTCTACTTGTGGCCGGGACTGACGGAAGGAAAAGAGGAGGGGAAAGAATCCGATGTGGATAGAATTAGGCCAAAATCTGTCAAACCACCAGAAAATTCTCCTTGAAACAAATCTCACCAGTAAATCATCTTTTGCAATCAGAACCAGATACCCAAAGTATCCATCACGATAACAAAGCCAAGGGAAAGTTAGCACTTATCCTCGAAAATCAAGAAAAGAAATTGCAAGAAGTTCAATCAAAATCATTCTATGACCCAAAAAAGTAACAAGACGAACGAAGGGAGAATATATGAGTATCGCATTCATGCAACGAAGTTTTCAGAGAATCCAAACGAAGTTTACAAATTGAAAGACATACAAAAAAAGAATATAAAACCGAAGCCAAATACTTTAATCACTATATAAAATAAAAAAACCTTCCTTGATAATTCAATAATCTTAAAAAAGCAGCGTAGAAGAATGAAGATACAGCTGAAGCAGAGTACATTAATCAGTGGTTCAAATCGGAACCATTCTTCAAAAACTGTTCCAGAATGATAAAGAATCGCTAAAATAATATCAAATTCGACCACAAAAACTGATCATTCGGTGTACTAAACCAGTGAAGACAGAGAAAAACAAAAATGAAAATCAGCCAAACCCACTCGGAAAATGTTCTTCAAGCACGGCATCCACAAAAAGAATTTAAGCTTACCCGGAGAAGACATCTAATTCCCGTCACCTCTCCAAAACCCAACAATGGATTCACTCATTGCACCTCGACACTAACTATGTTGCAGAACAAAACAAAAAAGAAAGGGAAAAAAACTAGCAAATAGAAACCCAAAAATCTGGAACCAGAACACAATGACCCAAAAGAGCTTCAAAATCAAAAAGTGAATTTTTCTACGAGAACATGTAAAGCAGATAAAATGGGGATTTGGATCTGCCGGGCCATTCTCTCAAGAAAGATATCGGAGAGAGAGAGAGAGAAAAAAGATCCCAAAAATGAAATCCACAGAACCAAACGAAACTTACATGAGAAGGGACATTAAAGTTGTCAACACCCCCGTCTCTCTCTTCTTCGTCTCTTTCTCATTTTTGTTTGTTTTTTATTTTTTAACAGTGTGAGAAAACATGCATGTCTTACAGCCTCTAGATTCTCTCCACCATATTTGTTTCTGATTTACAAGAAAAAAAAAAAAAAGACATTTTTATTAATCCCCCAGCAAAAAGAAGCAGGATTCCAACTTCAAAATCATACAACAGTACGGCTGGCACAGTCTATACCCTGATCACTGCAACAAGAATTTTTTTTAAAGAAAAAAACACTGTCTTTTATACATCCTTGATCCTTCCAATTTAATTTTTTAATTGGATTGGATTTGTTGCATTGTCTGTTGTTTCTTATTAGAGTTTCTAGTAGTCAGCAGTGGGTCCCTCTACCTTTTTTTTTTTATAAATAATTTCAGTAACATAAATGGCTCTATACTTTACCATTATTACAAGAAAGAGTGATGGATTAATGGATATTTTCCGTTGACGGTCTTGTTTACAATTTTTGTCTTTTATTATACTTTATTATATTTCAGTAACAAAAATGGCCCAAATGGTATCAGCTAAACAATTAGGAACAAGTATAATTAATGGAAGGTGACGCATTGTAATCAACCTATTAATGAATAATCTTTTAGGTAGCTATAAGGGATCTAATTTGATAGATGTACAACTTGAAATCATTGTTGGGGAGTAATCCAGTCTTATCATTCCTTATATAGTGGTTAGTTTTTTTTTTATATATAAAGAAAAACAAATAAATATTAACTCAACTACTCAAGACCCACATCATCATTCCCCTGCCATAAAAACAAGGTTTCACAATTTAAATAAAAAAAAATTATTAATAAGAAAATTATAATTGTTTAAAAAATTATTATCAGATTATTTTTTATTTATAAATACAATGATACATTATCCAGTTTAAAATATTTTAAAAAAATTATGGGAATTTGCAGAAGTTTTTGTTTTGAATGTAACTTCCAAATATGCATTAGAATTTGAGAAGAATATCTTGAAGACCTTTCAAAGGTGTGGTTATGGCAGCCATCGTGATACACGTGTCTTTTTATGGTGCTTGGAAGGGAGTTCCGAAATGAAAAGTATGACGAAAAAGAAAGAAAGAAAAAAACAATGCAATGTAAATGTGTAAATATCTTAGAGGTAGAGGAAATCAAAAAGCAAGTGGGAGAATATATGATTTGATTGGACGTGCGATACTCATACAATGCAATTGTGGGCTTTTACTTGCCAAAAGTTAAAAACCTAACTGCACCTTTTCACCCACTTGGCCGCAGATCAATTTTCTTCCCCCGTAACCTTTTTTTTATTATATATAATAAAAATGATAAAATTTTATTCAAAATTAAAGTTTAACTATATTTGTAATAATAATAAAAAATTTAAATTTAATAATAAATAAATATTTATAAATTCTACTAATTATTTAAATTTTAAAATAAAACATAGACACTGTCATCTTTGAGATTATAGTAAGATAATTATTTTTATTTATTTATTAAATTAAATTAAATAATTTTTATAACATTATAAAATATTTAAACAACAACAATTAATTTTTTTTATTAAATGAGAACGACTACGAATATGTTTGATAAAATTAACTTATAAGTTAACTTAAAATTTATAAGTTAACTGAAAGTTTATAAGTTATAAATTACTTCAAATAGCATATAGCTTATAAGCTTTCAGTTAATTTAAATTATTCAAATAAATTTATTTACTAAACACCTCTAATTTGGTCAAATAAATTTATAAATTAATTAAATACGCTATAAGTTAACTTATTTGTTTTGTCAAACATACTCTACATTATTTAAACATCATTATAGTAACGTATTATAAATAAGATCAACAGATAGATTATTAATTTTTAAATTTTTTTTTAATAATTTTATCAATTATTTTCTTTGACTTTTTTTTTATATTTCTAACTATCAAGATGTTCTTTATTTTATTTATTTATTTAATAAAATTTTTATAAGTATTATCTACACATGATTAAATTATATTAAACGATATTCTACCATCTCTTTTATAATAAATATTATTCTAATTTTTTTTAATGTATTTATGTTTAATTTTTTTTTTTAATGTGTTCACATATTTAATACAATATTTTTATAGTTATAATATTAAATTTATTTTTATATTATTTTTTAACTATATAATATTTAATACTGTTATAAAATACTTAAACCAACAAAAAAAAATATATTAACAATCTTATTAAACAGACAAAAATAAAAATTTCAATTTAATGAAGAAAAATACTATCATGATCTATTGATAAAGATATAAAAAAAGTTTAAATTTTTTATGAAAGATAAATTTTAAAAATTTATTAACATAAAAAAAAAAATTGAGAACAAGAAAGACGAAGGAGTTGTCTGTGACTAATGGCAGCAGCCCCAAACATTAGTGATGAAAGCTGCCTTGAAAACGATAAAATATAATTGCAATCATATGATGGAAAATCTCCGGAAGCTGCTAAAGCTTTTTTTTTTTAAAAAAAAAAGAAAAATTATGGCAAGGGATATCTCGGACTTTGGACAATATTAAGAACACATTTCTTTTCATATTAATATGGCGTATTAAGAATTTTTAAATACTATTTAAATTTCCAATAATATTTCTTACTAACTGAATTAATCTTTTTTATTTTATATTGTTTTCACGGATTAAAATTTTAAATTAAACCCACTATCGACTTAATATTTTTTAAAATTTATTGAGACTTAAAGAAAATTTTAAAAGTGAAATATTTTTTTTAAAAATTATTAAAATAGATAGTAAAAAAAAATTTGAGCCTTAAAACTCTAGCTTTATTAGTTTTATCCTTGGACTGACGCTGATTAAACCAAATTGATTGTTTTACCATCGTTGCTAGAATTAAGAATTTAAATTAAATATACTATCAATTAAATTGTTGCTTACATTCGTAAGCAAGAGATAACTGTGTACACCTTTATCATCCTCGGTTCAATTTCACATACAAGGAAACTTCCTATGTTGTCTGCCTCTGAAGTAAACGATCGATTCCCTTCTTTCCGGTCGTTCCTATTCCTTTTTTCGTGATGCTCTTTAGTTAATCAAAGCATAAATAACTTACATATTTACGTGTTCCTTAGATTTGCAACCGACACAACAATAATTGGTAACTTATCAACGTTACCAAGTCAATTTATTAAATTTTAAATTTAAATTCTTTTAAATTGACCCTAAATTAATCACGCTCTGTTTCAGTTCTATTAATGGATCTTTGGAGTAAAATGTTCTTGAGTCAAATAATGGAGCCCGCGGGAGAATTTTTTTTTTTTTTTGTAACAACTAACAAGAAGGGCCGAAGACCCAAGAAAAAGCCCAAAAGCATCATCAGCAAATAAAATAGAGTGGATATCAGGAGGACTCCCATCCACTATTTATAATTTAATTGGGTGGTTTTTTAGGAGTGTGTTGCCTCTTTCGTGGGCTCTGTGTTTTCTCCCTCAAAGATAAAGATGCGGGGCGTGGCGTGCCTATAATTTTTCCCTGATAAATTTTTAGTTCTCTAATGGCCACAATCTCACAAACAAAAACTGAACCTTTTTTCTGTGAGGGTTGTAGAAAAAAGATATATTCCAGTCAAAGTTACGTATCAATTGAAATTAATGTTTTTTTTGGGACGAATTGTTCGGCATATTTAAGAAAAATTTATTCTATTAGGTACTAGTTTCAAAGTTCCAACTCATTTAAGTTTAATAAAAACATACCTCTTTAGTTGAAGTTAAAAATGAGTTAACTTTTTTATGCATTATTTGGGCAGTGCTATGTTGTTGCTATTTTATTTTTTTATCCTCAATTTAAAAAATAACAATAATTAAAATTTTTTTTACTAAATAAAAACGGTTACATAAATCAAACGGCGTCATAATTTATCCTCAATTTAAACTTACGAAGAAAAAAAAATTGGGAGGTAGAGGATTGAAGAAATGATTATGAGGAGAAAACTGCAGTGGTAGGTGAGTTACCTAGGAATTGCCGCGAGAACTTGCTTCTGAATAGTAGAATCAAACTCTGCATCTTGTTAATGTAGCATGATCTTATCAATTGCACCAACCCCGACATAAATTATTAAAGTGAAAATGCATTTTAATGATGAACAATGTCGAAAGCTCAAATAGTCTCTTAACCAACATTCAAGTACAATTGTCACAACATGATTAAGCACTAGTTTAGAGGATAATAATGTGTCTGGGGGACCGTCGGCCAGCAACCACATCTGCTGCTAATATAATCCATTCACTAATGTTAAGTTGACCAGTTTTGATTAATGATAACCACAAGTTTTTTATTTTATTCTAAAAAAAAATGTTTAGTTCTTAAAAGTTCATTTCAATTAATAAATAAACATTACCAACTTTATGATTTTATCACTGAATCTCTGACTATCAATGAGAGTTCTGACAATCTGGGTCACTTAACGAGCTGCAAGAACCTCTTACGCTTAGAAATGAGTGTTTGGTCTTGGATTTTGATAAATGCTATCGTATCAATGTTTAATTAGAGTTTCTATAGAATTATTTCGCAGCTATTAGATTCGCAAACTTCGCAAGTTTTCCGGTGTTGGACAAGAATGATGATACTAATGATTTTGGAAAATAAAGCATCATATAGCACAAAGATCGATGTTGAAAGAGGAACTGGACTCAGTTCCAACTTCCAAAGCCAAAAGGAAAGAGAAAAAAAACAAAACAAAACCGAACAAAAAGGAAAAGATATAGATAAAGATGCAAATTTTTGTGAGTAGCACACAAGGGAAAATGACAGGGATATTCATAGCTAGTTGCAGGTAGAGGTGGGTGTTTGGCTATTGACTGGGTATTTCTGAGCATTCTTAACTATTTTTGTGAGGGCTGCTTGTCCGAGATCGAGCCCACAAACATCAGCAAGACGCACCAGATACAGAAGAACATCTGAAAGCTCTTCTTCTAAATGCTCCTTATCATCAGAACTCCAATTGGGTAATCCCTTTGCAACTTCTCCTTTCCACTGGAATATCTCAGACAGCTCTCCCACTTCTCCTACCTGGATAAACCAGAACAAAATGTCCATCTCAAAAGCATAAAAAAAAATAAAAAACTGTTTTCTACATCAATTTAGGCATAGTAAGAGCTTACGAGAGCTAAAAGAAGATTTCTAGGACTGTGATATTGATCCCATCCTCTCAGTTCAGCAAACTCAGCAAGCCTTCTGCTCAGTTCCTGAAGAGAAACATCTCTTCGTGTTCTGGGAAACCCATAAGAGCACTCCATATCCTAAAGTTAAATTCTCTAATTACTTATGCTTCAACCAGTGGCTCGTGCTTGCCCAATTTATAGAGAACCTGGGAGTGGGGCTGTAAGACAGAAAAAACCATAAAAAAGAGAGAGAGAGGATTCTTCTGGCTTTTCTTCCCTTTTATCTTTAACTAATATATGCAGTAAGTGTTATAGTGGAGGAGTACTCGAGTGTTTTCTGCTGTGGGACAGTAAGCATGTGAGGTATGGCAAATATGTCTCCATCTTTCCCATCCATGACTTGAAATCACTAACACCCACCTGAAAATGTTTAGCTCCAAATTGCCTATCATGCTTACCTAAATACGTATGTGTCTGTAGAATTTAGTAGTCATTTCCTTGTAAGAATCCAAGTTCGTTCCTAGCCAATTTTGATTTATCTTCCTTGCAATTAAGTTGACAACGATCAGAAAGTTTCATACCTGAAGAAACCAAAAGGAACCCTGCCCCCCTTCCTATAACTCCTTTTCGCGCGTGGATACAATACGGACAAATAAACATCATCAACTAATGAAGTGGATTATGAATCCCAGAAATTGCGATTATTATAGGGACGATTAGCAATATCTAGCCTACCAAATCTACAAAGATTGGAAACATCTATGGGATTCATCCCCAGGGTTGTCATGTTTGCATATTAGGATGTCCGTTGTGCTTTGCGCGTATTCTTGGAAATTTAGCTTGAGAAAAAAATTCTTAGGTAGACCAACACATCGTAAAAGGACAATTTTTAGTAGGATCCATTTCAGATATGTTTACATGTATCTTTACGATTGAATTGGATTTACTTATTTGTATACGTTGAGCTTACCTAAAGAATCCTTGTGAAAATTGTGTCTAGTCTGAAAATTTTGACAGAATATATGGCCTCTAAGGAAACAAAGCCTTTTCCCTATTTTGCATGAGGGACATGAGGGTGCTTAAGCGCATATGCTTTGCATGTTGGCAAGCACTAAGGTGATTTGAGGAACCTTTCTGCTTTACTTTAGAGTTTAGACAACAATCATAAGGAATAAGATAAATATAACAAAAAAGCAAAAGCTTCAAATATTCCTTATGAAACCCCTACAATTGGCATGCAATTTGAGTGGATGATTTTAGTGGTACAACTTGGCAGCATGCAAGGATGCTTGCTTGGGGCCCAAATACATCAAGATACACCTATTCTGTCGAGAAGACTGTTTTCCTGCATATATGAATGAACAAAATACCCGAACTATTTCTGCCGACCGGTGCCAACAAGAATGGCAACCAAATTGAGACATCAAGAGAAGCTGAAGGAAAGCGCTGGATAATATATAATAGCCTATTGATCTTTTCTCTTTCATTTTCACCTTAACTTTCTTTGAAGCTTCTCCTAATGTCATTTTCCTTTGGACTATTATTTCTAATGTTAAAGGATTATCTAGAAAAAAGAGAGATTTTTCAACAATTAGCCAATTATAAATTTATAATAACCACGAGAATTATAAAAATTGTATCTATTAGTGTTATTGGAAATAATATAATGCAGTAACCCCTTGCAAAGCATCACAAAAATAGAATTAATTATTAGCAAGCGTAAAATGATATCTGCCTAATGAGTTTGATGTGGTTGGATTCTATTGCAAGCGAGAAAAAGGGGTTTCTTGGCATTTCATGAAAGCCCTTTGGTCCAACAAACAAGTCTTAATAACAGAATAATGGTAAGAAAGCATCAACAATTCCATGGGAAGAAATGAAAAGTATTATAATCAGTAGAGTTAGTTCAGCTTTCCTAATTACTAAAAAATGAGATAATGTGAGAGGGTATTATTAAAATAATTTGAAACAAAAAATTAATTAGGAGGGGATGCCCTAAGCCGTAAAACTCCTCTTCTCTCAGGACCAGCGTGCTGCAATTTGTTTAGGAAGATTGTTGCCAATGCAACTTTCTCTCTCCCCCCCCCCCCCCCCTCTTTCTCTCTCTCTTTGTGACTCTTTTTTTTTATATATATATATATTTTAATGTGATTTTTTTTTATTAAAAAAGTTATTTTTTCTATTAGAAAAATCTCTTTTTTTTATTAAAAAAGTTTTATTTTTGAGAAAAAGTTTTCTCTTTTGATTAGAGAATATTTAGTGCTAATCATGGTTAGAAGTACATATTTTTCTCTAAACCTATAATAACTCAAGTTTGAAAAAAATATCAAAATTAAGAGTTGTAATCTTAAAAAAAAAATTAGTAGGTGTGTTTGTCTTTCTTTGAAAAACTCTTTTTTTTTTTTATATTCAAAGTTAGTTGTATTTAGATAAAATTTGTTATATTTTTTATGATATTAGTTAATAATAATTAGCAGATGTGTTGTCTTATAATCTAAATTTTGTCTATATTTTAAAAATACAGATTATAATATAATTTTTATCTTTTTCTTATCTTGTTAAAAGTTTATGTAAATTAGGCATAATACATCTTTGTTAAATATTATAATCTTTTAATCTTATTCAAAAATAAAATAAAATAAAATTTAAGACAAAGTCTTAAAAATAACATTAATATAAAAATAAATTGTATCGTCTATATTTCTGTTGCATATAAAACCTAAAGAGCTGAAAGTGGTAAAGATTCATTAGAAGGGAGAAAAACAAAAGCAAAATTACAACGAGGAATCAGTGTAGTTTGAGCTAACTTGTTCAGCATAATGAATGATGAAGATTCTGTATACAAGAGAAGAATCATCTATGCACAACAGTGCAAGACATGATTTTCTATGTAAATATATTACAACTTACACTATGCACATTTTTTTTCCCCCTAAACATGGTAGGGCTCAACAAGATGACCATAACCTGAGTCTGCCTTGGGGTTATACACCTTAATCAGCATGGCTAGAACCTGCTTCATGCTCGGCCTAGCCTGGGGTGCCTCAGCCGCGCACTTCACCCCAATTCGTAGCAACTCAACCATCTCCTCTGCCCCCTCAAACAAACCAGAACCCATCAGCAAAACTGGTATCACAGATCGATTCAACCTATGTCGTCCATTACCCATGACTCTCCTAGCCCATTCCACCAAACACTCTTCCCCTCCATCCAGTGCTCTTCTCCCTGTGGCTAGCTCCATAGCCAAAACACCAAAACTGTACACATCCCCTTTTGTGGTGGCTTGCCATGTCTGTCCATATTCCGGCGCAACGTACCCTACTGTGCCAGCCACCATCGTACTCACATGGCTATCCCCAACATCAACTACTCGAGCCAGTCCAAAGTCTGTGACTTTGGCCTTCCCTTCCTTATCTAGCAGCACATTGCTCGCCTTCACGTCTCTATGTACAATAGAAGGGTAGCATTCATGATGTAAATAGACCAAGGCTCGAGCCACATCAATTGCTACTTCCAGGCGTTTCTTCCATGTCAACTTTGTTCTATCGGTCACAAGATCTTCTAAGCTTCCTCCTCCTATGTATTCATAAACCAGTATCTTCTCTGAACCATCTAGGCACCACCCGTAGAGGGTGACAAGGTTTGGGTGAGGCCAACCAAAGCCATGACCACTCAGCACCTCCATTTCAGCTCGGAATTCTTTTTCGCCCTCTATTCCTTCCCTTTGGAGCTTTTTCACTGCCACTTCTCTCCCATCCAGGAATACTCCTCTGTACACTGTTCCAAAACCTCCTTTTCCTATTATTCTGTTGTCTGAGAAGTTGCCGGTGGCTTTCAGAATGTCAGCATGCGTAAAAGCTGTCTTGTTCAAGCGAATAACCTTGACTGTATCAGACAACCATGGTGAGGAGCTGCCGGAGTCATAGTCGTGTTTCGTGTCCCTCAAGAGTTGTTCTTCTGATGGGGTTTTCACCAATAAACAGACTATAAGAGAAAGAAGTCCAAATACCAAGAAAGCCAGTGTCAGAGCTAAGAACACTAGAAACAGAGACAACCTGGTGGGTTTTTTCAGGTCTCTGTTAAAGGTCGTGTTTTTATCATCAGTGACGTTATCGATGAACTTTGGGAGGTCCAAGAGGGGATCGCCCAAGTATGAATCTTTCTCGAAAGTAGCAAGTTGCCCAGTTGGTGGAATCAGACCCGATATTAAGGGATTGTATGAGATGTTGAACTTGCTAAGCTCCGTTAAGCTGTTCAGGCTTGGGGGGAAAATCCCAGAAAAATTGTTGTTAGATAAATCCAGAATCTGCAGGCATTTCATGTTCCCAATTTCCTGGGGAATTTCCCCAGAAAACTTGTTTCTGGTTATGTTTAATACCACGAGAGGTAAGCTTCTCATCTCTGGAGGGAGTTTCCCGGAGAAATTGTTAAGCCCCAGATGCAACAAACTTGTGTTCTGCATCGTCCCAATTTCTGGAGGAAGTTCACCGGCGAGCTGGTTTCCACTTAGCTGAACATAACCGGAGATCTGAGATATCGGAGAAAACGACCCAGCACTGCAAATAGAGAAAATACCATAACCTTTGACCAATCTGTCCCAAATGCTTCTGCAATTCTTCCTTGTGAGGATGGTATACACAAAGCTGAATGGAGGGTAATCTGCAGGTAACCATCTCTTCATTGCTAAGCACTCACCAGAGCCAGCAGTGATCCTATCATTTTGCCGATTTGATTCAAATGTGGCCATGGCATTTCTTCCTATGTTTGTCAATTCAGGAGGGAATTTTCCAGTGAGTTTATTGTTTGCAAGGTTTAACCACATCAAGCTTGAACAGTTTCCCAACTCTCTTGGAATTTCACCTGTCAATGAATTATTTGCAAGCATCAACCACAGGAGAGAACTCAAGTTTCCGAAAGTTGGTGGGACTGACCCATTTAAACTGTTGAAGGAGAGGTCAAGAGCTTGAAGGCGAGGCATATTTCCAAATTCGGGAGGAATAGGTCCAGTGAAGTGATTGAAAGCTAACATTAAATACTTTAGACTTGACATTTGTGAGATTTCAAGAGGTAATAGACCTGAAAAATTATTGTAGCTTAGGTCCAAGCGTAGAATGTTTGGCAATTTGAGAATTCCTGATGAAGATAATCCTCCAGTATAAGAATTTGAGTGCAAGAGAAGAAACTTCACCTGCTTAAATTTCCCAAATATCTCTTGTATCTCCCCACCAAATTGATTTCGGGTTAAATCCAAGAATGCCAAATTGGTCAAGTTCAAAAGGGTCTCTGGAATATCTCTTGAGAAACTGTTGTTCCCCAAGTATAATGCTTGGAGCCTCGAAATTGATCCAAACTCAACGGGAATTTCTCCAGTAAAATTGTTACTTGAAAGATTCAGAATTACCAAATTCTTACAGTTAGCAATCTCCTTCGGGGTCTTACCAATGAAACCATTTTCTGAAAGGTCTAGTGATTCAAGGTTACATTTCGCTGGAAAAACTGACGAAGGAATGGGACCAGTGAGAAGGTTCTCCGAAACCGAAAACTCTCTCAGCTTCGCAATTCCCATCCATATACCCCCACTCAGATTGTTAGTGCTCAAATCCAAGTGCTGTAGCTTCACACACTGATCAAAGAACTCATCAATCCTACCAGTGAAGTTATTTCCAGAAATATTCAAAGTGACTAAATTGTCACAAATGGCTGGGAAATTGAATCCAAGCTCTCCATGAAGCCTATTAACTGATAAGTCCAGTGTTTGCAAGCTTCTCAAGCCAGTCAAATTCAGCTCTCCAATAAGAATATTGTTCGAGAGATTGAGATACCCGAGTTTCTGGCACCGCCTCAAATCTTCTGGAATCGCTCCAGAGAGCGTGTTCTTAGAGAGATCAAGGCGTGTGAGGAGAGTGAGCTGCGAGAAGTTCTGGAATATCTCACCGGAGATTTTACTGTCAGAGAGGTCTATGCCGACCACCCTCCTCGTCGTCCCGTTGAGGCTGCACGAGATTCCTGACCATTCACATGGATTTGAACTGTTTGTGTTCCAGTTTGTATATCTTCCTTGGTCTACCAGAGTTTGATTATTGAGGTACGATTTCAGCTTTAGTAGAACTTCTTTGTCTGTGTCCAAAGAATCCCCGGCAACAAGTTTACCTGAGAAATCAACACAAATAGAATTGCCTCGGTAAACGCGAATGACAACCTAGTGGACAGAATCAACCTCGAAAACCCAGAATAAACAAATAATACCCAGATAACTGTTCAGGGAATCTACAAGTTGATATATATATATGTCATGGCTGCGGCCATGGATATTGATATTATTAAGGAATACAACAATAAGGTTCATTCGTCTTCAATAAACGAATTCTTATGGGTCTTAAGCAAAACGAGAAAAAGAGAATTTCGGATTAGTACCTGAGAAAAGGATTAAGAAACAGATAAACAAGAAGCCCCAGGAATATGTTTCCTGCTCTGACATCTACGTTCCTGTTAGGATTATCTTCCTCCTCCTAGTCTTCTGCAGCTTTTTTTTTCTATCTATGCAGAACTCATATACAGATGATACCCAGAACAGAATAAGAAATTCGATAGTGAAATTTTAAAGGGTTGTCCACCGAATTTTTTTTGCAAGGGTTGTAAAATACGAGGAAGTTGAACCCATTAGGATGTCTGTTGGTGTGCAATGGCTGCAGGTACAAAAAATTGAACTTGGAACAGAATAGTTCGCGTTCTTTCTTTTTTTATTTTTTTGGGTAATTCTATTAGGAATTATATTAAATGAATCATTAATAACAAATATTGCTTAACGTTGTTTGTTCATGAATGTCAAATTAGTTTATGGGTTTCCACTTTCGGTTGTGTGTTTATTTATTGATCCACAAGGAAGGATGAAGAAACTCAGAGGGAACGGAGGGCGGTCGAGCCGCCCTTGCTGACCCGTTCGGTGAACATTGGCTGCAAGGATTTGATTTTGACCCAAAGGCGCAGACTTTGAACTCGCAACTCTCAAAGGGACAGACACGGTTTATGCGATTCCCTTTCATAATGTTGGTAGGTTTTGTTCTGTGCGATGAAAAGCTATCATGGTTAAACGAAAAAACATGTGAGAAAATGACATCGCCGTTTTCTTGTTGGGTGAATTCTGGAGGCTTTTTTGAATTTCGTGGAAGATTTGGCAACCATTTTTGAAGATTAATGGCAAGTAGTTGTTAGAATACACCCATAGTTTCATATCTGATAAAAGTTTATTTTTTTTTTCAAAAAAACTTAGTTACACTTTTTATTGTTTTTGTTTACTCTCTAAAATAACTTAATTTCATTATTTTTAATTTAAATAATTGTGTCTTTCTCATTCGTTCTCGAAATAAAATTGTCTCTTTTAGTATGAATTCAAATAAAAACAAGACTTAATGTTTATTATTGGGTTGATTAATAAATTTTATATAATTTTTTTTAAAAAGGAGTTATATTTTTATTAAAAAAAATTAGAACAAGCACTTAAAAAAGTATATTAAATTTTTATCTTAAATAATATTACTTTTAATTATAGAATTATACTTTATAAATACAACTTGAAAAAGCCAATAGTTAATTTAGTAATTTTGTTAAAAATTATGATCATCTTTAAATTTGTTAAATGTGAATTTAGGACATATATATGTATATGAGTAAAAATAGACAAAATATTATGTGAAAGCAATAGGGAACCAAAACCACAGTGTAGATGTCATTCATGATGCAACTTGAATTTGGGATAGCCATTAATACCAATAACTTATTTAAAGGCAAGCAAAGCCAGTGAACAAATACAAGCTAAGCTAAGCTAAGCTAAAGGAGAAAGGGACCACTAACAGCATCCGGTTCTTAATATAATCTACATATCTTACAATTTCCAATTTATTTTACTTCCCCGTAATTTTAAATGCAAGAGAAAATATTATAATTATTCCTTAAAATTACGCAATCATACTTTATACATAGTTTTATTGATTTGTAAAATATAAATTCAAATTCCTACACTGGCATCCACCAAATTCAATTCAAACAACAATATTCTATATATATTATAAAAAAATATTTGGTCCACCAACTGTGAATAATTTTTTATCTACCAATAGTGTCCAGATCGCGACACGTGGTAAAAATAATATTTTTAAAAATTATTTCTATCTCATGTCAGAATCTAAATATCGCTAATGAACAAAAAATTGTCTACCGTCAGTATACTAAATACTAATTCATATATTATTTATAAATAAAAAAATAATTCTTTTTTTGCGTGCACACAATATTTGTCTACATGTTAAACATATTATGAATGTAAATTAAAATAATAAAAATTTTGTAGTTAAATTATTTTAAAAAATTTTCTAACAAATGATGTGAACGATTTTTTTAAAAAAATACAGAGGAAAAACAAAAAAAAAATTAAGAGAAAGGAGAAAAAAATTATATAATCAATGGGAACAAAAATATAAAGAAAATAGCAATTCATCAATAGTCATTTATTTTAAATAATATTTTCATAGTAATTTTAGATTAATTCACTCACCAGGCTAGGCGAATTCCTATAACCCATATTTTCTCATAAATGTCACTGTTTTTTTTGGGGGGTCTAATTAGTATCAATTATTAAAATAGATAATTTAATTTCACAAATTTTGAATTGGTATAAGATTATATATTTTGCTTTTAAGATAATAATTCAAATAAAATAATTTTTAATATGTAAAATTAAAGTAATTGTTAATAAGATGGTTCCCTATTATTTTATTAAAATAAAATAATACATCACTTAAATTACAATGAAAAAAAAATTGTATTCAGAGTTGTGGGTTATGTCTAAATCTAATTGTCCATTATTATAAATCTCAAGTGGTCAAATGAAAATGACTTTCTTCAATTATATTATATTTTTCTGTCTAAGGGGAATCTCTCCCTCACTGTGGGTGGTCCAAAACGCTATAAAATGGCCATTTTCACGTTCGCCTTTAAAGAATAAAATGAATAAGTTTTGCTAACGAGGCATCCATCCATCCATGGTTGAAGAAAGACACAATCAAAGGATGGCGGTGGCCCCGGTGGGTGACGGATGACACACGTGCCGGCCTCCTGTCACATTCTTGGAATTGGCTTTAAGCCAAAGTTAATTAAGTAGCAATTTATGGGTTATCATCTATTGGCCAAGCTCGCCTTCACTGTTTTTATTAATCCTTCTAATCTTATGCAGAATCCAAGTCAATGTGAGAACTATGCTTTTCAAGAATACTTGTGAATTCTCGCCTCTAGACTGTTGAGCTTTTCTTAGAGCATCAATAACGGTGAACTCCTCAAAAAATTTTTAAATGAGTCCTACGTTGTTATATTAATATTTTTTATTTTAAATAATTCTGTATTATTTTAAGTAATTCTACACTCCAACGATGAATTCTCTAAAATTTTTAAATAAGTTCACAAGTTACATTATATTTTTATATTTTATTTATATTTATTTATATTTTAATTTAAAATATAATTAATTTATATTTTAATTTTAAAATAATAAACACATAAAAAAATTTAAATATTATTTTTAATAATAATATTTTAATATAAAATTTTAAATAAAATAATTTTTTTAATATAAATTTTAAAATAATAAATATATAAATAAATTTTTTTAAATAATATAAATTTATTTTTAATAATATTAATTAAAAATAATAAAAATATATAATAAAATAATAATTTTTAAAAACTTCTTTTGTATCATGTAATATCAAAATAGACTGAGTCCCACTTAAGAACTCAAAAATAAAGATTAAGAACTCCCATTGGAGATGATCTTATCATTATTTTTAATATTTTATAAACTTATTTGTCGAGAGTTTGGTTTTTTTAAATTTTTTATTTTTATTAAATTATAAATTGAGAAAAATTCAAAATTCATTGAAATATTTTATTTTATATAATTTTATTTTAAAAAAAAAACAGTTGCTTAGGGTGTGAGGCATTTGTTGAGATCATCAATGTTAATTTTTGTTGTTTTTTTTTAATGCAGTGTCAAACTTCATATTGTTTACTTTTATAAAATAATCATTTTTATTTTATTTTTCATATATTAATACTCAAAAGTTAATGATATGGACTCCGAGTTATCTTTTTGCCATTTTTTTGTGTGTGAGGGTAATCACAGAATAGAATATGTTCGGATTAGAAAATATATATATATATATATATATTGAGATAGAATGCATATCGAGCAAGCCAGCCTTATCTAAACCACCCAACTTGTCCCATTTTCATCAGTTTTGTCCTCATCTTGATATATTTAATTTTTTATATGCCCTCCTTCCTCCCTCAAAACCATAACATAAATTGACCTAATAGTATTAATTAGTTAATCTGCATTAATTAGTTAATTAAAAATTCAAATTCTTAATTTTAAAACCGATTTTAGTATTATTGAACATCGTTAGTGTTAATGTATATTATTAAATTCTAATCAAAATTGACAAGCGACAACTATAATAATTCATACACAATAATTTTTTTAAAATAATAATTAAATCCATATTAAATATAAATAGAACTAATCTCTCGTTATATTTTAAAATTTATTTTATATAAAAATTTGTTAAAGACTTTGACTCTTTTAACAATTTGATACGTGTCAAGTTTACATCCAATCTTAAAGGATTATTATTTTTTGTATACACAAAATAATAATTTACTAATTAGTAGCAGATTTCCTGTAAACTCTGTTCCTACGTCCAGAGAGAAAAATATTCTCCATAGAGGAAACCAAAATTGGATTAGTTTACCTAAAAGCAATTCAAAGTTTATGTGCCCAAACCAAACCATGACCTCTTGTCATGGTTTTGCAACTAATCGTCATGCTTAATAGCGTACAGTGATAGACGTGTTTGGAAATTTAACAGCAGTTTCACGTTTTAAATTTTGTTTTTTGTTTGTTTAAATACAAAGGAATCCGCACACTGCTCTTGAAAATTGGAAATTCTAAATGGGAAAAACAAAATGTTCGGTCAAATACGACGTTCAATTTGTACATCGTGATTTGTTTCGGACAATCTTGGTCTGAATATGGAAGCTTTGACGTGTTGCCCACCCCACCCACGTGCACACAATTTTGGACCATTGGGGGGTTCCACAAGAGAAAAATTGTTACATCTCGGCTACAATCTTATCCCCCCCCCCCCCCACACGTGTAATATTTTATCAATTATTGACTTTGACATTCTCAAATGAAACAAAATCTGCTTACGGCCTCAAACCTTGTTCTCTTTCACACGATGTCCATCTTCTTATGGTCACATCAAAACTATATTTTTTTTAACCATATATAAATAATGAGAATTAATTATGGATAAAATTATTAATTTAATTTTTGATAATTTTAAAAAATAATTCTAATTCAAAACTTGATACATTTATATGTAAAGTAAAAATTTTCTTCTTCTTCTTTTAGAAAAACAAATATTTGTTCGGAGACAATTTAAAAGAAGATAGAAGAGAAACCTTACCACAGTGTTTTCAGACAAGACACAGATGAAGTCAATAGTATAATATGAGCAAAGAACTAAATATTCTTTTTTTTCTATCGAAATGACCGAAACATTTCTATTTCTTGAGTCACCGATACGAAATGGAGTTGTCGAAACGAAACGAAGTATTTGTTAAGAAATTATGCTATTTCAATTAAAATTACTATGTTTCGAAATGTTTCGGTAGAAATACTCTTGTTTCAATGGAAATTTCGGTGAAAATACTCTTATTTTGAGTTATTTCGATAGAAATATTCTTGTTTCGAGTTATTTCGATAGAAATACTATTGTTTCGAATTATTTCAATAGAAATACTCTTATTTCGATGGAAAAGTACTAAATTAATTTGAAAAATAAAAAAATTGACAATTTAAAAGTAGATGAAAGTAACATTATATCACATCTAACACCAAGTTATTTTTTATCACAAGTCACAACATCTTTATTAACTTCATACTCTCTCTTTGTTCTCATGACATTATTTTCCTTCATTATCTTCATTTTAAAGAGAAAACTACAAAAATAATGCAAAGAGAGATTGATAGACAAAGAGAAAGAAATACATCTAAAGATAGAAATAGAATCATGGTTGACAGAGAAAGAGATTTAAATATAAATGTTACGAAAGAGTTAAGAAGTAGATGGAGAGATAGATGCAAGAGAGAGATTATTGTTGAATACTATTAAGATTTGAATTAAAATTCTTACTGTAGTAGTATGTTTACTTATTATTCAATTATAAACATTAATTTGAATTAATTTTAATATTATTTTATATATCTATATTATTAATATTATATTAAAATCTTTTAAAATAAAATAAAAATATTATTTAAAATTATATAAAATATTTTTTTAAATTTTTTTTATTTTTTTAAAATTTTTAAAACATTTTAAAATACTTTTATTTTTAAAATCATCGAAACAACGTCTCAAAACAAAATTCAGTATCTTAAATACGGGCAGGGAACTAGCCCACTCATCTGGAAGATGAAAACCACAAACCCGTTCGTGCATATGGTATTTGTCCAATAACTTGCCCCAAGAGAATTATTTTGTTTTCGTTGTCGAAAACCGTAGACTGGGAAAAAGTAAGAATAAAAGTGGTGTCGGCCAATAAAAATAAGTTAATGGCGAAAATTTTGACTGATTTGCTGAATCGTCGTTGTACTAAAACTCTAGCAAAAACCGAAGGGAAGATTTTTTTTTTTTTTAATATCTAAATACAGAAAAAACCCATATGCAAGCTCAGATATGGCCACGAGTTAGGATTACCAGCATTAGTACTAGATTTGGTGGTGGTGTTCGGTGTACAGTAGGGTAGAGCAAATTAGAATATTGTTGTAGATCTTAGGTTATACCGAAAAGAAAATAAAAGATACTTATATGGAAGTAAAATTTCTCAACTTGCAAACAATCGTACATTTCTCTTCCTATCAAAATGAGACCCACTTTCAAAATCAATACTCTTCTGAAGTTTTAAACTGGTCTTAAGCCCATTGGGCCTAATGGCCCGAAAGTCCGATGTGTAAAGGGTACATTCCGACGTTTTTTTTGGGTACTGGCGGGTACATTCTGACTAAATAACCATCTTCTGAACGAGACAGAAGAAGACTATATAACCATCAATCGGTTCTGATGATTTAACGGAGGAACACTCCGTGCATAATGCATTCATAGAGATACTTTCACTGTGCATAATGGGATCAGCATGATATCAACAGGGCTCTAACTTAAACATTTAGGTCCCGGGGCACACCAAACATCGCATAAAATCTGTAATTAATTTTGTACTATCTAAATGACGCCTGGCAGCAATATGGACCAAGCCACAAAACTTGGTGCTCGAATCACAACAAATAATTGCAGCAAAGCTAAATCTAATAGTAAATGACAATGATTGAGGGCGGGGGGGGGGGGGAATTTAATTCAGTCTTAGTTCTGTGACATTCCATTCATTGAAGTAACTATCGATAGAACTTTTAGAACCTCATGTTGAGAACCTTACCTAGTGGCTGGTATATTTTTGGTGTACCATCGGACGTAGAAGGAGTGGACTGTTTAGGTGTAGATTCCTCCTCAAGTGCAGCTATAGCAGCCCTCCTTCTTTGCCTGTGCTCCCGCTGTCTCCTTAACTTATCCTCCAATGCTGCTTTGGCTTTCTCAGCTAACTCAGCCCTGCTCAGAGCCTGTTCAGCTCGAGCCCTGAGCTCCCCAATTTTCACTGCTGCAACTTCCATCTCCTTTTTCAAGATTGCTAATTCTGAAGCATGAATTACCTTTCTCTTCTCAGCCTCTCTAATCAAGGATTCATATTCTTTCAATGGGATTGTAATATGGTCATTGTTATTCTTATTATTTCTCTCTTCAGCTGCTGGGTTTGAGTTATCAGTTTGGGAAACTTCAATCTCGTGAAAAGGCTCAGATTGATTATCATTGTCAATAACATATCCAGTTTTGTCATCCTTAACACCTAACCATATTGACCTGACTTCTTGAAGCTGAGAAATAAGGACTGCATTCTCGACCTGTGCTTTAATGTCTCTCTGCTTAAGCGTGTTCATCTCTGCTTTTGCCTTCTGTAACTCACCCGTGAGTGATTCAATAATAATATTCAAGCCATTTGCTTCCTCCTCTGCATTTTTATGTTCTTCTTTTAACTGATTCAACTCCATTTCTAATACCTCCCTGTAGATAGCTTGATCCATTATCTTTCTTTCCTTTAGTTCTATGTCAGTGTGAATCTGGTTCGAGTCCTTTATGGCAGTGGAAGCAGATTCATCTGATGAGAAAAGTACTTCATTAGCTTGCTTAAGTTCCAACTGAAGAGAATCAACCACAACAGACCTTGCAGTGGGCTCATTTTCTAATCCATTTCTCAAATCTTTCGGCTGTTTTTGTGCTTGAGCAACTGCCTTCGTAGCTAACTCAATTTTGTCGTCTTTCTCAGATAGTATAGCAAGCTTTTCTTTCTCTGCTTCAATTGCAGCAAGCTTTGACATATGAATTGCTTCATTAAGCTCTTTCACTTGCTGTAAGAGTTCTTCCTTCTTTTCCTTTTCAAGGTCACAAGCAGTTTCAATCTGTTCTGCTTTTGTCAGGGCCTTCAGTTCTGATTCTCTAGCTGCAACAAGTTCTGTTTCTTTGTTAAGCAGCTCCTTTTGTGTGGCCTTCAATTCATTGAAAACATGTGAAAGCTCCTCTCTGACCTTCGCATTTTCCAAGTGCTGATCAGCCATCTCTTTCATCTTGCATTCGAGCTCATCTATGCAAGCTCTGCCCTCTACACATTCATTCATGTATTTGTTTCTTTCAGTATCAGACTTCTTCAGCAGGGTAGACAATTCATAAGTCATATTTTGGCTTTGTTCCAGCTTGAACAGTGCTTGCTTATGAGTAGCATTCTTAGCTTCCAACTGAACCTTGTAGTTGGCCAAATCCTTAGACAAGTCCTCAAGCTCTTTTTCACAGTCAGGCTGGTGAACATATAAAGCAAGATAATGCCAGGAAAGTCATGGAATCAGATATGAAACTCTGATGAACATCAGACACACATCATGCATGCATAAACAGCATTCAATTGGTCATATCAGAATGCATAGTGAAGAAAAATCATAAATTTGAAGACAAAATCACTATTTTGGTACTTAAAAGTGGCCGAGAGTATAATTTTGATCTAATTTCACCTTTTTCCGGTACTAAAATTAATAGTAACACTATATTTCAAAAATAAAAAAATCTGTAGAGTTGTAACCAAATCATATTCTTAAATATTAAAGTGATAAAAAAAATTTTAGAGTATCATATTGATAGCGTTGTTATCTGAGTTTTGTCTAAATTTAAACCATAAATGGATCAAGTACCATGAATCTCATAATATGAAGTTTATAGGTAACTGGAATGATGGTAGAAAAATTTCAATCAATCTTTCGCTCAGTGATCTTACCTTACTCCTCGTAGGCTGACATTTCTTCTGATCGCCTTTTTCTTCAAACAAGGAGAGGGCAGTCTGGACTGTTTCAATTGGTTTAGTATCAATCTCACCCATACTTTGCTAAGGAATTATATTTCCGGCAGTGCCTCAAGAAAATCAAAACCCCAAAATCTCCCGGAAATAATCTGCAACATATAAAAAAAAAAATCAAAATAAAAAAGTGATGTTAAAATCCAAACATGATTACATTTGTATGCCCACAGACAGAAACTGACATCCATGCCGCAAAGGCAAGGCAAATACTATAGAACTGATTTATAGAGTTTTCACAACTTTGAAAAATAATTGCGAAATTAAATTTGAACTCAATAATAAAAATCAGGAAAAGCAACAAAAAGATGTTTCTTTACTTCAAGTACAAAGTGCAAGATTCTGCAGAAATCTGTCAATGTTACGGCCTACTGCATAGGTAAATGTTTTGCCATTCCTATAATGGCTTCAATATCCCCAAGTGGACTAACTTGACTATGCTTTTGGAAAGGTTACCAATAAATTTCTGGCCAAAATATTCTGGAGTCAGAGAGTTGGTTGAAATTTCCGATCCCTACAATCATTTTTACCCATAAAGTATCAGAAAACAACAAATTACTGTGATTCGCATCTAATTTGTTACACATTTCTCAAGGGCTATTATCGCTAAACAATTTCAAATTAAAAATCAATATTTCCTTGCACCTTTTTACTCAATAGCCGTAGTAGTTCAAATATCAGAGAAGATAAACAGATACCTGCGATTTCTGGATTGGACATTGCCTGGAAAGTGGGGAGCAAAATGCGGAGAAAATAGGAACAAGGAAGACAAAAGATGAACTTTCGTACGAAGGATCATTGTTTTTAAAGTTCCCGTAATGGGTTTCAGTTCTTGGAGATCACGATGATGTGAATTTCGTCATTACCAAAGAGTACAGAGCTGGGTATATAATATTCGATTCGCATCTACCTCGATGCGATCGCGGCGAAAAATAGAATGAAAAAGAAACGCCGGCGCGGCATGAAAACTCTCGCCGTATGAATTTCTCTCTGCTTCCATGAAGAAAATTCTAATGTTTTAGTTTTAATTAAGTTAACTTTCGATTTCATTTTTGCAGACAGAAAGCTAAACACAAATGTTGTTTCATTTTGTTAGCGGCTAAAAAGAATTCCTTCATTTTAGAAGGATCGTTTAAGGTACAATATTGTTTTTCTTCTGTATAAAGGGGAGGGAAAGAGAGAGAAGTGAGAACTAGGAAAATAGTAGAGGAGAATGGAGAATGCTCCCACGTCTCCTAGAAAACCAAGGAAGAAAAACATTAATTTTCTCTTTCTGCATGCCTCTCTTTCGGTGGGTCTCTGAATACTTCCATTTCTGTACGCTAGGCCACCTTTTAATTTTGATTGTCTTATTGCTTTTTTCTTTTGGGAATACAAGTTAAATGAAAAATGCTACAAGATTTAACTTGCTGCGACCTTCCAATTTGATTCATTTTACTTGCAACTCTTCCTGGGAACGTCATTTTGATATTGGGATTTTGCGCTTGCAACTGTGATGTTTCTTGTACGTAGGAGTTGAAGTTTCAAACTAAAATTTTGTAAGCTCTCTTTAAATAGTAAAATTTATAATTTATTAAAATTTATCTATTAATATAAATAATTTTATATTAAAAAAATAATATTTATATAAATTTAAATAAATAATTTATCAATTTTTAATAAATTAATTTTAACTTATTTTATAAGTTAATTTTTTAAATTTAATGAATTTTTTTTATAAAAATTTAAATTCACGTATTTAAAAAATTATTTTATATTTTTATAAGTTAAAATTTTATTAAAATTATATTATTTATCTCTCTTCTTCCATCAAAATTATACTCAAATATTTTAAAAAAAATTTATAAATTTAAAAAATATTTTTTAAAATATATATCTAAATGATAAATAATTTAATTAAAAAAAATTTTTTATAAATATTTTTTACAAAAAATTTTATTTTATAAACACTTAAATAAATTGTATACTTAAACTAAATTTTAGTTGTATTTTCTTTTATCTAATTCATTCGACACTATAAAAAGAATTATTATTATTTTGGACGGAACTAGAAAAATTGTTACTTAACAATATATATATTTAAAATGGAGCTATTGTATGGGGCCTAGACCCAGTATGAGGGTCCAATTGACGAAGCTAGGAATATTGGGCCGAGGCCCAGTTTTGGCGTCCAATAGATGCGGCTCTTTATTGACTTTGGATAGATCCAACGGTTAGTAATGCTTCTGGACCCCCGCAACAAGAAATGCGAGATATGCACTGAGGAGAAATGAAACCCTAGATGGGTTCAGACCTATATAAAGAGGTACATAAATCTATTCCCATTTTTCTGGTCTTCTTCTTCGTCTTCTCGGCCCTCGGACTCTGTCAGTGCCATATTAACTGGTTCCTGAGGTGGGTGAGTTAAATCGGTTAGTTTTAAGTTAGGGAAAGAATCGAATTATGTCGGACGAGGAACACCAGTTTGAGTCCAAGGCCGACGCTGGAGCCTCTAAGACTTATCCTCAGCAAGCTGGTACGATTCGCAAGAACGGGTACATCGTCATCAAGGGCCGCCCCTGCAAGGTATTATATCATTTTTCTATCTTCGATCGGTCCTTGTTTTCTCTTGCAGCTATGCTGCATTTATTTCCTGGAAAATTAACGGTGGTAAAAATTGAATACAAGGACACTGAAATGAATTAGGCTACGTTGATTTCAATTGACTGATAATTGATTTGGCCCTAAACACTGTATTGGTTTTCTTTTGTCTGTTATGCATGTGTTGGGTGATTTGATGTTCAAGTTCTATCCTATGTGTTTGTTTGTTTACACTTGGTTTAGATTTTTTTTTAAAGCATCTAAGGCCTGTAATTTGACTAATTTCTTTTCCAGAAAATTTGGCTGCGAACCTAATCTCGACTCCCGATTTATACTTGAATAAATTCTTATATGTATTGATATTGATGTTCTGGTTATCATATGATGAGAAATCTCCATCTCACTGGACAAGAAATTTGACCCTTTTCCCTCAAAAAAAAAAAATTGATGTGTGGAAGTTGTAAGTTCTATATTTGCAAGCATCAATCATGAATTATGATATGGTTATCTATCTTTTTTAATCTTAATTTCAGAAATACTGTAGCAGTGACTGCAGTGTTACGGTCATCATTCATGAATTATGATATGGTTATCTATTTTTTTTAATCTTAATTTCAGAAATACTGTATCTAGCTCAATGACTACTTACTGATGTTGATTGTATATATCTCTATCTTCTTCACTTTGCATCTGGCATCGTGTTTTTGCTGTATATAGATGTTTATGTCTTTCCTCTTTCTTCTTCTTCTTCCCCTCCCCCTACATTTTTTTTTTTGCTTTGCTTAATAGATATCTATTTATTCTTTGTGACAGGTTGTTGAAGTTTCAACTTCTAAGACTGGCAAGCACGGTCATGCTAAATGCCACTTTGTTGGAATTGATATTTTCACAGGCAAGAAGCTTGAAGATATTGTGCCCTCTTCCCACAACTGTGATGTATGCACATAATTATGTTTCATTTTCTCAGTTTTATCTTATTAATTTGCCTGGAACATATGCTATATAATAATCTTCACTCTCAGGCTCCCCATGTGAATCGTACTGACTATCAGCTGATTGATATTTCTGAGGATGGATTTGTGAGTTGCTATTTCAGCTAGCAATTCCTATGATTCGCACAATTATCTTGCTTATGTCTTCTGAATGTACTACTGCTATTAAATGATGTTATAGGTGAGTCTGCTGACTGAAAATGGGAACACCAAGGATGACCTGAGGCTTCCTACTGACGACAGTCTCCTTTCACAGGTTTGGTTAATTCCGACATTCCTTCTTTTTGTATTTTTTTCTTGTCTGTTAGATTCAGTCTTCAAGCTGACGTCCTCTTTGTTTTCCCTATATCTACATGCTGGCATATCCTCTATTTTATTTTCTTTAATGATTTTTTATTTCCTTTAAGTGGTTATATTATGTAATGTCCTCTGCAGATAAAGGATGGATTTGCTGAGGGTAAAGACCTTGTTGTTTCTGTCATGTCTGCCATGGGAGAGGAGCAGATTTGTGGCCTGAAGGATATTGGGCCAAAGTAGTTGCCCTTATTATTGGCAGTTTGTTTTTTCCGTTTAAGCAAAGATAGTTTTGTAAGCCTTTATAGCTTCGCGTCTTTTTCAAGACCGGGCTGATATACTTTTGGCTTGCCAATGGTATTTATGGATGTGTTGATAGGAACTAAATCACATTTCTTTGTCCTGAAATTTTCTGAAGAAATAGGAGTTCATGGTCATAAATTACATTTAGTAAATGTAGTAAAAACAGGAGTTTGCTTGGTCAAAAGGGGCATATGCATTAATCATTGTCAACAACAACAATAATAACTAAATTTTGTTTTCTCACGAGGTGGGACATTAATCATTGTCAAGAGCTCAACAAAAATTCTTAGATATACTTTTTTTGCAGAGTTTGGTACAAAGGGCCTATAAAACTCACAAAATGGTTGTCAGTGGACATTACAACTAGCACTAATTTTAGTGAATTTTCATAAATTCTTTGTAGTCAGCTTTTACACAATATGGCTTGTAAGAATTTCTTTCAAGAGCCCTAATGAAAATAAGGATTGCAACATATGATGTGATTTTGAAACCTATTTGGTCACGGAGTTCATGAAAGTATCCTGTTTTAAAGTGATTGTTATATTCTTTATAACTTTGTAAGCTTACATAACATTATTGGTTGATCTATGAAAAATTTTATGGTGTTATATAGTTGCTTAAATATTTAGATGGTAACATAAATTGATAGCCAACACTGAAGATAGAGAATTATTTACATATGATGCATAAATGAGTGAATGAATTTTAACACCAGAACTAATAATAGTCAGGTTTTTCGGGCATATGTAACTAAGAATTTTCCGTACAAATATATGGAACAAACAATTTTCCGTGCAGATTATAATTTCAAACTTCGACTCAGAACTTTTATACTATTTATCTTCATGTCTCTAATCTGAAGTGTAAGTTATGGTTGTAATTTTATAAGGTTTACTGAGGTATTTTTGGTTTTCAATGTAGTATTTATGTTATCCGTGGGAGTAGGAGGGAAGGGGAAACTGAATTGAGTAAAAGATTGTGGATTAAAGAACTGCTGAAGTTGGAAAAGGAAGTTATACGACCGAAGTAGAATTTGGCGAAGCCAATTTATGCTCACAATGAATTATATAAATTTAGAGCGAAAATGGAAATTTTATTGAAAATGAGATACAATGGAGATAGTATGCTCACCAGAATTGGACTTATAAAACAAAAAGAACATAACCAAACACTTGACATTTTAATCCACTATCGGTAAAAGGTGTATAAGTGAAAACAAATTGGTATTCCAAATAATTTGTGGAACTAATTCACCACTAAACTTGATATAGAAATTATTAACAAGAAAATAAAATTCACATAAACTATATTAAATATATAATTTGATCAATGGTTAAAGAGTCAATCCTGACTTACCATATGTCAATTTGTATCATCTTTCTTTATTTTCTATCTATTATATAAACACAGTACAAATCTCTATTTTCATCAACGTGTGAGCTAAACAGAGCATTAAATCAGAGTACGCACAAAACTCTTCAAATAATACATCTTTTTCTGTAGGATATTAATTTGATAATCTGAGAAAGATATAATGGGCAATGATCGTTTGGATTTTATTTTTTTTCAGTTGTGGACCTATTCATAAATTAATCTAACTATGTTTCTCACGACTCTCGTGACATAATTGTTATGTGAAAAAAACAAACGAAAAAATATTTTGTTTTTTTATAATTAATTATTTTATATCTATAGTTCTCTTCATAGCAAACAGGAGAGAATCCAAATCAGTTCCGGAGGATATGCCATGCTTGCACCACCGAACCCGACATGTATCACATCCCCACTTGCGTTTAGTGAGGCTGCCCGACAGAACTGGATGGTGACATCATGTGACCAACCTTTGACCCACCTCACCAACCTCTTTCTTCTTCATTTCATTACTGTTTTTAACCTTTTATTATGTTTCGTTTGTATTTTTCTTCGAAGTAGACTGTTTTGATTTCTTTTATTTTATATATTTGACAAAATCAAAAAATCAAATCTATATCGTATATCGTCAAGATCAACTCTATTTTGGAGGAGAAGACAATGATTTTTGCGCCAAGTACCAAATAAGTCCAAAAATCTTTCAAAAAGACTTCAATTCACAACCATGTTCAGCCCCACATTTACTTGTATTTTCCTGTATGTGCTGATTTTGTGTATATATATATATATATTTGTCAACCATCTAAAATAACCTTGAAAAATTATTCAACTAGTTCCATCTTAAAGTAAACAAAGAACACAACTCATTCTACTTAACCATATACATCTATCCCATTATGCTTTTTCCTCTTAATTGGATGATAAGTTTGATTAGAACTTGAAGAGAAACATGGTGCTCAGCTGCAGGCTTTTTAAAAGATAAAACTTTTGCTTTTTTAGCACTGTGATTTGCCTCTTACTATAACGTTTACAAAATGCTTTATCTACGTTTTAAATAACTTTTTTTATATCCAAGATCTTATTTATGTATTATTTATAACTTTCGTGCTGTTTATATGTATGATTACATTTGAGTGCACTCATGATCTGAGAGATATATTGGTTAGATCATTAGAAGCAACAATTATGACTTCTTTTTCTTATTTGGGGGAGGGAGAGATGAGTTGTTAAAGCTGAAGCAAAAGAAAAAGACAGTGGGGCTACAAAATTTTTCCCTTTCTCTTTAATTTGCTATAACAGCATATTGAAAATAAGGTCTGCAAATTAATAAGGTAGCCAATAATACACCATGCTTAATTATTTCTAAAGTTTCCATAACGGTATTTATGATATGAAGTCCCTCTATGTAACTTTTTTTTTTTTACCATTAATCCAAAAAAGTCTATTGGTTTTCTTCTTGTCTAAAATTTAAGAAGCTAATAATGAGTTACAAGGTAACTTGTCAAATATATCAAAGTTCAACTTAAATACATAGTTGACATATTCATGAAATGGCAAATGGCATGTCATTTCAAAAGGACAGTCAGCAAGATAATGACGATTCTACCAAAAAAATCAAATTTTTCCTACAAAAGAAACTTGATCGAAGGGTATGGATGTATAGTTTGCTGAATATGGAAGTTCCTTGAATGAGATTTAACTCCAAGAAATCAGCAGATAAAGTGCTAGAAAATTTATCTTGATATTTTAATGGCAAAAGGAGAAGTGTTGAAGAGGTGAATGGAAATTGAAGGAGTAAGGTCCCAGTGCTTATGTCAATCAAATTGGATTATTTCATTCTACCATAAATGGTCCCAAACTTTCATATCAGTGCAGTTATACCTTCATTAGTACGCTTTCTTCCATACCCACTCGGAATATCCAACATCTCAAAGCGTTCTCTTTAAGAAAGAGAAAACTCTATGGTCAATATCAATTATCAACATCTAGGAAGAGGTATAATGATATTTCACACTTTCAGAGTGACAATCCATGAGGAATTTTACAGCATGGAACCTTTCAAGATCAAACCAAATAATTTGTGGGCCATAAAAGTGATGAAAGTAAAGAAAAAGAATGTTAAGAGGCAGGAACTGTAGTAAACAGAGGAGGAGAGAAGGCGAAAAAGGAGATCTAGAAAGGGAAATGTCTATAACCCTGTATTTGCCGCTTACCCTTTCTCTTTTCTTTTCTTTCTGTGATCATTCTCTCTCTTTTTTTCTTTCACCAAGCCATATACCCTAGTAGGCGTGAAGTGTAGGTATGAACAGAAACATCTTCAAATTCTATATTCAAAGAAAATACAGGTCCATTAGTCAAAAAACCATCCAATAGCCGTGTAGGAGCAATACTGAATATCTCAAAACATCCTCACGTGCATGCAGGTTCCCTCCTTAGCATTTAGCAATGGCATGTACAAAACGAAGCTCATAATCGAAAACAAAATAGAAATGCAAACAAAAGCAGAGGTTAAAAGGTCACTAACCAAAAACCCACACTCTCATTTCTCATTTTGGTTTGTTCTCAAAAGGCAACAACACATTTTCTTTTCTCTTTCCGCTGATTTCGCTGTTCTGTTTTGTGAGCCTCTTTAAAATCCAATATGGACCATCTCCCGCGATTGCCGCATGAGTGGGAAAGCAAAAGAAAGCAATAGGAAACATTCCTGTGTGCTAGTGAGATGTGGTATAAAATCCATTTCCTTCTTCTGGTCATGTTTTGTTGCTCTGCAATTTCTAAATGAGCTGATTTGAGTCCAAAGAACCCGCAAAACTGAACCAAATGAATTCGTGCCTGAAGTCTTTGATCATATGCTTCTGCACTGTGGGGGACCCGTGAATGTGATCAATGGGCTGCGTCAATTCGAAGCAAACGGTGTCGGTGACGCCTGCTATCGACCACTCTGATGTGTTTCGGGGCAATGCGGGTACGGGTACTTTGGCAAGGAACTTGGGGGAGTTGGATAAGAAGAAGAAGAAAACTGAGTCAGTGGGACTGAGCAGAAGCGAGGTGTGTGAGTCAGAGAGGGCGAGTTCAAATGAGGGGTGTGAGTCTTTGAGCTTCAGATTGGGGAATCTGCAAAAGTACGTGGAGGGAGAGCAAGTAGCTGCGGGTTGGCCAGCTTGGCTTAGCGCTGTCGCCGGTGAAGCCATTCAGGGTTGGGTGCCCCTCCGAGCTGATGCATTTGAGAAACTGGAGAAGGTTTATATGCATATCCCATCCGTGATTCTGAGTCCACTTTTCTTTTTTGTAAATTTAAAATAATTGTGGTCGCATTCTAAAGTGAAAATGCATCCGGAAGTTTCTGTCTTGTACTTGTTTGGGAAAACTTCTAGCTTAAGAACTGTACAAGGTAATCGCCAAGGATTAAATTTCTCAAGCTTATTTGAATCATTTTTTTTTCTTCTATATAATCTGTTATTTCCTGGTAAAGTTGAAAGTTTTATGGAATAGATTAGTTCCTATCATTGTGCTTATAAAGTTTTTCCTTCCTTAGTACATACTATATACCCGCCAATTTAGGTGATCTTCTACTTGATTGGTTTTCTGAGCTGTCTATGAACTTCTGATTTTTCTACTCGGTCATCATCCTAATAATGTTATTTTTATATGAAAACTGCATGGATAGATTGGGCAGGGTACATACAGCAGTGTTTTCCGAGCGAGGGACCTAGAGACAGGGAAGATAGTAGCACTAAAGAAGGTGCGGTTTGACATTTTTGAGCCAGAAAGTGTCAGGTTTATGGCACGAGAAATAATGATTTTGAGAAGGCTTGATCATCCAAACATAATAAAATTGGAGGGCTTGATTACTTCCAAATTGTCATGTAACATCTACCTCGTATTCGAGTACATGGAACATGACATTACAGGGCTCTTGTCTAGCCCTGATATAAAATTTAGTGAATCGCAGGTATGCTCATTCCTAGACTACTTCATATTTTCTTTATTTCTGATATAACATTAGAGTCAAGTGCCAAGTGATCACTTTGTCAAACCAAAACAAAAAATGCCAAATAATGGTGGGGTTCACTTTCGCAATGTAATAAAGGAAAAAAATGGGAATGTTAACTCGTACATCACTGGCAAACAAAAAGGAAATAAAATTGTTATGAATGTGATGCAATCTTGTATATTGCTCTATATTAATAGATGAGGATATTTTGTTGCACAGATTAAATGCTACATGAAACAGTTGTTATCTGGACTTGAGCATTGTCACTCACGGGGTGTAATGCATAGGGACATCAAAGGATCAAATCTTCTGTTGAATAATGAAGGGATACTAAAGGTTGCTGATTTTGGATTGGCAAAATTTTCTGTTTCTGGGCACAAGCAGCCCCTCACCAGTCGTGTTGTCACCTTATGGTACCGTCCTCCTGAACTTTTGCTGGGATCAACAAATTATGGTCCATCTGTGGATCTGTGGAGTGTTGGCTGTGTATTTGCAGAACTGCTTGTTAGGAAGCCTGTCCTTCAGGGGCGAACAGAGGTATTAAACTTTTCAAAATTAAAGGATTAGTAGCAATCTTAATCCCTTATTTAATGCTTGAGGGTAATGGGAATCTGTCTGTCGGTCCATTTGAGATTGATGTTGTTGTTTCTTGTTCAGGCGTTAGTAGTTTGCCAACAATCTCATTCATTGACATGGATACAATGGAAAATAGAAAGAAACTATAGAACGTAATTTATGAATCCTTTGTTGTTTATTCAAGACCACTGATTCACTCTCAAAATCACTTCTTCAAATTTACATGGATGTTATCAGCTTATGGTTAATAAATGAATCAATTACAAATGACATTTTCTCATGTTCTGTTTGAACTTCTCTTTTAAAACTCTTCTAGATTCATTTTTGTTATTGATGCAGGTGGAACAATTGCACAAAATTTTCAAACTTTGTGGCTCCCCACCTGATGAATATTGGAAAAAGACCAGACTTCCTCATACAACTCTGTTTAAGCCACAGCAAACATATAATAGTTGCCTCCAAGAGACCTTTAAGGATTTTCCTGCAACCAGCGTGAATCTTCTACAAACTCTTCTTTCTATTGAACCATACAAACGTGAGACTGCCTCGTCTGCTCTCTCATCAGAGGTAGGTTAATTCAGCAGTGTTGATTTTATAATGTTGGCACTTCCTGAAAGGTGTTCTTTTTTTCAGTGATTAATAGGAAGTACTCAATGCGCATGGAAAATTTACTGTATTAGATTCATCTTCATTGCAAAACACAGTATCTTGTTTTTCTTTCCCATTTTAAATTTGTAATACTTTTTGAGCACTGAGTTTCCGTGTATCCATATATGATATTCGACCAACTTCTTTTTTATCCCATGGTACTAATCCATCCATCATGCATATGCGAATATTACAACTATTTGAAGCATAGAGATATGAGTTCAGACTTTAGAAATCTTCTGATACATTACCACTTTCAGTATTTCAAAACAAAGCCCTATGCATGTGACCCATCAAGCTTGCCAATATACCCACCTAGCAAGGAGATTGATGCAAAACACCGGGAGGAGTCAAGAAGGTGAGATCTCATATTATGTTTAGCACTGGATTACCGCTTATATTTTATGGTCAATCCCAGAGAATATCTGCATATGCATTTCATTTGTTTGAGTCTGTCGCCATGGTTAAGTTGGATTCTGCAAGCCAGTTCATTAGAATGTCCAAGAACGAGAATCCATTTTTTTTTTTTGACAAGTTGATCAGGGTCTAGTTTATGGCATTAGAGTCCTATGGAGAATGGGTCTGGTTTTTGGTCTTCCAAATTGAATTTGAATGTGCAAGATAGTGCAGTAAATTACTTAAAAAAATTATTGAAAGGAATTCAACTCTTGAGATTAGAAATATATGTTTTCAGAACACAAGGAAAACTGAACTATGTCGTACTCATCAAAATAACGAAAACATATTAAAGGACCAATTCCAGTTCCAAAGGAGACTGAAATACTTTATCCGGTTTCATATCCCATATATTCCTATTTTATCTTTTTTATTTGTTTTTGGAAGCTGGGCTGGAAAGGGGGTTGTTTTGTTGAGGAATATCATTTTAAGATTGTGAGCTTGAAAAGTTAGAGTGAAAATTCAACAATATTGGATTCATTAGTCAAAATCTTAATTTTTACAATTTCCATTGCATTAGCACTACTTATGTATGATGTCTTAATGAAAGCATATTGTGCTGAGCTTTCAGAAAAAAGATAGGTGGAAGAGCTCGTGGACCTGAAACAAGAAAACCATCAAGGAAGCCACTAGGATTCAGCAAATTAACGCCAGCAGAGGTCTATCTTGTTTTATATTTTCTTGCTTCATTGTGTTTAAACTTTAATCTTATGTGCATGCAGAGAGATATACAAGAATGGTCTAATTAGAGTGGAGAGTTAACTCACACCCAATAGTTTAATCTCCTCTTACAGGATTTGGCTAGTCAAACTCAAAATTGCCAAAAGGTCAATTGTAGAACTGCCCGCATCCTTAAAGAAGAGAGCACCAACATCGGTGAGGAGGCACCAAAGCCATCTACTGATAAAGCAGAAGATGCTTCCCATATAAAGAATGCCTCTCATGGAGATATTCCCTTGTCTGGACCATTGCAAGTTTCAACATCAAGTGGCTTTTCATGGGCAAGAAGGCGCAGAGATGATGCTTTAATAAGATCCCATGGTCGATCTATTTCAAGAGGACATATTTTCAATCCTTTAGAGCCTTCTACACTAAATTCCAGGAATAACTTTGACTCCAGAAACCAGGAAAATAAGGATTTTTGTGGGGGTCGCACCAACTCTAGGGGCAATGACACACGAGATATTTCTAAGCTTGCAATGCAGAATCAATGGAGCAAGTTTGAGCGGCCAGATTCATTTGATGCTTCTGATGAATACCACTCGCAAGAACTATCTATGGCACTTTATCATAAAGAAAATTCAGCATCCAAGAGAAGTAACCTTGTAAGTTTAAGTGGAAAGCCAACTTAACGTTGATATGGGGTTCAAGATGAGATATCGTATGCTGACAGATGGAAATTTATGAGAGACAAAAAATTATAGACTTTTGGTAATTACATGAAAACATGGAAAAGCTCAAACTTTTCAAGTTTTGGTAGTAATTACTAATTAGTTTACATGACTTAATTTTGCCTTGGTCAAGTCAAAGCCTTATATCAGTAGTTAAAATGTGCAATATAATTCTGTGTCATTGCCTACACATAAATTCTTATGTGTTACTCTCCTTACAGAGTAATCAGGATCCATCAGAGAGAGTAGAACTTTCAGGACCCCTACTATCTCAAATGCATACAGTTGACGAGCTATTGGAAAGACATGAGCGTCACATCCGCCAAACTGTTCGAAGATCTTGGTTTCAGAGAGGTATAACAGGCAGAGACTTACCATTGAAAGAAGCAATTAATTGTGTTTGTTGTATCTTTTCTCCCTCACTTTTGTGCTTAGACCTTTTTGTAATTATGAAAAGAGTACTTAAAAAAAAAACTATGTGATTTCAAAACTAATCGGTTAATAAACTATGAAGTTTGAAAAATGTCAACATGGAACAGCCTGCAATATAGAGAACACACTGCTATGAGTTTCTCATGAAGAAAATAGAAGTTGATTATGGATCTAATTTGCAGGTAAGAAGCATGGGAAGAAATTGCAAAGCCAAATGCTTTGAATTTCTCTGGAAGGAAATAGAAATTGGGCATCAGATCAAGATGATACAAGAAGCCCCTTCCGGAAGGCAATCTTCATTCTCCAACAACAACAACAAATATAAAGGCTGAGTCATACACACAGCATCGAGCGGCATTTTTTATTATCTAGGAGCTGGGGAACTGAAAATTTTGAGGAACGAAATCCATGCAGCCCCAAGGAAACCAAAAAAAGAATAGATTTTTAATTATGGATCTCCCTATTTTTTAACAGTTCATTTATACAAGTCTCATCAGGAAATGTATATATTAATCTGTGGTGACTGGCTTGAGAATAGTCAAGTCTCCTTCATTTTTCACCATGTTTCAGGCTTCAAAAGAATCAAATACAGACAAGAACTTTTCCTAGAAAGCAACGAGCTCAATTCATATCTTCTTCCACCGCTTCATATGTTGGTCCAGAGTTAAAAAAATCTCACTTTTCATCCTTATTAAGATCACAGGTAATTATGTTTCATATATGGCTTATATATAATAAGCATGGCCGTAAAAAAAATTGTGTATCAAAATTGGAACGCAAACAACATTTATTTTCATATTTATTAGTATTTTCCTATTTGAACAAAATTCAGAATAAAGGGTTTGTTTTTCCTTTTGGGAAATAGAATATGGCGACGAGAAAATATGCAGAAACACATTATCTCTTTTTTGGGGCAAGGGGTAAAATAAGGCCCAATTGAAATACCAAGCCTCTATGAGTAATCGAAGGCTCGGGCCAACCCAAATTGCATTCAAAGGACAACATAGCCCAGCACACCGAAAACATGAAAAAGAAAGAGATGGGAAATAATTGAGGGATAAAAAGAAATTTATAGAATGTGATTTAGTGAGGAAGAATGGCAGCATTTCAAAGAAAGTCTTCAAGTTCAAATCTTAAAAAAAAAAAAAAGTATACTAATTCTTATGACTATTAAATTGGAACATCATAGATTGGTGATATCTGTGACATTGAGAATTGAATTGTGATGTTACGCCATAAGAGTTAAGGAGAATGGAGCACGAACAATAAGCCACACAAGGTTGTCAGAATCCACCGTGAATTATCAACAATCTAGAGTGGATCGGAGTCACTGACAACTATTTGTGTATATTGGAATTTTATCATAATTAATGCATCAATTATTTACTCGAATTGATTTGATTTGATTGCGAGCAGTAACTCAATCCATTCTCCCCGAAATGACTTCCTTCTTGTAAACCAACAAACCATTTATATATTTAATTCTAGTAATCCAACAGCTAGAGTTCAGATGTTGTTGAGAGTGGTGGTGGTTGTTTGAGCATAAAAATGCAGGAAAATTTGCAAACTGTACAAGGAGCTGAGTTCCAAGTTTATAGTTTTCAATCAAAATCAATAGTGCTAAAGTGTTAACGTCAAAGGACGAAGACGAAGACATGGGACGGCATGCAGTTTTTACGAGTTGCATTGCATGAGATTTTTCTTCAGCAAAAGGCAAAAAGATAGAGGCAAAATCGTGGGAATGATTGTGTTTTTTGGTAGTCGACAGTTTTTGCATATGCATCCATCAATCTCAATCTCGTCGCTTCAATTTCTTTTGTTTACCCGTCACTGTGATACTCAAGGTGACCACGGGACCACCCGTGGACCACTTTTTTTTATTAAAAAAAACAATATTTCATAGACCCCACTCAACACCACACTCATCTCACCGTTGATTTGTTCGACTGGTAATCCCACGGCACGCATGGAACCATAATGTACCTTTGATTTGAAGGGACATTGAGTGGCGATGGTTGAGCCACTTCGTACTCGAATGAAATATAAATATTTTAAATAATAATAAATTAATTAAAATTGTAAAAATAGTTATATAAAATCAATAATTTTTAAGTCATGTTTTCATTTCAAAATACAAGGAAAATAAATAGTAATTGTCTCGTTCGGAAACTCAGTGACCGTACGCTCCATGATAACTGACCAGTGTCGCTTTGATTTACTGGTTTTCTTATTCCCTAATACACGGCACGTGCGGCAAACGCGATTGTAAATAATTTTATTCATTATACCTCGCAAAAAATAAAAAAATTCTTAAAACGTATTTAATAAAATAAAATAATTAATTTATAATGTATTTATTTGATTAAATTAAAAATATTTAATAAATAAATTTATTTAAATAATTTAAATTAACTAAAATTTATAAATTTTAAATTAATTTATAAATTATTTTTATTAAACAGAATTTTAACTCCAACTCAAATATTATATCTTACTAAAAAATGAAAAGTAACACTGTAGCATGGCTTTTCTCTGATTCTACGATGCCTGCATTTTTTTTTTCTAGTGTTACGAGGGGAGCTCAAATTTCCGTTCCCAATCATATAATTTAATTGAACCACAGTCACGAGGAGAAAAGTTCAATTTTTAAAAGGTTAATCTAAAGTTTAGCTTGAATAGTATACAATTAATAATAAAAATAATATTTAATTATTTGCTTGATTAACATATAATATATATTATAATATTAATAGTGATGAAATAATAACAATAATAATAATAATATGGAGGGATAGTGACAATAATAATAATATTATTATTTATAGTAATTATAATAAAATAATAGTGGTAGCTTTAATATTATTTTTAATCAATAAATAAAAATAAAAATATTATTATTATTAAAAAAAATTTACAAAATTTCTTATTTACTGTTTATCCCTTTTCCTAACATATAATGATTAGTAAAAAAATTTAATTGTATAAATTTATACAATTTTTTGTGTTTACTAAATATTGTATAAGATTGAATTGTATTAATTTATATTATTATATATAATAAAATTTAAATGAAGAAAAAATAATTAAATATATAAACATATTAAATATAAATATTATTTAAAAAATATGTAAAATATATTTACATATTAATATATAATTAATTTAATTTATATTTTTAAATTAAATAAATTAGATTAATCTTTAAAAAAAATATGAATTTCCATAATTATTTTAGTTTATAGAATATCTCCTATAAATTATAATTGACGGTGTTACAGTACCGAAGCTGCGGCGACATAGAAGATGGCGCAGTGATTGGTGGCTTCTCCTTTTGGGCCTTGAGTGCGATGCAATGAGAAGACCCACACCACTCGGCACTTCCCCCTTATTTCCGTATTACTTGCTTTTATCATGCGATCAGATTTATCACTTTATTTAATAATTTTCTTATAAAGTACGTCATACACTTTTTTTTTTTAATTAACTTTTAAAAACTTTAAATTTAAGATCCGTCGTCAAATCTATTTTAACGTAATAAAAGGTTTCTTCAAATGTTTTGGCCCAAAAACCAAGGTGACTAAGTTTTAGCAACAAAAATTAATGAATATTTAGTCTGATTAAATATAATTATGTCCACGTATGGGATGTTATTAATATTATTTACCTTTTTAAATTTAAATTAAATTAAACAGTCAAATGTGAGTCACTAATGTTTTCATTCATTTATTAGTTTAATCTATAAATAAAAATAAACTCCTTATTTACTATTTTTTAAAATTAAAATTGAATATAATTAATCAATAATCATATCTGTAAACATAAGAGCTTGAACTCTTACGGTTATATAATTACCCTTTTTTAAGATTATTATAGAGATGTTTCATACGTTATTTTTTTATGACAAAAAATATTTAAAAATTAAATAAACTGTTTCAGTTTATTGTTATCTAAACATGTAAGATATTTAAAGGTATTTTAATTTTAATTTTAATTTTAATTTTAAATATTTATGTTGGATACCTTTTTTTTTGCTATTACTTTACACACTCTTATTAATAAGGTTTTAAGACAATTGGTAACTCGCGTAATATTAATTTAAAATGATTTTAACCAAGGTAATTAATATAAAATAGTTTTAAATTGATAACTCACGTGATATTAATTTAAAAATTAAAAATTTATTTTCTCAAATTTGATTTCTTTTTATTCTCCTTGTCCGTATATATATATATATCATTATTTTTGGGGTTTACCTTTTTATTCAGCCCCGCCCGCGTGTTTTGAATAGTTCAGAACGAAAAAGTCACGTGCAGTGTGGCGGCCACTGAACCTCCTGAGCAATGGTGCGTCCCCAAAATCCAACAGCTAAAAGACAACGATCGCTGTCTTCCACATAGTTATCCCAACTGATAATTTAAAATTATTATGTATTTATTAATTAATATCTAATTTAGCTTTAAGTTTTACTAAATATTATATTGAATATTCTGCAACAACAGCTAAGGTATGGCTTATTATGTTCAATTTTTTTATTACTTAAATTTACAGACATATTTAATAATTTTTTAGTAAATTCTATTTTTGAAATTCCCACACACAGATTTATTAATGATTTGTTTATCCTAAAAATATGTAATATTCGAAATTTTATCCTAAAAATTAATTTACAATCTCGAAATATTCTCCCCTAATAATTAAAACTCATTCATTGGCTATTTTTAATTTTAAAATAATATATCCTAAAGTTGCCATAAATTATGAAATGTGTGCTATGTAATTAAAGAAATATGAAAAAGTTAATATTTTTTCTTCTCCTATTTTTATAAAATAATAATAATACGGGAAACGTAAAAGTCGAAGTTGATTATTGTCATTTGTCCCGAAGCGGCGTGTCGCATTTCCTCGAGCTATGTTGAGAACACTGGGGTGTTGGGAAACGTGCCGCGCCTTTGGTTATAACTTAGGACACAATGATTAGACTCTCTTTTTTTAATATATATTTTTGGAAGAAAATATGTACCATTTTAAATATTTAAAAATTGTTAATTGTAGATATTTAAATTGATTTGTGTATTAACTTATCATAACATTTTAGATATTAAAGAATTATCCTTTAAATGTTATTTGATAAAAATAAAATATTTTTAAATTATAGAAAAATTTACTGTTTTTTTCACTTTGTTTTCTTGCGTTTGCTTCAAATTTCTTATTTTTTTTTATTATTACTCTCTTAATTTGTTTTTTCGTTATATTAAATATTTTAATGTCTAAATTAAATATTAATTTTATTTATATTTATGTAAAATTATTAAAAAAACTTCTATTTATTTGATAACATCTAAATTTAGATGGTGAAAATTTAAATATTATAGGATAAATAAATTAAGAGTTTAATTGTAAAAAAATTTAAAATAAAGGTTACGATAAAAAAAAATGTAATTTTCTCTGAATTATATAGTTGTAATTATTGGATATAGTGTCATTTTCATTAGAACATATTGAATGTGATTCCTTTATGTATTGGTGTCATTCAATATGTTTGAAATAATTCCACATTCTAATATTGCTATTTTTACTAACTTTATAAACTAATTTTATAACATTTCCGGTAATACAAAAAACTCTATATTTTATCAATAATTATTCCAATATCTTTCTTTTGAATATTATACCAAGAATGAGTAAAAAAGGTTTTTTTTTTGGCCTTTTCATTAATTTAATGCCCCGCAAGTAGCATCATGAAAGGATTTGGTCTAGCTTGTCATTGGTCGGCCATAAACAAGCTCTAAAACAAGTGATCATATCTGCTCATTGTAATTTACAGGTTAAATATATAAACTTATGAGCCAATATTATAAATGGACTAAACAAGGTAGCTTATTTATGGTTCTTTTTTCTAAAAGAATTGCAAATAGAAAAAAAAAATACAATTTTAAACTAAAAAAAATAAAATTTTGTCCTCAAACCAATTATAAATATAATAATATATACATACACTAATAAAATACTACAAAAAGGTATAAAAACAACAAAAAAAATTTGAGCTCCACCTTTTTATTTCTTTCATTTTTTTTTTTTGCAAGTTGGGCTGTATTTACTCGTTTTAGCCTATGAATTAAATAGACTGATATGTTTAAAATCATTTTTAAATGTTTAAATTTATAAATAAATTAGAGTCCGTTTTGAGAATATTGGGATAAAAAGCCCAATCCATTTTAAAATATTGAGTTGAAATTCGAATAATGGAAAATATGTTAGTGTGTTACCGTCTTTGCCCCAAGCCTGACGCATAGCGGGCTTAACAATAATCAATCATTATTTTGAAGTTTTAACGGCAACTATGGCGCGTGCCATTTCGCCTACTCCGGTCTCTCTCGTTGTAGTCCGTTGTAATAACTACTCGAAGCAAAGTCTATATATAAATTAATTTCTCTTTAAAATAAGAAAATATGCACCGTGTTTGCCACGTCGCAAACCACGTAGATTTGAGCCTTCAACCCCAGTTCGCGTTGCCTGCTCAAAATTTCTTGTCGTTGCAGAGAGAGAGAGAGAGAGGACAGAAGAGAGAAGAGAGGAAGAGACATTGAGAGAGCTTGAGACACAGAGAGAGACAGGTCTAACTCCTATTGAGTATTCTCCTTTTCAGTCCACTACGCTTCTTTCTTTGTCTCTCTAATTGCAAATTCCCATGCCATTTTAATTCTTTTTCATTATATTTTCTCCCACATTCTTTCTTCCACATCGTTTTTCTTCTTCTTCTTCTCCGTACTACTTCACTTCAATTCCTCATTCTTTAATCTGCCTCTCTTTTTTATTTTTTTGGGATTTTTTCCTGTCCTTTCTGGAATTCAATTGCTTTGACTATTTGTTTCCACCTTCATTTGGATGTTCAGCTGTCCATTGGATCACCAACTAGCTTGCCCTTTCTGAATTCCGCTTTTGCTTTTGTTCCATTGATGATTTCTGGGTTCAATTGGATTGTATTGGGCAATCGCAAGATCTGCTGTGCCATTTATTTAACCCACAAAAACTTTGATCTTGTTGGGGGTCAATTGAATTATCGGTTTGGATCCCATCGAGGTAGAAACAGCGCCATCTGATGGCGCTGTTCAGAAGATTCTTTTACCGGAAGCCACCGGATCGGCTTCTGGAGATCTCCGACAGAGTCTATGGTATGCTTCCTGTCCATTTTCGTCTCTCGTTACTAGTTCCTTACGTTTTTTTTAACGAGCTAATAAATGCATTATCAACTGCAAAACCAGAATATTGGGAGCTATTGCCTTTTGCCTTATTTTTTCCCCCTTCTATAGGAAGTTACGGGACTGGTCAATTTGTAGCTTATAGAATGCAGTTCATGTTTGGGGCTCAATTTTTAAATTTTGGGACAATGCAGATGGTAATGTGTGAAACTATGGACATTTACCAACTTTAGATTTTCCTTCTCTTGTTTCTGCTTGTATTTGTAATGCTTCAAGCCTGGTTACGGCTAGGCTGCATTCAGATTTTACGTTCATTCTCTGTCTTTCACATTATTATAAGTTGAGGGAAAAATTGTTTTTGTTTGTTAATTTTTTACTTAATGTATGAAATGTAGGGTAGGATGATAAGCTGAGGAGAAGGCCAGAGCTGTCAGAATCATTAGAAAGAAAGTTGACATATTGGGAAAGTGGTTGGAAATTTTAGTAATATCTAGCCTGCTAGTAGCGTCTAGTTGATCTTCTTGTTTGGTTCTCCAGATAGACAATGCTGTTCAAGAAAAGGGGTTTTGGAAGACTTCCGTCTTTCCCTTTTATTGTTGATAGAGGAACAAAATCTAAATTAGGTTACAAATGGTAGAAATACTTCTGAAAATCATAACAACGAACAACAAAGCAGTGTCTCTGTCAGAATGGCAATTTTCCATTAGAGGATTTATAGTTGACTGTGGACACTTGTATCAATGGAGACTTTGTCCCTTAAGACATTATGTTAATGCCTTGCTACAGGTGCTTTTTTTTTTTATGTTGTAGTAACAAGGATATTTGGCTGTTTGTGATTACCTCTTCTGTCAAAGTCTATGATTGATCTTCTTAAGCTTCTGTTTAACAATTGCATCCCCTCTACGCTTGTATTTTGTAGTTCTGTGCACCTGCTTCAACAGTATATTTGACTATGCCATCTCCATTTCTGCAGTTTTTGATTGTTGCTTCTCCACGGATGTCTTGGAAGAAGATGAGTACAAAGATTATATGGGTGGCATTGTTGCTCAGCTACAGGATCACTTTCCTGATGCTTCTTTCATGGTGTTCAATTTTAGAGAAGGGGAGAGGCGCACCCAAATTTCTGACATATTGTCTCAGTATGACATGACAGTTATGGAATACCCTCGGCAATATGAGGGTTGTCCACTTCTCCCTTTGGAGATGATCCATCACTTCCTTCGATCAAGTGAAAGCTGGTTGTCTTTGGAGGGGCAACAAAATGTAGTTTTGATGCACTGTGAAAGAGGAGGTTGGCCTGTGCTTGCATTTATGCTAGCAGGTCTTCTATTGTTTAGAAAACAATACAATGGGGAGCATAAAACTCTTGAAATGGTCTACAAGCAAGCTCCTAGAGAACTTCTCTTCCTTTTATCTTCTTTGAACCCACAGCCTTCTCAGTTGAGATATCTTCAGTACATTTCCAGGAGAAATTTGGGTTCTCAGTGGCCTCCATCGGACACACCCTTATATTTGGATTGTATCATTCTCAGAGTCCTTCCATTATTTGATGGTGGAAAAGGTTGCAGGCCTGTTGTTCGTGTTTATGGTCAGGACCCTTCAAAACCTGCCAATAGAAATTCTAAGCTTCTTTTTCCAACTTCAAAGACCAAACATGTTCGCCATTACCTACAGGTGATGTATAATTTACACATTTGATACTGAATTGTTAATTAACAATTGATAGATTACTCTCAAGAATATTAACCTGCAGGCAGAATGTATGCTCGTGAAAATTGACGTCCATTGTCATGTTCAAGGGGATATAGTTCTGGAATGCATACATTTGGATGAAGATTTCATTCGTGAGGAGATGATGTTTAGAGTTATGTTTCATACGGCATTTGTGCGGTCAAATATATTAATGCTCAACCGTGATGAAATTGATATTTTGTGGGATGCAAAGGATCAATTCCCCAAGGACTTTAAAGCAGAGGTAAGTTATTGTTGCTCACCTGTGAAAGCCATTTTCTGAAGCAGTAGGAGTTGAACACATACTTATATCTGTATCAGGTGCTATTTTTGGACGCTGATGCTGTTATACCTAATCTAAACACAGTCATGGTGAGTGAAGATTCAAATGAGACAGGAAGTGCTTCACCTGAGGAATTCTATGAGGTGGAAGAGATTTTCAGCAATGTAGTTGATGCGCTGCATGCGCAGGAAGGTAAGGGGGTAAATGATTCTTCTGTGGTTCAGGACAATCCAGTAGATAATAAAAATCATAAAGAGGTCTGGAAAGAGGATTTTGATCCTCACACTTTCCAGGATTGTACATCAGATGGTGTGATTCATAAATTGGACAGAAGGACAAATTCTGTTATTAATGCAGTGAAAGACATTGCTGTTGATGATGTGAAGTACAAACTCGATGAGAGAGTGTACTCAGATCCTCATGCAGTGAAAGATATTGCTATGGATGAGGGAAAAATTAAGTCAACTTCTATGGTAGACACTGCAGATATGATGAAAAATGTGGAAACAAAGGAAGTCACTGTGGATTTGCATGGGCAATTGGCCGATATAGAAAACAAATATGATATAGGTATAGACAAGCATAAAATGGAAAAGAAATTAGACTGTAAGGTAGGGCCGCAGAAATCTGACCTTTCCAAACAAAAATCAGATAAATTGCTTCCACCTGCTGCAAGAAAACAACTTTTGTCAACCTCAAAGCCAGTGGGAGATGCATTTGCAGCAAAGCAAAATATTAAACTGCAAGAACCACAAGGTGGCCAGGCAAAACTGGCAAAGCCAAATGCAGTCATGAGGTGGATTCCTCCTAACAAGAGTTCTTATACAAATTCAATGCATGTCTTGTATCCTCCGTCAAGGTATAATAGTGCATCAGCTCTTGCAAATGCTAACTCTCAGAAGGAGAAAAATGCAGATAGCAAATTACATTATGCTTCTACTCCTGTTGCTGCTAAAGCAGTTGTTTCTACTGACATGAGAAATGAACCAAAAACTCGTAAGCTGGTTGCTTCAAGATCTTCAGACTGCATAGCAGAAATAAATGTGAATGAACTGAAAATTCATAAGCTGGGCGCTTCAAGATCTTCAGGTTGCATAGCAGAAATAGATGCAAACGACCTGAAAATTCATAAGCTGGGTGCTTCAAGATCTTCAGACTGCATAGCAGAAATAGACACAAACTGCTCACCATCATCATTACCATCAATTGAAGACACATATCTTCAGTCAGCAGCACAAACACCACAGCCGCCTCCGCCTCCACCTCCATTTTATGCTAGAAACTCTTCTTTACAGGTTTTTGAACCCTTATCATTACAAGACGACATGAATCCTCCAGCCCCTTCATCTCCATCATTGTCATCATCTTCCTCTTTAAACAGAAAGGTATCTACCCAGCCGCCACTAACGCCGCCGCCGCCACCACCACCACCACCACCACCCCCAGCACCAACAACTTTAACATCAATTATTAGACAACACATAGGGACAGATATACAACCTGCAACTTCTCCCCCTCTGCCTCCCCTTTCCCCTCCACCTCCTTCATTTGTTGGGCAAATTAATGGGAGTTTCTTATCTCCTCCATCCCCTAGGAAGGCTGTTGTTTCATCAACTGTTGTTGGTGGAGAGACTAGTGGCGCTCCACCTCCTCCACCCCCTCCGCCCACATCCACCTTTTCAAGTGAAGCAATTTTCTCAAGAGTGCTTAGTTTAGCTGCCCCTAATTCTCCTCCTCCACCATCTTCTTCAATGTACAAAGCTCCTTCTTCTTCTCCTCCTCCTCCTCCTCCCCCACCCCATCCTCCTCCTACTCCTTCCACACTTAGGACTCCATCCCTTCCACCATCACCACCACCACCCCTAAATACATCACATAGAGCTCCACCTTCACCACCCCTGCCTAATTCAGGTCGAATTCCACCTCCACCTCCACCTCCTCCTCCTTTGAGTAGAGTTACACTACCCCAACCTCCACCTCTACATACTTTAAGTAGATCTCCACCACTTCCACCTCCTTTGAGTAGTGCTCCACCACCACCTCCACCTCTACCTTCTTTTAGCAGAGTTTCGCCACCCCCACCCCCACCTCTACCTCCATTTAGTATAGCTCTACCACCCCCACCTTCACAGCCTTTAAGTAAGGCTTCACCTTCCCCACCACCACTTCCATCAAGTGGAGCACCACCTCCGCCACCGCCTCCTTTAATGTTTGGAGCCCCACCTCTCCCACCTCCTTCACCACCTCCCAATGGTCAAGGCCCATCTCTACCTCTACATCTTCCTGGTGGTAGAGGCCCACCTCCACCTCCGCCTCCAGCTCCTCCTCCTCCTCTTGGTGGTAGCGGCCCACCTCTGCCTCCACCTCCTCCCTTTGGTAGCAACCCACCTCTGCCTCCGCCTCCTCCTCCTCCTAGTGGTAGAGGCCCACCTCCGCCTCCACCTCTTCCCGGTGGTAGTGGCCCACCTTTGCCTCCACCTCCTCCCAGTGGTCGAAGCCCACCTCCACCTCCACCTCCTGGAGCAAACGCTCCTGGTGCTCTTGCTCCTCCTAGACCTCCAGGGGGTGCACCTCCACCACCTCCACCCTTGGGTTCCAAAGTTGGGGCTGACGCAAGAGGGAGAGGACGTGGACTTTCACGTCCTGCTGCACCAGCCGCTAGACGTTCCTCCTTAAAGCCACTGCATTGGAGTAAAGTGTCAAGGGCATTGCAAGGAAGCTTGTGGGAAGAATTACAAAGACATGGAGAACCTCAAATGTAATTTGACTCATCGAGCTTTGCATGTGTTCATCTTAATCAGTCCAGTTTAGTTTGATTGTGCACTTGCATTACTGTTATCAATATTCTTCCCTTTCGTAACGACTGGTGTTACGTTCTATCTTAGTGCACCAGAATTTGATGTTTCAGAGCTAGAGAGCCTTTTCTCTGCAATTGTTCCAAAACCTGCTGATTCAAGTAAATCTGGAGGGCGGCGCAAATCTGCTGGATCTAAAATTGACAAAGTCAACTTGGTATTCTTCTATATTAATATTCTTAAAGTTTGATTTTTGAGATAAGATATGTATGTGTGTGAGAGGTGATTTTAATGAATAGTTGGGTGCAATTGGTTCTGCTTTTTGGCTGTAAGGCTTAAAGCCTACATTATTCAAAACTCCTTGACTTCATTTGTTTTGCTTGTTCCTGAATATCTGAGCAATGATTTTTTTATTTTTAATTGAAGATTGACCTGAGGAGGGCCTATAATACTGAAATTATGCTCACAAAGGTTAAGATGCCACTTCCTGATATGATGGTAAGCTGATACTTTGCAGTGTCTTGATTCTTATGAGCTACTTTTAAATTGATACTTATGCAATTTGGGTTGTGTAAGTTCAGGAATTTTAAAATGAACAAAAAACATTATTTTGCAAGAAGCATTAGGACGAAAAAAATTTATTTGTGAATAGACTTATGCAAGCTGGGTTGTGTAAGTTAATGAAGTTTATGTGAACAGTATTATTCTTTTGCATGAAGCACTATGATGAATATGCTCATTTATATTTGTGTCAAGGATGATTCTTGAAACAATCTCTTAACTATACAAACTTCTTCAAACTTTTGAAATTTCTGCCTGTAATGATTAATCGTAAGTATTGTCTAACATGTGTCAAAATAAATATTCCCAGGCTGCAGTACTAGCTATGGACGAGTCAGCATTAGATGTTGATCAGGTTGAAAATCTCATTAAGTTTTGTCCCACCAAAGAGGAGATTGAACTTTTGAAGGTAAAGCTAAATAAATTTCTACCTGCTTCTTACATTTTGTTTTGGCAATTAAAGGCTCTCGTTTTGGGCATCTGCTGTTACTGTGGTTTGCACTTTTTTACTTTGATTTCTTCGCTTTTCTAATTCAAATTCCTCTTGGTTATAATTATTAGGGATATACTGGTGACAAGGAGAATTTGGGGAAGTGTGAACAGGTCTGTAAATGAGTTATTTTAATTATAGTATTATTTATAATAGTTGTTGTAAACAGAAAAACATCAGCACATTGAACTCGCATGGGATGGTTCTTTTGGCATATCTATAACTAGTTTTGTACCTTGGTGTCATCAATTTACATTATTGATAAAATAAAATAGTCTTGCTCTGGTTTAAGAGGACAAATAAATGTATAATAGAGATAAAACTATATAGTACGCCATTGTTGCTTGCATTAAAAGCTGGAAGGGATGTGAGAGGAATATTTAAGAAATGAGGTTGCAGGCAATGTGAAACGAGAAGAGCAGATTCTCGTTTAAGAAACTGGTGAAGGAATGTCAATTGAAGTTTAATAAATGCAGAAGTCTGGTTATAGCTAGTCAGCTTTGCGGAAATTGAAGCATTGTCATGCTTCAAGATTTGGAAGATATCATTTAAATGAGGCTTTATCCTAGGAAATGAATTTGAAATTTAATTTTAAGGAAGGTAAAATTGTAAGAAAGGAATCCAGTTCAATACAGAGGCAACTTATGCAAATTCAAAGTCCATGTATCAATACAATGACAGTCTAATGCTGGTGCCTGGTCGCTTGTGGAGGAAAAAGTTAAGGTTTCGTGAATTTCTGGCTTTCCCTTTAGATGTTGGGTTATAACTCTTTTTTTCTATTAATTCAAGAGCCTATTTGATTTTATTTTTCCTTCATATACATATAACAATACATATTCTTATATATTTGGATATTTTTCAGTTTTTTTTGGAGCTGATGAAAGTACCACGGGTGGAGTCAAAATTAAGAGTTTTTTCTTTCAAGATTCAGTTTGGTTCTCAGGTTTGGCCGTGTTCATCTGATTTTTTTCCTTTTTCGGATTTGGTCTTCTTGCTTCAAGTGTCATGTTTTCCTCTTTATGCAGAATACAGAGTTTAAGAAGAGTTTAAACACCGTGAACTCAGCCTGTGAAGAGGTACTTTACTTATGGTGCTAGCATTCATTCTTTTGTATTTCTTTGACCTTGTGCTTGTTTCTTGGTTTATAGGTCCGGAACTCTGTTAAACTGAAGGAAATTATGAAGAAAATTCTTTACTTGGGTAATACTCTGAATCAAGGAACAGCAAGGGGTTAGTGTTTGTCAATGTCCTTAACATCTTCATTTCTTGGCATTGTAGAAGTATATAGTGCTTGCTCTCTTTATTTTGAAAACTTAGTTTATCTCTGGCCCTTTCATATTTGTTAGCATTTAAACTTTTATATGAGTCTCTTATATATAATCTGGTGTGAAATATCCAGTATTTGTCTCGACAATAAGTATCAAATATTTCTATAAATACAGGATCTGCAGTTGGATTCAAGTTGGATAGTCTTTTAAAGCTCACTGACACTCGTGCTTCTAACAATAAGATGACACTGATGCATTATCTATGCAAGGTATTTGTCTCAGTTGCATTAAACAAAGATATTGTTTTTGGTTGTTTACCTTTTCTTTTTGTATATGAAATCCAGGTCCTAGCTGAAAAGTCGCCTGGACTCCTTGATTTTCATTTGGATCTTGTTAGTCTGGAAGCTGCTACTAAGGTGATGTTTTGTTAGTGGTATTTATAACCTGAAAAGAAATAAAATTTTTGGGTGCTAGCTAAATTGGGTATCAGGTAATGGGAGGACAATTTATATTGATTGGATTCTCCTACTTTCAGATACAATTGAAATCATTAGCAGAAGAGATGCAGGCAATTATTAAGGGATTAGAAAAGGTTAAACTGGAACTTGCAGCATCTGAAAATGATGGCCCTGTATCCGAAGTTTTCCGTAAGGTGTTTAGCATTTTTATGTCAAGCTGTTTATCCTTGAATTTATGAGGGAAAAAATAAATAAAATAATGAAGAAAGTTCTGTCTTTTAGAGCAAAAATTTTTAGATAATTTATTTACTTGTTTCTTTAGTTACATATTATTACTGTTAACATTTTCATTTAATATAAATTTATGGTCAGGCCTTGGTAGTTCTTGTTTATACCAGTGGATTAGCAGGCTCTGGCAGATTTTTGCTTAAATTGGTTGCTTCATTGTATCCCACAATTTTGAGTGAAATTTTTGTCTTGTTCTTTTGATTTATAAAATGGAATATACATATTCTCTAAAATGACCTTATATTTCATATATTAGCACCTCCTTGTGATCGTAAGGGGTATGATACTACTATAAGTTCAAGACCCACTTAATATTTTCATTGTTGACTTAACCTATATTAGAGATATTTAACAAAACCAATCATGATTCTTCACTTAACAACTTAAATGGCCATTGACATAGTATCGGAGCCACTTTAATCAAATGGTCAGGAGTTCTATCATTGTTACACCAGAAGTTTTTAATTAAAATTAAGTTTCTACACAAGATGTGGTAGGCTTGTGCTTTATCCACATTTCAAACCCCAAGGCTTTTATATGAGAGGGCATTAGAGATATTAATAAAACCAATTATGAGCTTTCACTTAATATCTTAAACTTTTGAGATAAAGTGGTCCCTAACAACTTCAAAAAAATATACTTTATATTAGAACTTGCAAGCGAACTAATTTTGTTTTTTGGCCAAAGCAAGGGAATTAATTGTGGAAATTGACCATCAATGCTCAGAAATTCACTGGTTTGTTCTTTTCCACCCTTTAATTTGTCATGTAAAGAGATAAGCTACAAAGATGAGAACTGATATAGGTCCTCAATACTGTGGAAGGGATCGTAGGTTATATATTTAGTTGAGCTAGAGTATATAAACTTTTTTCTTTAGCTTCCAGTAGCAATTGAAAGAAAGGGATTACATCAATGGCTGTAAGCAATCTAAGAAATTTAGAAATAGTGAAGTTACAACAAAAATGAAGAGTAAATGTGGGAGGAGAATATTTAGGGTATCGCCTATGTTTATAATTTAACAACACAGGTTCAGAAGAATCTCAAGCTGAAAAATGCCCCAAACGCACAATTAAACAGTAGGGAATTGTTGCTGTCTCTGCTTCAAAGGACTTGCCTGGTTGTAAAAGCAGTTTTATGTGCCTTCAAGTTTGAACTATGGTGGGCACTGAAGAATATTAGATATCTATTGTCATTTTACATATGCCAAGCTATGAATTGAATGTCATATTTGTATTTCTGGGTTGACGTTTAAGATGCCTATTTTGGCCTTAATACACATTGGTTCCTAGCATATGTTACCTAGTATACGCTTTTCTGAAAGAATGTGGCAATTAACCCTTTCTTATCTAACATAGATGATGACAAAAGGAATTAATTTTTTTTTTGGTAAGCAGTGAATAATTCTTCCATCATTTTGAAGGCCATCTCATATTGCATGGAAGAATCTAATGTAGTTTATTTGTATGTGATAATAAACAGTTACATTAGACTATTTGTTTTCAGCTCTGTTCTCAAAATTGTACCAAACTGGCTGGTTGGACTGGAACCAGACCATGATCTAGTTCAGTTCTATTATGAAACTGTTTGTGAATTAGACCAGCTTGAGAACCACTGAACCAGGTGGTTCTGGCCAACGGTCATCCCGAAGCTGGTTGGATGGGTTAGCTGGGTTTGGTCAGTGATGTGATAGTTTCGCAAGCTGCCACATCACCAGCTTCCTTGAGGCATTTTGTGCAAAATGCCTCAAGGAAGTCTCAAACCCGGAACCCCAATTTTGGGAGATGGGAGTTTCTACCATTAGGCTGAAGTTCCTTTGCTATTACTTTGGCATTCTATTGTATTTATAATTATAATTTATCCCATATTTATTTTGTCACTTTTTCAACAAATAAATTTATATTTGTAAGATAATTAAAATTTATTAATTGAAACACTTTCCTATAATAATATATTTTTGATAATAATAAATAGGTAAATAAATATTTTCTTTAAACATTTTTAGCTGTTTACTAAATTTTTTTTATTTAAGTAAAAAGTTTATTTAATTACTTTTAAAAATTATACTAATAATATTTACTTACTATAAAATTATTAAATATCATATATTAGTATAAAATATTGTTATGTATTATATTTTTTAATATATTGTATTATATAATACATAAAATTCTGTCGGACTAGTGAATTGTATACCTTTCACCTCACAGATTCAATGATTAATCTGATTTTTAAAACACTGATTTTTAGTGTACATTTTTGTTATCTGGTATATTTTTCAGTGTCTTGACTGTTTTTGTATTCTTTTTAGATGCTGAAAGGATTCATTGCGGTTGCTGAGTCAGAGGTGGCATCTGTAACAAACCTATACTCTGTGGTGGTAGTATTCTTAGACATCTCTTTGGTACACTAAGCATTGGATAAAAGAAATATAATGATCGTGTATATTTTCTGTGGACAGGGTAGAAATGCAGATGCACTTGCACTATATTTTGGTGAGGACCCTGCCCGTTTCCCATTTGAACAAGGTAAGTTGAGGATGAATATTTATTGACGATGTTAGTAAGCCATCTAACCATTGCATTTCTATTGATGACTTCAACCATATTAGAGAATACTACATTTATTTGATGGTTTTAGAGAAAATGCATTTTCTTGACCTTTTTCTGTTGTTGAATCTATGGTTGGCGCTAGTTTTCTTTTTCTAGAAATTGGGCTTATTCAATAAGGGGGATATCTTGTCTACAGGTTAAAGAAAGAGGTTTACCTCTTTTGTATGTTTGTAATGGAATCTGGATTGGGATAATTAATTACTTTGAGAGTGGTAGGTTTGGTAATAAGTCACTGAAATTATAGAGACTGCCCTTCTTGGATCCTTGTATGGGCACTGCGGTGAAAGAAACGAAGAAGACGGATAGGGAGGTGCAGTAAGAGACAATACATATGGAATAACAAGATAAATAGAAGCGAAAATCAACTAGAGGACTGGAAAATTAAAAATTTTCATCCTTTCTGTGCTTGTGTTGTGTGTTTTGGAAAGGTAGTGATATGTTCTGTAATGGTTAAGCTGACTTCTTATATGTTGCTGGTTTGATGATTACAGTTACTGCGACTCTCTTAAATTTTATAAGGTTGTTTCGGAAAGCACATGAAGAGAATTGCAAACAAGCAGAGTTGGAGAAGAAGAAGGTTGAGAAAGATGGTGAAATGGAGAAGGCTAAAGGCATTAACTTGACAAGGAAGCGTTCTGATAGTTGAAGGCTGCGTTGTCTTCTCCTTTGCACCAACATCATCCTCTTGCTAATGAGCAGAGGTCTGCCCTGGTGGTAAGGGCACTGCATCTGGGATCCAGTTGAGAAGCCTCCCTTTCCATGACGATGTTGTGACAATTAGCCTTTCAAGATTATCTATTGAGATGGAATAGCGGATTCTTGCTACTTGCAGGCCTCTAAACCGTACAACAGGCTTAGAGATTGATTCTTCAGTGGCATGTTGTTAAATCAGAATTTTGTGGGCCAATTGATCTATGTCAGAGTATACTGGAAAGGCCAAATTTAGATCCATAATGGATGCTTGCCGTGATTGCCTGAGACACCATTCATCCAGTGAATGTTATGATGATGGATCTGGTCTTGCGTCTTAAGAAGAGATTTTGTAGTATTGAGCATGTCTTCTATTGCTGTAAAACTGGCTTTGCTTTCATCATTCATTTGGTATATTTTTTGGGCACCAGAGCAGATTCTCTTTGGACAGTAAAACACCAATGCCCTACACTAGTACCTTGAATCCTTGTACAAAGCTCTAACACTCTCCCTTAGGATCCAATTCTTTTTTGTGTAACATAGAAATTAGTTTATTTTCTTCCTTTTGATAGAGATTTTGGTAGGAAACCATCATGAAAATGTTGTATAGCTGACAGGTCAAGAGAAATTAGAAATTAGTTCCATGTATTGTATTTGTAACTGTAATATAAGTGAAGAGCAGGTCGAATTAGAAATGCTAGTTTCATTTATATTTTGAGATATGTTTTAGTGGAAGTGCAGAAGGTTCTTGTTCCATTCAGTTGTCCCAGCTCACGAGCACTGGACTATTTGTGGACACATTTTTGTAGTAGAAAGACAACGCAAATTGACAGTTCTGCATTTTTTTGATGGTGCTGTCGTGAGGTTTATTTGTATCTGCCAAGAGATTTTCCAGCTGTAACTCCATGGTCTCATACATGCTGAGATTTCATACGCTGAAGTCTTCAGAATTATTTGACTAATTATAGTACACCAGCGTCCGTCATAGTAATTTCTGAAACCAGTTTAGGTGGTTAGGAGGGGTGGAGTTTGAATAAAGCACGCAAGTTTGATTCTCTTTTTTGTTTCAGAAAAAAGAAAGTAAAACTATGCCATATTTTTATCTTATGATAGTTGAATTATGTTTCGATTTAGGGTAACTTTATCACATAATGATGCAAAATTTACTTCTAATCTTTCCCAATTTCCATCGCATGGACTCAATGGGCATACTATTCTATGAGTCATAAACAGGAAAATCTAGTTGACGCGTATGGTATGAATACAGTCTATTCTGCAATTAAATATGAGTTCCTCGGCTTTTTGTCCACATTTCGTGAATGCTTCCAATGTATATTTGTTCAATGATCCCATGGATTTGGATTATAAGATCCTGAATCAAGACCTTAACTTTATCCGGTTTTGAGCCATAGATAGATAGTCTATTGCGTTTTCAAAGTGATTTAATGGGCTGAAATGATTGCTGCCTAATAAATAATTTGTATTCATGGGATCCGCAAAGTCATTGTTTCTTGCTTTAAAGAATAAACAATAAAAACCATTAAACCCCAGTAGAGAGAAATTTTAGTGGCAGCACCTCCTTGACTTGCTAAAAACGCTATCTTGACAATCAGGTACAAGAGAATGCGCCACACTGTTTTTTGGGTGAAACATTAGGATGCAAGTATTTGTCTAAGAATTCGAGAACACAATCAAATCAACTGAAGCTTTTGTATTATTCACAATGTAAAAGATTGCCAATCTACAAGGTAAAACTGATGAAAAAAGAAAAAAAGAAAAAGAAAATGTAACAAAATGACAGCAAATAAAATGGTGTAACTAATCTCTAGCTCCCCGTTTTTTGCACATAGCAGAGGTTCCCCTGTTTTATGCCTTGGACTTTGCTCGATTTTCTTTGAGCAATATGAATCAACTTTGCAAATACTTGCTATACTAATGTGTAGTTCCTTCTTCCTTATGGAAATATGAAGAAAAGCCTTCATAAAATCAACTGTTGCTACCTAATTTTATGGTAGTTGTTCGAAATTCTTGTCCCTCAAAGAATCATAGTTGTTCTCCTCTGAATTTTCAGTCCTCAACTTATCGTCTTGATCAATGCACAACCCCATCTTGGAGCTTTTGTAGAACATGCAGCTGATAATTGTATCGAGGACGATGAAAATAGAGTACAAGTAAGCTATGAAAATCCCCTCTAAAGCCATAAAAGGCCCTGCTTTTCCACCAATATGATAGACCCTCACTACCCGGAACTGGAACAAGGCTTCAATGGCAGCCAGAGCCACATTCGCAGGCAGAGCCAGGAACAAAGCCATTGATGTTCTTCCCCTTAACAGAACACAAGCTTTTAGAATTGCAAGGTACCCTCCATGGCCCTCCATGCCAGATAGAGCCAATGCCATATTGCAGATGACAAGTGCATTAGCAAGGATCACAGAAAAGAGAACTACCCCAGATGCTGAAAGGAAGAGGAGGCAACTGGGAGAAGAGTAGCCAAGCCCTTCAACGCAAGCGAAGGCAAAAAATAGGAGGCAAAAAGAAGTAGCATTTGCTGAGATAATCAAGAACGAGTTGCAGATAAAGGTGTTAAGGAGTGACTTGTAAAGGGATATTAGGGAAGAGAAGGAAGGTTGCAGAATTGGCTTGTGGTGATTGAGAACCTGAATCACAGATGCTTTAGCAATAAGGAGAAAGACGAGGGTGAAAGGAAGGGAAAAGATTGAGGAAGTGATGGTTTGAGAAACCTTGAGGTTGAGAATACTGAGCAACTGTGATGAAGAGGGGAAGCCTGCAGCATCAAAGAGAATCCTCAGGCGATTGTATATCTGAGGCAGAAGGGATGAAGATGCAGGGACTAAGGCTTGTGAGAGGAGAACTGAAGCTGAGAAAGGAAAGGCAAGGAAAGCTGCGGTTGACGTGAAATAGTGGTAGTTTTGGAGAAAACTGTGAATTGATCTTCTGAGAATCTTGCCTGAAACTTCCATTAGAATTGATCTTTTTTTCTCTGCCAATTGAGGGAGAGGAAGATGAAGTGGGTGGCTTCTTCTCACAAATGGGGGTGTATATCAGAGAAAAGTGGGAGGTGTTGGCGTTTCCTTTTCTTTCCAAGCTTCTCTTTAATGGGTTAGGCCCCTTGGAAATGGTAGGTTTGAGATTTTAAGGGGTTGGTGTTATCGAATGAATGGATTGGCCAACAACATGAAACTAACGACTTGCTAAGGTAGAGTTGTTTGGACTTTGTCTTTTTTACCATTTTTTTGGACATAATTTGTGGGTTCGGCTTAGTACCTAAAATGTCAGCAATAAGAAATAAATAAATTGGTTGTGGGAGGGCTTTTAGTGTGTTTGTGCTGATGATGAAAGGTTTGCCTTCTTTTGAGATTGCTTAAAATGCACATCATTTCAGTAGCTTATTATTACTGCCACGGTCCTTTTCCAACTCCAAGTAATATTTTTAAAATAATGGCAAAAGGAATTCAATGTTGGCCCCATTATCCTTCAAACTTAAGTGTCACTTTAAATTTATAAGAGCACTATTTGCATAATAGAAAAGGGAAAACTACATCTTGACAATGAAGCAAATTAGAATTTAATTCAAGCTTTGGAGAATTTATAGAGTAATAACTAGTGATGAACATTGCATGGCCCTTTGAGGGAGGACCACCACCCTAGTTTTGGTACTTTTCACATGCTAACTGAATAGTCTTAGCTTGCAAGATATACTACTAATAATAATAAATACCAGAAATTAACCCCCCCCCCCCCAAAAAAAAAGCATATAAAAATGGGTTTACCTTCTACTACCATCAACAATTATTAAATTAAAGGGACCCCATCTTATGATTAGCACAAATCCTGACCGTCAATTGAACATCAAATCACATGCATTATCACACATTACTAATTATTAATTCATATTTTAATGCCATGCCACAAAAAGTTGGGGTAGCCTTGGCTTGCCTAGCCATCTTTCAATTTTTCAAGTCATGTATCAAAAGATAATTTATGAAAAATCGGTTACTAAAATTAAATAAATTACAAATAAATATGTTAGATATATTTTTGAGTGAAATTCATCTATCACATATTAACATATTTCTTGATTTAATTGAATTTTTAAAAATAAATAAAAATGTCTCTGTTTATTAAACAGCGTGAGTTGAGTTTAATTTTGAATCCGGCGTTGGTAATCAATGAGGAGCAATTGTGATTCTGGTGAATCATCATTAAGTTGGTAAGCAGACCTACTTTGACCTGTTAATAAGTTAGAATACTCTCAACCCTTATCTTAATTTGATTTGTTTATGTTATAATATGGATGGAATATTATCTATTTTTTTTTTATATAAAAAAAAAATGAAGTAATCTATTTCTATTTGCTTCCCTTGGTGGGACGTCAACATATTTGGTGACATTTTAACTGAAAATTGATTGAGATTAGGTCAAATATGAAAGAGTTGGGTTGGGGATTTCTTTCAAAAAGAAGTTTGGAAATGCAATAATTATACACAACAATGTCGGTTCCTTTTTCTAAATTTAATATTCTATGTTTATAATATATTTAATCTTATTCAATTTAACTGTCATGCTTATCTTAAATTAGTTGGAACTAGGTCATACACCGATCAAATACCTTCTTAAATTGGTAATTTATAAGGTACGCTAAACATGGTTAGGTAAAAATCAACGGAGTATTTGGACACAAATTTCTTTATTTTATTACTCTACCATTTCCAGTCCAAGCACGCTATTTTTTTAGGCATACACCAATCATAATCTAACAGAATTTCATGTTGTTCAAAAAATGGAAAATTTTATTGGGTATAAGAGGGGACGACCCAACAAGCAACAATATCTCTTTCAACATTACAACTTTGATATGAATATATTTACTAATGTTTTCAATATTTTGGCATACATTCTAATGGTTTTTATCCTTTATTTGTAAAAAAGAAAGAAAGAAAGAAAGAAATTTAAGATGTGCCTAAGTAGACACAATCATTAAATAAAACTTTTTAAATTGGAGGAAAGAGTCTCTGGGTCTGATTATTAAATTGGCATGGACTCTAAAATCACTTTACCATCGGCTGAGCTTACCAAAACCTTAAAAGCTACAATAAACAGAGTATCAAACTCAACTCTTTTAAGCTCTTATTCTGTTTTTGTTTATGGGGTGGGTTTGAGTGCACAGTGACCCCCTGCTGGGGATGATAATGATGGGTTCAAAGGAAACGAAACTAAAATATTTACTCTAACTTCCATTTCACTTTAACCACTTCAGCAGCTTTGTCCATACGGCGAAATGACGTGTTTCTGACTCATAAATTGTGCTTTCCATTTACTTAAATACCAATTTGCTAATTACCTGAATCAGAGGCTTGGAATGGAAGCATTTCCAGCAAGATTAACGAAAAGATAACTTAGATAAATGGTTACCAAAGTTAAAGGAATGTGACGGTGTGGTCGAATAGTCACTGGCTCATAGCAAATAAAGATGAGATGTTACTTCTATAATCACCTTTGCAACATAATATTTGTAGATTGTATGAATCTGTGGATTTCATGCTCCATGGCATAGCAGGACAAGCATTTTGATGGTACTTTGAAAGGTTGGCTCGTAATAAAGGTAATATATAATTAATTTCCTACCTTGCATGGTTGTCTTAGTAAATTAGCGCTGAAGTTAGATTGTTCATAAACCAATCACTGGCATTCATATACATGTTCGATATATATTAAGTTCTTTGGTCCACATCCAGCCAGCATTCTAATTCAAAAGCACTTAAAAAATTGGGCATGAACACCAATGGAAAATGTTTTGTACATAAATATATTGAAAAATCTGGGTTCAGCCCTATATTACATACAACAAAAATGACCTCAGTTTCGCCATTGATGAGGTCAAAGAATATTGAACGGTTTATAAATGAATTTGACATCAACACATAATCAATTGCAACAATAACGGTAGCCCGCCGCCACAGTTTTAACTTGGGGAATTCTGCAGCCTTGTTCCTATGCTCGGAGATATATCAGGCCACGTCTAATCCTCTACAAGGAAACAACGAGAGAAATGTTTTCATAGGATAACAGATAAAATATGCTAAAATAACCAAGGAAGTACCTAAAAATAGTTTGAAACTAAGGAGTAAAACAATTTTAGCCAAAGATTGCCTTACTACCTCTTTGGTATCTCTTATGCGTAGGAGATCTAATCTTTCTGGAGGCCTCCGCTTTGATAAGGAAGCAAGCTGCAATAGAGCATACATTAATATGGAACTTTAAAAATGGGAAAAAGACAATGTAAAGTCACATATATATAGTTATTTATTGTTAGGAAGAATAAGGGCACCCAAAAACTGAAGCGCTCTGGGTCTTGAAGTTTGGGCATCATGACTTCGACATTCAGCAGACTCTCAAGTCGTCTTTGATCTGTATTAGAATTCAGTAGTTAAGTACTGAAGCAGTCCATTGTAAAGATGCAAAGCAGAATAATAATCTTAGGTCACCCCCATTAAGGCAAATGGGAAAACACAAACTATATTGCAGCCAGATATACCATCAATTTGTGCTGGAAATAAGTTTTCAGCAATATAAAAATAGATATATGGTGAAGAAGATGCCAAGTATTCAATATTTGCTCTACTAGAAATACTCAAGGAAGCCATAGGTAAACATCACTTGGTTATAGTTCGAATATTTTACCATGTCTTGCTGCTTCTTTAGCTCTTTTTATCCATGATTGAGCATATTCTGCCGCATTATGAGTCAATTCCAGTAACTGTCACGACATAGAAGTAAGTTACAAGTATGGGAATTCATTACAATGATGTATCCAATCCAGGTTCATCAGACTTATAGCTAAAGCTTAACGTTTAAATATAAGCATTCATTAATTTTAAATTATGAGAACTCAGAACTCAATTTTTTAGGAAAGTTCCACTATTTCATATTTTGGTCACAGTATACATCAGATGTGTTGAAGTTAAGTAGTATAAAGTTACCGTTACAGATAAGACTGAATGACAACAATGAAATCAGAAACAAAGCATATAACCTATATACGCTAAATCAAATAAAATTCTAAGCCCAAGAATCATATTTATAAATTACTTCCACGTTAATATATGATAGCATTCTTTGCTTAAACTAATCAGCCAATAATGCTTCAAGCTTTATATATCTTTGAAAATTGAGTGAATTCATAGGCTATCCAATACAACAGCAAGCTTACAAACAAGTTGGAGCCAATATGCAGTGCACTTACATCCTCTCTCTCTCTAGTCCCTGCAGAAGGCATAATATCTTGTATCCATTCAACCTCTGCAACACGATATCTGCACAAATCATTAAGAAAGGCATAAAGCCATATGCCTTAAAAGAAAAAAGTAACTAAGAGAATTCGTAAAATAACCTCAAGTGACAACTTACCCATCTTGATCCCATGATTGGACGATGCGAAATCTCCTGTGACTTTCAATCTGCGCATAGTTGTAATTTCTTGCTCATTGAAATAAATTATAAAGCTTCAAAAAATATAGATTAACATGAACATTTCTTAGGAGAATCAAAAGTTTCCTTGGACTAATAAAACCAAATCAGGAGAGCCAAAATGATAAAGTGAGAATACCATGAGCATGGCACACAACATAACATGGACTAAGATATGGTGCCATGACAGAATCACAAGTGTTCAGGTCCTATTTTAAGTGTTACGTTGTGACTAATACAAGTATTTGACCCATGTCAAGAATAGTCACAGCTCTTCTTTTGAAGTGTCTGTCCTTCACAGATTCTGCCTCTTAGAAAAATTTTATACAACTCCCTAGTTGTTCATTACGTCATGAAGTCTCAGCAACTAATATTTATACAAACGAAAGTTATATTTTTTCACAGGTAGCTTTTTGTGTTCATTTTACATAATCTCAATACAGCAGTGGCTTTTAAAACGTATTGCCACCTATAGCCTTAAAATTTTAGCACCGTTATGAGAATGGTGTAGAGTGTAGACAACCATTGTGATAATAGATAATTATTCAGATTATAATCAATAAATAAACATTCTAATTTCTAACTGAAATTGCAGCTTTAGTTTCCAAAAACTATTGCTGGTGTGGTTAGTCCTGATTAACATCAAATCAATTTGGCAATAGCACTTCACGTTGAAATACCCTAGGAGTAGAAGATAAGTCCTCCTACATAGAGTTGCATAAAGAAAAGACAAAGAAGAATGGCACTAGACAGATGCTCTTAGAAAGTAGAGAAAGAGATAGGGCACAAAGCTCTTTCACAAAAGATGAAAAGAGAGATGTGCCTCCCTTGAAAGTTGAAAAGACACAAATTACTTCCAATTTTTTCACAACATATAATTAAGTATCATAGCTAACTTCACACAAGAAAATAAAGAAATCACAATTATATATTCACCTCTATATAGAACCGCCCATCCGGAAGTGGCTCACACCTACACAATCAAATAGAAAAATCATTTTTTTGTAACATGTAACATACATGAGGTGTTTTGTGCGGGAATATGTGTTTAATAATTTTTTTCTGGGAGAAAAAAATACCAAGCACCTACTCAGTGATCTCAACTTCACAGGCAAACTCAGCTAAGGAACCAGTTGTAGAATCAATTATAACCTACATGATTAATAGACAATACACACCAGTAACAGAGAAATTTGATCAGTCAGATATACCTTCAGCAGAAAAAGGGAAAGAAAGGATCAGTGACATTAATCTACCATTCCCATCCGATGATTTCCTTCCATTATTCTTCTGACCTGTTTTGAAAAAAAAATTTATATTGAAATCAGAAACATGATGATGTTTGGAATAGTTGAATATAAACACAATTTATCATCAAGGAAATGAATTGCTTTCACAAATTATATATGCCTTATAATTCCCAGATCATTGTCCCCCCTCAAATTTTACTTAAAATCAAAGATAATATACAAATTCTCAAACACCTTATCATTAGTGACTAGGCCCCCCATGGCCCCACCCCAAACAAGATCAAATGTAATTATGTGCAATATAGTATATAAATAAGGTCAATTAGCATGATGTAAACCATCAGCAACCATTTATCAACTCACCATAAGTCTATACCGAGGTTCAAATATATGGAGTGGGAACTTTTGACATGGTAAGACAACATCCATAACAAAAAGAGGAATCAAATCTACGCCGAAGTTGGTCAAACTGTCATTCTCTTGCTTCCTTTCTGCATATTCCTCGGGAAAATTCTTCTGTATTATGTTCTTCAATGTCACACTAGAAAGAGTCCACAGGAAAAAATAGAACAAAAGAACAGTGCATCAAATCTATTAGAGCTTTTAATTGGTCACAACATCTAAAAGATTAAACCGAATTTAGAGCAATGAATCCTCATGAACCTATAACATATGCATAATATACTTATCGTGGTGAACAGTACATTTTAAAAGGGATTCACCAACTACCAAAATGTATACTGTTTGAAAAGATGCAGTTCTTATTGTAGCATTTTGTGCCTTGATGATGTCACATTATTAGTGTAGAAAAGTTGCTCGACAAAGTAACTTATTACAGCCATGCATTTGGCATATGCGCCTACAATATACTGTAATTTGAAGTTTGAATACTACCAACTATGATGAGTAAACAAAGACAATAATTCTAAGATTCTTTGTGCTTTGCTACATTACACAAGCATATATCTCATAGACAACTCACCTAATGGAACACGTTCTAGGACTAATAAAAAGAACCGTCCTGCACAATGGGCATCTGTTGCCTAACAAATTAGGACAAGGATCATTAAAATATAGAATACATGGCTTTCAATGGAATATATAATCAAAAGTATGTACCAACCACGATCCATTGACTGAAATAGACATGAACGGCAAAACGAATGTCCACAAGGGGTTGTAACAGGTTCATAAAACAACTTCAGGCAAAGAGTGCAATCAAAGTCATCACTGCGCTCTGGTTGTCCATGTGTATTCATCCCAATCAAACTAGTTGATACTCTTTCCAAATTTTGCAGTGAAGCCCGCAGAGAATCACTATAAGATACCAAAAAGACATGAAAAATACTCATATATGGAATATACTATATAATACAGTAAATGACCACCACAAAAGGTCCTATATTTTGAATTTCCACCAACTTCCAAAAGGAAAATACAGAATAAAAATTAAAGTAATAAGAAAGGAATTCAAAATTAGCAATACCTAAATGGATCAACTTGAAGGCCTGAAAGGATAACATCCCGTACCTTTTCATATTTCTCCAACTGTCAATTTAAAACAACGTCATGTCATGGTAATTTCAATGTACACAATCATGGTAGAAAATGAGTGACAGACGCAAGGATGTTAAGTCACCTATTTTGACATAAAAAATGAGGAGTAAAACTAGGTGAAAAAAAAAATTACAGGCAAAGACCAGGTGAACTAATCTTTTGTATTATAAAACACTTACAATCCTACACAAGAAAGATCCCTCGAGACATCTGGCTTTACCCACTCTCTTAATACTAAGAAAATTCTGCATCTTCAAACTCACTATGAAGCAAAATGTTGCCTCAAACTTAATTGATGTTGTCAAGTAAGAAACTCTGCATAATGTAACCATAGAAGATCCACAAAATAACAAAACCACATTATAGATTAAAAAAAAAAGTAAAAAGTATTCACTAATTCATTAAAAAAGGGCGGTCCAGTGCACGAGGCTCCCACCTAGTGGGGTTTAAGGAGGGGAAGATGTACGCAGCCTTACCCCCGCAAGCAGAGAGGCTGTTTTCAGGAATCGAACCTGTGACCTCCAGATCACAAGGCAGCAACCTTACCGTTGCGCCAAGGCTCACCCTCTTATTCACTAATTCACTATAATCAAATAATTTTCATTGTATTGATTTTTGGTGCGTTTCAAATAGAATTAACAACATTGGTAATGGTGCCTACCATTTTAATAGTATTCACTAGAATCACTGACAATGACTAAAACATTCTCCCCATTGGCTCCTACTGGTTCCACTCTTGAATCACCATAACAGCACTCATGTACACTCCAAATGCATTCACGAGGCCCTATTCAAGTTGTTAAAGGCCCTCAGTACCGTGAATACCACCTCAACTAGTGACACAGTTTAAGAAACTATTTCATCACAATAGCCAGTAGCCTCAAAAGGAAAATACACACACACCACATTTCCTGATAAAAAGAAGCAAACATTCACATACCAGAAAAAGAGCATTAGCCTTTAAAAGGTATGATTTCACTGAATTACTTCGGAGGTCAACAAGCTTCTCAGCATCCTTCAAACCAAGCTGAAATTATTGTCAACAGTCAACTTAATAAGTACAAATTGGTTCAGTAAGAAGATAATGTTTTCAGCATGATAAAAATGGTGCAATAAAACATACTTCAGCATGAATTGTAGGATCAAGTCCACTCAATGGTTTATATTCTGAGGCTGATGGAGATCTATGTTTTAAAAATCTGCTCATCCTGGTTCAAAGATATCATGATTGCCATGGGATCAACGAAGTTTACAAAATCAAAGAAAAATTATTCAGATGATAAAAGAAGTTTGTAAAAAGTAATTTTAAAGAATATTGTTGAATGGTACTGACCTAAGATAAGCTGTACATCGATTGCTGAGGACAACAGGATCACCAGATTTGATGTTATTTGCTCTTGAGTAAAAGTTGATTGCCTGAATAAATAATCTCAAAAGTCATCATGAGAAGGAAATGGTATAATCCATTAAAATTCAATGTGAAATTGTAGAATAATTCCAAATATTAAATACCATGGAAGGACATGGTATAATGCATTTGAAAGAAAAATGAATGTAACAACAAAAGGAATGCTGACACTCTGAAGGTTTACAGTACCTCTTCCATCCGGTTCTCTCGAAATGACATGTTGCCATTATGCACAAGTTCAAAAACATGATGGAATGTGTCCCATGCCAAACCTTCTTGGTCATTTGCCTGCAATCCAGCCGAAACTCAGTCTTTACATTACTATGTTAAACCCTCAATAAAACTGCGGATTTGTTGAAAATATAAAATCCAATTATGAATGTTTGATATGAAAGCAGACATGATTATCAAATTCTATACTTTGTATTGTGCTTTTACAACTTGTGATTAACAGTAAGAAAAAAAACACCACCCAAGACCCAACTGTAAGTAATATAAATACATCAACCAAGATCCAACTGTTCCTAGCATAACTGCTATGCTAAAGCTCAATAGCTTATGCCGTGTAAAGAAGAATTTTTTTGTCCATTGGTTGGTGGCAGGGTATATTCTCAACTTTTCGGTTTTCATGAGGAAAGCAACCAGACACTGAGCAATCAACATTCTTGAATCAGAGAAATAAGTCATTAAAATTAAAAAAAGCATAGATATAATATTTTCATTTTGAAGCAGCATATCTGGAAAATTATTATTCCTAGGGAAAAAAAAGAGCACAGAAATATATACAATCACATTTTCATTGTCTTTTCTAGTCCTCCGAGTTCTCACCGGCCAAAAAACAGTTTAAGGGAAAAGAAGAAAGAAAGTTAACAAGAGAACTCGTCTTTTCGTATATTCTTCTCAGCAACCGGGCAGAACAGAGAAAGAAGGCAAATAAAAGAAACAGATTTGAAATGCACAGCTGTCTGATAAGAACAGATACTAGGCTTGATGGTAGTCAAAAGTAGGGAAAATATCGTTAGATATGGAAAACTCTTCAATTGGTTATTTTGATTTCCTAATTCCCAGCAATAAGAAAAACCAGAAACCAAAGAGAATCCCGATAATACTACTGCGATACTTGGTCAGTTGACGTAAAGCTTTTCGAAGGGGCCAAAAAGAAGAAACCCGCATTTTCAAGTTTCGCTTCTTCTAATTACATAATTGAAGGGAAAAAAGAACAATTCTACACTTACTAAAGCTCACTTCTTTCAGTCACACCTTTGTCCCAAACATCAGAATCCACAAAACATTCCGAAAACTAGAGCTAAAACAGAAGAGAGAAAAATGGAGGGAAAGGTGTTTTATCAGCTACATTTTCTGAGCGACCAAACAAGTCGAGAGAACAGGACTAACCCAAACGTAGTTCTCGACATCGTCAAGAGCGTCCATGGTGAGCACAGCCGAAGAAGAAGCCGATTCCCCTGCCATTGAAAGCAGAAGTAAGCAGAGCCTGTAGCTGATGTTTTTCAATGGAGAGAGTGAGAAATTGAAGCGTTTGAAAGAGACGATGGGCAGCTTAAGAATAGGAGCATCGTGTTCGCTTGTGTGTCCTTCGTTACATACACGGACTAAATTCTACAACGTCTTCCCATTCTCTCTTCTATCTCTCTCCGCCCAATGACAATAACGATTCGTTATTAAACATTCCTAATATAATTATTACGTATTTTAGTCATTATTACTAAATTATAATATTCAAAATAAATAAATGAAATTAATTTGTAATATATTTATATAATTCACTTAATTTTAATATATCAGTTTATTTAAAAATATCTCTAATATTTAGAGATCAATAAGTAGATATACTATTGGAACTTTGAATTAAGTTAATTTTATTAATTTAGCCCATTTTTATGAACACTTGGAATTATATTATTTTTTTAAAAAAATTTTATTTTTCTCAAATAAAAATAGAAAAGTGTATTAAAAAAGGGATGGATATTCTAGTTAATCGTAACAATAAATAATAATAAAAAAATTAATTTTTTTTTATTAAGTGAAATTAATTAAATGGATCAAACGATAAATTGTAATGATAAATTATTATTTAAATTTTAAAATATTTTAAAAAAATTATAACTCATTATTTTTAAAAGCATTAGTCTTCTATTATTTTGGATGGAAGTAAGTTTTGGTAAGGTTTTTTTTTTTTTTAAAAAAAAAGAAGCAAAAAAGAAGGGGACGGGCCAAAATGTGGGAGAAGAATAAGAAATGGATTTAAGATACAAGTAGTTCCAAAAACATTAGATTAGGGAGTGAGGTGAGTAGGAGACAGCGCAACGAAAGGGTATAAAATAAAATAAAATAAAATGTAGAGCCGTCTTGGATTCGTTTTGACTTTTGAACGGCAACCGTTGAAGAGGATGAGAGAACCTATCTCCGACAACCACCAAACGACAACTTTAAAAACTAACTACCTTAACACCAAAAACCTCCATATATAGTACATACTCTACTCTTCTTTATTATAAGATTAAGTGAACTTGATATAATTACATTCAATCTTTGTTTTTTGTTTTTTCAGGATATTACTCAAGAATTTGAATTTCTCTCTATGAGTTTGGGTAGGAATGTGCGGTTGTTATGCAATAGGGACCACTAAATGTGTATATAAGTTCCAAGTTAGGCGTTGTTGTCACGGTCGTATTTGATGATTCTTCCTACGTGTTTGTGGGGTGCAAATGGGGATGAAATTTGAAAGGCACCCTTGAATGTGCTTATGTTCCCGCAGTACTAACCTTGAGGGCCATGGATAATCCAATTGAGGATTCACGAGTACGAAATGATTGTGTAAAATATTATGAGCGAACTATGTGGAGTGAAGCTTTTGTCCTTTATGCTAATGCTTCGGCTATACTAAAAAAAAAAACACTCAAGCGAGGGCCATTTATTTGTTCATCGTCCTCTTCCTATTTGGCAGCCGAATTGGGAATTGCCGATCAGTGATCCCCCATAAGTAATATGTGCGTTTATTGGGCCGTAAGGATCTCAGATTTGTGGATTTGCTTCCATTATCTCCATCCCATTTTCCCGTTTCTTAGATTCTTTCTTATTTTTTATCTCAAGTCAAACTAGTTCTCTTTTAAATAATCGTCCCTTTGCACATACTTTAATCCCTTATGTCCTTTTCTTTCTGGCACAAGCCGATATTTTGCATCTTTATTTTATGAGTTACATAATAAACATCATTTTTTTTAATTTTATTACTTAAAAAGAAATAATTAAAAAGAAAATAAAGAAATAGGGGGAAGCAAAGAAGCGTGCGATTTGAAATTGGTGACCAAATTTGTATTATTTTATTTTATTGTGCAAGTTAGTAAATATTATTGAAGTGTCATACTGAATTTAACATGTTAATGGAACACTTAATAAGATAGTTTAATGTTTTTTAGACAACACTTGTGAAGAAGAAAATAAAAGGCTAAAATGCCATGAAAATTTAAAGACTAAAATTAGTATTGAAAGATTATTTGTGAGTTTAATTTATGAAAATGTATTGATTCACTTCACTTATATGCTAACTCTTCATATCTATTTATTATTATATTGAAACATTAATTGATAGAGTTTGTTTCTATTATGATTTTCGTTTATTTCTTGGTGGTTGGATTTAATTTTAAGTTGGATTAAAATATTATTAATATTAATTATGAGTAACCCGTAGGTGCTTTTGTTTTTTTGGACAACTCGCAAAACGTAAGTTCAGTAATTTTGAGCCCATTTCTCTGAACTCTTACTCTTTTTTTGTACTAGCACTTAAACAAAGAAAGGGAAGAAATTTAAAGAAAACCTGACCGGGCCTCTCAGGTGAAAAGAGGAAGAGAATTGGTGTCGTTGGTATAAAAATGGTGGATGAACAAACCCAGTTCTTGAATCTCCATCACCTCCATTTATTGAGAAACCAGTAAACCCACTTGCAAAAATGTTCTACGGTGGTTATTAGAGTTGCCCCACATCACAATCACTGTTCCGTCTTTACCCCAGTTAACCATGAAAACCTCCACATTTCTTCCTACTCCTCCCAATATCTCAACATCCCAGAATCAACTTCATCTTCCTCTTCGGTGTATTCGTTTTCACCTTCCGATACCGAAACTTGGGTCCTATCTTTTCATCCCTACCTTCCGATTCTCAGCTTCGGAAAACGGGTGATTTCGTTGGGTGGAAGAGTATTGGCCTTGTGATCTTACGTTCGAAGTTTCATGCCGTAAAATCTTCGTTCGGAATTATGCTGCCAACAGAGGGGCGATTTGGTCAATTGGGCCGGCAGCTGCTGCGCTGGTAATATCACGGTGGATGTGCATGCAATTCTGGCGTTGGCTGAGACGGAGGAGGAGGCATAAACTGCGTGAAAATCATCTTATGGCCATCATTAAAGAGAAAGACGAGGTTCGTTAAAGTTTACTGGTTTTCTTACTTTACGAGTGTTCGTTGTTAAGCTCAAGTTGAATTTTACTTTTCTTAACTTAGATGATTTTGGAAATTCCGATTGCAGACTATTATGTCTGATCAAGCTTGGACTTTTATTCAAAATGTTCGATTTTATTACTATAATAGCTATTGCGTCAATTACATAGTGCTAGAAATTGCATAGGAAGAACTAAAAGCCTGATCCATGATTATAAAAATATCATCTAGTGTATATATCGATACAAGAGAAAGAGAGAATGATTAATATTACTACAGACGATAAGCAATCAATTATAGGTATGTAAAAAGGCTTCAAAGACACTGGTTTACGAAAGTTCCCAAAGCTAGTGTCCTGGGTGATATCCTTACGTGAATGTTAAGTGTCCTCCTCCTACTACTTTCCGAAGTGGGTATTCTCCTGCACTAACTACTAAGCATTTCATTGTTTTGTACCTAAGACAACACCCAATAAATAAGCGTTGGTACTCCACTTTGAAGGTCACAAGTTCAAATGGAATTTTTGGGAAGCGATTAAACAACCCTTTTGTATATCCTGAATTTTAATGGATAAAAGAGGAATAAGGAAAAAGAAAGCATGCTAATGCTGTTAGATTTGTGAAGACATTTCATAAGGCAACGAGACTTGTGGATGTAGGCACGAATGACCCTCTCTTTACAATCATGTCTGTCTCTACCTCATTCTTATTGATTCTTTCATTTGAAAGCATACATTATTTACAGCGTTTTCCTCCTTTACTATGGTGTCCTCGCACTAACTCGAGGTTCTGTATTTTCTAGAGAATTGTCCAACTGTTGCAACAAATGGCTTAAATGAATGAAATACTTGTATCTCATGACAAAGCTTTGCAGCAAAATTGGCAAATTGATTAGTTAAGTGCGGTGAATACGGTAGCTCTTGTAAGTCACATTCACTAGGAATTTTCTAGAGAATTTTCCTCCTTCACATGTAATTTTTGCATGGCTTGCACAGGTGCTGGTCTGGCTGTAATCTGATTTGTCAGACGAACTAATTGTATTTTTAGCACATGTTCCTGTTATAGAACAGAGTGATAGAACATGAACCCAGAAAGTGGCACATCTCAAACTTAAAAAGAAAATGGCTGACGATTGAATGGCCAGGCTTTGGGGGAATATTATGGATCTGGTCCCCAATTCCTCATGAATGACTGGTTCAGCAGGGAAACTACAAATTTGTTGGGGAAAGCCAGAATAGCTCTCAAAGAGTACTCTTGATTATTTAACCTGGTTTTTGTGCTTAGGCACATGTTAAGCTTGTTCAATCTCGATCTTCTCAAATAATGTCCAAGTCTATCTTCAGTCACATCATTATTATTACCAAACTGTTCACACTTAAGTAGACAATGCTGATAATTACCGAACTGTTTCTTAATGTTTCTTTCTCAGGCTACATTGTATTGCTTTTAATAATGTGCATAGATTGAAAGGGAGTGCGCTAAAATGCAGGAATAATTTTCTTTTCTTCTTGTATAATATATTTTTATTATCAAATCTCTGGTGGAAGGAGTGCAGGTTCTCACAAAAGGATTCACTCACTAATACACATTGGCTTCATTCTTTGCTCTTTCTTGGAAATATAAAATTTAGGTGTGCCAGTCAAATATAACAGAAAAGGGAATCAATAGTCTTATGTTACAACAAAATTCCAGTGGAAGTATCATAATTTCTTAGATTCATGCCCCAGAAAAGAGAATACAACGGAAGCCCAGTATACAGTAGATCAGTAAGTATAATTTGCTTACTGATTACTCAAACATGGCAGGAAGAAGAAGATTTCTTAATTTTATGAAAGAATTCTATCCTGACGTTCTTAAAAAATACCAAGACAACAGAACAAACAAACTTACAAGCGAAGTGTCTCCAACTCAAATTCCACTTCTAAGACCACGTTTTTTCTCGCTAGCTTTTTTATTCACTACTCCCTTGAGGATGTCTTCGTATATCAAGCTGGTCTACAAACTCCAAAGGAGTAACTGTCTCATTTCTAATTCTCTTGATTTTGGGGCTCAAAAGACCACGATGCCTAAACCCATAAAGCTTAAGGACCTGATTATCTGCAAAATTGAAAGCCCTCTCCATGCTACTGAGGCACCTCTCAACGGGATAATCTCCATAGCTTCCACAAGGCTTGCAACCCACAAAATGGGTCACAAACGGCCACCTCTCATCACCTAAGCCTGGATGATACTTCTCAATCATCTCTTCATACCGATCAACCAGACCAGCCCAGTAGCCATGCAAATAGAATGAATTCTCAAGAAATACCTTTTCCATCCATTGATCCTTCTTTGATAGCAACAAATATATCAAGGCTGATTGATCATCTGCCTCAAATGCAGGTCTCCCCTTCAGATTTGCAGTCAATATCTTCCCTGCCTCTTCACGAATGGGACCCTTCGGACCCATCGGAGCCCAAGCATCAAGCAAATCCAACGACCACTGGCAATTTCGAAACAAAAAGCTCCCTGTATTCACTGCAATCCAAGACTTTTGCTCGAATAGCAGATCAGGGTACCCGTGAAGAACCAAGTTATACTTATCATACTTGGACAAGGGAAGCTCAAAAACCATATCGGTAAAGAAAGCATCACTATCCATCCACCAAATCCACTCAACCTCCGGATGCGACAACATCAACCGCCGTATCATAGGCAATTTTGCCCAATACCCAGCAAGTTCCTTATCCAGATGAGCCAAATTGTATACGATTTCGATCCCGTGCAATCTACAGTAATCAATCTTGTTCTTAATCGACTTCAATAAGTAATGATCCCCAATTGCGTTATCACAAGGTTTCGGAGGCGACCCAGTTAGGAGCAAGATTCGAGCTCTACCCTTGATGTAGTTCGGGTACTCGAGGTTCTGATCCAGCCAAACCTTCCGCTCTTCGTCCCAATTTGTGATCTTTGGCCCAAGAGTGAACGTAACATTCGGGTTCAGCTCGGTCTCGGCAGGTTCATCTGGATCGGAGGGATCACTGTCGGATCTGATCTCAGCCAGGATCCGGTTGGTCTCTTCAATGAGGTTCTGGTTAACAGCATCGGCGTTCGAGCTACCAAAATTAACCCCAATGGTGCCGCGAAGGACCAGGATGGTGACAAAGCCACACAGGATAGTGATTTTGATGTTGTTGAAGGTCTTGTGGATCTGCCGACCACGGGGTAAGGCAGCAAATGCACGGTGTCTTCCGTTAGTAACGGTAGTAGCGGGTAAACCACCCCCACTACTTCTCTTCTGAGCTGACAGATTCTCTTGCCCCATCACTCTCTCAATCCCCGTGTGTCAGCGTGAACTAAGAAAGAGTGTGAACAGACCAAAGATAACTCTCAGCGGCTAAAAGTATTCTCCGCCGCCTGAAATTTCAAGAAGTATGGGAAGGGTCATCAATAAAATATATAATTTGTCCGAATAAAAAGGGAAAATTCAAAAGGACGAAGAAGATGCAGAGCAATATCGTATTTATCTGGGAGAGGAGGCACAGACGAGGCAAAAGAGAGAAAATGAAGGGATGAAACCCTAGAAGAGGAGGATAGTGGAGGCGTAGAGGAGTTAGTCCATGGATGGAGAAGCAGAGGCAGTAAGGGAGGACTTTAGAGTGGGGGCATTAGAAATTGGAGGGATGAAGGAAACGGAGATCGACATCTGTCCAACACCGACTCTCGGGGGATTTAGATTTTATTTACATTTCGTAATTTCATGCAAATTTTCTTTTTGGGCACATAAGATTTTTTTTAAAAAAAAAAATATTTACACGTTAAAACAATTTAATATCTTTAATTTTAATTATAATAATATTATTTTACAAAATTAAATCAAGATAATTTAAAAGTAAACCATAATAATTATTTTTAATTATATGAAACAATAATTGAAGAATTAAAATTATTGTAATTAAAGTTAAAGAAACCAAAATTTAAAAGTGAAGATGTGACTTTACTCAAATAGTTAAAAAAGACAAAAAAAGAAGACAAAAGAGCTTTAACGACACACTTTATAGCATATCAACATTAGGTATGACTTTAATTGTACGACAAAAATTGAATTACACGTTTTGATTTTTATCAACCTATGAATTAAAAGACACATATATCGACTCATTGGAAAAACAATTATTAATTATACTTGATATAGAGTTGACTAGAAAAAATCCCAAAAGATTTCTCACTTTTGGTTACTTCATTTTTTTAACATAATCTAGTTTGTATGGCTATGTTTGTGCTGTTATGCACTTCGGAGTGAATAAAATTTCAGGTCAGATTATTAACTCTAACCTCATAAAAATTGAATTAAAAAATTAATACTTAAAGATTAAATTTTTAAGTAACTTGAAAAATTTAAGTTAATTTAAATAAAATCAATCAAGTTTAATCTAATTATAGAGGATTGGTCAAATTAAATTTAAATTATTTTTAAAAAAGTCGTCAAATTTATCTGTTTAAATCTATTTTTTTAAAAATTTTAATATATATAAATTCATATAATTTAAGTCAATTTAAAATAATTTTTTAAATCAAATTAAATGGGATAAGCGGAAGCACTCGCCTTAACTTTCGCTACGCTTCATCTTCGAGTTTCAACGCGGCCAGACTTTTGGAAGGACCATCACGCGGGTAGGAAGCGCGTGGACTCATTTTCATCTCGTGTCCTTAACCTGCGCTAGTGCCATGTGCGGGGTTTGTAAGATCCCTGTTGCCCACCGTCTCTCACGAGTCAGAAACTCCAATATTATCCGGCGACGAAAGAGGAGAGAAAGAAAGTTGAAACAGAGCATTTTCAGGAAGGAGAAGAGTTTAATCATGGTAAAAGGAAAGGAAAGGAAAGGAAAGAGAGGATTTGAATGGTTGGCTTAGCAGCACGTGCAATCATTAAATAACCATGGACAAGAACAGCAGTACTTTAGTCTTATGAACCTATGAGGAGCGATTCTTATTAAAGCTCTTATCTTCTGAGCATGTGCGCTTGGACAGTTAGTTAGTTAGTTAGACTTGTCTTCTTGCTTTACCATGTTGTCCCGCCCTGCAACTCTAAACTGAATCATCATAATAATAAACACAGAATTACAATTTTTGTTATATGAACTCAGGATTCAACTCAAATAGAATTCCCTTTCTTTCTTTTAGTGTCATAATTATGTGTATAAATGCAACATGATTAAAATAAACTATCAATTTATATATTTATTTAATTAAATTAATAATGTTTAATAAATAAATTAATTTAAATAATTTAAATTAATTTAAAATTTATAAATTATATATTATTTTAAAAAATATATAATTTATAAATTTTGAATTAATTTTATTAAATAAATTTTTAAAAATAAGTAATTTATTTTAATAATATATATATATATAATTGCGTCTGCTTAATAATTTATTTATAGTAACTTGGTACGGTTATGGCAGTTTCCCGCCACTTACCGCTGGCTCAAAAGGGAAAGGGTAACTCAAGGAGTTAAGTCTCAACATGGAGGGCATAAATGTACATCCGATAATTCCGTGACTATTGCCGAGTCCGGTGTACCCAATTCCCACCTCCTTCCTGTTTTCCTCTTTCGTTATATTTTGGACCAGAGAAGATCAGTTGGGTTTGCTGCCCCTCTCCTCTTCTTTCCGACTCCGGTTAATCTCCGGCCCCATTCTTTCCTCAAATTTCATTCGTCCGTCCGATCAAACTCCGGTACACTTTCTACCTATTGCTCCCCTCGATATCTCTATTTGTTTCTGCATCGATCCGACAAAACGCTACCTCTCATAAATTGCTCAACATTTTCTTAGATATCATTTGTCTGCGAAGCTAAATTTTAGGGATTGGGATATATAAAAAATATACGAACGGGTTTCATTTTTCAAACCTATTTTTTTCTTCTACTTTCTGATAAAATGAACCTCCGGCGTAATTGGGATTTGTCCTATTTTCTTGATTGGATAGGTGGGTGAGAAATTAGGAACAATGAGTCACGTATTCGAAGGGTACGAGCGCCAATACTGTGATCTATCGGCGAATCTTTCTCGGAAATGCACGGCAGCATCTGCCCTTGACGGAGGTAATGGAATCCGTTTATGTAAACTCAGTCTCTCTGCTAATATGCTTTTTGTGATGCTCTTCTCAATTTTTTTTAAGCTTAATGATATGTTTTGATTAGTTCCTTTGACTATCGAGGGATCAAAAGAAGACTACGGTAGTAATCATCGGATGTAACACAAGGTTGAGTGAATGGTTAATATGATTACTAAACAGTTGCAGATAATGACATAGTATGCCATACCTTATTAATATTGATTTGATTCCTGTGGATATGATTTTTGCATCAAAAGTTATAGTCGACTGTTCTGGTTGAGATTGTTTGTTGATTCAATCATGTGCTTGCACTTGGTTGATCAATGACAGCCTTTGCAATGTGGAGCATAGTGCAACCTTAACTTCTATAAGCATCAATTTACAGTAAGATATTAATGCTTGTCTTTTGAAGTTAATGTCATGCATAATGAAACTATTGGGTGTGATAATATGATGGTACAATGTTCTGCTAGTTTATAGCAGCCTGAATAGGTCGGTGCCAGCTGAAGAGCATTTTCTTACGGTACTTTACTTCTTTTTTTACTTGTAAAAAATGTTATGTGTTAGTCCCCAAGATAAGAAGAAACTATTTTATTTCTTTTTTTAGTGACTTGCCACTTTGTGCTGCAGAGCAGAAGAAGCAGAAAGTTTCTGAAATAAAGGCCGGATTAGATGATGCTGATGCATTGGTATATGGGACTTTTCTCCTTCTTCTTCTTCTTGTTTTAATGTTTTACTGTGTTATAACCCGCTTGAATATTTTCAGATTCGGAAAATGGACCTTGAGGCCAGGAGTTTGCAGCCAAATATAAAGGCGACGCTTCTTGCCAAGTTAAGGGAATATAAAACTGATTTGAATAATTTGAAAAATGAAGTTAAAAGAATCACATCAGCTAATGCCAACCTGGCTGCTCGAGACGAGTTACTGGAGTCAGGAAGTGCTGATGCACTGACGGTATGTCTCTCCCCCACTCTTCCTCTAATAATAATAGGTGCCAGTGCCATTCCTTTTTAAATTTGAGCTCAGATTAATATGGTAATTAACAAGATAATGTTTTGGAAATCTGAGATAAGGATTAGGTTGTCATTTTTATTGCTGCAAATGCCTGTTAGCAGTGAAACTCTTGAATTGTTTTCTGCCCAAAATAGACCAGTATATGGACCTCAAAGCCAGTAATACATGGAACTTGGTACATTAAAAACAGTTAAATGGGCAGAATTTGGGGAATTCAATGCGTTATATGGACATTTTCAATTTGAACTTGGGCGAATAGATGTAGTGTAGTGTATGTTTTACCCTTTTTTTTTTCCTTTTATTATGCAGTCTTATGGACCACTTTTGGATGATTCAGGTATCAAATGATCAAAGAGGAAGACTGTTGATGTCAACTGAGAGATTAAATCAGTCCACTGATAGAGTAAAGGAGAGTAGAAAAACAATGCTGGAAACTGAGGAACTTGGTGTCTCTATCCTCCAAGACCTGCATCAACAACGCCAATCTCTACTGCACGCCCATAATACCGTAAGTCTGATCAGTTTGTATTTTCATTTTGTAATCTACAGCTCTCTTTGATACGGATGATTTTGTATTTGATGCGAAGGAATCTACTCAACTAGTAGATACACTTACCAGCACCTAACTATTTAAATGGTTCCTACCTATGAATACACAGTGCTGCGGAGATCAATTAGATTCCATGCTTTTCAGCCCTGGTTTTTCCAATACGTTAGTTTAATTAGTTTGCCAAAGCTGATACCTCGTGTGGTTTGGTTTTTTCTGTTCTTTTCTTTTAAATGCAGATCCATGGAGTAGATGATAACATCAGCAAGAGCAAGAAGGTTTTGGCATTGATGTCGAGAAGAATGAGCAGGAACAAATGGATTGTTGGCTCCTTAGTCACAGCTCTGGTCCTTGCAATTCTATTAATCCTATATTTTAAGCTGACCCATTAACTTGCTGTCCCTGCTTGTCAACAATACTATACATGGCTCTCAGCCATCTCAGATTGGTGTTGTGTTTCTGAAATATGACAATTTTTTTTTTTACAATTGTCTGCAGTAGTTCTCTTTTGTTTCCCTTTTGACATACGTACTATTTTTCAATTCAAGCATATATGAGACTATTGGCATGTCAAGTTTCCGTACCCATTCTGTGCCTCAGATGTTTGTGCTTGCAACGAGAAAAATTCTTAATACATTAAAAATAAAGCAGAAAGAAAATTCGTCAACTTGATAATGGAACAGCAATAATATTTTATTGCCAAACAGATTTCAATTAATCTTTTGCAGAACCTAGTCGCTTGACTCATTTTTTGTTGAACTAGTCTGTTGAACATTCTCGCATTTAATAGTTTCTAATCCCTTATCCAAATGTTCACGTTAGATGCTTTTCAATCCCTCAGCGGATTCAAGCAGTCACACGTTTCCAATACTGTCATTACTAAAAGCAAAACCAACCGGTAACATAAAGTAACATCTTCACAACCCATCTTTTGATTATCCCCGAAAAATTATAGCATTGCATCTTGAGTTTCACCATCCTAAACTAGTTTACTTCACACAATACTTTCGGACAAGATAATTGAGGTTTGACCTCCATAAACGTAAATTAGCACAAGCTGCTTCTAATAGCTTCAATTAAACACAAACACGATATTTCCAAACTACATTCAGCACAATTGGCAGGAGAACCTTCTTGAACAGCTCGGTAGGATGCATCATTCGAGGAAGTACCGAGAAAGAGTTTGTTTGAACTCCGAGGGTGCACATTGGATAAGCATCATGCACATGCTCATCAATTAATGCTGAGGCAACGGTTCTCCGTCAAGCAAGGAACAGTGGAAGGTCTGACTCAATAAGCAGGAAAGAACTAATAGGTTGCTCAAAGCAACACTTTGGCATTCTCAAGAGAAATCTCTTGCTGCATGATCCTCTTCATCCTCTTCATCATCCTCATTGAAGTCAATGGAAGCAGGTTGTCCATTAAGATCTACACTTACACCATTCAACTTTCTGACAAACTGTCCCCTCACACGAGGCCGCCTTTCAGCAAGTTGTTTCCGATTGGCATACCTAATTTTCTTATCAAAGCAACGCTCTTTCCTTTTCTGTCTAAACTTCATCAATGCTGCTTCTCTCCTATCAACTTTACTTAGTTTTACGTCAGATGAGCCTGAACTTCCAAATGATGGCCATGAATGAACTGTAGTCATCTGTCCAGGTTGTAAGCACATACTCATTGGGTAATATGGGAAGGACGTTATCCCAGTTGCATGAGGAGGGCATTGGGAAAGATGATTGTACTGTGCAATCATAGCTGTACTAGCATGAGTCTGTAGGTCCTGGAGATTCTTTTGATAGAGTTGTGCTGATGATGGCATCATAACGGGATTAACAACTCCTGAAATATAATATGGATAAGGATGTTGGGCAGGCATGCCTGATACTTCAAGCTCAGAACCATGAGTTCCATTTCTTGGATGGTTCATGCCCTGAAGTAAATGTTCTTCCTTGAAGTGTTTTTGCTGTGAAACTTCCATTGATGCAGGTGGAGTTGAAGACCTTTCAATGGAGAAAGAATCATGAAAACTATTACTGCTGGGTAAGTCATCTTGTGAATGGCTTTCGCACATCTCTCCATTTTCATGTATTTGAAGATCGTTTAACCCCTTCCGTTGAGTACATGCTTGATGTGTACCTTCCATCCTCAAATTAGTAGCAGCCTTATGGTTAACATGAGCAACTCCTTGGGAGTTGCTCTTCATTGAGGTTACTTTAACATATGTTAAAAAGGCCGATGACTCCCCAATCCTCAGTTCACTCTTCTTTGGACCAGGTGAAAAATGTCCTACAAAATTATGGCAAAATCAGAGAGAAAATAATAAATCCGAAAAGGGGTACTAATCTCAGGAACTCAAGTCCTTTATATATTTAAGTTATTTTCAGAATAAAAACCTACTAGCAATTGCGTAATAGTAATACTCTAGCATGAACGAATATATTTAATTAATTGGCTTGAAATTGGGGAAAAGATACATAGACCAAAACTGGGTAAAACAAGACAGTAATAAAAGATAGTAAAAACACAATCATGCGAAGTAACTAGGGCATTACACTATAACTTCTATATTGATGATGCATAAAAGTATAATATATTTCAGATCTTGGAAATTATTAGTTGAAGAAATGGAAGTGCACCTGTTCGGCGATCACTAATTCCAGGTACATCAGGCCGGTATTCTGATGCATGAGCCTCTGGAGGCTCTTCAACAATAATAGCAGCAGAAACAGTAGACTGAAAAGGGAGATCATATAAATAAATTATCATGTAACATGTAAGTATAACATCTTTGATATGCACAACAGTTATTTGCAGTTTTATCTTAATCTGTCAGCTCATATCTGAAACAACAGTAGCTGACCTGCAAACATATTACTCTGAAATAACAACAATAACAAAGCATTTTTCCATTAAGTGGAGTCGGCTACATTGATCAAACACCGTCAAAATGACGTATTATAAATGATAAACGTATTACTCTATAACATGAATATTAATTTATTTATGACTTGAATACGAACTATAGCAAAAGGCCTCTTTAAAGCAACAGATCAGTAGCATTTACTCAACATATTACTGAACTTCTGACTTCTAAGGGTTCATAATGAAAATTCGGCTGTAACTAGCGAGTTTGTAAAATAATTAGTGGTTAGTATGTCCTTTACAAATATAACATTAAATTATTAGTTTGATTAATTGTATATCTATTGACAAACTTAGAAACATATAATGGTTTAGACTAGACTTAAGTATCTTGGCAGGAAATCTAATAAATAGATATTAAGGCAGCCAATCTCTATGGTAGTATCAGAAACCTAAATTGTCTCCTTTGCATGTGGAGGGCAATATAAGAACTAAGTGGCATGTCTATGTCGTTTACATTCCAAAATGTAAAATGACTTTCAAATTAAACCAAAAGGTGATAGCAAAAAAGAAACATGATTTCTTCATATAATCCAGTCAATTTAAAGGTAAGCATGGCGCACAAGCTACTATAATCATGATGCATATTTCCTTATTGCTTACTTTCATTATTATCACCTATTAATTTTGATTTTAACACTTACCTCATGTTCCTGTTGTTGGATAGACATTCCTGTCTCCGGATTAGAGCTTCTCTTGGATTTGTCATCTGTGTCATCTGAGAACAAGGTGGTACTGTTCGTATTAGCATCACTAGGATCTGATGCTACCAGATCAAAGTCATAATTCAAAATGCTCTTCTCTACAAGTCCAAGCTGTAAGCATAGATGTAAAACACATATTTCAATCTCAATTTGAGAAAATCTTAGCTGCATTAGAAAATCCAGAGAAAGGTTTCATGTAAAAGGTATGTACATGAATATCAAAACAGCAGAATCAAGCTAGAGTAGGAAGGGAGAAGCCACATAACATTCTATATTCCATGTATAGTTGTTCCGTGTGCAATTTAGTTAGTGTATCAAGTCTCTAAATCAAGGCAAAATCTTTCCCAATCACCACAATAACTTAGAATTTATGTTTATTCAATGGCAACAAACATAAAGTTCAGATTTCCGTGCACATTTGATTCCTTAGAATAACTAGTTTACTGACAGTCTCAGGAATGCCAAGTTTAATATCACTTGCTATAAAGCTGATAAGCGCTTTTTGTTATAGCTTTTTCTTTCTTGTATTTTACTTTTGGTCAAATCTTTCTTTAAGAAAAGAATATTGTAGCCTGATAATTAGTATTTGACTGATTAAAGTAGCTGCTGCAAAATATTAAGCACTGCCTACAGTGCCACGCAAAATTAGCAAAATAGCTTGAGTTACCAAAAAAATTTAATTTGAAGAACCAAACAGACCCAAACATAAAATTCAGAAACTAACTGCTGAATTGGTGGTTAACCTCTAGCAAGATACCTGCAGAATACTAAATACATGTTTTGTTCACTTGGCTAATAGCATATCGTCTTAAGTTCATAACTATTTATGAAAGGTTATTCGCTTGTTGCTCAAGCCAGGTTTAAATCTTCAATTTTCTAGGTTTAATGCTGTGACAGTTATCATAACACAGCAAAATATGAAATTTTAGTAAAGAGATGCTAAAAGTACACAAATAAGTCAATCCCACCAACCATTTCCTGTTCACCTAAAGTTTATTGATGGTAGGTAGAGAAGTAATATTAAGATGAAGAAACACAAAACAGGAAACATCCATCAATATGGAATTGTGCAATACAAACCATGCGCCTCCTTCTCCACATGTGCGTCCACAAATTTAATAGTTCATTAGTGCGTAAAGGCTTTACTAGATAGTCTGCCGCTCCAAGTCTCAAGCACTTAACAACAATGGATACCTCGTCTTGTGCCGACATCACTTATCAAAACAAAAGAAATATAGAAATATTGATGAGGAACAGAAAATAATTTGCCTTATTAAAGAGTCTTAACTGTTTTTTTTTTAAGCAATAACCAAAGCTTACTTATAATATTCTATCAAATAAAAAAAGAACTTACTTATAACAGGAATTCTGCGCAGTTCTTTGTCCCGCGCTATGTACTTTAACATCTTCATTCCCTTCTTCGTAGGAAGGTCAACTTCAGCAAGTATGATATCTATATCTTGCCCCTCTGCGTTCAGTGCATCAATTACTTGTCTTGCTGACCTTACAGAAGTGACTGTGAAGCATAAAACCACAGTTTACAAATAAGTTCCAACTTCCACAAGAAGCCATGAATTTGTATAAAACTATAAACTTTAAATCAGAAAAGCCAAACTGCATCTCACAGTGGTATTCATGCTATGAGACCAAGAAATTTGAATTTAGTCTTTTTTGCCAACACAATAGCTAACCGACATTTTTTATTTTTCAGACTTTCAGCATCTCAAGCGCATTTATCTCTTCAGGCATTATTAGAAGTTGAAGTCATAACTTCAGTGTGTCAATTATTTCCTATAACATGATAAAAAAAATGCAAACAAATCGATCTCACAGAGCAACTGCCAGCTCAAATGCTCTATTCAATCATCTACTACAACAAAGGTCAACACAACATATGATAAGGAAAAAGTGACTTCGACAAAAATATGAAACATAATCTTACCCTGATAAGAGCACCCCAACAGAAGCGTAAACACCTCTTCCGAACTCTTGGCGTCGTTATCGCACAACAAAATTCTCACTTTGCTTCTATCAATGAATCCATCACCACTCTTAGTATTATTTCCAGCACCAGCAGATTCTTTGTTCAAATTAATTTCCTCTATCTCCATAGCGAAAACTAATCACCAAACACTCTAAAAGCAAGCCTCAGAACCCACCAACCAGGATAATCCGAAGCGCAAAACGCCGCCACTTGAACACCAAACGCAGTCACAAATGAAGCTTTTCACGGTCCACAAGATTAGAACGCCAATACTAGAGAAATCCCATATGATGTCTTATTCCCACAGCCCCAATTAGGACTGGTATTAACATTGGACGAGCTCCGCTCAACAAAATCATTGATGGATAAAAATTCATCTGCGCAGAGCCCCGATACTCGCACATACCCCTAGACTTAGCTGTTCAGCGGTTACCCATATACGCACGGTGGCGCACGTTATCCCTACCCATAAACTGCCACCGCGACATGGGCATATTTACTGTTTGACACCAAGGCACGGACGGAAAAGATCAGAGCACAGACGACCGAGGTTAATCAAACGGCTAGATTTGGATGTCGAGAAAGAGCGCACGTTAGCAGAGCTTAAAAAGAATTTGATCTTTCTCAGTCCCAGAGGTCGGCGACCCTAGAAGAAAATGGGAACTGAGAAAAACCATTCCACAGCTTTTGGCGTCAAAAAATTGCAATTGAAGAAGACTATAAGTCGGATACTGGTTGAGACTAACGTGCGCCGAGCAAAGGGGAGAGTGGGATGTGCGAAGCGGAAAGTTCAGATTAAGATTGCTTCGGGAAAGCGGGGTGAACAAAAGGCGTATGATAGCGAAAAAGGGGACGTGGAAAGTGAAGGACACGAGAGAGAAAAAAGTGCAATTGAAAAAGGAGAGAGAGTGGGTGTGGTAGAGATAGAGAAGAGGCCACGTCGCATGAAGATCTTCCGAATCCAAATGTAAACAAAATATCCCATCCGATCAAATTCACTCTGGATAACAATTTTCCATTTTAAGATATTTTTTTTTTTCTAAACAAAAGTTTTCAAAATTGTATTAATTATCATTATATAATATACGGTATTTAATTAATTTAAAATAAAATTCAATAAAATCAAATGTAATTTTATTTTTTAATTTTACAAATAATATTACTTAAATATTTTAAATATGTACTTTTGTGACACCTTTTAACTTTCAAGTCTTCAGGACAACCGGAGCTTTTGACTCCTATTAACCCTATCAATGAAAGAATTTCTTAAATCTTTTTAGTATATAATTATTTATTTTAATTTGAGATATTCAATATAAAAATGTGATTTATCACTTTATCTACTTTTTTTGACAGGAAAATCTTCTCTTTTTTATTTTTGTGTGGGTTTGTGAAATTAATTAAAAAATTATATGAAAATATTTTTATTTTAGTTTTCTATTTAACAATTAAAGGTTTTAATCATTGTTGTCTCTTTCTCTTTTCCTTTCTAAAACAAAAACATCTCTGGTAGTATTATTATATATGTAATAACCCTCAACTAATAAAACCTTTGAAGGTTAAGTATAAATCATTTGAAACAAAGAAAGTTGAGAACAATGTAAAATTTTAGAACGTTTTCGACCTTTTCTTTTGACCTTTCGTCACTCATATAATCATAACTCTCTCATATGAAATCTAAATTAAGTAATTCCACTTTCTAATGAAAGATAAGACATATATCTACAACTTTGATGTTGGAAACTTTTGCAAATTCCGTGAATATCATAGTGAGACGAGGTAAAAATCGAAGTGTAGTGTGGTCTGGACCTTTGCTCACTATTTTATGCATAACTCCTTCATATGAACTCCAAATTAGGTGATTCAAGTGGATATGGAAAGCTAAGAGAAAGGGCTATAACTTTAATGTTGGACATTTTTTCAAATTCAGTGAAATGGAGTTCGCCACAGCGAGAATGATGCGGTATTTTTCCCGAGAGCATGAGTTTTCTGGTTTCGAATCTGGCCGCGGCGAAAATCACGGCTCGCCGCGGCGAGAATAAGTTCGCCGGCGGCGAGATTCGTCTGATAGTTTTTTTTTTGCGGACTCCCCCCCTTTTTCTTCATTTCTCTTTCATCTGAACCCTAACTCTCTCTCTCTAAAATTTTCCTCAAACTTCTCTCTAAGATATCTCATCATCCGGACGTCCAATTTGAGCAAGTAAGGTATCGTTGGACTCGTGGGAATAAGAGTTACAAATCCCATCGATCAATTTCGCCGAAAAGTCGCCGGAAAATTGCGTGAATAGTACCTCCAAAGGTAAAACTCCGTTTAATCGCGTATTAGGCTTCGTTTTACCGAATTTATTTCCATAGATAGTCTTAGAATTAGTTTCTATATTAGAATATAGGGTTTTTAGGTTTCGGCATGAATAGTATTCCGGCGAGTGAATAGTATTTTTCGGCGTAAATAGTGACTTTTAGAGTTTTCTAATTTTCATGTTATGGCTATGTTTTCTAGGTTGTTGAGCCATCACGAGGTGAAATTCTCGTTGTTGGACTCCTAGTAAGGTGAGTGGGTTTTTCATACTATAGCACATGTTTTATTTTCTCTCTCGTATGATTTTAACTAGTTGGAATGTATGCTAAATTGTTTTACTGCTTTGAAAACCAATATGTTCCAACCATGTTAGAAATTGTAAATTTCAATCCTAGTTGAACCCTAGGTATGCAGGACAAACATCTAGGCTGATAATTCTCCATTTGAGCTAGATTTATAGAAATGCGAACTTAGTCATAGAAATGAACTAAGTTAGCCATGAAATGATTTGATGCATGATGAGCATCTATGTGACGTCTACGGACGATCTATGTTTAAAAAGGGAAAATTTATGATTGTAAAGGTCTCCATGGGAATTCATGGATGAAATATATTTTAGAACGAAATTTTATGCATGAAAAGAGCTAGATGGAGAATTATAGCTTTATTGTAAAGTTATTGAAATGTTTTACTTTAAACTATTTGAATAGCATATTTCAAATATTTTCTATTGGAGGGACCCTTTTAGATCACTGTTAGCTAGCCGCAGATAGTGTTAGCCCTGGTGCACTATGATCATGTTAAGGCTTCGGCTTAGGATACTATGACAGGCATATGACTACCTAAGACACAGGGATTTAAGGTAGACTTATGTCTATGCCTACAGTGATTACCATACCCATTGCTATGTGCTTGGGAAATTTAGGGTAGACTTATGTCTATACCTACAGTGATTGCCATACCCATTGCTATGTGCTTGGGGAAAATTTAGGGTGGACTTATGTCTACGCCTACAGTGATTGCCATACCCATTGTTATGTGCTTGGGGAAGATGATAGATCTGTTAGAAAAGACCTCCAATAAATTAGTGCATTTTCTTAAAAAGATTAAATATTTCTAAAATACCTCATTCATCATTGTTCTTGCATAAGTATCTTCATTTATTACTTACCATGCATAATTGATTTGCTTACAGTTATTGATTCAATCCTGATTTATCATTTGAACTGTTTAGCATTCTTTCAATAAATTACGGTTAAATTTTTAATGTTTTCTATACTTTGACTTCAATTATTTAATTAATTGCGAAATATTCGTGCTTAGTTTGCCCGGTTTCTGTTATAGTATGATTTATCCATTCACTGAGATGTGATAATCTCACCCCTCTTCTGTTTTCTCCCCACAGATAGTCAAAGAAACACTGATCTAGCTACAGCTCCATAGGAGGCTAACTATAGCATTGGTGAGCCCCAGTTTGGGCAAGACTCCATTGTAATGGTTGTATAGTTTAAGTTTATATCTAGTGTATCTCCATGAACATACAGGCAGGATCCTCGCTTCTTGTGTTGTTTGAAAAATGGTTTTAAGTTTTACAACAATGTTTGTACTATGAGGCCATGGGCCAAGTTGAATCAAGGATGTTAGATTCATGAGAGAGAGAGATATATATATATATATATATATATATATATATATATATATAGTATTTTATTATATTGGATGTGGCGTATGTGGCCAGTTATATTTATTATGTACTCTGGATTGTGTGCTGGATATTTGTGCATGCTATGTGTTAGGCTTACGGTTAGGGGAAAACTCTTATACCGTGCCGGTCATGTGTTCTATCATTTGGGGCCGTGACAAAGTTGGTATCAGAGCATTAGGTTTTCCTGTGTTCATGGAGTAATGGACCTTTAGGTAGGACTTTGAGTATGGGTATGAATCCGGACATGCTTATACTCACGGTGCTGCTAAAGGGGTTCGATAGGATGTTGTCTTTTTGTTTAAGTAAGTCAGTTTATAGTATGCTATGTTGGCATGGTTAAGTGATGGTTGGGCTATCTCTATTTTGTAGCGAGATGCCACCAAGAACGAGATCAAAGGTTAGGCAACCCGCGGTTCAAGAGCAGATGGCTGAAGAGTCTGCTCAGTCCGCAGTACCCGTGCCTAGAGGCCGAGGTAGAGGTCGTGGCAGAGGCCGAGGTAGAGGTCGTGGCAGAGGCCGAGGTAGAGCCAGTGCAAGAGGCAGTGGCAGGGGTGTAAGGGCTGCTGAAGCAGCCGAACAAGCTGAGTTAACCAGTGAGCAAGCTGAGACTCCCAGGACGGGGGAAATGTCTTCTCACCCCCGGGATGATGTGATAGCCCAGATGTTGGTAACCATGCAAGGTATGCAGCGGGCAATAGAGAATCTAGCCGAGAGAAGGGATGGGCAAGATAGAAGGGATCCACAACAGCCTGAAACTGCTACCTCCGTTTCAGAACCAGTTAGGTCCGTGGAGCGGCAGGTGATACCCGCTGAGAGGGAAGTGGAACTATCTGAATTCCTGAAGCTGAAACCGCCAATCTTCAAGGAGTTGTTAGCTAGTGAAGATCCCCAGGAGTTTATAGAGGGTACTGAGAAGATCTGCGAGGTTCTTAAGTGTTCAGAGATCCGCTCAGTAGAGTTGGCATCTTTCCAGTTGTCTGGTATAGCGCAGGTATGGTTCAAGACCCTAATGCGCGGAAAGGGAGCTACAGCGCCACATTTGAGATGGCCAGAGTTCAAGGAAGTCTTCATGGAGAGGTTTGTGCCTCAGAGTATCCGAGATGCCAAGTGTCAAGAATTTGTGGAGTTGAAGCAGACTCCCGGTATGTCAGTCACGGAGTATGACTACCGCTTCACACAACTGATGCCGTATGCACCGCACATGGTCCCTACTGAAAGGGATATGATCAAGAAGTTTATCCAGGGGTTGATGCCAGCATTGTTTAAATCAGTGGCACCCCAGATGAAGCAATTCCCGAACTATGCAGAGGCTGTGGACTGTGCAAGAATGATGGAGACTAGGCATTTGGCCGATGTCGAGAGTGCCAAGCTGAGGAAGAGGGATAGAGACGGGAGCTCCAAAGGAGAGCAAAGTTCTCATTCCCAAGGACCCCGATTCCAGGGCCAGCAGCGCCCAGTACCACAGAATGTTGGGAACCCCAACTAGAGACCAGATGCGAGTGGTAGGCTAGGTCTTAGCCAGGGAAACACCAAGTATCCAGGACAACCAGGACCAAGAGCTATTCAGCAGAACAGGCCACAATGCCCTATTTGTGGCAACTATCATTTTGGTCAGTGCCGCAGGGAGATGATTGTTTGCTATCATTGCAACCAACCTGGACACATGAAGAGGGAATGTCCTCAGTTGTATGGCTCAAGCCAAGGGCCAACTCGACCGGCTTTACTATCAACCCCAGTGGCAGCTCAGCCTATAAGGACTATACTGGGTCAAGCAAGTAGCAGAGGTACTGGTAGAGGGATGATGGGCCGAGGTCAAAACCAAGCAGACCGAGGTGAACCGAGGATTTTTGCTCTTACCAGGCAGGATGCACAAGCTTCAAATGCGGTCATGGCAGGTACTCTTTCGGTTTGCCTACATGAAGCATATGTTTTGTTTGACCCCGGGTCTACATATTCCTATGTCTCCCCTAGTTTTGTTAAGAGTTTGGGTAAAGATCCGATTAGGATGGATGCCCCTTTCTTTGTAACCACCCCGGTCGGTGATTATTTGCCAGTAGAGCATGTATGCAAGTCATGTAAAGTGACAGTGGGTGATAGGGAGACATCTGCTGATTTGATCATCCTAGACATGGTCGACTTTGATGTAATCCTAGGAATGGATTGGTTGGCAGCATGCTATGCTACCTTGAATTGCTATGAGAAGGCAATCAAGTTCAACTTTCCAAGTGAAGTTCCTTTCCGGTTCCAGTGTGATCGAAGTAAAGTTCCAAGTAACCTGATTTCAGTCTTGGGAGCTCAGAAGATGTTGAAGAAGGGATGCCAGTGATACTTGGCATATGTTAGAGATGTGGATGGGAAGGTACCGGATGTAGACAAGATGGTAGTGGTAAGAGAATTCCTGGATGTCTTCCCAGAAGAGTTGCCAGGATTACCTCCTGAACGGGAGATAGAGTTTGGTATCGACCTTATTCCAGAGGCTCGACCAATTTCTATACCGCCTTACAGGATGGCACCCACAGAGCTTAAGGAGCTAAAGAGTCAGTTGCAGGATTTGTTGGATAAGGGCTTCATCAGGCCGAGTACTTCTCCATGGGGTGCTCCGGTCCTTTTTGTGAAGAAGAAAGACGGGTCTTTACGACTTTGCATTGACTATCGGCAACTGACTAAGCTAACGGTGCGCAATAATTACCCTTTGCCCAGGATTGATCATTTGTTCGATCAACTTAAAGGAGCGAAATGTTTCTCCAAGATTGATCTAAGGTCAGGGTATCATCAGTTGAAGATTAGGAAGGAGGATATTTCCAAAACAGCTTTTAGGACTCGTTATGGTCATTATGAGTTTTTAGTTATGTCTTTTGGACTAACTAATGCACCAGCTGCTTTTATGGACTTGATGAACAGGGTGTTCAAGCCATTCTTAGATCAGTTTGTCATTGTGTTCATTGATGACATCTTGGTTTATTCTAAAGACCATGAGGAGCATGAACAGCACCTACGGGTCATTCTGCAGATTTTGAGGGATCAGCAGTTGTATGCCAAGCTCTCTAAGTGTGAGTTCTGGTTAGACAGTGTTATGTTTCTGGGGCATGTAGTCACGAAGGACGACATTCAAGTAGACCCCGAGAAGGTAGAGGCAGTACAGCAGTGGCCTCGCCCAGTTAGTGTGACAGAAATCCGAAGTTTCTTGGGTCTAGCAGGGTATTACCGGAGGTTCATCAAGGATTTCTCCAGAATTGCTGCTCCTTTGACCAGATTAACCAGGAAGGGAGTTAAGTTTGAGAGGTCGGATGTATGCGAAGAAAGTTTCCAGACCTTGAAGAAATGCCTAACCACAACCCCAGTTCTAACTATCCCAACGGGCACTAGAGGATACTCAGTATACTGTGACGCCTCAAGGGTGGGCTTGGGTTGTGTGTTAATGCAGAATGGGCATGTTGTAGCCTATGCATCTAGGCAGATCAGGAAGCACGAACAGAACTATCTTACACATGATCTGGAGATGGCGACAGTGGTCTTTGCCTTGAAGATTTGGAGGCACTATCTCTATGGTGAACCTTGTGAGATTTACACGGACCACAAGAGTCTCAAATACATCTTTCAACAAAGGGATCTAAACTTGAGATAGAGGAGGTGAATGGAGTTGGTGAAGGACTATGACTGCACTATCTTGTACCATTCAGGCAAGGCCAATGTGGTAGCAGATGCTTTAAGCAGAAAGTCAATGGGAAGTCTAGCCCATATCACCCTACTCCGGAGGCCGTTGGTAAGGGATATTCATCGGCTAGAAGGTGAGGGGATACGCTTTGAAGTGAAGGAGCCAGGGGTGTTGTTAGCCCACATGCAACTACACTCTCCACTGGTTGAGCAGATTAAGGCAGATCAGGACAAGGATGCTAAGCTGTCCAAGCTCAAGGATGAAGTTAGGAATAATCAGACTTCTGAATTCAGTGTGGATGCTGAAGGAGTGTTAAGATGTGGGAAGCGCTTGTGTGTACCCGATGTGGATAGCTTGAGAAAGCAGATTTTGGAGGAGGCACATCAATCAACCTATACTATCCACCCAGGAACAAATAAGATGTATAGTGACCTCAAGGACTTGTATTGGTGGAATTGGATGAAGAAGGATGTAGCAAACTTTGTGGCTCAATGCTTGGTTTGTCAGCAGGTGAAAGCTGAACACCAGAAGCCTGCCGGTTTGCACCAGCAGATTGAGATACCGGAGTGGAAGTGGGAAATGATTACTATGGACTTCGTTACAGGGTTACCGAGGACCCCTAAGGGTTATGACTCAGTATGGGTGATAGTGGATTGAATGACCAAGTCATCCCACTTCTTACCAGTGAAGACTACCTTTAATGTGGCTCAGTATGCAAGCCTGTATCTGAGTGAGATCGTCAGATTGCATGGAGTCCCTGTATCCATCATATCTGATCGAGGTCCACAGTTTACAGCAAGGTTTTGGAAAGCTTTTCAAGAAGCTTTGGGAACGAGGTTGGATCTAAGCACCACTTTTCATCCCCAAACAGATGGCCAGTCAGAACGCATAATTCAGATTCTGGAGGATATGCTTAGAGCATGTATATTGGATTTTGGTGGCAGTTGGGAAGGATACCTGCCATTAACTGAGTTTGCATACAACAACAGTTATCAAGCTAGTATTCAGATGACACCTTTTGAAGCTCTATATGGGAGAAGATGCCGATCTCCCGTTGGATGGTTTGAAGTTGGAGAAGCCAAGCTGCTAGGGCCAGACTTGGTGCAAGATGCCATAGAGGAGGTTAAGCTGATAAGGGAACGGCTTTTAACTGCACAAAGTCGTCAGAAGTCTTATGTGGACCATAGGCGTCGGGAGTTGGAGTTTTCTCTAGGCGATCACGTGTTCCTCAGAGTTTCACCCATGAAGGGAATAATGCGGTTTGGTAAGAAAGAGAAGTTAAGCCCGAGATATATTGGACCTTTTGAAGTTCTGGATAGGGTAGGAGCAGTGGCATACCGCCTAGCCCTACCACCTGGATTGAGTGAAGTGCATCCAGTCTTCCATGTCTCGATGTTGAGGAAGTATCTACCCAACCCATCTCATGTGATTCAACCGTAGGAAATCCTTTTGGATGACAAGTTGGCCTACGAAGAGAAACCCGTGGCCATTGTTGATAGACAAGTGAAAAAGTTGAGGTCTAAGGATATCCCTACAGTGAAGGTGATCTGGCAGAATCATTCCAAAGAGGAAGCTACGTGGGAAGTAGAGGACGTCATGAGAGATAAGTATACACAGCTGTTCCAAGAGTAGTTTTATGTTTTTATGTTGTTGGTTCTTGTAAAATTCGGGGACCGAATTTTTATAAGGAGGGGAGAATGTAATAACCCTCAATTAATAAAACCTTTGAAGGTTAAGTATAAATCATTTGAAACAAAGAAAGTTGAGAACAATGTAAAATTTTAGAGCGTTTTCGACCTTTTCTTCTGACCTTTCGTCACTCATATAATCATAACTCTCTCATATGAAATCTAAATTAAGTAATTCCACTTTCTAATGAAAGATAAGACATATATCTACAACTTTGATGTTGGGAACTTTTGCAAATTCCGTGAATATCATAGTGAGACGAGGCAAAAACCGAAGTGTAGTGTGGTCTGGACCTTTTCTCACTATTTTATACATAACTCCTTCATATGAACTCCAAATTAGGTGATTCAAGTGGATATGAAAATCTAAGAGAAAGGGTTATAACTTTAATGTTGGACATTTTGTCAAATTCAGTGAAATGGAGTTCGCTGCGGCGAGAATAAGTTCGCCGCGGCGAGAATGATGCGGTATTTTTCCAGAGAGCATGAGTTTTCTGGTTTCGAATCTGGCCGCGGCGAAAATATGTTCGCCACGGCAAAAATCGCGGTTCGCCGCGGCGAGAATGAGTTCGCCAGCGGCGAGATTCGTCTGATAGGCTTTTTTTGCGGACCCCCCCTTTTTCTTCACTTCTCTTTCATCTGAACCTTAACTCTCTCTCTCTAAAATTTTCCTCAAACTTCTCTCTAAGATATCTCATCATCCGGACGTCCGATTTAAGCAAGTAAGGTATCGTTGGACTCGTGGGAAGAAGAGCTACAAATCCCACCGATCAATTTCGCCGAAAAGTCGCCGGAAGGTCGCCGGAAAATCGCGTGAATAGTACCTCCAAAGGTAAAACTCCGTTTAATCGCGTATTAGGCTTCGTTTTACCGAATTTCTTTCCATAGATAGTCTTAGAATTAGTTTCTATATTAGAATATAGGGTTTTTAGGTTTCGGCATGAATAGTGTTCCGACGAGTGAATAGTATTTTCCGGCGTGAATAGTGACTTTTAGAGTTTTCTAATTTTCATGTTATGGCTATGTTTTCTAGGTTATTGAGCCATCACGAGGTGAAATTTTCGTTGTTGGACTCCTAGTAAGGTGAGTGAGTTTTTCATACTATAGCGCATGTTTTATTTTCTCTCTCGTATGATTTTAATTAGTTGGAATGTATGCTAAATTGTTTTACTGCTTTGAAAACCAATATATTCCAACCATGTTAGAAATTGTAAATTTCAATCCTAGTTGAACCCTAGGTATGCAGGACAAACATCTAGGCTGATAATTCTCCATTTGAGCTAGATTTATAGAAATGCGAACTTAGTCATAGAAATGAACTAAGTTAGCCATGAAATGATTTAATGCATGATGAGTATCTATGTGACGTCTACGAACGATCTATGTTTAAAAAGGGAAAATTTATGATTGTAAAGGTCTCCATGGGAATTCATGGATGAGATATATTTTAGGACGAAATTTTATGCATGAAAAGAGCTAGATGGAGAATTATAACTTTATTGTAAAGTTATTGAAATGTTTTACTTTAAACTCTTTGAATAGCATATTTCAAATGTTTTCTATTGGAGGGACCCTTTTAGATCACTATTAGCTAGCCGCAGGTAGTGCTAGCCCTGGTGCACCATGATCATGTTAAGGCTTCGGCCTAGGATACTGTGACAGGCATATGACTGCCTAAGACACAGGAATTTAGGGTAGACTTATGTCTATGCTTACAGTGATTACCATACCCATTGCTATGTGCTTGGAAAATTTAGGGTAGACTTATGTCTATACCTACAGTGATTGCTATACCCATTGCTATGTGCTTGGGGAAGATGATAGATCTGTTAGGAAAGACCTCCAATAAATTAGTGCATTTTCTTAAAAAGATTAAATATTTCTAAAATACCTCATTCATCATTGTTCTTGCATAAGTATCTTTATTTATTACTTACCATGCATAATTGATTTGCTTACAGTTATTGATTCAATCCTGATTTATCATTTGAACTGTTTAGCATTCTTTCAATAAATTACGGTTAAATGTTTAATGTTTTCTATACTTTGACTTCAATTATTTAATTAATTGCGAAATATTCGTGCTTAGTTTGCCATGTTTCTGTTATAGTATGATTTATCCATTCACTGAGATGTGATAATCTCACCCCTCTTCTGTTTTCTCCCCACAGATAGTCAAAGAAACACTGATTCAACTACAGCTCCATAGGAGGCTAACTATAGCATTGGTGAGCCCCAATTTGGGCAAGACTCCATTGTAATGGTTGTATAGTTTAAGTTTATGTCTAGTGTATCTCCATGAACATACAGGCAGGATCCTCGCTTCTTGTGTTGTTTGAAAAATAGTTTTAAGTTTTACAACAATGTTTGTACTATGAGGCCATGGATCAAGTTGAATCAAGGATGTTAGATTTATGAGATATATATATATATATACAGTATTTTCTTATATTGGATGTGGCGTATGTGGCCAGTTATATTTATTATGTACTCTGGATTGTGTGCTGGATATTTGTGCATGCTATGTGTTAGGCTTACGGTTAGGGGGAAACTCTTATACCGTGCCGGTCATATGTTCTATCATTTGGGGCCGTGACAATATATGATGTAATTGTATAGAGATGTTAATAGATTTTTTTTAATATTTAATGAAACACTTACAAATAATTTCGATTTTTTCTTTTTCGTTTGAAAAAGATGTCTGCTTAGTATCCTGTTTGATGTAACCATTGTATTTCAACTTTTGAAGTTATCCAAACATCAAAAAAGAGAAAAAGAGCCCAGGATCCATAAAAAATGGTTGGCTCACGAGCAAAACTTGAGAAGTTATGGCCAAGACACAAATTCACCCTCCTACTCTCTCCCATGAACCTGTCTACATATTGATACGGTTCAGATAGTAGTAAGCCAGTAATACATGTGCTCAAACTCAAAGCAAGGTAACAAAGGTGTTAATGTCGCCATTTATTTTTTACATTGACTTATATTATTTGGTAAGTGTTTATAAGACATTAAGAATCTCAGATATAATTTCATGGACAGAAACTTCAGTATAAAATGTAATCGGTATCAAGTTTGATAGCCACTTTCCTCTCTTTTTTTCCCATCTTCTTCTTTTTCACCATAGGAGAGAAGAGTTTATCCTTTATTTCTAGATGGAGTTTAGTACAATCCCATGTAAGCAATAGAGAAGATTTAGTTTCTATTACCTGACAATATGAAAAAAAAAAAAAAAACCTTGAATGTTGAAATTCAATTAAACTACAAGCTTGCAATGGAATCAACTTTACAATACAACCAATATTCATTCGATCCATCCTATAAATTGCACGAGCTGATGATAACTTACCTATTTGTCTCCCCACTTGGCATGAAGCACCTAACCAACAACTGAATTTTATCTTCCCTCTAATTACAATGAATGGTCAATTTTTTGGCAACTAATTTAATTCCTGCTTTCTGTTGATAGTCATAGAGATCTAAGGAGAAGATTGCATCGACAAAGGTGCCAGGCATGAACAAGGAACCCAGCTCCGCAGCATCAAACTTGCTGAAGAGCAATCTTTGCACGGTGCCTGATGACTCTCTTTGGTATATCTCTGTTGCATATAAGGCAACATTCCCGCATACTGCTGTGGGTATACTGTAATGTCAATATTACAAAAATTAGTGAACTTGTTAGGTAGGGAAATTTCAAAAGGCTTGATTTCATACTAATACCTCAATTGTTTTAAAATAAGAAGAGCATAAGAGCAGAAATTTTACAATTATGAGACATTTGATATATTGTTATCTTACACTTTTTCTTATTTTCATGCATAAGATATCATGTATTTAAGATTTATATATATACACACGATGTTTTATTAGAAGTGAACAATGTTAAAAGTTCAAAGACTTGAGATTTCATAGTTTTATGGTAGTATCGCATACCACCTATAATTGTGTCATTCAATGTCTCTTGTATTTTGGATGACATCCAAAATATTAGGACAAAGCATATAAATGGCTTCTATCCTCATCATTGAACTAACAAAAATTCTAAATTCTCATATCCCACTCCCAACAGCATGGTGAATCATGTGGAAAGCTGAAAACCCAGCCAAAGATTAGTTGTTAATTATCCACTGTATACTTGCTGACCTATGGAAGTCATCTCCATTGATCAGAAGGAAATCAGCTTCAACAACATATGTATGCATGCATGCAAGTGTATATATAGGATATAAACTTACTGCAATCGTACAGTAGGATAGTTGACGAAGCCATTTTTTCTGGTAACAACCGGTCTCCAATCAGAGCTGCTACCAGAATCTATAGATAACCTCTGTGCATTACTGTCACAAGCTTCAAGAACCTTACTTAAACTTGGTAACGAATCAACCACAAAGCTCAACTTTGGCCGGCCAGCTTGATCAAAAAACCTTGTGCTTATTCCAAACCGTACTTTAAGACGAGCACAACAAAGCTGAAAGGGGACACCTTTGTGCAGTAGTTCTATCCTTTGACTGCCACGGTATAATGGAACAAGAGATGCGCTGATAGAAGGGATTAATATTTCGTCAGGCTCTAAAACAATAATAGAGCTGCTGCTAGCCTCAGACACAGCAGCTGAAGAAGGCATCTGAGGTGACTCTTGCATGGGTTTTTCGTCCATGGTGTCATCTGTTTGAATGGATTCTCTTTTAATTTCATCACAAAGAGAACCCATGTCAAAAGCATTCAGTTGAGCTATATTAGTATCTCCCATATCTGATTCGGCCCCCCGTGAGCCGGACATTGTAAGAGAAATTAATGGATGAGTTTCCACCTTTGTTTGATCCACAGGAGATGATAATAACACGGAATCCTTTTTCATATTTGATAAGCCCCCTTCGGGGGAAGATTTTCCATTAATACGACTTCTTGTTATAGCATTTGGGGAAACCCAACTATTCATTGGGAACACATCTGGAAGACTTGATTCCTGTATGGATGGAGAGATTATACTAGTAACTTACAATCCAGGGGCTTAAAGAGTTAAACTTCAACTTATTACTCAATGAAAATAAACCCAGGAAGAGAATACTCGTGTTGAGAAGATGGTTAAAGCGCACAATACTAGCCAAGTATTATTAGCATTTAGAACTAGCTGCAAAATGATGTTATATTACCAACCAAATAACCCAGATGAGAAAAAAATAACTATATTCTAACAAGGTGCATCATGTTGAGATACTTGCGATGACCACAAGGTTTTTTAGCCTAATATTCAGATTCTTGCAGAACTCGCATCAATTTGATAAAGATGGTTCCTAGTTTTTACTTATTGCTAACAAAAAAATAAAAGAAACTGTAAGTCACCATAGAAATGGGTCAATGGTTCAGTGTCCTAGAACGAGTACATAATGAAATCCTTTAAATTAAAATTTTACCAAGAATAGAACTGTTGCGCAGTATTTGAGGATTTCTAGATTCATCCGAACATCATCTAAGCTCCTGGAGATTTTTGCCATAAATGTTAGCTAAAAGAAACCTAGTAAAGCAGGCTGACAAGAAAGCTTGACATATAATTACGTGGATTAGTACAGTTACCTATGTGTCTGCAGTCCAAGCCCAAAATATGTTGCAAGACTGGCCATCTGCAGCGAACATAAAGATACGTGATAACTTGAAGCCGACATAAACTTAAAACAGTATTTATAGTATGAAGCACACGGCATATATAATTTTTGAAACTTTATATTTAGTGATTTATTTTTGAAAAAAAAAAACACAACTAACATTATTTTAAATTCTAAGTACTTTATTTTTCAAAAATATCTACTAAATAAAAAGATGTTAAATATATTATTCATGCACCAAAAGAAATTTAAGAAAGAAATTATTTCTAATCTCTCATTCCATATTTGTTTAAGTTATTTTTTTTTTCTGAAGTCAGTTATGTCTGAATTATATGAATGCATATCTCATCTGAGTACAACTCGTCTAGTCAACTCGATTGTGTGCTGGACATGTCCGTGCACGTGTTGTTTGACAAATATCTTACGGATCAACAAGCTTTGAGATGAATATGTCCGTACTTGATAGTTTATGAATAGTATACAAGGAAAGAAGTGCACATCGGTACTTGGATACACCTGACTGAATGGACTTAAAAAACTAAGGAGATGCAAAGTGATCTTGTAATTTACCAAATTCAATATGTTAAAATGGTTATTTTACTAGTCAAATCCTTAGTCCTTTGTCCAATAGAAATAAACATCACCAGCCCGAAAGTACAAACAAATGAACGGTACCTTCATGTCACCAGCTCTTCTTCCAAACTTTTGAGTTAACAGCACTAATGAGTCAATAGTACCCTTGGGTTCCGGTGCTGGCCGATTAATCTCAGCAAATGCATCTCTGACGCGAACACAGTCAAATCTTAAGATATTATGACCAGCCCAAATGCGTCCTACACAAAATTCAGGAAAGGGGAAAATTATATTTTAGTAAGCAACACAAACCGCGACTAATCAACACCAAAAACCAAAACTTTGGAGTCATTTCGTTCATCATAACTACCTGGAAAATAAGAGTTTAAAATTTTAATTGTAATTTAAAAAGAAAAATAAAAATGATTCCACAATTTTTCTTTCTTTCTCCTCCATTTTCTCAATTACCAAGCAAGGAACAGAGAAAGGGAACAAACCATGTAGAAGGTCATAAACCGTGTCGGCGATGTCGCCGAAAGTAGGAGCCGACGCAACAGCATCACGGCTAATGCCATTGCAGCGTTCGGACAATGATGAGATGAGAGAAGGGTGGGCAGGTCGGACCAATGTGGAGTAGTTGTGCAGCTCCGTTAGCTTCCTGGGGCAAACCAAGATGGCTCCGAACTCCAAAATGGCAAAACCCTGGCCGGGTCGGGTTGGGACGGTGGTTTCGAGGTCGAAGAATACAATTTCGGATCGATCTTCACTGGGCTCCATCGACGTCAACGAGAATTTCTAACTGTGAATTAAAATGGTGGAATGGATCAGGAACAAGAACAGGATCGATTATCAAAGATGTATGCTTGATTGAACATAAAATGCGACGAGCGTAGTCGTATTGAAAAAGGACGAGAGGATTTGGTTATCAAAGATTTATGCTTGATTGACCATAAAATGCAACAAGCGTAGTCGTATTTAAAGAGGACGAGAGGATTTTCAAGGAGTGTTTGATTCCCGGAATAAAACATTTTTATGCGACAGCACATCCTAAAAATTAGAATTCCTGATAATCACGTTTTAAAAAAAGAAAATATTCTCAAGAATTTTTTCTGCAACCATCTCTCCGAATTTAGATTGCTCAGTACGCACCTAGGTTGTACGGGATGAGACTTCACCGACAAAGATTGCTTCCATCGTACGCACCTCCATCTGGTTGCTCCGAATGACTATACCTTGGTTCTCACCGAAAAACACCTTGGTTCTCACCGAAAAACAGTGCTTCGTACGCTTGGTTTTCTCAGTGGGCTTAGACAGGCCCATTTACGTTCTATTTTTTATTTTAATTGAAGATGAAAATAAAAAGGTCTTGCCTGTCCAAAAAAACAAAACAAAACAAAACAGAAAGCTCTTCAAATAAATAGGTTCTAAATTTTTGTCCAAAATAATAATAATAAAAATAAATAAATAAATAATTTTTTTAAAAATTTTTATATTTTATAAATTATTATAAAATTTTTGATTTTATTATAATCTAACATTAATTTTATCATCAATTATAATCTACTATTCACTTTACTTTTTTATGGTGGTGGATATATTTGAGAGAATATTTACCCGCAAATCCAGACATGAGGTTGAATCAGGTTGCAATCTAGGAATCTGATGCCTTGCCTTCATGAAAATGGAAGCCTCAACGGCGAACAAAGGAAGCAAAAGTTGGACTAAGTTTGAGGGAACCTTTAATTGTCTCCAAGGCAATTCAAGGTTCAAGCCTTGTTGGTCTCAGTGAATTGGACATCGATGATGGTCATTCTTTGCTTTAAGAATAAGCTTGCACAGATGCAGGATAGAAAATTATTAACCATGAAGAGGAAAAAATAAATTTAAAGTCAGAATAAACACTTAAGCATCAAGTAGTATCCAAATTAAGGGATCGTTCATAATTATATTGAAAAACGAAAGAATTAACATGAATACCAAAGAAATTAATGTGTAGTAAGGCATAAATTGGCTTTTTTTATATATATTTTATTTTGCCAATATGGTACTTGGCGTCTCTTGATTATCGTAGTTGCATGCATTTCTCTACCCAGGTCAGGGTAGAGGTGCTTAGTTCTGGCTATGGATGATTATGGAAAATAACATGCAATGAAAGTTGCTATGTAGATTAGAAGACAATAGCTCCCTGTGCAATGTTGATGCTTATTCGGCGAAAAGCCGTCCGGCCCGTTATATCTCAAGCACCATTCTTCCACAATTCACTCTCTACTTCCCTCCTAATTCCCTCTGATTCATGTATATCGTCAGTTGCAGAACCCATGAACAGGCACTTCAGTATTTAAATGACGCTTCCAGACGATTTAATCCAGCAAAAATTCCCCAGCTTTACGCTGCTCCCATCCACATCTTAACAGGGGCCAAGCTGCATAGAAAATTCACGGAAACCCCGCACCCGCAGTGCGTGCTGTTCTATATTTGATGCTCTCAACCGGTTAGAGAGCTCAAAATTCACTCCCGACGTGTTTGGAGTGTTGATAGTGGCCTGCAGTGACATGGGTCTTGTTGAGGAAGAACTACGGGTGTAGAAACAGACAAAGGGCTTTGCCTATGCTGCAAGCTTGCAATGCACTTCTACATGGATTGGTTAAGATAGAAAGGTTTGATTTGATGTGGGAGATATATGGGGACATGGGATCAAGCGGGTTTTCTCCTACTGTTATCACATATGGGCAGACGGCATATTAATTCACTGTTCTGGCAGTCACGGTGAATCCAGGAATGCACATAAGTTGTTCGATGAAATGGTTGTGAAGGGGAGCCAACCTTCTGTTGTAATCTACACAATTCTTATACGTGACCTTTGTAATGGGGAGTAAAATGGAAGAAGCAGTGGCCATGTTTAGGTTGATGAGAGAATCTAGTGTCGTCCCCAATTTATACACTTACAATACTCTTATGGATGGGTATTGCAAGATGACTAATGTTAAGCGAACTTTTGACTTGTATCAAGATATGCTACGTCATGGCACAAATACAGATCTTGTGACTTTTGCTTTTCTAATAGATATTCTGTGCAAAGTGGGCGAATTGAGGGAGCCCGAATCCGTTTTGATGATATGGTCAAATTGGGAATTATTCCTAAGTGTTTATAATTCCTTGATTGATGGCTACCGTAGAGCGGGAAACTTGCCTGAAGCAATGGACTTGCAATTAGCAATGGAAAGGTCTGAAATCCTGCCTGATACTTATAATTTACTTGTTAAAGGTCTCAGCGACTCAGGTAGATTGGGAGACTAATAAATTATTGCAAAAAATGGATGGAGAAGGCTATTGAGGTGTGTTCCCAAATGACTGAAAAGAAAATAGAACCCAGTGCCATCACATTGTCTAGATTAATTGATGGGTTTTGCAAGATAAGAAACATAAAAGCAGCGATGGGTTTGTACACAGAAATGGTAATCAAAGGTATTGAGCTTGATGCGATTGCTTATACAGCTTTGATTGATGGACACTGTAAAGATGGGAGCAAAAAAGAGGATCTAAGGTTGCATAGGGAGATGCTGGATAGAGGAATCACACGCAGTGTGTTTACGGTAAATTGTTTGATTGACAGCCTTTGTAAAGACGTAAAGACTTCTGATGTAGTCAAACTATTCTTGGAGAAAACTGAAGCTGCTTACCCTGGAGATAAAGCTGATAATAGCTATTCTTCTCCAAACAATGTAATGTATGCCATTTTAATTCGATGTTTATGTGAGGATGAACAGATCTTCAAGTCCACTAAGTTTCTTTGCAGATATGAGACATCATGGTTTACAACCAGATGTGTTAGTTTATGTTATCATGTTGCGGGCACATTTCCGACTCAAGCACATGCTCGATGCGATGCTGCTGCAAGCAGACATGCTGAAAACGGGCATCATATCAAATACTTTCATACATCAAGTTTTGTCTAGAGAATGGAGATTTGAAATTAGCTTGTATATGTTCTGTACATAAAATGACATAGGTCTTAAAAGCCTTCTAAATCAAAAGAATACATGCCAGCATCGTTCAGTTTGATGGGAAGCTACAATTGGGATTAACGACACTAAAGCATGACATGAAGTTCTGGGTAATTGACAGCAAGATATTAAATCACAGAGTATGCTGTGTGTGCAAATTTTTTACAGAATTTTCTTATTTATGCTCTCACTTGTATCGCAGTGGCATGACCATTTTCTAAAGCAATATTGCTGCAAGACTATGGAGACTCAATCATGACCATTGAGGTTAAGTGACATGATTAAGTCATATTGACAATGCTTTTCGAGGCTATATTATATAAACGGAGGACACAGGACTGGCATTGTTGGGCTAGAGAATGAATGAACGAGCTACAAGCATGAATGTCCCATGAAACATTGTTGCTTCTAGACTTCTAGGGCACAGCAAAATTGCATTCCTCATAATTCATTTGAATGAATAAATTCATATTTCAATGGTTAATAAACAGAAAAATTAATGTTATATTTTAATTTGTTTGGAGATTCAGGTTATAATTTTTTAATTAATTCACTTCTTTTATCTAGTCAAAAGTGAATCGTAGGTTGATTAGTGATTAATTTACTCGAAAATGTAAGAATCAAGCCGAAATAATTTGGTTGAAAGAGATAGCATGGGTTGTCTACAACATAAGCGCATGGTGCTCAAAGGAAATAATTAATAGCCCGTCCAAATTTCTGGCTTCGGGATACACATTATGACATTCTTAAAAAGGTTGCCATTGGTTCAAGGGAGTGTGCACCGGTTGTTGTTTCTTCCCATGTGCCACTTCCACATTCATCTCAAACCTCCAAAACCAAACCCTACCCTTAAGAAGTACCTTGATTCCAACCGCCCTACCAAGGTTCTCCTACTGTTTAGGAACTTACTAAGAGAGAGACCCACTTCAATTAATAGCTTCTCTTTTTTGTTTGTCCTCAAAGCCTGCACCCAGAAGCAGTCCACCGTCCAAGGAAAGCAATTGCATGGCCTCGTCATAAAGTTTGGGTTCGAAACCATAGTTCAACTCCAAACATCTCTTCTGAAAATGTATTCCGAATGGGGGAAGCTATGTCATGCACATCGAATGTTTGATGAAATACCCACTAAAAATATTATATGCTGGACGTCTTTGATTTCTGCTTATGTTGACAATCAGAAACCCAGTAAGGCCTTGGAACTTTTCAGACAGATGCAGATGAACAATGTGGAACTGGAACCTGATCAAGTCACCGTAACTGTTGCTCTCTCTGCCTGTGCTGACACTGGGGCCCTGGAAATGGGCGAATGGATCCATGCCTTTGTTCGGCGTAAAGAAGGGCTTAACAGGGATTTGTGTCTGAATAACGCTCTCATAAATATGTATGCCAAATGTGGGGACATCATGACTGCCAGGAGATTGTTTGATAGCACTAGAAACAAAGATGTCACAACTTGGACATCCATGATTGTGGGGCATGCGCTGCATGGGCAAGCAAAAGAAGCTCTTGAACTTTTCTCAAAAATGAACACGAGGGGAAACAAGAAAAAACAGAGCTATAGCAGTTGTCTCATAGTCCCAAATGATGTAACGTTCATAGGAGTATTAATGGCTTGCAGCCATGCAGGGTTGGTTGAGGAAGGGAAGCACCATTTTAAAAGTATGGCTGAAGGCTATGGTATAAAACCCAGAGAGCCTCACTTTGGTTGCATGTTGGATCTTTTCTGCAGAGCTGGGCATCTGAGAGATGCCTATGACTTCATTATGGAGATGCCAGTTCCGCCAAATGCGGTAATGTGGCGAACCTTGCTAGGGGCATGCAGCCTCCACGGCAACATAGAACTAGGTGGAGAAGTTAGGCAAAAGCTACTTGAATTGGACCCTGACTACGTGGGTGACTGTGTTGCTATGTCTAATATTTACGCTAATAAAGGCATGTGGAATAAGAAAATGATTGTCAGAAATCAAATAAAAAAGTCAAGAGCTCCTGGTTGCAGCCTGATTGAGGTGGGAAGTGGGGTGAGTGAATTTGTGGCTGCGGATGATAATCATCCTTTGAAAACAGAGATATATGATGTTCTTAAGCATTTGATCAGGAGCATGGAAGCTTATGGTTACATGCCAAGGCCTTCAAACCCATAATGAGTCATCCAGATGTCCAAGCACATTGTGGAGCTCTTAAAGGATGTGTCACAATTGGTAATGAGCATGGTTTTTTCAATTTCATTCAGCGTTAATTTATTTTCTTTGTATTATCAATATTTTTTAAGTCTCCAATTGGTCGGTGTTAAATATTTAATTTGATAGGACTGTTTGTGTATATGTCGTTTTCAAGTGTTTCTGAAGCAGTAACATCCTCTTTCATCAACGTTGTGCTGACATATATTTATGTTTTCCAATTGCAGCCGGAACAGAGCCTTCACGGCAGCTATCGCTAGTGCTTTGGCAGGCGGGGTTTCTGAGAGTGCTTTTCTGCGTGTAGTTTCATTGGGTGCCATTGCTGAGGATATACACTCGAATTGTTGGAAGCTTCACGTGCCTACTGGTGTATGGAGAATACTGGCTCACATGGGTTAACATCCATGGTTGACGTTTTGCTCTTAATTTTCCTCGGTCTCAAATGTGCATGCTCTTGATGTTGTTGACTATAGTGAGGGGAAAATTAGTCGAAGGGATAAGCTGTGAGAAGTATTTATCCTCGAGTGATTCTTAAAGCACAAGTGTAGCTGTGATTGACGGGTTCTTAAGGCTAATGTTGTGCACAGCCTCAATTTGTGCTGAGGTGAGTTGCAAATTGCACAATTACGAGGTTAAATACAGCCCTACCTTGACGTGTAAGTGTACAAGGAATAAATGGCACACTGTCATAGCTGGGAATATAGCGAAACGGCATCAACTCCATCCAAAGCACGTAATGATTTTAACTGGTTTTCTTCACACCTTGTATGATACGAAAACATAATTGCTTTAAAATATGGGAGCAGTTGACAAGTTACAAGCCAATACAGGCTACAGGGTGTAGGGCTTTGACTTGAACTAGTCATGACACTTCAAAAGAAATGATACACAAATTACCCCTTGCAGCAGTAGCCTTACTGGATACTGATTTCTTATGGTTGATTCCAGACAGAAGAGTAATCGCCAGCAGTGACAGCAAGCAAGACAACATAAACATGTATAGTATACCTGCTTATTAATGAATATTGTCTGTCAAGTTCATGTAGAGTAAAACTTGAGAGAACAAGATTGAAAATATGCTCAATAAAATGCCTTCAAACTTTTGCTATTTCTATAGAGTATTTCTCAAGTTACCAAAAGTATGATTTTTAAGTTTTATGACTATTTATTGATCAGACACATGGTAACTGAGAAGCAAGTACTACATTGTACAATGATGTATCACATTGAAGAACAGCTTCATAAGCAATGTCTGCCAACTGCCATTATTTTTCTTCTATCATTTCTAGCAGTGGTGGTTCAAATCTTGATGTTCAACAACTGAATGAAATATTGATACATCAAAGTTTAAAGGGAAAACCTTCATGGAGTGAAAATATAACTTACATTGGAGTGTAAAATTAACAGGATTTCTGGGAAACATTTCACACAGCAACTGCTTCCGGCCTTTTGCTGGTTTTGATTCCTCTTATAGCTGCAAGTGAGTTCAACCCATGAAAATAAATCAAACCACGTTGAATTGTCATTTGTTATGATACATGCCAAATCATACTATCACAGGCTTTATCTTTGCTGTACCTTCAGCATAATCTTTAGCTCCAAACACAGCAGAACCAGCAACAAGAGCATTAGCTCCAGCGTCAATTACCTGCCAAACCAGAATATACTAAAATTGTATCTTGCAACTCGATGGTCCAGCTCTAGCCTAGGGCTTGTTCTGGACTACATTCCAAATTTCCAATTCGATAAATTAAACAATTATGCGATTCTATTCTCCTCCTTCCCCCTCATTATTTATTCTTATTTCCTTTCTCTAATCAAGAAATGGAGTAATAAGCCAAAAAGATAAAAGATCACAAAATACAGTATATGAAAATATTTATAGATTAATCTGAGGTACATAATGAGTTAGACGTTTGGTTGTTGTCCTATTTCCTTTTTGTAATTATCCTCCCCCACAAGCTTATGGGTGAGCCTTTAGAATTTGTTGCATATCTCTATAAATGATACAAGGATGGAAGACAATAAAATAATGCATGGGGCACCTTGTAAGCATTTCCTGGACCAACTCCACCATCCACTTCAATCCATGGATTCACTCCCTGATAAATAAAAAAGCAATGCACTTGTTTATGCAAAAGATAAAAGCTTGAACAAAAAAAAAATGAAAAAAGAATCTTATGACTTCTTACACCATACCTTTTCCACGCACAATCTTCTCAAATCAGAAATTTTCTTTACTTGGCTCTCAATAAAACTCTGACCACCAAAACCGGGGTTTACAGACATAATTAGGACCAAATCAACCACTGCAAACATGAATTCAACATTAATCAATTTTTTAATCTTTTAATTCTATCAGAAGAACATAAAAAAAATGTAATTCAAAAACCATCAGAACATCTTAATCAGAAGAAAAGTCCATGTGTTTCTCACAAGGAGTTAAAATAAATCATGAACAAGAGAAATAACACATTACACTCTTCCATTTTGCCATGTTTATATTAGCACCAACATTTAAAACAAAATCTTGACCCTTTTCTTCAACCAAATTCGTTCATATATTGACAACCATCTCAAAGCATGTATATATAGCAAATTTATTGGTAAGGTATTTATACTTCCTTCAATTACTGTAAAACAAATACATAATAATCAGTCGAATAAGATTTAAACTACTTAAAAGATAAAAATAAAAAATTGAAGCTCCATCTCGTAATTTGACAGAAAATTTAAATAAGTCAAATATATAACAAAAAATGAAAAGTCATGCTTTGAACAACCATCAGAAGGTAGAGTGTAATACGCTGTCTTCTGTTTCATATAAAATGTAACTTCTACTGTTACAACATTACAAGTGGTCTCAAAAAAACAGAAAGACAATTTCCTATTATGTCCCTCTTATAGCTATACTATTCTGTCCAATAAAGCTAAATATTTAGCACCTTGATTTGTTCAATAATGGAACTCATATTTTATGACAGTTTATTTGCTAATTTTTTATTCTAAGCCAAGTCCATAGTCAAGGCTGCTATTGGTCCATTGCTAATGCTTATAAGTATACAGTAAACTAAGCTCATTATTAACACCATTGATGTTCTCATTATATAAAAGAAAAAAGGAAAAATAACCGTGAGGGCTCACCATCAAGGACATATTCTATGGTACTTAGTGGGGTAGCAGGGTTTAGGACAACTCCAGCTTTAGCTCCCAGGCTTTTTATCTAAATCAAGAGAATGTAGTTAGATATATAAAAAAGAAAAAACTAAAAAAACTGAAAGTTAAAAAATGTGTTTCCTAGGAGCAATTTATAATTTTAAAATCCAGTGCACTGGATGACAGCTTTCAAACATACTGTCTGCAGCAATATTGCTAAAGAGTTAGATGGATCAAAGGAAAGTCTTACATGATTTAGAGTACGGTGCAAATGGATGGTGGAAGATTGCTCACAATGAACACTGACTATGTCAGCTCCTGCCTTGATAAAATCTTGAACTCGCTGTTCAGGTTCTACAATCATCTGCAGTGCTTTAATGTGCATCAGAAAGAGAACTAATTATTTAATACCAGCTTAATTTAATATATGTATAAATAGGAATACCAAATGCACATCCAAAGGAAGATCTGTCACAGGCCGCAAGGCATCAACCACAAGAGGTCCAATTGTAATGTTTGGAACAAAACGGCCATCCATTACATCAACATGAATCCAATCACAACCAGCCAACTCCACTGCTTTCACCTAGACAAAGTAAGAGCCAAATTCCAACATTCATGAATGCTGAAAATCATAAAATTTGCTAATAGTGACTTGCAAATAAAATGGCAGATTTACTATCAAACTTGATAAGCTGATTATGGAATTATGCATTATAGCTATGTCAGGTGTTCAAACAGACCAATGTCCTTGGTGTGTAGTAGTAAAAACAAAAAATTGGATACAACTATCAGAAATTAAAACATATCATAAAACCTGCTCTCCCAATTTTGCAAAGTTAGCTGAAAGAATAGATGGAGAGACGATGATATCACTTTTTGAGAACTTGTCAACACGAGATGTAGCCTTCACCACAGTTGTAATTTTCTCCCTAAAATCATCAAATAGCAAAACTAATCAAATAGAAGTAGACAGCATTATCCTTTAGTATACCACAAGGCTTATATAACAGATGAAAGGGAACAATGAAAAAAGTCCTAAGCGCATGATTTGACATATTAATTATAGACGCACTTCATCAATACATATTTATCTATAGACAGAAGTATCAGAACTCAACCTGAACATACCAATCACAAGCAAGTACAAGAAATTGCAGCTTATTAAAATAAAGGTGAGAATCTATCATTTCGAAAATCTTTAACCTATAAATGAGAACCCCAAACCTCTTGAATTGGAATGTTTGGCATGGCAATTAGAAAGATGGAAACAAATCTTATGTTAAATGTAAATGACAAGGGTGTAAAGCGCCATAGGTAGAAGTTTAACAGGTAATTTATTTTTCCTTTTACTTTCAATAAGTGGAAAGATCACTTTCCAAATCAAGTGATTTCCTGAATTGCGTACATTTCACGAGCACAATTGATCCATACCCAGAACAAGCTTCCTCGGCGAACACCCATGGTCACAAAAAGGATTCCAGAACTATCCTACCAAATAGTTGCTATCAGAAGGATGACAAATTTAATCCACAATTCAAGATTTCTACAGAAAACTCAGCAAATTTATGTATTGAACCAACATATTTGCTTCGCAAGTACAGGGAAGCCAATAAATTACCAGTCCCACTCATTCTGACACCAATAGAAGAAATACCTGGGGAAAGTGAGCGGACGGGGTTGAAAAAGAGACGTTTTTTGAGGCTTGAGGCCCCCGCCCAATCCATGAATTTGCGATTGGACCGTTGATGAACACAAAGAAGTTGCAGCCATCTCCTCCCCTTCCTGTTTCTGTGCGCGTCGTATCTAGCTCTCTCTCTTTGGCTTCAATTCAAATGTAAGGAGCAAGAGAAAGTTTGGTCCTTTTTCCCTCCCTCCTCCCTAGCGCTTGTGCTCTCAACAATCTTTGACGTTTCAGATTTCGGTGCAAATGTAAAACAAAAAAACTGAGAAATTTAGAAAAATCCAGTGGATGACACGTGTTGCTTTGGTGTTTGGTAGAGATTTTCTTATCTGCAATGGTTGGCGCTCCGCGGATCCATTGTGCTGACCTGTAGAAAAGGGTCACGCAGTCGGCCAGAGAAAGAAAAAGTAGAAAATTTTGGATTTTGTTTATGTTGTAATTGTACTTCCAATCTACAAATTCTGACCAATGAGAGGAGAGTACTGCACAATTTTATTAAAATAAAAAGGTGGGAAAAAAATTTTGAAGGTCAAATTCGACAAAAATAATTTAAAATTATATGATTTGAGAATGCTAAGTTGGTAACATTGTAGACTCAAATTACTTGCAAAATAATTTATATTAATATTTATGAACAGGGCCATTGCTTTTTTTCTTTTTTCTTTTTGAAGTTTGTTATGAAACAATAATTTCTTGGCAAATGGTTTCTCCATTAAGTACATTGGAAACAAAAGATATGGTCTTTGATCAAAATTTGAAGGATTTGAACTTTTTCTACATTTCAAGATAAAAATAAGCTACTTCAATCATATGGAGATTTAAGTAATATGGGGAAGTTAATCCATCATCCCACAAATAGAACACTTACCGGGAAAATGCGCTCATTTGCAAATTGAGGTTATTAATGGGGTAGAAAACATGGAAAACAAAACTAATAATGAATCATTACGTATACTATTTTTGACAATCCTGAACGAAAGGGAGTTCATATAGATATGTTCCTCTGAAATACAGAAAATGGAATTTCATTAAGGCAGAAGGGCAAGTTTTTGACGATTGGTAGAGTGGCTCTATGGTGCTATAGGCGACATTTAATGTAATACAGAATACCATAAAAAAACTACACCAAGAGTCAATGACACCGACAAAGATCGCATGAACATAAACTATCTAAGAGACAGGAATTCCACTCATCTTTATGAGCTTTCCTGTCCCGCAAAGAGCATATCATGGTACTAATCTCTAATGTTCTTGCTGAGACAAAAGCAAGCTCAAGTGTAGAGGAATTAAGTTAAAAGTAAATACGTAGTGAGGGCATTATATAACGCGTAACCGTAACAAGTATAACTTTCGTGGTTTTAGTTATAAAAAGAAAAGTAAACCAAGCCCGAATTTATCTTGGGAAACTGCATGAGAAATTACGGAGTATTATTTTTAAAAAAATTAGATGTAAAATTTAACAAACAATTTTATCAAAATCTTGTGAGCTTCAAGACATGGAGAAGTACAAGTGGTTCCTATTCGCATGTACATACCTTGCCACCGACACAGCAATTTTTTTTTTTTTTACATGGGAAATTTTGGGGACAAATTAATAAAGAGAACCAGTTTCTATTTCACGCTTATCGTTGAGCTGTCTTACAATTAGCGAAGCAAAACCAAGTCTACTAAATAATCTATCAGATATAGATCCCACCATTATCGCTGTCTTGGCTCACTCTCCATCTCCAACACTCTTAACGCTGCTTTGACTGATCGCCGACAATTCATATTACTACCCTTTGATTCAACACCCAGATCGGCACGACCAAGACCTTTTGGTTCGAACTTCGAGATAGAACTGAGCTGGGTGGGCATACCCAGATGAGGATTTGTGGGTACGATGAAGAGGTTCAATAAAAATCAGGATGATGATGCAGAAATGCTCTCAGATTTGGACAGTCACAGCGTTTTGAAGGATGCGAACAAGAAATGTGGGCTTAATTTGATGCAATTGATGGGATTCTTCGTGGTTTGTTTGATGCTGTTCTCTGTACTGTTTTCGGTGTCGGTGGTTCTTCGAGACCCACCCTCAGATGGTGTTGGCGAAGCATCTACATCAACTGTATTTGAAGCTAAAGAAAGCGAAGGTATTTGGTTATTTTAAAAGTTTTAGTTGATTAGGGAGTTGCATTACTGATTCTCTTGTGAATTGGACTTCGAAATGGTAACTGTTTCGGTAAAAATGAACCATTTAACTCTAACTCGATGATTTGATGGCTTGACCTTAAGATTTGATCTGCATTTGCCTCCTTACATTATAATTCTATGTAAGCTTATGACTCTTGCAGCTTCCTTGTAACAGCTGATATGCTGATAGTGGTAAAATTGATCGAATCAGCCCTCTTTTAGCTATCTGCCTGTAAACTACATCCTTGGCTTTAGCTATTTCACCGTTTATCCCAATTCAATGAAAAGGAAGCAGAGAAAAAGGAAAGAAAGTAGAAGGAGACAAGTTTTCTTTTTTGCTTTTGCATATGCTGAAACGTACGCCATTGTGCCCTACCACATTACGAGCAGCCGCTTCTCACTTCTTCTTGGTCTTTCTATTTATATATACCAAGTTTAGATGCTTTTAATCCTAAACCAGCTGACGAAAGGTAAGAGTAGTTTGTATCCCATTTAAGCATAAGGAAAGTTAGATCCAAAACTATACGGCTTGTCAATGCCGAGTTGGATTAGCATCTGTTGGCTTGCTAGAAATATTACTGATAACTAACTAATGCCTACCTCGTGGAAGAGAATACCTATTTAACATGGATCAATAATTCTTGAAATAGAATCTAGATTTTTTTTTTAAGTAACTTTTTGCGTTATATTCACCTTAACCTAGCTGCTAGCGTGCTACCTTTTTCCGCAATTGTCGTTTTTGTCAACAATAAGTTGCCCTGTTTCTTGCTTTTGTTGGCCTTGTAAATTTTGTTTGATAGTATATTTGCATTACATATGTTCATGCTTTAGCACATTAGTGGGCTGTGGGCTTAATTTAGAACTTTCAATGACCACTAGGGAAAAGAACAGAAGAAGAATAATTGAAAAGTGAGAGAGTATGGCTATTTTGGATAAATTAAAGCAACCTCTTCTTCTATGACCCAATTTTGAAACTTCACTTATTTTTTGGTTCTTTTTCTTTTTTTCGTTTTCTTCCTCATGACATCTTAATTGCTGATGATTATCTTGCTATTATGTGATCAATTTCTGTTTCATTTTTTCATTCATGTATGTTTTTGGAAGAACTTATTTGCCCTAGTACAAGAATGTTCTTTGCTGACTGCTTTTTCTGGCAACTCATGGTCCAGTAATAGAATCTATTTTTCTGAGTCAGGTTTGAACAAAGATGCCTCTGAATCTGTTGAGTTGCTAAAAGATGAACTTTTGGGTGGCCTACTTGCTTCTGGGTTCAATGACAGATCTTGTCTCAGCAGATATGAGTCAGTCTTGTATGGCAAAGGACTATCAGGAAAACCTTCTTCTTACCTCATTTCTAGGTTAAGAAAATATGAAGCTGTCCACAAAGAATGTGGACCCTATACTGAATCCTATAACAAAACATTGAAAGAACTCAGGTCTGGCCATGTTTCTGGGTCCTCAGATTGTAAATATGTAGTTTGGATTTCATTTAGCGGGTTAGGGAATAGGATATTGACCTTAGCATCTGCGTTTCTTTATGCTATGCTCACAAACCGTGTCCTACTGGTTGATCCTGGAGTTGATATGATCGATCTCTTTTGTGAACCATTTCCAGATGTTTCCTGGTATCTACCTCCCAATTTTCCCCTTAAAAGTCAAATGTATGATTTCAGTCAGCAATCTGCTCAATGTTATGGGAAAATGCTGAAAAATAAATTAATTACAAATTCCACAGTGCCGTCTTTCGTCTACCTTCATCTAACCCATGATTATGATTATCATGATAAGCTATTCTTCTGTGATGAAGACCAAAGTTTTCTCCAGAAGGTACCTTGGTTAATGATGAAAACAGATAACTACTTCATTCCATCTCTATTCTTAATGCCATCTTTTGAGCAGGAACTGAGTAATCTCTTCCCAAAGAAGGAAACAGTTTTCCATTTCTTGGGTAGATATTTGTTCCACCCCACGAATAGGATATGGGGACTTGTCATCAGATACTATCAAGCTTATTTAGCTAGAGCTGATGAAAGAGTAGGCATCCAGATTAGAGTGTTTGACACTGGCACAGGTCCATTTCAACACGTAATGGATCAGATTCTAGCTTGTACTTTGAAAGAGAATCTCTTGCCTGATGTTAACAGGCAGCAAGATATTGTAAGTTCGTCAGGAAAGCAAAATTCGAAAGCAGTATTGATGACATCTTTGAGCTCAGGGTACTTTGAGAAGGTAAGAAACATGTATTGGGAATATCCTACTGTGACAGGAGAGGCGGTTGGAATTTACCAGCCAAGCCATGAAGAGTATCAGCAAACGGAGAAGCAGATGCACAACCAAAAGGCTTGGGCAGAAATGTATCTGTTAAGCTTAACTGATGTACTGGTTACTAGCTCATGGTCAACTTTTGGTTATGTGGCTCAGGGTCTTGGAGGTTTAAAGCCATGGATACTCTACAAGCCTGAGAATGGAACAGCCCCTGATCCTCCATGTCAGCGGGCCATGTCAATGGAGCCTTGCTTCCATGCTCCTCCATTCTATGACTGCAAGGCTAAAAGAGGAACCGACACAGGTGCACTAGTTCCATACGTAAGGCACTGTGAGGATATGAGCTGGGGTCTTAAGCTTGTTGACAATTAAGGTTATTTATGACCATGTATGCTATTGTTACTGTCAAAACTCGCTTATAAAGCGTTGCAATTTTTATTGTGCAATAGAATGAGTGACTACCTTTTCATGAATGTGCTTTCCCCATATCATCACCATCAAGATGTTGTAGTACATATTATGTGAGTATCTGCCGGTACCATTATGATACTATAATCTGGCTTGTCTGCTATTTATGCCGTTAACTTTACTATTATGATAATAAAACTGGTAGAAGAGGGGGCCTTTATTTTTTTGGTGTAGAACTGGAGCCTGAACCTGAACTCTCCCAGTCTTTTGTTTAGTGGTGAAACCCAGTTTTTGAGCACATAAGGATTAACATGGTACGGACCAAATGATCCATTTCCCAAAATGGACCACTGAAATGGGCCACCATTAACTTTCTTATAAAAAATCATACCCACATACTGGTATGTAGTATAATGATATATTTGAAGTTTTGCAAGCGGAAAGGTCATAATCAAAGAAGAATACATGGGAGTGTCATGTTTGCAAAAAGTACCCAAAATTGGGAGGCACATATCCATCGTATCAAAATTCGAATCATTTCAATCGGAGCTTAAGAGGAAAATGCCAAGAAAGTACGCAATTACACATATTGTTACGCGTGTTTACATATTGCATACCAACTATTTGTTTCATTTAAACTCATGCTTATACCACACACACATATCGGGGAATACTATTTATATTGAATATGTCCAAAATGTCTTTCAGTTTTCGCATTTCCTAAGTCATTTTAATTTTTTTTCCTGTTTAAGAGTACATATGTAATTCTAGAGGAAATGAGATGCAAGTATAAATTTTTAACAATTGGAATTTGGAAATATACAACTAATATCTATATTAATATGTATATAATTTTTAGTATTTTTGTAAATTTCAAACAATTATAATAAATTAATTGTAATTATTTAAAAACATAACTTTGAAAAACACTTAATTTAATGATGGAAATAGGTCCAATTGTCATCAAAATTAACCGTATTGAGTATAGTGATAAGTAATTCATTCTCTCGAGATAAAGATATAAATTTGATTCTTACAAGAGACACTTATATCTTTATCTTATATATAAGTTATATCTAAGATAAAGGTGTAAGACATCAAAATGTGTTGGATTGGTGCTTACTAGAAGAAAATGAAATATTTGGCGTTGAATTAAATTGGTGGACTAATGCACAAATATAACCGCATCAAATTGTTGCCATAAAATATTGGTCACATTCCATAAAATCACAAGTAGAAAAGCCCGCAAATCAGGGATCATTCCCTGCTCAACTCTAAAGTGATAAAGTCCAATAAAAATGAATTCAAATCAAGCCCCACCACTAAACAAATATCTGTTAAATAATCTTTTTCACCCATTTTACACAAGCTAACCTTAGACATTTGATTGGGTTTTTTTCTTCTATTAGTTTTATTCATAAATGGAATGCATTATCAATTAATTCTGAGATTTTGTTATTATAATTATTATTATTATGTTCAATAAATTAAATTAATTTATAATTTAATCCCTACAAAATATCATTGGTAACAAATTTATGCTATAAAAAAAAAGTAGAGAGAATTGTTCCAAATTATCTCAATCCCACAGCAAGGAGCAATAATTTTTAAGTGGGCATGGGGCCCAAGTTAAAAAGGATAAGAGTGACCTTTCTCACACTTACAAAGTTTGGAGGAAGTTTTGAATGTGGTGCAAAAAATCTTCTTCCATATCTCAATTGGTGTTTGATTGTTTGTCCCTTTCTCATTTTTGTACACTTCTCTTTTACTCTTTTTCGGCCTTGGAAGTATATTTATATATAAACAGATCATTTTTAGTGGTCTCAAGGATCTTATAACATTGACATTATCTAATCATGATGGGAATTATTATTGAACTTAGCCAAAAGACACGTGGCAACACACGATTTCTACTTAACTTTTCAATGGACCTTGTACTTTTATATATTTATATATATAATAAAAACCATATATTTTTCAAGGAGGAAAGCTCTATAATGTTTATAATATTAAATTGAGTAAATGTCACTTCTTCATATTTCTATTTGCGTTTGGGCTTTTAAACTTAAGACACAAGAATCATTAGGGGCCCGCAGGCCCAGCCCGGAAGGCTCTGAAGTTTGAAAATATGGTTGAGAGACTTTGGAGGGCAGAATCACGTGATTCGTAGCTGGAAATGGACCCACACACATTCGGATACACGTGGCGAACTGTGGCTTCTCAAAGAGTCGCTTTCGTCGATGACTCTAGCACAACCCCAACCGCGTGTGGAATCGGCGCGGGAAAAGTATGGGCCCTCACATACTTAGTTGTGGACCGTTAAAAAGGCCTAACTCTCTTCTGAATCTTACATCAGCCACTGCGGCACATACACGTATACACACAATTGCCCGTAAATTTTCATGAAATTATTGAAGACATTGATCATCAAAATTATATGGAACATCTTAATTTATTCAGGAGATTTATTATTAAAATTAAAAATTAAAAAAAATCATTTTTCCCTTTTATCCTTAATTAAATGAGTGGAATAAAGTTTGTCGAGTTTAAATAAATAAATATTTTTTTAAAAAATTAAATTTAAATAGACTAATTTAATATTTTTTTTATATTTGATTTGATTAACTTGATATAATTTTAATTTTTTTAAAAAATTTAATTTATTAATATAAAATTCATCAAATCAACTTAATAATTTGACTAAATCTGACTTACTGTTATTCTTTAAGATTTTTTGTAAGAGTGCGCAAAAGCAGCAAGGGCACAAGGACTTTGGTTCCATTGTTTGGTTGGTTGATGTTACTAAAATTACTCTAATTGAAAGCGAGAGTTTTACCTTCAATCTTATATTTAATTAATACTGCCAAATCTAAAACCTAGAAACACCATATAGCTAGCTAGCTCTAGCTCTCTAAGGCGATGATAAGGTGGTTGGTGTTTCCAAACTGGAGCCATAATTGCACCAATCAAAGGATAGAGTTACACAACTTCGAATACTGCAATCCAAGTTAATAATTTCATTCCCATCTCATTCCCACAGTTTAATATCCTAATAAAATTAAACACACACACAGCCCGTATAGGCAGGGGACCTAAAATTTTGCAGAAAGGAAGGTAGGTCGGTTAGGCTTGGATTGGTGGCATTATATGATGAAGAAAACGAAGTACGATCTGAGGATTTTTTTTGTTTTGTTTGTACGCATTCATTTGTTGTCTTATAACGTATTACATTCTTAAATGGTGTTTTGTGATTTTATGAAATATTATATTTATTTTTCTAATGTCTCGAATTAATATATTTTTGAAATGAACTGAGGCGAAAATTGTAAAAGACAATTTCTGGTGTTGTCCTTCAGTTAAGGATGGAGACGTGGAGGACTCAAAATTGGACATTTTTGGAGAGGTTTTATCATGTGGCATAAATAAATAAATAATTTTAAAAAAAACACCACATGGTACAAAAGGGGGATGCCTGTATTGTATTTTTAGACAAAATAAGAAAAGAGGATCAATGTTCTCGTGTCATGCTTTACCGCTTTAAAACGGATGCTTGTATCGTGAAAATGGGAAATGAATGAACGAATGATACTCGTTAATTACACCCAAAACCATGTATTTCTTCCTTCTTTTCTTTTTCTTTTTTCCCTTATAATATTTGATTTTTTGTAATTAAAATTTAATAGACGGATAAATTATATTATATCAATTCCAATGCAAGACCCACAATAATTAATGGATGTCTACCGGTGACGAAACGATGTGAGAAGATGGAAGTAGTCTGGAACTGGTTCTACATGCATTTCATATTATTTACGTTGGGAGTGCACATTTCTTTCTCCCGTTCTTGCTTGACTTGTACGACTAGCAAACACGCACACTTCTCGCTCTTAATTCTGAGAAAAACGTTCTTCGTGGGTATTCGTGCTTTGGATTAAGACAAAGACTTTGGAAGGTATGAATCGGAGAACGTAGTGAAATTTCAACACTGGGTCAGTGATGCCTTCGGTCGCAGATTTCTTTAGTGAAAACGTTTCAATTATGAGTTTGACAATGAACAATGATGTCTTTTCATTTATACACAGCACACATCCAAATAGAAACAGAAAGGGAGAGAGAAACTTCCAGTTTGAAAGCCGTGATGTGTACAGGGGATCTTCAATATTGCAGGAAAATAAAGATAAGTTTGTTAATATTTGTCTATGTCAAAGGATGCGCCTGCACGTGTGCTCCGAGAGAGAGAACACACAGATTTTCAAAGGTAAACTGTACCTGAGACCCCACAACCTCAAATTAAAATATTTCCATAATCAAAAGTCAAGCTTTCAATATTAGCATGATTTTCAAACCAAGCTGATTCATTCGCAAATCACAACAATCATTGCAGCCATGACGAGCCCATAGCGTCAAAGCAAAAACAGTTTTAACTTCACAAGGTTTCTTACAGTACATAACCTATGCTTCTTTACCATCATTCAGTACAATCTTTAAGATATTCAAATTCTGTACACAGAAAGATAAATTTCAGAAAATAAACGCCAACTTAAGCTCTCTCTTTGCCCTCTTCCTTTTAGCTTCAAAGTTGTTAGTAATTCCAAAAACTTCCGAATTCCACTTGTGCAGATGAAGAAGGTGGGTGCTGCTGATTGTCAAAACCCCTTCGACCCATATCAAAACTTGATACGACCGAAGTGATTTCTGGGTTCATATCAGTAGTGAGACCCGTTTCTTGTGACACACTGACCATCTCCCTCTCTGGTTTGAAACCGTTCGTGTTTGATCCATGGTTTTCTAGCAAGGCTCTAAGGACAGTCTGGTCCTGCAGACTGTAAACTGAACCGGGTAAACCCAAGTTTGGTGGAGTTTGAAGGCCTTGAGTGGAATATAACGAACCAGAAAGGGGGATTCTTGGGAGGGTGTGGAAAGGATTTGAAGAAACCCCAAATAGGTGGTTGTTGAAGGAATCATAGGTCCCTCCTTGGTTTCTTTGAACATCGATTGGATTGGAGAAGCAGGGCACGTAAGCCGATTCTGTCGTGGGTTTGGTCTTGTTGCCAATGTAAGGGGAGGAATCTGTCAAAGGTGGTAAACCAGAAGAACCCAATTCATTTCCTAAAGAATCCAGCCTCATCATCCCAGAAATATGGGTTTTCTTACCACTAGAACCCTTTTGAAAAATCCTGCAGATCACCCACTCATTCTGCAAAACAGGATCAAAATCTGTTAGCATTAACGGAAACACGAGAGAAAGAAAATAGAAGAAACAGAGCCGAGATAATAATACCTTTGCAGTTTTGGGGAGGTTGTGGACAGAGAATTTACCGTCTAGTCTGTATTCGTGCATGACCCAGTTGGTTTTCTCTCCTTTGGGAGCTCTGCCTTTGTAGAAAACCAGAGTTTTCTTCATTCCAACCAGCGATTTTCCCCTGTAGATCTCCTTATCTTTCCCTGTGGCCTTCCAGTACCCTGTTTCAGTAGCTCTGTTGGTTCTCAAACCAGTTGGGTATTTTCTGTCTCTCACGCAGAAGAAGTACCACTCTTTTTCCCCCATTTTTGCTTTCCCTACAGCCAGAATAGCACAATACGTTCTAAGATGCTAAGAGAATCAACAAAAATAATTTTATAAACACAAAATGGGTGTCAAATTTTGGTTGGTTTAACTTACATGGCAAATCCCAAGGCTCAGACCTGTTCAAGTCCACCTCTCCAATGGCTCTAGCAGAGAAGTTTGAATCGGTGACCTTCTTGTACAAGTAATGACTTATAAGCTCTTCGTCTGTTGGGTGAAACCGAAATCCAGGAGGCAAATTCATCTTATCTTCTTCCTTGCAGAGCACTAAAGCGTTTTCCATTTCCGGGTAATGTAAGAAAAAAACTATGTTTGTCAGCTGGAACCTCTGCTACAGATTTTGGTGGTTCGAATTCGAAGAAAGAAACTAGGAATTCAAAAGGGTCACCCTCACTTCCAATATCTAGACCTCTAAAACTTCAAACCTCGACGGGTTCTAATCTTACTAAACAGCTTCGGGAATTTTGTTCGCACAAACTGAAGTCAGAAGAATTTATATAGGGAATCTGCTACTGAGGTTTTGAAGAAATCCCAGAGGGAAATCCACAGAAAGTAGGAGATAATAGGGAGGGATAAGGATGAAGTTCGGGGAAGACATGGAACTGAAAAGTTTGTGAGCAGAAGGTTGGAAATGTTAATGGGAGAAAAAAAGGCAGAGAGAAAAAGAGTTCCCTAAATACCGGTGTTTGGATAGAAAGAAACGTGGAATGGAACGCAACCTGTGTTTGTTGTTTATAGCCCACTTCTTCAACTTTTCGTCAATAATAATTCGATGACACTAATGCCATGCATGGAGATTTGATGATCTGGCGGTGACTATTTTGTAATTTCACTATTTTATTTAAACATTAATTTAATAAATAATCAAATTAAATGGTATTGATATTTTTTAAATAATTAATGTGAATCATGAAGTCGTTGCTCATTGGAGCCAACGAATGTACTTTTAATTATAAAAAAAATGAAGAATTTCCTCTTTCTCTTTTTTTTTTTTTCAATATTTTTTCTTTATAGAAGAGTATTTGAGAAGCAAATATCCATTTTTTTTCCCCAGTAGTGATACCAGCTGTGTGAATGCAAAGAATATTAGAAAAGTAAGCTGCTTCTGCGTCTTTCTAAAATCAGTTACATCACTTTATTGGATTCAAAATGACCGATATCTCCTTCAACACTGATGTGGGCAACACGAGGGAAAAAACAAAAAAAAGGTGACTTTTTGAAGAAGTCCCGGAATCACAGAGATATTTCGAGCTATCAAAAACGAAACAAAATTGAAAATCAACATTAGCAAGAGCATAAACAGTCTTGAAAATGTTATTATTCTTTTCCCCCACAAAAAAAATTTATTTACCTTAGTGGATATAGTTTTCCAAAGAGAATTTCAAACATTTTGAAAAAAAACATTGAATTTTAGGCATGCGGATAAATGTGAAATTGGCGATGCGTTGAGGTGGTTAGGTGAACCAGTTGCAAAAATAATGGGCAAATTGGTTTGTGTTTCATAAGCAAATTTGTCCGCTCCATAAAGCAAATATGTATAACAACTTACCTTGTTTGTTTGTGCATACAATTAATGTTTATGTAATTCTATTTCGATTCGAGCGAGTTATTCGTAGATTTGATATACAATTAATAATTACGTAAAATTTCTTACTAATATTTTTAACACAATATTATAATTATAATTACTCCCATCACCATACATAGATTTATCTTATCTAAAGAGAAAGAGAGAGAGAGAGAGAGAGACTACCCCCCAACAGTGTTGGCTTATATTATATATCTAGATTTGATAACGAAGTAGTCATTAGAATAAAGCACATATAATTAATTACGAACATTATTATTATTATTATTATTTTGGTTGGATGAGCTTATTTTTTAATATGTTTATTAATTCCTATTGAATTTATCAAATATCTATATGTGCTTAAGCATATGGAAATTGTTTATAATACTTCACTAGGACTGACTTTCGTAAGTTTGATTTTATATCTCATAAAAAAAATAAGTCAAATTACGAAAAACGTGCGACTATAACAGTGCTTTTTATAATTTTAATTATTAAAAAGACTTGATGTTAAAAGTTGAATTTCTATAATTAATAAAAGACGGTGGTGTTGGCGCAAATTATCTTTTAATTTTTTATTTATTGGTGATTTTTTATTAGTAAACATCTATTAATTATATTTCAATTTGTCTTAAAATTTAATTACAATTAATGACGAAATTAACCTTTCCTTATTGGAGGAAAAGATCCTATTACAAGTGGACACGCGTCGCCGGAGTTTCATTCGGCCGAGTAACCTCCAGATTGGAATTGCTCAATAGTCAACGTCCATTATGAGCCATGTAATGTAAGCGTCCGAATAATGGGAATTGATGCTGCCGCCACACCATATTACACAAGCCCACACTTCGTCTACCATGTGTCGGAACTCCAGTGATTGAAGTAATCAGAGACGGAGCTAATTACCGAACTCCAATAAGATTAGATTAATGTGAATGTAAGCCACGGTTTGACCAATTAGCCTCGAGGTGAGGTGGCAGGAACCCGGAAGTGGGCCCTGTTTCACTTGCCCCGACACGATGGAATGAAAGAAATGATCGCGTGGAAGAGTATGGTTGGTCGAAAAGCCCGGAAACTAAGGTGGCGGTGAGTTAGGTTAACCCAATCGCATAGAAAGCTTTGATTAGCCACATATTATTTGAAACTAATGAAAATTGGGGCTGCCTAACTTTTGGGAGGTAAGGATGGGGAAGTATGATGGAAATAAATTAATAAATAATAAATAATTTTGGAATCATTTTAGGCAGCAGATTGTGCGTGGCCCTTTCTTGATCACACCGTTTTAAAAATATTGGCCCTTTCTTGATCAAAGATTGTCGCTGTTTGGCGCAGGGGTGTTTATAATTTGGTTTGGTTCAGTTTTAGAAGCTCAATCAAATTGAATTAATCACGAAAAGTATGAAAAATTTTAGATTTCATCCATTCAATTGAGATTTATAAAATCGAACTAATTAAATACGGTTTGATTTTTTGATAAAAAATGTTGTTAAATTTTTTTGGATCTATTTCAAATTTTTTTAGACTCATTTTAAAAAATTTTAAAAAAAAATTTATAAAATATAATAAAAAATAAATTTAATAATATAATTTTAATATATTTAAAATAATTAATCGGTTCAGTCTAATTCTGTTAGAACTTTATTTTAACTGAAAATTAAATCGAACTAATCAATTTTTTTTATTTAAAAAAATTGAATAAAATTAATTTTAATCAATTTTTAATTAATTTGGTTCGATTTAGTCGATTCAAATTGGTTTGAATCGATTTTGTACGCTCTTAATTTGGTGATTGGTGATCTGAACGGAACTTGACTTAATATGAGGATTTCAAAAGAATTAAATAAAACTAAAGGAAAAAAGATAGTTTGTTTTTGCAATTTGTTTTGTTGAAGATACAGATGGAGCAAAACCTGAGATCCAGTTAGCTCACTCATTTCTATTCGGAGTAAAACAAAAGCGAGGGAACTGCGCCTAATTGAATTATTTAGTCACCGAGTGGTCAAAATATGGTTGCTAAAAATGGTAACAGGATAAGATTGATTAGAAATAAGGTATTTGTCTCTTCTAAATATGATTATTAATTTAATAGCAATGGGATTTCTTGTTGCATTAAAATGTAATTAATTTATTAATTTTTTTTCCTTCCAAAATCTCATATGACATAGCCCACCACCACAAATGGATAAGTCTTTAAAATACAAATAAATTAAGAAATATTTTTTTTTTATTGGAGCTGATACGGACATGATATTTTGTTTACTTCTGAGCTAATATCTTTAAAGTTACTGGAGGAATTTGGGCAAAACTTAAAAAATATGCAAGTATTGATATATGTCAAAATCAATGTGGTCAAATTAGACCAAATCAAAAAAATCGGCGAACACACGAAAAGATTAGTTCGGTTTACTTTTTTAAACCGGTCAAAAAAATAAAAAATAAAACTCAAAATCAATCCAAAATTAATAAATTTGAATGGTTTAAATATTTTTATTTATTTATTATTAAGATGAAACTTAAGAATTTTATAATTTAATATAATATTATTTTGACTAATTTTTTATATTAATGATAATTCTATATGTATTTAAATTTTTCTGTGATTAAAAATAAAATTAGTAAAATTTTCACTATATATTACTTAATTATTTGTATTTTAAAAAGTTTATTTAATTTTATGTATTAAATTTTTAATATGTAATATTTTATAATAAAATTTAAAAATATTATATTATTTACTATCGATTTTAATCAATGGAATATATACGTGAGTAATAATATAATACTTTATACTTAAAGAGAAACCGTGTTTACTTAAGAAAAACAGCACTTATGAAAAGGAGCTCCACTTTTAGAGGACGGTGCATTATTTTTATTACAAAGATATAATTAGCAAAGATAGTGATGACGGAGGATAAGGAATATACCCTTTTGATCCTATTGGCTTTTATGTGTTGGCTTATTGCCACGCTATCATATTTGTAGGTAAATAATAATAATCATCATCGTCACTATTAAAAAGTGGATTATTTGAAAAGATAGAGTAAAATCAAAGATTTTAGATTAAAAGCTGTTTATTAATTAAGAAAAACAATGGAATAGAAAGTGAAAAAGGATACTTTAGAGTATATTAACCAAAGGAATGACAAAAAAAAAAGAGTGATAATAGATTTTTAAATGAAAAATAAAGAAGATTAAAATAATAAATTAGTATATAATTTTTAAATATTAGTGGTCCAAATTTTTATAATATATGAGTTAACTTTTAAATTTATATAATTTACACTAAATTTGATCTTTTCATACAAAATTAAAAAAATTTAAAAAAATAATTTAATAAGTTTTAAAAATTAATATTAATACATAAATAAATTTTAAAAAAATATATAGCGAGTAAATTCACTGATTTACAATCTTTTGAGTGAGAAATTTTACACTTTATTTCTTTCGTGTGGGCAAACATCCTAGCCGTCGTGTGGGCCGCCGTATTTCTTTCGCGCTCAGTCCAGGTGACCTTGATCCGTCTTCCGCAAGAGGTAAGAGCCCTGATTCTACCAATTATATGCTCTACATTCCAGATCCGTTTTTCTTCGTTGCAAACTTCCACTAATTGTTTGCTATCGGTCTCTATTATCACGTTATTGAGTTGTAGGTTCTCGATCATTAGTAAGGCTTCCTCCACTGCCTTACATTCGGCCTCCAGGACAGAGTGGGTGAACGTCTGCTTGGTCTGGCCTGTGAGGAAGAGCCCCCTTTCGTTTCTCACTAGCACTGCCAGGTAACACTCTGAATTCTGGATAGGTATGGCTGCATCTGTGTTAATTTTGATCCATCCCTCAGGTGGGGGATTCCATCCCCCTTCTAATTTCCTCCCTCCCTTTTTAACCTTTTCCTTCTCATCTGTATTTCCATACTTTACAACTGTTAGATTAGAAATCCACGGTAACAATTTCTGTATGGGTCTATTGGGATCTAATCTCTCCTGCTCATACATATAACTATTTCTCTCTTTCCAGATGAGCCACATTAACAAAAAGCATTTTGCTAATGCTTCCTTAACATCGATTCCTTCTATTCTTTTATAACTGTCCATCTTTGCTTCTATCCACTCTCCCATTCTGTATCCATGATTGAGGCCTACTCGAGTTTGTATGTTTGCCCCAAACCACACTGGTCTGGTCCACTCACACTCCAAAATGATGTGCTCTATCGTTTCTGGAGCATTGTTGCATATAGGACACTGCGAGCTCTGGATAATTCTTCTTTTGTGTAGATTCTCTAGGCTAGGCACAGCATTATGTAGTATTCTCCAGATAAATACCTTGACTTTAGGGGGGACTGGGGATTCCCAGATCTTTCCCCAAATATTCGGATTGGCTGTGGTAGATGATGATGCCCTGCTACTGTTTCTATTAGGGTCCCCCTCTTTAACAATTTGATAGCCACTCCTCACACTGTAACTACCTTCATTGGTAGTTGGCCATATGAATTTATCCGGTTGAGAGGGGAAAGGTATGGGTGTGGCAAGGACTTCCTTTAGCAGATGTATCGGCAGCAACTCCCTTAGAATTTCAATTCTCCATGTCATGGAATCATGATCTATGAGAGATGCTACTTTCTCCATTCCACTATTAGTATTATTTGTAATTAAATCACCACTCCTCAGCCATCTATCCTCCCAAATAGATATATCTTCCCCATTGCCCACCCTCCATCTGCCATGTTTAAACAAAACCTCATTTCCTTCCCATAGGCTTAGCCACCCCCAAGAGCTGCATCTGCCCCTTTTTGCCTTCTGAAGGTTTGTCTTAGGGAAGTACTTCTGTTTGATAATTCCTGCCCACATAGCATTAGGGTTCTCAAGCAGTCTCCAAGCTTGTTTCCCTAGGAGTGCTAGGTTCATGCTCCGGAAGTCCTTGAAACCCATTCCCCCTTCCCTCTTGTTCAAAGTCATCTTCTCCCAGCTCAGCCAATGGATCCCTTTATCCTTCCCTACATTTCTCCACCAGAATTTAGCAACTTCAGAACATAATTTAGCACAAAAATTCTTTGGGAAAAGGATAGTGGACATTGCATAGGAGGGTATGGCTTGAATTACAGCTTTAATGAGCACTTCTTTTCCTCCTTGTGATAAAAACTTCATTTTCCAGTTAGAGAGCTTCTCTTTCACTCTCTCCATTATCCAATCCAGAGCATTCTTCTTTGATCTCCCCCAAACAGCTGGCATACCCAGGTACTTGCCAGGATTATTCCATATAGGGATATTGAGTACTCTTTGTATATTGTCTTTTACTTCCTTGGGTGTTCCTCTGCTGAATATGATCCCAGATTTATCTAGGTTTATCATTTGCCCTGAGTCCTTAGAGTAGGTCTCAATGATTTCCTTTAGGTTAATGGCCTGTTGTTCCTTAGCTGCCAAAAAAATCAGTGAGTCATCTGCAAAGAATAGATGGGATAGTTCAGGGGTATTCTTAGCAAGTTTAAGTCCATTAATCACCTTATTCTCCATGGCTCTTGTTATACCCCTTGATAGGACTTCAGCTGCCATGATAAAAAGATAAGTGGAAAGGGGGTCCCCTTGCCTCAAGCCCCTCTGAGGGTAAAAGATTTGTCCTAGGTGCCCATTGATTTTAAGCCTATAACTCACTGTTCTTACACAGACCATAGTTAACTCTATCCATCTTTCAGCGAAACCCATAGCTCTCATAACTTTTTCCAGAAATAACCATTCTACCTTATCATAGGCTTTGTTCATATCCACTTTGAGGGCCATATGGTGCGTTTTCTGGTTTCTGCTGCATTTTAGAGTGTGGAAAGCTTCTTGGGCTAGAAGAATATTGTCTTGGATTAACCTTCCACTGACAAAAGCACTCTGGTTTGGAGATATTAGCCCATTTATGATGGGTTTCATTCTATTCACCAGAATCTTGGATAGGACCTTATAGATAAAATTTGTGCAGCTGATTGGGCGGTATTGAGTCACTGATTCTGGATGTTGGGTCTTGGGGATTAAGGTAATATGGGTCTCATTGATTTCCTTAGGTAAAAGCCCCTCTTCAAAGAACAGTTTCACAGCTGTGAAGACATCCTCCTTCACCACATCCCAAGCTTTATGATAAAATTCTCCACTCATGCCATCTGGACCAGGGGCTTTCATTGGTCCTAGATTGAAAACTGCCCTTTGTACCTCTTCCTCCGACACTTCTTTTAGGAGATTTTCATTCATATCCGAGCTGATGCCCCTTGGGATCATCCCTTCTAGATCAGGAAGATCGCTGGGGGTAGATGATTCAAAGAGCTTTGAATAGAGGTTTTGGAAGGCCTCCTGGATATCCAGGTCTCCATCCACCCATCTGCCATTTACATCTTGGATTCTGGAAATCAAATTCTGCCTTTTTCTTTGCATTGCTGTTCGGTGGAAGAATTTTGTATTTCTATCTCCACATTCTAACCACTTAATCCTAGCTCTTTTCTGATATGTATTTTTTTTTTTTACGAAATAGATATCAGAAACAAAGGCCCAAGGCCTACACACCAAGAGACTTTTTGTTTCTTTGGACAGATCCCACCATGAGACTAGAGGGCTTAAAACATACACTAAAGGGTATGATTGCTGGAAGCACTTTCACTCTCCTGTTTGGTAGAGAAAAATAAAGACATACAAATAAAATGGAATGAAATAGAATAGTCATTTTATTTTTTAGTTTGGTAGATAGAAGTAGTAGAAATTGTGAATCCCACGGAATGTTGATTATCTCCTCTAAACAAAAAGACTGAAATACCTTTCGTTATTTTATTTATTTATAAAAATTTTTATAATTAAAAATATATATATTTAAATTAAAATTTTCAATATTATTTAACAAAATTTAATTCAAAATTTTATATTAATAATAATTTATTTTATTTTTTATTTATAATATTTAAAATAATTTTTTAAGTTAAAATAATATTACTATAATAATTTTATTTTTTAAAAATATTTTTATCTTTTTAACAATTTTTATTTCATTCTATTTCATTGACCTATCAAATATAATTTTAATCACAATATTTTATTCTATTTCATTTGAATCTATTAATTTTTATTCTATTCTCAATTTTTATTCTCATTTTTACCGTTGTCACGTGCCAAACGAGACCTGGTCTTTTCCAAGGTACAGCTCCCCTCCTCCGTGTTCCCAGGCATAACAAGGATGAGAGCCTTCCAAAAGGTTCAAACACTAATGACCCTTTTCGAGCGATGTTCTACCATGAAGCATTTGAAACTGTTACACGCTCGTATAATCCTCTCTGGGTTTCATCAGAACCGGCTTGTCCTTGGAAAGGTTATTCTTTTTTGTGCAGTGTCGGGGCGTGGAGATATTAACTACGGTGTCTCCGTCTTTGATAGGATCGAAAACCCAGATGCTTTTCTTTGGAATACCATGATCAGGGGGTTTGCCAAGACTGCCCAACCAGAAAAAGCTGTTCATTTCTACCGGAGAATGCAGGAGAAAGGAGAGATGGCAGACAATTTCACTCTCGCTTTCTTGCTTAAAGTTATTGGGGGAATGGGTTCAGCTTCGTTGGGGAAGCAATTACACTGTAATGCCCTTAAACTCGGCCTTGAAACTCATGCTTATGTTGGGAATACTCTCATGCACATGTACGGTATGTTAAAGGACATTGATACTGCACACCGACTGTTTGAGGAAATGTCCACTAAAGATTTAGTGGCTTGGAACTCTATCCTAGATTCTCATGTTTATTGCGGAAACTACAAGGAAGCGCTCCATCTGTTCACCAGAATGCTTCAGAGTGGCATACAACCTGATGATGTCACCTTGGTAGTGACCCTCTCAGCATGTGCTGCCATTGGAGCACTGGATTTTGGGAGGCGGATTCATTCCTGTATCAGAGATACTGATCTTGGAGATATTACATCGGTCTGTAATGCCCTCGTTGACATGTATGCCAAATGTGGAGCAGTGGATGAAGCATACGACACATTTAGCAAGATGAAAGGGAAGAGTTTAATTTCATGGAATATCATGATTCTTGGGTTTGCATCCCATGGTAATGGAGAAGAGGCGTTGGCACTTTTTACAGAAATGTTAGAAGAGAATGTTGAGAGACCTGATGGTGTTACGTTCTTGGGTGTACTGTGTGCTTGTAGCCATGGAGGGATGGTTGATGAAGGAAGACGATATTTTGATATTATGAGCAAATGCTATAATATCCGACCCAATATGAAACACTATGGATGCATGGTGGACCTTTTAGGTCGAGGCGGGTTAGTTGAGGAAGCATACAACTTGATAAAGAGTATGCCGATGGAGTGCAATGCAATTGTATGGAGAACATTGTTAGCTGCATGTCGACTTCATGGATGTGTTGAACTTGGAGAGAAGGTGAGGAAACATTTATTGGAATTGGAGCCAGATCATAGCAGTGATTACGTTCTTCTTGCAAACATGTATGCAAGTGCAGGTAATTGGAATGAAATGAGCAGAGAGAGAAGATCAATGCAGGAAAGGGGAGTTCAAAAACCAGAGCCCGGAAATAGCTTTATTGGGATTTCTGGAACGAGTAGAGAGAAAAAGCCTACGGAAAGATTACTATAATACTGAACAAAGTTGTTCCACACTTGCGACTACCATTGTGAGGATAGAAGGGTTGTAATTTGTAAAAAGGAGAATGATTAGGTTAACTCTGATTAACATTTCCTTAAACACTTCAAATTGGGCTTACACAAGACAGCCAAATTTTTGAGAGTGTACATATTTATAACACAAATCCTTTTTGTTGAGTGATCCAAATACAGCTGTAAATTACTAGTACAGTCTAAGAAAGTTTCTTTTGTTTCTTGTCCTGCCATTCTTTTATCTCAGCTTCTATCCTTCCCTTCACCCTTTTATGAAACTCTGGATATGGTTCATATCCAAAAAATGATTGGAGGACCTGAAAAAGCCAATACAAGTAAATACACCTTGTTTCACATGTCCAAGAGACCAGTCCAAATGATTATGACAAACAATTACCTCAAGTAGCACAAATAGGAGCCATTAGAAAAGCTTGAACAAGGTTGTCCAAGAGAGCTGGAGCACGTTTCTATCCAAAAAATAAATGTAGTTTTGACATGATTGAAATGCGCAACCTATCCACCATTCTTGTTAGTTATTAATTAAATAAAGCAATCACCTCAAACACGCCGTGACCAATAAACTGTCCAATCCAGCAAAACAACTGAGCTGCAAACACAACCTGGAAGATTGATGTCACAAACGCAGTTACAATTTGGTTTAAACAACTATAATCTTTACATAGTTGTTCTTTTCCCTTTCTGTTAAAAGAAGGAAGCATGAAAAAAAAAAGCAGAAAAAAAAAAGTAATGCGTGGGCTAATCCCTAAGACAAACTGGGAGTCACTGGGATAGAAATTTCACGTCAGTGATAATCCTACACTGGGAGCGGTTTCTAAGTTAATGAATAATGAAGCACAATGGTAGATTACCAGGTATAACAAGTATAAAGATCGATTGAACGTTATTAAAATCAAACACAGTCATGATCTACTATAAATCCCATTAATGTTTTGTGTGAAGATGAAATTAATTCAGATAAATATAGTTTGCACAACTAAGTGCTCCCAACAAGAAAAATTATGTCGTTTTGCTGAACCTCGTTGACAATCAGATACTACATAGCACATTAACATTCGACTGATAAAAAGGTAAACTTCACCTTCCACGCCAGAGAAAAGCCGAGCCTACTGGCAAAAATACTGGCTCCCACCCAGCAGAAGAAACAGAGCAAAGCGGCTAAAGAACTAGCTTTCTTGTCTAAAGAGGCATAGAACAAGGCGTAGATCACAGCAAGCAAGAAGTCGTAATTGAGAATTAGGCCATGATGGAACCCTATTTCAGGGGCTGTGAAGAGGGAAGGCGTGAAGTAGAGAAGAACGAGAGAGATGAAGAAAAATTGGCCATAAAAACAAGATGTGGATGAGAATATTAACTGGGTTGCTGTGACAAGCTCCATAGAAGGCAAAGTATTGGTCGCAGGGCAAATATGAGAAAAGAATAAATTTTGTCACTTTGCTAGGTTTTACTATCATTCGCTTTTTTTTTCGGCAGCACTCTTCGTTAGATGATAACAATGTACAGTTGACAAAATCATTAAGAGTTTATGACTGAGGATATGTGAGTCATTTGATGAATTATTTTGTTGAATTACATCTATCTTCAATTTGTTTGAAAGTATGTATTGAAGGGTGGCTCTTAACTGCTCCCTTATCCACTCTCTCCCTCATATGCAAGTACCAGCATAGCAGCCAAACTTCTACTGCCCCTTTTTGGTTCAAAACCATGGCTGAATCTATCATGGGTTTCACCATTTTCAAATCACAAATTCACAGCTCATGTATACAAACAAGAAGATTTGAAGCGAACCCCTCTTCAAGACTGGTAAAAACTCCTTGATGCTGTTCCTTTCCACCATTTCATCTAAAAAATCACATGCAAGTTTCCGGCTTGAGTAGTTGTCTTTCTTTTGCAGCTCAAGCAGTACCCAACCTCTACCCTTTTCAAAAGATCCGGGCAGGTACTTAGTTCATGTCTTCTTTTCATTTCACTTTATTAAGGAACTTTATCAGTTAAACTGACCCCTTCATGTTAAATTTAAGACACGACATGCAGTTCAATTTTCTAAGTATATATTTCACCTTACATTCTTGTGTATAAGGCTGAGAATGGCAAAAGCAAAAGAGCCTCTCTGGGTAAAGCGAATGGCCTGCCAGATTGGCCGCTGATGGCAATTATAGTCGAGCAAATTGAAGGCCAGAGAGACTATATAACCGAGAAATCTGTTTGGCATCTTAGTGATGACGCTATAAAGAATGTCTGTAAGTATCAAATAAAGGACTTTCCCTTCATCTCTTTTTCTTCCACCCAACCTTGTTTTGTTTTTTGGTTTTTATATGGTGTGTTTGTTGGTGGTGCCCTTTTTGTTGCAGATTCATATTATATACTGTTCACTGTTTGGGGCTGCTTATTCTTTGGTTCTATGAAGGTAAATAAATTCCCCTTCCGTTTTGCAGGCTAATTTAATTTTGGAAATTTAATTTCTTTTGTTATGATTTAGGACCCATATTACGACTCAGAAACATATAGGGGAGATGGAGGAGATGGTACTGGACATTGGATCTATGAGAAGGTAATCTTTTGTGGACTTTAATATTCTTACTACAAAGTCACAAATAGTAACCCTTATATGGAAATTTATTCTAGCAAAATAGAACATACCTTTCAAGTTTCAAGTAGTGAATTTGTATGGCTATGGCAGCAAGAAGAGATGGAAGCAACAGCAAGAGAAGCTCTCTGGCGCGAGGAGCTGATTGAGGAGATAGAACAAAAGGTTGGAGGATTGAGAGAACTGGAAGAAGCAGGCAAGGAGGAGGAACTAGTGAAATGATTTTGTGCATTCATACCTTCACTTACATAGCCATCTATTGAACCAAGCGATGTTTCGTTATGTATATATAATTTCATGTTTTGTACTCCCATAAGTGCAGATCATGCACTTCACAATTGTCAAATCCTTTTATCTATTTATTAATTAGATAAGTTATAATATTCCGCAGACATAGATACAACGAGTTTCATAGATGAGTTATAATATACCATTTTTTTTTTGTAAAAAAAAGAATATAATTAACTTTTGTTTTCGTTAGAAATTATAATAAAATTGTTGATTAACCTTAAGTGCTTTCATCAGAATCGTGTTTTTCTTTTCATAAGGGTCGGAATATTTCCTATTGGCCGTTAGGTGCACGACAGAGTACAATCTGGTCTTGGTTTTTACTTAACCATTTGATGGGAAAACAGGGAGGAGAAGGGAGGTAGGGATATTACCATTTGCTCGTCTTAGAGTCCAAGATTTCTTCACAATTTCATGTTTGATGGGTTCAAATATTCTCATCAAGATCTTCACCCCAAGAAAATATTTTCTTTTGTGGGCAAAAATTGTGACTGCAATGACGATAAAGGATTTGGGATTCTGTGTGAAGGGAGTATAAAGCTGTCTGTTGTTCCTACACTAAAATGATTTGCGTCCAGTACCCACCCCGAAGAAGGGAATGATCATTACTGTAATCTGCTGTCGCGATGCTGAGTCTTCTAGGCTCCAAGTGGAATGTAGTGTGTTCCCCAAATCCATGTCATTAATAAATAAATAAAATATAATTAATTAAAAATAAATATGAATCAGCAATTGATTGTGTCACTGTTAAAAATCGTGTGTTACAGAAGTGGATAAAATATCTCCGGCAGCTACTCATCTGTTTATGCTCCAAAACAAATGCAAAAAATATCGTGAATGTGTTATAATGTTTTTTCTTTTTTATTTTTTCTAAATTGAAATTGGATAAAGTTGTTTTAATTCTTTTCTTTTACAAGAAAATGGATAATAAACTTAAATCCAAAGCAGAATAAACCCACCGGCAACATTTAAACTTTCAATGGTGGATCTTGGAAATTCTCTCTCTCTCTCATCAAATCATTAATTAAAGAACATAAATTTTGTTAAAAGCTTGCACTTTTCATTAGCAGATGGATTTTGTTGTTTTTCTGTTTCTTTAGAATTTTGAACTTTCTTGGCGGCTAGAATTTACTGGGTTTTGATCCTAGAGCTAAAACGAGTATTATTAAAACTGCCTAGGAATGTTTTGTTCCTTGAAGAGCGATTTATGTGTTTCTTGATTGGATGAGCAAATGCTTAGCTCTAAAATGGATTTCCCGGTTATGTCCCTCTGTTAGTTTCTCAAGGTATAGAGAAGCAGAATCTGCGATGAATATTGATTTCATGAGCAGGCCCATCATCCTTTCGGAGAAAGTGAGTTCAGTGGATCGCAGTTCGAAAATATCATGCAATTTGTCTATACGAGTATGTGAATCTATGCAAAACCCTCCAACGCAAAGGTATGTTTTTGTTCTTGATATACAATTCCATTCAGACTCTGGAATCTTCAATCTGCAATACTTTTAGACAACAATTTTGGACACGGTTTTTCTGTGCTTGTACCGAAATGCAGTCTTTCTTCAGGAGTTGGAAACCATGTATCAGTCTGCATATTCATGTGCCACTAAGAATTAGAATAGAATATTAAACATGTTGTTTTCTCAACATTGGAGGTTTGTGTCACTTTAAAATTCTAACTTGCAAGGATACGCCATACGACAGATCAACAAATTTAAGGATTATTTTGAGATGCATGGAACCGAACGATGATGTTCAGGAACAGCAGAACGATGGGATGAATCGAAGCCAAATAAGTGGGCTTCAACGGGTGACGAATCTGGAAAATCCCCATTGCTTTACCCCGAAGGGCGAGAAAATGGAGGATTTGGTTCTGAATAGCTACAATTTTTCCGACATTGGGAGTGAGGCAGCTCAATGTAAAGTACATTCTATATTATTTCAGGGAGGAGGATTTCAGAGTTTTATTTCTTGTGTTGATACTCAATTCGCCAAGCATAACCCCTTTCACTACATAGATATCAGACAAATCCATTGCCAATTATTTATTTTAGATTTTTTTGTGTAATTAAAAGTTAAATCATTGTCTTTGATATTCCGATCTTGTGAAGCATGAATTCTAATCCGTACTTCCTAATATAAAATTTACTTTTTTATTATTTCGATAACAACTTAACAAAACAAATACTTAATCGCACAAGGGCGACAAATCAACAAACCCAAGAACGTTTATAACAAGCATTACAGACTTGGCAGTCTAAAATTATAAACCAAACCCAAACGGAGTACAAGCCTTCATTAAAATACCCATATAAAACGTTTTATTACATGAGATACTTTTGGAGCCCAATCGAGACCAAGCTTCAACAAAAGCACTATTCAAATCTCCGTTCTTAACAACAATCATCAGGCTTGTAATGTACGCTATTGACTTCCTTCTGTCTTCTCTTTATTAGCTTCCGAAGCCACCTTATAGGAAAAACTCAAATCCTATGCAAATGATGGCAGAGAGAAGAGACAGCGGACTCCGAAACATCTCAAACAAAGGACATACATTGCCACAGATGCAAGAAAAAGACTCCTCTAACTGAGAAAATGTACAAGAACCACCTCACTTGATTTTATCATCAAGAATTAGTGACTCAAATTAAAACGCAAAAGCAATATCAGATTATACGATGCAGTAAAGTAAAAAACCACAAGTACCTCAAATTCAAATTTAGGTTCCTTTCTACCGTAGAAGCTCATAGAATATATTTGAAGCAATCAATAACCCCTCCTTGACGTTCAAACTAGAGAATTGAAACACATTATAAAACAATGAAAAAGAAAAAACAGAAGCATTGTCTTCTAAAACAAAAGGTTTAAGCCATGGCATATATAAGCAGAAGTATAGACAAGCACATCGAATTTAAACACAGACAACACATTACCAATGAAATACGGCCTCAGAGGTAGTGACAATTAAGATTTCATCATAATCACGTCTGATAATACTAGCAATTGTGTACATCATAGGCCAAAATATACTCAAGTATTTTATGAAATAATTCTACAGGTCAGGTACTGTTTGGAAACAATTTAAATCATGGGATAATGTTATGCATCAGAGAGATTCCCAAAGACAAATCACCATTCTCACGTAGAGTGCTGATGTCCCTGTCTAAATTATCGTCACTTGCACATGATGGTATAATAATTGAAAATTTTACCCCAAACAAAACAGTGACTTTGAAATATGGCAGTACACAAGTGTTAATTAATAAAAACACCTACAGAACATGAACTAAATATGTCCAAGCTATATGTCACATACAGAAGTAACAAGTACTCTCAGAACAAAATTCAAGAACAGATAGGTTTTGTATCAAAGCATCAGAGAGATTCCCATTAGACCAAGTCATCAATCTCCGTAGGAGTGCTGATGTCCCTGTCTATTTTGTCATCATTTGCTTATAAGAAGCACTTCCACATCTCAGAAGTAGATCATCATAAAACTTACAAGCTAAACTAAGGGAATTCAAACAATCAATACAGATAAAGGCTGACCACAAGTTACACATTCTGATTATAAATACAGACATAGCAAATGGAATTGAAATGTTCGTTGGTTGGGGTGCTCAAAATTGTTGTGAGTTCGTTAAACCCGTAAGGACAGCAGTTCATTCAGTCTCAAACATCAAAGCAGAGCCCTACATTATTTTCCTAAGATTTCTAACAAGAAAGTAAAAGAAAAAGTTGATGCCTCAGCTCAAAATTGATATCATAGGAAGAACTCTCAGAGTATATTTAGAACCATCATAGGCACAGGCCAATCGCAGTAAAGACAATCAATCAGACGAAGAAAAGAGTGAAAAATCAAAAACTTGTTCCAACACTAGTGCATCTTCAATAACTAAAACTTTAATAAGAAAGAAAACGGGAGGGAGGAGAAAGGAATGAACGCGAAACTTCTCATCGAAAAAGAGTGAACCTTGACGGCTTTCGATTCCGCCGTGTAAATTAGGGTTTGAGATCATCGACATTTATATAGAGATGGACGACCTTAAAAATTAGGGCACAGAAGGCGGCGGAATGAAATCAAGACCGTAGATCTCCGGGAAAATTCGAGAAAAACTATTATTTTCGGCCCACGAGGACAGGTCCATATTAGGTACGATCAAGGCTTTGCCTTGTATGAAGTGTAAAATAAAGCCCAGCCTGTATGTGAATTGAACCAAATCGAAGCCTGTCCAGTATCGTCCAAAAAAAGAAGAAGCTTGCCCTCTTTTTTTTTTTTTTTAGAGAGATTAATAAATTATTATATTCAATAAACATACATAAAAGTTTGAAATTTACAAAAATCTTAATAAAACACAATAAATACAATTCAAATTTGCACTTTCAAAAAAAATAAAAATCTCAAATTAAGAGACAACACACCTCCTAATTAATATTAACTAAATATTATAAAAAAATTACAATACATTTAATTAGACTACAATATGTTAAATATTTCATAAAAAGATAAAGAAAATATACAAAGAGAGACAACATATATCTCAATCTTTTTTGAAAATTAAAACTCCTTCTTTATTTAGTTCTTATTCTAATATTAAAATATTATAAATTTGGAGAATAAATTATAAATTTTTTAAAAAAAATTTGATTAACACTAGATCTTTTCTATAAATATAGGAAGAAAAATCCCTAAAAATAATATTTTTTCATAAAAAAAAAATATTTTTTTTAATGAAAGGAGAAAACTTTCTTAAAAAAAAAAAAGATTATTCAAAATTTACAGAAAATAAAAGAGAAAGACAGGGGGAAGGGGGTGGCTCCCCCCCCCCTCCCAACTTGCTGCAGCTAGGGTCTTTTGAGGGGAGGTATAAAAAAAGAAGCCTGTCCACTTCAAAATAATTTGCTAAGAAAAAAAATATCCAAACCGAAGCATTACATATACTGCTAATGTAAAAATAAAATAAAAATTAGACCATCAATTTTTTTGTATTTAGATTATTAGATTATGTTGTATAAAATATTAATTTAACACATTATAAAGATTTGCATGTAAATTATTAAAAATATTTGGTCCAATAAACAAATGTTTTTCACATATCATTGAATGTGTAATTAATTAATAATGAAAATTTGGGTAGTTATACTTCAATGGTACGTATAGGCTAATAAAGTTGGTAGAGATTTTATACATTCGAAGTTATTATCATGGGTAGATCATAAAATTTACTAAGCATTGTTGAATAATGATTGGTAAGGAATTTTCTGGATAGTTATCAAAATTAACTCATTAGGACTATTATGATAGTGGTCCTAAATCCTTGTAAATTAATGCCAATATTTTGTTAAAAGAGTTTGAAAATGAACTACTACTTGGACAGTCCCATCAACCAGCACATACAGTGCTGTTTGTATTTGATTAGGAACAAAACAATGAACACTGCGCGCTACCAGTGGGTTGTTTTCGTGAAATTGTCTCATTCTGCACTCAACATTAATTGAAATGCACTTAGCATATTGCAGTTTCCCTCTGCAATTGCTTGCTTTGCCTTTAGGATTACGTATAGGTCTCTCTTCCTGTCCTACCTCACAATGCTTTATGTTATAGAGCTGTTATGGTCCGAGTCAAATTCAAACTGTCACTTTTATTACGGATTTAAGAACCATAGCCAACACGCATCCTTCCCCAACATGAATTGCTCAAAATAATGGTTTCACCATAATCACAATGTTCAGGTAAAACTGAAGAAGATCACTGACTAATATTTTGTTGTAGAAAAGAAGCAAGGAGCGTCAGCCGTGAGCACTTCAACACGTCCACCTCAGTGACTTGTGCATTTTCGTCCTTTATTCCAAAGCCTTTTCCCCTACTTCTTTAATCTTTCTATATTTTTCCCCCATACAGAACCACTCCATAATGCTCACTTAAGCACTTTCTCCGAGCTTCCACCATTGGAATTACGAAACCACTCTTTCACTGTCTAGAAAGAAAGCGATTCAATAATCAATGTTCATTGCTTTGTTATTGATTTTTTTTTTCTCGCACTGTTTCTTTATACGTAAGGAACCCGCTTTATCTTGTCAAATATACTAATATTTTCAAAGCTATTGTCATCGTTTTGTTCTGTGCACCCAACTAGAGAAGCCACCAAGCGAGGAGAATCTTTCACTGACGTACTACGATATATATCAGTAAATGGAACAAGAACAACCCATTAACAAACAAGAACGGTGGAAAATACAGTTTAACTGAACTCATCAGAGAAGAAAATCCCAAATTAAAGAAACAAATAAAATTTCAAGTGGAAAGGTATCGACCAGCATAAAACATAACTAGAAAATACCACGAATTGTTCTTGCTTTGTTAAATTATAAATTTAGTTCAGAATATTTTCCACATGCCACTGTGACTTTAATTCCAAGTAGAGATTTCATTTCTGCTTTCAAAGAACCCAAATTTAGCAATAAATGAGATTGAGTTGCGCTTGGTCCTCCCAATTAACTACACCCACGTTCTGCGTTACCCCCTATGGTAACATTGAATGAGGAGGTTGGTTGGGTCTTCTCCCTGTCTAGACTAGCATCATAAATATGATTCAAATTCAAATATTGCTTGCTAATAAATTTGTATGTAAGAACGCATGACTCAGAAATTGGTCGGTTTGAATAAGATTTTCGGCTGAGCCCTGTTTGGTGAGGGGGCATTCATTGCAGCTTTTATGCTAAATTTGACTTCTCCTGAAACCAGAGCTCACTTTACTATGCCCTCCCCGCTCCCCTAGCTTCTGATAAAAGTGAAAAACAGTATGGATATCAATAATTTTATATAATATTAGCAGTAGCACCCATGCATTAAGTTAGTCGCTGATTTAAGAGCTCTTTTTGTCTGGCGTGGACAATTATATAATATTTGCTTTGTATGATGGAAGTTATGGTCGTTTTCTAGGTCATAGCACTTTAAACTTAAAACAGTTAAGTAGGAATTTTACTTTTTCCAGTGTTCCTCTATCTTTCTATATTTGTCAGATACTCTGATATGCCTGCATGGACATCCATTTTAGTCTTGCAGTGCTTATCCAGTCAATGTACATCACAAAAAGCGTCTAAATTCACGGCCAGTGACTGGGATTACCAGTTTATGTCGAGCAATGGTAAATAATGGCCTGTCGGGGAACTGTGTTTGGCTGGTTGCCCACTAGAGGCAATGACGGTTTTTACTTGCACTTCAGCAAAACCATTCTAAGTTGATTCTTCATTATCTTTAGGTACCAGCACACTAAGAAAGAGCTCGAAACCACGTGGTTTCAGGAAAAGTACGCTGTATCTGCAGAAAACAAAAAAGATGAAACGGCTGCAGTTGGCGACTTGGGGTCCCCACACCTCACGCTTTGTATCAGTTCGTTGGCATGACGGTGGCTAAGCAAGCCCCCTTCTCTCCCTCGCAGGTCGCAGCATCTATTTACTATTTATTTCCCACCTATTCCTCCCTGCTTTTCCTCAGAACTTCTCCCTTTCTCTTTCTCAGTCTCTCCATCAAGTACTACTCTCTAAGATGGCGCTTTTGGGGATTCTCTTTGTGGGAATTCTGTGTGTGGAATCATGTGCTTATGCGTATGGTGATGGGTGGATGGATGCCCATGCAACCTTCTACGGAGGGGGTGATGCCTCTGGTACAATGGGTAAGTAACAGTTTAGACTTGAATTGAACCTTGTGTCGTGGCACACAATATTTAAGTTTTAAGAGATAGGCATTTGATAAATTTTTATATGTCCAATTTTGGGTGTTTCTGTTGCAGGTGGAGCTTGTGGATATGGAAACCTATATACCCAGGGCTATGGGACTAACACGGCTGCATTGAGTACGGCCTTGTTCAACAATGGTTTGAGCTGCGGGGCTTGTTTTGAGATTAGGTGTGTGAATGACCAAAGGTGGTGCCTGCCGTCCTCCATTGTGGTCACAGCTACTAACTTCTGCCCACCAAACAATGCCCTCCCTAATAATGCAGGTGGCTGGTGCAACCCTCCCCTTCATCATTTTGATCTCTCTCAGCCTGTCTTCCAGCAAATTGCTCAATACAGAGCAGGCATAGTACCCGTAGCTTACAGAAGGTACTTTAATTTTGTTCTCAATCCAAGTCTTGGTAAAAGAAATTCTTAGACAAAATCAATCCGAAAAATAGTTAAACTAAGTCAATAATGTATAAACACAAAAGTATGTCAAGAGGTGAATCCCATTACAAACTCCGTCTGACATGTTTGTGTGCTCATTTACAATTAATTTGGTTTACCTATCTAGACAACTTTACTCAACAATTCTTCATCATGTCTCTCGAAATTTTATGAAGTGAATAACACTAGAGGAGTCTGCACTTACAGGCCTTTACAAAGTTGACTGATTCTAAGGATTCTCAGATTCTTAAGTTTTAAAAACTTCTGGGGATCTGAAGGAATATATTCCTCTGACAAGAGAACCACACCCCTTTAATCTTAGATACCTTGGTTTGTTTGGGATGTCCTTATTTTGTGCAGGCATTTTATTCTCCTCCTGTTGTGTAACAATGCAGGGTTCCATGCCAAAAGAGAGGAGGCATCAGATTCACCATTAATGGCCATTCTTACTTCAACCTAGTCCTAATCACAAACGTTGGTGGGGCTGGTGATGTTCATGCAGTATCCATCAAAGGGTCAAGAACGAATTGGCAACCAATGTCCAGGAACTGGGGTCAGAACTGGCAAAGCAACACCTACCTTAATGGACAAAGCCTGTCCTTTAAGGTTACCAGCAGCGATGGGCGAAGCGTGATGTCTTACAATGTTGTCCCTGCTGGCTGGTCCTTTGGCCAGACCTTCGCAGGCCATCAATTCCCATGAAAGAGAAAGACAATATTGTAGTACTTCCTAGTTGGGAACACAGAGAGGGAAGAAAGCCATTCAAATGAGAAGGGCTTATTTTAAGATGGCCATGATCATTTGAATTGTGTTCTGCTGTGTTTTTGAAAATGGCAGACACATTTTTTGTGGAATAATTTATCAGCTACTAAATTTTGTTTAGTGTATGCTTTGTAAACTTTTGTTCTCGTTATTTGTATGATCCAAAAATTGAAAATGAAAAGCATGGTGTGTGTGTGCTTGGTCAATGATCAGAGTGGTGATGTAAGAATATAAGACGTAGACGAATAAAAGTAATATTGTGATTTATTAGTCTGGTTTTCTTGGGGGGGAAAACCTTCCATTCCTGGTTGCCCATCATCCTCGTTACTAAATATGCTTGTTTACACGTGGTTTCCCTGAAAATGACGTGGAATGCTCAGGATCCTACCTGGCATGAGATATCTAATCACGGCTTTGAAAGATTTTTCGACGTGGCATATGGTGATCCGACGTTATCTTTCTTCAGCCAACAACAATACAGAAATAGATATGCAGATATAACGCCGAGATTAAAAGATAAACCCCCAACGCATGTGCGCCGTCCGATGCCAAATACCCCGCGATCCAACCGTCTACCACACAATGCACAAGAAATGAAATACGAGACCCACTCAAAACCATCACATTTTCGTCATCCCACTCTTTATTCTCTCTCACTAACCTTGGTCGCAAAATATGGCCATCGTCACCACACAGGCTTCTGCTGACGTTTTCCGGCCATGTACTTCTAAAGCGAGGTTTCTCGCTGGGAATTTCAGTAAATTAAACAGGGAAGTGGCTATTAGACTAATGGGGTCTCCTTCACCTACCTCCTTCAAGGTTGAAGCCAAGAAAGGAGAGTGGTTACCAGCCTTGGCCTCACCGGCTTACCTCAATGGAACGTACTTCTATAGGATCCATTCTTGTACCCTCCCTCTTAGTTTCGATTGATTTCTGAGATTTGTTTCTGTTTTATGCACACTAGTCTTCCTGGCGACAATGGATTTGATCCTCTGGGGCTTGCTGAGGACCCAAAGAACTTGAAGTGGTTTGTGCAAGCCGAGCTAGTCAATGGGCGTTGGGCCATGTTGGGTGTTGCAGGAATGCTACTTCCAGAGGTGTTCACTAAAATTGGGATCATCAATGTCCCAAAATGGTATGATGCTGGGAAAGAAGAGTACTTTGCATCATCATCGACTCTGTTTGTGATTGAGTTTGTTTTGTTCCATTACATCGAAATCAGAAGATTGCAGGACATAAATAACCCTGGAAGTGTTAACCAAGACCCCATATTTAAGCAATATAGCTTACCCCCTAATGAGGTTGGATACCCCGGAGGCATTTTTAACCCACTCAATTTTGCACCAACTCTGGAGGCCAAAGAGAAGGAAATTGCCAATGGTAAATGCCTCATCCTTCTCTTTCTCTCCCTCTCTCCCATATATATATATATAGAATTGAGCTAACCTTTTGTTTGGACCATGTATGTGTGCAGGGAGACTGGCAATGCTGGCATTCTTGGGATTTCTGGTTCAACATAATGTGACAGGCCAAGGACCATTTGACAACCTCATGCAGCACCTATCAGACCCATGGCACAACACCATCGTCCAAACACTGAGGAGCAACTAAGTATGTAACGAATAATACGACATCCTGTGTCATTGTGGTATGAAACTGAGTGGTTGAATTTTGAGAGACATTTTGGCATGATAGTAAAGAACCAACTTTTTTCTATGTACAGAGTAATTAAGACAGTTTTACTTTTGTTATTTAGATTCAATCCCATTGCCTACCAAATAGCAATTAAACTATATACTTCAGAAACATTTCCTAATATAGTTATACTCAACTCTCAAAGTAAGTAAAATTACATTCATTCTGTACAAAATTTAAAATTTACAGATTGGATCTCTGAATTGAGTTTCAACCGCTGGTAAACAAGTCTGTTAAGATAACTGAAATCCTATACGTCTTAAACAATATATACAGCTAATACAATGGCTGGCTAAAGCTCGCCCTAATGAGATCCATTAACCTCTAAGGTCATGAAGAACATATGGTTTTTGCACGTTCATCTCGTTCCTTCAATTATCATCCTTCTTAATTGGCAAAAGCTAGCATAGCCCATGAAACCTGCTCAGTTACTGCATGATACAGGAAACTAGTTACCAAAAATCTGGGAACCACAAAACCAACATGGAAAAATTAGAAAATGGAGAATATCTCCAGCTCCCAGAATAGTTCTTGCAAATTCAGAAATATATCCTAGACTAATAACTAATCAAATGATAAAAGGGCTGCTAACCTGATGGTAGCCATTCTCGTTATACATGGCAATGCCACATGGCCCAGGAGCAGAATTCCAGAACTGATGTCCATTTTCAAACAGTGATCTAGGTAGATCAAAGTTGCCATTAACTTGATAATCCTCAAGGTTTGGTTTACTGTTCATAGCCAGATGATGCTTCACTTCATCATTAACCGGTGGAGGAGGGTAAGCAAACTGCTCACAGTGTTGTGCATTTAAACAAGCAGTTTCATTGAACTCATTCAAGGTACCACCACCCTGACCCAAAGTAGCAACTTGGGGTGAGTTGCCAACCTCAAGTTTGCTATTGCTAATATAAACAGAATAGCCTGGTAGTGAAACGTTAGTGGAGCACTCGCCATCTCTATTGGGATTACCACTGTGTGTTATACAATCAAGTCAGTAATCGGATCAAAAAATGAAACACAAAGCAATACGTATCAGCTTTTAAAAGAAAATGAGACAAACAATTAGTCTAACGAAATTAGGTTAACTAATAAGAGTAGCAAAAATCTAATTACAGAAAAGACAGTTTTCACGTAAAGCAGATACATGAACCTCTGTTATGCACTAAAGTAGCACAAATATATGCAAAATTGGGAATGCAAGTTGCATAATAACAGTAAACTTACCTAAATGGCAGAAATTTTGGCTCACTAGGTAAAATCAACTGATTATTATCATTATTCAAAAGCCAAGACAGGGGTTGGGTTTCTTGCAGACCAGCCATCATCAGGGGTAAATGCATCCCTTCCTGTAACTATGAAGCAACATTATCCCAAATAAGATTTATCATTTATGTTATATAAAACGAAGAGATATACTAAGAAAGAGAGAGTACAGCATTCACTACCTGGTTAGAACATTCAAATGAAACTAGTTGGTGTTTTCCCAAATTTTCCTGTGTATGAAAACAATTTGTCCACATCAAGATAAACCAATTCATAACTCCGTTAATATCAAGGATCCTCTAAGCACGTAGACATGCTAAAATACCTAACTTTTGTTTCAATACTTTTAATTATTTGGTATATGAGGCACTTGAAGATATAAGACAGATGGATATGGCGAGTCAACATGAAACAAAGTTATACCTTCTGTAGACGTATTCGATTGATTGACTCCCTCAGCGAGTCTTCCATTTGCCTAAGATGTTCTACATTATCGAGCTTCTCTAGATTACTCCAATAGCTGAAAAATGAACATGTAACGCAAGATTACTCCATGATAGCTACTTGGACATTTATCATTGGCTGTACTTACATCTGAGTTTGTCTAGTTTGTTATGTGTGCGATGTGATCATGCTAATGCTAGTAAGACTATAGAGTGAAATTCAGGGAGGAAGTTGGGTGAAATGCACAGGTACTGTTCAAATGTATAAAGCAACCCCTTGTCTTATTGCTTAGGGGATTTTCATCAAACAGTAAAAATCTGAACATTTATAAGAAGTCAGCCTGTCTAATGTTTAACATATGCATTCAAAGCCTTACTAGAATCAAAATTGTAACAAAAAGTAATATATAATACAAGAGGTGCACTTTGGATGGTTATTTTCTCAGCCATTGCTTATATACTGCACGGTACATAATTTATATAATCAAAGTTCCCTGTTTTTGGTAAGATTGTTAACCAATTCCTAACATTTTAGTCAGACATCTACTACTAGCAAAACATAAGAATTGCACCAGCTTCATTTCACATAGCAAAGCCCAAGTTCTCATAAAGACAGTGCACATAGAAGTGTATAAATAAACATCTAATTGACCATTCAGTAGGTGTAAATTAATGTCTGCATAAGGTTTCAATACCCACATGCCTTAAAGCATCATGGTGTTTATACCAACAAATGTAATATAAAAGCCCCAATACAAGCACACACGATGCAAATATAAACAAAGCCATAATTCCTGAAAGAAAAGGAGACAATGCCACGAGAATACATATATTAGTTGAACAATAACTATATAAAGGAGCAGTCTAAATTAGATGCAACTAAAACAAGTAAGAGCATACCTAGACAGAGGCTCTAGATCCACGCTTCCCCCTTGAGAATTTATAAACAGAGCAAATTCTATAGGAGGGATTTAAGTTCTCAAAAGTTGGGTTTTGGTTTTTGAGGGGGAGGGGGGAGAAGAACAACTCTTTGTAGTATAATATTTCTCATTACCTCTTCTAGAGATGGAAAAATATTTTACCATTCCTTTAAGATCTCACTTTATACAGAGGAATCTCAGCTTTCAACTAAACATACTCCAAAATTATCCATGATGCCCATACCATCGTATAATATTTCCAAAAAACATTAAATCCATTCCAGCCATATTTTACGTGCCTTGGAGATGTCACACAATATCATATGCAATAAATATAAGATAACATATGGATAAGGGTATAAAGTATTGCGCTATTGCACAAAGGAATATGTCAAAATTCAAATGTGCAAGGAAAAGGTGGAAATGCAAGTCATATTGGAGCATAAATATTTAACTCAACAATTTTATATATAATTTAAAGCCTTCAAGCATGAACCTAAAAGGCCACACAATAGTTCAATTTTATATGCCAACAAGCAATAAAATAATTCCCTTTATCGAACACCGGTATAAGAGTAACAATATATCACAAGACCAAAAAGAAAAAGCAATACTTTCACAATTAAAAACTCCAAAGGTGCACCTCAGTCTCTGATGCACTTCTGTAAGCTGCGCTTGTAGTACCCTCACTTGATGAGTTAATTCCTGCACATGGCAATTCAGCACGGAACATTTTTGTTGCATAAATACCAACTTAAGATTCTCAAGTAATATTGAACCACGATGATGTTCGTGAACAAATTATACCTCCACTTGTTGACTGCTGCAAGAAGAAAGGGGCAAACTGAGACCCTTCAAAAATTAAGGAAGAAACTGACAAATTTTTCCATTACAATCACTTACCTTGAACCCAAGAAATCTTGTATTTTTACATCATGATCCAATTTCTTGAAGGTTTTCTTCAGTGCCTATAATTTAAACAGAACCAAAACTTAAGCATCACCTCTAGTTGAGAGACAACATCCTATGTTTACATTACACAACAAAAGCAGTATATGTTAAAGGCATATATGAGAAGTGCAGAGTCATCTTACTTCAAGACTTTCCAATTTCCTGCCCAATGAGTATAAAAAAAAAAATTAGCTCTTTTATCATCAACAAATTAAAAAAAAAAGCCACAAAAATTTCATCATCAATTTCGGCAAACCTTTTGGCCCTTTCTTGTGGGCTTAGTTGAGCAAACTTTTCAATGACCTCCTCAATGTTGCTGAAAATAATAAACAGTATGGTCATGAAAATTGAGTCTACAAGCAACTGCAGAACCAGCTCGCCCAATGCATGCAATAGTTCTAGATGGACAAGGCTTTGCTTAAGATAGTTATCTAACTGCCAAAAGCTGTTTAACCTATGAATTAAACATTCATGGCCTGTAAACCCATGTATTTAAAAGATAGCAATGAAGATTCACTGCAATGTTCTAGGTATGAGGCATTCCAACATATTACGTGATCTAACACCTAAATTCAATTTGACTAGTCCTCGAGAGGAAGAATTCCAATTATGGATGGACTGAACATGATTTTTTAAACTGAATAATCATAATTGAAACAAAATATACTTCCATGCCCTAGATTCCTCAACAATTTATAAAATGGCTTTCTTATTAAAAATTCACTCTATAAAAGAAATGCAGTAACATTTGGAATTAAAGTTGCAAAGTATAAAATTGATAATTTGATATATACCATTATTTTGTCACCTATATTGTTTACTTCAGTATTATTACTAGGAATTACATTTAACATGTTGCATAAATTTTTGCTCATGAGCAGAGTTCCTAGTTCCTGAAATAAAACTTACCCAGAATCAAATGCACATGTTATGAGAGATGTATGGCAAGAATATCTCATAATCCTTCTAGACGATGATTTTGCACTCACAGCAAAGTTTGTCTGCAATTCTTGGAACAATAAAAGACAACTCTATAACATATACTAACATAAGAAACCTTTGAAGTCGGCCCTAAGTTATATGCTAACCATTGCCCACCATACCAATCATGATTGTCTCGTAGAAGGGCATGCAAATCATAAAAGGGTCTCCGGTTCTGTACTTCCTCTAAGGTATAAATGTTCAAATCACTGCAAATAGTTTCCCTCTTAATAGGAAAGAATGACTTTATCATTAATATTACCTGCGCTCTCCTTGTAATAATGTAGGCTTTCCTGTTGGGGAAAACATAAGAAGGGCAATGTCTATATCACATAATATTGATAATTCCTTGGCTTTCTTAATTATGCCACTTTTCCGCTTCGAATAAGTCACTTGTCGGTTGCTAATGCTCTCTAATTTCTTTATCTTTAGTTTAACTCTTCCCATCCTGCAAATCCAGTAAGAACATGTTAAGTATCATGCTTATCATCCCAATGTCCACAAACAATAATTAAAAACATGATGAAATTAAAAAAAAAAATCGCGAATACTTTTGAAACCGTATATCAACTCACTTGAATTATTAATACAATTATGCGCCTCCCTGGTTGAAGCAATGGCTAACCATATGGGAAAACAAAAACTTCTATTTCGAGTCCTCAAAACTGCAAGTGTGATTAAAACCGCCAGTGAAGTCTAGGACATCATAAGTTTATGACAAAGATCCATAAATCAAGTTTCTCTATTGCTACACAGAGTAAAGGACCACCTATCATATCCAATTTGAACCTTGAAAACGAAGGAAAAATATAAACCGACAAACATTATATTTAAAACCCAAAATAAAACACTAGGAAATCTAGGTTGCTAGACACCCACTTGAAGAAAATGAAACTTATTGAGATTCTGAAGACGTTAAATAGGTCTTTTTAATCAAATCAAAATTTGAAACACATCAAAGAAAACCGCACCGAAAGCAGAGGTAGAAGACAAGGAAACAGAGTGGGAGTTTTGAAAACAGATGAAGAGGTCAGGAAACTGCAGAATTCAAAGAAAAGAAATGAAACAATTTAAACGGATAAAGAAAAAAGGAGGGAGGGAGGGAAGAAGAGAGGTAAAGAGCGAGCTATGAAGACGTACAGTACAGAGAGATGGATAAGAGGTAACAAAAATTGCACGATGGGTGTAGCTGCGATTTCGGTGGATAGAATTTGGGGAACCAGCCAAGGTGAAATTTTGCTCACGATAAAGGAATGGTGCGGTTAAAATGGACCGTGAGATTCTGAGAGACGAATTGTTGGCAGCGTTTACAAAGAGCTTCTCTACCAGGAAAGCTTCCTCTGTTTCATTCTGGTTCTGTTTGCCACGTTTTCTTCCATCACAAACAGGACGCAGTTCACCTTCCAAAACAAACTTTTCCTCCTGCCATTTTGTTTTTCAATTTATTTTATTTTATTTTTTAAATTACAGCTATTATGGTTGGGTTAAATGAAGTGGGTTTTTATTTTTTATATCTATATTTTACATTCTCAAACTAAATTAAGTAAAAATAAGATACACGCAAATCTCATTTAGATATTATTAAAAAATAAGACATATTTTTAGATTATTTGATAGATGTTTAGTTTATATGAATATTTGTATATTTTGTGCAGGAGTTTATAAAATCGAACAAAACTGATTGAATTAAATCGAATAATAAAAAAATTGAACAAAATTGATTTTAAACCGTTTGAATTAGTTTTTTTTAGAGTGAATTAAGCAGTTTAGTTATGTTTTCAATTAAAAAAAATTTCTAATCAAATCAGACCGAATCGACTGCTATATTATCTATGTTTTAAATTATTTTTTGTTCATGTGAGGCTCAGTCTGATATTTTGAGGTCTAAAATGTGAAATGAAAAAAAAAATTGAAATGAGCCAAAAAAACAAAATAAATCAAAAAAATTTATTAAAATGAACTTATAAAATAAAAAAACTAAAGCGATTCGATTTGGTTTAATTTTTTAAATTTAGACAAATTGATTAGGTCCAATTTTTTTAAAATTTTGTATAAATAATTCGGTTTAGTTGAGCCTCCAAAATCAAACCGAACCGCACTGCGAACACCTTTAATTTTGTCAATGCAATCTTAGTATCATAGAGATTATGTGATTATTAAATTTAAATTTATTTAATATTTAAATTACATACTTGTAAATTTAAAAAATAGATGTATATTTTTAAAAATAAAATAAATATATTTAATGTAAAATACAAGAAAATTTTGTATATATTTTTAAAAATAAAAAATATAAGTGTATTTAATATAAAATAAATAAAATATTGCATATAATTTTTTATATATATAAAAAGAGGAGTCACACATACTACACTCAGCGAACTCTGGGCCAAGGTACACCTTGAACATCCTCGACTACCATCTTGCTAACCCCTGGGGGTGGGGATTCACAGATGCATAAAAGGTCAGACCAAAAGTACTCGTCTTTCTCTCTTCTCTTTAGTATTTTCAAAGCAGTGGCTATATCTTCAAATTCAGCTTGCAGGGCATCACCTGTTTCTAGCACCTTTGACAATCTAACTATCCATCCCCTTGAATTTCTTAGCACTCCCCCACAGCTTATCTTATCCTCATCCATGATAGCACCGTCCACGTTAAATTTTATTTTGTTGATCGTAGGATTTCTCCATTTAATATGTTCTATCCGAGCTGAATATAGCACTCCCCCACTGCTTATAATTTTTACAATAGAGGGAGATGAATGTATTTTTGATGTAAAATACAGTAAAATAAAAATATTCTTTTAAAAAAATTGACTAAATATTTTTATTAGAGAATTTATCCCTTTTATCTCTCTGCTGAAGAACAAGTTGGCAAATATTAACCTCTCATCAGGTCTCCTAGTCTGAAGGCCTCCAAAGGAATATAGTACCAATTTATTTAAGAAGGATGGAAACGTGAAGGATACTATTTTAATCTCCTAATATAATAAAATTTATAATATTTAAAAAATATATTTGTGACTTATTCAAAAATTTAAAATATTTTAAATAAAGACACATCTTATTTTATATATCAATCTAACAATTCGACATCAAATTTTTATATTATATTAAAATATTTATAAAATAGTTAATTTTAAAATTAAATAATATAAGAATAAATATTTAGTACACTGGTGTGGATAATTTTTTATCCACCAATAATGTCTAAATTATGATATATAGTAAAAATAATTTTAAAAAATATTATTCTTATCATATGTCGCAATCTAAACACCGTTGATAAATATAAAATTATCCATCACCAGTATATCAAATATTTTTTCATAATATAAAGTTGTATTTGTTAAAATAAATATTTGTCTATAACATATTAATACTTCAATTATTTTGTTCCCATCGTTGATTTTTTAAAAAAGAAAATGAGTTTCCTGCGTCAAATGAGCCACGTCAGCATTATTAATTGGAAAATCAAGCTTAATGTCTCACCTCTCTACTGGCAAGCTCGTCGGACTCAACCAAGGCTTTTTTTTTTTTTTTTTCTACAGTCGAAATGTCCAAATCTGCTGCATTTGATGGCAACAATACAGTGGGACTCCGCTGCAATGGACCTCTTTTTTCCTTAAAAAAAAGCAATCTCCAAACAAGCAAGAAGATTATGTAAATAATCAGAATTTGCCTTTTGATGCCCTCAATGTAGAGTGAGATATTTACCGTCCCTGAGCGGCTCCTCCGATAGAGTGGCGTCGGTGGCTCTTGCTGGGAGATCCGGCGGTGTTAATGGCTCACGCACTGTTGTAGATGATGCTAGTAGGAGGTGAAACAATGACTCTGAGGTACAGTCTCCTCCGATAGATGATACTGGTATGGAACTTGAGAACGAAATCAAATAAGTTTTGGATGGAAACTCTAACCACCAAATATAAATGCACGGGGGACCTATGGTCGGAGAAAAGAAATACGAAGAGAAGCTGTACAAACCTATGGAAAGGAGTCACGAAGGTTTGAAAGTTAGTGGAGGAAGATATCTAGTGGAGGGTTGGAGATGACAGAAGTGTAAAATTTTGTACTGATAGATGGATTCAAAGAGGAGGGAGATTGATTGACAAGGCTATAAACTCCCTGCCAGAGCATTTCTTCAAAGATATAGTCTCAGAGTTTATAGATAGAAGGGAAACATGGGAATTAATGGAATAAAATTTGTCCCTTCGTCAATAATGAAGCAGTCATGCTGGAGGAAATAAGACCCCCGAGCAACAGTGATTCACCTAGATGGAGATATAGCTTGGATGGGAACTTCTTTGTGAAATCTGTTTATTCAACCAGAGTGAACGACTTTCAACAGGATAACAATATTCGGAGGAAAGTGTGGAAATGGCCTGATTCGGAGGAGAGTGTAACTCAACGGAGGCTGAAATATGGGGTGTTATATCCGGCTTCAGTTTGGCGTGGGAGCTTGGAGTTAAGGAGATCGAAATCGAATCTGATTCAACTGAAGCCATCGAGATATGCAATAAGGGGTGCCCGAACAACCACCCCCATGCAGGACTCCATGGCATAGCCCAAAGTTTTTTGAGCAAAGACTGGATCGTCCTCATGCATCATGTTACGAGAGAGGGAAATAGGGTGATGGATTGGTTGGCACGTAATGCACACAACTATGCAACTGATATGAATATTTACGACGCACCTCCGAGTGGATGCAGGCCTCTAGTTTTGGAGGCATAAGGGGCCTTCTACCCCAAGCTTTTGTGATATGTAGGTCCATTAGATCCTTATTTGCACCAAAAAAAAAAAAACAATGACTTGAGTTTGTATTTCAGTTTCCAAATAATATTTAACATATTAATGATCAAATTCTATAATAAAAATAAGATAGTTGAACTTCAATATTATATAAGTGTTTTAAAATTTTTATTTATTATTATTTTTTGTTATATTTTATGCGTCATACTTTTATTATTATCTTAAAAAATTAGAGTTAATTTTTTTCCTTAATGATATCTTATACAAACAAATATTATTGTATAATTTTTATAATAAATCAACATTTAAATAAATTACCAAAAATAATTCAGAATAAATTTCTGGTTTCATTATTAATAAAATAAATTTTAAAATTTATTATGATGAAAAATTCTATTTTAAATTTAAACTTTATTTAAATATTTAAATATATTTATTATTTATTATTTATTATTTGATAATTTAAAATGCTGACAATAATACTGTAATATTACTCCCGAAGAATATTTTGATGTGTTGTAGCAGTGCATGATAGTATAATTATCAATAAGTAATGTTTTTATTAGCAACTATTAAAAAATTTTATTAGGTGAATTAAGATTATTAGATTAAAAGATAACGTTGAATTTTTTTTTAAGAATAAGGATATAATTAATTAAAATAATATTTAAAGGATAAAATTGAATATTAAATTAAATTTAAAAAACATATTTTAGTATTTTTTGTTTTTTGTATTTTGCTTGGCCAATATGTCTGCCGTTCAATTACACGGCTCATCCAATTCTGAAAAACGCTCCTCTTTTAACTCGCTTGCTATGGTGGGGAATTGATCATAAGAGAAAAACCCAAATGAGGGCTTCTTCCGCTAGCAGAGAACCAAAGAGAAGAAGCCGCCCCTCCTCGCCGGCAGCCTTGAGGGGCCGAGCCACCACCGCTATCCTTGATAGTGACCCCGCAATTGTAACCGATTCCACCTCTCTCTTTGAAGACCTGCAACTATCTCAGGACTATGCTATTTCTAACCCTAACCCTCGGAGCTTCCCCCACAGTGTCAAACAGCAATGCTGGGAGAAGGCCGAGAAGATCAGAGGACGAGACCCCGATCGTTGGCGCAGGGACGCTCTTGGCAACACTGTTTTTCGGAAGCTTGTAGGTTGCCCTGGCTGCCTCTGTCATGATTATGATCACATTGTCCCTTACTCCAAGGTACTTTGTAGAATTCAGTTTTTCTTTTTTGTAGTGTCCGTGTGGTTTGTGATTAGTTCTATAAAGGGTGGATTCTCCGATGTCTTGGGCGATTACTCGGCTTTATGCTATCAGCTTCACTTTAAAAATTTGTCTTTTTGTACTCTGTCCAGGTAGATGAGATATCAAGAAGTAACTTTTTAATCAATTTAGTAGCAATGGAATTTATTTTTGGCGACGGCTAATAGTTGTTGGACTAAGAAGAGTTCAAACATCGAGCCTCAATTGCTGGCTTGATATGGTGGCTATGGCTTGTAAATTTGTCAAAGATGGAAAATTAACACTCTCACCTACTAACGTCAATTTTTGACAAAGAGATACAATGAATAACATCTTTTGACCGTACGTGTATGACCAAATGAATGGCAATTAATGCCATTGCTTGATGGTGTCTGTAAATACCACTTCGGGCATTCGCAGAAGGCATCAAAAGGTGGAGAAGTTTAGGGCATTTGACATAAGCATCCCATCCCATTTTATCCACTTTTGCTATAACTTATCTAGAGAGTAATTGTTAAGTGTTCACTCTTATTGTTAGAAAGAATAATAGTTGTTCTCTGAGATTCATTAGTTGCTTCGAAAAATTCAGTCCAGAATCAACAATGTTGTGGTATTATAAGCTTGGTCATATGTTTGAATGAGGCTTGAAGATTTTCTCTTAAAGAGTATTACTATTGGGCTCAAATTGGTAAAATTACTATTCTGAGGATTGTGTTTTAAGTAAGTAACGCAAATTAAAGTTCAACATGTCAACAACTAAGAGTAAAGACACCTTAGACTTGATCCATGTAAATGTTTGGTAAGCACCAATTATGTCTTTAGGAGGAGCTTATGTCAAATTCCCTGTGAAATGTTGGGTGTATCAAATCAAAAGAAAATTGGATATATTCAAAGTCTTTAAAACATGGGTGGAACTTGAATATGGAGAGAAGATCAGGTGTGTGTTTGAGGATTAATAATAGAGGAGAATATATAAGCGATGATTTTGATGTATTTTGTAAAAAAGAAGGCACCAAATGCATTAAGCCTCCATGTTTGAACTCGTTTTAGTTAAACATTTCTTCTTCTCGAAGACTTTGATTGTTAATCATGTTTTCACACTGTTCATTCCTACTATACATTTTGCACTTGCCATCTCTATGCCACTTATGTTTCCTCTAGGCTATTAAAAGATTTAGGGTTTAAAGTTTAGATTGGCAGAAGAGTTACACCATATGAATTTGTTAGCATTAATAGGCTTAGTCATCATATTTACTAAGTTCTCTCTAGTGTGTATCTTTAATATTTTTACACATCCATCCTCTATTACTTCTCAAACAAAGTGATACTAAACTCTGATGTGCTTTGATTGTGAATGAAAGATTGAATTTCTTGCAATATGCAAGGTACTTTGACTGTCACAAAACAGAAAAAAATTCTCTTGTTTGTGCCCAAACTCCTTCAATAACCTTTGAATTCTAATTGGTTCTTTCCAAGTTTGTGTAGTCGCCATATATTCTACTTCTATATTATATAGTGCTACAATAGTTCGCAATCATGAAACCTAGCTTACAACTCCATTTGTAAGTGTAAATACATAATTAGTAGTAGATTTTATTTTATCTAGATTTCCTACAAAATCCAAATCCACATAACCTCTGGCAGTAAATTTTGATCTTTCTTATTTTTATGTCTTTGTTCTTCTTCCAAAATAGCAGCTACATCATATTAAAAGACTAGAAAGTTTGTGAGAGTACTATTGGTCAAGTTGATGATGAGTTGATCATATGAATCTAGTAGACTTAGTAAAGTTACCAAAAATTTACTACTTTCTGACACTTTTCTTTTTGCTTGATGCTTGATATTTGAATGTTGTATTAGGAAGGAGATACATTGCTTATATTCCATATAAGATGAATTTCTTGTTAGAGGGGCCTTTTCAACAGTGAAATACCCTTAATATGCATTTGATTAGTAGCTTAAAGCTTTAAGTCATGTGCCATACTGAATTTGCTAGTCTCATTCCATCTTTAATTGCACAAAAGACAAAATCAATGACATATGATTATTTAGGAATGGATGTTCTTGCAATCAGCTTCTAGTTTGCAATTTTCCCTTACAGAACTCCGGGTTTTTGACTTGGTTAAAGCTTGTTAACTTTTTGATGGGTTTTTCTATAATTAGGTAAATATTCATCTTATAGTATCTAGTCAGATCAGTTCATGGCCTAAGAAGACTAAGAATCTGCCAAAAAATAATATTTTTACTGTGTAAATTTTATTATATATAGGAAAAATGTATTTTATATTTCCCAATGGCATGAAGGTACTTTAAGAGTCAGATGATTATTTTCTTTTGCCTATGGGCCACCTTTAGTATGTCAATATACCCAAACTCGGTAATGCAATAATTGTTGCCTTCTCTTGATGTATAGCAATTATACCTTGTTGAAGCCCTGCTTCATGTTGAGGATTTGTCATCTTCTGTGCATGGCAGTAGATTTTAGTTTCTGATATCTCTGCATGTCAGAAATAGGCCATCTTGACGTCCTTAACTAAGTCAACCAGCTCATTGACTGATCTTATTATTTTGTTGTTTCCTTTTCCTCACTCTCCATTGGGATGTTTTTAAATTATAGGGAGGTAAAAGCACGCTGGAAAATTGTCAAGTGTTACAGGTAAGATTGCTGCCTTCTTTTCTGTTTCCATTTGGAGAGAAGAGCTGTTTGAGTTTATGCATGTCTTATGAGCTTTGAGCTTTATGTTGTCACTTACTTGATGATTAGATAGAACATTGCAGTGTTAGTATTGACTTCCGAATTCCCTTTTATTGAAAATACTGGAAAGATTATTCTTTAAAAACCAAACAAATTTTACCTGAGAACCTTAACTTGCTTTACTACGATTATATCAGTAAACTTGTTATATGCTTTTATATTTTCAGTGAAAAGTAGATAATTATCACTTCATGTTAACAGGTTCATTCTTTGGCAGCCCTTTTTACTCTGTGTTTTGAAGAATACGTCATTTAGAAATTCAAAATAAAGTTCTCTTCTATTATTGAATGTGAAAAAGGAATAAAAACAAATCTGCAAAACATTATGGATATGCAAATTTTATGCAGTGTCAAAGGATTATGCAGACACATGTATTTTTGTGTGTGAATATATATATATGTATTGACCAAATACTCATAAGTATATATCCCTCTCTGGCTCAGCTCCCATGCCCTAGACATTAAACAACTCAGATATAGCTTCACCTGAGTCCTACAGAAGTAGCGCAAAGTAGGCCTTTTTCTGTGCCTACCAAATTTTAGTTCTGGTGAAGCGGTTCCGACAAATGGTATCATTGTTGAATACAAACATTTCAATAACTCAAACCATCTGAAATTTCTTTTTGTTCTGTTACACTGTCTCTGTACGACTTGAAACTCTCTAGGAATGAGTTACACTAAGGTCGTCATTTAATCTTATAGGGTATTCGCTTATTTTCCCTCTTCCTAGTGCCTTTATTTCTTTGATGCAGACTGATAAATTATGATATAAGTGCTGATTTGTTTTCTTTCAGAAAACACAGTGACTTAATTTGTTTTCATATTTGATTTGCTCTAAATATATTTGATAAAGCTCCTCTCCACATTTCTGCAGGCAACAGTTAATCGATCAAAGGGAAATCGAACAGAAATGTCCAAATCTGACCTTATCCAGAAAAGTTCTTACTGCAGGGTATCAGGTATTCATGACCCTTCTAAAGCTCTTTTTGGGCTATTAAAACGATTTAGTTTGCTACAGTAGCAATTGGAACTTTGTTGATGGCCTACTGAATGTATTACAGGTCGTGATATGGATCTTCTTGAACTGTCTGCCTACGGAAACGTCCGTCGTGGACCAGATTCTGGGGGTTGTAGAATCCAATAAACAATTTTAGTTATATTAAATTCTTATGTTTGATTGATGGGATTAAATGATGACCTGTAGCTATTCATCTTTTCAAAACTTGTGAGGATGGCACTGTCGTCTGTGAAGTATATTGATTTATTGAAGAGTAACTAGCGTTTCTGCTCTGTTTCTCTCTCTGCTTCCATTAAATTTTTTAAGGTAAATAAATGTTTTAACCTTGTTTTCTGGAACTCTAATATGGAAGCCGAGTTTGGGTACTTTTCCTGTGTTTGTATTTTGATATTTTTCGCATCATAATATTATAGCAAATACGATATGTACAGTTTGATGGTTTGATCTAGTTTTTGGAAAATCCAGAACTTGAGTAGTTTGTAATGGGGTAGATATGAAGCTCAGCTTTACACAGAACTGCTAGTAAATGATTTGTAAAACCCACTATGACATGCTAAACGAGAAATTTAGGCCTTTTCATGTTATTAGTTTGATGGAAAAAAAATAATGAAGTTTTAAAAATATGGCTTTGAAACTTTTTGATCTTCTTTGGTATGAATGTTTTAAAAAAATTTAAAGAATTAATAATGGGTAGTTTTTAATGGTTGTTAGTTACTTAAATGATAATGGGTAGTTTTGTTTTTTATGAGAAAGGATAATGGATATTTTTTTTTTTTTTTTAGTTTGCCAGATAATGGGTAGTTTTAAGCATAGAAAATGGATGTTAATAGTTGGATATTGTTACTTTTTTAATATATATATAAAAGGTGAATTGACATGCACTGATTTTTATGTTAGGTACTTAAAATGGATGTTAATAGTTGGTTAGTGTTAATTATTTATTAAGCAAAAAAAAAAAAGAGAATTGACATGCACTAATTTTTATGTTAGATCAAGTATTTTTGTATGCTTTAACATTGACTGTTTTTTATTTTCATTATAAAGATATTAGGGCCAAATTAGGTACATTAGAGAAGGTGTCTACACAAGAAAAATCGCCCTTAAAAAAAAAAGATGTTGAGTTACGTGTTAGAAAATCAGTTATAATATTAAAATGAAATAATAGCAAAAGTTGTTGACTTTCTTTCTTTAAAGAGAAAATAATATTAAACTTTTGGCTTTCTTTAAAGTTAACTCTTTCATATTGAACATGATTTGGCATAGCTCACTTGTGCTTGGGTGAATTTAGGGCTAAAGTTTATTTCTTCAAATTTCAGTCAGAATTCTCAGTCACTGGACCAACGTGGCCTAGGACAATCTTACTGCAGATTACAATGTGCCCAACCTTATTATTTTCCACTTGGTTTTCTATTTGGTAATTTACCATCATACACGTAAAGGAACTCCTATCTTTCTCTTTTTTGCTTAACTGTTCATCGATGTCCTCAACCTTTTTGCATCAATCTGAATCTTCCAATTTTGTCTGGTTTGAATTGAATCAGTCAACCCTAGTACCATGATTTAGTGAAGCATAAAGGGTTCTGTGTTGCTTTTTTGAAAAAAAAGCAACGCCTCACATCCACACTTTCCACTTTCAAATTTCAACAATACACCTTTCAAACAAACAGTTTTTCTTCCCTTTTTCTTCTTAGACGCACTTCTTCTTTAGTGCAACCTCTTCCCGTCTTGGATACAATTCAAAACCAATCAAACGCTTGACTTGATCAACTTAATGAATTAATTAAGCCTTTGACTTTATTAGTAATCAAATAAATCATAATTCGTTTAAAGGGTATATGACTTTTTCTTTGTCCAAAATTCTGAGATGGTTCATTGAAAATTAGAGCTGAATAGTCACCTTCATGAACCACTTGAAACTCTCTAAAATGAAGATAGTTAGCTCTAATTTCTATTAAAAAAAATTTGATCTGCCAGGGCAGTCAACCGGTTTTGTGTATTAAAAATAATAATATAATAATTTGTATATACTCATTTAATAATTTAAAATAGTTTTTTTGATATAACAACACAATGTTTATGATTAAGTGATCAATTAAGCTTTAGCACAAGGTAGTATAAGCATACTTTGAATTCAAAAGACTTCTCACGAAATAAAGTGTATTGAATATTATTATGGAGCTATTAAAAAATGTTTACTTAAGAAGTTACATTTTTCTACCAATAACAATTTAAGGCTATTCTTTATTATTTCTGTGCAAAAACTTGGAATAACGCCTTCGAATTTTTTAAAAATTAAATAAAAAATGTGATCCACTATGTCTTATCTCCAATATCACTTTTTTTTAAAAAATCAGATTAAGTGATGGGGGTTAGTGGGAAGTTGACTCCACGTCCATTAAAATTTGACATGAATGAAATTGTTTAGAATGGACTGGGAAGACGATTAGGAGCCGCAATGATTCTACAATCACTTTTCTTAAATAAGTCAACTTTTGAAGTGGCTATGCTTCCTAAAACTACGTCCTAATTAAGTGACCCCTGCTTTTCTGTTCTCAGCATAATGAAGATTATGAAAAGTGAGTTACCATGAAAATGGCTGACCAACTGCATTTGCCCCATCTCCATCTCATAAAACGAGTATTAAGCACTTTAAGCCAATAGAAGAACTTGTGAGACCAACTGCATTGAACCACTTTCAAAATGGGTGGCCAAAAGCAAGAGCCACCTTATTTGTCATGGTAAGCGATTTTGTTATTGATTTTTATATGTCACAAATATTAATGACAAAACTTAAAAACTCATCATCTTGACGTGTTAAACTGCCCAAAACCCTTTATTATTAGACTAAAAAAATCGATCATAGCGTTAGTTAGAGTTGTTAACATCTTTCTATATTGGCAGTTTGGTGAGGACTCTTTGGGTGATATAAATGTGTGGCCATAGGCTGCCAAAATCCAAGAATACTAGGGGATCTGAGATACAATCTCTACATATCAATGAAGACGACTAGGTGTCCTTTTCATCTCACAGTCCAAAGAAAAAAGAAGGAAAATGAAATTTCAGGATATCCTCAACATGTGGGTACAGTAGTTTGCAATGGAGGGTAGAGATGATGAAAGTTGCAGGGAAGCCATTGAAACCAGTAATGGCCCGGAATTGATGATGATGCTTTCTTCCAACCAACTCTTCATTATTCAAGTTCCCCTAATAATTCAGATACTGACATCGCATATGGAGGAAAAGAGATGAGCCGTTCTGTCTCGTGAAAAAGAGAAAGGGGCAAAAAGGAAAAGATAGCAAAAGCAATAGAGAGTGCCAAAAGGGTTGTGTCATTTTTGAGTATTTGGGTCCCATCCCAACTCATTTTATGTGGCTTGTATTAGATTGAACCAAAGAAAATATCTAAATTGTTTTCTTGTGGGTCATTCATCAAAGGTACATGTTGGGCTGATTTTTATATTATCCACCTTAAGGAAATTTCAGCATTCACATCTTTTTACATGCCTTCACCAAATATCCACTAATAATCACCAACTGACAGAAAACTTTCCCCCATTTTATCACTGCTCAATGATTTGACCTATTGCACTTTCAAAGCACTACCCACTCTAACATAGATTGCTTTCTTTTCTTCAGAACTTAGATGTTGGGTTAGTCCAGGAATTATGATTATAACTGTATATATCATCTCACTTAGTTCTCAAAATCATTTTTTTTTTTAAGTCTTCCATCTTTCTCGTTTGAGTTCTGCCTAATTTCTTATAACCCAACCATTTGACTTAAATCAAAATACCTTGTCACCACCCAAAAAAAATAGCAATATCTTTCATATTCTGAGTTTCCTTTCTTTTCTTTTTTCTCAGATGACTTTTCTATGAATTCTGTTGAAACTGAAGGCAACAAGGAATATGAATTGATAAATCTTATGTTAGTTATCAACAAGTAAAGGTTTCTTCAAACTTTGTTCAATATTTAACTTTTTCTTTAAACGATTTTAAGAATATATTCTCCCACCTTAGCTCAGTATCTAGAATGTTTCTAGAAAATCGAAGAAGTATGTATCTGTTTGCATGTGAAAAAGTAGGTAGATTTACTATCTGTGCGTGAGCTTGGATCTTCTTCACAACTGGAGGGCTAAGTTAATGCTGCAAAGGATAAGAGACATAGGCTTTTCTGTATTGTCTTTTTCTTTTTATTGATCTTAGAAAAGAGGAAAATATCAAGGAGAATTGTTCTTGTGGTCCAGCTTTCGTGCAAGTTGTTTTGATCCTACGAGGCGGAAAAGGAAAGCTACCTGGCCTTTTTCAGATGCAAGTTTATCCTCCCAAGCCCTAAACTACAATTATCGTTGCATTGTTAAGTCTCCCCTTTAGCCCCACAATGTTCTCCCTCCCTCTTCTTCTATTATTGTCCCAGCTGTGGGAATAACTTCTTATCACATAACAAGGAAAAATAAAAAAATCTGATTTTTTTTAAAAATTATTCAGGAATCTACAGTTCAATTGCCATTATAACAACACACACTTTAGATATGACTAGAGTATCTAGTGTCCACTACTTTCACTTGGTATTTTATGTGGTTATATTCCTCAATCTGTACTTTTTATCATCTTTTGAAAAAGAGACTCCTGCAGTTCGGGTGGAAGGGAGGAAAAACTAATCCAAGAAAAGCATCCATTTTTTTTTTTGAAGAACAAAAAAGAAAGACCCATTTACCATTTTCCTGTTTCATAAGAAAATACAGTACCTCTGGATTTTGTTTTATTTTACCTCTGGATATTTATGCATAGTAAAGATATTTTTCCATGTCTAACAATTATTTTCACATAGATATATTTATATATGTACATGAACTCAAACTCTGCAAACTAAGTACATAAAAAGGCACCTGTTCACGGTGTCATAAAAGTACAAAATTAGTTCCCTTCCCACTAAACTCCTCAAGATTAGTTTCCCCAATTATGCTGAGGAAATCAGAGACTGAAAGATGGTGACCATCTCTTGCTCACTAGAGAAGAATTGACCAATCTGAAAGGGTGCTAATTCAGGTGTTCTCATGAAAGTTAAGGGATCTAGACAAAGCTGCAGGGTTAGCCCGCAACACTGGAGAGGTTTCAACCACGTGATTCTTTTCATTCTTCTTTGATTGGAAGGCCTTGAACATACTTCCCCCACTGGCTGATTCGTTCTTAATTCCTAGAGTCGCCCATATGGAACTCTTCGCAGCTTCACTTGGATCATCAATTCTTAAAGTTTTGGGAACCAAAACACACCCGTTTCTCCGTTTTGATGCTTCTTCTTTTTGCCAATAGTCTGGTTTAATCATGTCACCCTCCCTCGAGTGCTTCCCCAGTGTTGGAGAATTTGGACCTGAGCTTGGAGACTTTGGGTTCGGAACAGTGGAATGTGAGGAAAACCAGGGTATATTCCAATTGCCTGGCACACCACAATTCCAAACGGCTGCAGGATAGAATGACAGGGGAAATCCTGGAGGAACAAAAGTAGGTGAGGGAACTGGAGAATTCCAGGGATAAGGCCAAGGAACGCCAGGAAGACATGGAATTTGAGGAGGAAAACCACCATTTCTGAGCAGCGATTCTTGGGAAATGTTTTTGCTACTTTCTTCCATGTTCGAAACCTTTATGGAAGATGCGATTGAGCAGTCCTCACCATTTTCCCCACTTTTTCTATGAACGGGAATTCTTTGATCCTCAATGCTATGAAACCCGTTTCTTGCACCATTCAGAACTTTTTTCTCTGCAAGGTTCAGGACAGATGCCATAGAATCACATATTGGTGCATCTAATCCAAAACTGAGGACTCTACCATTGCCTTTTAACGTGGGAAGATGAGTTACATTTGGAGCATCAATTCTAGCTGCCTGTAGAGCCTCAGAAATGCTGATGTGACGATAATGCGAGGCAGAGTTCTTGTTCTTTCTTCGTCCTGCTCCTACTGGTACATTCCTCATGGTACCACCCGCCGTCCAGTATCTTTGACAGGCTTTGCAGAAATAACGAGGCTGATTGATGTTATAATTATTATAGTAACAGAATTTAGTGTCCATGCTATTGCAGCGGGGACATGGAATTACTTTATCCGGCTTCTTCAGGGTTTTCTCTTGAGAGTTGGTTGCATCACTTTGCTCCTTCTCTGAGTTGCCACTTTTTGATTTTGCAATCTCTTCATCTATGGAAGGTGTTTTTGGGTTCACACTAGCCTCTGGCAAGCTGTCTAAATTCTTAGTCTCTTCTGCGTTTAGAGGATAATCAGCCTCTTTCTCCTTGTCAGTAGCTTTTCCAGGGGCAGGATCCTAAAAATTTGACAAATTTTTTTTTTTGGTTAATTAATAAAATATATACCGCAGAAATAAAACCAAGACTGCCTATTAAAAAATTGTAACTCGGTGGTTACACAGAAGAAACATATTGTAGAATAAAAGTATACAACAAAAATAAAGGTTAATAAAATGTTAAATTAAGGATTTCGAGGAATAATCTCTGCGGGCTGAATATCCTAAGCGTAAAATATATTCATAACATTGTTAATGAGGGTATAGAAAAGAAAATCAGATCATTATAGTTATGGCCACATACTGGAGATTATACATACAGGAAGATTTGGGAAGGATTATATTGGCAGGAAATACTGGTTTTAAGCAGGATCAGTCTGTTTCTAAGTATTGAAACAATAGAATTAGTTGATGTAAAGGCAAAATAGTCAAATTCCTTAGACAGATTTGATGAAAATTGTCCAGGGGAGTTGATTTACTCGGTATTAAGACGAAAAAACTAATAAACTCAAACTTAAAAGAAGATGAGGAAGAAGAGAAATATCATGACCACGTAAAAGTACAATCTGAGAAAATTTATCTATGAACTGCTGATAGAGATTTTACTCGGATTTCCTAGCAAGGGAAGGAAGTAACGAGAACTAAAAACTTGTCCTGAAAAATATGGCTTCAGGAATTTTAAATTCCCCCCTCAAGCTGTGCAGAAATAATTTATTATCATTTTTCAGAAGTTGCAATACATAAAATTGGAATTTACCAGCTCTTCTTCCAACACTCTGTTTCTTTTATTCCAAACAAACACTGTTATTTTTATGCAACACCGAATAAAATTTTGATAAATTTCACGATTCCAAAACATAAATATGCTAAATTTGAATTGAAAGGCGTAGATATGCTCTTTGGTTTCGGGGGGAGAAAACTCGAATAAGTAAAAACTGAAAATTCATTTCAAGCAAAAATAAAAATTAGGAAAGGATTTTAAGAACCGGAGAATTGGGGGAAATTTTGGCACTAAGAGCTTACCAATCACCATGTCCAATAAAAGAAAATCAAAAAGGTAAAAGCCGACCCATGAGTTGTTTTAGCATTTTAACAAAAGGGTCATCCTCAAAATTTCTATATATCACAAAAAAGTTCGTTGTTATCTCATGAATCATTTTCTGAGTCAGAGTGCCAACTGTACCTTGTCATCTTCGTCCTTCTCCTTTTCTGGATTTTGTTGTTCTCCATCATCACCGTCTCTTTCTTCTCCTCCTCCTCCTTGTGCGTCCATCTCCACGGACACCGGCGAGGCGGAGTCGTCAGCGACAAGGATAGGAAGCTGACCTTCACAGGCCAAGGGAATCTTCTGGCCGAAGAGCTTAATTGCAGGGTCTTTACTTTCCCGCATTTTCTGGGAATCCAAACAGAAGAGAAAACGCGCGAGTTGGTTCCAGGTTCGTTACTGGTAGAGTGTAGTTTTTTCGCTTTTTTGTTTTGTTTTTGTTTTTTTTTCCTGGTGCGAAGTTTGGGGCTTTGGTCTCAGGTGGCAATGGAGGTACGTCGAATTGGATTTTGATCCGTTTAAACCAGAGTCAGGTTCCACGTCAGCCGAAGGGGTGGATTCTTGGCCACAAGTTTTTGTGGCCTGGGTAGATTTTCTTTTTCAAATGTTGGATTCTCGGTAGCACAGTGAGTGCGTGCACCCAATTTTGTCCAAGTCAGAAGTTTTCACGTCTTGAAAGGCCCGTCCGGGGCATATAACGTGGCAGACAGCGATTGGCAAGCGTAGATATAATATTGTGTGAAGGAACAGCTTTTGTCAGAAAATAAAAAACAAAAGGACATGTTTTTTAAAAGGTAGCGAAGAAAAGCTGCTTCGTATCTCTTTAATCTTTTTGATACTTTTTTTATTCGCTTTTCTTTTTCGAAATAGAAAACAAATAAAGGCGTGCATTTTAGTGACTTGCTTATTCAATACAAAACAAATAAAGTTTTTGTGACCTTTTAAAGTATCCGGGGAAAAAAATAGTTTTAGCCTGTTATATAATCACTCTTGTTAAATTTTATTTTAAGGTACTATTTTAATCATTTTAAAAATATCTTAAAAGTGAAAAATTTATTAAAAAATATTTTAAATAATTTCAAAAAATATTCTTTTTAATTTTAAAAGATTTTAATATAATATTAATAATATAAATATATAAAATTATATTAAAATTAATTTAAATTAATATTTTTAATTAAATAATAAATAAATATACTATTATGATAAATATTTTAATTCAAATTTTGACAGTATTCAACAATAATATTTATTTTATATTTTATTTTTTTATTTTTTTAATTTTTTTGTGATTTTTATCTTTAAATTTTTTTTATCGACTATAATTCTGTTTATATTTTTAAATATTTCTCTTAAATATTTTTTTTCTTTTTATCTCTCAATTTTTTTTTATAATTTTCTCTTTTAAATAAAAATAATAAATAAAAATAATATTATAAAAATAAAAAGAGAGAATAAGAAATTGACAAAAATATTATGATTTGTGAAAGAAAATAATTTAATGTTGAATGTGATATAATACTATTTTTATTAAAATATTTTTTAATATAGTAATTTTAATCAAAATGACATAATTTTTTAAGAAATACTTTGTTTTATTTTAATAATTTTATTTTGTGTTGATAATTTCGAAAACAGAAAGGTTTCAAAAAAAAAATTTAGCTTCTTCTGGCTAAAAACAATGAAAACCCATTTCATCCCATCTTTATTTATTTTTATTTTGGTTTTACTTATAAGTATTTTGTATAAAAGATAATTTTGTTCAAATTATAGAGATCTCTTGCGAAAGTCTTAAGTCTCTCAAAAATAATTTATTCAATACACAAGATTCAAACCCAAAATTTTATTCAAGAGACACCGAATATTTATTACTTGTGTCAACTATTGTTGAATTTCTATTCTTATTTATTGGATAAATAAAAAGTACCTTTGAAGATTTTGAAAAACGCTTCATCTAATAAATAAAAAAGCATTTGCGTTATTTAAATCTATACAAGATGGAGATAAAGACTCTGTGCTCGACAAAGACTACAACTTCCGTTAATATTTCTTTTATCGGTGTTTGGTTGGATGAAGCTCCAATTGACTCTCCACACCTCGCATCGCAGGCCCGGTGTTTAGGAAGTGGCTACAGGCTAATGCTAATCTAAACAACCAAAAACAGAAAAAGATGGATGCCTTCTTTCTTTTGCCACATCAGCTCGTCTCCACACATTTTGCAACTACGCGTTTGCCCATCCATGCACCGCTCTCTTGATTTGACAACCATCGGGCCACGTGTCCACCGAAGCGGAACATTTTTAAATTTAGAAAAAAAAAACGACTATTGGTACACGTAAGGAGTAAAAGTGGGTGCGTGAAAGAAAACTTTCCGGTATCTTTCGGCGAAAGGGAAGTCTATTAAATTTTCGTACGAGTATTAATTTTAAAAGTTAATTAAAATAAAATAAAACGAGAACGCGTCTAACTCAGCAGTAAGTAACCCCCTTTTGCAATTTGATAATGCAAGGGGGCGGCCAAGTGGGCGGTTGGAGATCAGTTTAATCCCCTTTTTTTATAGAGTTAAGAAAAGTAAGTATCTGGTATATTCGTAAATAATTTTTTATTTATTAATAATATTTAAATTATGATATGTATTAAAAATAATTTAAAATTTTTTTTTATATATTATAATTTAAACATCGTTAATAAATAAAAAATTATCGATTAACGATGAATTAAATTTTTTTTTTTTTATAATTTACAATATGTCCAAAACTTTAATTATGACACTTTTTTAAAAAACCTTAATTGAAATGCTACAGTATATTAGCCTTGACTCGTAATTGACCAACGACGAACAAAGTGTGTTCAGTTCGCAATGATTTCGGAGAATGGAATTCTTCTCCCAATTATCATTCCCGTTGGACTCATTTCTTCCCGCTTTCCGTTTCTTCTAATCTAGGAAGTCCCGAAAAGCTACAAGTTTACGGTTACTCTATGTGCGCCATAACTCGTAATTACAAGTTGCAATAAATATTCAAACTTGTACATATGAATCCTGCAAAGAGTTGGAAAAATATATATCAAAATTAGTGTTTTATGTAATGAGTTTTATTTAATTTATTGCATTCAAGACTGTATTTAAAATAATTTCTCATGTTTCATACTATTTTTTTTTAATTTTCAAATAAGATTTATATTAATTAAAACTATATTCTTCATCTACGATCAAAAATTTAGAGTATGTTTGACAAGATAAATAAATTAACTTCTAACGTATTTAACTAACTTATAAGTTTGTTTGACTAAATTAAAGATGTTTGATAAATAAATTTATTTAAATAATTTAAATTAATTAAAAATTTATAAGATATACGCTACTTAAAGTAACATATAGTTTATAAATTTTTAATTAATTTATAAGTTAATTTTATTAAACATAATCTTAATTTAACATAATAAATAATAAGGGCCATGGACAGAATTCATGTTTTGGCGGGCCTTCTCTTGTTAGCCCATGACTGTAACAACAGCGCCATCGGGTTTTAAGCCCTGTGGGAAATTGCCCGTTTATTGATGACCCAAAAAGAAGAAAAACTGGAATTGGCTGGGCGGAGGTCAACGATTCCTTTTAGAAAATTTTATAGATCTCGACCTACATAAAATATATTTATCTATAATAATCAAATAATTAGACTATTTAATTCATTTTTCATTTTCCTTAGCCGAATAATCACATTCTTTATAAATAAGTATCACTTAAATTGAATATTCATTTATAAAAATTCCGATCATTTCATTTATGGTTTTTAGGTAGCAATTTTAGTTTTTTTTTTTGTTTTTTTTTTATGGTTTTCGTTCTGAGCTTCTTGTGCGATGGCTTTTCAGTTTGACGCTGAAATCTGTTTGGACAATTTGGCTATTCATTTCCATTCTACACACTACAATTAATTCCACGGACGTTCATAATTATTTTGGACAACTAAAATTAAAACACCCAAATCTGAATCATTACTCAGCCTCCAAATCTTGCATAAATTAATGCAATTAATGACCCACCATTTGATACAGCTTTAATTAATAAAGTCAAAACACTAGAGTCGCTGCCAAATGCGGCAAGCACTTGGAAGAGAAATTTTGTTTGCTAAAGGTCAGCGTAAGCTTTTGGTTGAAATTTGCCAACTTCTTGTCCTCTTCCCTACAAAAACCCTTCCTTTAATGATTCCATTTCCACCATACATCTGAAAAAAACAGACCCTTTTTTTGTGTGTTAACGACGTGACCATTCTGCACTACTTGCACATTCTAGATTGGAGAAGGGAAACTTGCTCCGACACCCTCTTGCTGCCTGGATTTTTTATTTTCTTAATTTATTCACCAGAGAACAAACTTGCCACTACGCTAGTCTGATTTAATGGACAAAAAAGTGATGTTCCCACTAGCAATGACATGCATGACTACTGAACTATGATGAACTTCTCCACAATCTGCAATATTGTGCATGCACTAGACTGAGGCAGAAAAAGATCAGAGCAAAAAATCAATAAATAAATGAAAGGAGACAGCCTTCATTGACCCGGAAAATGGCCATTTAGTGCAGAATATGGCCAAATCACCACCACATTTGGTGCCTATAATCTGTTTCCTTGTCATTTTATGCTTATCTTAACAGTTTTAATACCATCCCACACTAAGCATTTTTAGATGGTGTTTGGTATAAAGATATTTTAGTATTCTAAACACTTGAAAATTTATTTTTAAAATGTTTGAGTATAGTAAATATGAAAATTTTAAAATTTATGTGTTATTTGTAATTCCAATAACATAAAAAATTGATTTTATTTTATTTATCTTATACTCAATTTTTATATATATAGATTTTGAAGTACATGAAAAATTAAGATATGTATGCATCAAATGTTAATAAGTAGTTTAAGCTTTGAGCTTTCCATGCCAATTCCCACTACATTTTGACTTAAGATTAGTGTACCACACCAGCTTAGCAGGTTCTGCCACACCAACAACATTCTTGTGTCATCTTTCCACTTTCACAGTGTGCTCCATCTTCTGTTACCAGCTTGACTTAAAAATACTGTTTTTGGGTTTTACCATCCACAAGCAACAAGCTAATGAGAACTTAACAAAGCTAGCTTATTTTTCTTTTATTATTTATATCTATTTAAATTGTTGGATCAAGCGTTTGTCGTTAGATCAAAAATTATAAATTTTAGTCAAATTTAATTCTTTCTATTTAATTGTATTATTTTAAGTGTCACATCTTGATTATGACTCTGCTGAAACAATTGTTGTTACAATTTGGCCATCATAAACGTTGAGAAAAGTCTAGAGCATTAGTATAAATTGAGAGAACTCTATGGGATGCAACACAAACGAGAGCTTGTGGCTAAGAAGTCTATTACTGCAGGAATGGCAAGCGCAGGCACTTTCTTTCGTCTACTTGTGATCTTGCTAGGGCTCTCTCATCTTATATGCTTGAAAGCAGTCCCGATTACAAGTAAGTAAATTCCACTACAAAATACTTCCTTTTCTTCATCTTCTAAAGGTCCTTAAGAATTGTTCGGTTTGTATAAGCAGGAACTGAAAGCCTTATGCAAGGTCCCCAAGTTCATCTTGTTCTGGAGAATACCCACAGGGAGTTGGAGGAGCCAAGCATAAGTGAGAGGATGGACTTCGAACTCCATGACTACCCACCATTAGGGGCTAATGGTCGTCACACTCCAAGAGGACCATAATGTGTCGAATGTAATATTGCTGTGTTTGATTCTTAAGTTCCTCTAGGTATGTAGCAGGCGTACCCTTTGTAACAAGGTTTATTAAGTGCAGTTATCAGCAACATTCTGCTTCTCAATAACTCCACTTAATTTGTAGGCTATTAGGTAATATTAACGTGGGAACTCAGAGCCTTTATGTTCGTTGAGGAACTTGGATTTTCAGTTGGACTTTTACTTAACCTTAATAATATCACAGCTCAGTTGTCCTCTGTATATTAAGAACATTGTCATTAAGAAAAATAAAATTATGTTGAAAGAAAATCAAATGGCCATGGAAGAAGGTTCACTGCTAATTTTAAGATAAACATGCATGTAATCAAAGGTTTTCGCCGAAGCTATGAAATGGGTTTTGCAACCCTTATCTTGATAGATAACTATTAGTTCAATTCGACGAATCACAGACCGGCAGAGAGCTGTTCTTTTTAACCCTTCTTTTGGCCAAAAAAAAAAAAAAACAAAGATATTGAAATATAAAACTAAAATACCATTTGTGGACCTTCATATTCGTAGAAAGTGAATTATGAACTAATCCAAAAATTTTATGTAATCATGTTAAATATTTGGCCAGTAAGTAGGCTTTGAAACATTTCATAGGCTATTTAATAATTGCTCGTCTGCACTCACTTCAGTGGAGAAAGTGATCTATAAAGCGGTTGGCATATTTACCAACCTTCTCTTTGCAAAAGTTTGCGGTCAATAAAATATTGTTAGTGGGATTCTTGAAATAGCAACAACTCATAGTTAATAGCATGATATAAAATCATAAATCCATATTTTTGCAGAAAAAAGTATGCAGAATCGCAGATTAAAAATGGAGATGCAGCAGAAAAAGAAGTACAAATGGACATAGATTATACCTGTAAGGTTGGAACAATTATTGTAATACAATTTGGATACTCAAAATCTCTAGCCTTATTATACAACAAATCCACATTACAATTGTATATATTGATTAATATAAGATAATAATACACTATAGGGCACCAAAGCCATGAAAGTTGACATCTAAATATCCTAAAATAATTCAACAGAGGAGGAGATATGCAAATGGACCAGATGTACCCAATGATCCTAAATTAATAGCAAAACAGGATTATGCAAACCCAGTTCCTTTTTAGCTTCTTCAATTTGTGTTCAACGCTGAAGGATCAGTTAGATATGCCTTATCTTACAGGTGACTCGAGGTCTACAAGAAAGGTCTTTTAAGATGGTAAAAAGCAAGCAGTGTTTTGTTGGAACAAAAACCATTGCAAAAAGAACAAATTTTATCTGCTTCTCATCCTAAAACGATTACGATATTAAAGGTTATACTGCATGTCCACTAATAGCTGCCTTTGTGTGCATCGTAATTAGTTCGACTGATTTATATCTGTTGTAAAGCTTCCAACTCACAACTTGCTCTGAGAAACCTTTGTTGCTCTTTCAAAGCATCTCGTTTTCAACTTTCAGGAAATGTATCAAACTCAGAAGTTTCTTTATAGTACTATTTGTACATTCTACAACTTATTTTCTCTTCTGGTATTCAGATGGCTATAAAGAAATTTTCAAAGCATAACAAGAAATTATGTGTAACTGATTATCCAAGAGACAGAAAGAAAACCATGAAGCATTAATCTTGTGGTGCTAGGAAGGGGCATGTGTTTGATGAACGCGCAAAAACCCAAATTTCTTGATGAGCTCATTGGCAATGAGCTCATTAGCTCTGTCTGTGGGGTGGTACTCATCCCAAAACACTTAATGCAGGTGCACGTTAGAGCAGGTCGAATATTCCCCAAGAAGCAGCACGGCGAGTCTGAGTTTTCGCATCCTACGTTGCTTCAAATGTTATCAGTTCTCCAAAAGGAAATGAAATGGCGAAACCCTTTGAAACTTTTTAAAAATGGTTATATTTATTTCCCATATTTGTTTGGATTGCTAATAACATGATCAACAACATCATAAGCACCTCCAAATTTGTAGCTTGAATTTGAAAGTTGTCTCGCCAAGTCGTCTACTAACTTGCTTGCAGCTTTGTTGAAGCTAATAGCCAACTTGTTTGCTTTTTCTTGACAATTTCCGGATGTACTAAGCACTGTTTGAAGGTGAATGCAGCCCATTGGTCCCAACCCAAATGCCATCAGCTGCCTAGCTCCTAAGCCATGCAGTTGCTAAACAGAAACACAGCATAATTGACAACATTAATTTTGAAAGAAATAAAACCATTGTTAGGGTAAATTAATTAATTTTGAGTTGTTGTTGTAGTGTTTTAAGTCAAGTAGTCAACAAACTCTCATCTTTGAAAGTCCATGAATCGCTGGAAACAAGCATCAAGTAGTTGTTGATGAAATTATTGCTCCCAGGAGCAGCAACATAACGAGCTCCCTGGAAAACCTTATCTGCGGCCTCTTTTCCAATCTTGCTTCTAATTAGTTCTCCAGTCCCCCGAAACAGTTCAATTTTTTTGTAGAGAGAGAACCTTTGAATCTGCAGGAGGCATAATAATTAATCCAAAAAAAAAAAAATCAGTGTTTTGCCATGATGTTGCTGATGGGTATATATAACAGTAACAGTATTGCAGTTGGCACTTGCAACTTACAAAATAACTGCCAGTTTCATTCAAGATAATACCACCTCCACAAGCATAATTCACTCTCTTTTCCAATATAACATCTTCAGTTAAATATGGGTCCAGGAATGCAGGTGGCCGAGAGAGGCCCATATGGTCACCTGAACATGCACAATATCAACATGCTTGACAGTCTCAAACAAACCAAAATCCTTTCATTTCAAAATAACATGACAAGTCTTCTTTCTTGTGGTGTCTTTGGACTTTACCATAACTAAATTCTCTCTCTACATAATTTTAAAGACACACTTCTTTACCTAGTTGGATGCATTTAGAATTTTAATCTTCAGAGAAATTAAACCCAAGTCGCTTATGAAAAGGCTTAATACCAAAACTGAATCTTACAGTGGCTGCAAATAATGTGAAACAATACCTATTATATCAGCAACTGTGCCACCATTAGAGAACCTGCCATTAGGCAAACCGTTGTCAAAATCAAGGCAGGCTTGCCTGAGCAAGACTTCTGGGTGGGTACCTGTTGTTGCCAAGGTCAGAGAGAGTCTCCAAATATGAACTGCACAATCTTGCTATGGCATCCTTCAACCCTTATTCCAAAAATGGTCGCTACTATGATAACCAGCGCCAAATTGAGCTTCATATTTGTCAAGCAAGCGATGATGATCTTTCCAGGCTAGCTATTGGCACTTGGGTTGGTTTTTTATATAATAGTTGGGAACTTTCAAATCGTATAAAGCAGAGATTGTACAACAGTTTGTCCCCAATAGATACAATAATGCCATGGTCAATAACGGGAATTAAATTGTTTGTTGAGCCATTACTGATTTAAACCTCCTGCATCTACCCTTATTCTGTCATAACTGTATGAGCTCGAATCCATAGCCTCGGATTGGTTTCCCAGTACATTGGAAAATGCTGATTGGTGAGGAGGTGATTCTACAAATTCTCAGCCCTTATATTCATAACAAAAAAATTTATACAGGATTTTTTTTTTTCAAGTTAATATTTGATACATTAATTATAAATAATTTTTTATTTTTTAATTATATTCAAATTATAATATATGATAAAATTAATTTTAAAAAATATTATTTTTATTATATATCACGATTTATATATTATTAATAAATAAAAAATTATTCATTAATATTAAATTAAATAATTTTTTTTAATGAGTCAACATTTATGGTCGCTAACCAAACAGCTTTAAGGCCTACCTACGAACAAAAATGTCACACGAAACACTTTCACAAGATAAAGTAGCATACACCAACATACACTCATCTTTGAATTTAGTCTCTATTTCTTTTTTTTTTGGGGGGGGGGGGGGGAACCTAAACTCAGACAAAACAACGTCTGGTTGTGGTGAGTAAGTAACATAATAATTTTGAAAATCTCGAGAGATATGCCTCGTACTGACGAGTCTACTGATGTGTCAAGACCCCATTGGCTGCATTTTGAGAATGACAAGGCATTAATATCCAACACTTTTAAGCACGAAGTACCAGAACGTGGCAATAGTCCAGCCACTCAAAAGACGGATACAACCAAAGTCACAAAGGCAGTCGCAATTCGAAGTTCTAAGTTGGAATAATGAAAAACCAAGACCAAACCATCCAAGAATCTATCCCCATTATCCACATCAAATCTGCACCACCAATTACATCTATCCGACGGCTCATACTCCCTCAAATCTTAAACCATATCCATCAAATATATAAAAATAAAACCTCTCCCTCTCTCAGATATCATACTCCATAAAAAATGAACTCCGTTGCTCTAAAATCCTTCGTCGGTCTCCGGCAAGCATCGCCGAAGAATACCCATCTCACCACCCAAACAAAACCCATTACTCTCCACCGGAAGTTCAGAGTCATCGCTGGTCAATCCAGCCCCAAAGTATCGGGTCGGAACCTCCGGGTCGCCGTTGTCGGCGGCGGCCCCGCTGGTGGTGCAGCTGCTGAGACATTAGCCAAAGGTGGCATCGAGACATTCCTAATCGAACGCAAGCTCGACAACTGCAAGCCCTGCGGCGGAGCCATTCCGCTCTGCATGGTGGGAGAGTTCGACTTACCGTTGGACATCATTGACCGCCGTGTCACCAAAATGAAGATGATATCTCCATCAAACGTCGCCGTTGATATCGGCCAGACTCTTAAGCCCCACGAGTACATCGGCATGGTTCGGCGTGAAGTACTTGACGCTTACCTCAGAGACCGGGCCAAGGAAAACGGGGCGAACATAATCAACGGGTTGTTCCTGAAAATGGATATTCCCAAGGATAGGAACTCGCCGTACGTTTTGCATTACTCCGGTTACGACGGGAAAACTGGTGGGGTCGGTGAAAAGCTCACATTAGAAGTTGATGCTGTGATTGGAGCTGATGGGGCCAATTCCAGGATCGCCAAGTCTATTAATGCGGGTGACTACGACTATGCCATTGCATTTCAGGTGCATTCATCTAGTTTATTTGATTGATTACTGTTAATTTCACGGATTTGTTTTCTGGGATGTTGGATGCTTCAAGTTAGTAACTTTTTACTCTCACAAAAGAAAAATAGTGAAGAAAAAAGTGAGAGTAGAAAAACAATATAACAGTTTGTTCATGAGAGTGCTTTAGTTGGTTCTGTTCTATCTTGAATTTGGATGCTTTATCGAGAACTAGTCTATGTTCAATTTGGTGCTATGGTTTTTCCAGGAGAGGATTAAAATTCCCGATGACAAGATGGTGTATTATGAGAACCTTGCTGAGATGTATGTGGGCGATGATGTTTCTCCAGATTTTTATGGGTGGGTTTTTCCAAAATGTGACCACGTGGCTGTTGGCACTGGTACAGTGACTCACAAGGGAGACATCAAGAAGTTCCAACTTGCAACGAGGAACAGAGCCAAGGATAAGATTTTGGGAGGCAAAATCATCCGAGTTGAGGCACACCCTATACCAGAACATCCCCGACCAAGAAGGTTATCAGGGAGAGTAGCATTAGTGGGTGATGCTGCCGGGTATGTGACGAAATGCTCCGGCGAAGGAATCTATTTTGCAGCAAAGAGTGGAAGGATGTGTGCAGAGGCGATTGTTGAAGGATCAGAGAATGGGAAGAGGATGGTGGAAGAAGGGGACTTGAGGAAGTACTTGGAGAAGTGGGATAAGACTTATTGGCCAACTTACAAGGTACTGGATGTGTTGCAGAAGGTGTTCTATAGGTCCAATCCTGCGAGAGAAGCATTTGTGGAGATGTGTGCAGATAAGTATGTGCAGAAGATGACCTTCGATAGCTATTTATACAAAACAGTAGCACCTGGTAATCCACTGGAGGATTTGAAGTTGGCTATTAACACCATTGGGAGCTTGGTGAGGGCTAATGCAATAAGGAGGGAGATGGAAAAGCTTAATGTATGAAAAGAGTCCTTATCTTATCTGTCTGATATTCATAATTGATTTTCGGTGTATTTTCTGGCACATATGATTTTATTTTAGAACTATAGATCTGCGTATGCAATGGGGTTTGCCCCTTGACGATTTTTAAAGCAAGCAATGGGTGCCTAAACCTGAGGCCCTTTTGTAATCAGCTGGAATTGAAGATTTACGCTTTTAAGTTGTACGTGTAAATGACTCTTGCTTTATTTGGTGTCCTAACCATTTTTTGTTGGGGGTCAAATTGGACATCGTATATTTGGTTCTATCTGTATGACATCATCATCTCCAAGCATAGTCTTTGAAAGGAAAGGGGTAGACAAAAACTGAAGGAAAGAAAACTCTGATATTAGGCTAACGCCATGGATGCCTCTGATGTAATGATGATTACAACTACGCTCAAAGTTTGCATTTTTCCAGTTAAAATATTAGTAGGAAAAGGTGGCTATACCTCTTGGTTGTACTCAAGAGCCAAAGTTAGAATTTGATAGGGGTAAATGTCTCTGTAATGCTCTAAACTAGTGCCATTGACCACGCAATCTAATATTTTATCCCCTTCACTATAAGATTTTTCCCTGCTAAGATCACCCTTTTAATGTTTTCTGGTCACACTCGACGCTCTAAATTTTGTTGTTCACGGCAGCGCCTTTGAATCCAGTAACACCAGGTAAACGATTTCTTTTAAGTATTAAGCTAGATCAAAATGAGATACAAGGGCAATATGTTCTGTACGGTCTCATTTGGTGTAATAATTTTTTTTAGTGTCAGGCTTAATAAAAAGATGACATTTTTCGCTTAAATACATTCTACGAACTATTTATTAGAAAAAAGCACTGTAATTACTAATTGGTGTGATACCCAAAACATAGATTCGGAAAATCTGATCATAAAATCTGGCCAGTGTATTAATATATTAATAAAAGAAAAATAGGAAGATGGAAAAGCAAATAGATATGAGAAAAATATGAAGAAAAAAATTGGAAATATCAAAGCCGTTGAAGTGGTTGGGGACGAAGGGTCAAGATTTAGCGGCAGGAACAGAAAATTTTGGTAGATTCTAGGGACAAAGGGTGTAGATTCCGTTTATAACTTCATATGTAGACTACAAAGACGTTCAGCCGCTAACTTTGCATTTGAAGGAAGCAGTGACTCGTCCGAGGCTCGTAGGCGGAGTTTCCAAAAGCAAAGGGACGCTGATATTTGCTTCTTAAAATCTCGCTCTCTCGTCGTATTTCTTCTACCGAAAGCCTTAAACTTTACCATCTTCAGCTCCCATTCAGTTCGAATAGAAGGTATCCAAGGTTTGCTTCATTTCCCTCTTTCTCTCTCTTTGCATTTTCAGTCACAGTTAATTCATTTCTGAGATATCAATTCTGAATTGGTTTGATTTTTCGATATCAATTTTGCGATCGGGAAAGCTGTGGTTCCAGACTGTTTGTGTTTTCAGATCTGGTCGTGTTAGTCTTATTGAAAGATGATAACCTTCATGAAGTTGCAGCTTGCTCTTCTTTCCTGGTGGATGGGATGCTGATTTTGTGTCCTTATTCAATTTGGTTTTTAATATTGAGACATGTTTTGTCATGGAATCAAATTTGAATTAGGCCCTACGAGGTTAAAATATTGGAAAACTGAAAATAAACTAAGAGTGTCAATCCTTTTACTTGAATATGTGTTTGATGAAGGATATTTTGAAGATTTTTCTTCGTTGTATCCAAAAAAGTTATTTGCTTAATTTGTTGTTGTCGAATATATCAATTCATTTGAAGTTTATTCTGTTTCTATGTTGTATGTACTTGATGAAAGTAAGAGCAAGCATACTATCGGGGACACACGGAATTACTGGATTGACTATGAAACGTCTATTATGAGATGATTCATATAGAGAATGTAACAATGAAGACCTGTATATTTGACTCTCTTTATTTACCAACGGTGGAATGAAGACAATGGATTTGTTCTGTTGTCCCCCCAGTGGTTCACAAAGCGAGTCACTACAGAATACATATGCAATAGACATGTGGTTTATTTAGATTTTACAACATAACATTTTTCTTGTTTCATTGAAAATTTCTGCACAATATTGGAAGTAAAATGTTTTACTTATTCTTTGCCAGTTTCTTGCAGCATTGAACATTTGAACCGGATATTAAGTATTTAAGTGCATGTTTTGAAATTTATGCAGCCAAGACATTTTCTGCCAGCTGATTCAATTTTTGTTCTGTAATTTACAATGAAACTATGCTCAGGTCTAATAACTTAAATACAGTATCGAAATCTTCTGCCCTGGCAATCTAGGCAATAACCTTTAGGTTTTGTGGTAATTCTTCCACATGAATGACTGAAAGTAAGATGTAGGTCATGGGTTCTAAACTCACCAACTGCATCATTTACATAAATCAGTCATATTTTTTTCTATTTCTATACTAGTTATTATCTGTTTGCATCATGCCCTCCTTCTATGGATAGTTTTATATGTCTGAAAGTTGTAGTTTCAAACTCAACCATTGTCATCATCTATCAAGCAGACTGTAGTTCAAAAATCCTGGTCGTTTGTTTTTTCATTTTTGCGTTTTCTCCGTTTCTTCTATATTTGTATCTATATCTACATCTATGTGTTTATACTTTTTTTTTTTATATTTACAATTGCAAATATATATTTTGTGAGTGAATTAATGAAATAGAGTTGAAACTATTTGTGCGTGACAGAGATTGAGATGGCAGCAGCATCAGCAGCTACCTTCACAATTGGAACAGCCACCTCCCTTGGGCAAAGAGGGAGCTCTCTTCCTCAATCAAAACCGTTTGGTTTGAGGTTCAGTTCTCAGAATTCTCTGAAGAACTTCTGTGGTCTTAAGGCCACATCAGTTGTTAGCTGTGAGGCAGAATCATCCTTCTCAGGCAAGGAAACTGGTTCTGCTTTGTGGACCTCTTTTGCACCCAAAGCTCAAAAGGCAAACCAAAACCTCCAGTATCACTTGCAGCCCCAAGCTTCTTACAAAGTGGCAGTTCTTGGTGCTGCTGGAGGAATAGGTCAGCCTCTAGCTCTTCTTATTAAGATGTCCCCATTAATTTCTGACCTGCATCTGTATGATATTGCCAATGTCAAGGGAGTTGCTGCTGATATCAGTCATTGCAACACTCCCTCACATGTTAAGGATTTCACTGGAGCTTCTGAGTTAGCAAGCTGCTTAAAAGGGGTGAATGTGGTTGTTATACCTGCTGGAGTTCCAAGGAAACCTGGCATGACTCGCGATGACCTATTCAACATCAATGCTGGAATTGTGAGAGACTTAGTTTCAGCTGTTGCAGATAATTGCCCTGATGCTTTTATCCACATAATCAGTAACCCAGTAAACTCTACAGTGCCTATCGCAGCAGAAGTTCTGAAACAGAAGGGTGTCTATGATCCTAAAAAGCTCTTTGGTGTTAGTACATTGGATGTTGTGAGGGCGAACACATTTGTTGCTCAGAAGAAGAACCTGAAGCTGATTGATGTTGATGTCCCAGTTGTTGGGGGCCACGCAGGGATTACCATTCTTCCTCTCTTGTCAAAGACAAAGCCCTCAGTAAGTTTCACTGATGAAGAAGTTGAAGAGTTAACTGTCAGGATTCAAAATGCTGGAACAGAAGTTGTTGAAGCAAAGGCTGGTGCAGGGTCTGCTACTTTGTCAATGGCATATGCAGCAGCTAGATTTGTTGAATCATCTCTTCGTGCACTTGATGGAGACGGGGATGTCTATGAATGCTCTTTTGTACAGTCAGATCTGACTGAGCTTCCATTCTTTGCTTCAAGGGTGAAGCTTGGAAGGAAAGGCGTGGAAGCTTTGATAACATCTGACGTCCAAGGGTTGACTGACTATGAGCAGAAGGCTTTGGAAGCACTCAAGCCAGAACTTAAAGCCAGCATCGAGAAGGGAATTGCTTTTGCTCAAAAACAAACAGTTACTGCCTAGTTTTCATCTGTCAAGATATCAAGTCTCAAGTGTCCTTTAGCGGAAATGTCAAAATATGGTGGCTTTGGTTGCGGATTTATTTGAGAATCAGTACTTCTTGCAGAACTTAATTAGCAGAATTATTGTAGCATTATTAATGCTTCCCGATTCCAGAACTTAGGATGCGGATTTTCCGTAGTATCAATTTTACTTCGAGTTTTGTAGAACAGGAGTTTCCATTTCTGTTATCTTTGTTGAGCTGAATTTTGGCGAGAAATATCTAAATATATCAGTGTTGTGTTACCATATTGAATTAATAAAATGTAATCGTCGTCTCATGAGTATCTGAATAATGTGGCCCGTTTACCAATTTTTGAATCGTTTGGAATCTCTCTCTTACACACATATCAATAACCTATGCTGGTCTGTTTGAACTACCAACACACTTATTAGTCCGTCAGTAACGCTGGTCTGGTTGAGCCGGAGCCAGAATCCTTCTTAGTAGAGATATACATGCCTGCTCACCTAGTTGGCCATAATTCATCAAAAAATAATTATTTTTTCTGCCATGATCCACCAAATTGAGTATTATTATTTGGGTTCAGTTTGGGTATATAATTTATTTAAATATTTAAAGAATAAGGTCTTATATAAAAAGTGTTTATAAAAGAAGAATTTTTAAATTAAATTATTTAATATTTGGATACATATTTAAAAAAATATTTTTTAAATTTAAAATTTTTTAAAAAAATATTTAGATATAATTTTAATAAAAAAAAAAATAAATGATATAATTTTGATAAAATTTTAACTTGTAAAAGTATCATATAACTTTTTGATAATGTGAATTTAAATTTTTATAAATATTTTTTTTAATAAATTTAAAAAATTAACTTATAAAATAAATTAAAATTAAATTATTAAAAATTAAAAAATTATTTATTTAAATTTATTTAAATATTATTTTTTTAATATAAAAATATTTATATTAATAAATAAACTCTAATAATCTGTAAGTTATCTAAACGGGCCAGTTTCCATGCTTATAACCAGCCCAATATATCCCTACAGGAAGAGTGTCGGCTTCTCTGGGTTGTGTGAGGTTGAGTTGCAAAAGCAGTAGCCATCTTTTAGCCGTTATAACAGCATAGTTATCTCGAGCCCCTCCAAGGGTTAATCGCTTATAGAATAGGTCCTCATCATGGTGTTATAACGAGAAAACTACGGCTAGCTTATTTGGGCGAAGAAACGACGGTAAAAGCTCCTATCTTGCAACGGACCCGAGAAAACTAAATTTCTCGTACAAGCAAGCTAAGCCAATTTGATACGAAGAAATTTTGTTCAATTGATTATTTGTGTCTATAAGTAAATTTTACTGATTAAAAATCCAGTGTCTATTAGTAATGCTCATAATTTCTTAATATATAATCTAATTCACAATCTTACACTAGCTGGTTTGGTTTGGAAAATTAACAGGTACGGGTGCAAGGATTAGGAATCAAATCTAGCCTTGATGAGGAGGGAAAAAAATGCTTTCAAAAGGAATTCCCCCTCGGGCATTTTTCATACATCATGAAACTATTATCAACATGTAGAAAATCAGTCACTCTGTTTCAAACAAAATCTGTCTAAAACTTAACAGTGACTCTGGCCTAACTATTTTCAGACAGACACGGACGCCAACCCAAACCAATTTCTATCATCAACCTGCGACAGAAAGCAGAAACGCACTAATTTGAACTTGCTAGAACATTTAAGTTGTAAGAAGAATGAGAATCCGGCAACAGATACTTGAAGTCTTGTTCTTCATCTCTTGTGTCATAAGTTATTGCACAGCCACTAGAAGAATTTGATTCCATTAAACCCATTAGTTTCCTCTTCTTGTAGTTTGCCTTAAAACAGGCTTGTCTAAGCCTTTTTGTGTTATCTTCAAGTTGCAAATCTGGCATCTCCTCCATCAACTTCTTTTCCTTCGCCAATATCTCAACGGCATTCCTCAATTTTTCTTCACTTTCCTGTCCCCCCTCCTTCCCTAGCTCCTGCAACAACATCCAAATCGTGCAAAGACAAAAAAAGGCTAAAACTTTACCACTAGATAAATCATCACATCAACACTATGCTTTGTGTATAATGGCATTTTACACAATAAGAACGAACCTGGACATTGTTTATTAGCGTTTGAAGGCTCATCAGCTTCCTATGAGGCCACCTTCGAATTCCCAATTCCCTGCACCTTTTCTTCAAAAGCGTCAAACCCACATTAAGCTCCCTGGCTGCTTGTGTAATAGGCATATAGAAGTACTGAGAAATGGTCTTCCTTGATAACATTCTGGTACTGCTCCTTCTCTCTTCTCTGCATGATCGCTTAACCTTCCTATCTTCCCACATATCCTCTCCACTATCTTCATTCTTGCAAAATAAATAAACAGGTTTATCTGAATCAAAGCCAGCATCAATTTCATTCCAAACTGCGAGTCCTTTTTGAATATCGTAGAAGTCATCGTCTGCAGTTGAAGACAATCTATATCAGAATAAGAACAAGATCAATGAGTTGTAGTACAAGGACTTCTTGGAAAACACATAACCTTGCAAGCTTGGTGTTGGTTCAATGGCTAGAGTTTCATATGAAGGATCAGGGAAACTTTCCATCCAAGGTATAGCATCAGGAATGCTGTCTTGTATGGGAGATTCGAATGGCCAAGCCGGTGCAAAATACCCATCAACATTTCCACTGAAAAAGATATTACAATGAACAAAATTTAAAGCCATTTTTGTAGTATCAACATTTTCTGAACAGGAAGAAGTTTAATTTACCTGAAGTCATACGAAGCGAACTGGCAAGAGAGTGGGAATGGATCTTCATCTAATTCATACTTAGCATTCCAACCTATGAGTGGCTGACTCCCCATGATCATGCTATACAGAGAGAAATGATGGTGAAGAAGGAGAAAAAATGGAGGAAGAATGAAGCTTCTAGCGTGGGATACGAAAAGCTGGTAATATATACGAAATATGAACATGAGAATGATGAATCTATGGAAGTAGGGAGGTAATCTCTTGTTGGAGAATGTGCGCCACTTCCGTGCATGAATAAGATTTATTGTTGAACGTGTGTGCTTGTGAGAGTTACAAGATCAATTTAATTACAAGCATAATTCATTTCTATCCATTTAGAGAGAGAGAGAGAGAGAGAGAGAGAGTGCGTGTGAGAAATTGAGAATTAATTAGTGGCTTAGATGAGGTTGTTCAACCTAGCTATAGCCTCATTATTAAGTGCAAGAAATGTTCCTATCCGTGAGCTTTATCCAATTTCAGTAGTATACCTCATATCCAAAACATTATATAAAACTTGAAAAGAAAGGGCCTTTTGACTCATGAGCTAGCATGCACGGCCGCTGTGCCAAATCACAATAATTAGCTTCTCTGCAAACTTTCTGGACACCAATGAATCATTACGGAGGGAGGCAAATATAGACAAAAGAAGGTTATTTGTTTTTTTGGTTTTCCTTCAATTTAATTTCTGCCCTTAATTACTATTTTCCATGGAGATGTAACCGACCGATCAAATTCACTAATCATTTTTTTTACTATACATCTGTCAGGAGAGTTACATTCAGTCCATATTAATTGATTGTTATATTTACATGTCTTTAATGGGGAAGAGAAGTGGCCTATTAATCATTTTTCTATTATAGGCTTTAAATGATAATGAAAGTTCCCCATGATTTTCCGGATCCATGGTTTCAACTTCTCATTGAGACTTAACTCGTGTATAAAAAGAATTATAGCATAAACGCTCGTGAGAGTAATTTAATGGAAGGCATTCAATTTTATATATATATATATATATATATATATATATATATATATATATATATATATATATATATATGTCATTTATAAGCATTTTAGTGAACAATGTTCTTCTATTTATTTCTTTAGCAAAAACACACTTTTTCTACCTTAAATTTATTTTATATTTCAAGTTTGTGTCATCGATCGAAGTTTGTTTTTTGTTTTCAATTAGATTTTACGTCTTACAAAATATGGCTAGTTTTGTGGAAGTAGCTAAATCCTTAAATTTCGTTTTAATATTGATCTATGGGTTTATGTCATCGTCTTTCTTCCGTTGTTACATACGGTTTATTACTTTTAACTGATTAACAAGAGGGATGGCTGAAGGGAGGTGACACAGTTCATTACTTTAACTGCTTGATCTTGTATAAAGGAACTCACTTGTTGCTTCTAAAATAGCGTAAATGATATTATAAGACATAAAAATCTAAATATTACAGCAGGAAAAATGAAAAAGAAGCTGGTCTAAGCATGCACGAAGAAAACATATTGTCCTCAACGTCTGTGTCTTCCCCCACTCCCACGGCCCCGTCGTCTACCTCTTCCACCACGGCCACCAAATTCCTTGTTCACATCAGATTTCGGTTTCATATCTTTCGGCAACGGGAGTATATGATCTACACACTTCCTGAAGCTAAAATCATCAACAGATCCATCTTCCCTAACCAGGAAGAAGCACCTACTTCTCCACGAAGGATGGTTGCCAACTTGAAAAGCTCGGATCCCTCCGCCCATCTTATTATCTGGTTCTGCATGTCCCTTCTTAAGCAATTCTAGTAATATCAAATGTTCATACTGCCATACAAAACAAACCTTAAAGAATCCAACGATAAGATAACTAAGCACATATTATGGAACATTCTATGATGAACATTAAATAAATAAAATTCGATGGGTTTCCTTCTCTTTGATTTATTGTTGCGCTTTGTGGTCACCCAAACAGAGAGTAAGTGTGATATATAATACCTTGTTAACATGGAGATGAGGAGGCCAGTAATGAATGAACTTGTAGAAGTAACGGAACATGTCAAGGGAGGAGGCGAAACATTTCGGACCCAAGTTTACCCGACCTTCTTGTTCTACTGACTTCTCCACACTCTGCTTCTGGTTGGAGTCGCCGGCTTTGAAGATTTCCATTTCCATTTCCATGTCTAAAGAACGAGAATGGAGGAGGGGGAATGCCAATGCTTTCTTTCGTAGGCTGCATTCCCATTCGGAACCCAGCAATTAGGCTGAAACCCATGATCGGGCTACGTGCATTTCCGGATTGCGGTATTAGCGGAGCGTGCCTTTGTGTGTAACCTCCCTTAAACTCTATTTTGATCTTCCAAAAACCAATCCAATATTAGTTTGTTCTATTTTTTTTTATCTAATTTAAATTTTGTATCATTCCTCCATATAATCTCCATTAAATTTTTTTTAATATTAATTAATTTTTTAATAATGTATCATATTTACAAGTGATGTAATATTCTTAATATCTTTTTTCTATTATTAGTTAATAATAAATGATTTTTTTTATTAATATATATATATATATATATATATATATATGTCAAAATAAATTTAATTATTTTTTCAAACGGATAAAAAATTATTTTATTCAATAATAAAGCACAAAAACTTAAAGCTTACAAAAATTTTAACAAGACACGATAAGAAAAAAAACATATTAAGTCTACAATTCTTAAGAAAAATTAAAAATAATAAATCAAAAGACAATACTTTCTCTTAATTAATACTAACTAAATATTACAAAAAAATTTAACAACTTTAATTAAACTATAATATATTAAACATCTCATAAAAAAAACAAAAAAAAACAATATATCATTTAATTTTTTTCTAAAAATTAAGGTATTTACATATAATTCTTCTTTTAAATTTAAAATGTTATAAATTTGAGAGTAAATTGAAGATATTTGAAACTCTTTATTAACACTGAATTTCTTTTAACAAGAAAGAAAAAAAATTAAGAACAACATTTAAAAAAAAAAAGAAGAGAAAGACTTTTTTATTAAAAAAAGAAAAATTTTCTATTAAAGTACTTATATATAATTCTTCTTTTAAATTTAAAATGTTGTAAATCTAAAAAATAAATTAAATATATTTTAAATTCTTTATTAGTATTAGATTTTTTTTAATAAAAAAAGAAAAACTTTTTTAAGAATAATATTTTAAAAAAATGAAAAGACTTATATGTTGAAAAGAGAAAACTTTTTTAAAGAAAGATATATTTAAAAAAAAAACTTACATCCAACTGAAAATAAAAGAAAATATAATCGGGGAGGGAAGCAGCCACCCCCAGGATACTGCGGCTAGGGTTTACTCAATCCAGTCAAGCAAACGTTAATTCCCAAAAATATAAATAAATTTAGTCACAAGGCCGATCTAGTCCAACTCTCTAAATAGATTGTGTTGAGCCAAAGTAGACTTTCAACTTAGTAAAAAATAAGGGCTAAAAGCCCTTGGGACTTTGAGGGTTGGGGGGTTAACTTACAAACAAATGCGTTTGGATTCTTTGACGTGGAGCATAGCATAACACCACATGCTGTGCCTCACACAATAGAGAAACTAGGCGACTGGTCTACAACCAGTCGTCTAATTGAAAAAAAAAAGATTAGGCGACTGATTGTGTACCAATCGACTGATCTCTTTCTGTTGGGGGCACAGCATGCGGTGCTATGCTATGCTCTACAACAAAGGATTCGGGTCCCAAACAAACTATGTTGCCTTTTCAGATTGGTTTAAATTTTTAAAGAATGTCATATTTTATTGCGAATGTGATTCTTCACCACCATTCATGCATTATGTTTTAAAATTTGAACGACAAAGTATCATTATGTTTACTTACAAAAATTATATACATTGACATTTTTTTTAATTTTTTATTTTAATTTAACCATTATATTAAGATAATATTATTTAATAAAAAACAGTTAGTATTAATTTTTATCACAAAAAAATACATAGCTCTTCAAGGGTTGGGTTGGCCCAACCTATATATATATATATAAAAACAAAACGTTTTGATCAATTTATACTATCAATTTAAGTAATTAGATGCTTCATTTGTGACAAAAAAAATATTGAGTATCACATTAAAAAATAAAAGAAATTCATATCTTTAACTTTTTTAATTATATTAATGAAAATTTGAATATAAAAATATAAAATTGATATAAAATAAAATTTTGAGATAATAAAATAAGACAATTTAAAAAAAAACATATTAATATTGTACTCATTGTTAAGGACCAAAATAGAATTTTACTCTTTTTATTTTAGTACTTTACAAAAATTTCTCACACTTTCAACTTACATATCCTCTTATATATAAAATTTTCTTATAATAACTTATTTATCTAATTTATTATTTTATAAATAATTTATAGTGATGAAAATTTGTGAAAAAATATATAAATAAAATAAAGTGAAAAAACCATTTTACTTTTTCATACCAGACTTATAAAGTGAACATGGGTGAAGATGTACAAAAAATATTCTTAGATAGATGAATAAGTTTCTGTGCCTTTAATTTAATTATTGTTAATTTTATGTACCAAAAAAAATTTATTGTTAATTTTGACACGAAGAATAATACGTTCAAAAGTTTCAAAAGGGAGAAAAGATAGAAAACTTGTATATGAAAAGCCTAAAATAATATGTATTTTTTTTATGCAATATTATGTATTATTAGTTGTTTAACATAGACTGACAAACATGTTAATTTTAATTTATTAAAATATTAATATTAACTAAAATTAATTTTTCTTTTTTCTTTTTTTTTTCAAAAATAAAAATATTTGTTATTTTTAAAGTAATTTTCATGAAAATTTATTTATTATTTATTTAAATATCCATATACAAAAATTTCAAAATTAGTATAGATGATTAACCCGCTTGTCTATAGCAACCCAACCGAAGAACCCAAGCCCTCTTTTACCATTGAAAGAGGAGGTGCTCACCACCAGTGACTAGACACTAGCGGCCCAAAGGACGGAAAGACAGAGTTGCTCACTGCCAAGAGTGCAGCTTCTCAACACACACCGACAAACTTACATTGGTGCATTTGGATGGATGTTAGGGAAAACTCTGATTCTTGTTCATTTTTAGACTATGCCCCTTCTCTGTCCCCATCATTTTTCTCCTTTCAGATGCAGTGGCGCTCGTCTTTACGAATTTGAATTTCTTACTGGTAATTTATTCCTTTGCAACTCCAATTTTTATTTTATTGTTTTTGGGTCCATAAAAACCATAAATTTCTTTTTGTCTGCATTGTGTGATTTTCCCATCTTTGGGTTCGCCTTCGTCTCCGTGATTGTTTATTTACTTAATTAGTAACATCATGTGTTTTGATTTTGAAAATTTTAGTAATTTAGGAAAGGGTTGTAGCGCCATGGTCCTCTTGTTTGGTTGCCATGGAAAATGAAGTTTATTTATTTATTATTATCTCTCTTTCTCTCAATTGTAATGTTAACAGTAGCATCCATTTTTTGCAGAACTTTTTCCGTAACTAAACAATTTTCACAAGGTTGTTAATTGTTATGTGCGACAGAGCCCCTCGTGTAGGAGCTTCTGTTGTTTGAGTAACAATGGGAGACCACCTCGTTGTGTCTGTTGATCCCCTCGTAACACCTGCAAGTTTGCAATCACTGCATGATGCCGATGCCCAATTATCATTCAATGAGAATTTCAGCTCACAAATTGCTGATATACCTACCAGTGCTATTCATGTCACTGATGTTGGGGAAAGTGATACATTGGAAGAAGAACACCTTATTCAAACAGTAGAATGTCGCATTTGCCAGGAGGAGGATAGCCTTAGCAATTTGGAGATTCCCTGTGCTTGTAACGGCACCTTGAAGGTATTTCTCTGCAATGCTTTCCTGTTTATGCTGTTATTAGAAATATCTGTGGGTTTCATGCCTCCTCGTGTCTTGTCTCTGTGTGCATTTTCTTATTTTTCGTCTCTGTCTTTGTATCAATATCACAAGAAGACCAAAGATTTTGGGGCTCCTATATATTTAGAGTTTTCTCATTGCTGAATAATTCAAAAGATTGTTGCTCGGCTGTATTTATTTTTCTAGCTAGATTACTTAATCAACTAAATTCTTTGGGCTAAAAGTACTATCATGATAAGCACAACTGAATTATTTTGCCTTAAACGTCTAACACAACATGTGCAGTAAAGAAGCTTTTTCCTTTTCTGTCAGAAGAAATTTTTTTTGGTTTTTTGTTTGTCTGGAGTCTTGAATGTTTCTCACTATTTATAATAGATTTTAGGCCACCAATGTCCTGTCAATGTCATGCAATGGTGAGAAACTATGATTATTTTATTTTCTACAATTCATACCGTAAAGCACTTTTTAAAATTTAAATCATGAATTTATTAGCTTCTGATCAGCGGATAATACTTCTTGTGGTATTAATATCCTTTTAAGCTATCTTCCCATTCTCCTCCCATATCATTTGAAATTGTGTCAATACTAACATTGAAAAGTCGCGTCTTCACTATGGAAAATATCTTATGTGATGATTGTAATTATAATAGTTTCTTTGTATTCCAGTTTGCTCATAGGAGATGTGTTCAACTATGGTGCAATGAGAAGCGAGATACAATTTGTGAGATCTGCCATCAGGTAACATTATAAGTCAGCAAAAAAAAGGCGGATTTTAGCTAGCCTTCTGACATATATAATGCTCTATACTCAGTGTTAGGCTTTATTTATCAAAAGGAATTCTTTACTGATTCCTGTGGCTGCGTATGGACTGGGAGCGAGCTAGGTACACACCAAGAACATTGATATGTGGATTATGGGATGGTTACCTCAAGCAAGTGAATTTTATAGTTTGAGATATTGTAGGTGTACAAGACTTAACCGCAACTTCAAAATATGTGTCCATAACTCCATATTAATTTTTGAATACATTGGTTAAGGCCAGATATCTGAATAGCAATCTTTTGAGGTGTGTATAAAGCAAAGTTGCTAGTGCCTTCTTCCCTAGTGAGAGTAAAAGAGAGAGATAAATGGTAGGGATGTAATAAAGATTGATAATGGAGGAAAATCGAAATTCATTTGTTCCTAGAAAGTTTAAAGTAGTGCATTCAATGGTTGCCCATATAAATTAAATTATATATTCTTATGAAAAATTTTATGTGATCTCCAGCCATACCAACCTGGTTATACTGCTCCATCACCTCTATACCATCCTGAAGATACTTCAATTGATATAAGGCAAGTTTTAAATTCCACATTTGTGGCTGTTGGGTTGATGTCTTTTTCTTTTGTGAACTTACTGACTGTTTCAGAATGTACAACATACAAAGGTACATATGTAATTAGATAGAAAGGAAAGAAGAGTTCTCAGATAAATAGAATGAAACTTACTTGTCAGCATTTTTTGCCTCTGTTATGTTAGTATATTTCCATTTCCTTTTTCAGTTGTTCACACTCATGCAACCTATGTTTAATACCTTGTGTCCATGCAATAACCTATCATCTGGTTTCCTTGCCTAGCTTTCTAATGGAACTATGGAAGTGCATCATATAGCATAAGCATTGCATGTTCTTGAGTTCAACTTATGTTTCTGGTATATTGCACAGTGATGGTTGGACAATCTCTAGTACTCCTTTAGATTTGCATGATCCTGGAATTTTGGCAATTGCAGCTGTGGAGCGCCATCTTCTGGAGGCTGAGCATGGTGATTATGCTTATGCCGGCATCAGTGGAACTACATTTTGCCAGTCTGTTGCTCTAATTGTAAGTATTAATAACTGGCTCTTTAAATTAAATAGTGCGGCTCAAATGTTTTATATTTGAACATGTGAGAATTCAATATTAACAATGTTTTTCTGTTCTCCTTCCTACCATTGCTTTTTTACTTACGTTGTCCTTTAGTATTGAATTGGTATGATGTATCCACACATTGTTGTTGGGGCTGGTTGCACTATTGCTATTGTTGAGGCATGCTTCATCCCTTACAAAATTTGCAGTTAATGGCTCTATTACTTCTGAGGCATCCTGCGTCTCTCTTCAGTACTGATGTGGAGAAAGCTCTTGCCTATTTTTCTGTAAGTTGGTGATCAAAGTTTGATGAGTTTTACTGTTTCTATAGGTTGAATGATTGATCTAATAATGGTTCTTGTTTCCAGTTATTCTTGTTTCGTGCTGCTGCTTTTATTCTTCCTTGCTATCTCACGGCAAGAACCATTCGCATAATACAGAATCGGAGGCAAAGACAAGTTACTACTCTCAGCTTATTCTATCATTGAAATATTTGTCTTATTTCCTTTCCTGTTCTTTTCTTATTTAGTTTTGATTATTATATAATCTTGTTTTGAAAGGAGAGTTGAGATGGATGCAGATTTGAGTTATGGTAATAAGCTAATAGCCATGTAAATAACCATATATGGCATGACGGATCAGGGTAAGTTAAATATCCGTGCCTGACCTGGCCCAAAAGTTCGAATTGGATTCAGGCCAGGGAGACAGTTCAGTCCATGATCAAGTCTACATACCACTTATGAAAAACAAAATTAGGAACGCTGAGCTAATTTGTCTGTATACTATATATATGGAATGTTGATAAATAATTGCAGGCGAAGTTTTAAAATAGGGAATGTTTCTGTCGGGATTTCCTTAGTGGTTGAAAATTTGTCTATCGTCTCTATATTCTGTGTATCTGTATTCTATGAGCTAAAATGTTTATAGTTTCTATTAAATCAGCAAGCAGCTGCAGAACTTGCATTTATGCTACAGACAGAGCAACACCAAGGCTTGCAGTTTGCAACACCCCCAGGGCCTACATTTCACTGATAAGTTCCAAAATAATCTTTGTATAATTCATCGCCAATGATGAGGATTTTTTTAATCTGGAAAATTTTAGATCATTAACCAGTGGTACAGCTGAATAGGGTCTGATGGCTCTGGTTCCTGTTGTCAGGTTGTATATTTCTCATCAGCCTCAAGACACCCGATACTGCTTATTGGGAAACTAATGTTAACTGAAGCTTTATGATATTTTCTAAAGATTGAACAAATTCGACTAACATGTTATAAAACTTCTAGTCTTCTGTTTTGTTATTAAGCGCTTTTAATGCTACTTACACAACTCATTTGGTAATGAGTTGCATGCCATTTATCGATATAATTTCAAGTATAGACATCCTGGGGTCACAAGGTAGTTGGGGAGGAACTAAGTGATGGCAGTTTGCTCATGGGAAATGTGAACGAGTTCTATTTCTATCTGATAAACTGGAGTCATTTGAACTCACGCCGATGATACAGTAATCATATTACCAGTAATGGATTTTAAAAGCTGTATATGATGGTTAAGGTGGTTTCGGAAAGCAACAGCTCATTTATTTCTTTTACTTTTTTTTCCCAAAAAAAAAAATAACGGTCAGATATTTCCTTTACTTTAATACAGCACTAAAGTGGTGGGTCAGAAAGAGTATCTCAGTCTCAGTCGTTGGCTATGTTCTTAGAACTAGATTTGTCCCATGGTCTTCAATCCCCTCAGCGCCCTCTCCTTTCTCTTTCTCTCTCTCATGGTTTATAACGTGATGAACAGATGTATTCAGTTGTTTATTGGAACCATAAGTCTATAAAATAGAAAAAGAAAAAGAGGATAAGAGATAAGAAATACAGGGTAGAACAGAGTTAAGGGTGGTCATCATGGATAAGCGAGAAAAATAAAGGAAGATAGAGGCCAGATTTTCAAGCTAATGTACATTTTCTTTAGAACCTTGATTCTTGAACCGAGGGTTTGGGGCTAGGCACTTCAAACACCAAAGAGAGCCAAGAAAAGCATAAAGGAATTCCATTAAGCACAAGAAACAAAGACTTGGATTATTGTTGCATGGAGGGAAGAGCTTGGAATTCTAAAGATAGTTAGCATAAAGAAGGTGCTGGGACTGAGAACGTAAAAGCCAGTATTGGTTGGTTTGTTTTTTGTTTTTGGGGGGTGGTTCCTATTCCCCACCTCCTCCCAAAACTCTACTTTTGATGTCTTTCATGCTTATGTAGCATTAGCATTCTGAATGAATTGGCTTCTACCTTTTGTTTTTTGGTAGCCATGTCACCAATGTAATTGGGTGATGTTTTTTAACATAAATAGGACAAACACTATAGGTTTCTAATGTGTTTTGACTGAAACAGAAGACGAGAGATATTGGTTAATTGTCTTAACAGTGGGGAGAAAAATTATCTTTCTGTTCGTTTGAATAAAATCACTCTTCATGGTATTATCATAATGGGTTAAGAGTTCTTACTTTTTTCCGGGAACATCTCAGATTTCTCAATAAAATAAACCCTGAGGACAGCTGGTTCAATCTGCAGAGAATTATTGCTTATTAGCATAGGCCTCCAAGATAGCGTTCAAGGACATGTCAGCAAGGTCAGGGTGACGGGGCAGATTAACAAAGTGTTCAAGACACTGTAGGTTCGGTCTTTGTTTGGTAAAAAAGAGCAAGGCAGATGATAGGAATGTAGGGAAACTGAATGAAAAGATACTTGGCTTCCCAAGGATATTGTTCCAATCAACTTTTATTCAAACTTGTCAGAGTCTTCTAAAACAGCCTTATATATTGCTTCTATAACATGCTTATGATTGAGGTGAATCTAAAACTTCCTTGCATTCTCTGGGCTTCTCATGCTTTATGCTTTTATTCTTCCAAATCCCATAGAAGATAAACTGCAGGCTTATTATTCTTGAAGACATGAGCAGCAAGAAATAGGGGAGTTGGAGTCTCAAATACACTATCCATCTCCTCTCCATTGCTTCAAAAGCAGAAGCTTTTGTTCCTCCAAATTTTCTATAGCACAAGAACAATGAGTTTCTTGACGTTCAGAGGGTTCATTCTTTTTGTTTGTATTGGGATTTTAGCTTCTCAACCATACAGGGTCTGTGGTCTGAGAAGCAAGGATCTTGCTCTGAGATTGGACAAGGGGCAGTTACCATTTGTTAAGAGTTTTCGTATCCTGAAGGCTGCTGTAATGGAGGATTTGCAATCAAAGCTGGAATTGGCACCTGCACCTTCAATGACCTTCGATCCTAATCAGTCAAACAAAAGGACAGTTCGAAAAGGTTCAGACCCAATTCACAACAGATGGTGAAAACCTACGGCTATGTCCTTTTTATCCAGAGAAATGACAGAAGGGGACTTTTTATTGCAGAGAAGCATAATGGTTCTTTGCTTCCTAAATTAAACCTTTCTGATGAATGAGGTTGGTTGGGTTTGTGCATTTTCTTTCTGGTTTTTATTTCCTTTTTTGAGTCTACCTGTTAGCGGAAGAATTGCAGCTGAAAATCACCTTTGAGCCAGCGTCATCTCTGATAGTGTAGAGAATTATAGGTATTGACCAATAGCTTAATAGTGTATGATCTTGTTAGCTCTCAAATAGAGAATATAGTTCATTTTTCTGGGTTTTTTTTTCCTTATGAAAAGAAGAATATATATTACTTCTGCTCTGGTGCTCTGTTCTTGCACAAAACAGTTCCTACAGTCTTGTAGACATGAAAGTATTAAAAAATTGTAGACAAGAAAGTGACCTTATATCTAGTTTATATGTTTGATATACAGATAATGTTTGGGTCTAATTTGAAAGGACCTGTGCATCTACTATGACAGCTCGAGTTCCACAAATACAAAAGGCCATGCCCATTTATTGCTCTTTCAACGCTCTACAATGTTCGTGAAGAAGATCTCCAGCAGTTCATTTACAATAAGGCAATGCAAAATTTTTATTGTTATCAAGATATCCATGAGATGTACTTTGATTAGCTACTAACAACGATGACCTTAAAATTCAATCATAAAAATCTAAGTTTTTCAGCGGAGGCAAAGACAACTGAACTACACAAGAATAAACTGGGGGAAAGAAAAAAAAGAAAAGAAAAAGGAATTAAAAGCATATATTGGCATCTGGGTACTCAAGGATCGATGAGGGGTTGAAGTAATTTTCTAATGAAAATCGATGTCTTGTTTTAGAGGGTGAGATAAAATGGGTTTGAGGAATTGCTTGAACTAATAATGGAAAAGTTTGTAATGCGGTTGGTTCGTGCAGATAAAGGACAAGACTCTTGTAATTTGTAATATATGCACATGACAAGGAAAAGAATCTTCTTTCTTTATTTTCCTTTTGTCAATCAATAGTCTAAGGCAAGACTAGAAAATTGCCCATGATTGATAGCCCATTGCCCAAACTTGTTAGCCCAATGTATTTTTCTTTAGCTCCAAGCAATCACTAAACAGCAAGTTTTCAGAAATTTTTTAAGGTAGTGTTACTGTTAAGTAAGTAAATATTTAATTTCTAGGTATCTATATTATATTTAAATATATAATATATAATATTTTAAGTTTTTTATAAGTCATAATTAACAAAAATTTATAATTTGTGTTGTAACTTATCTTATTGGTTCAGTTATTTTGCTTTTAAATTAATTTGGATGTGAAATAATTATTAATGTTTGTAAATACTATCTCTCAGCTCTTGAAGGGTTGTACCATGGCACTGCTTCTGAGACAGATTCCAGATTTTATTCTCAGAAGTATTGGAAATTGAAGAGTGAAAGAAAAAAAAAACAATTAAGATCGGATCTCCAGATCTCCAGATCTGCATAATACCATCTCTAATTCAGTACACCGAAGACAAATACTGCAGAAATTTAATTTATACATAGAAGTGAATAACAAAAACAATGAAAATTATTTAGGCAGCTGAAAACACCCTCATTTACTTATTGAGGGGGTTTAGTAAAGCCTTATAATGGCATTGGTCATATTTGTTGTGAGTTGATGATAGGAAGTGAATAAATTCAAGGACATTTGGGTCCTCCACGCTTGGTCTTCCAGTTGTTGTAGCAGGGACACGAAGCCTTGTTGCCATAGTAGCCAGGGGGAACACACAGGCATTTGGCGCAGCATTGTTGGCAGAAGAACATGCATGGTTTGTGGTACTGTGTTTGGCTACATCTTCTCGAGCATTGTGATGGGCACTCTGATCAAGTCAAAAATTACATTCAGTGCATATAATTAAAATCTGCAGGAACTTTCAAGGTTCACGATGAACATTTCTGCATAACAATGGAGTTAGTTTGTTTACTTACGATAACCCTTTAGGCTCCCAGGTCCATAGTTCCCCTAAAAATGGAAATTCAAAATAAATCAGAACAATGTGCTTTCTGAGGAGGATGCTGCAGAAAACAAAGAAGAGATACTCACGCTGTCCAGATGATACTGAGCAGCATCTTTGGCCATAACCTGCAAAAGTAGAAATTGAAATTAGCTTGAGATCACTTGGAACATAGTACATTTGAGTAGCTTTAGGAGGGACGGAGCTAACCTGGGTTGCGATCATGGAAACGCCAAGGAGTGCTAGAAGCAGAACACAAACAAATTTAGCCATGGCCATTGCTCTTTACTCTTACACCACTCTAAAAACTAGAAGAGTGGGGGAAAGGGGGGCTCTGCTTTAAGAGGCCTCAAATGGTTTGGTGAGTTTGGTTTGATTCAGATTCCAAGTTTGTATGAGCTTTAAATAGATGCATTTAGTGTTTGAAGCCAAGTAGTTTGGATATTTTGAACTTTTTTAATTCCCTTGATGTATTTATCATTATTATATACCCCTTTCATCATAAAGCAGAGCTTTTTCCATCTATATTGTCTGTCACCTTATTCCAACTTTGTCCCAACACCTCATGCACATGAAATTTTTAGCCCATTTTGAGGATAGAAATTGAACCCAAAATTATTTATCTAAAAATTTTAAGAAAAAAAAACTAATTTCTACTGAATTATCACTTTTATTATAAGTCTTTCATAGATAGCGTTTAAGTATCTCAAAAAAAAATTAAATTTTTTATTTATTATCATATCATAAATTAAATTAGAAAAATAAACAATAGAACAATTATTTTCATATAGAAAAATATGTGATGGAGGATGGGATTATTATAGAAGGGTAGGGGAGTAATTTGCGCACAGGCTGATCACATGGGCAAGTAGTTATTAGTGGGGGCTAAATCATGGAGCAACAGAGACAATTGTGGGCCTTGTTAGCAGACTTAGTAAGTCGGTGAATGAAATGGAATTCGGGGGCCTCAGCCCAGGGAAAAGTTTAGGGTACGGTCACGTGCTGGGGAAACTATAGATGAAGACATGGAAGTTGATGTGGTGGCGAGATGTGAGTGGAAGGGAGGGAAGTGGTAAAGTAAGGATAATGATGGGAGCAAATAATTGAAGGTGGTTGGAAAGTGAATGAGTTAGGGATGGGCATGTGATGTGCCGCAAATGCACATGAGCTCAAATATACGCCAAAAAGGACAGCACTGCGCGTATTGCGCTGTAACCACGAGGGACTAGGACTACCCTCATATCTTTCTCTTCTGGGCTTCTCTATATTGGTGGCCCTTTTTGCTCTCTCTTTCTTCATGGGCTTTTCTTTGGTTTGCCCCTTTTTGGTCTTTTTACCAACAATATTATTCTACATCAATATTTTGAAACAACCATACCCTCCCCCCAAAAAAAAAAAAAATTCCTTGATGTTCTAGGATTTTTTAGATTAATTTTTTTCCTAATAATTTCATCTCTGTTATTTATGTTGCTCATTTGAATAAAAAGATCTAATTGTTGGAAAAATTAAAATTAAAATATTAATATTGAAACAAATATGATAACAATAGAAAATAAGTTAAATGTATTTAAGAAATGAAATATAAATTTAATCATTTACATGCATAATTATAAATATAATGGTTATAAAACTAATATAACTATCACACTAATTATTTTATTTACTTTTAATTTTGTAAGAATAATAGTAAGATACACAAATATGATTAATTTGTAATTTCTCAACATTTGCCACTTGAAAATAGTTGCATCTATATTTATTACTTTTGTTAATGGGCATGATGTTAACAAACATTACTTCAAGAATTAGGGTTGATCACCGGTCAAATCCAATCGAACGAAGGTATAATCTTGGCTTGACTGAACAGTGAGTGGGTTGAAAATTGCTCACCTAAAATTGATTGTAAAGTCTAGCAATCCGACTAGGTCAGATTGAGTTAGTTTAAACATTAAACAAACTTACAAAATAGCATTTCGACAAAAACCTATAGCTTGAATAAAGCAACTATTTTGTAAGTTTTAGGACTTTGAATAAAAAAGAATGTTGAGTAGATGAGTAAATTATCGCTAGAAATGAGGAAGAAGAACTCTAGTTACCATAGACATGGAGGCTTTAAGCATGGATCGTGAGTTATGAAGATTGTGTACAGCTAGCGCAAGACTAGATTAAGGCATCGAGGTGAGGTGAGTGTAAGACAAAGGGCTGAATGTGGCAATAGCATACCTAATAGAAAATCTTAGTTGAAAGAGGAGCGGCAAAAAGATGCAAGAGGTTGCTGTGACTCGAGACATCAAGAGAAAGCCTAGAGGCTAGGATGTTGTGAGAAGTCGGGTGATAATGATATTAGGGTTTCTGAATTGTGAGAGAAGACGTCATTTTGTTTTAGGTTACAAAAAACGAACAAGAGATATGTTGTAACACGAACCCAATACCTCACAGTTATAATGAAGAATTCTAACCACTAAACCATAACTATCATACAATCAGTTCGATTTCAAAAATTTTATTTATTATATTTTTTCAATTTGGTCGGGTTCAAATGATTTACTATTTTCCAACCCGATTCGACCGTCTAAACTCAAAAATTCAAAAAAATTTAATTCAATATAATCTGTTTATCCACTCAAAAACTCACATTTTAGTCGATTTAAAAGGGCTCCAAACACCGTTACAGATTTGGAATGATCTATCTTAGACTGTTATTATTTTATTAAACACCAAAGACAACATCTTTCCATATTGTTTGATATATGAAATATTTTAATTTTGAAATAATTATATTTTTTAAAAATCTTATTATCAGGAATGAGATATATATATATATATATATATATATATATATATATATATATATATAATTAAAAAATATATTTAATTGTTACTTCACTTTTTTTAAAAAAATTTACTATATTTCTACCAAATTTTTATTTAATATTTGATTCACGTAAAATATTTTTAATAATATAATTTTTTTAAAAAAATATTCTTAAAAATAAAAATAAAAAGAATGATAAAAGAGAGTAGAAAAAAAAGAGAGCAATTGAGTTATTTCACCTAATAAAATTTTTCTATTCTCGTAAAAAAAAATTATTTTCACTTCTTTATAGATTTTAATTTTTTTTTAAATCTTTTATATATGAGAATAAAATTTTATTCTTGATATCAAATATAAAAAAAATTATTCTCACATTATTTTTCTAAAAATATTAAAATATAATTTATACTAAACAATGTCTTAAAGCTTTGTTTCAGTTTAAGATTGGGAGTTCTGAATATTAAATTTTATCAACTTAAACAAAAATTATAGTTTAAATTTTGGTAAAAAAAAAATTAATATAATAAATTCTGAAATCCAGTCTACATCATATTCAATTTCGTGCTCTGTGAGATGCCCAAGGAAAAAAAAATTGTCCCACCTAATCTGGGCTTGTTGTTTCAAGATGATTAAAACTACACATCTTTTTATCTATTTTGGTCAATAATTCACACGACATTCTACCGGAACTTCCGCTGGTGATTTCATACGACCCATACCTGCAAGAAAATCTTCTTTTTTTTTGGTTAAATAATAAGACAAAATTTAAGTGTAATTTTTAAGATATTTAATTTTTTTATTTAATTTCTTTTATATATCAGATTTTTATTATAAAATTTAATTTTTTTTCTTAAATAATAGCAAACACCTTACTTAGTGTAGCAAGTGTACCCACACACAACCATAAAGAATGAAGAATTGTGATAGGGATTCTTTTAATAAGTAGGAGATATATGGAGGATGGTGGTGTTACGTCGCAGACATCCAATGCTGACGTGTACATCACGCGTAGTTCTTTATATAGTACTATAATTTGTTGCCTTTGTGAGCAGCTCCATGTGACTTAGACTCAAGGTCATGTTCCGAGGTGCCCTAGAGAGAAGGGAACCAAAGCTAGGTAGCCATTCCCTACTTTTTAATTCTTCTTTTAGACTCTATAATTCGGCTTTTCCTTGTGACATGACCATGTTTGAATAGGTAGGCTACAAAATGATATTAGGGACATTTTCGTATTCATATTTTGATCACCCTGTGAACTGGGAGGAAAAAAAAAAAAAATTTCCTAAACGAGGTTCAAAAATCGATGTTGGTACGTACGTCCCCTTCAAGATGATATAACTTAGTAAATTGGATCTTAAAATGAAGCTTTTTCAGGGCTGCAGCTGCTTTGCTGTTTTTGGCTAAGACTATAATAATCATATGTTTGAATGGTGCAACCTGCAGTGCTGTGTATCTATAAGTATGATAATGGGATCTCCGTACAGTAACAGCCGATGAGAGAATCAAACAAAACTGGCTTCAAACAGTCCAAAAATATTGAAAGGGACATCTTCAACGTAGGTCCCATTATGCCTCACATCCTAAACGAGCTTCCTGTAGCCTTTGAGGCACCAACACTAGATTCCATTAATTCCTTCTTCAATTCCAATTTGCCTTTTATCCCAGACACTGCAGCAACAGCAGTAATCATAATTTGCTCATGAGAGTTCATGGAAATTTCTTCTTTAATTTCTATCTTAACCAAAACAACCTTCCAAATATCTATTCAATCTCTTGTGCTTCAAATTAGGGATGAATCTCAACATTCTGTTGGTATTACGGACTAGTGGTGTCTAAGTTACCTTACGCACATTTTAACTAATTCACATATCTGATCCACTCAACATTGAGTTTGAACTTGAAGAGAGAAATTCTCATTTATTAGTTTGCTGAAGGTAGACTCCTATAGCAAGCTAGTTTAATCATACAATTGATTAGACATGTAAAAGTTGAGATGGGACTTAAGTTCTTGTGTGGTTGTGGATCATTTGCATTTCTCAGGTATATATAGAGGGAGGGTGGCAGCTAGAGCTTGATACTCCGCAAGTGGGATATTATGCTTTTTCACGAGAATGCAGAAAGGAGCACAAATAATGAAAGAACAGCAGAAAGAGAGAATTAAGCAAAGGCAAACAAAGACAGGCAATCACATAGATCTCCTTTCAAAGACGCAGCATGGACAAATATTTTAAGGCCGGCCATTCATATTTAGCTAATAAGGGAGCTCACGTGCATGATTTTAATTTTTCTTTTGCCCACCGGAGGGTCCCTAGTCCCTACAATACCCTTATGATGAAGCTTTAATTTGTGTCACAAAGTTAGTGATCGATTGGTAATGTCTGCCATCTCACTGGGTACTTCAAAACAGAAATTACTGAGTAAATTAAGAAAAGGGACAAAATATATCCTGCACCAGACTAAGTGGATTTTATTAAGTCTGTTTTCTAGTCCACAGCATTGCATATGGGTATCTGATCCTCCCATTATGACATGCACTAGGAACCTGATGCAACAAATCAATATATGCCTTTTGCTTTCTGTATAATAAACATGAACTCTTGAAATTATGTATAATCGCATGAATTACTCTGCATTCTTACTTAACCAGTTCCTGACAACTCAATATTTGCTCCCTGCACACTAATGGAGCGAAATCTGCATTTCAGAGTACTACACTCATAATCAAAAGGAAACATCAGATATATATTACTTAATAATAACAACTAACAAGAAAATTATAAACAACCGCAAGAGCCCACATACATCACGAGGCAAAAGATGGAAAGTGCTGCCGCTTAACTATATATATATATATATGGATTTTGCTTTCTTTCTCTCTTTGTTGATATGATTTCTTTTTATTGTTTGTAACCCATATACCACTGGCCACCCAAAAGAGAGGTTGGCCACTTCTCCACTACAATATAAATTCTGTTGCCTAACCTTTAGTCAACTTTAATTAATATATTACAGAAATATTAAAAAAACATATCCTTTACATACATGAAGGAGTTATAATATTTCAAAAGCAAAATGATTGGGACAAAGATAATTATCTTCATTACACTGGCCCTAGCCTGTTTTCTTGTCATGAAAACTTAAGAAAGGAACAATAAATATAGTTCACATTTTGGGTTTCCCAGCTGAACCTATAACTTTACTTAACTTAAGATATTGAGAAGTTTTTCTACTTTTCTGACATTTTTTTTCCTTCTATTTGCTATGCCTCAAACTCCTAAATGCCATTAGCTGTTTCGCTCGGGAATATGAGATGAAGCATGGAAAGAATAGAGAACCATAAAGTATATTTGAAATGGTCAAGAGTAATTGACCAACCCATGAAAAGTAATTACTCCTTGCTGTGCATATATATAGCGCATTTCATAGAGGGACAAACCAAAATACATTTTTGGATTAGAATAAATAGAAATAATTCATATCTGTTTAAGTTATATTTTTACCATTCTTTACATATATAACTTGACTAGGTTTGATTGCTATATAATTCACCAATCGGAGAAGCACTTAATTAATAAATAGCAATCCATTAACAAACAGGATAGCTTCTGTTCCCCCCTCAAAAACTATAAGCAGCATAATAAATTCAAAAAACTACACAGACGGTTTCCAATTATCCGTTGTTGATCAGATTAATCAATTACTCTCCGATAATTTCATCTTCGTCTTCTTTATTAGCTAGAATGATGAACGATTGAAAAAGATAAAAGCGAAAAAGAGAAGAGAACAGTTGGATTATATCCCAAGAACACAAACCCTGATAATTAAGTTTGAAATTTTCTTCTACAAGAATCAATATCTGATCTGTTGGTAATCCATCCACACTTACAAGAATCCATAGAAAGAAAGAGAAAAGGAAAATGTTCAATCAGTTAATAATTTGATACCCAAATTCTTGGATTGAGCTAGCGAGCAGAATCAGGAGGAGAGTACTCACAGACGACCTCAGTTTGGACTTCCCTTCTGTGAAAATTCCTGTGACAGCCGCAAGCCGCACATGTAAGCGCCCCACTTGTCCCCTCCTCTCCACTTGCCATGAACTCCCTACACCCATCCACTGCATACCCTCCGATGTTTGCTGCATGATTCTTTTGACACTCTCCATATCTGATGTTCCTCACCACTGAAGATGATGTCTTCGCCACTTCTCTTTTCACTACCACCTGTCTCTTCTTCATCCTCACCCTACTCAGTACTGATTAATTGGGTTTCTGTGTCGGATATTTAGAACTTTGGATTAATCCATCCAAACCCAGAAACCCGATCGTAGGGGTAGCTAAGTCAGTTCTTGGTGACTAACCCTAACCCTAGCACATAAATTTATATGGCTATTTTAGGGGGGGAAGCTCTAGGACCGAGAGATGATGATTCATGAGCACTGAGCAGCCTTATTTTACCAACTTTTTGGTGCTCTAGATCAGTTAAACTAAGGACAAGCGCAAAGGAATACTTGCCTCACCAAAGGATTGTTTAATCAGCCAATGATGGCACAACACATCACCAAGAGGGAGTGGTGATGGTTCTTGGCTATGATGCCAGAGAAAAGGTACATGTAGGCTTACACAAATTAAGATCATCCCTTTCTTTTGGAGATATAAATAAAGGCAAACTCTCCATACCGCAATGTGGCACCCTCTCATTGACAACCGGACAAAACTTAAAATGAACACTGAAGGACCAAATACTTGTCCTCGCATCAGTCTTAACCCTAGAATTGTCTTTGAGATATTGATAGCTCACCTGTCTCAAGAGTCGTCCTGATTCAGATTAGAAATTTATAGAAATGTGCAAATTAAATGGGATGATCACTGATGAGATTGAATTGCGAAGATTAATTGCTCTAATTCTTGGTCAAACTCATTGATTAAACTATGTAATTAAGCACAGAGTTACCCACCAAAGTTAATTAGATGCTAATCTTATATGTGGAGTGGGTCCAAAATGATACTCAAAAGGCAGGTTGACATGGCCCTTGCAACTGTTTCAACAACCCTTATCTAGCTAATTACCTAAGATTCTAATTAATAATTATATAGACGACCATTCTCCACTCTTATATGAATGAGAACCATTTCCCTTCTCTCCTTGCCTCAAATCAAGCACAATCATCGCTTTTCCAAAATTTCAACATCATTGATATGCCCTTCTAATATCTGCCACCATCAAAACTACAAGCAATTATTTATATATATGTAGCGGATTCCCTTTTCTTTTTTAAGTCATTATGAGAAAGAAACAAAGGATGAAACCTACAATATTTTCCCCTGTAGAGAAGTTGAAAGGTACATGTCCTTCTCTGCATAGAACCTGACATATATATAGTTTTCACAGAAGGGCTTCGCAAATATAGGAGGAAATACAAAACAGGAAGAAAGAGACTAAAGATCAAAAAGAAATGTGGTGGTTACACAAGAACTGCATTAGGATTTTAAAAAATTTATAACTGAAGGAATAAAGAGGAGGAAGAATAAAAACACCAATGACTAGTTTGATGTTGAAAGGCGTGGATTCTTCAATTAAGCCATGAGTAATATATGCACAAGCAGGCATAAGGAGCCTCCACCAACACTATATCAAAGTGAGGAACTAGAAAGGGACAAGCACACAATGGGTCAGGAACATGTGCACATTTGGGAAAGTGACTAAGGACAAGGACACATGTTTGTCAATCAGAAACGCGTGCACGTAATTTTACATATTAAATCAATAGCGCTCATCTCCATTTGGTTTTGTGTTGGAACTTTTATTTTAATATTTCGTAAGAGACCGTTAACGTTCCATCTCGTGTTCATGGGTTTGTTGCTAACTCGTTAACAATTGGAGCTGACACAACTACAAAAACTAACATTTATCTACGAATAACTCAAAACAAAAAAAGACGAAGAAAGTAGCATAATTTAATAATCAATCTGCTATACTGCAAGAAACTTTGCAATAATATATGAAAGAATTTGCCAGCTATAGATAAAGTATATATGGGGTGAGAAAGACGATGGCATAATTAAGTTGTGCCAGCGTTGAGATGTGAACTGTGTACAGTTTTCTAGTAGCAGAATTTATGAAGGTGTTGAAACCATGTGCTGTAATGCTTGGCTGTATACCATTGTGTCCTTTTTAGCTAAGGTCAAGTACTGATGGAAGTGTGTGGTTGTTTGAGTGTAGGGGTCACTTCTCCCATTTGATTTTTGCAACTCATATACATACATACATACACACATACATGTGTGTGTGTGTGTGTATATATATATATATATATATTATCTTCACTCACGTCCCAACCACGACCCCATGCTCATGTCCTGTAGCGGTAGAACCCAAATCAAACTTACAATTGTGAAACTATGAAGGTCCATTTTCTCCTCCTTCTAATTAACCTTATTAGAAGTTTGTATATAATTTCGACAGAAATTCTTTGTGGCGGTTGACAGACTAGCTAGCCATCCAAGTGCTGCCATATATGCATGTGTGGGTCAGAACCTATATAGGTGAAGTCAAATCTATAGAAATTATCATTACCATAAGTCGGAGGCTGACCTGGAAGCTATATGACATTTTGTCCCATGAAATACAGAGAGCTTATATATACATTTAAAGGATATTCATCAGAATATTAATGTATAATATGAAATTTTCTAATATAACAGTGTGTTATGATTTCCTAATGCTAATAATAATAAACATAGCTACAATATAAGCGACTTAATTAATAACCAATTTTTGGGTGAGGAATACAATTGATTTCGACTTTGCAAAACACCAATGATTGTCATTTGGGAAGATAATGCGATGAGACCCTTTGCTTCTCACCAACCGTACCCCAATAGTGAGGTCTATCTGGTAAGAAAATTTATGCTCTTCTTTTTCTTTTTTAATTTATTTAGAAATACTGATTGGAATGATCTGTAGAGAAAATTCCAATGTGGAAAGCTATCTCTGACCCTAAAGTTCACTTGTAGTAGACAGAAAGCTACTATACAGAGAGGATTTCAATTACTATGGCCAGCAACTGCTCAATATCTTTGATTGGAGATCGACACGTCCCCCTCTCCATGTTAGACCGTCTCTTTCTCCAGGTTAGAGATACCATGTGCTGTACGTCAAACCCCCATCATTAATTCTTACTATTTACCCATTATCACAAAAAATCTAGTTTTTCTTTCATTGATTCATTCGTTTTCATTTCTTGACCACTGTTTCTGAATTACCGGTTCTTATTCCTTAAACATTAATCCATTTTATTCATTCTTAAGTTGAAAGATATTACTAGTGAGAAATAAATATCGTGTCCTCTATTGCTTACTTTAATTTGTCAACTCTACATAGAAAAAGGGTACGATTTGATTTAGCAAATCAAGGGGTTTATCATTGACCTAGCCGTCACATCGATCCTCTAGTGCTTACCTTAACATCAACTTTAATTCCTACCTATCATCACTGTCCAAACAGAAATGGCAACACTTTCATTTATCAAACTTTGGCACGACAAATTAAGAATAAATAATATTTTGTTTAAGGTAAATAATTATCCAGCTATAGTGAAAGCGATCCACGATGTTCGAGCATTGAAAATTGACCTACTTTTCAAACGAAAAGCCAGCGTTAAAGAGGAGGTGACATTATTTTAACATCACTTTCAATGTGTTGTTTTGGTGCTTCTCGAGAATTGAGCTTGAGAAACAACATTTTATGGTTTAAAGAACAATATATTGATAAAATTGTCACTACAAAAAAAAAGATCAACTTTGACGGTCAGTTCTGTTGAAAAATGTTTAAATAACTGTCGAAAAAAGAATTTTTAACAACAATTTAATTGTCGAAACCCGTCAAAAAAAATATTGTCAAAAATTATTTTTTCGACAATTAGTGGCCGTCGAAAATGGTGTAATAGATTTTTTGACAGTTAGTGATCGTTGAAAATTCTTTCCTTCCAATTACAGATCTATTTTGACGATCAATGACCGTCGAAAATGGTGTAATAAATTTTTTGACAGTCAGTGACCGTTGAAAATGCCTTCCTTCCAACCACAACTTACAGAACTATTTTGACAATCAATGACCGTCGAAAATAGTATAATAAATTTTTTGACAGTTACTAACCGTTGAAAATACTTTCCTTCTACCCACATCTTATAGATCTATTTTGACAATTAATGATCGTTGAAAATAAATAAGTATGTTCATTTTCAACAATCTCTTATAACATATTTTGACAATTGATGGTTGTTGAAAATGAACTGATAACTATCATTTTTGAGAGTATATTTAAAAGTAAAATAAAATCGTGAATCGTATTTGTCAAAATTCAAAATATCTCACTAACAAATAACATCTCAACTAAATAATTAATGATAACTAGTTATGTGTTCATTACAAAAGGTTACATCTCAACTAGAGATTCTTCAAGTTCATACCAATACTTACAAAAAGATAACCGAAAGATGAAAAGCCTTTACAATTTGTCTTCAACATATCCAAAAAAACAACCAAAAAATGGAAGGCTTTTCATCTTAGTTTTCTTCAACCTGAAAAATAAATCAAATAAAAGAAATACATCAAATCCAAGCCAAAAGTCTTTTGATAAAGATCAATTAATTAGAAATATAAAAAACAAAAACACTAAGACAATACCATGTGATATATATATATATATATATATATATATATATATATATATATATATATATATATATATATATATATATATATATATATATATATATATATATATATATATATATATATATATATATAACAACCAGAAAATAGAAGGCTTTTCATCTTAGTCTTCTCCAACCTGAAAAATAAATCAAATGAAAGAAATATACTAAGTTCAAGTCAAAAGTCATGTGGTAAAGATCAATTAATTAGAAATATGAAAAATAAAAACACCAAGACAATTCTCTGTGATATATATCCATGTCTCATCCTTTTACTTAGATAAATTTATGACTAGTATGAATAAATATGAAAAAACAGAGAACCTTGTTATCAACAACAATTAAAAACACAAGATAAAATGCTTACAGAATCTCTAGGTGAATTAGAACCACCAATGTTGCTAGAATCAGTTTGAATTGGAGGCATCCTTCCACCCAAAAAATTTGTCAACAAATCTTGCAAATGGTTCACCTTTTCCTCTAGTGATTGTACTCTTGCATTTGAATGTTCACGATCTTTCTCTGATTCTTCAAGACGCCTCTCAAGTTCAGAAACAAGTGCTGATTTTCTTCCCCATAGTTGTGTGGGAGTCACACCAGCTCCATAACCACGAACTCGCCCATGTCGTTCAGGCCCAAAAACTTCAGTAAATATTTCATTCTCATTCATTTCTAAACAGCCTTCTTCTACTTGAGATGCAATGTTTCTAAGTTGATCCTATATTTCATATACATGTTGAGAGAAAAAAATGTGTTTAATGATTACATCAAACGAAGAACACTTAGACATGAAAACTAAATAAAAGCTACTTACAAGTTTCTCTTGTGATTCTTCATTAATAGCCTCACCAGTAGAACTTGTGTGTGTGATCTCCCATAGTTGAACACGACCAATTTCTTGTCCAGTTTTTTCCTTCTATTATTGTAAAAGCAAAAATTTGTAAAATTAAAAAATGATATGACATACAAATGCAAAAGTACATTACTACTTTTATGTCTAGTGTGTGTGCGTGTATGTGTGTGTGTGTATAGTGTATACATATATGTGTATATATATATATATATATATATATATATATATATATATATATATATATATATATATATATATTACCTCTTCTTCAGCTCTTTGTTGAACACTTTTTGATCCAGTAGTGTGAAAAATAGTGTTGGCTGCTCGATTAGTCTTGTTTTGATCACTCATTTTCTAAAATAATATGCATTAGAAGTTTATGATAGTTATTGCATCATAAAAGACAAAACAAAATTTTAATACTAACCAGCCAGCTATCTGAATTCCACATGTTTACAAGAAACTCCCAGTCTTCCTTTTCTACTTCTGGTGGTATATTAACACAAGCTTGTTCAGCATCTTCAAAAATATCGTAGTATTTCTTCTTCAAAAAATGGCGATGGTTCCTATATGATCTATTCATTTGTGCCCATACAAGTTCTTGGTGTCCTTCAACTTTAAAGTGAAGCTTCAAGAGATAATAAGTAAAAGAAAAGAAAATTAGACATCATATGTATGCCAATATAAATATGACAATAATATAAACAAATCATATAAGTGTCTAAGGTTCAAAGTTATAACCATAACAAGGTCAAACAATTTGAACTTTTTGTCTTGAGAAATTTTAGCCCATTCATTGACATTTAATGATGCATTCTCCACATCTCTAACCAAAGTTGTGCATCTGGATTTGAATATGTTAGAATTTGGACCCACAGGACGGTTCATTCTCCATGCAATGTCAAGTCTTCTTCCAGATGGCATCTTAGACAATTTAAGATTACGAGTAGGTCCTCGCCTCTTTGGCTGCATACCCCTTGAAACTGTAATGTGAACACAAATTAAATAAGTCCATAAAGTTTATATAGTGGAAAGTAATATATTTTAAATAATATTATACTCACTATTGCTACATTTAATAACTCCTTCGTTATTACTAATTGTTCCCAAATTGGGTTGCTTTCTAGAATGCTGAACTGCTAATGTCTTTCCAACACCTTTATTCCCACTTGATCCAGACTTTTGAACCCCTGCATTCTTCCTTAAACCAACACTAGCAACATTTTTTCCCTTGCCAACCATGTTAAGCCAATCCTGTAATGGTTAAATACAAAGACCTGGTAAAAATTACATATAGATATCATATTAATGGATAGCAAACAGAATTTCATTTTAATATCAGAAAATAGATTCCTTCCTATATTCAAAAGTTAAAAATATTGCACAAGCAAAAAATTATCAAAAAGAATGAATGTAGATTTAATTTAAAACCTGATGATCTATCAATATTTTGAGGCACGTGTTGGAATGGTTCTGGGTCCATAACTTCTATTGCTTCATCATCTTCAATATCTTCTACTATAGGCATATCAAAATAATCTCGAGGTGCTGCCTTTACCACACACAACCAATTGGAATTATTTATATCTTCAACGTAGAATACTTGGTTTGCTTGGCATGCCATTACAAATGGTTCATTTGTCTTTAATCTACGCCCTATATTCACTGTCGTTATCCCATGTTCATCTACCTTTAAACCCCTACCATAATTATCTACATCCCACCACAAATACTTGAAGAGAACAACTTTATTATCTCCCATATAAGCTAATTGAACAATGTCATTTATGACTCCATAATACTCCTTACCAGAATCTCCCAATACCACAATTCCACTTCCTTGTGTTTTTCTACGATCATCACATTCTTTTGTTCGAAACACAAAACCATTGACAAAGAAGCCTTTGTGACATATGACTTCTCGTGTTGGACCACGAGCTAAATGAAAGAGCTGCTCTGTAACTTGATCACTTTCTTCATTGTATAATTGTGTAACCTACGTTGACATATAGACATATTATAATATACATATAATTACTGTTCATATAAAGAAGTATATAATCTTTAAGAAAATGACACTTACGTAATTTTCAAACCATCTAGGAAACTCGTGATTATGTTGTTGTTCAACATTCCTCGGATGTGCTCTTTCAACTTCTAACTTGTGCTTCCTATACACACACAAATATATACATAAATTAGGATATAAATAAAGCTGAACTTCTAATTAAGTTAGTAATAATTGAAAACACTTACTCTATAAATGGAAGAACTTCATCACAATTTTTTAGTACATAAAGATAAGCTTGCTTTAATTCTTCCAAACTTAATTTTCTTGACAATTTACTTTTCCTAGTAGGGCGGCCAACTTGCTTAAAATTAGATAATCCATCCAAATTCTGACTTGAACCACCATCCCAATTTCGTCCTAATTTATTGAACTTAGTCTCAATTCCATGGAAATATCTTGAACAAAACAGTAAGCATTCATTTGCAATATAACCTTCTGCAATTGAACCTTCAGGACGAGCTCGATTGCGTACATAAGCCTTCAAAGTGCGTAAGTACCTATATAAACAAATGACATCTAAAAATTAAATACTTTGACTTCAAACTTAACTCATTAATGTTACAATTAATAAATAAAATCAATTTGAAATATCATAATGATATAAGATAATGAAATACCTTTCAATGGGGTACATCCAACGGTAGTGCACTGGTCCAGCAATTTTTGCTTCATTTGCCAAATGAATTGGTAAATGGACCATGACATCAAAGAATGATGGAGGAAATATGGTTTCAAGCTTGCAAAGTGTATAAGCAATTTGAGTCTCAATCTCATTCAACTTCTCTATTGTCAAAACCTTAGAACATAACTCTTTAAAGAAAGTGCATAACTCAATCAATGGATTACGGACATGTTCAGGTAGAAGCCCACGCAATGCAAGTGGAAGAAAACACTCCAAAATAACATGGCAATCATGGCTCTTCAATCCAAAAATCTTTCGCTCATGAATATTCACACATCTTGCAACATTTGAAGAATATCCATCTGGAACTTTGATATTTTTCAAGAAATGACACAAAATCTTCTTTTCCTCACTATTCAGCATGTAAATAGGACTAGGTATGGTTAGCTTATCTCCTTGTTGTATTGGATGGAGATCTTCTCTTATTCCCAAAAGTTGTAAATCTAATCGAGAATTCAAATTATCTTTTGTTTTTCCCAAAACATTCATTAATGTTCCCATAACATTCTCACAAACATTCTTTTCAATGTGCATTGGATCTAAATTATGAGGTAATAACAAAGTTTTCCAATATGGCAACTGAAAAAATATACTCTTTTTAAGCCAACCATTTCTAGCAATATTTTCATTTCTCTTTCTTTTCTTCATAGATTTTCCAAGTACTAATCCCTCTAGACCATGAACTTGTTGAAGCACATCACACCCACGAAGTTGTTTAGGTGGATACCCAAGTTCTTTTGTACCATCAAATAAATTTTCTTCAAAGCGCCATCTATGCTTAATTGGTAAGAAACGACGATGTCCTAAAAAGCAATACTTTTTGCCATTAGTTAAATACATAGATCGGGTTTCGTTATGGCAAGAAGGACATGCTAAGGCCCCTTTAGTGTTCCAACCAGACAAATTTCCATACGCTGGAAAGTCATTAATTGTCCATAAAATGGCAGCATGCATCATAAAATTCTGCTTTCTACTTGCATCATATGTTTCTACACCTACTTCCCACAATTGCTTTAACTCATTAATCAATGGTTGTAGGTATACATCAATGTCATTTCCAGGACCTTTTGGCCCAGGAATAAGTAATGATAGCATCATAGAAGGAGGCTTCATACAAATCCAAGGTGGTAAATTATAAGGAATTAACACCACTGGCCAAATACTATATTGGGTGCTCATGTTCCCATAAGGATTAAACCCATCACTAGCTAAACCAAGCCTTACATTACGTGGCTCAAGAGCAAAAGATTCATGTGACTTATCAAACTCTATCCAAGCTTTTGAATCAGCTGGATGTCTTAGAACACCATCAATAACTCGCTTTTCATAATGCCATGTCATTTCAGATGCTGTTTTTTTAGACATATACAATCTCTTCAACCTCGGAGTTAATGGAAAATAACGAAGAATCTTTCTAGAAATCTTTTTACTATTACAATTTTCTTCATCTTTCCACCTAGAGGCCTTACAAATCAAACAATTTTCTATCTCTGAATGCTCATTCCAAAATAACATACAATCTCTCTCACATGCATCTATTTTCACATAATCTAAACCAAGGTCTTTTATCATCTTCCTTGCTTCATAATAAGATTTTGGCAATTGCACACCCTCTGGAAATGCATCATTCAACAATTGGAGTAACATAGTAAATGATTTATTACTCCAACCACTAAGACATTTTAAATGAAACAATTTCATCAAGAAAGATAGTTTAGAGAAGGTTTTGCATCCTGGATATAAAAATTGTTCTGAATCATCTAATAATTTATAAAAGGTGCTTGCATCTTCATTTGGCTCCTCTGCCTCCCAAGCTCCAAAATGATCAATTAACATGTCTTGAATAGATTCCCTATCTGACTCATCATTATTACTAAAGCATTGAGGTGAATCAGGTAACTCCTCCCCATGGTTATACCAAATAGTATAATTTTCAACTATTCCATAGCTTAGCAAATCACCTTGAATATCTTCACGATTTTTTTTTCTACAATTATTGCATTTGACACAAGGGCAGAAAATCTTGTCTCTACTTGTGTTTCTAAAAGCAAAATTTAGAAACTGAATTACTCCTTCTTTATATTTAGCCTCTGTTCTATTCTTAATTTTCATCCAACTCTTATCCATTTGTATAGTGTAAGCTAAAGTCCTTCAAATACTGCACACAATTCATTCACACAAAGACAGAAATAAGAAAAGAAAATCCCCTAAAACAGAATAACACTATCACAAAGAAACAATAATGAGAAAATTATGTAAACATCATCTTTGCAGTTGCAGAGTTCAGTTGAATATAATCGAAGTCAAGCCCTCAAATCATTACAATGAAATAGTGTGAGCCATCCAAGTGTACAATGCCATAGTGAACTATCTTGAGCATCATTTAGGATGCAAAAGACTGCTATGAACTATGCTAAAGACTGCTATGAACTATCTTAAGCCATCGATTAATCTTTTAATAATTTTCCTGTGGACTCACCTGTTATGCTATGATATATTACTCTTATTATTTTTTTCTGTAGTTAGATAGCATCATTTAGGATGCTAAAGACTGCTAATTATGAGTCTTTGCAAATACATTGCTGGGGATTTGGGAAAACTGATGAAGTGATTATGAGTTTTAAGTCTAAATTCTCAACTCCCAAGCTTATAAGATGGGTTAGTGTTATATAGATAAGGATCAGAATGTGCTCTGTTCACTTATCGTTATCTTCATACATCTTTATATAATAGCAATCAGCTGAGAGATAAAATTATTATCCATAGCTGATTGTCAGCTTGCTTGCTAGTTGCAATCAATTCGTAATTTCGTATCTAAAGAAAAAAAAGGAAAGAAATTATAACTCTTGCTGCTAGGTGCCCTGCTTTGTAGCATTCTGCATTCAAAGTGAGGGGGAGGCAACAATCACTTGTCTAGCCTTGAGCATTAGTTTGGCATTCAATATGCATTCAAAGGAATACAGTTGAGGCCAATAGCATATGTTCTCATGGCTAAGATCGATATGCACAAAATAACCACTTTATGCCACAAAAACAATTATCATACTGGGTGTTGTTACTTTTAGGTAACCTGAATAGAAAAGGATAAATACAGCTATTTTGAGTGCTAAGAAGCTACAATTCACAAAAGAAAAAAAGTGTTGTATTTTAAGCATGGGAGAGAACGCAGACAGACAGCAATGATTTCCCTTCAATGACTAATAAACGACCTACGGGTAACCAATCACTCAGCCAAAAAGAGCCAAAACTCGAGTTCATTCATATTTGACAGCATTCACGACCCAGTTCACTTCGTTATGGCTGTATACATACCTTGCCCAAAACGAAGAAGCAATGCTCGACGATGGGAGAAGCAAAATGAAGAAGAAATGCTCGAAGATGGGAGAAGCAAAACAGACAACAATGATTTCACTTCGCGATGGTGCTGTGGTCTGTGGGTCTAAGCCGGCAAGCCACTGATCTTTGCGAGCAAAGGAAATGGGCTATCGAAGTTGTGCAGAGCAAAGGGGCTGAAGCTGCGCGCGGCTGAATCAAGAAATAAAAGAGAAGGGGTTGTTTTAGGAGCAAAGGAAATGGCTATCGATGTTGTGCAGAGAAGGCGAAGTTGTGCAGGGAAGGGATGAAGCTATCCTGCGCGGCTGAAGATGAAATAAAAGAAAAGGGGTTGTTTTAGGGTTGTTGAAAAAGATAAAAAGCATTTAACCGGTAAAGCTGAAAGCCCAAAATTTTGATTGTTGAAAAAGGAAAAAAAAGCTCTTGGGATCTACCGCTAAACATGAGCGCCAAAATTTTTTCATGTTTTTTTCAACGGTATCAAGATGTGTTGAATTTGTTATCTTTTTCAATAGATATTAACAGCCGTTGAAAATAATTTGTTGAAGTTGTCTCACATTCTTGTAGTGTGTATATAAGATGGAAGATGAATCTTTTTTTTTCTTTTAAAAAAAAAAAGATATCATGGTGATGATTTGTGTTTAGAAAGTTTTTATTTTACTTGTAGAACAATGCTAGACACATTTGTAGGCCATATAAAGAAACACACTCACTCTATACGCATCTCAAATCAGAATTTTTTCTGGCACACCCGAGCTAAACAATTTATTGGGTTGATACGATTAAATAAGTTAATAGATATGATCTGCATTATATTTTTTGAAAAATATCATATAAAAAAATGTCAATTAAATATTCAATTCAGGAATCAGGATAGGTTTTTTTTTATTTATCTTTATAAATTTGTGACCCAGGATGTTCTTCTAAATAAGCTTGGGTTGCGGTTGGTGAAGGCCCATTTGGACTGTTATTAGCTTTGATTTTCTAAATGGGCTCTCCTTTTGGGCTATGGGCCCGCCACAAATTGTAGATTTCTCCGTCAACGACTTTATTCCTTGCTGAGAAGACTCAGCACCTACCCACCCTTCACTAGTCATTGACGGTACATCCGTCGGAATTGGACTTCAGCATCTGGGCCCATTTAAGGGCTCTGCTCACCACCTTCCCGCGCCTGCATGATTTAACCCGGTGCAATTATTAGTTTTTGTTTTTCATTGAATCAGAAGTTACAAACTTACAATGGAACAACCCCTTCTCCTAAAAAAAAAAAAAATTACGATATTTCGCCTTAAATTATTTAGCACCATTAATATAATAATTTTCCAGATAAATAAAGTGAAAATGAATTTTCTTACTTAATGCTTAGTTTTATTTATTTTTGATAGTGTTTGTTGCATTAAATTTTTATTTTTATGTACATGAAAAATTATTTATAAGATATTTTGACATTAAAGAATTTATGAGTTGTATGTCTTGTAAATAATTTAAAAATTATTAATTCTTTTATATATATTATATTCAAATATTTTGATAAGTTTTTTTTCAAATTCAAATAGCTAGATTAGGAGTTGGTCAAGTTAGTCATCCCAATTAAATAATATTTGACTTAAAAAAATTAACACCTAGACACAATTAAAATTTTAAATTATTTAAAAATTTTGAATTATATCAAATTAGTTAATCAAATTAAAAAAAAAACACATTCGGTCCATTTGATTAAATCTAAAATTTTTGAAAAAAAATTATTCACATAAATTCATCAAGCTGAATTAATATAATCTATTCCAAATAATTTGTTTACCAAATTTAATCCGATTTGATTGGATATTGGGTCATGTACACCGCTCAATAATATGCCAACTGCCAGCTTTTTTTTTGTTTTATGGATATAAAGCCTTCAGGTCTGATGGGCCTATTGTATTGAAAATATGTGGTCCAGGAAATGTTGTTTAATACGTTGGCCGTTAGCTCCCACTTTCACATGCATTTTGCAGTTTGGATTATTCCCCAAGTTTAGTAACCCATATTCGAGATGGCTCCCTCTTCCTCAAGTTGGGATTTTTTTTCTTTTTCTTTTTTGGTCACAGAACTCTTATAAAAGAGAACAAGAGAACGACGAAGGCACCAGCACCAGGCCTACTAAGCATCGTGGAGCAACTGCAAGGCTAACCAAGAAAAAACCAGTAAAGTGCAGAGGCTGCACCCCAAACGAAAAGAAAACCATAACGTAAAAAAAAAAGAAACAAGTTAACGGGCAACACTACCTTAGCTGAGAAAAATAAGAAGATTTGACAATGAAGATCAGCTACGGGTCATAGCTAACTCCAAGGTGAGGTTCGTTCTAGCTGATCGATGGAATAGATAGAAGGGACAGATATATATATTATTCATAGGGTCCAACAGCGGATCCTTGTAATTATTGTGCTTTTATTTCAGAATCAGCACTGCATATAATGCAGGCCACTATTATTTTCATTGCATATCTAATGAAAATATGTTGCAGCAATATATATATAATGTTGTGGTGATAAGGGAACAACTTATAGGGTCAAGGGTACCTACCCCTACTATATCAACTGGCGAAAATACTGTGGTCTAAGGGCATTAGGACAAGTCCAGCCTTTATTTTGTGGGACTTGTAATTGTAAGGGGCTTTGTCTTTAATACACACATTCTAGAGTATGGTAGCTGCAGAGTTCTATGAGACATGACGTTGTCTCCTCGAGGATTTAGAGAACAAAATCCATTTGATTATTTGAGAATGAAATTAAAAGGAAATAGGGTTTAATTGTAAAGAATAATACATGGCTGTCACTCATCTTGCTCGTTCATTTTAGGTCGGCTTAAGATATTGTGCCCTTGCGAAAGGAAGCTTCCTTTGAATTGGAGGGGTTATAGAGTTATGACTTTGCTTTCTTTTTAACTTGTGGTAAAAGTACCCACCGGCAATGCTATGGATAGGGCCTGCTCTGCCTGTGAAGGATCATAAATTAAAAGTTATATGCTTTCAATAAATTAGGTCAGTGGGGTTGACAATTTGAAGGGAAGAACAAGCGTAATTGGACAGCTTCTCTTCTTCCTCTGCCAACTGGTGCTGCAATTCATGCGCACTCTATTCTTAATTTCCTGCACTTGCATGCCTTTTACAGTGTTTGAGACGTGATATTAGGGTAATTTGCCAATTGGCGCTCCCCCCATTTTCCAGTTTATTAATTTTTGTTGAAAAAAAATCAAAACAACCTCCAAAGTCAAATCCTTCACATGTGCGGGCATTTATGATTCATTTGCTCAGTCCCAAGACAAAATACTTGGACTTTAATTTTCCTCCAATTTTTCAATTTGAGAAATAGAGAATACTGTGGAATTCATTCATAAATTGATATATATTTGCAAGCTCAGCACCACGCTGCGGCTGCCATAATTTTACTAATTTAATATTGGCCTCATTTAAAGGTATCTTGTTCTCAATCAATTAATCACAATGGGGATAAGCTATCCAACGGTTCCCAATTTTAAAATCTGAGTATATCACCAATTTGTTTTCTTTCTAGCTTTTGCATGATTTTTATATATATAGACGTACCAATCACAGAGTTCACTTCTACAAATACAAATAACTTGACATTGGGATAATGGAATTTAGATTCCTTCTGAAAATTAATAATTTACTTATAATTAACTATACTAATAATTGAGGAACTTAATTGTATCTGTATATATATATATATATAAACTAATTAAAAAAGAATATAATTATTTTTTATGATGATCATAATAACTAGATGAGTGGTAGCTAGCGTCGTGTAGAAGTAACCAACATCCATCATCATGGACAAATAATATTAATTAAGGATGTGACTATATATGTTGATATAAGAATAGTATAATAAAAGATACTGAAATTCCATAAAATAATAAATATTTTTCATCAAGAAAATGAAATCATATATATATAGTAGACTTCATACAATTAATCTGGCTCTCCTTCTAACTAAATATACGTACGTAGTTGGTTAAAATAGTTGTTCTTGTTATTAATTCATTTGACAAAAAAATCAAATTGAAACTGCTTTCAATTTCATGGTCCTCCTCTCTTATCCAAAACTAGACCACGTGCTTATGTAGTCTTCGTGGCCATAATCTGAGTTTGACTTTGAAATATTGGACATGGCCAAACCTCTGTAGTTTTCAGAGAGACAAGATAAATCACATTAATTACTCCCTAATATATATCATGCCTTGTGATGTAATTTAAAACACACGTACGTTTTGCTTTTGTTCTATACGAACGATGTATCGTTAAGAGTAAATTAATAATTTTATTTTTGAATTTTAAATTTATTTAATTTTAATTTTTAAATTCTATTAAATTAATTAATTAATTTTAAAAAATAATAAAATAATTAATCTGCAATGAAATTATAATTTTAAAGACGAATTTTTATAATTTAAAAATTAAATTTAAATGAATTTAAAATTTTATAAATTAAATTTACAGTTTACTCATAATTTGAATATGAGACATTATATATATATATGCATGAATCTCTCTATAATTTTATCAAGTCCTATCTATCCCAATTCTCAAAATAAAAACATACTTACAAATTGAACTGTGTTTAATGAATTTTCCACCACTAAAAGGTGAACGTACACTTATTAAACAAATTTGATTGCATGCATTGTTTCTTTCATGTCATATTTATAATAAATATTAACGTCGACATACATATATGTAGAGGGATATAATTTATGGAAAGCTCGTCTAAGTTTTTCTTTGATCAGATACATTTAAAAAATAAAAAGAAAAGGAGTTAGAGTAAAAAATCTAAAAGGGGTACAGTAGTAAAAAAGCCGAGCCACTCTTTGCACTAATATATATATATATATATATATATATATATATATATATATATATATATATATATATTAAAATGAATCGAAAAAAGTGATATGCGGCACAACCAATTCGATGGGCATAACTGGAATTTCATCATTCTTGTTTTGACGCCACCATTTATGACGAGAGGTCAGATCATGAGGAAAACCCTTTTCCTTCGCTGTAAAATTCAGTTTTATTTAAGAGCATTAAAGAATAATAGAGAAACTCATATATGGTTCACTCATTTTGCGCAGACAGATTCTAAAAACTTGATTATGTCATAAATACAATATTTTTCCTTTTTGAAAAATCTTTTTCACGGTTAGAATCCTATACAAATGGGTTCCAGACCATAGCGATGTTAATTTTTTGCGCAATAACAAAACCAACTATTCTTGGCTTATAATTAATTATTTGCCGACAATATTTGCAATACCTCACTAATATCACCCTTTTTTTTTTTTATCTTTATTACCGTCCTTCATCACGTATAAAAAATATACCTCGTTTCACCAAAAAGGCTAAAACAAATAGCATTAAACAGCATCTAAATAAATGCTACGATCGAGTTCAAAATACACATATAATCCAGTTCTAAATAGTAGATGATAACATAAAATTTGATTATTTGAAACATAACTTGGGGTGTAGATGTACCTGTAATGTACACTTTTTTTTTTTTGGTGTTTGTAGAGTAATTAGAGGGTGTTATCTTCCTACTACTTAGGCTTGACAAAGTAATTCCATTTTCACAGTTGGATACCTAAAACAAGAAACAAAACAAGGTGCCCCTGCTAACTAGCTAGTTCGAGCTGCTTTCTAAAGCAAGTCGGCTGTACTTTCCTGCAGTGTCAAGTTCATTAGATTTAGATCTTCATCTTCGTGGCTTTGAGCTGCCCCATCATCAAAAAGCCACTTCTCCAGCAACGTAAGAGGCGCCTGCCCCTCCAACTCCAAGCTTGGCTTGCTTTCGTCTTGGAACAGATTCTCATCCACTGACACAGTTTGAGAGCCATCAGAGTTGTTGGAGGAGTTGAAGCTGAATAGGGAATCCAGAGCATTATATGGCGTGACCGAGCTCTGTGATTGTGTTCCTTCACTAGAACTACTTGTGACCATGTTGCTGAAGGAATTTCCTGAACTTGTTTCTGCTGAGTTCGAGTTTGGGGATTTCTTCAACCAGTTTTGGAGCAATCGGGCTATGTTTTCAGTGCTTGATGCGTATGGGGATGCTTGGCAGACTCTTGTGGTGTTGGAATTGGAGGGCTTAGTCTCAGGCAAATTATAATGGGTTGGCTTTGAATTGTCCAGGGACAGAGCCTCACACAAGGCTTGTTTGGCCGTGTGGATATCTGTTTGAAGCCTTCTCTCCCACTGACCCTTTGGCTGTGAAGATGATTGAACGTCATGGTCAGTTTGAAGCTTTTTGAGCTTCTTCTTCAAATGGGTATTCCAATAATTTTTTATGTCATTGTCTGTCCTCTGCGGAAGATAGGATGCTATAGCAGCCCATCTGCACCCATTAAATATGGTTCGTGTTAGAAATTATAATTAATTTGGAGTTCTTGGGAAGTGAATTATTCATGCGAAGGAGAAAGATGAGAGTAACAGTACCTGTTGCCCAGAAGAGCTTGGAGATGGATTATCATCTTCTCTTCATGATCGGTGAAGTTGCCTCGTTTAATACCCGGCCGAAGATAGTTTGTCCATCTAAGTCTGCAGCTTTTACTGCATCTCATCAAACCTTAAATACCAAAATCAGTTTGAGTTCATCTAAATCGATTCCTTCCAAATAAATTAAAGAAAATGAAAATAGCACCACAATTTAATCGCTAAACAATCTCCCCAAAACCAAACCGAACTTGATAAAGCGTAAATGAAATTCTTAAATATTGGAAAAAGTTTGTACCTGTGTTGGTGGGAACTGATCTCCAATTCCCGGGTCCATGCTCTTGAATGTAAGAGACCAAGATGATGTCTTCCTCTGGAGTCCAAGGCCCTTTCTTAACCCCAATTTTCTCACAGCAAGGTGGCCTCCCCATTATCTAGCTCTTTTTCTCTGTCTGAAAGATTTCTGAGCAGGGCTCCTCCCTATCCCAGAGTTTGAAGAGTTTCTCTCTCGCTTTCTTTCTTCTAAGAAACGTACGCAGAGACAAGCGTCCACAATTGGGGATGCCTTGTCTTCTATATATATATATAGGAGTGAAGAGAACAAACTGTTTATTCGCTGACATAGGAGGTAAAAGAGTTACCTCCCGAAGGGTCAAAACAGACAGCAAAGAGCATTTACTCAAGGCTTGCAAAAAGTCAGCCAGATCCCTAGACCCTTTCTTCCTCCGTCTTTTTCACTCTCTACAACCCCATTACACACAAATCCGTGTGGCACTCATTATGGGAATAGCCGAAGCACCTAGAAACTCAAAAAAAAAAAAAAAGAAGAAGAAGAAAACCCTAATTTACGAGAAATTCTTAGTCGACATGAAATATTTTGAATCATTCTACAAAGATTTCAAATTTATAAGTGAAGGTTGCTCTTTATTGTAGATGCACCTTGAAATTTGTAATGCCACCAAAATTTTATTCTTAAATATATATACTAAATGGAGAAATTGCTATATCGATATATTCGACAACTTTTTAACTTAATTACTCCACCTCTGAAATGTCCACTTATAACAGGTTAGATTAAATTTTGTATGATTTAGTGATAGAGAATTAAAGTGTTAATAAATTGAAAGTTTATAAATAATTTCGTACAAAAAAAAATCTCCAAATTCACTGTATTTTTCATAAATTGCAACGTACGTACTTTGAAGCGAGATGAGAGGTGTGGTGTGTAACTTGAAGTAACTGTTATTTCTTCTTCTTCTTTTCAGCTTGTACCCGAAAAAAGAAAAGAAGAAGTAACTGTTATTTTAGTTGTGTTGGTTCGGGTGACGTAGATTTTACTTTAGTAAGTTATCCAGGGATAGAACAATTGCATTCGATGTGATTAATCCTCAGACCTCGTGATGTGTGGTGGATGAATATGTGGCCCTTATATGGTTTTCATTTTTCAACGTTGTTGCCTTTTCCACTTCACCCCATGTCGGTCATTTAAGTGATTCTCAAAATAAGTACTAGAATCGTTTAGCTAGAATGAATTAGGGTAAAGGAGATTTTGTCTTTTCTTGCCCAACAAATACCCTATTTCGTTACTGCGCATGATTTAACTTCCTAGATCCACTGTACACATGTATCTGACGTCACTTGTGATTTTTTTTACTTGATCAAAATGAATTTTTTGGCATTAAATAATTGAAAAACTGGCCTTCATTTCGTTAGGGTCAACATCAGAATTGGAAAAAGAAAAAAAAAAAAGAAGGACAATGACGATTAGCTTAGTTTGAGAGTAAAGAATGGGGCCAAACCGTTGCAACATCATCTGCGGGGTTGGGGACCATCGTCCTCTAAAAACACGGATATAAAAAGGGCGTTAACCACCGTTCAAACCTCTCCCATTTACATATGAATCACCCACGTTAACTCCCGACGTATTTAATTATATATGCGAAAAACTATTTTTTATTGCATTTATAATTTATGTATATTTCAAATCATTTACTTTGGCAAATCATTTTAACTGAATCTAAATTCACAGACAAATTTCTCCCACGCCTACTTCAAAAATTAAGAACATTAATTGTTCTCTAGAATTCTTATGGATTTGGATTTCAATTTTAAATTTTAATCACTTAAAAATATTCAAATTTTAACAAATTTTTTTTATAAAATTAAAAAGGTTAAAGTTCTATTTTAATCATTTAAAGTTATTTTTTTTTATTCAAATACGTCTTTAATATTTCAGAAGTATCTTTTTTAAGTTTCTAAGATTAACTGCGTTAAAAAATTAATAAAAGATGATGACTTGGACACATGTAATATTTTGTCTATTGAACTAATTATTCAAATAATTAACTCAGTTAAAATCTCTTCTGTCACTCAAAATGACGGCGTTTAATCATTTTATTTTTAATAGTGAGTTTTGGTTGAATTAGCCTAGATAAAATACCTATATACATTGTTGTTTTGAGATGACAAATAACTTTTTTAACTGAATCAACTGTTTAAACAAATAATTCAGTATGTTAAATGTCACTTGTATCTATGTTAGTATTTTTTATTAATGTTTTTTTTATGAAGTTAATCTCACGGAAATGATGTTTATGAAATGTTATGATGTATTTAAATAAATAAAAAATTAGAGATTAAATTAAATCACTGTAAACTTAAAAAGATAAATAAGACTTTACCTAATCTAAGTTGATTCAAATTACTAGCTATCCTCACATTTGGTAGTGAGGTTCTGTAGATGGTACACAAGCTAGAAGGGCATCCTTGAAGTTTTCTAATGTTATCTGCCCGTATTGGAGATTTGGAGTTAACATTCGTTGAACCGATATAGTAAGATGAGTGGATTATGGGCATCAGTTTTTCAGAATTGCAGATCACTGATAATAGCGATGGTTGCTATTGCTCTTGTTGCCCTATATCACAACGTCCATGAATTCTATTGTATGACGCCGACTATAGTTATTATCTAGCAGGATATTTTATACATTCCACTAGCTAGTCACTTTTAATACTAATATCACTTCTCTAATTTAAAAATATTCTCTGACTAAAACTAGCAACATGGCTTATCTCACATTTCTTTTTTAGCAAATATATATTATATATCACAAAACCTAAAAACTTAGTCCTCAAATATACTATATATATTATATATGCGCACGTATCAAATTTATCTCTAACATATATTTTTTTTTCTTTATCTCATATACTTAAATAAATCAATCAAGTCCATAATAAATAATTATATAAATATTTTAACGGAACTCAAATATGACAGAGTTAATTACAGATTTAATTTTGATTTAATGAATTAAATTCTCCTAAAAATTTATCCCCTAATTAAACTTAATAAGGAATGGAAATGAGTACTCTTGAGAGGAATATGATTCTAAAATGTAGCATAAACAATCAGAATAATTTAGGGTTTTGAAAATTGGATGGCATAAGGTGGATGGTAAGATGAATGGTATTGAAATATGGTCCACATGTAGCAGTAATGAATAAATGAAAAAAATTAATTATATTTTCTAACCCTCAAAGGGAAACCAACCATATTTGAAAGAAGCCTCTGGTTCCTTAGGAATGAAAACGAAAGCATGCACAGGTTAGATGGAACTAAGCCATAAGTTCAAATTTCCCCAATTTCTACGAGACTTTTGACTCAGAATTCATCTTACGCGGATCAGCAGCGCTTCGGTACTACTTATAATTTGGTAGGATTTAATTAAAATAATCAAACTTTAATCATCGTTTTGTTCTTAAGTGATCATTTGGTCTCTATGCTGTACGTATGCACAGTTTTCTCTTTAATTTATAAGTGAAAGATTAATTAATTATGACTGTGTGTGATATTTCCGGTTTTAACATTAGAATTGTGGTTCAATGCTTCGTGCAACCATCAATTTGTTAATACTTTGAGATATTTACACTAAGGGTAGGTTCAAGTCGAAAGACACCTATCTTTATGCATAACCTTATGAGTTAGAGAAGACACTCAGTTTTCAAACTAAGTGGGGGATTGTTAGAGATAAATAGTTAATTTGAAAAGAGTGTGTGTGTGAAATTTTAAAGTCCCACATTGAATTATTATAAAGGGTTTTAAGCCTTTATAAGTTAATTATCACACCACATATTAAATAGACATTTGGATGAGAGATAATGAAAATAAGGAAATAAATAAATAAATAAATATTTATATTTAAAATGCACTTAGCACTTGGCACGTGCGCGTGCGTTGGATTGAATCAGATCTAACGACTTTATTTTAAAACGAATTTTTAAATAAATCCAACGGTTTTCTTTTTTAAATACGAATTTTAAATTGAACAGATATGATTTTTAGAAAAGTCATAATTGATAACTTTTCAGAAAGATCATAATTCTTTAAAATAGACATGTCTGTATAGAACTTTATTATAAATAAATGATCTGACAGAGTGAAAACATCAATTCAGAAAACGAATTTATCCTCCTCCATTGTCTTCTCTGAAACTTCAAAATTGTTCTTCAGGAGAGATTCCGGAAGTTGCTGTCTGTCAATCTCTGGGTGCTTAGAATTACTCCTAGGGGTGATTTGCTATATACCCTGCAGCAAACGTAGTGGGGGCAAATATCACCTTAAGGACAATGTGTTTACACACGTTTCTGGGCACAGTTTCATCTTCAAACAATATTAATTTGTTAACAATTATTTCAGTCAAATGTCATGTAAGAAGATGAATTTAAGTCACCACTACATTTTGGATTACAAGTAGAGGTGATCATCAAATATTCAAATCAAATACACTGAGTTTGAGCCAAAATTTCATCTAACCGGACAAGGGTTAGGTGACAAAAACATCACTTGCAACCAACTATGCTCCTTGGTCACCCAAAATTTCCTAGTGAAGTCGGCTTATAGTTGGTTTAGTTGAGTTCATCTAGGTTATAAAATCACAAATTAACATGTAACACGATTCTAAATATATAAAAAAATGATAAGTAGGTTCACAGAGAAGTCAAATCATAAGCAAGTAAAACTTAAAATTATATTAATATAATCAAAACAAAAAAATATTAATTTTTCAACAAAAATCTTAGAGGTTCTGAATATTTCGATAAAAAATTGTGTTTATTGTCAACGATGAGACTTGAGAACCTTACCCCTCTGCCTTGCCTAATGGTAGAACTTCTAAGTGAACAAACTCGAACTGTGAGAGTAGATCATGTGAGTATTAGTGACGCTGCGACAGGAAAGGAAAGGCAAAAGAATTACTGAGGAATTCCTTCTCAGTAAGGAAAACCCAAACTTCTTTTTGCTGATGGATTAAAATGACGCTACAAAGGTGGCTGAAAGCAACATATATCGATTGAAAGTCCTTGTAACTAGAATTCTGGAACTTTGAAAGATTGAGAGACAAAGGATAAGAGAGAGATCGAGAGACGGACTGACGAAGGTCGAAAGGAAAGATTATTAAGAGATGAAGAAAGGCAAGTTGATCGGCTAAGGGTTAGGATTTATGAGAAATAAGATCATATATGGGCAGACAGAATAATGTCATTGTAGTTTTAAAATTTTTTTTAGTACAAAAAATAAAAATGGAACTTAAGTTGGGTGATTATCGAGACTTGAACTCCAGTCTCTAGGGTCACAAATCACAATGTGAAGTTTCCACCATTGTGTCATAGCCAACACATCGTTCGTGTTTTTAAACTTTTAATTTAATTAATCGAGTTCAAATGTTTTAAACCTGACTTAAACCGATAAATTTAAATATTTTTAAAAAATTTCATCTGATTAAACCTGTCAACTTGATTCAGTTTATCCAAAATAATTATTTTTAATCAGGTTGGAGCAGATTGATTCAAATGAATCGAGTTATACTCACCCTAATTATAGGTACAAATGGGAATTAGCCTTAGATTACTATACTCACCCCATAGTATTTTCAATTATGTAAAATAATTGACCATTAACAATGAGTTATGCCTGAAGGAGTAAATTTTGTTCATGTAATTTCGAAATTCTGATGGCATCACCTTGTGAAAACAGTCATATTCCAAACCTTTAACGCATTATCAATTCACAAGATACTTTTAGTAATTGATGGAAAAAGAGACCTCACAGCCATGAATATTCCATAATGTTGCATATTGCCCAAGCTAAATACAATGAATCATTCTGATTAGGAATAGCTATACTTCTATCCACAAATTTTAACTTGTTCTATGATGACAAAGCAATCCGCATCGATGGATACGAGGAATGAAAATTAATTAAGACTAGAAAGTATAAGAGAAACATGAACTAGTGAAGAATTTTCATTTTGACAGAGGTAGCTGGACGAATTATCTTCATGTCTTGCTTCGAGTCGTGTTGGTGCAGGTTACATTTGCCTTTGATTGTTTAGAATCTCTGAATATGATATCGCGAGACTTCAACATTTGTTTCTTGAGAAAATAAAAAAGAAAATGGAAGAAAACTTTGCTCATATATTATTCTCACTAATAAGCTTTTTACAAGTAGTACACCTCCTTTTTATGGAAGAAGAAGAAGCACTAAACATTTTTTTTTTTGTTTTTTGGACAAAGAGAAGAAGCACCAAACTAACTGCTGCCCACTGTCAACTAATGGTCCAGTTAGACAACTATTTAACCATCTAACCAACTAACTACAGGCAGTAATGGTAAAAATAAAACCGGTGAAATAATATTGTAATAAATAAAATAACTTTATTTTGCTTTGACAAAGATTTCTTAGAAATCATTAAAAATAGTACATAAGCTATCAGAAATTATTTAAATATTACAAGTAATTTTTTTAATTAAAATCAGATATCTAATTAAATTATGAACTTTTTAATAAAAAAATTGAGACGAAGGTTGAGTGAACTATTAATTCATTGATATGACATGCGGGTTAATATTGACGGCAGTACTATATGTAATAGTTGTTTTTTAAATTGAAGAGACGTTTGTGATTGAAAGCGAGGACAATAACAATTATTAAAATCTAAAGTATTAGGTAGAACCGGGGTAGAGAGAATATTAATATTTATAAGTCAGACAAGTCAATAAAAACTAATAGTTAATTGGTAGAAGATATCATTAATACGAGGGCAAATTGTATTTTTTTTTAATCTTGAGATTTATTTTCAACTGTAATTTCTTTCTGATTAACTTTTGCAACTAATTTCTTCATATTTTTGTCTTATGGTTGTTTAAATTTGCGGTGAATTCTTTAAATTATATTTTTTATATTTTATTTTGCCTTTTCTTTGAAAAAAAAGTATTCTAATAATTTTACGTGATTAATGTTAAAGTAAAAAATGCTTGCACAGCGCAATCAGATTTTGCAATGGAGAGCGATGGCAATGAAAAGAAACCGGAAAGTCTTGTAGTGGTTATCCTATCTTATCCTTGACACACAATTACCACACAAAAAAAGGTTCTGTTTCAGAATGCTAATAGAGCCTTGCATTGTTCTACATATCATTTATTAAAACGTACTGTAACAACACTACCTCTTTCTTTCCTTTTCTTTTGTCATCAACTTTTTTCTGGGTTGAATATGCATGTGCATTCATGAAGCACAAGTTTAGTAGGGCTTAAAAAATTAATGACAGTTATTGGGCGGAACAGGTCGATGCCGACGCGTCCAAATCTGCGACGCAAATATAGACAAGGGTCATGGCGGCAGAGGCAGGTCCACCCCAATAATCCACTGTTGTAAAGCCACTAGCAAACAAAAAGCTGATCAATTATTTTGGATTTTCTGGAATTTTGCTACAGTCCAAATGTTCAAATGCCACGTACACATTGTTCCCTTCTCATCACAAAACACGAACTGAATATGAATTGTATCAGTGCTTTAGCTAGCTTTAATGGCGGCCTACAATTGACCTTGCGTGTCTGAAAGACTGAAAATGTGTATTTATGATATGAAGAGAGGGTACGTGGAAGAGTTACAGAGAATTGGGAAGGCTCAGATAAAGTCATATATTTAAAGAGTGTTAGGTGGTGAGGATATATTGAGGAATGCGAAAACTTCTTCCATTAATTTTGGTTTTGCTGGATGATCTGCATGCATGCTGAATTTCAAAGCACGTCGAGGTGGTTGGTTCGATGTATATGTTAATAAACACAAGAAAATGATGACTACGACAAACACTATTGCATGCTAAGGGCTTACGTACGTATCTTGAAAAAATTAATGTTACTTCGAAAACAAAATTCTTACACATTTTTCTTAAAACATCATTATCTGTTTTTAATTATACTAAGAAACTAAATTACCTAGTTGAAATAAGTGCAATTTGATTCCGACACTGCTTAATTACAATTAAAAAAAATCTCATATTTTAGACACAAACCAAACTCAAATGAACAAGAAACTTCAATAAGGGAAAAAAAATCAATGAAGGCCATGCAAATTAGGGCAACACCCGCGCACAAAATGTTGTACATGTGTGTGTATATACAAACATTAAACTTAAGACTGCAATTTGAAAGCTGAAGAAACTAGCTCAGTATATACACGCACACAAACAATTAGACATCAAATTTATGGCTCATTGGCTTGCTCTCTCTCTCTACATCTTTTCTTGATATAGGAAATCAGAGAAATAAAATGGAGGAAGAATGAATAATCATTTAATTAATAAATAATTTTCTCTTCTCGTTCTCTTAATAATGATTAAAATGACGAATGCATAAAAGACGTAATATATAAAACAATTTAAAAAGAACACCACAGTTCTCTTTGAAAATTAATTTCCAAAGTATGCATGGATCACTGGTGACCGTACACGGGGGAGGCAAGTCACGTGTATGGAGATGATCAAAGCAACGTGGAAATTTCATTCATAGCAAGGGACGGTGACTGGTGAGTGTAAAAGGAGGTAGGGATAGCAGTAAGGGCACCAAACTTTGATTGGCTATAATATGGAGTGGGAGCCCACAAGGACCAAACGTCTTCGCAGGGCGCCAACTGTCACCGATAATTTGTCTGTACTCCAGGGGTCGTCCATGTGGAGTGGGGGGATATCATTCCTGCCACGTGAACAAGTCGGCACTTAGGTGGGGGCCCAGTGTCCGACAAGGGATTCAATGCGGCGAGGTGCCAAGGTGTTGACTCCACGACGCTCGAGCCTAAGCTTGATCTTGATGGGTTCACTAAGTCAAACCTTTTAAACTCTTTTGTGCTGAGGAGGGATGGGATCTGAAAACAGCACATACCCACCATTCACGGTTTTGTCTGATATGTTTCACGGTAACTTCAAATCCAAGTGTGAAAGCGGTGCTTTACACTTGTCGCTGCGTTGAATCTTATCTATACGCTATAATAATTTATAATAAAGGGAAAAAAAGTTAATTGCAATTATTTCAGTACTTATTATCAACTGTTACAGTAAAATTATAATACGTGAATATTTATTATAATTGTAATTTTTTTAATGAAATTTTTTCTACATATATATATTCTAATTTTATTTTAAAAAGTTTATAAAATTATAATTGACTATACTTTCGCAGGTTAATTATGAATCGGTTAGATGTCGTTAAAGTTGAATTGACACTTTTTGTATAAATTAAAAAAAAAAAATAGTTTGTCGGTTTGTGATGTTTACTAATACTATGATAGCAACGGTGATAATAATAAAAATACAGAGTAATTGACGATAATAATAATGTTTATTTAACAGTAAAAAATAAATTTTTAAAAAAATGTCAACGATTATATTTATTGTCTTTAAGTGTGTCAGGATCAATTTAAGTGTCGCATTAGCAAAAGAGGAAGAGCCCAATACCCAATTTGCCTCTCTCAACAGTAGGCAGATAAATTTAGAGAGTAACAAAGAGATATAGTTGTAGAGAGGATCTCTGCTGTGCTTCTCAGCACAGTAAAACGCGTTGCGTCTAAAACGGTGATGAGCCTAGTGTGTCGTGTTTAAAACGGTGATGTTCTAAACGTAACACTTCTTCGAAAGAGAATTTTTTATTGTGCTGAAAAGCACAATAGAGCGTATTGTATTTAGAATGATAATATTTTGAGTGAAATATCTCTTTTTAACTTTTTTTAAAATATTTTTTTATTAAATTTAAATAAATTTATTGTCAAGATTCAATATTTTGAACATAATTTATTTTGTATTAAATGTAAATGACAATTTTTTTTTTATATTTTATAATGATGCATCTCATAATAGAATGAAACTATTTAAATTTGATAAAAAAAATTACACACAAAATATTATTTTAATTTAATAATGAAAGTAGTATTCAAAATTTTCAAATTAAAAAAAAAAGACAATGCCAAATTTAAAGGTCAATGTTATAAAAATAAATATAACTTTCTTAATAAATAAAATTATTGAACATTAAATTTTATATTCAAATTTATTCAAAAAATTTTGGTACTAAATTTTAAGAATTTTAGTATATTTTTTTTATCTCTTCATGCTATTATTCAATAACATTATCTTTTTGTAAAACTATTTAAATTTAAAAAAATAAATTGTTTTATAACGCTGCACATCAAAATATAATAAAATAATTTAAATTTGAAAAAAAAAATACTGCACAAAAAATAATATTTAAATTTGATAAATTTAGAATCAATTTTTTTAATGCAGCTTTTTTTTATTAAATTTAAATAGTATTTGGTGTCTAATTTTTTTTTATCAAATTTAAATAATTTCATTACAATATGAGAGGTATGATTACAAAATAAAATTTTATTTTGTTATTCAAATTTGATAAAAAATAAACTATATTTAAAATACTAAATTTTGACAATAAATTTATTTAAACTTCACAAAAGGAAATACTAAAAAGTAATTTAAATTTAGCTTTAAAAAACATAAAAAACATTTTTTTGCAACAAAAAAAATAATACCTAAAATAAAAATAAAAGTTTGGGGGGGGGGGGGAGAAGAGGTCGCTACATCCAACACACTCTGTTGTTAAGCACAATAGATAATTTTCTCTCAAGAAGATTGTTATGTCTAAAACGTTATTATTCTAGACACAACACGTTGTGTTATATTTAAGGCATTAAATTTCGTTTTGAAGTACTATTTTAGTGACTTCAAAAATAAAAATATTTTGAAACGTTTTAAAAATTTTAAAAAAATAAAAATTTTTTTAAAAAAATATTTTAAATAATTTTAAAAAATATTTTTTTTATTTTAAAATATTTTAACATAATATTAATGATATAGATATATAAAATTATATTAAAATTAATTCAAATTAATATCTATAATTGAATAATAAGTAAATATGCTACTACAGTAAGAACTCCGATTTAAATTTTAACAGCAATCAACAATAATATCTTTCTTATATTTATCTCTCTATATTCTCCTTAAATCTTTCGTGGCATCTATATTTAAGTCTTTCTCTCTGTCGACCATGATTTCGTCTCTATCTTCAAGTATCTTTCTTTCCCTTTGTCTTTTAATCTCTCTTTTCATTATTTTTATAGTTTTTTCTTTAAAATGAAGATAATAAAGAAAAACAATGTCATGAGAACAAAGAGAGATAGTAGAAAATTAATAAAAATGTTGTGATTTGTGGGAGAAAATAACTTGATATTAGATGTGATATGATACGACTTCTATTTATTTTTAGATTATCAAATTTTTTTATTTTTTAAATTAATTTAGTACTTTTCTATTAAAATAATTCGAAACAAGAGTATTTTCATCTAATTTTTTACTGAAACAAGAGTATCTGTACTAAAACATTTTGAAATATAGTAATTTCAATCGAAATAACATAATTTTTTAACAAATATTTTATTTGGTTTCGATAATTTCGTTTCGTGTCAGTACTTCAAAAAATAGAAAAGTTTCGATCGTTTTGATAAAAAAAAATTAATTATTTGATTATACTTTCTAGCAAAATAGAGAATCTTCCATTGATATAGTTGAGATGTTCTGTTGACGTCGATATAATTGAGATGTTCTGTTGACGTCGATATAATTGAGATGTTCTATTGACGTCGATATAGTTGAGATGCCCTGTTGAGACACCCACCCACCCTTTAGTAATAAAAGTTGTAGGTATCAACTACACCAAGTTGTAGTTGATATTCTTTCTCTTTATCTTTCAATCTTTCTTTTTATTATTTTTATAATTTTTTCTTTAAAATAAAAATAATGAAGAAAAATAATGTCAAGAGAACAAAGGGAGAAGTAGAAAATTAATAAAAATGTTGTGACTTGTCAGAAAAAATAACTTAATGTTGGATGTGATATGATACTACTTTTATCTATTTTTAAATTGTCAATTTTTTTATTTTTTAAATTAATTTAATATTTTTCTATTGAAATAATTCGAAATAAAAGTATTTCTGTCGAAATAAGAGTATTTTTATTAAATTTTTTTACTGAAATAAGAGTATTTGTACTAAAATATTTTAAAATATAATAATTTTAATTAAAATAATATAATTTTTTAATAAATATTTCGTTTAGTTTCAATAATTTGATTTCGTATCAATATTTTAAAAAATAAAAATATTTTGATTATTTTAATAAAAAAAATTAATTATTTAATTATATTATAACAAAACAAAAAATATTTTGTCAATATAATTAAGATGTTCCGTTGACGTGGATATAGTTGAGATGCACCCACCCACCCTTTAGTAATAAAAGTTGTAGGTAACAATTAGAAAAGCAATGGCTGGCACGTAATGAAATGTCCTAATTAAACAGCGTTTAAGAAATTTGTCAGGAAATGTCAATATTACGGAGAGTACGAGTACGATTCTTCGGAATTAATATAGCGTACTAATTGGCATCCTATGAAAGGGGCGGAGGTACCTTTAATCCCTAAGTTATATCTAATTTACCTGTTACTCTTACTCCATCAAATTCATAATTTTTTTGGTTATTGGACAAACGTAGATGTACGTACAACTTAATGTTAACAAAAGTATTAACCGAAAGAATCCGACCAGGATCTTATATTATGAAACAATGTCAAATAATGGGCAAGGCGTGGAATGCATGCAGTTAAATGGGAAAAATGCAGAATCAGCTTCTTAAGACGTGGTTATCTACGTCCGAAAACCAAGTGAAACAGTAAACAATAAATCCAATCCTAGACCATCAAAGTACACATCATACGACAGAGGCACGAGCAAATATAATGAATCACAACGGCTGAGGGAATTATTAGGTTGTGAAATTATTTGAAGTTAAGGTTTCAAGACAGCATTCACGTACATATTACTTTTTAAAATTATGACAATTGGGTCCTTCGATTTTGAATTCTCTGGTTCTATCAACTTCATGCACCTAACTGTCTCGCTGTCCTGCGTTGTTGTCGCCAACACAAGCTTTTTCCATTTGGGAAAATCTGATATTTTTACTCCATTTTCAAGCAGTTTCAGTTTATCATGAATTACAGTGTTAGATGAAAAAAAAAAAAACATTTTGTCAAGAATGGGATTCGAACCCATGCCCTTTCGGACCAGTACCTGAAACTGGCGCCTTAGACCAACTCGGCCATCTTGACAATTGTTAATCTTGGCCCGATAATAATATTATTTAATTTTTTTCTCTTTTCCACCAGGCCCCCGTAAATTGTCTGGTACAGTTTATCTTCCGAGTATAAAATACTGGAATATCATGATCTCTGGCTAAAACCATAATTTAATGTTTGAGAAATCATGGGAAATATTTTTAAATAGGATGCATTTATTTGGCAATAAGCCCAATAAGTTTACCTATGAGAATGTTCTTGCAAGATTCTATAATTTTTTTTTTCATGGAACAGAGTTTTGAATATAGGGTCTCTTATTAACTATCCATACACCTGCTAAATCAGTGTCACTTTGCAAGCTCCTATATTTGGCGAGCAAGATTATTCACCTGTAATGGAAAAAGGGTTTCTTTCAAATGAATACATATGTTCGGACTAGAACAATAGATTTGTTTGCCAAGAATTGCAGCTTTAAGAATGCTCTAATGGTATTTTTTTGAAGATTCATGTGTCAACGTTGTCTATTGGAATGTTATAATTTCAGGGGTAGTTAAAAATGAACTTTTTGATATTAGAATTAACAGGAATTTAAAAAAACACCATTCAGCAATTAATTTTTTTTTTTTTGTACATTTGTTTTCTGCCTTAGAACAGAGGTAAAAGAAAAATGATTAAACTAAAAAAAAATGTTGCGTCCGATGCAGACGTCCTCTCCGAATCAGTATGTTCCTCAAGAAGTAGGCTTCAGGCCCCAAAACGAGAAAAACAACAAAGTAGATGGCATAGCCTCAAGGAGTCCAGCACTCCATGTCCCAAAAAAGAAAGAAAGTAGTCCAGCACTCATACCCAGTCAATAAGAAAATTCGACCAAAAAACAAGAAGGTACATAACAGAATAAAAACCAAAGCTCGCTTCAATTTCATGGCTTCATGTTTATCAGAAGATGAAATGGCTAGGCAAGTAGGCATTACTCGAGAGGGAATCCCACAAATACATTATGCAGTTCCTTTCAGTCTTCCCACTCCACCAAGCTCCCATGACGGTTCAATCAATTGGGTGCATAATCTCCAGGCTCAACTGTTCAATGTTTATGTATAGACAATGTATTAATGTAACAACAATTATGGGGACATGGTTTTTTTCATACAGGCGTAAGTATTTGGAGAACATCATTACCTGCCTTGGTCTTTATTGGGTTTCTACGCTTGCCTCTTGACATGATGTGTCTCATAATTCAGAAAATTAGGTATGTCTTAAACAAGTTTTTGTGCTTGACTTGTCTTTGATGCCCGTGTTGCCGTTCACCTAGTTCTTTGGACAAATCATCACACATGAATAAATTGAAAATATGTGACACTGAATTTCTACCTTGCTGTCTCCTAAGTTTGCTTTCTCATCACGTTTCAGTTTCACACAGAGAAAGGAAAAGAAAAGTTCATAAGTCATAAGAACTTGCATGGAAGCAAAACACTCGATATATATTCATCAAAAGGTACACATGTATTAAAATAAAATTTCATAAACAATCTCATGCACATCTTTAGACCATCTTTAACTGAAGGCACGAAACAATTTGGGGCTAGGAAATATCTAGATGAAGTTCAATAGAAGCACATCAATTTGTTCAAAACAGGAATCTTCTGTCCAACGATGATGAATGGTAACCAGCACTAAAGGATTCGGATAATCACTAACTTCATGCTGCAGACTCTTGTTAACTAGTAATGAGGGGTTGGTGGCTAAAACCTGACAAGCCAATTTTCCATGATACTGGTTCAGGACAACAAGTGATAGAATTAAAGCTAACAACTATTTATGAGTTAAAGACATAAAGCGGAGTTAATTCCCAAGACTTAGGTTAGGATAACAAATCAATATCTTGGAGGGTTCACAAACTTCCATTAATTTTACCCCATCAATAGGTAATTAGGTATTGCTGATATATACAGGTCTCCAGGGTGATCTGGCACATTTGTAGATTTTTTATTCTTTGCTTCCCCAGCCAACTGTAATTAATGGGGTTGTTTTGCATCTGGGTCAACAGCACATTCAACAGTGTTCTGTTATGATAAGGGAATATTAACATACACTATTTCTCAAAATGTGATAGCAAAAAGATATCAGAAATACCTTGACCAGAGTAACTTACTTATGGACAAATTTTCAATTTGAATTCCTCTGTGCTAACCCTGAAAATTCCAAAAACCAAAACTTCTGAGCATTGTGTTCTGTTTGTGAGTAAATTTGCAGTAAAGAAGAAATAAACAAAGTTTACCATTCAATTAATTTTCAGATGCTAAGAAGTTTACTATTTTATACGTGTCAGGCTGTAGCTCTTTACAACCTGGGAACCAAACTGCCAATCAGGAAGTCTAATTTTTACTTTCCAATGATGTTATCTTAATCAACAGCTGACAACCTGGTCCCTGAATTATGAGAAGTCATGGTTGGAAGTTTTTTCTTAAGTGTCTTCTTATCTCTAACCCCGTCATATAGTAGTTCATAGGCATAATAAGTTATATGGCCCTTTTTCAACATATCTTCCACAACAATCTTAGGTGCTGCTAACTCCTTTTTATCAGCTTCAAAAATTGTATTCACAATATCAGGGACAATGCCCTTGCATACCATAAGGTGGATAACGCCAACAGCATCCTGAATCTGGTGCTTCACACAAAGACAATTTAAAACCCGTCCAAATGTTGTCAGTGATGGAATAAACCCCTTTTCAAGCTTCTCCAACAGAAAATTGTATCCGTAAGTAACATTTCCCATTTTGCAGAAACCATCGATCATAGCCCGATAAGTATAGCTGTCTGGATCACAGCCATTTTCATTCATCTCAGTAAAGAGCTTTTCCGCTGTACTCATATTGAGCTTTTCAGAGAATGCATTAATCATTATATTATATATTGCCGTTGTCTGATGAACCTTGTATCGTCTTTCTGTCCTTCTAAATAACTGATAAGCTCCATCAAGATCTCCAATCTTGCAGAACCCATTGATCAATGTTCCCAGACTAACAATGTCAGGAGTCAAACCCTTGCATTTCATATCCCCAAGCAAATCCAAAGCTTCATTTGCTTTCTTAGCTTTGCAAAGGCTTTCAATGAGAATGTTGTATGTAATTATGTTTGGAACACATCCCTTCTCCATCATTGCTTTGAAAGTCTCCATTACTTCTTCAGATTTTGCAGCTTTACAGAGCCCATTCAACAAAGTGTTATATGTGATAACATCAGGAGTCACACCTTGACTCCACATTCTATCCACCATCTCAATTGCATTATCTAACTTCAACTGTTTACAATAGCCATCAATCAAAGTATTGAAGGTAAATATGTCTGGAAGGCACCCATTGGCAATAGCATCATTCATGAGTTTACAGGCATCAGATACACAACCCATCTTGCACAAGCCGTTTATAACTAAATTATAAGTCCACATATTGGGGTGGCAACCATTTTCTGACATCTCATTCATCAGTTGCAAAGCTGGCAAAATAAGACCCTGCTGAGATAGCCCCTTGATTAAGGTATTGTAGACAATAATGCTAGGCCTTAAACCTTTTCCTAGTGCATCTTTAAAAACAGCCATGGCATGATCTATGTCACCGTCCTGGCATAGGCCATTAATTAAGGAACAGTAAGTAAACTCGTCAGGTGCAAATCCCTTAAAAATTGCATCCTTCAAAATATTCTTTGCATTCTGTATCATCCTGGCCTTGCAATATCCATCAATAATACTGTTATAGGTGAAGCCATCAGGCACAAATCCATCATTAACCATTTTATGCAAAAACCTCTCAGCTTCTACAACCCTAGAGTTTCTACACAATCCACAGATTAATGTATTATAGGTTACAACATCAGGAGTTAGGCCTTCCCTTGACACACTATCCAGTAGTTTAACAGCTTTGTTAAGAGAACCTTCTCTACAAAGCCCTTGAATGAATATATTGAAAGTGAACAAATTAGGAGAAAACCCCCTCTTCAAGACCTTGTTGAGAAGTTTCTCACTTTCTTTGACATGACCCTTCTTACAAAGTGTATGAATAAGCTTATTAAATGTGGTGATATCAGGACATATATATTGGCAGAGCATTTTATCAAACAACCCATATGCCTCAACAGGATAATTGTGTTCATAAAATCCAGCAATAACTGTGCAATATGCTACTGCATTGCAATCACACCCCTGGGAAGACATGTTATTGAGCAGCCTTAGAGCAACATGAGGTCTGCTGGTCCTGCAGAAGGATTTTATCCTTACGGTATAGGTGTACACGTCAGGAGCAATTCTTTTATCTCTCATTCTCATGTATACTTTGTGGGCTTGATTGAAAAACCCTTGCTCAACTAGTATATTCATAATCACATTAAACGATTGAACAGACGGCTCACAGTTGTAGAAGTCCATCCTTTCAAATATGTTAACAGCTTCCTGAATCTTCCCTTTCTTTCCATAATTCCTCATGGCTTCAATATACACCCCCTCTAATAAGCTGTTATCAATATTCAATCTCATCTCTGAAAGCAGATTCTCCATTGCCTCAAATTCCCCATGAAACCCAAGCTTTTCAATCAAGCATTTATAAGTGAATAATGTGTACTTGAACCCATCTTCCTTTTTTACTGTGTTGAACATTTCAAGAGCTTTAAGGGGATTCTTTTGACATCTTACAACAGCAGCAACATGTTTAGGAAGTAAAGCAGGACTCATTCCAAGATTACAGACCACGAATGAGGTCTATAATAATAAAATAAAATTCATCAACCAAGCAGGAGTTGATGCCTAATTTTAGTGCACCACGCGCCTAAACATACATAATTATATACATAAAAACACAGAAAACGGTACCTAGAAAAGCTTCCAGAGGAACATCACCTACGGTTTCCTTAACTAGGTTTCCGGCTAAACTACCGGCATCGTGTTGTCGTGTTGGGATTCTTTAGAGTTGAGAGGTTTGTATGCGAATCGCACGTGCGTTCTTCTCCTGCTTTGCGTTGTACTCCAATTGCCATGTCATCATAAAACGGGACCCACATATTATTAGCAGTAGGTTCATTGTATCTCCACATGGCAAGATCAGGGACGCAATGATGTATAAAAATGCAGGCTTGCGAATTAGGGAATAATCAGTTGGCCGTCTGAGACTGAGGGGGAGAGAGAGAGAGAGAGAATGGAATCGCCGGGACAGTGGTTGGAGAAGGCGCTGATTGAGCTGCGTCAAAGGGAAAAAACGGACATAAGTTTGGATAAAGATATCATAACAGGCCTGGTTTCTTATTGCGAGCTTGCTGATCCCCGAGATGCTAAAGAGTACCTTGACGTAACCTAGCTCCTACTCTTCCTTTCTCATATTCTACAGCTTTTCGAATCGGTGTTTTTCTTCTTCTTTTAATTAATTAATTAATTAATTTGAGCTCGATAAGAATATGCTAATTCTGTTTGATAGCTATGTCGATTATTTAGGTGCTTCATTGTTTTTTTGCCAAGTGGATATTATATGGTATTTCCATGTATGGGCTCTTCTTCAATTCCTCTGTGAATGTGATGGTGTGGAATTGAGTTTTTGAGGTACAACAGTAACGATTATTATGGTATATAGGGTCGAACACCAACGAATCAAGTCCACTTTTTTTTTTTAATAAATAAAAAACATAATTGCTGCGATACTTGAAACCTAGGGGTTAAGAGAGAATTGGAATAGTATTGATGACTAAATTCGGGGAGGACACAGGGTCAATAGGATAAATATTAATGATATATTGTAGGTTGGGAGGCCAAACACAGCTCTTTATACATATATTATGTGTATATCTAATTTGTAATCAGTGGCAAATTTATGTTTACATTGTTGGCTGTCTATCTTTAAGTGGAATAAGGTGTTTGAAGTTCTTGGGGAACAATGGGTTGTCCTTTAATTTTTGAGCAGTTGCTCCTGACAAGTTTCAAAGGTTTGGGTAAGAATAAGTATGAAAAGTTCTGTGCCATTGTGCAGTCTTTGCTTGCTATGGTAATTTAGCTGGAGAGGAATGGCCAAATTTCAAGAGTGTCTTCTTGTCTTTTGTCTTCTTCTCATAGTTTCTTCAGTGGGTGTCTCAATTGGACATGCAAAGAGATTGGGTAGCTTTGATGTATTTTGTTTTCTTGTGTCTATTTCCTTTTTTTTCTTTTTCCTTTTTAGGAGGTTTCTTATTCGTAATTTTCTCTCTTTCTAACAAAGTTTCTTTTTCTGTAAAAAAAAAAAAAGACCTAAAGGTGAAAAGAAGTTTTAGATTGTTGCTGTATGCTTATTTTTATGAGTGATTGGTCGATGATAACAAGACGGGAAGTAAAGAAACCAGCTAGCATTAGGAATTTGTCCCTTGTGCACTGATTTTCTAATTTTAACAGCTATAGGCAATTTCTTTTGCTTTCACATCTTAGTTAAGAATGACATGAGTATCTGTGTCTTTCCTACTATAGTTATATTTAGCATCAATAATTTGGATTAGGGTTGTTAGACGTGAATACCTCAGGACAGTGGCTATTGGACTTTTCATTTAGGGCACAGAAAATCTTTGTAGTGCCTTAAATTTCATGATAAGAACGATGACTTTAACAAATATAGCCGCATGGCTGCATCTTTCCTCACGATACTATTGCCTTTTAATATTAAGCTGCTATCACAGTTTAGAATAGCTTTCGATATTACTGAGCTTGTTGAAGGTTACTTCTTCATTCTCTCTTTACACACAACTTACAATTAAATTCAACACTTGTTTCTTTCTTTTAAAGGACGCCAATGACATATTATTAGATAACGAGGAGCTGATTTTCTGTCGTAGGCCCTAAGATAGATTCTCCCTTATAATCAGTGAAGGTAGTTTTATGATATTGTTTCTGTTTATCACTTGGATTTTGGACCGGAAAATTCAAGCTGAAATAGCTTGATCTTTGTTTCCCTTTGCAGAACATAGTTGGGAAGGAAGCAGGGAAAACCGTAATTGAAGAATATTTAATACGAAGAGGTCACTCAGAATTCAGCAACAACATTGACGCTCCAACTGCAAAATTACATGCCTATGTCAAACAGCCTTCAGTTGAGGCATCTGCTAGTGGAGCGAAGAAATCAATGAGAGCACCAAAAGCTGTGACAGCCCCCAATTATCATGCAGAACCCAAAAAGAATGCAGTCACCAATAGTCAGGAAAATCAGATTCCAACTCTAGGCAGTGAATCCAGGACATCACAACAAGGAAACCAAGTGAATTCTAGAAAGAAGAAAGCTGGGAAAGCTGTTTCACTTGCTGAGGCTGCCAAAGGGTCAGTTGTGTTTAAGCAGGGAAGACCATGCTCATGTCAAGCACGTTCTCATAGACTGATCAGCAATTGCTTATCTTGTGGCAAAATAGTTTGTGAACAAGAAGGAGAGGGACCCTGCAGTTTCTGTGGTTCCCTTGTATTGAGGGAGGGAACAACGTATGCTGGTCTGGAAGAAAGTTTGCCTCCCTTGTCAGATGCTGAAGCAGATGCTGAAGCTTATGCAAAGAGGTTAGTGGAATATGACCGAAACTCTGCAGCACGCACAACTGTTATTGATGACCAAAGTGACTACTATGAGATTGATGGGAACAGTTGGTTGTCAAAGGAGGTATCCTAATTTGTTGCAACTTGGAATTATGTTTTCATCAGAAACTATTTTAATCTCACATTCAGCTATGATTTAATTGTTCCTTCTTTCATCACAGGAAAAAGAACTTTTGAAGAAAAAACAAGAGGAAATGGAAGAAGTTGAGCGAGCCAAACGAAATAAAGTTGTTGTGACTTTTGATCTTGTTGGTCGCAAGGTTTCTTTCTTTGCTATATGATCTTAGTTGGATTTACTGCAGCAAAGATCATCTGAGTAGGATAAGTAACAAATGTTTCTATCATGATTTCTTCCAAGTACCTATGGATTTATCTCAACTTATCTTGCTTCTTCCATTGTTTCAATGGTTTTCACATATTATAGTTTTTAGTGAATGGTGGAATTATTCAAGGTGACATGCTAGTCTTTGTCGGTCATATGCTTTAAATTATGGTAAACTATACATAATATTGAGTTGTCCTATATGCTAAAATTATTAGTTTCCTTCGTCACCTCTCCTTTTGTTGTTAATTATGAATCAATCTTTGACTCTGTATGCTTGTTTACAGCAAAGCCAGTATTATGTGCATCTGATTTGCATTCGGATTCTTATATACGTATTGCAGGTCCTTCTGAATGAAGATGAAGTTTCGGAATTACAGTCTGACAACAGACTATTGCGTCCACCAGATGAAAGGGAAATGAACCGTATCAAACCAAACCCAACTCTTAGAATTCAGCCAGTTTTCGTGGACCCAGGAACAAGTAAGAAGTCTGCTAAAGATAGACAGCCACACAGAGGCCTTGGCAAGGGATTGTGCTTAGAGGTTACAGGAAGGGTGCAGCATGATAGTAATGACTTAAAATACTTTATGATGGAAAGCCAATTAGCAACAGCTTGAAATGGCTAGTACCTTAAGTAAATGGTGGACTTCATGTCCCAGATGATGGTGAATGTTGTACTGAATAATCTTATTTCTCGATAGTGTCTGGAACGCAAAACATTCAGCATAGATTGTCAGTTGTTTTATTTTGATTTATGATTCAATGCTAAAATGAACTTTTGATGTTGCCTCACAAAAAAGACTAACCATAACGTTTATCAGTCTACTGAAGGGGGAAATTGAACATGTTTTTCACACGCGTCAGAGACTAAGCAGCCTGAGTAATCAAAGTCACCGTATATTGACAGAATCTTGAAAGTTGAAACAGAGCCTGCTTCTTATTTGTTATAATTAATAATCTGAGACAAAACCCTTACAATTAGCAGCCCAAACCTATTTCTTGCTGCGTCAACAACGAATACTGATTGCCGAGTGCTAAATATGTAGCTGTTCGGTGATCTGATGCCAGCTTCAAATTTTTTCCGGTGAGTCATAATCACATTCTTTGTTCTCTAATGGTCATGTAACTAATGCCTGAGTTTTTTACATCACTTCTAGTTCAGGCATTTTATTTAGTTTGAAATTGTGCTTTTTCCGGCCGCTTTTAAGAATTTCTGGGAAGTCATCAAATGTCTCTCATGCAGGACATCATCCCACCTTCCTGCTTCAGCAAAAATGTTGGAAGATAAAACATGATCTTCAGCTGTGTGCAATGTTTTTAGTTTCATGAGTCCAGTCATCAGACTTAATCCCAGATCAATGTCAGCATTAACTCTGCAAGCATTAATTAGCATCCTCCAAATAACAGCATTTGGCTGTACTGGCATTTTTTTAACGAAATTGTAGGCTTCATCGAGCATTCCAGCTCGTGCAAGCATATCAACCATGCATCCGCAATGCTCGATTCTCGGCTCAATATTGTGCACTTTACGCATAGCATCATAAAATTTTCTACCTTCATCAACCAATCCAGCATGGTCACATGCTGACAGCACTCCAATAAATGTGACATAGTTAGGCTCAATTTTCTCGGCCTCCATTTTATAATAAGCTGCAATTGCTTTCTCTCCTTCACCATTAATTGCATAACCCACAATTATTGATGTCCATGAAATAACATCTCTTAGGGGCATCTTATCAAACACAAATTTAGCTTTGCTCATGCTCCCACATTTGGCATACATATCAATCAGGGAATTCTGCAGTACAATACTCCCTTTAAGAGCATTACTACTTTCTATATAAGAATGAATATCAATGCCATGACAGATTTCCCCAGAATTCTTGCATGCCATGATTAATCCTAGCATTGTTACTTCGTCTGGCAGTAACATTCTAGACTGGATCACATTAAACAGTGATAAAGCCTCAAAATTATGTCCACATTCAACAAACCCATGAATCATAGAATTCCAAATAGCAATGCTATCATCTGGTAGTTCATCAAAAACCTTCGTTGCAGAATCTACCAATCCACATTTAAAATACATGTTGATTAGCACAATGCCAAGAGGTAAAGTCATCTCGATTCCCCTGGACTTCATATATCCATGAACAACCTCCCCCATTTTAAGATTTCCATCATTAGCGGAAGCCAAAATCATGCCGATCAAGGATACCCTATCACATACTATATTTTTAGCCATCATTTCTCTAAACAAAGATATAGCTTTTCCACAATTTTTACTCCTAGCGTACCCTGAGATCATAGTGTTCCATGAAATTAAATCCCTAGCAGGCATATCATTAAACAACTTTGCCGCATCATTCATACTACCAAATTTGGCAAAGAAGTCAATAAGTGCATTAGAGACCTCAGCTCTCAAAACAAAGCCCAACTTCCAGCAGTAAGCTTTAAGTGAGATTCCAATACCAAATTCAACGCATCCAGATAACAAAATGACCATAGTAACATGATTTGGTCTCAAGCCAACATCTAAAGAACAGCCCAAAATGTGATTTAAAAAGTTGAATGCCAAATCAAAAAAGCCGTTCTTTACAAACCCAGATATCATACAATTAACTGTAACCACCGTTTTCTCAGGAGTTCTGTCGAACAAAACACACGCATGTGTCATGGACTTCAACGAGTTTGCATAAAAGCTAACAAGAGAATTAGATATATTCACGTTACTGTCCAAACCAAGTCTCACAACATGACAATGAATGGATTTTCCTCGACGAATAGCTGAAACGTTATTAGATGCTTTGATCAAAGAAGCATAGACATAGGGATCACAAAGAAGGGGATCATTATGTCTTGACATTCGCAAGGCATTGAACAGATAAAACACCCTTAAAGGTTTGTCCTTTAAACCCAGCTTTAGAACAAGGTGACGCCATGTGACCGACAATGGTGCTTGGAATTGGGTAAAAGTGGAGACTTGGTGTAGAGCTGAAGGATGTGATAAGCATACCTTTAGAACTGAGAGAAAGCAAGAAGGGTCAGAGTTGACGAGGCCAGAAGTAATGAGCTTGGCATGTAGTTGACGAAGGTTTTCAAAGATAAAGCCTTTGGAGTTGTGCGGGAGAAGATTTGCCAGATCAACGAGGTGGTAAACCGAAGGGTTCATGAATTGATGTGAACCATTGGCATAAGCCCAATCGCATCGGAATGGCTTTGAACTGAACAAAGATGTATACCTTCATCTATAGAATTAAAACTAACAAATCTAACTTCATTTCTCGCCAACGTGGAGATGGCCGAGTTGGTCTAAGGCGCCAGATTAAGGTTCTGGTCCGAAAGGGCGTGGGTTCAAATCCCACTCTCCACAGAAAATTTTCAAATTTATAGATTTCTTGTCAAAATTTTTTAAATATTAAATTTTCTGACAAATCTCTTACGTAAATTTAAGGTTTGTTTAATTTTTAATTTTTATTTTTAATTTTTAAATTATTTTGTAAAATAAAAAAAATTTGTTTAATAAATTATTTTAAAATTTTGTTTTTAAAATGACAATAAAAAATAATTATTAAATGAATTTTTTTATTTTAAAAATAATTAAAAACAAAAAATAATTTTTAAAAATAAAAAAAAAATACTCGTAATTTTTTTATTTATCCAAAGCTCTTATGTAATGTAAACTTAAGATTGAATCTAAAAGAACAATTTTTTTTAGAATTCTCGTAATCGATCTCCAACACGAACCTTGAATTGAACGAAAACATTTGTAGTATTCTTAGAAAACATTGATATTAGAGGATAATGTAGTATATTTCCTTATGGGCGGTTTCCAACTGATATGAGGTGGGCGGTGCTGATTGGCTAGAACTTAAGGTGGTAAAAAGGGTAAGATGCGAAGTGTTAACTAACCAAAGAAAATTTTGTACCAAGTTGGGAGGGATAGAAGAGTGAAGCACCCACATTTGGGAGTGAGACGTTTCCGTGTCCTCGGACTTCTCGGAGCAATACCTCGTTTCGCACTACACGCCTATGTGACGGACATAACTGCAGAAAACACGGGTCAAAGGAACAAGAGACTAGTGACGAACACACCACACCCATTTCTGTAATCCAAATATCCCCTCACAAGTATTTCCCAAATCTTCCATATGCAACCCTGTTTTCAATCCTTTATCATCCATGGATTGCCAGAGATGAAGATGTTTACTTTGGTTTGATAGGGTCAACAGAATATTGTCAATTTTGCTTTCTAAGATCAGTAATAATTCCACCTTCCTTTAACCGTTTTAACCATCTTCTTTCTCCTCTGTTTTTCTTCTGAATCTTTTGAAGGAGACAGAAAAGTTTCAGTTTCAGTGTGTGTTGCGCCCAGCTGACATGTGAGTTTCTTCTTTACCGTTAATGACATATTTAAAGGTTAATTAACTGCCATTTTCATTTAAAATTTCATTTACAGGCCTTTTTGATTTGATGGGGTGTGGTTTCCTGAACCCTTGTTTTAGAATAGTTTGATGCATCAAATGTGGAAAGTTGATAGTGTTTACCTATTATAGCATTGTTCCATGATTTATATCATCTTCTTTGCACGGTATAAACACTTTTGCTCGCAAAGGCTTGCTTAAAGTTGTATGCTTTGAACATTAAGAGTTTGTGTTAATTTATGCATTGATATATTTTTCGTCGAACTGTGTAGCAATTCTTCTACAGTTTGGAGAAAATAAAGATCTATCATGGCGACAAAAGGCAACTCGGGAGACAATAGAAACAAGGGAGGCTTAATGCCAATTTTCATTGTAACTGGCTTGTGTACTTTCTTCTATTTAGTGGGTGCATGGCGACGAGGTGGTTCTGGAAAAGGAGACGGCATAGCCGTCGAGATTACTAAACATACAGATTGCAATGTTCTCTCTGATTTAAGCTACAAGACCCTTCATGATGGTGACGCGCCTGATGATTCTGGAGCAGAAATCAAGGTGTTCAAGCCATGTGATGAACGGTACAGCGATTACACACCCTGTCATGATCAAACGCGAGCAATGACATTCCCCCGAGAGAATATGAATTATAGAGAAAGACACTGTCCTCCTGAAGAAGAAAAGCTTCATTGTCTCGTACCTGCACCTAGAGGATATGCAACTCCATTTCCCTGGCCTAAGAGTCGTGATTATGTACCATATGTGAATGCGCCTTATAAGAGCTTGACAGTTGAGAAGGCTGTCCAGAACTGGATTCAGTATGAAGGAAATGTTTTCAGATTCCCTGGTGGAGGAACTCAGTTTCCCGAGGGAGCTGATGCTTATATTGATGAACTTGCATCCGCTATCCCTTTGGCTAATGGGATGGTTAGAACTGCGTTAGATACTGGCTGTGGGGTATGTAAAACCATAACCAAACATCCTTGTTTTGGTTCTATATTCTAGCTTACTTCTTGTTCAATGATGGTGCCCGCAGGTTGCTAGTTGGGGCGCATACCTGTTTAAAAGGAATGTAATTACAATGTCAATCGCACCTAGGGACTCTCATGAAGCCCAAGTTCAATTTGCCTTGGAAAGAGGTGTTCCAGCAATCGTCGGCGTTCTTGGAACCATAAAGCTACCTTTCCCTTCTGCATCCTTTGACATGGCTCACTGTTCTCGGTGTCTGATTCAATGGGGCGGAAATGGTGAGAATAATGATTATCAGAGTCTTTTTCTTTATTAGATAAATGTTTGGATTCTTGTTTTCTTATTTGACTGTTTAATTGTTCTTTAACAAATGAAGCAGTTCACGTTTAGGTTTCAAAAATTCTATTTAAAATGCTATATTGTTGGAATAATTTTCAGATGGAATGTACATGATGGAGGTGGACCGAGTTCTCAGGCCTGGTGGTTACTGGATACTTTCTGGTCCTCCAATTAACTGGAAGGTTAACCACAAATCATGGCAGCGTCCGGCGGAGGATCTTGAGGAGGAGCAAAGGAAGATTGAAGAAATTGCTAAACTTCTCTGCTGGGAAAAGAAACACGAGAAGGGTGAAATAGCCATATGGAGAAAAAAACTAAGTTCTGATGGATGCCGTGAGCGAGATCCTCAACCTCCATTATGTGAATCCACAGACGATGTCTGGTAAATTACTTCACTTCCCCTGAAAAACTGACTATATATATATGTTCCTTCCCATTGACTAGCCTAGAGGTTAAGTTCTATTCTGTGACTGTCAAGGTACAAGAAGATGGAAAATTGTATAACCCCTTCTCCAAGGGGCAGTGATTCATGGAAGCCATACCCAGAGAGGCTTAACGTTGTTCCTTCCAGAATATCCACTGGATCTATTAATGGTGTATCTGTGGAGGTATTCGAGGAGGACAACAAAAAATGGCAGAAGCATGTGCACGCTTACAAGCGGATCAATAAAATCATTGACTCAGGCAGGTATCGAAACATCATGGACATGAATGCTGGTCTAGGAAGTTTTGCTGCTGCCGTTGACTCTCCTAAATTGTGGGTTATGAACGTTGTCCCTACAATTGCTAAGAAAGATACCCTCGGTGTTGTTTTCGAGCGTGGCTTGATTGGCATATATCACGACTGGTAAATTTTGTGACATCCTTTCCTCTTTTGTCTCTCTTCTCCAAACTAACTGTAATAGTTTCAAATATTCTTAGGCCAAATACTGAAAGTGTACTTGACTTGTTTAGGTTTTACATATCTTTTCACGATTGACATGCTTTAGAATTTTTTCTAATATTTTGCATGTATTGTACCAGGTGTGAAGCCTTCTCCACATATCCAAGAACTTATGACCTTATCCATGCAAATGGTGTTTTCAGCTTGTACAAGGATAAGTAAGTTAATTGTCTCCCTTTTGTTCTTCTTTTGAAAGAACAATAAGAGTATAGACCATGTAGTGGAAGAAACCACCTTGGAGACTGGGTGGAAAACTATTTTAGGTTTCTTCTGACTCAGATTATGACTGCAGGTGTAGTTTTGAAGACATTCTACTGGAGATGGACCGTATATTAAGGCCCGAAGGAGCAGTAATATTCCGAGATGAAGTGGGTGTGCTAATGCAGGTGAAAAGAATCGTGAAAGGAATGAGATGGAATAGCAAAATGGTGGATCACGAGGACGGTCCTCTTGTTTCAGAGAAGACGCTGTTTGTTGTCAAGCAGTATTGGGTTACTGGGGATAACTTCACAATCTCACAATGATACCTCAAAGGAAGAATGCTTCCACAATGGCACCCGAAAAAATGCTTCTACATGTGATTCGGAATCAAGATATTTATTGCCTTGCAGAAGTCTAGGAAGTCTGAGAAATAAGAAATTGTCCTGAATTCATCATTAGGGTTAGTTCAGATTTTCTACATAGATCATAGTCATCCGAGTTTCTTTTTATTCCCCTTTTTGATATCTCTGAGGAGATCTTCAAGTTGATGTTAAGATTTTGGGTTAGTTCAGATTGCAAGTCTAAAAACTATTTTTAGAAATTGATAATAATATATATAAAATAAATTGTTTATGAATTTAATCAATAAACATTTTGGAATTATGGTAACGATCAATTAGTTTGGAACATAAAAAAATGTATGGGTTTAATATTTGATTGGTTAATTTATAGTTTTTAAAAGATTGATGTGTTGATAAATCTTGAATAGTAATGAAAATAAATAACTCCTTGCCCAAAAGTAAGGGTGAAAAAAAAAAAGTAGTTCAAAATCGTTTGGATTGACCTGCTTTTGTGGAGTCCTAAGACACACGGACGGCTTCTCAAAATAGTCCATGCTACTTGAACACAAAATGATGAATGTACCCCTGATTCGACAGTTGTCCTCTTGTCCTCAATTTGAACTCTGAGTCCGTACATTCTGTCGACAGAGGAGATCTACAACCCAAAACCAAAACCCTAACCTTTTGTTCCTTTCCTCTAACCCATTTCCTTCTCCTAAAAACTTCAAAGAGACAGTGTTAGGGTTGGGTGAGTGGCTTGTGTGTGAGAGAGAGAGAAAGCAGACTGCGCGAACATAGTGGCTGACAAGAGCAAGAAGTTGAAAGTTTCAGAGAAGGGCGAGAATGGGGAGGAACTTGACGGAGACCTTGTACTCTCCATTGAGAAGTTGTAGGAGATCCAAGACAAGCTCGAAAAGGTATCAAAGCCAATAGCATATTGTCATCCCTTTCATATTCACTTTCTTCTAGTTTTTGGTTATACTATGGTGAATTGAAAAATTGAAAGCTTTTGATCGTGCTTAATCAATTTCTGGTTTTGATATTGATATCTCAAAACCATAAGCAATTTCTTGATTCTAGTTTTAGGTATAACATAAAATGTTAATATTAATATCAAGGTACTAAATTTCGTTTCGAGGTACCGTTTCGGTGACTTTAAAAACGAAAACATTTCGAAACGTTTCGAAAATTTCGAGGAAACAGAAGATTTTTTAAGAAACGTTTCAAATAATTTCAAATAATTTTTTTTTAAATTTTAAAAGATTTTAACATAATATTAATGATATAGATATATAAAATTATATTAAAATTAATTTAAATTAATGTCTATAATTGAATAGTAAGTAAACATACTACTACAGTAGGGACTTCAACTCAAATCCTAATAGTATTCAACAACAATCTCTCTATTGCATCTATCTCTCCATCTTCTTCTTAACTCTTTCGTGACATTTATATTTAAGTCTCTTTCTCTATCAACCATAATTCTATCTCTATTTTTAGGTATATTTCTCTCTCTTTGTCTTTCAATATCTCTTTGTATCATTTTTGTAGTTTCCTCTTTAAAATAAAGATAATGAAGGAAAATAATGTCATAAGAATAAAGGGGGAGAGTATGAAGTTAAAAAAAGTGTTGTGACTTGTGAGAGAAAGTAACTTAGTGTTAGATATGATATAATGCTATTTTCATCTACTTTTATATTGTCAATTTTTTTATTTTTCAAATTAGTTTAGTACTTTTTCATCGAAACAAGAGTATTTCCATCGAAATAATTCGAAACAAGAGTATTTCCATCGAAATAACTCGAAACAAGAGTATTTCTATTGAAACAACTCGAAATAAGAGTATTTTCACCAAAATTTCCATTGAAATAAGAGTATTTCTATCGAAATAATTCGAAACAAGAGTATTTCCATCGAAATAACTCGAAATAAGAGTATTTCTATCGAAATAACTCGAAACAAGAGTATTTCTATGGAAATAACTTGAAATAAGAGTATTTCTATTGAAACAATTCGAAATAAGAGTATTTTCACCAAAATTTTTATTGAAACAAGAGTATTTCTACCGAAACATTTTAAAACATAACAATTTTAATTGAAATAGCATAATTCCTTAACAAACACTTCATTTCGTTTCGATAACTCTGTTTCGCATCGGTGACTCAGGAAACGGAAACGTTTCGGTCGTTTCGATGGAAAAGAAAGGAAATTTAGTTCCTTGATTAATATAACTTCTCAGTTTTTTACTTGTTTCTGGACACATAAGCTTAAATACAGTCAATTATGCTTTAGAATGTGATCAAGTTGACAACTAGATATGTGGTTTGCACTGCGTGTAAGCTAATTCTTTTTTTTTTCTATGTTGAAATGAGTATGCATTCTTCTTCCTTTCGATGTTCATTGTAGATCAATGAGGAGGCAAGTGATAAAGTCCTCGAAATAGAGCAGAAGTACAACGAGATACGGAAGCCTGTTTATGACAAGCAAAACGATATCATCAAATCTATTTCTGACTTTTGGATAACGGTTGTTAGTAATCTCTTTTCTTTTACATTTACTTAATGATATTAAATGTAATTTTGTTGCTATGACGATGTTAGCAATGCTTTGTTTAGAAAAAAAATCATTCTCTTTGTGCAGTTTTTGAGTCACCCTGCTCTTGGTGAGCTTCTGAACAAGGAAGATCAACAGGTTTGACCTCTTTAATGACATTTCATTGAACTTTGAATTTATAAACCTCTATTATATCTTCACTGTTACATTCAGTTTCTTTATTTTCCATAAATGTCTGGGTGTTAATGTGAAGGTTCCTGGCAAATAGTTTCAATATTGTTATTTCTCTTATTACAGATGCCTGTTGAGTTATTTTAGTTCGATACTGACTAGTGACTCCTTGTTTAACAGATATTTAAGTATTTGAGTTCTTTGGAGGTTGAAGATTTTAAAGATGTCAAATCAGGCTACTCAATTACTTTTGTAAGTTGGTTTTCCTCTTCTCCCCTTCGGTGGTCCTTAGTTCATAGAAACCATTTGTAGATCAATTGTAGGTTGTGAAACTTTATGTTCTGCTTGAACTGTTTAGTTCTAGTAACCAGTTTTTAATTATTTCTTCAGAATTTCAATCCCAATCCCTATTTTGAGGATGCAAAGCTTACAAAGACTTTTATTTTCCTTGAGGAAGGAACAACAAAGATAACTGCTACACCTATAAAATGAAAAGAGGGCAAGGTAAGGCTATGACAGTTTTGTTTTTCTTCTTCCTATGTGTATTGCTTGAATTGTTCGATTTACCTCAGCAAATATTTCCTTAAATGTGAAGGGCTTACCTAATGGAGTCAATCATGAGAAAAAAGGTAACAAGCGGGCCCCTATTGATATCAGGTTGGCATCTAAACCTTTTTATGTTTTGTACAGAAATGTCAATGACAAAGAAAGCAATTATTGTGCTTACTCCATTTACTAGCAAGTTGAATATGCTCTCATTTACTGGTTTTGTATACAAGCTTGCTAGTCAAAGATTGTTGTGGGGTGAGCTTTTCCTTTTAAAAGAAAAACAAGATTAGAGCTTCTGGAGTTTGCTTAGTGTCAAAAGACTCGAAATCTCGAAATTGTCCAGGAAACAACTTAATGTCCGAACATTGTTAGCCATATTCAAACTGATTAATTAGCATATCAGGAAATGGAACCTGATAAGTGCAGCTTGCTAGGATTACCAAACTAAATTCCTCTTTATCCAAATTATGCACTTATTTCAATAAAAAATTTGGACAATGCTTTTTTAGTAGTTGTGTCTCTAGATAATGTAGTAATTTGATTGATCCTTACTTTACATTGGTATTTGAACTTATGTCTGAGCTTTATTCAACATCAGAAGACCAAGTTATTGTGATATGTTTCACAATTTTTACTCGTTGCTTTATGTATTTGTGGAAATTATATTGCCTATACTTGATTGTTGGATTAGATATATTTCAAAATCCTTATTATACCTGCTTCATGGACAAATTAATAACATTGCTTTTATGATCCTTACTCTGTTCAACAAATTTGAATGCAGTTTCTTTAGTTGGTTTAGTGACACTAAGCAGAAAGATGAGTTGGATGACATTCATGATGAGGTATAATTTTTCTGGTCTTGTGTAATCTTTCTAGAGTTGTGTATCCCTGCCACTGATATCCTTTGTCTCTGTTTCTGTTGCACTCATTTACTTTCTTTAGTATGTTTCCATTTTCCTTCATATTGATCCAAGTGTAATGGTTTACTCTTAATTGTAGGTTGCAGAATTAATTAAGGATGATTTATGACCAAATCCGCTTACTTATTTCAATAATGTAAGTTCACTTTCAGTTTTTGTACCTTTTCCTCATATATTTAATATTAACTATACTTCAAGAAATTGAATCATCATTTGTTTTTCTCTTGCCCATCATCTCTTTCCTCATTTTTTTTTAAAGTAGCCGATGACTGAAATGGAACAGGAGGAGCCTGATGAAGAGGATGTTGATGAGGAAGAAGCCGATGATGAGGTAATTTAATTTCCGTTTTCATAAAAGAAAAGTATAAAAAATGAACAAATATCCTAAGGGTAACGATTTTATGAATAACTGGAACCTAAATTGGATCTGTGTGTAAATATCGTTAGGGTGTTTGGTACACGGATTTTTTATTTTTATCTTTTGGGAATTGTAATTTAAGAAAGTTGAATTATCATGTTTGGTACAAATTTTGAAAAATTTATTTTCAAAAAATTAAGAATAATTTTTTAACAATTTTTCTACCAAATGATTTCCATGAGGAGGGTTGTGAATTTTAATTTTTCATGAGTTTAATAAATTTTTTATAATATTAAAAAATAAATATACTCTTCATTAATAATATAATTATAATAATAATAAATTTTTTTTTACTCTATTGTCTTTTTTTTCTCAGTTTCTCTCTCATCTCTTTTTTTTACTCTCATTTTCTCTCTTATAAAAATAAAAGATATTTTTAAAAAATATATTAAAATTTTCAAAAAATTAAGTATAGTCAAACATAAAAATAAAAAATTTTAAAAAAATATTATTTTAATATTTTTAACAATTTTAAAAGTCAACTAAAAATATTTTATTTATTCTAAAAAAATATTTTTCTCATCAATTATGTTTTCTAAAATCATGATTCGTAAAGAACAAAAACTTCTATCATTTATCAAATGCCCCCTTAATTTGATGAATTATTGACTTGCTGTTGCTTCAGAGGTTTTTTTAATTAAATGCTCTGACAAACTGACAATTTTTTCTTCGTCAAGGTCCATTATGGGGTGTGATTATTCTGATTAAATTTTGTTGCGAAAAACTCTGGAAACTTGTGAGATACTTTGATGCTTGCATGGGGGAAGGTAGATTGACCTCAATAACCTTTTAAATGCAGCCATAAGCCATTGACTTGCTTCTAATGCCAAAATTAAGCGCTTGATTTTATAAGAACGCATCAGTTTGCTAAACATCCAAATTTATGTTTCTCAATGGGTCTAAGTCTTTCAGGCTTTGCATTTGAAATTTATATTATTAGAGCTTTGAAATAGCAAGTAAATGACATGCAGCGTGGATTTTTCTCCTTGGCAGGAAAAGGATGAGGATGAATCCGAAGATGATGACCAAGAGGGTGAGGAGGATGATGGCAAGTAAACAATGCATCGTGATTGTGTTAGCTTTGTTTCTCTATGGTTATAGGAGTATGTAAAGTTGGCTTTAAGTGATGTTGACCGCCGCCAGTCTTTCTCGGCTTTAACTTGTGTCAGGCGGTGGAGTTACCAAGGCCAGTTAGTGGTTCACCTCACCCTGACTATATTCTATTTATTTTATCCTGTGAGGTTACCTCTGCTGGTTTTGTCCCAAAATGCACTGTGCCAGATGTTAATGGTATATTAGCCTTATCTCTTATCCCTTTGTCGCGGTACTGCAACTTAAAATTTCTGTCCTTAGTTTATAGCTTTTTGGTATTTTAGCATGCAAGATTACCATTGAAAGCAATTTACAGAGAATGAAACTTAAAAAAAGACAATTTTTGAGGTGATTGATATCAAGCACTATAATAAAAATATAATATATAAATATTTTTTACAATTCAACATTACATAATTGATTTTTTTAAAAAAATTAACTCGTGTTCTTGTTAAGAAATTTCAGGGTAAACATATAAGAAATTTTACTTTTAAGTTCTTCATTTTTACAAATTAGCAACAAGAATCTGACTGATATGTAATACATTTTTCTCCTCCTATCACCAATTGATATTGCCAGAATGTATCTTCCATATTCTCTGGAGAATCAGCACCTGATGATTCATGGAGAAATGGTACCTGCGTAACTATACTGCCTCAAGTGGATATGACTGCACTTGCATCTGAGGTTACATTTTTGGTCATCTGAGTTTAAGTGGCCCCATTTTAACCTTTTTCTTCTTGTTAAACTTTGGTGCAGCCAGATCTGCAGTTGCATCCAATGGCAGCTCCAGCAATTTTGCGAGTAGCATTATAAAATGTGTGGCTTGCTTGTGCTAACGCGTAACTTCTGTTGACACTTCACTGTTACCGCTCTTTTTATGGGACTCTAACCCGTTGAAACAAAGATGAAAAAGGAGTGGCGTTTCAGACTTTGCACCAAACCCATGATCTATAACAAAAGTTTGATACTAAGATAGCATTTATGACCGCTACTTAGTACTTAGCATGCAACCATAATATATTTTAACTCCTCTTATTTAATTATCAACTGAGTGGCAACATCATTCTTGAACGCTAAAAAAACAATGGTGCTTCCAGACATCCTTTCCTGTGGTGTGGTATTCCCATTGCTTAGTCTACAAGACGAAGCAGACCAGGATACACAAATGAATTCTCAGATGAATGGGCTTTAGCCCACAATCCAACAAAAGGCTTCAACAGAAATACACAGCATCATTGGGCCAATAAGCCCAAATAATGAGCCTCTCTTAGTGGCAGTTAAAGAAGCAGCACTGTCCGCAATAGATGGTATGACATCCTTGGAATCTCTAAAAAAATTTAAAAAACGTTACAATATAAATTTTAAAGAAAAAAAATACAAATTAATAAAATTAATATTTAATAAATAAGTGAGACTAGTTCATTTAAATGTAGGCCTTAAAAATTATATTTTTAAAAAATTATATAAAAAACATTAAAATATCACAGTTTCGCATTCCTTAGACTTGTCAATTATGGACCTTGGCGGCGGAAGAATACGTCGGGCCAGGGTGCATCTTAGCATGAATTGGGTAACGACATTGATGTTGGGCTGGCTATTGCATTCCGTCGATTGGATTCTGACCACAACCCGAAAAGATTGACTTGTCAGAGGCATCAGGTTTTGGCAACGTACATGCAAGCTGTCCCTAATTTGAGGTCACTTTGTATGACATAAAATAACAAAAGAAAAAAAAATCATAAATTGTTAATTGAATGAATAACTATTTCACCTACAAATCAAATCAGCCAACTTAAATTATCCCTTCAGCCCAAAAAAATTAAGATGTTAACTTAATGAATAATTTTATTGTAATATTTAACATATTCTTTTACACAAAAATTCTTTAAATTCAAAATATAAAAATATATAAGCCCATCATAGTTTATAGGTAGATTCTCTAGTAGCATGTTGATGAAAATACTCAAATAATTTTATTAAGATATATGATTGAAAAAAGAGAAGGGGGGGGGGGAAGAGGAACATAAATGACCCACGTGTTGTATATAGGAATATATATTAAGGACCACAATTTGAAGGTAGCAATATGGCAATCAAAATCAAATGGAGTTTTCAGTAGAAGATGTGCGTCATTTTGAAATAAACCAATTTGAGAATGAAAAATAATATGTTGAAAGTCAACATCAGTGCGCTCAAAAAAAAGACACAAGCTGCTATGTTTCAAATCATCTCAAACTTTTTGCTAATTCAATGTTTCCTAGCTAATGGAGCAATAAGAAAAAATATTCATCCCCCAAAGCCTAGCAAGCTCGTTATTTTCTCCCGTTTTCCAATGAATATTCATTCCGTAAGTCCAGAATATAGAAAAACCCTAGATGCTTTGGGCAGAGACATTCTGTATAAGTAACCTCTGAAAAAGAAGTTCATATCTCCGGAAGCAGCTTTTTTCACAGGGCACAAACAAAATAAGAACACAGAGAGAGAGATGGTGTATTCAGTGTATGTACTTTGTTTGAATTGTCGTAACTCGTAGGCATAATCCTCATCATAATTCAAAAACAGCAAACACGTGCCTCTTCTGTCAATGCTTCAGTTTACCACTGCCTTCACTTCGTTTTTCTCGTTTTTTATGAATATTACCCACAAACACTAACTCACTTCTTAACTCAAACCAAAGCTACCCCTAAACATATTTTTTTTTTGTTCATTCAAATTAGTTTTCCTAGCTACTTAATTAGAACTATTATGAGATATGAACAGAAAAAAAACAAGTGTATATTTAAAAATCATCCTTGTATAGAATAAAGTGCCAAATGCATAAAAATATCAGATCCTATCTTAGAGTACTAAAAAAGTGGCACCTAGAAACCACAGATTTTAATAGTTCTTTTTCTTTTTTCCTTCATAAAATTTATACTGTGTTATGCTTGATATTCCACAAATCTAAAATATTCCTTTGTTTTGATTCCGTGATCTATGCATCGGATCCAATATCTTTATGCCCTTTTTCTATACCCTCTAAGATATTCCCTATCTGCTATATGGTGCTTTCGATCTCCATTGACCTATTTGCCACCATTTGTTCTGCTCTTTCATTTTAAAAAACGACATCATATCTACTACCATTTGCCCAGCTTACTAACATTATTATTAACGTTACGCAAGATAAACTGAAAGGCATACAAATTAAATATATATACGCCATGAATGAAAAATAAAATTAATTAAGAGAAAGTAAAGGTGAACGAAGACGATGACTACTTTGCCATTCACTTTATTCGTATTTTAGTGCCATTATTAATTAATATCTCGTTATCATAACCACTAATTAATGCATCACTAACGTTATCATTACTAGTATTCATTATAACATATCCGTTGCAAATCACCTTATTTTAATTATTATTGTAATTAACAAATAAAAAATATTCCGTTTTCCAAATGAGAAAAAGAGAGAGAGAGAGAGAGAAGGAACTACCATGGTTTTGTTGAGCAAGAGTCAAAATGAGTTACTTACTTTCAAGACATAAAATGACAACGAAACCCAATCAGTAACATAGTTTAATTTTTCAAGAATGTATTTCGAGTTAATTTAATTTAAAAAAAATTAAATTAACTCGAAATACATTAAATAGTAAGTAAATCAACCAAATTCCTCGTTGAATTTCATCGACTTGTATTTGACTATTGGAAAGAAGATAGAATGTTTCATGCTTGTGTGTTGATTTTTTATTGGACTTCTCAAAACTCCTTTGGATAAGAGATACGTGCATACGTGGCCTGTTTTAACTTATTCCACAATGGATGCATTTGAATAATTTTAGGACTCTGTAGCCAGATGCTCTTATTTTTGCATCTCAAATAATTATATTATGAAAATCAAATCGCTTAAACACAATTAGGGTTTATGACTCTTGCTCTTCAATATGGAACTGCGAGAGAGAGAGATTATTATCCAATGGCTTTGAGATGAGATTCCAAATAAATGGGAAGGAAATTATGCGGAGGCTGAGGGAGGGGAGAGTGAAGGCCACGCGTCGACCAGAAACGTGGGTATGTTACGAGGTACGATGTCATTTTACTGATTTACCCCAGTTGGATTCACTGGGCTCTACTTTTCATGAAAGTCCGGAATAGCGGCAGGCAAAAAGCTTTCAAAGAAAGTGATGTGACCCTCCTCCACAGTCCACACCATTATTTTTTATTTTCTAATTTTCCCCCTCTAAATATTCTATTTCCAATAAGTTTCTTCTTTATTACAGCTTTTTATTTTTATTTTTCGTGTTGTTCTTAGTTTTTGACTTCCTTTTTTGAATGTATGTAATTGTTGTTTCGACCTCGTGTAGTTGTATTCTTACTTCGTTTTGTTGTGATTTACTTTCTGAAAAGTCAAGTCAAATTCTAGTGTATATTGTCCTTTACGTGATTTTCCCCTACTTAATTAGGTACATACGTATGATCATTTTTAATTTATAACACCCCAAAATATAAAACTTTCAAAAGATTATTTTTTAAAAGTTTTTATATTGAATGAATAAATTTAAATATCCTCTTATTATAACCTGACAAATTCACATGAACCTGTTTGCATAAGTTTAAAATTTTCAATCTACAAAAATTTGATGTATGTAAGAATTCTCTATCTTTCATTTTTCTTTGTTGCTTTATATTAAAGCTACAAAAATCTTCGCTATTTTTAGCTTAACAAAACAAGAATGCGTGTCCGTAATTTTGTTTAGTTTACAAAACAAAAATGGAGGTAAATTATAAAAATGTTTTTATCTTTTGTCATGAACTAACAATCATAAGATACTAATTCGATAATTAATTACTCGTGTATCTTTAATTTAATGACAAAAAAGAAGTATAACTCAAATACGGCTTTGGATACATAATAAGATTCAGATACAATTTATGTTGAAGTTTATAGAAAAGAAAACTCATAGTGCAGTATATATGCTTATAAGTTAATTCTTCTCATTAAAAAGGAAGAAGATAACCAGCTTGTTTTATAAATGTTGAAGGCAATGTTAAAATCTTAAGTTATTATAATTGAATTATGAAGTTAATTGCACCACATATAGATTCCCAATTAATGTCTACACCAACGAGGCACTCACCTAATTCAGTCACAGTCTTTGTGTCCACTATATGTCTGGATGCATCAAAACCATTATTTAATTTTCTTAGTCAATAGCATATAGAACATTAATTAAACTTAAAACCTACTTTTTATGATACAAATCTTTCACTATTAAATCATATTTAAAATACCACAAAAAAGTGTATACTCACACACATATATAATTTTTATGATCCAATTATTGAATATGGGTTTGACGCAGAAGCATTGGAGGAGTAAAGAGATATTTTGGTTGTGACAGGAAAAAAACTAGAGAGTGGGGAATCTTAGCCTTCTAAGTGCATGACAGGAAACACCGAACACAAATGCCAATTTATTTTAGCTACTGTCACTGTCTTATATATATCCCTCCCCACAAATCCTTATTATTAATATCTTCGTCATCATCTCTCTTCCTCTATCTGCTTATATATATCTTTTCTCCAAACTTTGTAATATCTTATTTTATTCGAACTGGGTTAATTTTTATTTGATAAATAATTTCTTTGTAATATATTATAATTAATGACAACGTTCGAATTGCAAGCCTTCTCCCAAAAAGAAAATTATATTCTCACTGAACTAAGAATCGACAGTCATATTTTAGTCAACTTGCATTGTGCAAAACTTGAATCTACAGAGTGGGACCAAACATGCATTATTCAATTAATGAAGAAATTACAGAAAATAAACATGACACACACACACACACACACTCTTATATAGATTGGAGGGTAAGCTGTCCTGTTCAGTATGACATACATAAAAGTAGCAAAGGCATGTGGTCTGAAGAAAAGGCAGCAATGGTTAATATCAACCTGGTCCACTATGCCCTCCTCTACAGGACACACCCCATTCGCTTCTTCCTATTTCATGACACCTCATCCCTCGTTACATTAATTTCTTTCTTCTGCATCTTACTGCTTAGGCCAATTAGAACAGTCCACATTTCAGGGTTATGACTTGTGATAAATGATATGCATGATTGATCAAACTCTTGGTTTCTAATAAGAGGTTTTCTTTGATAAACAAGTTTAAGTCTACAAAAAGTTCCATCTCCAAGAGAGTTAAGTTTTTCCTACTATTAGATTGAGTTAGTTTTGCTGAGATATATATATATATATATATATATATATATATATATATATATATATATATATCTATTATAAAATATGAAGATACACAAATCTCAACGTAATTTAATAACAGAGGCTCAATCTCTTGAAAACTCGAACTCTTTCTAAACTTGTCTAGAATAAAATATTAGGGTAAAATACATTTTGACACCTTGATCTATGGGTGCAATTGCAGTTCCCCCCCTTTTCTTTTAATTTGGACAATGTCCCCCCCATTCTTTATTTTTGTGGCAATCTCCCCCCTCTATATATTTTTATTCTTAAATATAATATTTAGATACTTGAAATGTCTTAATTATTCTTCAATTTTTTTAAAAAAATTATTTTTCGTATTTTAAAAAATACTTTATTTTAACAAAAATTTATTTCTCAACATACTTTAGATTATTAAAATGTCTTAATTATAATATTTAAATACTTGAAATGTCTTAATTACTCTTTAAAAATATTTTGTTAAAATAAAGTATTTTTAAAAATATAAAAAATAATTTTTTAAAAAAATTTGAGAGATAATTAAGACATTTCAAGTATTTAAATATTATATTTAAGAATAAAAATAGATGGAAGGGGGGAGATTGCCTCAAAAATAAAGAATGGGGGGACATTGTCCAAATTAAAAGAAATGAGAGGAAACTGCAATTGCACCCATAGATCAGGGTGACAAAATGCATTTTCCCCAAAATATTAATTATTTTTTTCGTTTATGAATAATGTTGAGATATGCGTGCATATTTCTCCAAAATTTAACATTTCAATTCAAACAAATGTTTTTGTTATAAAGGTATAATAATTAACATGCTTGAAACGGGTCATTTGCACGTAAAAAGGTCTTTCAATTCTAGCAATATTATAATCGCTAATCACTACTTCGTCCGGGTCAAACAAAGTGGATTGCATAACGACAAATTACAGTAAAAAAAAGTAGAAATATCTACACATTGCATGGTTAATTGGATTTTGGCGTTGAATAATCATGCCTTGTTAACTTTTGCCATAACACAGTAATAGATGATTATATATGCAATCCAAAAGATTGACCTATTTTCTGCATGTTTGTCGTTATTCATATAAGGTGCTCCTGCATCTGCATGTGATAACAATTGAAGCTAACTCCACCCCTTTTAAGACTAAAGAAAAAGTGCATGCAACTCCAAAATTTTACTCCCATTAAACTGTTTGATTCAATTTCAAGTAGAATAACTGTAAAATGCTAGAAAGGAAAAGTTTGTACATATTACTCTGAAGGAGGGGAAGAAAATTCAAGATTCACTGTCATGTTCAACAGAAGGAAAGTGCATGGTTAGCCCATTTGTTTCCATTAACCAGTGTCACTTTTTTTTTCCCTAAAACAAGTAACTAAACCCTCTTAATAAATGCAAAGAAAACGAAATTGGGCTCTGTAGAGAAAGGAACAGTGTCAGCCTCCTTACGTAAACAAAACCGATGGAAATTAAAAAGCTGAAATTTTACACAGATTTGGAACCATTTCCATTTGGTAACTCGTGGTCCTAAGGCTGAAGAAGATAACTCACATATTCCTCCTTATTCTCTATATCTGTCTCTTTTTTTTTCCTGAAACCCTTGAAATCTAATTAGGCACTACGTAATAGTTATAATTATATTGAGGTGGAGAATGCTGTATGCTAGAGTTGATTATCAGTAAAAGAAGAGCTTTAGTAAACGAAAAAAAAATGCAGGAAAGAGGTGAACAAGGGAAAAGTGATCCTGAAGAGGCACTAAAGGTGATGAATGAATTATGGGAGTCGGAACTGAAGCTGAGTTGTCCTATCCTAGGGCCAAGGTGTTTGGAAGCTTAATTGTGTTAGGAAAGGCTTGGGCGAGGCACTAAACCCTGGGAAATTCGCAAGTCTTGAGCCCAAAGGCAAAGTGCAAAGGCCAACTAAGGAATCCCAAAGCTCTCCCCTAGCAAAGGTGCAGAACAAAAGGCAAAGGGCAAAGGCAAAACGAAATGATTACTTGAATGAGACGGGACCCACCTTATAATCTTACCTTTTCCAGGTCTCTCAATTTTTTGACTTGGGATCGGGTCCCACCAAGGCCACGATTGTCTTTATGGATTGAATGATAAAAAGAACACCCCACGTGGAGTCTGAACCAAAGAGGACTGTCCAACCACAATAAAAAGAGAACTCCTCCCTTTCGTTACAAAAAAATGAAAATTCAAAAAACAAAAATCTCAGATTTTTCCAGTTCCAGCTCCTCTACTTCTTCGTTACAATTACAATACAAGGATTCAATAATAATAATAATAATAAAAAGCTCAACACAACGACAAAGCAATTTCTTTTCTGAAAAAAATCATGCTTTTTAAAGCTCACCCATATAATTTCCACTCATTATCTTTGTTGCTTAAAGCTCTTGCCCTCTCCCATCTCCCCTTATCCCTTCTCTCTCTTTTAAACAACATCAATTTTCAAGCAAATTCCTTTCATTTTCCTTGTACAAAAGAAAGAAAGAAAGCTAATAACCTAGAAACCCTTCCCTCCTCTAAATATAGTCATCACTGATGAGAAAGACCCACCACAGAAATTAAACTATAGGGTCACTGATCACAGTACTCTCTCATAAAAAAACCCTCTCTCTATCTCTCTCTCTCACGCACACAAAAACACATACATCGCCAACTTTAATTTTCCATGCGATCATGGAGGGAGGTGATGATCTCCACCAGCACCACCATCACCACCGTCCAAACTTTCCATTCCAACTCCTCGAGAAGAAAGAAGATCAAGAAGCTGCCTCCTGCTCTACCTCATCCACTTACCCTTCCTTAGCCATCTCCGCCGAACCCACCACTTCCAACTCAACTCGATCCAACCAGGCAGTCATACCCACCTCCTCCGAACCCTCCAACAAGAAACCGCCGCCAAAGAGAACCTCCACCAAAGACCGCCACACCAAGGTAGATGGCCGCGGCCGCCGTATTCGAATGCCCGCACTCTGCGCTGCCCGAGTCTTCCAGCTCACCCGCGAGCTCGGCCACAAGTCCGATGGCGAAACCATCGAGTGGTTACTCCAACAGGCAGAACCAGCCGTCATCGCCGCCACCGGCACCGGAACAATCCCAGCTAACTTCACCTCCCTTAACATATCTTTAAGAAGCTCTGGGTCCACCATGTCCGTCCCATCACAGCTAAGATCGTCCTACTTCAATCCCAACTTCTCAGTCCAACAGCGAAGATCAAGCTTGTTCCCCGGAATCGGGTTGTCTTCTGAGAACAGCAACACTTCGACGCTGCTGAATTTTCAGTCCAACAACTTAACCGCCACCATGTTTCAAGCGAAGCAGGAATTGCGAGACGGGGGTGCTCCGTCTTCGTCGACGACGTTGGATTTGTCAGAGACGACAGAAGAAGGCACGGGAAGGAAAAGGCGGCCGACGGAGTCAGATTTGTCGTCGACACAGCATCAAATGGGGAATTATTTGTTGCAGTCGAGTGCGGGGGCGATTCCAACGAGTCACGCGCAGATTCCGGCTAATATTTGGATGGTCACAAATTCAAATAACCAAGTTATGAGTGGTGACCCTGTATGGACATTCCCAACCCCAGTCAATAATAGCGCTTTGTATAGAGGCACCATGTCCAGTGGGTTGCATATTATGAACTTTCCCACTCCTATGGCATTGTTGCCTGGTCAGCAATTAGGCTTATCTGGGATTGGTGGTGGCGCCGGAGGTGGGAATATAAACGAAGCACATTTGAGTATGCTTGCTGGGCTTAACCCATATCGGCCGGAGTCTCATGCAAGTGGGTCCCAATCACATCCCGGTGGCGGCGATGATGGACATGATACCCCCAGTCACCGCTCATAGAGGAGGATCATGATCTCTCTTTCCTACATGTGTAGTAGAGTTTGATGTGTTTAACACACGTGAGGTTTGATTGCTCTTCGAAATTGAGTTTTATTTATTCCAAAATTAATTTTTTGGTGTGATTAATATTTTGGAAGAGAGAAGGGGAATAGGAGAGGGATTTTTAGGGTTTGGAGGATGAATGACAGTATTTAACAATTGGGTATTTGGCTGGCTTTTTTTTTTTTTTTTGTTTAAAAATGTCTTCTTTGAGTTATTTCACTACACGATATCTTATCATCATTGTTTGTGCAATTCTCTTTTCTTCTTTTTCTCTTTCTTCTAAAGCCTTTTACTTTGTAATTTTATGCTTTTTACGTTGAAGAGAAGAAAAACGATTCACTTCCACACCCTTTGGTAAATTTCCTACCAAACAGGCATTTGGGTTTTTCCATTCTGCTTTCTTTTTTTACATCTCTCTTTCTGGGCCACAAAGCTTGTGCAGTGAAGGGATGAAACAGTTTTACAGCAGCAAGACTAATGTAAAACATGGTAGTATTAAAATTTTACGTTTCTTTTTTATCATTCTGATTCTAATCTCTGCCATGAATCTCGAGGTTTACTGCATCAATGATTAAGATTTTTCAGAGAGACGGGTGGGTAATAGGATGGTGGGGTCATGACCTTATCGGTTCCAGGTGTTGCCTCAGGTGGTGGGGTCCGGCTGCTGCTAATTGCCCAAACCAATGTACAATTGTCACTGACAAACAGGTGGATCATTCCCCCATTTTTAAATATTTTTTTTCTCCTTTTCATGAAGCAGTTGCTGGCATCACAGAAAGATCCATGGTGAGTCTTAATGACCCTACTGGAATACGGCCCACCATTCCATCAATCAGGACCGTTCATTCGGTGGGCCATCCTTTGATGGACGTATTGAATGATTGGGTCTCTGCAGCTCAGCCAAGGGATAAATGTGGAATCTGGAGTTTCATGGCCTTGCTTTGTTAATCATTGTCATTCCCTTCAAACACGTTTTAAAAGAGACTTTCTACTCCTCCCCAGTTGGCAAATGGAGCTTCCCTTTGGCAGAGGATATGCAGTTTTTTCCCCTTAGATTATCATGTTTTGGAATCTAATAATATCCCCTCCTGACTATAACATAAGAAACACTTAGGGTTGATGCAATTGAAAATTAGTAGGGAAGGGAAAAAGCAGGTTTAGGATATTCCCTAGCCTCCACTACGATTGTTGTCTGCACAATATGATTCAAAGCTAACTTTATTTCGAGAGATGTTAACAATATGAGTGTAAAGCAATCATGAAAATATGCTTCTTAAATCATAATCAAAGCCCACATCTTGTTAATCTAATCCATTACTTGATGAGAATGGTCAATGGAATAAGGTACCTTGGTGAGGTTCCAATTATGGGCACTAAACAATAAGCTGATAAAGATGCTGATGAACATGGCTTCCATCTAGAGCCTATCCAGTTAGCCATAGAATTATCTGATAGATTTGATTCTACTCACGAAAAAACAACAGAAAGATTGATGAGTAATAACGTATTATTTAGGAACAAGCTGAACGTTGTTGTTTCCTTCAGATGACACATTAAACACTTGCAGCTTCAACAATCTTCTGTTAAGTTCCAATCAAACTAAGTCAGATGAGATTTCTTCATTGCTAATGATCACGCTTTGGAGTTTGCTATCGCAGCCCGCATGGTATTTGAAAGTATAGGGTTAATTTCAGGCTTTTTTTTTTTTATAACATATTACAGTAATCTTAATATTTACGAGAGAAAGAAAGGGAAACTGCAAATATATGAATATTTGGAGTAGGAAGTATCACTCACAGAGAGCACTTAATTAATCATATATATATATGCTCAAAAGAGAGAGAGTGTAATTATCTGCACGAGGAAAGAATTAGTAGCATATAATTTAGAATAAGTATTCGTGGTTTAACCAAAATTTTCATAATTAGAACATTAAAAGTCTATTAATTGTCAACTTAGATAATTAAACAAAAATTTCTAACTGAATTATATGCCAACTTTTTAATACTCTATCCATATAAAATTTAATGTATTATCACTAGACCTAATATTTTTCTTATAATTTATATATAAGATCTAGGATAGAAATTTATAGAAAGTTAGAAACTATATCACTTAAATCCATAGATTAGGTTGGGAAGAACCTTATTTGGTAAATCTTTGAAAATTTGAGGTATATCAAGTGTATATAAATGCAAATTTAATCTGATAGAAAATTTAATTTGACTATATATAATTTCTTCTTTTCTTTCCACTAAAGACACAATAGCTGTTTCACTGTCCAATTTAAAGCAGAGGAAGTAATGAATTCTATAGAGACATGTATCTATTGCAAGATGCGGGCAGAACTTTGAGTTGGTATTTTTTTTTAAAAAAATATGTTTAGTTTGATATTTATGTATTATATTGGTTATAATTCAAATTTGAATAGTTCATCCATTATTTTGGTCATGGGAGAGGAGTCAGTATATTGACAACATTGATAGACAAATCGCGTGGCATTACCAGTAGTAGCATACCAATTTTTTTTAAAACGTGTGTGTTATACACACACACACACACACACACACATATATATCGTAAAATTCATTTTTGGCACCATAAACTTTGATAATATTGAACTTAAAAAAGGTACCAAGTATTTCATATATATCAAGAAGGAATAACAAAGATAATAATAACAATTAGAGAGGAAAAAACAACAAAAAAAATGCTTTATTTATATATTGATGCATGTATACTGATCTTGTGGATTTGACTTCATTTGCATGAGATCAAAGCAATGGATTAATTAAACTGAAGCTAGACATCTTAATTTCCTCAATAATTTAATTAATTTATTATCATCAAAATCATTAAATATGAGTGTGTGAAAATGCACCCTTACTATGATTGAAAGATGGAATACGGACTGGGTTTGTAGCCATTGTTCCCATGGATCTGAAATTGATCGTGGTACACAGGAATGGTCCCCATTAGAAAATCTTGTGTCCCTAAAATAGCATGATTAGAGCATGTAGACCACCTCCGTGAAGGGTTTGAACAAGTCGGCTAGATTTTGGGCACAAAAGTGGCTACTGAGAGGCAACATATTTTATTAATTTGGCCCATATTATGCCTTAATTCCTCTTTCGGGCCCAGGAAATCTCTTAATTCTGCCTGTGGTTTCTGAGAATGAAATATGATAGTTATTGATGCAGCACCATATCCATGTGCCTCCTTACTGGCGTTTAGCCCACAGGTTGGTGATTACGACATAAGTATATTAGATGTAGACCCACCCAACATATGCACTCGATCAAATATTTTTGTGCTTGTGGGTGCTATGTTTGCACTTCGGATGGACATGTTGGGAGAGGGGAGGGATAAATTGGCCCCTTGGAATTTACTGCTTTATTAAGTACAGACTACACTCTGGAAGAAACTATGATTAAGCTGGAAGAAAGCAAGCATAGCTTCAACATTCAAATTTACGTAACTTTAACAAAGAATCTCATGGCATATCATTCCAATTGTGGGTATAACTGGGGTCTACCCAAGCACATGAAAAGTAACTAGCAAACTCTTTCTTATTGTTTGATGTCTATGCTCCCTTCTTCTTCTTCCAATGATAAGCAGGTCAGAGAAGGCAAAAAGGGCAGGTATATATACATTATCTGTATGTGTTATATATATCTTTCTACAGCCATTAAGGAGGCACAGTACCGTGACAAGTGAAAGGTGCATACATAGGATGGTAGAATTTATAAATAGCGCAACAAATATGAAGTTGCAATTAAACATAGCACTTTGGGACATCGATTCCTCACATGTTGATGTTGGTGATGGGCTGAGGATTTGACCTTTGGTGCAGCTAGCATATGTGGACTCTTAACTACACAAACAAATGAAGAGCATGGCTATGTCTTCATAGGTAATTGGTTGATGAATAGTTTTCCCTAACTCAGCTTTTTTGGGGTTTAAGGTGGACCGGTATTGTGCGAAGAAACACATATTTATAGATCTATATAGACATAATCGAAATTGTTTGGAACAGATGCATTTGAAGAGAGGGCACCACTCTTATTGAAGAACTTATGTGCAAGGGGTCCCAGATAAACGCCTGCGCTCTAATACAACCTACACAAACCAACTTCGGAATTTATGTTCTCCACTAGCATTCAAAATGAGATTTTAGTTTGACTGTGTTTACTCACCTTAGAATTCGAAGTTCTCTCTCTCTCTCCGATACCATCAACTTCCACTTGATTATTCATACTTTCTTTTTGGGTTTTTCTCAGATGAGAAAGGTATGCTTTTATTGATTCATACTTGGACGAGTTAATATAAGTCGCACAATATAAAAGTATGGAAATGTTTATAAGTAGTCTAAAATTGATACTTAAACAGTAATTCACGAAAAAATTTAAAGCATGACCTTTTTAATATGTAAAGTAATTGAATTTTGAAAAAATATTTGATCTATTAACGGTGGACATAGAATAAAAATAATAATTTTTAAAATTATTTTTCACTAATGTAATATTAAATTCGTAAATATTAAGAATGATTAATACACACATAAAATAAATTTGCTGAAAAGTTTGATCATTTAAAATTTTGGATCATAACGGAATTAAAATATATATTTAATAATTGAATATTTATATAATTTCGTAATGAACAAACTATTTCATAATTATAAAAAATGACGCTTATCATAATCCCACATATGCATGAGAGTATGGCATGCTTTATATGGGGAAGAAAAACAGAAAAGACGACAAAATTGAAACAAAGATAGAGAGAATCCCCTGATTCTTATAATTCATTAATTTGTTGTCTATTTTGTTTATATGGGAAAGTTTGACATAGATACAGAGAGTATGGCATGCTTTATACGGTAAAGTTTGATTCTTTTACACACAGACAGCTTGGATTAATAATAGATTTCGTGATCCTCACATTATTAATGATTATGTGATATTGTCTATTTTGTTTAAGTGGAGGTAACTGGAAGTCTGAAGCCATGTATCATTTGTCAGAGTTCAAGTAAAAAACTATTGGCCTAGAGTCCAAGTGGCGTTCAATTCACGCAATGCCGAGGGGGTGAAGATAGGCACTGTTTACCATCTATGACGGGCAGGATTGACAATTGAGAACTGGTGGAGTCATTCCAAAACGGTAGCTTTAACCGGCTTCTCTCTGCCTTCTCTTCTTTGCTTGGTCCAGATGGCCCTCCGCAACTCTGCAGACTCCATAACATGTTCTTCTTTAGGTAATTATTTTCTCCATTTATTCTTCTCCTCATCACCATATGAAGCTAGATTTGGATTAAATGTCTCATTTCATTTTCTGCTTGGCTGGTGGAAGACAACAATGAAAATGGTCGCTGACGAATCCATTATCCATACAACTTGAGTAAAGAACAAAATACTAAATAGTGAGCGATTCAATAAATAATTGTTTTTTTATATTTACTTTTGACGATTTAGGTTATGTCTGGTTGAGAAGGTGTGATTTTTCTGCTGAATCGTGATTTGGGTTGAAGTGGACATGGCGGTAAAAACTTCAAGATATATATTATTAAGATTTTGCAGTATTTGGTTCTCGTTGTAGCGGGGTTCTCTGAATTATTTCTATAATATAAATAAATATCAATTGATACCGCAAATCTATCTCTTTAAGCAACAAATTGTTCATAAAACTGGAGTCTCTTAAGAAATCTCTCAATGGATATATTCTGAATCGCTACTTTTGTAATAACAGTTGAGAGTTTTTTTTTTTAATTGGGTGTAAATTTTTAAAATTGCCAATTATTTGGCTCTCTTAACTCAACTTCACATTTTTTTTTACTTTGTTTTTTTTTTGCTTAACTTACTAATCCTATGGGGAGATGATCCCTTTGCAATGTCTTGTAGTTGACGTTTTCATTTATTTCTGATTTCGGGTGGAGATTTCTGTGTGTGTGCATGTACTTGTGAGTTGAAGAGAGGCAGAGTGTGTATAAGTACTTAGTTGGAAAGTGCCTGAATCAGATCCTCCATCTATATACACGGAGCAAAGATCAAAATTATATGAGAAGATGGCGAGAGATCTGGATGAACATGGAGCGGCTTTCCTAAAACATGGTGAAACCTCTCAGTCATTGTCTCTTTCAGATATCTTTACCCTGAAGGATGGATCTGTAACACCTGTACTGAAGGTGACATATAATGATTTAATTTTTTATCGCTGAATTCTTTGAGCAGTGATTGATGGCTATTTCTCGTGTGCAGCCAGCAAATCCTCCTGTGCGGGCTAATGTGTTGTATTTGAGCCCTGAATTCTCAGTGCCAATTGCGTAAGCATTTAGTTTTATTTAACTCTTGATGTCTTACTAATGAGTAATGATCTTGTTTATATGTCTATGCTTATTTTAAGCTGTCATAATATAATTCTCTGATTTGGACATGATTTTGAATTGGATGATTAGTATGTTAATACCGTAATCATTTAAAACACATTGATGTTTCCTTTGTATGATAAAATTTTCACCATCCAATGATCTCTAGAAAATTATTTTATTCTGATATATTGGGATTTGGTAACTAACAGAACACAGACCATTCACAAATTTTACATGCTTAGGATAGCAGCGTTGCTGGTGATGGAAACTAGAGCCAGTGTTATCTGGAAATTTAAAAGCTATCTATAAGTAGTGAACATCTTACTCAGCTCATATTTGGGAAAAAACTAAGCAGATCAGGACTGATATCTTACTTTCAACATGGGTCGTGCGAGAGATCCTGGTTCTGGGAAACATCAAAGGAAATAGAAATTCGAAATAAATCTTTAAAAAATTATTGCATGAAGTCAGACAAAAAGATATGATATATTGCTTTGCAGATTCATAAATAGTGTCCCATTGTACAGAAGCATTTTTGCTGCCTGGTCCCAGTAAGTCTGTCCTTTAGGGGCTTAATATATATTTTTTTCCTAAGAATCTGACAAAAATATTTCTTTATTTGCAAATTTCTGTTATCATTTAGAACTCTGTAGTTTCACAATAGACTCATATTTTCAGTTAATGATTGTTATGTTATATTACATATAAGGACTCATTGTTTTTTTAATGTTATCATACACAGTTCCTTCATATTGGACATGTTGATCCCTTTTGTTTTTGCTTACCCAGTTGAAGGGGAATAAATTATAATACTTCACTTCTATGAATTATGATGATCGCTGTATCTTCACCTTCACTATCCTCTTTTAACGTTGTCTTCTTATTTTATCTTGATTCATTAACCACTGATACCAAGCAATTTAGTATTCATATGACTGACATATACAAGGTTTTCATGATACAGGGAGGCCGTTAAAAACCTTTTTAATCCATACTTCGATAAAGGTAAGCTATTGTTAGATCAACCTATATCTTGACAAAGTGGTCTATATGTTATGATATACCTTGGTAGGTCCTTCACCCTTTTGTTTAACTTATTTCATTTTATTGGCATTCAGCAATCTGGTATCAGAACTCTAGTCTGTACCATTTTAGCATGTTTCATGCGTCCCACCATATTTCACCTGTTCCTGCCACCAAAGAAGAGGTAAATTTTCACTTTGAATATCCTGGTTCTTCTTGACTTTGCACGACCTAATTCATGAGCATAATTTATTTTCAGATAGAAGCTGAAGCATCTGCTGTGCAAGCTGTTACTGGGACACTCTGTCCTTTGAATATTGTTTTGGATAGGGTGGTTTTGACTTCAACTGGAGTGCTTCTGGGTTGCTGGCAGGTTACTTTCTATAATCTAATGGCTCACTTTTTTCTCCCCTCCTCCCTCCATCCCTCTCTAAGACACACATATAGCAGTTTGATATGCTGAGTGCAGTCTAGTCAAAATTTAAAAATGAGATTACAAGTTTTCAGTCTTGAATATAAAACAGAAGTTAAAGAGCTTTTTATCATTTTTAATTGTATTATTCATTGTGTCATGTTACGTTCACTGATGCTGGCAATGTTTTGGAATTATTATTTTCGCCAAGATTTATCTGTCATTCATGCTTTTAAGTAAAACCTTGTGTTGGTTAATTTTTGAAGCCTCCCTTTTCTATAAATTGATTATCATTTGAGTCATATTTGGTTGGCTATTTTGTAAGTGTTTCAACCAATTAAAGGAACTGTCAATCTATGTATTTATATAAAAAATTGAAACCATATCTTTGTCATTGAGTCATTATGTTTGAAATGTATCCATGTTAGGATTTCATACAGCATTGACAAGCCTAGGCTAATGATTTACGCATATTCTGTAGGTCACCTCTGGGACAGATCCTGTAACCATTCGTGCTAAGTTGCGGAATGTGCTTCCACATGCACCAGAGAAGCAACTTGTAAGCACCATTTTATTGCTCACTTTAATTATTTTTTAACAGTAAGCAAGATATATTTGCCACAGGTTGAAGCATGAGTACCTTGTAAGGTTTCAAGATGTAATTAGAACCTCCTTTTTCCACACTTAAATTCAGAAGCCATAGGATAGGAGGTGGGGGCAATGGCCTGCATGAGTCTGGAATGCCATGTCCTCTCTGTGACTCCATTAATCTGAGATGCCCTCTTGAGAATTCTGCCAGTTATAACAGACCCCTAAGTCAGCTATCCTACATTTTTAACTTGTTCAAGGCAATCTGCAAAACAGGAATGCTGTTCAGTTCAACTTCTCAAAAATAAAATTTACATAAGCATTCCCGTTCTCTTCCCTCTTAAGATTAAGCATAGGGTAGGGTACAGGAAGTCAAAGCTGTTGGATCTTAATCCCATCTTTGTATTATGCCATACTGGTTGAGTTTAAAATATAATATTTTATTGATATATATTGGATATCTTCCCTTCCATAATTTGAAGTGCTGAACTTTTCCGAAGTAAGTTAAGGGATGATTTGAAATCATGTACGCCGCTGAAATACTGAATTAATTAGCTTTCCGCTGCTTGCTGATCTGCCATTTTTTCTTCTGCAGTATGATGCAGCAATTCTTCATACATCATTTGCTAGGCTTTTGGGTCCACCTAGAGCATTGCCTACGGTAATATGCATCTTCAATGTCTCTTGAAATTTTGTTTCCTATGAATTTAGTTACTGGCTGACATCTTCTCCCGTTTTAAAATTGCATTTGCAACTGACTTGAAGATCATTGCATTTGTCTGTTACCTAACAGTTGTTGTATCTTTTAGAGAAGCCTATAAAATACAGAGTCTAATCTAAATAATATCAATTTATTTTACTCCACCTGCAAGTGTACCTGCATTGTATAAAATTTATAATTTATTTGTGACATGATTTTGGCAGATTTTCTTTATTTGGCAACATCTTTGGGGAAAGTTAGTGTCAACTGGTATTCAAATAATAAAAAAATATGAAAGGAGATCCAAGAGGATAAACAGTATCCCAGGAAAAACCTAATAACTTGAAATAGGATGCAGTCGTAAATTGGTTGCCTTTATGATGCTTCCAGTGAGAACTGTCTTAGTCCAGGATATTTTTGCATTATGATTTCATCATTGCTGATCAAGTGTCCAAAGTATCTCTGATTTCTCATTTGGGAGACGGAGGATAGCATGTTACCTCTTCCCTTCCCTTTTTTGTTCGTTGACTCTATTATTTACTTCTTAATTATTATGATATACAGGGGCTGCATAAAACCTCGGATGAACTCCAAATCTTCCATGAGCTCGTTAATCGGCTTAATGATCAGATCCGTGGATTCAAGGTCTGTGTTTATATAATTTCTATGACAAGAAGAATTGGAAATGTAGTTAACAAGTTGAATTTGAACATTTTGGTGGGAGCAAGTAATGGATTTGCTTTGCCTATAGTTTCTACTAAGGGCATGATGAATCATTGGGGAAATCCACTACATGCATTTGCTTACGGTGCAAAACACTTAGAAGTACCCCTGGATCTTCAGTCAAGCAATAATTGATATCATTGGGAGAGAAGGAAGGGGAAGGGGGAATATCATATTATCATGTGGGAAAACCAAGCACTAATCTGTGATTATTTACATTCTCTGCATTACTTGAATACTTTTCTATAGGATCTGCTGACTTGTATTTTGCATGCTGTGCCATTTCCCGCAGGCAGTGGTGTCTGAACTGTGGTACGTTGAGGAATACGATGTGCTTGCCCTTGCACTGAATGGAAGAATGAATATTCGCAAGTTCAAATTTGGCTGCTCAGAAGCCTGAAGTTCAGACAGATGCATACTAATTACTGAATGCAATGTACAAGGACCACCGAGTAACCAGAAAAAAAAAATGTCACTACAAATTTATTTTCTTCGCTGCATATGTTATTGAGTATAATTTATAACATAGGTATCTTTAATATAATGTATAATCATAGATGAACGATCTATGTGGTCACTGTACGAGATTTATCTGTCTGGTCAATGGTAGTTCAGTGGCTCCTCCTCAAGTTCCTCTTCCTTTGTAGTATATGTTTGTTAATACAGGTGACAAGGACGATTGAATCTCTCATCACTAATTGAATTAAAATTAGCGGAGATTTTTAAAATAAGTTTATTTTAAAAATAAATAAATAAAGTTACGTAAATATAATTATTATAATAAAATCTACCCGCTAGACAAAGATCTAAGGTTTGGTGAATATGGGAGTGGCGTGAAATACATTAGGTAGAGTCAAACAAGATGACGTGGGCGATTCATCGGCGGTGGTTTCGTAGCACCAATAATAATAATAAAGAAAAAAGCATGAGCTCACCACGCGCCTTCTTATGACGGGTACCTCTGGTTTTGTTGTATCTATTATAGGATCAGAAGCTCTGCCTCCAATGGTTAAGAAAGTCAACATATTCGAAGAGACATCAAGAAGCAGGTCAACAATTTTAAGCTCTTGGCATTTGCTTTTCACCGCCTCTAATCGGGATGCATGTCAATGAATTACTACTTTTTTTTCTTGATAAAAAAATTAACTACTAATTTACTATTAAATTGAAAGAAAAACTTTGTAGCGTAGATTTTTTTATGAGTTTTACGTTGACTACTCTTGCATTCTAGGATGTAGAGTTCGACACAAACACAAATATGTGCGCTATTTTCTACGTGACAAATGTGTTTATTGCTTTTATGGTTGATGCATGATCCGTGAAGCCTTCTTCATTGTGTAATTTATGATTCATATGATATCGTGTTGCTGCTTTGTTACTAAATCAATTTTGTTAATGCATAAGATTCAATTAGGTTTAAAGCCTTTGATGTAATTACCTGATATAATTAGAATATATATATCAACAGTTCTGTGCATTTAATGGTCATAGTTATTTGTAGTTGTACTTGTTGTTTCTACTGATTTAAATATAGCCAGAACTACTTATTGAAAGAGGTATGAGCAGCACTACATGGCTAAGTGTCTCTTACATGAATAGCTTATGTGGAAAAATAGGTGCGCTGTTCGGGTTGAATTTCTGGAAGATGTTTGCTGCAGGTCTTGTGCCGGTAAAAAGATTAACGGGAAAGTCCCCAAAAGATTTCACAAGGCTGAAAGGGAGAAAATGAAGCGTGACCATTTAAATGAACTCTTCTTTTATCTTGCCAATGCTCTTGGTAACTTCTTGTGCCACCATCTCATTTTTTTAATGTGTTGGAACTCAACTTTCTTTATGTTTGCTCTATTCAACCTTACAATTACTTTTGGCTTTGACTTTGTAGATCAGATCACTTTTGTCATTTGGTGAGAATCGAGATATTATATCAGCGTTTTATTCTTCCTTCCCTTTTTTTTTTTTGGGTCCCCCCTCGGGGGGGGGGGGGTGTTTAACTGTTGAAACCTCCCACTCCCAGAGCAGAAACGTTCCTCCAAGCTAAAGCCGATTCTTCACCTTGTTCTCCTCCTCCCCCTTGCCTCCCTGTTCTCCCTACTAATTCCTCCTCTCTCTCCCGTAACAACTTCAGTATGCATAACAGAATTCCTCTCGTCACTCATCCCACGTGCTCCTTTCCTTCTTTTGGTATATACCCTCCACACCCTTGGGCCCCCATTGGACTGATCCATCACTTGATCCCCTTGGTTTGGGCCTTGGGCTCCATCACTGCCTCCTCCTTCGAGAGCAGTCTTGTCCTCAAGACTGAAGAAAGGAAATTGGCTTCTGACATGGAATTCATCCTCCCATGTTGCTTCATCAATAGATTTTCCCTGCCATTTAATTAATAGTTGAGGAGAGTTCTCCCCCTGTTTTTTGACAACGCGGGCTGCCAACACTTGTTCTGGTTCTAGCGGTTCATCCATCTCTCCTGTCAGGCCTGCTGGTAGTGTAGCTGCAACCACTTGGGTCCCTACAGCTTTCTTTAGTTGAGAGACATGAAATATTGGATGAATTTTAGAGGATTCGGGGAGTTGCAGTTGATAAGATACTGGTCCCTTTTTGGCTGTCACTTGGAAAGGTCCATAGAACCGAGGGGCAAGCTTCTGGTTAATTCTTTTTACAACGGATTGTTGTTTGTGTGGCCTCAACTTTAGATACACCCATTCCCCAACTTCATAAGAGACTGGCCTCCTGTGTTTGTCTGCCATCATTTTCATCTGGTTTTGTGCTTTGTTCAAATGAAACTTTAGTTGCCTCAGTGCTTCATCTCTATCCTGCAACTCTCTAGTCACTGCCTCAACCCTTATTTCTCCTGGGATGAACCTTATGACAGTAGGGGGTTTTCTTCCATACACCACCTCAAATGGTGTAGAATTAATTAAGGCATGGAAGGTGGTGTTGTACCATATTTCAGCCCAGGGAATCCAGATGGCCCAAGTTCTTGGCTGTTCTGCTGCAAAACACCGAAGATAAGTTTCTAGGCACCGGTTAATGACCTCCGTTTGTCCATCCGTTTCAGGATGGTAAGCAGAGCTCATTTTTAAAGTAGTTCCCTGTTGTCTGAACAGCTCCTGCCAGAATTTACTCATAAAAACTGGGTCCCTATCACTCACTATGGACTTGGGAATTCCATGTAATCTGACCACCTCCTTGACGAATATCTCTGCAATACTTCTTGCAGAATATGGATGCTTTAATAAGATGAAGTGAGCATACTTCGAAAGCCGATCCACAACTACTAATATTGCTTCCCATCCTTTTGATTTTGGTAGGCCAGTAATAAAATCCATAGAGAGGTCATCCCATACCACCTCAGGAATTTCTAGAGGCTGCAACAAGCCTGCTGGAGACAGAGCTAAATACTTCTGCTTCTGGCATGTTTCACACTGCTGGACAAAGTTTTGAATTTGCTTCTTCATTCCCACCCAATATAAATTTGCAGCAAGCTTCCTATAGGTTCTTATGTATCCTGAGTGGCCTCCAAGAGGAGTGGAATGGAATTCTTCTATCAGTTTTGGGATCCAAGAAGAGGAAGAAGATAGTACCAATCTGTTTTTATAATATAGAACACCCTGAACTAATGAGAATCTTTGGACAGAAGTAGCGTTATTCTGCAAAGCAGTAATAATTTTCTGCAATGCAGCATCATTTGCCACCTCCTGACTTATTTCTTGGCCGTCTATCCAGGTAGGATAAGTCAATAACAGACTCAACTCTGCTCCTTCATGTAACCGAGAGAGAGCATCAGCAGCCCCATTTTCTTTGCCCGGTTTATAATAAATATCAAATCGAAATCCCAGCAGTTTAGCAAGCCAGTTCTGTTGATCCGGAGTGGAGATGCGCTGCTGAAGGAGGTACTTGAGACTTCTTTGATCTGTGAAAACTCTGAAAGGTCTTCCTAGCAGGTAAGGGCGCCAGTGTTGAATAGCAAGAGCAAGAGCCATCATTTCTCGCTCATAGGCTGATTTGGCTAAAGTAGACGTTGAAAGTGCTTTACTAAAGTAAGCAATTGGTTTTCCTTCTTGCATAAGGATGGCCCCAACCCCTCTTCCTGATGCATCACATTCAATGTCAAATAACTTGGAAAAGTCTGGTAAAGTCAGAATGGGTGCTGTAGTGATTAGCCTCTTTAAATGGTCAATTGCATCTTGAGCTTCTTGGTTCCACTTGAAAGCATCTTTTTTGGTCAGCTCAGTTAATGGCTTGGCCACTCCCCCATATCCTTTTACAAACTTCCGGTAATATCCTGTGAGGCCTAAGAAACCCCTTACTCCCTTCACATTCTTTGGAGTAGGCCAGTCTAAAATTGCCTGCACTTTTGTTGGATCCATAGACACTCCATTCCCTGAAATGAGGTGCCCCAAATATTCAATGGTTGTCCGGCCAAATTGACATTTCTTTTGATTTACCACAAACTGGTTTTGCTGAAGAACTGATAGTACTATCTGAAGATGTTCTAAATGCAGGTGCCAACTTTGGCTGAAGACTAATATGTCATCAAAGAAAACCAGCATCATCTTCCGTAAGAAAGGTCTAAAAATCTCATTCATTGCTGCCTGAAAGGTGGAGGGAGCATTTGTAAGACCAAAGGGCATTACTAAGTATTCAAAATGTCCATCATGGGTCCTAAATGCAGTCTTCTCAATATCTTCAGATCTCATACGAATCTGATGGTATCCCAACTTGAGGTCTAACTTAGAAAAATACTGGGATCCATGTAATTCATCCAATAATTCATCAACCACTGGAATGGGAAATTTGTCAGGTACAGTTACCTTATTCAGTGCCCTGTAATCTATGCACATCCTCCAAGTGTCATCTTTCTTTTTGACTAGAATTACTGGACTGGAGTATGCACTGTTACTGGGTCGGATAATCCCCTTTGTGAGTAAGTCCTGGACTTGTCGCTGAATTTCATCCTTGTGAAAGTGGGGATATCTATAAGGGCGGACAGATACAGGACCCTGACCTGGCAATAAATTGATGGCGTGATCGAAGTTTCGAGATGGAGGGAGGCTCTTGGGCTCTTGAAAAACTTCTGAAAATTGACTTAATAACTCCTTCAACTCCTTTCTTTGCTCTGGCAACAAGTTGTCTGGCAGTGTGATGGAAGCAACAGTCCCGCATTTAATTTTGGGCCTTCGCACAGTCTCTCCTTCCATCAAGCTGTATAAGGTGACAAATTGATAATTGCTTCTTCCCTTTAGTTCCACCTCTTTCCCTTCATAGACAAACCGCATAGTGAGACTCCGATAGTTAAACGTCACTTCCCCCAACGATCGCAACCACGCAACCCCTAGGATAAGATCAAGCCCGCCCAAATCCAACACCCATGCGTCTACCTCACAGGAGTATTGTTCCATCTGGATCTCTAATTTCGAACACCACCCCCTGGTAGTTGCTCGATAACCATCTCCTAAGCGAATTCCCAATTTTCTGTGTTCCATGTGGACTCCTAAGGCCCTTACCATTTTTGGAGATACAAAATTATGCGTGGCTCCTCCATCAACCAGGATGAGAACTGGAACTCCATTGGCAGTCCCTTCTAACTTAAGCGTCTCAGGAGAGGGAAACGGGTAAGATGGATGTCCCAATGTTGCCGAACATTCCAGCATCATTGCATCTTCCAGCACTGTGCACTCTCCTTCTTCCTGACCCAGCACCTCTTCTTCTGCTTCAGTCACTAATACCTCACCATCCGTAGACAGTTCTTCGTCATCCCCCAAGATCATGACCCGCAGATGGGGATTAGGACACTTATGATTGGGGCTGTAAGCTTGTCCGCATCTGAAACAGAGGCCTTTCCTACGTCGCTCTTCCCATTCTTTGGAGGTCAAATTATGGGTTCCTCTTCTTGGATTCATGTTTCCTTTCCAGCTGCCCGACCTACTCTCTTCATTTCTGTCATTACCCTGCGTGATGGCTTTGGAGTCAAATGGTCTTGACATTCCCAGCACGGGCTTAGAATACCCATTATACAGAGAGCTCGATCCCTGTGGATATCTGTTCCCAGCGAAACCACGTGGCTGCGTACCTCCAAATTTACGCAATGCTAACTCCACGTTGCGGGCCAACTTAAAGGCTTGGATCCGGGTAACAGGGTTATGGACCCGAACCCAGTTTCTAATCTCCTCCTTCAACCCGTTGAGAAAGTATCCCACATATTGCTTCTCAGATTGCCGGGGTACCAGAGCAATGAGAAACTCGAATTCAGCGATGAATTCTTGTACCGTTCCCTTCTGTTTTAGTGCTGCTAGTTCCTCATAAGGATTCTGTATCTCCAGGCCACTAAATCGTTCCATGAATTCTTCCTTAAAATCTTCCCATCCCATGGTGGGATTTATCTCAGACAAGATGGAAAACCAGTGCACAGCTTCCCCTTCCATGCATATTTGAGCCAGCAGAAGACGGTTAGACTCGGGTGTTCCCTGAACTCGAAAAAACTGCTCTGCCTTCACCACCCAGCCACGCGGATCGCGTCCATCAAAAACGGGTAGTTCGACTCGCTTCGCCATCCAATGGACATCGCTTTCCATTTCTCCCGAGCTTCCCAGGACCTTCTGTCCCTCGGGCCGGTTCCCTAAGGAACCCGTGACGCATGTACCCTCCTTATCGCTGTCGTCCACAGGCCGCTTGAATAAGTGTTGAAGTTGCTTGTTTAGAGACGAGCGAAACTCAGCGTGATTCTTCTCCTCTCGCTCCATCCTCTCTTGTGATTGAACGGCAGAGTTTACCAGAATTTCTAGCTTAGCAGCCGCTGAGGACAGTTGTTGCTCTACAGAAGAAAGCCTTCCATTCATGGAAGATGTCTGCTCCTCCATTTCCGTCATCTTAGTCTCCATTGCTTCAATCCTCTGTGTGCTGGTTACCATGATTGCTTCCCCACGATTATCCGGCAGGTCGGACCAATGTTGAAACCTCCCACTCCCAGAGCAGAAACGTTCCTCCAAGCTAAAGCCGATTCTTCACCTTGTTCTCCTCCTCCCCCTTGCCTCCCTGTTCTCCCTACTAATTCCTCCTCTCTCTCCCGTAACAACCTCAGTATGCATAACAGAATTCCTCTCGTCACTCATCCCACGTGCTCCTTTCCTTCTTCTGGTATATACCCTCCACACCCTTGGGCCCCCATTGGACTGATCCATCACTTGATCCCCTTGGTTTGGGCCTTGGGCTCCATCATTAACAGAGCTATGTCAGCAGGCCAATGCAAAGGCGTCTATATTGTGTCAAGCTACTAGGCTGCAAAGGACTTGCTTGGTCAGATTAAGTCCCTCAAGAAGGAGAATGCATCTCTGTTGTCTGAATCCGTTTGTGTAAGTACTAAGTACTTGACACCCTTTTTTTTTCTTTCTTTTCCTTTCCTTTCCTTTTATGCTATTGAGAATTTTGGGTGTTGATTGGTATTGGGAAGAATTTTTTTCATTTTCTAGGGGACTTGGAATCCTTTCTGTTTAAGCAAACTGTAAACAGTATCTCTTAACCCAGTTTTTGAGCTGATGAGCAGTTTGGTATACTTTAAGAACCGATATTTCAATCGTTCAATGTAAAAAGCAATCAATGCATTTCTGTATTTGCTTTTATCTCATGCAATTGCATTCATCGGGCAGGTGGCAGGGGAGAAAAATGAGTTGAAGGAGGGAAATTCTGCTCTAGAAACCGAACTTGAGAAACTCCAAGGTGAGATAGAAGCAAGGGTAGCCCCGTCTAAACCTGACCTAAATGCACCTCCTCTTCTGGAACTTCAGCCACCAGAGCAAACATCAATATTTCCAGAGTACAGTCTCCAATTGCCATCTGTAGAACATTCATCGGAGCAAGGACCTTCATTCTTGGTTGTCCCCTTTAGTCCTCATCTTCAAGCTACTTTTTCAGCTCCTGAATCGCCGAGCTCACACCGAAGCCTACCTGCATTGTCAGTAAACCACATGCCAGGTATCCCACCCCAGCGGATTCGTGGCCATTACTGCTGCTTGGAGAGCAACCAACTTCAAGTGAAAAAATTGTTGAACAAGAAGAGTTCTAGTTTTAGTAAATGGGGGGCTGTATCTGCGGAAGTGAGTGAATTCATCTATTCCAGGATTCGGAAATCATTTATTGGAACTGGGAAATCGGAAAAGAAGTGCTAAAGATTCTTTTTTTTTTTACTTTCTTTTCTAGTTTTCAGCTTTAAAGGAGCGAATATAATTTCATCACTTTTCTTTGGTGGTAAAAAATGTAAAAATAATAATAATAATAATAACGAGCTTGTGATTAATAATTGTTTGGAAAATTAACTGTTGAAATTGGAGTCAAACATTCTGAGTAACTCCCTGAAAGAGAGGCTTGGACGCCAGTACATTGTCTCCATTCCACATTATTTGGCGTTCTATACGCAAAAGAAAAATAATGTTATTTAAAAAATTTCAAAGAATGTAATGAATGAGTAGGACTGGCGTTTCAATGTCTGTGGTTCTTGTCGTTTTCGAACACCACACGGTCGGTTGAAACTTGAAAGGGACAGTTCAGAACATACCAGAACGTCGGTAGATGGTAATTTCGTAATTGTGTTTAAAACCAAGGCGAATCCTCTAATCTTTGGTGCATTATTCGGTAACCAAATCCACTAACCCTTGAAAAGATATAGTGCGTGAGGACCATGGTGGTCCTGCATTCTAACCAATCTTCGATCTCTCCACGAATGGAAATGGGAATTGCAACACGAGTCTAGGAAGCTCCCAAAAACTTCTCCCACGGCCACGCTGTTTTAAATTTTAATACTTTTGTTTATTTCGTGGTTTCGTTGGTACATCGCCTTCGTTGTGTTCTTTCCTTTCTCAGACAAGCAGCAGCGCTCAACTACAAACACTTGCGATCACGCACCCACACACTCTCTCTTTCTCTGTCGCCGTTTTTATGTTCGGTGATCAAAACCAAAGAAAATCCTGCTAGAAGAAACCCTAGTTTTCTCACACTAGTTCAGACATAGACACACTCACTCACTTGAGATGGGATCTGGGGCTGGAAATTTCCTCAAGGTTGTTCTTAAAAACTTCGATATTCTTGCTGGGTAAGCTTTTCCCTCATTCCATCGGCTATTTCCTTTTTGCTGGCCTCTAATACCTGAAGTCAAGCACACTACAGTAGGATTTCTTGCTTAAACTAGATTGGAATAATGGGATGCATAGTAATGGTGCTGTAACGATTAAAATAGGCCTAACTCTTACCATAATAACACGCGTAATCAAATTTATTCAATGTGCCCTGTCTTCCTCTTTAGAGATTTATTCTTGATATCAATGTGCTTGTTGCTTCTCTTCTAACTTACACTTGTGGGGCTTTTTCTGCAGGCCTGTGGTTAGTCTTGCTTATCCTCTGTAAGTTCAATTTCAATCCTATTCTCTTTCTCTCTCACATACATATACACGCTGGGGAATTTCTTGGAAACTTATTTTAATCAGTTCTGTTTGCAATTGTTTCACTTGTCCTGTAATGGGTGATTCTATTGTTTGAGTTTAGATTGTTTTATGGCTGAGGTTTTTGGTTCAATCGCAGATATGCCTCAATTCGGGCAATTGAGACCAAGTCTCCCGTGGATGACCAGCAATGGCTTACTTACTGGGTTCTATATTCCATGATCACCCTATTTGAGCTTACTTTTGCCAAAGTCCTTGAATGGTAAATTTTATGCCTATCTGACTTTTCCATTGTTTAGGAAGCCTGATATCATTACTCGTGACAAACTTGAGATCCAGGGCCTAGACTAGTTAGTTATTGTGGTCTAGACTCTAGAGCAATTTGTTACTTGTGTTATTTTAATAAGAAAATGGGATTAAGTGAATACATATTCTTGTTTCTATGAGGTAAAAATAATTGGAAAAGGGTTCTATCACCATGCATGCAAGATGACTTTTGCTGCCTGATCCATCTTCAGACTAATTCACGAGACAATACTGTTCTATTAATTAATTTAGATGAAATTTATAGTAAGGGTAACTAATCTATATTACCATGAAAAGAAGATTTCCCTTATATGGTGTCCTTTTTATGTTTTTACTTATAAAGTTAAGTCCCAATGTCATGGATTTATGATTTTTGATAAGAGAGAAGTTCCTAACATACTCCACATACACACCAACACTCCTACAAAATAGGGGCGTACAGTTTCCAGCTTAATTTTAAAATAAAAAAAATGTAAAATCAAAGGGAATTGACAGGCATGTATATGCGTGTCAAGGCCCTATTAGATAGAGAAGTGATTGTCGGGCTTGTTTTCTGGCATTGTAGGTAAGTTAGTGATCCACACCATTCATACTAGACCCCTTTTTCATTGTGATAATGAAAAGTATTATTATTTATTCCAACATTATCTGAAAATTCATTAAGATAATGTTATGTTTGACCTAGATTCCTTTTCGCCAAGCGCCTCCTTGTATTTGTGTAGTGGCTATTTTGATACGTGTTTGCTTGTTCAAGGTAAGTTACGAATTTTGAAGAGATTAAAGAACTGAATAAAAGTTCAATTTTGTTTAGGTTTTCTGAATAATTGAGCTGCAGAAACAATGCTCAAATTTTCCACTGTTTGATAGTTGTTTAGAATGTTGTCATACACTTACAATCTTAAAGGGTTAAAGTAAGGGTTGGAGGTACTATGAAAAAGCATTATGAGAACTCTTACTGCCAGAATACTTAAAAAAATGTGGACACCCACATTAGATTCCTCCAAAACAGTAAGTGCACATGTCATCATGGTATGATTTCTCATAAGGTGAATATATTGAGAGGAGAAAAAGAAATAACAAAAGCTCATGCTTTACATATCTTGACTTATATTACAGGATCCCTATCTGGCCATATGCAAAACTGATCGTGACATGCTGGTTGGTCCTTCCTAGCTTCAATGGTGCTGCCTATGTTTATGAGCATTATGTGAGGCCGTTCTTCGTCAATCCTCAGACTATTAACATCTGGTATGTCCCTGGGAAAAAGGACAATTTCACTAAAACAGATGACATTCTAACTGCCGCGGAGAAGTACATCCAAGAGAATGGAACACAAGAATTTGAGAATCTGATCAATAGGGTATTTTCCTTGTATAATATATACTTGGTTATTGCAGAAATTATGCTATCTTTTGTATCTGACCTGTTGTTCTAATACACTTGAACCTTTGCAGGCTGATAAGTCAAGGAGTGGCGGTTATTAGATGTGTGATGAGACTTATGGATACTGAGGCTTGTTTCTTAAATGATATACTATGTAATCTTGTAGCTTGTCTTTGGTTGGAGAAGGGGTGCATCATGCATGTACATGTTACCATAATACTGACATTTTGTTTTCTCTTTTCGTGGTAGATACCCTTTTTTTTTTTTTTTGGCGGGTAATTATTTCAGGATCTGTGTTATTGCATGGCTGTGTAATGGATGTACAAAAGCAGATTGTTAATATTTTTCTCGGCTTGCGTCCCCTTACGCTTCCGTACATATAAATGTTTCGTGCCCCCTACCCCTATTCAGCCCCAGCATTGTTAGATTAGAACTAGGCCTCTAAATCTGCAATTTTCCATTTTTTTTATTTAGTACTGAAATAACGATGCCTTGATTGATGCTCTCTGACTATTTTTAAGATATATTTATTTCTATTTTATTTCCATTATACATTGTGATGTCCCCTATATAGTGGCGGATCAAAATTCTTTTAACAATTATAATAATAATAATCTAAATACGTGCATAAGTATATGGTTAAATGGTCAAAAGTCAAAAGAAACCTATTTGAAAATACTCTTAAGGACTAACTCTGTTATGAGTACCAAACACAATAAGATAGTCTTTATCATTGCTAAATAAAAACTTCCAATCAATATATTAAGTTATTCAATTCTTTATAGCCTTCTGGGCACACATTAGTAATGTGAATAAAAACTGTAATTATTGGATTTAAATTTTTAAAGTAATTTATAAAGTAAAGTTGAAAAGAAAAAAATTCAAATTGATAAAATTAGTACCTGATAAACAGATAAAATTTACTATTTAATTACAAATCTGACAGACTTTTCCTCTATCAACATAAATGAGAAACTGGAATCATACAATAAGAGGAAGTGACCTCATGGAATTATACTTCTCGGTACTCAAAATGTATCAGAACCCTACCCACTTACCCACTTGGCATAGTTATCAACTATTAGATGAATTTAAATGTCCTCCTCCAATGGTCCATGTCACTGCCAACTAGACAGGAACGTCCAGGGAGCGTCTCGAGTGACAATTATTTCAGGCAACCCTAAGCATACAGAAAGCTTGACAGCTATTTTCATATACAATTAAAATACTAAAAACTATGGCTGTAACCAATACCCTTTTTTACGCAGTAATCATTAGAGATGTTCTCGTTGAAGAAAAGGATGATGGGAAGTCTTTGGAAATATCAGTATTTCCTCTGTGATTATTTATCTAGCACGTACAAGGAGAAAACAAAAGAACATACAGCAAAGCCTACAATTCTTCATTTAGCACTGGGAAGGACCACCAGTATCATGTCATCAAATAAATCGTTTTGTTCAACAAAGCCTGGCAAATAACTTTCAAATACCAGGCAGGAGTTATTTTTGTAAGATATCAGGATTCAATTTCCGCTTCAGCTTTAACAGCATCCAAAGTTTGATCAAGGTAATCCTGAGCTTCTTCTAAAGCAGATTCCTTTGCATCAGCAGCATATAAAATCTTCTTAATTGCTACAGACATCTGCATAAAACACGTGTAACAATTGCTCAAAGGGGCATTTGGCAGGAGAGAATATTTTGAATTTCTAAAAATTTTAATTTGGAAATTAAAAATTATTTTGTTTGGTATCAAAATAAAATTTACGATTCTCAAAAAATTTCAATTCCTGAAAATAATATTTAAAAATAAATTCTCATGAAAAATTACTATGGAGGTGAATGAAAATTGATGATTCTTATAAAAGTCGAAATCTTTATAAAAAATAAAATGACAATTTTATCTTTTAATATTTTAAAAATAAATTTAATTGTTAATATGTTTTTTTAATAATTTTATAAAATTATTGTAAACCTAATAAAGTATTAACAATAATTTATTTTGCTCTTTGTTAAAAAATATAAATAAACAAAAAAATTTTAAAAAATAAATAACGGTATTTTTGAAAAATGTTAAGAGATTCTCAAAAAACTTTTAAGTATAACTAATTACAAGAATCAAAATTCACAGGAAATATTATTTAAAAATTTTCAACAATCTTAAAAACTAATCAAACATCTTTTATACATTCTCAAAAATTATCATTCCTATCAATTATGTTTTTCAGAAAATATAATACCAAGAACAAAATTTTACCATATATGAAACGCCCCTAAAAGTATTTAATTCATATTTAAAAAAGTTAGGTTTACTTTTTAACAGGCACTGATATTCAAATACTTATGATTGACCACAATCTTGAGCTCTTTTGGGTTAATAACCAAGAGTTCAGGAATGGGCTGTTTGTAAATATGAACAACTGTAAAAAGTTTGCAACATTTATACAATCACCATACCCAACATTGTCATAGCAAAGTAATAATATATACAGCCTGAGAGAGAGGTAGGGAGGTATTACAATCTTGATACATTAAAAGAGGCAGATAATCCAAGCTGTTACAGATAGAGTTAGGTTAAAAAAAGTGTTATTCAGGAGTCTAAAACCTATAAAGAATCATTGACAATTAGAACTTACGGCTGACCATGCTCCGTCCCATCTACCAAACCAGAGCCATGAAATATATAAAACAATTTTGAAACGTACATATGTTAATGCCAAAATCAGGAATATTTTTTAGCAAACACAATCAAGATGCCTATTGCCCCCATTTCAGGTCAACTATAAAAGTATCTGAAAATTCAGTTAAAAGAAAAAGCAGTGGCTAAAATATGAGACTACCATATGATGTATACTCAAGCGCATACAGTTAGACATGATCACTAGCACACCTAAAGTAGGGGGAAAATGTATTCAATGTCAGTTAAGATCAATAACTAAAACAGCAAGGCAAGCCTTCGTGAGAATTCTTACAGGTACATTCTCCACTTCTGGAGTCTGACAAAGAATTTCTATATCCCTTAGTTTTGCAAAGTAAAAGTCTCTTTCTTTTTCCAGGACATCCACAGAGAGTTTGAGATCAGTTATCTGCCAAAAAGGATGAAGCAATGAACAATGAACAAACTAAAAAGAAGGTAATATTCTTCATTAAACGTTTAAGCAACAAACTTTCAATGGCTATACCCAAATAAGAACAAACAGATCATTTGCTGATTGAAACTGTGAGAGCACAAGCATAAACAATGGTGCCAACATATGCGTAGCAATTACTAAATAAGTGAAATATTAGCAACATTTGGATAGCTCTATTGGTCAAAGGAATGACTTTATAGGCTATGTATCCACTTATCCTTTGACACTAGAAGGATATTTTACAGCATTGTTATAATTGTTACAGGCATAAAGGACCCAATGTTCATACCTCCTTGGACAAAGCTTGAATCTCTGCTGAAGAATTAGCCCCGCCAGCTGCTCCACTTGACCTAAATTGCTTGGGCCCTATACTCAAAAGACCAAATAAAAGTCTTGAGAAAAGAAACGCGTACCATGGTGAAATCAACAAACATCATGTGAGAATAATTTAAAATAAGAGATATCAAGAAGCCAACCAGAGGTTCTATTTGGACTGAGTGTGTCGCCTGAACCAGGATTATTAATGACATTTGTTTGCAGTGATCTTGAGCTCTTCGAAGAACTCTTAAGATTTCTATCCTTTCCACCCTTACTTCTTCGCTCCACAGGATTATAGTTCCTAGAAGGGGCAAACAAGATTTGTTAAAACATAAAGTACAATATGAGTATTATATATGCATGGAATAAAGGCATATGTCAAGATATATAAAAATATGCATGTGGACATCTATTAAATAACTAATACTACAAATAAGTATTCCAACAAGTAAGATGGATATATCAATAATAAAAGCTAATTAGAGGCTTTAGAGTATAATCAGACCAAGTAGCATACTCATTCATAATGCCACCATTCACGGAATCACAGTAACGTTTCAGCCATTGTAGGAATTCCAGGTTGTCCAAAGGTCGGCCTTTAACAAGCCTGTTAACTTCAATATGCTGCCACAGGGTGGTAAACTGGTAATGTTAGCCAAATAAATGCAGACATAAATTATTGAGTGCAACAATGTAAGTTCTTAAGCTAGTTTTTGACCTCATGTGAAGTTATCATCTGGAAACAAACATTTTACGTCATGAGGACCATTCCACCCTGGCATAGAACTTAAGCAACTAACAAAACTGGGATTGGATATTACAATCAGCAAACAAACTAAGCTTGTTCTTAATCAAATCTCTAATGTAGGCTTCACAAACATGCCTAAAGAGTAAGCCCTAAAATTCCAGTCCATCTCACTCACGTTTATTCTGTTGCTAGCATTCCTCTTAACCTTGAATTATGTCTGAATCAATAATTAAAAACATTGTTTCTATTAGCTGAAATAACAAGACAGATTGAACATGAAGCATATCGTGATGCTAAAAGATAGTGGTGAGAATTGAGATGCAACAGATATTCATGTAGTAATTACGGTTGCTTCTTAATCTCTAGCTGGAAATACCTTGTCAATCTTTAGTTTGTTGAATACTTCCTGAAGAATTTTGTAATTCTGGATCATATCATACTCTGACTTTGCTTCAAAATTCACCTGGAATAAACCACAGATTGCAAAAGTTACCCAGTATACGAATATGATATCAAAATAGCTCAAAAGAAAGGAAAAGTTAAGTCATAGTTCCACCTTGTGCATTGGAACAGCCCCAGGATATGTCATGTCCATCATCTGGCATTGTACAGCACCAGATGCAGCCTAGCCAAGACGATATACAAGGTCAGAACCGAAAGGCAGATTTCCGTCATAGAAATAGTTAAAGATGAATAAGACTGAAGTAACTTCAGCATTAACTGAAAGTCAAATTCGTCGTTATTATTTTTTATGACGAAATAGAATCACCACCCCAGAAATTAAAAAAGAAAAAAAAAAAAGATGCCAGACAAAATATGCAGATTTTGATGCAAAACTCCGTCTTTGGGTACATAGAGTAACTTAAAGAAAAGATATTTTAGCCGTAGAATATTTTCCAAAGGACGTCATCTGATTCAAAAATAACGCACCAGGAGACAACATTCTTCCCGGATACGCAGACAAATGGAAGCATGAACAGCTTGGAAATCCCTTAAGCTTCAGGAGGGAAAATGCATTACAAATATAAGCACCCCCACAACAAGAAAAAGCAATGCGATTTAGAGTAACAAATTTCACTCAATGTAGCAAGGGAGAAGTATAAGGTAAAAGGCCTCTTTCAAAGATTAGATGTCGGTTCTTTCATTGTTGCCAAAACCAAATAAGGCCCTATATTTAACACAATGGTAAAGAGCCCGCAAAGTTACCTCCTCAATGCGCGAGAGATTGAGCTGAAGTCTGTTGTTGATCCAAGTCAAAATCTCATTCCTGCCGACAAAGTACGCACTATCCATCATACCTATGCTCGATGCCATTTCCACCAAAAACCCAGAAAAGCTGTCCTTCGGGAGGACCCAGAAAGAGAAAGATAGAAATGGAAGACAATGATGGTGATGTGGGCCCTTAAAAGAATGGGATCGAGATTTTGGGGCGAAATCTCTGGAAGGTTCAAACAAAGTTTTGAATTTTGTTTGAGCAAATCGGCAACCGAAGGAAGCGAATTGAATGGGGAAGGAAAGGACCTGGAGAGAGAAAAAGAGGACGCGATTAAGAGAGAGTGAGTGACTATGGCTGGCCTGGCAAAAACCGTTCCTGACAAAGTGAAAATTGATAATGTGGGATTTGGAATTTATATTGACGGACTCTTCAATGCACAATGAGTGGTTTGTAGAAACGAGGGAAACCGATTTTTTATTTATTTTTTATCATTTAATTGAAGCTTAACAAATTCTTTGTATAATTAGTTTGCAATTTGTTGTTTTCATAGCTTAATGCTAGTATTTTGGTGCCAAATGGAAGGATTATACTATTCTTATACTCGGCCAACAAATTTCGAGAATTAAGAAATTTTATATATTTTAAAAAAATAAAAAATAGAGATTCATAAAAAAATTTTAAGAATAATTTAAAATACTAAAAAAAAAAGAAATGCAATTTTAAAATACCACAGTTCAATAAGCACATTATTAAACAACTCTAAATATAACTTTCTGAAAATAAAATAATGTTTGTTCAGCTTCATTTGTAGGATAACGTGGCATCTTGTAAAAAGGACAAATGCTTAGGAAAACGGGGAAAGAGATGGATGTACGTTACCATACCATAATTACTGGCCAAGAATAACAGACTTTTCTTTGAGCCTAAACATGGTAACCAGCCAGAGACAGAAGCCTGCTAAATATAAATAAACAAAATCTCTTTCTCTCTCTCTTTGTTTTATGGCCATGGCCGTCCTCTGATCACTCAACCAGATCACCGGAGGAGCTTGCAAAAATTTGAATTACCCCTTCATGCATCCCACTAGTTGAAGAATTATAAATGTTTTCAAGATTTTATTTTTCAATACCATTTGTGTGTATCTTGCTTTTAAGGATTGATACACAAGCATTTACATTTAGTTTGATTTCCAATGCATTATATGAACCGGTTTGTTTTCTTTTTTATATTTTATAGAAACTATTTTAAATAATTCGTATTAAATTTATATATTTATTGAAAATGATAATGTATAATTAATTCATTTACAATAAGTATGAACTTAAGATATATTTATTGAAATTTTATACATACAAAAACATTGACAAAAACATTAATAATGTGACATTAATTTATTAAATATTTAAATTATTTTGTACATACTTTGTTTGACACGATAAATTATTAATTTGTCATTTAAATTATTATTTTTATACGTAGATTTTTTGATCAAATAAATAATAATATAAGTTATTAAAGATATAATAGGGATATAATCGGGTCGAATTTGGTCGAGTTAAGACAAACTCTTAACAATGGAAGAGTAAGAGATGGTCTTCCCCTTAGACTTGACCAAGAGAAGATAGACTTACTCATGGGATACTGAAGCGCCGCGGTTTTGACTAATAATGTGGAAGAATGAGCGGTCAACATAGGGAAAAGGAAGTCTTCATTGGCAGTGGCTAGTCGCAACAAAAAAAGGTAGATTGCACCTATCACTCTGCACTGCCACACAAAAAAGTTGGATTGCAGAGAAATTTCTTTATGCAATAAAATATAGGAAACAAAACAAACTAAATGACAAAAAGATAAGAGAAGTTCCAATACCATTTTGAGGCAAGTAAAATATCATGATGCTACAACAAGTTTGGGGAAAATTTATCTTTGACGGCAATACAAGTTATATTGAAAAAGGAAAAAAGATATGGATTTTTCACTATCTCTGTAAACTTTCCTCTTCATTCTCTCTAGAAAGGAAATAAACAAAAAAGTAAGAAAGATTAGTCTTTTCTTCAAACAGTTGCCGCAACTAAAAGCCCACTTCTCGATATATGAATGAATGAAGAAGCCAACCATAGTTAGGGCTTCAACAAAAAGTTTAAGGATGAGGTGAGGATGAGAAATTTACCTAAATTACCTTGACTAATGGCTACAAGAGATGAGCATGATGAAGATGCAGCCTACCCAACCGTGGAGTCGTTGATGTGGAAGTTTGTGTAAGGGTAGTGACTGTGAACGGTAGAACTAGAGCAAAAGCGAATGCAAAGGCAGAGAAGAACGGAATCTAGAGTGTTTGAGAGTTTGGGACTTCAAAAAGACAAGGCGAGCAAGGAAAAAAGAGGGTCTAAAACATGTAGTCCCTAAGCCCATGATTACAAATTTGAGTTGGGTTGGATTTAACTGGTCGTTTATGCACCAAACAAACCCGAACTATACAACTCGATTTTTTCTCAATTCTTAATTCATTTTAACCCGAAACCCGATACATTCTACTTGATGAACCTTTTTTTTTTTGGATCTAGTTAGTTTCAAACAGGCCTATCGGGTTACTTACACCCCTAAATACAAATAGATAAATAAATATAATGGTAGACTAGATATGTCTAGTTCTCAAGTGGATCAATTAAAAAAAAAGTCCTATGATAAAATATATCAAAGACACATCGATTTTTGTTTTTGGACGGGCAAGACAGCACATCATTTTTTTTTTGGACATGAAGACAACACATCATTAAAAAACTAACTTTGATCCTTGGATCTGGGTGGGGTATTTTGGGCCTAACTGTGCCCATTTTTTGCTTCGGTCTCAAGTAGTTGGGCCTGGCTTCACTTTTATTTGAGTTGATCGAATATGGACTTCTAGTCAGGCCTTATGCAATTTAGGGTTTTAGGTCTCTCTTTTATAGGGCAAAATGTCGAAGGCGATCATTTCTCGGTTCAGTCTCGGCTAGGGCGCGACGCGAGAGAGGAGAAGCAAAGGAAGGTGACGGCTCCGTCATAGAAGAGCCATGGTGCACGTTTCTTTTTACCGAAACTGTAAGTCTTCCTGATACTTGTTCTGTTGTTTTTTATGTACGATGTTGTCAATGTTAACTATATTGGTCTATTTTCTTTAATAATCTATGCTGTTGTCTATTGAAATTCCAGGCTGCTGAGATTTTAGTGACTAAAGCGATAATGTTTCAACCATTTTTATGCATTTATTCAACTTTCAATGTCTTGTCGAAGCGAATTTTTCTCACTTGTCTTTTACTTAGTATAGTAAAAAAGATTTGCAACCATCATCAAGCATTCGTGCACCTCGTTAGATTCTGGAAAAATGTTATGGCTTGATTACCATTTTGTATAATAACACCTTTTATTCCTAAATAGACGGGAAAACCTTCAAGAAGCCTCGCCGTCCATATGAGAAGGAACGATTGGATGCGGAGTTGAAGCTTGTGGGAGAGTATGGACTTCGCTGCAAGAGGGAGTTATGGAGGGTTCAGTACGCTCTGAGCCGTATCCGTAATAATGCTAGAATGCTTTTGACCCTTGATGAGAAGAACCCTCGTCGGATCTTTGAGGGCGAAGCTCTTCTGCGAAGGATGTTCCGTTATGGCCTTTTAGATGAAAGCCAGAACAAGCTCGATTATGTCTTGGCATTGACTGTGGAGAACTTCCTTGAGCGTCGCCTACAAACTCTTGTCTTCAAATCCGGAATGGCCAAGTCAATTCACCATGCTAGGGTGCTTATAAGGCAGAGGCATATCAGGTTATCTTTTTTTTCCATCTTTCTTTATTTCAATTTTAAAATAAATTGAATAGTTTGTTTGTCAGAGTAGTCAATCCTTAGATTTGGTATATGATGCTAATAGATTTATTTGTTGGAGACTGTTGCCCTTGAGAATACAAGACACCTCTTCTTGACATGAGGTTATTGTTTTGTTGGCCCTTTTTGAGAAGTTTGTGGTAGGGGGTGGGGATGCCAGGGCTTCAATATAATGTAGCTTCTTTTGCTTCCCCTTCTTTTGTGTTGCTAACATAGTATTGAAAATGCATATAGAATGAGTAATAAGAAACTGTGAGTTGGGTAGCTGTGTTGATGTTGTAAAGTATAACTTGCTTCTGTGCTTATGCCGTAATGGTTTCACGATGTGATATCTGTTGCTGGCTTGCTGCTGTTAGGAATATCTAGACTCTGGAGATTAAAATTTGTAGGTGCGTGAAACTTTATATATGATAGTCTTCTTTGTGTTTGTTCTATGAAAATTTGGTGCTACATATGGAAACTCCCTTCTAGAAATCTAGTTGTCTATTGCAAATGATATTTTTAATACCGTCTGTAGTGAGAGTCTGAGACTGTAAATAATTACATGTGGATCCTGTCTTCACATCTGTAGACCTTGCGTTTTCTAAATTCTAATTAAATACATCAATTGTATTTTAGAAATTATTACTTTACATTGCCCCTTGTCAAATTAAGGTTGACAATAGACTTTGTTCAAACATGGGCTGCTGGTTCTATTTTCAGAGCTGCCACTTTTCAAGCATTTTCTGGAAAAAGCATATTCTTTCACTAAAATATTATGTTGTTCAAGATAGAGGTCCATTTAAGTTTCTTCCTTCTGTGCACTTTTTAGTGAACAAACTTTATAAGGTTACCTTCGTCCATTATAATGTCATCTGGGAAACTGATTGTTAATATGTAATTTTTGATTTGGCAGGGTTGGAAGGCAGGTGGTGAACATCCCATCCTTCATGGTAAGAGTTGATTCACAGAAGCACATTGACTTTTCACTTACAAGTCCACTTGGGGGTGGACGTCCAGGAAGGGTGAAGAGAAGGAACCAAAGGGCTGCTGCTAAGAAGGCTGCTGGTGGAGATGGTGATGAGGAGGATGAGGATTAAATTATGGATCTGTCTTTTGCTAGAACTTTCATATTTTGTGTCAGCTTTTATTCGTGTCTGTAGTCCTACTAGTTCTACTTCATGCTTCACTGTTATACTTATTCATTCTTGTTTCTTGTTTGAAAGAAGCTGTGCCTGAGCTATATTATTTTGAAACTTTATCTTTTCTAGAGAGTTAATTTTGCTTCAAATCCTGTTGCGGTCACTGTTTCTATTAAGCGGCATCATCTTCATTAATAAGTTGGTGGTAGAGTTGAGTTTCTATCCCTGTCCAAAACCTATGTTTGTTGGGGTTTAAATCCACTATGCTTTTGTTGTTAGTGGGTCTCTAATCATTGTGCAAGATGCCATACGCTATAAGAACTATACAAATCATATAACTGGGTTTCAAAGATTCAATTCAGCACATCTTTATGGTGGTTCAACTGTTTGTGTGATTACTGTATTGCTACATACAGTGCTGTATATAGTCTTGTACGGTCGATCAATTCAGACTTTACAGTTGCGCCACTCTGGAACAGGAAGCCTAGCTCCTTTTTACAAGCCTTGTTTCAGGGGCGCGACCCCTTTTTTCTTTTCTTTTTTCTTTTTTCCTTCTCGCCAAGTTACTTTATGTCGTTTATTTCTTCCTCTTTTTTTTTTTTTGAGTTTCCCTCCTCCTTTTGTTAAAGGTTTTTTTTTTCTCTTCTTAAGAAGTCTTCTGATTGTTTAAATTTTGCATCTTTTTCATTTAGATTTACAAATTTGTTTCTTTTTTTGATAGAAAAAGATGATGGAAAGTTTTAGAGAAAGATGGGAGAAATGTTGTTTTTGAATTCTTTTTTTTGTCTGGGTCTATAATTTGATAGTTGGATTTTGGAATGATGAAATGTAAAGCTTTGTTTTAGTGGTTTTAGTTTAGTGATGGACAAATGTGCTGCCTCTATTTTGTTTTGCAATATTTATACGAAGTGTATTTTTATCAGAAGCGTAAGGCTTGTATTTTAATTTTTTTTGTTAGTATACATGTACTCTTGTTTTAGTCTAGTGTAGATTTCATTATATTTAAAGGAATGAATGTAACAAAAAACAATTTGTGCATTTTGTTTATCCGAAACAGTCATAATTTGGAGTTTCATTGGTCTTGTGATTTGTCTATACACCTCTAAGCTTGTTTTGGTTGCTAACTTTAGTAACTCTACTGAGGAATGGAATGAAGAACCGTGTTACTCTGTTATTATTATTATTATTATTTTACTACAACAGAAGAGTCAGAGACTAAACATGACAAGCAGGGGGGATGGTTCCACCTCTTGTGTCATCCACCAAGAGGAAGCCCAGGCCATTAGGGGGTCTTTGCAAAATGTGAAGACTTCATCTTGTGTGCCCTTTCGGCCAGCCGATCTACAAACTTAATAATAGTGATCCTCCAATCTTTGTTTAAGTAGTTTCTGATATAGGAAACAATTCCTACAAGGGTGTTTTGTTTAAGTAGTTTCTGATATGGGAAACAATTTCTACACAGGGGTGTAGCCTTTATTGCACAGTGATATAGTCACCTTGGAATCAAAGTCTATAACTACCACTTTGCATTTTAATTCCCACGCCATGCTCATAGCGTAGGTTATAGCCCAATATTCTGCTTAGGTAATACTGCACTTGCCCAAATTTCTCGCAAACCCTGTGATCCAACTCCCTGTTGTGTTTGTGAGAGTGCCTCCACAGCTTCCTTGGTTGCCCTCAATAACCGATCCGTCCACATTAAATTTCATAGCATCTCTATGTGGGTGAGTCCAGCCAATTTCTTTAAATATGACTGTCTTCCTCTGGACTTTGGCATTGTTCTCCATAACAACAAGCAAAAATTATATTATGGGTTGGGTGGTCTGCAGGTTGGAATAGAATTGGTTTGCGAATCCAAATGTTCCATGCCGTAAACATAATTTTAATCGTATTGACGTATCGTATTTGTAGGAGAGAAACAGACAAAGATCTAGTGGTATAATAATTATATATTTGCGGACTCGTAAAACTGATAAATAAGTAGTTTTAAACAAGAAATTTTAAATTCAAAGTACTCTATTTAATTCTAAATTTTAAAATGGTAACAATAAATTAAAATAAAATAAAAATTAATATATTTGTATTCAGGAGTTTTTCCTGATCTGTATTCTTTAATAAAGCTATCCACCAGCAAAAATAAAATAAAACATTGACTCGATCATAAATTGACAAATTCACAATGACAAATCGTAAGCTAAAATAAAATAAAACATTGACTAGACCCAGACACTGGATTTTGAATACGGCCACAAAATAAATAAATAAATAAACACGTTTTCCAGTATCCTTTCACTGTTCTTGTTCTTATAAGAATCGAAAACTACATCTTTCTGTGCGATTAATGTATTTTTCTCCTTCACACGCCTCATCTATCTCTCTGAGTCTCGAACTTTAAGACATGGACCGTTTTAACTTGTTCAAAGGCTATGGCAAAGTAGACGATGATCACCTCGAAGATCAGGCTCCTGAGGCCAATCGGAAGCCTCTCCTCGCTTTCATATTTGTTTCGACCGTTTTCTGCGTCATTCTAACCATCGGTATCACTGTTGCAGCTGTGATCCCCATCTCCAAAACCGAACCACCGGAGACCCAATCAGCCCCTTCCATGGCCAACGCCGCCGCCATCAAAACCGTCTGCAACGTCACGCGTTTCCCGGCCTCCTGCTTCTCCAGCATATCCTCCCTCAGCAATTCCCCTCAAAACCCCGGCGACCCAGAATCGATTCTCAAGCTCTCTCTTCAGGTCTCCCTCAACGAACTCTCGAACCTCTCATCCTTCCTCGGAACCATGGCTTCCACTTCAAATGGGCCTGCTCTGCCTGATTGTAGGGATCAGATAGATGACGCGCTGAGTCGACTCAACGACTCGCTGTCGGCAATGGAGGTGGTTCCCGGCGACAAAGCGTTGACGGATGCCAAGATCAACGACATACAGACATGGCTGAGCGCGGCGGTGACGGACCAGGAGACGTGCGTGGATGGGTTGGAGGAGATGAAGTCAAGGGCAGCTGAGGAGGTGAAGGGGAAGATGCAGAGGTTGAAGGAGTACACAAGCAACAGCTTAGCCATCGTTGCAAATATGCGCACCTTATTACAACACTTCAATATGCCCCTTCATTGAAATTTCCATTGTTTTTGTTCCCCCTTGGAAATTGAGAGTGATTCGTGAACTATGCTTAATGATAAGTGATTGCACTGTGTAGCTGTATACTATTTTCGTTTTTCCATTTTCTTTTTCAAAGATTTATGTGATCAGTGATATAATTGTTGTGGTTTGGCTACTTGTTGAAGCATGTATATATAATATACAGAAGATTTGTACTTTTCGTATATTTGTGGGATTTTGAGGGATAGAAAATATAAATTGGTAATTAGCTTTTGCCCCTCACCATTGGTTTGGGGTGTGTTATGTATATTTTTTTAAATGAAAATTAAGCATTTTCTGATGGACATCTTAATTATTGAGAACTCGCTACTTTGTTGAATTTCATTGAGAATGGATGGTGGTAGCTAGGTCTAACTTAACTTGTTATGGAATTTATCTAAGAATTTTTGTAAATGAAATTAGAGGGGAATATACTACCTTATCGTGGAACCCCTCATCCCATCCACTTTAAAAAGGAAAAAAAAAAACCAAAAACAAAAAGCCTTCGACTATTTTATTTTAAACACGTTTTTTTCTTAAGTTGCTTTTAAGAACATGTTTACATTTGCACTTGATCGCATCCTATTTAGACATATAGGTCTTATCAAGCTTTAATTGGCGAGCATGGAGTAATCAACAACCCAAATTGTCTATCCATAACCAAGAAAGATCTAAGCACATTTAAAAAAAAAAAATCAACTCCTTTAAAAGGATTGTAAATATAATTCCGTAGTGTCATAGAATTGTAACGAAACAAATATCCAGTATCCAGTATCATGTTATCAAGATTTAGCTTCGTATTCCGGAAACCAGCTCCTTTAGAAGGTCGAGGAGTTCCATTTGCGGTGGAATACAAAACTTACTATGAATAAAACCACAAACATGAAGGGTATCCTAATGCGTATGCAGCTGAACACTTGTGTGTGTGCTGTTGTTCTGCACCATCTTTTTCAAGTTTAGTTTTGGGTGTTTATTGTCACAAAAAGGTTAAAAGAAAAGCGTTATGTTGTACTAAATCATCCCTGAACGAAGCATGAGATCACAGGTTTCTGCCTTTATTCACCCAAGTCTTCAAGTTAACTGGTTCAAATATTGGCAAGCCTTTTTTTTCAAGAAGAATAAAGGGTTAAGAGAAAGGAGGATTCGTTAGCCCCTTATTTAATAAATTAAAAATTGTAAACCATGATTTAAAAGAAAAAAACTGTAAGAGATTTGTTATCATAATTAATATTAGGTTAATAGGTTTCTAGTTTCAATTATTCATTATACATCAACAGACGAGAATGATTTCATTTCACGATGGCAATTTGGTAACCCGAATATAATTATTTCAGCTGAAAGATAATATACTTCATATTAATATATAAGCTGATGGGAGCCACCCATTATAGGGAACGCAACAGAAGAGGCTGAAGGTAAGGGTAGAAGTGATGGGGTCTGAGGGTTCATTATTTGTTATTGTTGCAGGAATCTTCTAAGTCTCTCCTCTTTATCACTAATGTCCGCAGAATCCATCAGCTCTGTCAGCCTTTCACTAAGCTCTTCCACCGGAATCCATCAGCTCAGTCAGCCTTTCACTAAGCTCTTCCACCTCCTTCTGTAGCCTCTTTATGTGACAGCAAGTTTCTTTCAAGATCATTGACACTGATGCCTGCACCAAAACACACAAACTTCAGCTCAACTACAATATTGTTCTTTTTTAAGGGGTAGGTATTGAGTCCAAGACATTAAACTCAATCTTAAGATCTGGGGTTGATGCCACAAACTATAATTATAAACAAAGAAAGCCGCTCTTACAAAAACAAACCATCACCTTTGTCTCTCTGACTCTTGACTCCCTTAAATTCAACTGTGATATTGAAAACAATGTATCTAATGCATAGCATGCAGAAGAATAAATAATGTTCCTATGTCTAAGCAACATCTTACCTTCGAGTTGGTTCTTCGGTTCTGGCGTGGCAGCAGTGTTTGTAACCTTGAGACAAGATTATTAATCTCATTCTCTGTGAATTTTGAAGCTCTGCAACTTTTTTGGCCAGACATGACTGGAAATTCTAGTTCTTAAGCTCACGCTTTGGCCTTTGCTTCCAGTGTGTTGTGAGAAACTGCACTAATGGAAGCTGTTTAAATAGACAAGAGGGGTGAGATACTGTTTCCTATTTTCTTGAAGACACCAATTAGTTAGAACAAGAGGATTCTGACAAACATTAACAACTTAAATTGTTTTCCTCATAGCCCCTTTATTTCTGCTATACATGGCCTACATGACAATGGATTTTCGAGCCCTTGGCTATAATAAATACCTTAAAATATAACGCCATCAACTTGAATTGTTTCTGATACATGCATCCGGAAGGACGGTATTAATATTTTGGGCGTGGTTTAAACTATAGACACTTAAATTACAGATGCAAACAGGGCACCAAAATGGTACCCTCTTGTTTGTTCTGCGAGAAAATTAAGGTTATTGCTTGCTCAATATTCCTTCGGAGAAACCTTGTCCGTTGGTTCGGCTATATATTTTCTCTTTGGATACGGAGCATTTATTGGTTAAGCCATCAAAATCTGATCCAATCTCGAAGGTAAGAAATATTAGAGACTACATGTAATTGATTGAAGAAATCATAAAATAATTAATGGCCCACGTTTCAAGTCACGAGCTGGTTAGTTTTGATGCAATCTTAATTTAAGCATTGGTATGAAAAGGAGAAATAAAAGTAACGAAGCTGTCAGTAGATATGTAGGCAGAGAACAAAAAAGCAAAATCATTAACTATTGAGAAGACATATTCAAATCATATAAGAATCCTAAAATATTTGATCAAATTTCGCCTTGTTCACATGCGCCAGTTTAGAGTGTTCAGCAAGTCTTGTTCGTCGTTGTTCATATGAAGACACCAAATCACTGTAAACCAAATTACATCGTTTGTTTTACAGCCAAGAGAATGTTTCTTCTTCCTCTCTTTCCCTTTTTCAGAGCTCAAAGCTCGATGTGAGGAACCACGTACAAGAAGATGAAGGACTAAACTACAAAGAGATGTGCATGAAGGCGATGACAAGGAATACATGCTACTGGTGACTGGCGAGGAAATGGCAGAGACGAAAACCAATAATTGAAGCTTTGGCGTTATTTACCAAACCTCTAATTTGGCCCCTAACTTCGCGGTAGCAACCAGGGAACTATTATTTGATATGTATGACTTAGCTACAGAGTCACCACGTGGCGTTTCAAGATTGGGCAAGCAGCATGGATATGTCATGCTACTGCCTCTGATGTGGCAACAAAAATTCAAGGGACCTCAACGTCGTTCTATCTTGAGACACGCCCCAAAGTTTCATTAGTCTTCATCACCCTCTTTTGTTGATATTTGCTGCATAATTGACCTAAAATGGAAAACTTTAAGGTAATGTCACATGCAAGCAAGAAGGGAAATTTTATTATCCACCAATTGTGGAATTGTTTCTCTTAATAAGCATTAGTAAATGTGTTTCAGTTGTTCCTCATGAATCTGTAACTTACTAGTGCCAACTTCAAGCTAGACATTGATATTCCCACGTGCAGCCACTGATGCTAGAGCCACATGCAGCAATTATGAAAGGAAATAGCAGTATTTGTTGAGGACAATTTTTATATTCTCACGTTCTTTACTTTTGAAGGTGCAGAATCTCCACGTTGCTCACATAAACCAGTTGGATGGACTGTCAAATCCCACTACCAATGTAGGAATATTCATGCCACTTCTAGACAAAACGGTTATGAAACTTCCAACAAACTTAATAGGATTCCCCTATAAGTATTGCTAATTGCTAAACATCTTACATCTCCATTGTCCTATTTTATCTATCTAGTAGAGTGTGGGACACAGGTGATCTTATGTCCTTCGTTGATGTATCCTTTTAGGAGTATCTTTTAAGCAATCCGTTACGGCTATTTCCTTCTGAACTGTTCTCTTAAAATGAATAAACTTCAGAAGCAACATATGCCATTATTCCCTATATCAGTAACAGTAAGAAAGTTCGAGCATGAATACCAACAGTAAATGCAATTTTCATAGTGTGTCCACAAAACATGAGGGCTAAGAACAAAGGTGAATTTTCCTTTTTTGTCCATAAAGTAGGCATACTCTGGTTTCAGATATTATAGGGGCTACCCAATATTTAACAGCTATTGGTTTTTGTTTCATGGCCAAAGATTCAACAAGGAAAAGACAATAACTGATAAGGAAGCTTCTAACTTGATGCTCATAAGCAAAAGTAGTCTAAACTACTTGTATTCTTTTTCTATCAAATGGTTCTTCAAGTCATAATACAGAATGGAAATAGCATGATGGAAATACCTTCCTTAAATGAATTCCAAGTCTCAGTTGTTCAAGGAAAAGTGTACAATTTCATTGTTCTATGTCCTCCACTTTTCCAAAAGAAGGAACTGAACTGTCGCATAACATTTCAGGAGTTCCTATTAAGTAATGCAATCAATCTCAAACCTTCATGTACACACATTTGATTTTTCCTATATCCAACATTTAATGGTAGAACCTAGAGCTAGAAATGTTTGAAAGAACATGGAATGAAATAAGGTCAAAGACAAACATTCAAATCCATCAAGTAGGCTATCTGTTATGCTGTGTTAAATAAGGTCTTTTTACATTAATGTCAGAATAACAAATGATAATTATACGGATAGGAAGAATAGTTTTTCTAAATGTATATTTACACTGTAACTAACATCCAAACGTAAAGCTTATCAGTCTTGCCCCAGTTTTGAGATGAAGTATCTTTAAAGCAATGACTGAGAATATTCCTAAAGAAAACATTTATTGTGAATTTCCAAAATAATTTTAATAAAATTCTAAATATTCAAGCGTAACACTAGTCCTTTTGCCAACTCTACAGGGCATGCACTGAAACTAAAGCCAAATGCAGCAGCTCTCTACCAAAGCTTTCAACTTGTGAACACTTTACTCTTCAAAATCTTTTGTGATCCTTCTATCACTCTCAAGCAACGGTTTCCTATCTCGGACCGTTATTTTATTAAGAGATTCAAAGCAATGGCAGCATTGATGGAAATTGCAACTTCAATTAAGGCAACATCATCAAAGTAACACTAGGTAATGATTGATAACAACCACTGTGAAATGCTAGATGCTGAAGAAAGGCTCTTGAAACTGTAAAACAATTGCAATCATCAGTACATGGTGAAAGAGATACCCCTTCAACTTTCTTTCTCCAATTTTTCACAGCATCTGTTCTAGCTTTCCACTTATCTAAGGCATCACTTAGCTATATTTCTATCCATGGATCAGGCCAATCGGGTTGATCACAAAAAGATTGGGAAGGAATTTCTGCAGGACCCGATCCTCCTCAAAGGACAGAAAAATCCCCTAATGGTCAGGGACTTCAAATTTTTTGTCAAAATATATCATCAAGTCTATAACATGCAGCCATGATGTTCTAGCAGGTGACTGAATGACTGTAACACTCCTCATCTAGTTTGCAAATGTAAACAGGGAAAATATCTTTTGCCGAGTATGTGGATAAGGAGGTTACCATCGCCCTGAGATCCATTATTCTCTGCAACTATACCCAACTGGCTTTACTTTGTCGACCAATGGCCGCAACATTTCATGATGGAGTCAACTTAATCCCTTGTGATCTTATTATATATGAGAGTAAAAGTAAATTCTGGCTAATCAACCACATTGTAAGAAATGTTTTCGGGGATACCATGCCAATGATATCAGATGCACAAGCTCTCCAATTGACTGAAGTGGTCAGTGTAGAGCAACTTCCCAATCAAGACCTGCGTGATAACTTGCTTTCCTTTGTCTTTGCAACTACTGAAGATTGCTCAAGGTAAGAAAATTGAGTGTACTTGAGTTTGAGATATGCATGCATACTCAATAGTGAATTCAAGTTTTAATTTCCAGTCCTTGCATCCGAGTAAGGGGAGTCAATATAGAAAGAGGTGTGGGGGCCATCCAAGAGAAGCAAGAAGGGCCTGATGATCAGAAATTGCCTGGGGTCTTAAAATGGCTAGAGCTCAATCTACTCTATGATCACTGCTGGTACAAGATGCTTCCACTGAGGATGTGTCTATTAGGGAATAACTCCTTTCGTCAACTTTTCCATGAACCTGATCTTGCTCTATAGCAAACTTAGCTGGAGTTATACCTTGGATATGATGCTGCAGCTTGTATCCTCGAATTGGTCCTGGTGTTTCCATGGAAGATAGTTCACGTCATCAAGTTTTTCCGAGACAAGAGTAGCAAAACTGATCAGTGTGAACTTGCTATTCACTGAGCAAGAAGATGAAGAATCCATAATTTGATCGATTGATCAACAAAGCAGGCCAATTGATTGATGGATCAAGACATCCAGTTGACAAATTTCATCATTGCCAATGAGTGAACGACTCCAATTGACATATCTTGTTGCTCTGATACCATGAAACGAGACCCAAGAGAAGCAGAAATAGAGAACTGTATTGAATATGAGCAAAATGAATCTAATATCATGTTACTGTAATTACATCAGAAAGCTTATATATATTCAGAGTCAATCATCTATCAACAACCAATTTCATCATGACACATATACACCTGGTCATTCCATAGCTAAACCAACAAGAACAAACTAAAAGCTAACTACAAAGCTAACACAAGTTATTCCCTAATAGTGTCTTGGTACTTGAATTTAATATTTCTTCTGTCAATTAAAGCTTTTTCGTAGCAAGCTGCATTCCCTGCAATACTCATGACTAGCAATATTATTATCATATTCTGATATTAAAGGATCCACACGTCTGAATCCTGTCTACAAGAATGCTTCCTTAAGTTTTTGTTCATATAGCATACGATACAGCATCTTCAATATCACAACCAACGTATCAAGTTTTAATGCTGTATCTCGAAGACAGAGATAAGAGTTTAAGAAAATAGAAAAATTGATTAAATGTAATATGTAAGGAATCAAACCAAAGGCAGTACATATCATAGAAAATCAGAGCATTTATTGATATGAACACAAACCACCGGATGAGAAGGGAGATAGGGAACTGAAAAGGAGTCCATTAAACTCATATTTGTGATCAAATTAATATAAGTTATTACCACGGAAGTAACTAACTTCAAAAAGTTGGGAGGAAAGCAGATACCAAGTTGAGTGTTTTATTATCCCCACTCAAAAAGGTAAAGTTGTGAGATCCATCGGTGATTAGAAGTCCTTAAGGAGGTTATTCCAAAATTGTAGGCTTGTAAGCTGAAGAACAAAAGGAAAGGCAACACTCTTAATGGTTCGTTCATATTCAGTAAAGCAATTTCCTTCTGGCAGTAAGCAACCATTCCAACTGCTCACCCAATCCCTTTGCCAAAAAATCAGCCTAAGCATACATTAGTTCAGAGCAATTAAAGCTCTATAAAAAAAAAAAAAATCAGAAATAACGTATTACAAAAATAACATAATCTAGAAACTACAGCAAGTTATTGTATCTTGCTTCCTTGAGTTCCAAGTGAAGAAGCTTGAACCAAAGGAAAACATGTAGCCAGAAGTGCTTTTCATGTCATCTATAGATCAAGCCCAGTCACTATCAACAAAACCAGTCAATTTTACTTCATTTTTTTTCTTGTACCAAACACCAAGGTCAACTATACCTTAAATATACCTTAGAACTCTTTTAGCAGCCTTGAAAGGCATCTCACTAGGAGAATGCATAAATCTTGATAATAAACTAGTAGCATACATTAAGTTAGGCCTTGAAGCTATTAAATACAGTAGACCTCTGATCAAGCTTCTATATGTACCCTCATCAATCCTGTTAAATCCATCCTCCTTGCTTAATTTTTCATTCAATACCAATGGCCTGCTGACTAGATTGCAATTGCTCATCCCAAACTTCCTTAATATCTCAGTCGCAAATTTTTTTCCTATTTATAAAGATTTCTTCCTGTGCTTGACGTATCTCCATGCCAAAAAAGTGGGACATTTCTCTTAAATTAGTCATTTCAAATACTTTTGGCATTTCTTCTTTAAACTTCTTCACAAGTTTAGGAATGCTACCAGTCACCAAGAGATCATCTACATACAAGGAAACTATATTAGTAAGCCACTTGTGTACCACTGATTTACACATGGAAAATTTAGAAAATTCAAAAATTAAATTTTATGAATTAGCTATCCTAAGCCAGTTATTGTGTTTTTTGTAGTTTTGATTTACCTAGTGTTAAATTCATGTTTTATTTAAATTTCTTGCTGATTAGTTATTATTTGGTAGTTAAGGAGGTTACTCCTCCACTTTCTCAATATTCCTTGTTTTTAGGAGGTGGTTGTAAGTGGTTACCCCACCAAGCTTTTATTTAGAGATTTGAAATATTCAATGAAGGATATTAGAAGAAATCTTTTGCCCAAAGCTCATCTCAAGAGATTGTAGGTTCTCTCTAAAGAGCCAGCACCATAGGTAGATGCAGCACAGCTCCTCCCCTAAAGCCTTCTAATTCTGAAAACCCAACAATACGTCCCATTACCAAATCCATTTCTAGGGATTGTAAAATTTTGGTATCAAAGCAGGAGGTTATAGGAGATCAACTTTTACAACAACTAGCACAATTAGTGCAGTTATTCCGAAAAGAACGTGCAACCAATTTCGCAAGACAATAAGCAATCAATGCTCACCTAGATGTCCTCACAAAGGAGCTATCAGCTTCGAAGCTTCCCACTGATTCTACTGAACAAGACAATCACAACCAGGGAGGAAAAGAGTGATTAATTCACACAGTGGCAGGAAGTTCCACTGTCCCTAAAATTTCAAAATTGGATTTTTCACATTTAAAGGACAAGAGGATCCATTGGAATGGTTGTATCGGTGTGAACATTTCTTCCGTCATCAACAAACACCTGAAGAGGATAGGGTGACATTAACATCTTACTATCTAAAAGGGAATGCTCAATTATGATTCCTCCAATTTGAAGCGGATATACCTGAACTCTCATGCAAGAACTCAAACAACAGCGTAATTTGCATTTTGGTCCCCCAATTAAAAGCCATAAAGTGGGAGAATTGGTAAAGTGAAGACAAACTGGGACTATGGCAGATTATCAAGAGAAATTTGAGCAACTATTCTCGAGAGCCGATACTCTCAACTAGTCACAAAAAATAGAACTCCATATTAGTGGTCTTGATGATTATATAGTAGTCAAAGTAGAATTACATGACCCCTCGAACCTAGCAACAGCCATGAGCATCTGTAGATTATATGAACAAAAGATACAACCCCTTCGTTCACAACCACTAGATGGCTGTAGACCAAAATCAGCAGATCATGCTCCTCAACAATATTTTAGAATTGTAAAACAGTTGACTAGATCAAAGATGGAGTAAATAAGACTTAAGGGACTTTATTTCAATTGTGATGAACCTTTTACGAGGCCATCAATGCAAGAGGATGTTATAAATTGATTTAATTGAAAGAGACGAGGAAGAAGATCCTATGGACCTGAAGGGACAAATAGACCAACTAGAAATTTCTTAAAATGCAATTATTGGTAATACCTCAACACAAAATATGTTGCTACTTGGAAAATTGAGAAATTAGTCCATGTGGGCTTTAGTAGACTCGGTCATCACCTATAGTTTCATAAATTTAGAACTTGTTTCACGATCTTCGAAAGGAGAAACAAAATGGGTTGCGAGTTGTGGTGGCTAATGGGGAACACATCAAAAGCAGGGGTCAGTGCAAGGGAATTTATCTTGAAATAGGTAATCATATATTTAACTTGGATTTATACGTACTCAACATAAATAGATTTAATGTAGTATTAGGGGTTAACTGGCTCAAGACATTGGAACCTATCCTATGGGATTTCAAGAAGAGCGTACGTGTGGAATTAAAGGGCAGCTAGCCCTAGTCTTTCCCCAGCATTCAAGAGGCAAGGTTCCATAACATTGAGCTAGGAAGGGCAATGAAAAGGACTCGTAGAATTTATTACAAGAATATACTTCCATCTTCTTGAACCCCAAGGCTTTCCACCTCAACGTTTATGTGATCATAAAATTGTGTTGGAAACTAAAACGAAACTAGTAGTAGTGCAGCCATACAAATACCTCCATACACAAAAAGATGAAATTGAAAGACAATGTTATGAGATGTTGAAGTAGGAAATAATAAGACTAAGTTAGTCCCCATTCTCTTCCCCAATGCTTCTTGTTCCTAAATTTGATGGATTTTGATAGAAGTGTATTGACTACTGTGAATTGAATGTTAAAACCATCAAGGATAAATTCTCAATTTTGGTTATTAAGGAACTATTGAAAGAATTATTTGGAACCAAATATTTCTCCAAACTAGACTTACAATCAAGTTATTTCCAAGTCCGAATGAAGTAAGCAAATGTGAAGAAAACAACTTTTTGCACAACTAGGGTCATTTTGAATTTATGCTTATGCCTTTCGACTTAACCTATACACCCTCTATCTTCCAAGCTCTAATGAATAAGGTGTTTGATCCTTATTTACAGAAGTTTATTTTACTCTTTTTTGACGATATTCTGGTGTACAACAACACTTGGGTCAAACACATCCCTACACATTGCTTTCAAACTATTATTAGACCATCATCTTTACTTTAAACAATCTAAGTGCTCTTTTGGCCAAACCTAAATAGCCTATTTAAGCCACATTATTATAGTTGAAAGAGTTTCTGTAGTTGCCTCTAAAATTTTAGTAATGACAAAATGGCCTAAAAGTTTCACTACTAGAGGGTTACACAACTTTTTAGGCCTCATTATTACCGTAAGTTTGCGCATAATTATGGAGCCATTGTAGCACCATTAACAACCATGTTATGTAAAAACTATTTTGTTTGGAGTGATATGTCAATAAGTCAAGAATGCTGTATGAATGGCTTGCCTCCCAGCCTCAGATTTCTCTTCAACTCATTATATATAATATGTACAGAAGAATTCTATATATGGAAAGAAGGCTAAATATCTGCTAATCTAATCCCTATACAATCTGATAATAATTAAGCTCATTAAGAGCAAATCAAGGGAATAATGCAAAAGAGCAAATCAAGGGAATATATCCGTTGACAGCCCCCCTCAAATTGATGCGGGTTGATCAACAAACATCAATTTGCTACTTAAGAAACAATGTTGATGACGAGTGAGAGTTTTGGTAAAGATATCAGCAATTTGTAGTTTAGTAGAAATGTGAGGAAGAGTAATAACACGAGTTTCAAAAGCTTTATGAATAGAATGACAGTCGACTTCAATATGCTTTGTGCGCTCATGATAGACAGGATTGGCCATTATCTGAATAACACTGGTATTATCAGCATGTAAAAGTGTAGGATCATTGGCAAAAAAATTTAATTCACCAAGCAAACCCCGAAGCCAAATAATTTTCGAACAAGCAAGAGACATTGCTTGGTACTCTGATTTAGTAGATGACTTAGAAACTCTGTCTTACTTCTTACTCTTCCAAGAGATCAATGCATCACCTAAGAACACACACAAACCAGTGATGGAGCGACGTGTATCAACACAACCAGCATCGCTATAAGCAACAAGACGAAGAGAATTACCTGCGAGAAAAAATAAACCCCGTGCAGAAGTGCCTCGAACATAGCGGATGATCCGACGGACAGCAGTCAAATGAAGATGATGAGAATTTTGAAGAAACTGACTGACTTGTTGTACAGCAAAAATAATATCTGATCTGGTGATGGTGAGATAAATAAGACTACCCACCAATTTGCGATATAAACTGGGATCAACAAGTAAATCACCTTCCTCTTTGCGAAGTTTGACATTTAATTCTATGGATGTATCAAGAGAGGTAGCGTTTTGCAATCCAGATGTAGCCACCAAATCACTAGCATATTTATGTTGATTGAGAAAAATACCAGAGGGACTACGATGCACCTCAAAACCAAAAAAATACGTGAGAGACCCAAGATTTTTCATATGAAAAGATTGTGAAAGATGTGTCTTGAGTTGGACAAGTAAAGCAGAATCAGAACCAGTGATTACAATATCATCAACATAGACTAAAAGGACAACAAGACCCATGTCTGATTTCTGAAGAAATAATGAAGTGTCATACTTGCTCTGTTGAAAATAAAATTGTAATAAAGTGATTCGAAATTTATCAAATCAAGCCCATGGAGTTTGTTTGAGACCATAAAGAGAGCGACAAAATTTACACACATTGGAGTTCGGAAAAGAAAATAATCCCAGGGGTGGCTTCATATAAATACACTCTTTAAGATCCCCGTGAAGGAACACATTTTTAACATCTATTTGATGTAGTGGCCAATCATTAGAAGCAGCAAGAGCTAGGATTGTACGAACAGTGGTCATCTTAGCCACAGGAGCAAATGTCTCCTCATAATTCACACCGTATTCCTGATGGTTTTCAAGGATAACAAGCCGAGCTTTATAACGATTCAAACTTCCATCAGAGCGAATTTTGACTGAGTAAACCCATTTACAACCCAGAGGAACAATAGTGGAAGGACAAGGCTCAATGTCCTAGGTGTGATTGGCCTCTAGAGTGGCAATTTCTTCCTGCATAGCTTGTTGCCAACAGTCATGCTTAACAGCATAGGAGTAGCATGTGAAAATATCAAAATTAGACAAGGCAGCAGTAAAAGCTGAAATAGAAGTGTCAGAAGAAAACTCATACCTATCAGAGGGTACAGACACTCGAGGATAGCGATGTACCGAAGGCTCTAGAGGTGCTACGACTAACTGATTTTGGTGCATATTAAGATTAGATATCAATTGAGCGATTGAAAGAGACCGTATGTGAGATCGTCTTGTATACACCATACCTGGTTTAAAGCGAGACCTAACTTGATGAAGATCTGAGAAAGGCTGCTCAAAAAAAGGGAGGACCACAGTGGAAGAAGAAGAGGGCACATATGAAATAGGAAAGAAATATTGATTTTCAAAGAAAATAACATTTTGAGAAATACGTGTACGATGTAATGTGAAATCATAGCAAACAAAGCCCTTTTGACACACATTATATCCGAGGAAAACACATCAAACGGATTGAGTAGATAATTTATGTCTCTCAGGAGGTAAATGAACAAAACATACACAACCAAATATACGAAGATTATCATAACTAGGTTCCTTAACAAACAAGTGAAAGTAGGGAGATTTCATGTGTAAAATTTGAGAAGGTAAATGATTGATCAAATAAGTAGCAGTCTTTAGAGCCTCAACTCAAAATATGGATGGAACAGAAGATTCTAACAAAATATATGGCAAATCAAGGTGATATTACTTCAATTTAACTCCGATGTAGGTAATCTTAGTGTCAATTTAAAGATAAAACAATTATCTAAAACTATTATGTTGAACAGTTTAGCGAAATAATAAGAAATCAATGTGATATTACTGCCTCAAAGTACAGGTTATTTCTTCTCGGGTAGGTTCTGACCTATACTTACTAATCTATCCATATCTCCCTCATAAGAATTTCAAATTAAGTGATTCCAGTGGTTAAAAATCCGTGACACATATAGCAATAATTTTTATGTTAATCATTTATTTTAATTCCTTACAGAATGTTCTCAGAAATTAAAACACATAAGCTGTCCTAAAATATTCTTCCCTAATTATTCAATTTATGACCACTGCATACTAATCGGACCATATCTGCCTCATACAGACTTCAAATTGAGTAATTTCAGTGGCTACAAATCCGTGACACATATATCTATAATTCTTATGTTAACCATTTATTTCAATTCCCTACAGAATGTTTCCATAAATTAAAACACAAAAGCTATCCTAACATATTCTTTCCTGATTAACTATTTTCTAACCATTGCTTACTAATCAGACCATATCTACCTTATATGGACTTCAAATTGAGTGAATTCAGTGGCTACAAATCTGTGAGACATAGATCTACATCTTTCATGTTAACCATTTATTTTAATTCCTTACCGATTCTTTCCAGAATTTTAAAAACAGAAGCTTAAAATTTTGCCAACCATAGCCATACCTATGCAGAATTATTTACACTAGTTTAAGTATTCAAACATACATAATATGTAACATGATATAGCAACATCTATGAGCAATCATTAAAGTTCTAAGATCAAAATCCCATATAAATATTATAAGTTTCAAAACTTTTTTTCGAAAAAAATATATTGTTAAACTTACCTGGAGCACTTAGTCCTCTAAATTTCTCCTTCCTCTTTCTTCCTTTCTTCCTCTCCTTTCCTTACTCTACCTTGCTTCTATTTTTCTCTCCCTCATTTGGACGAAATTCCTATGCTATAAGGGTGGATTTTTCTTATATAGACCATCAAATAATTCACTTTTTATGACCATGGGTCTACCTGATCACAATTAGGATATACTTAGTTGAATTTTTGGAAAATAAACAACTTATATTCTTGTCTTCCTCTTCTTTAATCAAGATATGCATAGCAAAAGGAGATTTGTATTTTGAAAATTATGATAATATGTTCTTAAGATAAGGGACAAGGTCCCTTTGATTTAGGGATTCATTTCATTTTTCTTTTGTCTTAATCAATTATGATAGGTTTGCTTTTTTAGGTGACAAATTTCTAACCCTTGAATCTCCATTATTTGGTTAAAATTATTTGTGTGGGATATGAATGTTTTGTCCTAATGTCATGTATTATCATACCACTTGTTAAAATTATGAGTGTAGGATATAGATGTTTTGTCCTAAAGCCTTGTATTATCATACCACTTGCTAAAATGATGAGTGTAGGATATAGATGTTTTATTCTAAAGCCTTATATTGTCATACCACTTGCTAAATTTTTGTCTTAAAGCCATGTAACCTAATCTTTATTATATTATCACATTATTTATTTTATTTTATTTTTTCTCTTGGATTTGGGCTTATTTCTACCCATTTCCTTTGCTTTGGATAAAATTCTACCTTTCTTGGAGGGCTTGGACATATTTTCATAATTTTTGGGCTATCGGTCCAATTTCTATATTTTAGTCCAAATCTATGTTTTATTTCTTGTTTAAGTTATCCAATGGGCTTGTTAAAAACTTATGTAAAGTAGAAAGTGTCCATAGGTGAAAGTTCAATGTATGGGTGAATATGTTAAACTTAGTAATTTTAGTTCTTTAATTAGAAAAAATTACCTAATCCAATGTTTTCTTGAAATTTTAAGACCTTTACTTGTTTCCAAAAATTTATCTTCTTTACCCAAGAATTTCACCTTTCTTTAGTATATTATTTCTAATTTTTCCTCTTAAATTTTCTCTCTTTACTTATTCCATTAATGTTAGAACATTTTTATGCATACACATAAGGTGAAGAATTTCTAAAGATTATATTTTCTTAGATATCTAAAAATTGTATAATAAATTTTATTTCCTTAATTAAATATTTATGTACCTTTATCAATAAAAGAAACGAAATGAGGGATGTTATTTTGAATACTTTTATACTTTTATTAATACAAGAAACGAAATTAGGGATGTTACAATTGTCAACTGGTTACATTTGAACTTTGTTTGACATGCAGAGGAAAATATTGAATGGAGCTTGCTTGATTGCCCATAACAATCTCCAGCATGGTTCTTGTGAAGGATTAAAGTTATAGAATGGAAGCAATTCTTCTAAAAAGTGAGAGATGCACACTTCACCAAAAAAATTTCATTTCTTGTAGCTCTCGAAAATCCATTTGTCTTCCTAAGCATGACAGGACAATGGAATTTTAACATCATTTCCTCATTATCTAATAAAGGCAAGGCACCATTCATTCACCCAGATGCTTTGATGATGATTCGGCTATACTGCAAGGTTTGTGTTCACTGTTTTGATATTACCCTCATTGACATGTTCTTTTGTTTTTTTTTTTAATTTTAATTTCCTATGTTGTATTTGTTTTCCTTATTGTGCTGCATAAAATATTTAAATAAATAAATAAGAAAGCAAAGTTCAGCAGAGACAAAAGAGTGGCGTCTGTTCATGTAGCATTAAACTCGGCTACTTTTTTCTCTTTATGATAACAAATAAGAAAAAAAATCATTATATGTCTTCGTGATTTTCTTATAATCTGCATCAGTTGCTTTTGACTTATTTTCTTATTGATTTGCTAGTGCCCCACAAGATGTAGCTTTTGTTACCTCCATTTCATTTTCAGAACATTTGCTTATAAAATTACCAGTCAATTCCAAAATATTTTCCATGTGTCCTTATCACATTTGATTTTTGTTTGACATACGGAAAAACATATCAAGTGGAGCTCACTTCATTGCGGATAACAATTTCACCATATTTCTTGCAAAGGATTCAAGTTAAAGAATGGAAGCAATTCTTCTAAAATGAGAGAGATGCACACTTCACCAAGAATTTTTCATTTCTGGTAGCTCTCCAAAATCCTTGTCTTCCTAAGCAACAGACAGCACACTAAAATTTTGAGAATGGTCTCAGAAAATTGGGAGAGCATAAGAAGATTTGTTTTGTCGGGGGGATTCATGATTTGAGTGTCTCTAAATCACCTGTCAACTTTTTTGTCAGAGAGATGTCATTTGAGAATTGAAGTTGCTTGAAGTAATGGACTTATTGCACCATTTCTTCACCTAAATCTAATCTACCATTTCTAGAATCTATTTTTGAGCTGAATTCTCCTTTTGAGATTTCATTCAAGTCTTTTGTCATGTTAAGTTCATCGCTTAAGTTTGCAAAAATTTTTATATTCTTAGAAGTTGAGTTAAACTTCTGTATCACAGTTTTCTTTTGACGCGTCCCAAGTTGATCTTACTGAATTTCCATCTAATTTTTTTTTTAGATTTCTTACCGAATGATCTTTTGAGCCAAGGCATATTATATGAATACATTAATCATAAAGAAGAATGAAAATAACAATCCCGGTTCTTACCATTGTTTGTTGCCAATTTTTTTCTGGTAAAAAAGGATTTAGAGTTAGGAGATGTTACTCCATTCAAAGGACAAGACATCCTACAATTCTCAGAGAGAGTTTATAATAGTTAGTTACCAAAATTTATTTAATTTATTAGTGCATTACCAATTGTTAATATTTTGATTTTCATATTATTAAAAGCTCAAGTAATTAAATTTTGTTTGTTTCACATTATCCTTAAAAGAGTATTGTGTTATTCTTTCTTAAAATGTTTACTTCATCAAAATTGGTTTCCATGTAGAAGAAGGATAACATTGGCTTTGTTCGGTAAACTGCAAATATCTTTTGAGCTGGGCCATGCATGTAAACCCTGCATCTCTCTCTCTCTCTCTAAAATTTGAAGAATGACAAATATTTTTCTAACTTACTTGGTTAAAATTCAAAACACTAAAAATTATGAATTATAAGTACAGCACAGCAAGAAGTAATTTTAATGGCAAAAAACTTATAATTTACTTTTACTATAACATTGTTAGTATTTATTTAGTTGCCACAGCAAGAAGTAGTTTTAATGACCAGTAACTTATAATTTATTGTCACTATAACATCTATAATATGTTGATAGTATTTACTTAGTTGCCACTTAACATTTAATGGCCACAGTAGTCCTCAATAGAAGTATTTTTTTGGCAATTTTTCATATTATAAGTTAATTAATTTAATTTATTTTATATATATATAAATAAAATTAATTTAAAAATTATAATAATTTTTGTGTGTTATCATATATAATAAAAATTTATTTATTTTTTAAAAATAAAATATTTTTATTAGATAGATAAATTAGATAAATAAAATAAAAAAAAAATATTTAAACTATTTCTCAATTTTATTAATATTTTTAATAAAAATAAAATATTATTAATTATTTTTGTTTTTATATCATTTTTAAATTTAAATAATAATATTTTATTATTTTTGTGCTTCAAAGATATTTTTGTCTTTTTGTCAGTTTTTCATTTCATTTTTACGTTATTTAAAACATACCAAACGTAGAAAAACAATAGAGATTTCATTCTTTTCCACTGCATACCAAACATAATTTTTTTATAACATTTCATTCTATTCCATTCCCTATTCTCTTTTCCATTCCATTCATTACCACCAACCAAACAAACCGTTAGAGTTGAAGTTGTAGAATAGATAGTCAGCGCCACACCTTCCTAAACAAGCAATCGTGAGATGAATTAAAAATTTCTTTTAAAATTTATTTGTTTTGACAAAAAAAATTGAATTTTATTTTTAAAGAAATAGCTTCAAAATAATTTTTTTTATCTAATATATATATATATATATATATATATATATATATATATATATAATAGAGTAAATATATAAAATATTCTTCAAAAATATATTATTTAAAAAAATTATTTATTGAAAACATCACTTTGAATGAGTTATTGCATGAAAATATTATTAACTATTTTATTTTTTTGTATAAAAAAATTGAAATTGACGTAAAAAATGATAAAAATACTTGATAGACAACTCAAATTAATGAGGTAGTTAATTTAGGATAAATGTATAACACAAATTATTCATATATTACAAAAATAAATCATTCAAGAATTTTGTATTATATACTCTTAAAATATTTATTTAAAATTAAAAAATTTAAGGTTTCATTTAATAAAATCAGAAGTCAAAAGGATCCAATTTAATAACATGTAAGTCCTAATTTTTTCAAACCTAAAAGATTATTGATAGATCTTTTGGTAAGAATATTAATGATAAATAAGAATCAAGTTTTAAAAACATAATTAAATCTTTCCTTTCTAATTAATTGAAAATTATTTTCTAGAGTGCATTATATATTTATTGTTGTTCCGACTTTTACTATTATTTGTTAATGCTATTCTAATCCATCACATAGCATAGCATAATATTTAATATTTTATTTTTGGTAAAGCAATATTTAATATATTTATATACACAGAATATTTAATTTTTAAATTATTTTATATTATAAAAATATTAATTAGTTTAATAATTTATATACAATATTTAATTTCATTATAAATCTCAAAATTATTTTCTAAGTTAAAAAAATATAAATAACTTTACACTCAATTTTTTCAAATGAATACGAACAATATTTAATTTTATTATATACAATATATTAAGGATGTTTTAAGTATTTAACCAATAAATTTAATTTTTGTTTAGACTCTAATTAAGATTTTCGTTGGTGATTATATATGTTAAATATTAGAGTAAAATATTATTTTAATAATTAACATATACACATTTTCTCAATTTAGTGTTTCAAATAATATTTTATCTTCAAAAAGTTTTCTTATCAACCTTTTTAATAAGAATTTAATTGATTTATTTTATTAGCCAAATAAAAATTTAACTTAACTCATGGATTTGTCTAAATTGCGTACTTTTCGTGGAATCACAAGATAAGGAAATTTGCTAAATATATATTAATATGGTTAATGTGAAGATCATTTTTAAAATAAAATTTTGAAAGATTTGAGAATATATGTATCTTTTGATAATTAAAACAACTATACTCTAAATATTATTTTTTTTTAAAATAACTGAAAATATATTTTTAAAAAATAGAAGGTAAATCTTTTAAACCAAATAAATAAATAAATTTATAATTTATTTAAGTGATTTATAAATTTATTTAATAAAATTAAAAATATTTATTATAATAATTTTTTAAAATAATTTAAATTAATTAAAAACTTAAAAAGTATATACTATTTTAAGTAGTATATAATTTTTAATTTTTAAATAATTTTTATCAAATATATCATGAACGGTTACATTATAAAAAATTCAACTATTTAAAAAAATTATTTGATATTATTTATTTAAGGTTATAATTATTTTTGTAAATTTAGATACTCTAAAAATAATGTATACTAAACATTGCTATCAATGAAATATGTTCATTAAAAAATTTTAATACATTTTTTACACGATTTTTTAATTGATTTTTGTTGTCTCTTTAATATTATCATTTTTTTATTTTTTAAAAAATACAACATTTTTAAGCATAAATCCATTAAAAAGTTTTTTTGAGTGAACAATGTTTAATCAACCACGCATGCGCTGTTCATATAAATTAAAATTAATTGTTAATAATTAATAAAATTGATTAAAGTTAAAGATTTATTATTTTATTTTTTAAAAAATAATAATAAAATATAATTTTTTAGTTGACATGTCAACGTAAAATAAATATAAATAATAATCATATATAAGAAATAAATTTAATAATTATATTTCAATGATTAATAATCAATAAAATTTATTAAATTAAAATTTAAAATTTATTTTTAATAAATAATTATTTATAGAATTTAATTAATTAATTAACATATCAACATAAAATAACTATAAATAATAATAATGACATCTCTTAGGGTCAGATTAATTTTAATAAATAATTATTTATATATTTTAATTAATTAATTAACATATCAACATAAAATAACTATAAATACTAATAATGACATCTCCCAGAGTCAGATTAATTTTTTTTTTAAAATTAAATTGATTATGATTTTTGAGTCTTCTTATAATGACTTCTCTTAATATTTAACTATTTAAACTCTTAGTAAAGTTATAAATTGTTGACTACTTTGATCAATCAATTATAGATAGAGTTTAGGGTCTTTTCATCTATTACTTTAAGCTTCTTCTTCAATTTTTTTATGCATTTTTTTGGTGTCATCTACCAGTATTTTGTTCATTATGTAAAAATTCACTAAGGTTTTATATTAAATTGTGACAAAAAAATAACTGTTTGTTTGCTCTTTGTATAGCAACGTGATTATCTTTCAACTTGAAATTTTATCTAGCGATAGAAATGGTTATTATTTATTGAATTATTAATAATACTAAAATAGATAATTATTTTATCAATTTATCTAAAAGAGTTACAATCATGACTCGTTATTTTATTATTTCACCTTACCCTATATTCTAAAGTTACATAATAAATTAATAATAAATAATTATTTTATTTTAGACAAAAATGAATGATAATATTAATATCTTGATTAATTTAATAAATTAATAAAGTGTAATATGTCAATAAGACCATAAGAGGTTAAAGTTGTTTTAAAACACACACATAATATATCTATGATAAAATTATACTTAATTTTAATTATTTATTTCATTAATCAAATATTAATTCTAATAAAAATAGCATGGAAATCTTCTAGCGCCATATACGTATATATTAAAAAAAAAAAGAGTTTTGAAGACTTAGCTATCAAAGCTCTATAAATATAGAAACAAAATTGTAAGCTTCACTACTTCTTAACTCGAGCTTGAGCAAATTTTGTTTAATTTTTTTTTTTCTTTTCTCTCTTCTCTCATTTTTTTTTTAATTTCTTTCATTCTTTCTCAAAATTTTAGTGCCATTTTGTTTTTTTCCCTTTTCTCTCTCATTGTTTGTGTGGGTACAATAGCTATTACTATCCACTTTATAAAACCAGTGTTATTAGAGCAGATTTTATTCGCCTTCTGAAACAGGTCTCTGCATATAATATATGAGCAGAAGACATTGAGGTATACCAATGGAACCGAAGAGAAACGAGGCTTTGAAAATAGCTCAATCTTAAACTTTATAAATTAGGAAAGAAAATGATGAATATTAATTCTCATCTTAACACAGTTACAGTAGATCAAATAAATAGCTCAAATGAGATCACCAACCTTTGAGGTTGATATGAACATGAAGGCACGCAATCTTACCATCCTCACAACTCTCTTATGATGTTTAGCGAGTTTTTTTGGCCACTTTTTTTTAATAGTAAGCATCTCAAAATTAGGGCTAAGACTAATTTAAAATAAAATTTATAAAAATTAATATTTAGTCTATTATTAACAAATAATATTTTATTTATAAGCGATATTTAAATTGTAATATATGATAAAATTAATTTTTAAAAATATTATTTTTATTATGTCTTATGATTTAGATATTATCAATAAATAATTTTTTATTTATTGATAATAAATTAAATTATTTTTTAATTTAAAAACATAAAAATTCTGTCTAAAATATTAAAATTGAAGGACCAAATTAAAAAAAAATTAATTTTGATTGGTCAAAATATTATTATTTTTTCTTTATCAATTATATTGAGATGATGTGTTGATGACAAAATTATATCAGTGATTTCATACTCTTGATTAGTTCATTTTCAATTACTGCTAGGAGCTTATCTGGAGTCTGAAAAATGAGTAAAAAATGCTTGCTGCATTTCTGTTGCGAGCGATGGATGTGTCTAGCCTTTTTGGTTGCTTAATGATTTGAGCCTTTGGGCTCCATATTCACTGCGGTTTCATTGCAAGAAAGCCACCTTAGATTAGGGCTTTTGGGCCTTATCCAGGAACAAAACAACTATATTGTCAATAGCAAACGATGTCGCAAATTTGCGTGCTAGCTGGTGTTAGACGGTGGGTGGACGGAGAGAGTGAGAGGGAAGCGAAAAGGGGTAAGGAAAAGCGCGCGCTGAAGGATGCTGCTTAGAGCATCTGATAGCCACCCAAGTTGTTTAAGTGAATTTTATAAGTATTATATTAATATTTTTTTAAAATAATTTTATAATATTTTAAATAATTCTAAACTTTAATAATATAACTCTACAAAATTTATTAAATAGATCTCACTGATTATACCATATATTTATATTTTAACATAAAATATTAATTTATTTTTATTTTTATTTTAAAATAAAAATACATAAAAAAATTAAAATATATTAAAAATAATATAAATCAATTATAATTAAATTATAATATTATTTTAATTAAATAAAATTGTAGATTAAAAAAAAAACTAGAAGAAATGATAATCTAAATTTGTAAAATTTATTAACACTTTGACACATTTTATAGGATGATACTCAACGGTCGGCTCCTCCAATTTGTTTCAACGGTCTTCCAACAGCAAATCTTTGATTTGCTTCAACGTAATATACAACGGTAAAAAATATGTTTCAGGTAATAAATATATAATTTTTAACTCTCTCTCCCACTTCACTGCCCTAACATCCCCCCAGAAACACCAGATTCATCTATACGTTGACGCTCTTCATCAATGGAACAAGGTATTCTCCCATACACTTGCGAGGAAAAAAAGAGTGTTTCAATTTGTAACTTTTCTCTAATATATGCATTTTGCAATTGCAGCGGATGAATCTTACAGCAGTTAAAGAGGTAGATGAAGTAATGGAACAGCATGTTGAGGATTCCCTTGCGATTTTACGGCCTTTAAGGGATTATTATCGGACACGCTGCGGCGCTTCCTACGATAAACTCAAACTCATCGATGTTGGAACTGGTGCGGGCCTTCCTGGAATTATTTTAGCTATAGCCGGCCCAGGTGAATACATTTACGTCCATTGGTTAATTATAGCTCCCTTGTAATTTCTCTCTGCCTTCTCACTGAAATGCTGCAATGGATAGATTGGGATGTAACGTTGTTGGAGTCTATGAACAAGCGATGCGTTTTCTTGGAGCATGCTATCGACGTTACCGGTTTGTCAAACATTCAAATCGTCAGAGGAAGAGCAGAGGTAGAAGTAACTCACTCACACACTCTCTTTCTCCCTACCGTATAATTCAAATGTAGTTTCTTATTTCCTTACATTATTGCAAGGCAGTATTCTTTTGAATATATGTAGTTAATTTAAAAGCACTGTTCCTTGTAGTGTATTGCAAGGTTATTTTGATTTTTCGTTTGGTATCATTCAGTATGTCAATGACGGATGACCGTGTATTTCCTTCTTGAATATATGTCTTGGACTCTGCACAGAACAGAATTTGGGGCAAAATCTTCGCTTCAGAGAGCAATTTGACATAGCAGTAGCAGAAATGAGGATATTAGGTAATTTTTAGGACTTCCTAATATAGTTCTTTAATGCTTCAACACTTTGTGATATTTTAATGCTATGGTCGTTGATTCTTGTTATTGGATTTCCAGCTGAGTATTGTCTTCCATTGGTTCGTGTTGGTGGATTGTTTATAGCTGCCAAGGGTTATCGTCCCGAGGTATCTAACTTCTGTAAGACATTTTTTTCCTCAAGTTCTTGAGCAGATAAGTATGTTCTGTATTTGATGTATGACTTTTTTTTTACCACCAGGATTGTGGCTAATCTATAGCTCCTATACTTGGTCATAAATTTTATTTGAGTTTCATTGGTGTCGAGAACTTAGGATTTAAACTTGTTTTTATATCCTTAGCCATTGGCTTACTTCCACTCCACCCTATTGGGAGTACATGATAATGGAATTGCCTTTGAAGGAGCACCTATGGGCCTTAGGAATGGTCCAAGTATTGAAGAAGGATCCTAGTGCATCCTCTAGTACAAGTTCATTTTAAGGTATAGAGAGTGGTGTATGGAGTTGCATGGGAAATTTATGCTACCATATATATGTTAGTATTTAAGAAGGATGAGCGTACAATTGCTGAAATATGTAATTAAGATTTTAGTATATATTCTTATGTAAACTTTTGAGGGGAATATGGTATAAAGAAAGCAAAAAAACTCTTGAGGGCCCTCTTTCACACTCTTGATAAAATGTTTGAATGTACTCCCACAAATAAATTGTACTTTCATGATTTAACCAAAAAAGATGTTGCAATTATATTTTTTAATAACTTACATATCTTTACAATTAAAAGTTAATATTGAACCACATTTGAATATAAATGAAATATTTTTCAATTGTGATGATATGATTATTGATTCAATTTGGTCTATAAGTACTTATCAAATCATGATAGTAAGGCTTTTGGTACATAGATCTCAAGTTTTGAACCATCTATTAATATCCTATATGGTGTGGTGAATATGGATAGGAGGAAGTTAGCAAAGCAGAAGGTGCAATCCAAAAGATGGGTGCATCTCTATTGCACGTATGCTCAGGTACATCTTTAATCCTGTAAAGTTTGCTCCTGTCATATAAATTTGTGGTGTTTTAAACACACCTGAAGTTTAGATGATTGTGTTAGATGAAACTGGCATTTATTTCGAGGCTCTTGCGAACAAGTATAGGTTATTATAGACATATATTTCCCTTCCGCATGGTGTAGGCTTTACTTTAAAAGTGCATATGAATAGGTTAGCTTTAGCTTAGCAAGGGATGACTCTTTTTTACTTGGAATAGCTATGGAGTGAAAGGCCGATGCTTGTGGCTTTAGTTGTTGGTGCTCCAATAGCTATAGGAGGCACATTAGTAACCCCCTAAAAGTAGGTCTATTTCAACATGTGTCTGTGTCCCAAAAAGAAATTACAATGGAAAGAAAAAACTTTACTATTCAATGTCATAGGCAATTCGTATTTCGCTTATTTCTTATAGGAAAGTAATTCATAAGATGATTGGGAATCCTGAATCCCTCATATAACAGAGAGTCCTAGTTAGAGAAAACATTTAATAATAAAAAAATCTCCATTGATATCCTGTTCCATTGATATTTAAGACCCAGTACAAGATGAAACTTGAGCTACTAGTTAATCTTGGTAATTAACAATTTTAAGAATGAAAACTATCTCATAGTCTATAAACATACAATAGCCATCCTATTTTATGTATACGAGGGCCAAACAAGTCCATTGAGACCCACTTAGACCAAACAAAATCTTCATAGAGACAATCATCACAATAATTTACCATTATTAACATCTCTAATTTTCTATCACCAATATGGAGTAGTCTAAACATGAACCAACTATATCCTCATGTTGGGAAAAAACCAAGAGGTCATAAATAAGCTCCTAGACGCTTTTCTTAATTGTCTTCTCTTCTCTAACTTTAAATCCTCAGGATTAAAGCAGACTAGATGTTGTCCTTCATAAAAAAATTAATAATCATAAGGACGGATATAAAACATTGGCGCATAAGGTCCTGATGCCTAAAGTAAATGTTTCCATAATGCAGTCATATTATCGACATGCCATTTTCATATTATAATTTTTTTCATACAACATGCCAAGCAAAACTCTATGTCTCAAGCTGACAAATATAGCAATAGATAACTTCCAGCATTTTTCTTCTCTCTTCCTCTCTCTCTCACATACACACATACATAAAAAAAGCTCTAACATTACACATTGATAATCAAGTCTGAAAAAAAAAACCATGATGCCACACAATTTAGTCACCTAACGGTAGGTTTCACAATAAAAGTAACATAAAAGTGAAAGAAAAAGGGAACAAAATTTAAAAATAAATAAATAAAGATGAACAATGGAAAGCCATGCAAGGTTGTTTAGTAGCCAATAAAAAAACAAAAAAGCATGTTCGATATATAATACGTAAGAATCAATGTAACAAACAAAAATAGACTCAGATAGCAAAAACTTCCAATCCGTAGCTGGGTAAATAGCCAAAGGCCCAGAGAAAGCTGAACAAGATAACTGTCACATATATTCATCAATATATTAAAGTAATCGAATAATACTTACATTATCTAATGGTTCGACCAATTGTCAAAATAACCCATCTGAATTGAAAGATAGAGTGAAATAACTAATTGTCAAAATATAATAGATATTGTGTTTGGTTGAATATAAGATATAATCTAAAACAGTAGAAGAAAAACTTTCCAGTAAAAAGTTCAAGAAAACTATGGATATCTGTCACATATATTCATCAATATATTAAAGTAATCGAATAATACTTACATTATCTAATGGTTCGACCAATTGTCAAAATAACCCATCTGAATTGAAAGATAGAGTGAAATAACTAATTGTCAAAATATAATAGATATTGTGTTTGGTTGAATATAAGATATAATCTAAAACAGTAGAAGAAAAACTTTCCAGTAAAAAGTTCAAGAAAACTATGGATATCTATGTTAGATTTTTTCGAAAAATAGAAATTGTTTTTACAAACAGTGAAAAACAGAAGAGTAAATATTTTAAAATAGAACTTTAAAGTGTAGCTCACGGTGCATGGTAGAGAAAATAAAAGTTGAATATTAAAAAAAAATAAACGAAAAGTTTAGGATAATAAAGGCAATAAACTTGCCATAATTTATGAATAACCGAATGAGTTTTTGAAATTGACTAATACTTGGATAATAAAATCAATAAACCTCTCAAAAATTGAGAAACCCCATGTCATAGTTTTTGAGATTGATAATTATTCATATATGAGGAAAGTTGGAGAAGGTTATTATGCATAACAAAACATTTTAAGACTACAATGAAAGAAGGTGTTTGTTTGTAATAGAGCTACAAAAGTGGGCTCACAACAAGAAATAAGATGGAGCAAAAAAATACAAAAAAGGGTAAATTTAAAATTTTCTATAATTTCAAAGATAAAAGATTCATGTTTTAAAACAAATGAAACAAATTGCGTGGACCCTACTCTTACTATTCTTTGTTTTTTATTGCCAATCTAATCTTTGCTTTTATTACTCGAGAAAAAAAATGACAAACTTGAGTTATATCGCCCAAATTATTCAAATCTAAATGTTGGAGAACATGTTAAATCATCAACTATGTACATTATTTTGTTTACATAGCAACCACAAATCTATGATTCAGTAACACTATTAAAGAATCCTCACTTATTTGTACTTGCTCACTTGTTTGTTTGCTTGCTTCTTTTTTTGTGCTTACTCGCTTATTAGCTTACTTACTGGTTTATTTATTTGTTTGCTCATTTGGTTCTTTGCTTACTTTTTTTGGGCGCTTTTTGTTTATTTACGCTTGCTTGCTTTTTTAATTTTTTTTGCTTACTTGCTTATTTGCTTGCTTGTTTATTTGCATGTTCACTTGCTTGTTTGCACTTGTATGCTCTCTTGCTTGATTTTTTGCACTTAATTGCTTTTACTTGTTTGTTTACTCGCTTGCTCACTCGTTTGTTGGATTGCTTATTTACCCTTGGTTACTTGTTTACTCGCTTGTTTGTTTTCTTTTTTGCTCTATTTTTGGAGTTTTTTTTGTTTGTTTGCACTTGCTTCCTTGTTTCTTTTTTCTTTGCTCGTTTGTTCACTCACTTGCTTATTTGCTTGATTGTTTGCATACTCGCTTGCTTGCTTTTTTGTATGCTCACTTGCTTGTTTGCTTGATTGTTTGCACTTGTTCGCATATTTGTTTGCTTGTTAACTTTTGTTATCTTGCTCTTTCACTTGCTTGCTTGCTTTTTTGTATGCTCACTTGCTTGTTTGCTTGATTGTTTGCACTTGTTCGCATATTTGTTTGCTTGTTAACTTTTGTTATCTTGCTCTTTCACTTGCTTGTTTGCTTTTTTTTTTTGCGCTTAGTTGCGTTTGCTTGTTTTTTTTCTCACACGTTTGTTCCCTTGCTTATATTCTCTTGGTTACTTGTTTATTTGATTGTTTGTTTCCTTGTTTGCTTTTTTTTTTGTGCTTGCTTCCTTGTTTGTTTTTTCTTTGCTCGTTTGCTCGCTCGCATTCTTATTTGCTTGCTTGTTTATTTGCACGCTTGCTTGCTTGTTTGCACTTGATCGCATGTTTGCTTACCTGCCTCTTTTTTTGCTTGCTCTCTTGTTTGCTCCCTTGTTTGTTTGTTTGCTTTTTTGCGGTTATTTGCGTTTGCTTATTTGTTTGCTTGCTTGCTCGGTCATTTGTTCGTTTGCTTATTTTCTTAGTTACGTGTTTACTTGCTTGTTTTTTTCCTTGTTTGTGCTTTTTTTTAGTGCTTGCTTCCTTGCTTTTTTTCTTTACTCGTTTGTTCACTCGCTTGCTTATTTGCTTTCTTGTTTCTTGTTCATGCTTGTGTGTTTGTTTGCACGCTCGCTTGCTTGCTTACTTGCTTGTTTGCGCCTGTTCGCATGTTTCTTACCTGTCTCTTTGTTTGCTTGTTGATGCTTGCCTGCTTGTCGCTTGCTTACTTGCTTGTTTGCGCCTGTTCGCATGTTTGCTTACCTGTCTCTTTGTTTGCTTGTTGATGCTTGCCTACTTGTTTGCTCACTCGCTCGCTCGCTTGTTTGCGCTTATCTACGTTTGCTTGTTTCTTTGCATGCTTGCTCACTTGTTTGTCTGCTTGCTTATTTTCCCTTGGTTACATGTTTACACGCTTGTTTGTTTCCTTCTTTGCATTCTTTTTTGCCCTTGCTTCCTTGTTTGTTTTTTCTTTACTCGTTTGCTCACTCGCTTGCTTATTTGGTTTCTTGTTTCTTGTTTACGATTGCGTGTTTGTTTGCATTTTCGCTTGTTTACTTTTTTGTATAATCGCTTGTTTGCTCTTGTTCGCTTGATTGCTTGCTTGTCTCTTGTTTTCTTGTTTACTTGCTTGATCTCTTGCTCGCTAGCTTGTTTGTTTGCTTGCTCTCTTGTTCGCTCGCTCGCTTGTTTGTTTGCTTTTTTGCGGTTATTTGTGTTTGCTAGTTTGTATGCTTGCTCATTTGTTTGCTTACTTATTTTCTCTTGGTTACGTGTTTACTCTCGTTTTTTTTCCTTATTTGCTCTTTTTTCTAGCGCTTGCTTCCTTGCTTGGTTTTTTTGTCTACTTAATTGAGATTACTCTGATTGGGAAGAAACACCAATACAGGTGCAATCAATCTAATGGTCAATGTCATTTGATCTTATATATTTTTATTATCATGAAAGACTTGATTGTGTATGTTCATTTCCTCAGAAGTTAGTAATCAAATGTTGGAGCTTTATGAACAAAATTGAGGTACGTTAGAACATTTTTTCTTGATGCCTTGTAATTTTATATCATCAGTTGCTACGAGGTATGGCTTGTAGAGGTATGAATCCTCCAACTTGTCTGTTCTTTAAAGTTGTTGCTTTTCCGGACTTGATAATACTTACTCAATGGAATTTTATCCTTCATTTGTAGTAATGATGCACTTCGTTATCTAATATATTTGTTGTTATTCAGGGTAAGAAGTTCTATTGCTGCTGAAGGGCGAGGATTGCAGCAAAGTTGCTGATTGTTTTGACCGAGGTACGAATTTATATTGTGGTGTCAAAATATTTCTATCCATCAAGTCATAGATCCATGGTTACTATAAAACAGATATCAAGCATAAGTGAGAACTAAGCGTTCTTGTAACTAATCAAGTTAAAAAGATCTTATTTTATTCTATGTTACGAAATAGCGTACTAACAACTCTGTTTCTGATATAGTTTAGCAAAATGAGGTTTTAAAGTTTTTTTAATATTTGTTTGTCCAATTAAACATTTGCTTCTACTTTAAAACAGTTAATTTTGTACCAAATGTATGAAAGAAATAAGTAGGGTTGAAAAGATAATCTTATTTTATTTTGTGTTACGAAATAGCGTACTAACAACTCTGTTTCTGATATAGTTTAGCAAAAATGAGGCTTTAAAGTTTTTCTAATATTTGTTTGTCCAATTAAACATTTGCTTCTACCTTAAAACAGTTAATTTTGTACCAAATGCATGATAGAAATAAGTAGGGTTGAAAAGCACATGTTCATTGCAATATTTTGAATTTACATCCCTAATTTATGGTTTAAACTGTGTATCACAGAGAAAACGTTGATGGGATGACAACAGAAGATCTAGTTGCCCGACAGTGTTCAACGATTACAAAGGTAGGAGACTTGTAATATTGTTATATTGGAATCCATATATATATATATATATATATATATATATATATATATATATGTTACAACACTTGTTCTGTATGTATCGCTATCAGTTGATTTTTTGTAATTTTATATGATCAGTTGCTACAAGGTGTGCCTTGTAGAGGTATGGATCCTTTCAAATTTTGTGTTTTATAAAGTTTGTATTTCCGAGACTGATAATATTTGTTCAATGGATATTTATCCTTTAGTTGTGATAATGATGCACTTTTTTATCTAATTTATTTTTCTCTGTTCAGGGCATGAAATTCCATGGCTACAAACGGCGAAAAATGTTATAAAGTTGTCAATTCTTGTGATCGAGGTAAAAATTTCTACTCTCGTGTAAAAGTATTTCTATTCCTCAAAACGTCTAGTCACCGGTAAAGAGTAACCTGAAATAAGATATCAAACTTAGGTTAGTACTTAGTTGTCTGGTAACTAATCAAGTTAAATAGAAAATATGATTTTATTCTATGTTGCAGAATATATATATATATATATATATATATATATATATATATATATATATATATATATATATATATATATATATATAACTTGATTAGTTATATATATATGTTATATATATATATATATATATATATATATAACATATATATATAACTAATCAAGTTATATATATATATATATATATATATATATATATATATATATATGTTACAACACTTGTTCTGTATGTATCGCTATCAGTTGATTTTTTGTAATTTTATATGATCAGTTGCTACAAGGTGTGCCTTGTAGAGGTATGGATCCTTTCAAATTTTGTGTTTTATAAAGTTTGTATTTCCGAGACTGATAATATTTGTTCAATGGATATTTATCCTTTAGTTGTGATAATGATGCACTTTTTTATCTAATTTATTTTTCTCTGTTCAGGGCATGAAATTCCATGGCTACAAACGGCGAAAAATGTTATAAAGTTGTCAATTCTTGTGATCGAGGTAAAAATTTCTACTCTCGTGTAAAAGTATTTCTATTCCTCAAAACGTCTAGTCACCGGTAAAGAGTAACCTGAAATAAGATATCAAACTTAGGTTAGTACTTAGTTGTCTGGTAACTAATCAAGTTAAATAGAAAATATGATTTTATTCTATGTTGCAGAATGGCATACTATAAAACAGTTAATTTTGTATAAAATGCATGATAGGAATAAATACGGTTGAAAGGACACGTTAGATTGAATTATTTTGACGTTATGTTCCTAATTTATGGATTAAAACGTGTGTCGCAGAGAAAGAGTTGATGCGATGGGATGCCAACAGAATAGCCAGGTGTCCAACATTGTTCGACAATTATAAAGGTCGGTGACTTGTAATATTGGTATATTGGAATCCATAGATATGTTACAACATTTGTTTTGGATGTATCGCTATCAGTTGATGGGTAGTAATTTTATATCATCATTTGCTACGAAATTTGGCTTGTAGAGAGGTGGATCATCCAACACGTGTGTTTTATAAAGTTATTGTATTCTATATCCTGATAATACATGTTCAATGGATTTTTATACTTCAGTAGTCGTAATCACAGAGTTCGTAATCTAATATGTTTGCTTATGTTCAGGACATGAAATTCCACGGCTACAGATGGCGAAGAATTCCACATGGCTGCTGATTCTCGTGACTGAGGTACGAATTTATAATCTCATGCAATAATATTTCTATCCCTCAAAAGGTCTAGTCACTAGGCCAGAGCAAACTGAAATAAGATATCGATTTTAAGTGAGAATTTAGTTGTCTTGTAACTAATCAAGTTAAACTGGTAGCGTGATTTTATTTTATGCTGAAAAACGACATACTAATAACTCTTTTTCCGACATGGTTTGCAAAATGAGGCTCTGAAGATTTTTAAATATTTGTTTATCCAATTGAACATTTGCGTCTACTATAAAATAATTAATTTTGTGTCAAATGCACGTGAGAAATAAGTATGGCTGAAAGCACTCGTTGATTGAATTATTTCGAAGTTATGTTGCTAATTTACGGAATAAACCGTGTGTCGCAGAGAAAGAGACGATGGGATGCCAACAGAAAGATCCAGTTGCCTAACATTGTTCAGCAATTATAAAGGTAGTTGACTTGTAATATTGGCATATTAGAATCCATAGGCACGTTAGAACATTTTTTCTTGATGCCTTGTAATTTTATATCATCAGTTGCTACGAGGTATAGCTTGTAGAGGTATGAATCCTCCAACTTGTCTGTTCTTTAAAGTTGTTGCTTTTCCGGACTTGATAATACTTACTCAATGGAATTTTATCCTTCATTTGTAGTAATGATGCACTTCGTTATCTAATATATTTGTTGTTATTCAGGGCAAGAAGTTCTACTGCTGCTGAAGGGCGAGGATTGCAGCAAAGTTGCTGATTGTTTTGACCGAGGTACAAATTTATATCGTGGTGTCAAAATATTTCTATCCATCAAGTCATAGGTCCATGGCTACTATAAAACAGATATCAAGCATAAGTGAGAACTAAGCGTTCTTGTAACTAATCAAGTTAAAAAGATAATTTTATTTTATTCTGTGTTACGAAATAGCGTACTAACAACTCTGTTTCTGATATAGTTTAGCAAAATGAGGCTTTAAAGTTTTTCTAATATTTGTTTGTCCAATTAAACATTTGCTTCTACTTTAAAACAATTAATTTTGTACCAAATGCATGATAGAAATAAGTAGGGTTGAAAAGCACATGTTCATTGCAATATTTTGAATTTACATCCCTAATTTATGGTTTAAACTGTGTGTCACAGAGAAAACGTTGATGGGATGGCAACAGAAGATCTAGTTGCCCGACAGTGTTCAACGATTACAAAGGTAGGAGACTTGTAATATTGTTATATTGGAATCCATATATATCGCTATCAGTTGATTTTTTGTAATTTTATATGATCAGTTGCTACAAAGTGTGCCTTGTAGAGGCATGGATCCTTTCAAATTTTATGTTTTATAAAGTAATTGTATTTCCGAGACTGATAATATTTGTTCAATGGATATTTATCCTTTAGTTGTGATAATGATGCACTTTGTTATCTAATTTATTTTTCTCTGTTCAGGGCATGAAATTCCACGGCTACAGACGGCGAAAAATGTTATAAAGTTGTTGATTCTTGTGATCGAGGTAAAAGTTTCTATTCTCGTGTAAAAGTATTTCTATTCCTTAAAACGTCTAGTCACCGGTAAAGAGTAACCTGAAATAAGATATCGAACTTAGGTTAGTACTTAGTTGTCTGGTAACTAATCAAGTTAAATAGGAAATATGATTTTATTCTATGTTGCAGAATGGCATACTATAAAACAGTTAATTTTGTATAAAATGCATGATAGGAATAAGTATGGTTGAAAGGACACGTTAGATTGAATTATTTTGCTTGTTCCCTTCCTTACTTGCTTATTTGCTTGTTTGTTTTTTGTTTATGCTTGTGTGTTTGTTTGCATGCTCGCTTGCTTATTTGTATGCTCACTTGCTTGTTTGAGATTGTTCGCATGTTTTCTTACTTGCCTCTTTGTTTTCTTTTTTGCTTGCTTGATCTCTTGCTTTGCTTGCTTTTTTGCGGTTATTTGCGCTTGTTTGTTTGCTCTCGTTTGTTTACTGGCTTATTTTCCCTTGGTTACATGTTTACTTGCTTGTTTGTTTCTTTGTTTACGCTTGCTTCCTTGTTTATTTTTCCTTTGCGCGCACGCTCGCTTATTTGCTTGCTTGTTTTTTGTTTACGTTTATGTGTTTGTTTGCACATTCATTTGCTTGTTTGTTTGCACATGCGCTTGCTTGTTTGCCCTTGTTCGCTTGTTTTCCAACTTGCCTTTGTTTGCTTGTTTGCGCTTGCCTGGTTGTTTGCTTGCTTGCTATCTTGTTCATTCGCTTGCTTGTTTGTGGTTATCTGCGTTTGCTTGCTTGCTCACTTGTTTGTTTACTTATTTGCTTATTTTTCCTTAGTTATGTGTTTACTCGCTTATTTGTGCTTTTTTTGCCCTTGCTTCCCTATTTATTTTTTCTTTGCTCGTTTGCTCGCTCGCTTGCTTAACTGGTTTTTTGTTTCCATGCTTGCTTGCTTGTTTGCACTTGTTCGCATGTTTGCCTACTTGCCCTTGTTTGCTTGCTTGGTCTTTTGCTCTGCTTCCTTCCTTGTTTATTTTTTCTTTGTTCGTTTTTGCTTGCTTGTTTTTTGTTTATACTTGCTTGTTTGTTTGCACGCTCGCTTGCTTGTTTGCGCTCGTTCACATGTTTGCTAACTTGTCTCTGTGTTTGCTTGTTTGCTTGCTTGCTTGCTCGCTCGCTCGCTTGCTTGCCTGCTCGCGCGCTTGCTTGCTTGCCTCTTTGTGCTTATTCGCATTTACTTGTTTGTTTGGTCGTTTGCTCACTCATTTTTTCGCTTTCTTATTTTCCTTTGGTTACGTTTTTACTTGCTTATTCGTTTTCTTTTTTGCTTCCTTCCTTGTTTGTTTATTGGTTGCTTATTTTGGCTTTCTTGTTTCTTGTTTACGCTTGATTGTTTGTTTGCACTCTCGCTTGCTTGTTTGCGCCTGTTTTTCATGTTTGCTAACTTGTTTCTTTGTTTCCTTGTTTGCGCTTGCCTGCTTATTTGCTTGCTTGCTCTCTTGCTCGCTCGCTCACTTGTTTGCTTGCTTTTAGTGGTTATTTGTGTTTGCTTGTTTGTTTGTTCGCTTGCTTATTTTCTCTTGGCTACATGTTTACTTGCTTGTTTGTTTGCTTGCTTGCTTACTTGTTAGTATGCTTGCTTGATTGCACTTATTTGCATGTTTCCTTACCTCTTTGTTTGCTTGTTTGCACTTGCCTGATTGTTTGCACGCTCGCTTGTTTGTTTGTATGCTCACTTGCTTGTTTGCGCTTGTTAGCATATTTGCTTATTTGCGCTTGCTTGCTTGTTTGCTTGTATACTTTTTTGCTTTCTCGCTTGCTTGTTTGTGCTTATCTGTGTTTGCATGTTTCTTTGCACGCTTGCTCGCTTGTTTGTTCGGTTGTTTATTTTACCTTGATTACATGTTTACACAGTGTTTGTTTCCTTATTTACACTTTTTTTTGTGCTTGCTTCCTTGTTTGTGTTTTTTCACTTGTTTGCTTGCTCGCTTACTTATTTGATTTCTTATTTCTTGTTACGCTTGCATGTTTGTTAGCTGGCTCGTTTGCTTACTTGTATGCTCACTTACTTGTTTGTGCTTGTTTCCATGTTTGCTTACTTGCCTCTTCGTTTTCTTGTTTGCTTGCATGGTCTCTTGCTTGCTTGCTTTTTTGTGCCTATTATTGTTTGCTTGTTTACTTATTTTCTCTTGGTCATGTGTTTGCTCGCTTGTTTGTTTCCTTGTTTATTTTTTCTTTGCTCGTTTGCTTATTTGCTTGCTTGTTTGTGCGTATTCACATGTTTGCTAACTGCTTCTTTGTTTACCTATTTGTGCTTCTTGCTTGTTTGCTTGCTTGCTCTCTTACTCACTCGCTCGCTTGTTTGCTTGCTTTTTAGCGATTATTTGTGTTTGCTTGTTTGTTTCCTCGTTTGCTCGCTCGTTTGTTTGCTTGCTTATTTTTCTTTGGTTACGTGTTTACTCACTTATTTGTTTCCTTGTTTGTGCTTTTTTTTGTAGTTGATTACTTGTTTGTTTTTTATTTACTCGTTTGCTGGCTCGCTTGCTTATTTGCTTGCCTATCTCGTGTTTACTCTTGCTTGTTTGCCCTAGTTCGCATGTTTCCTTACTTGCCTCTTTGTTTGTGCATGCCTGCTTATTTTCTTGCTTTCTCTCTTGCTTGCTTGTTTGCCCTTTTGCTTTCATGTTTGCGATTTTTGGCGTTTGCTTGTTTGTTTACATGCTTGCTCGCCCATTTGTCCGCTTGTTTTTTTTCCCTTGGTTATGTGTTTACACGCTTGTTTGGTTCCTTGTTTGTGCTTTTTTCCCCTTGCTTCCTTGTTTGTTTTTTCTTTGCCTATGTTCTCCTTCACATTCTTATTTGCTTTCTTGTTTCTTGTTCACGCTTGCAAGTCTGTTTGCATGCATGCTTGCTTGCTTGTTTGTATGCTCACTTGCTTCTTTGCACTTGTTCGCATATTTGCTTATCTCTTTGTTTTCTTTTTTTTTGCTTGCTCTCTTGCTCGCTCGTTTGTTCACTTGTTTATTTTTCCTTAGTTATGTGTTTGCTCGCTTATTTGTTTCCTTGTTTGCCTTTTTTTGTGTCTTGCTTCCTTGTGTGTTTTTCTTTACTCGCTTGCTTATTTGCTTGTTTGTTTCTTGTTTACGCTTGCTTGTTTGTTTGCACACCAACTTGCTTGTTTGTGTTTGTTCACATGTTTGCGAATTTTCCTCTTTATTTTCTTATTTGTGCTTGCCAGCAGATTTTTTTGCTCGCTCTCTTGTTCGTTCTCATTCTTGTTTGCTTGCTTTTCTGCAATTATTTGCGTTTGCTTGCTGCTTTGGTCGCTTGTTGGTTCACTTCTTTATTTTCCCTTGTTTACTGGCTTGTTCGTTTTCTCGTTTGTGTTTTTTTTTGCGCTTGCTTACTTATTTGTTTTTTCTTTGGTTGTTTGCTTACTCGTTTGTTTATTTGCCTGCTTGTTTCTTGTTTATGCTTGCATGCTTGTTTGCCAGCTCGTTTGCTTGCTTGTTTGTATGCTCGCTTGCACTTGTTCGCATGTTTGCTTGTTTGCCTTTTTGTTTTCTTGTTTGCTCTTTTGCTTGCTCGCTTACTTTTTTGCAGTTATTTGTGTTTTCTTGTTCGTTTGTTCTCTTGCTTATTTTCCCTTGATTACTTGTTTGCGCTTGTTCACATATTTGTTAACTTTTCTCTTTGTTAGCTTTTTTGCTCTCTTGCTCGCTCGCATGCTTGTTTGCTTGCTTTTTTGCGGCTATTTGCGTTTGCTCGCTCATTTGTTCTTTTGTTTATTTATTCTTGGTTAGTGTTTATTCGCTTGTTGGTTTCTTTGTTTGTGCTTTTTTTTAGCTTGCTTGCTTGTTTTTTCTTTGGTCGTTTGCTAGCTCACTTGTTTATTTTCTTGATTGTTTCTTGTTTACACTTGATTGATTGTTTGCACGCTCGCTTGTTTGTATGCTCACTTGCTTGTTTGCATGTTTGTTTACTTGCATCTTTGTTTGGTTATTTGTGCGTGCTTGCTTGTTTGCTTGCATGCTCTCTTGCTCGCTCGCATGCTGGTTTGCTTTCTTTTTTGCATATATTTGTATTTACTTGTTTGTTTGCTCGCACATTTGTTTGCTTGTTTATTTTCAATTGGTTACATGTTTACTCACCTATTTGTTTCCTTGTTTGCACTTTTTTTTTCTGCTTGCTTACTTGTTTGTTTTTTCTTTGTTCGTTTGTTCGCTCGCTTATTTATTTACTTGCTTGTTTCTTGTTTACACTTGCTTGTTTTCACTTATTTGTGTTTGTTTGCACGCTTGCTCACTTGTTTATCCATTGCTTTTTTTCCCTTGATTACGAGTTCCTTGTTTGCGCTTTTTTTTGCGCTTGCTTCTGTTTTTTTTTATTTGCTCGATTGCTCGCTTATTTGGTGGCTTGTTTCTTGTTTACACCTATGTGTTTGTTTGCATGCTCGTTCACTTGCTTGTTTGTATGCTCACTTACTTGTTTTCACTTGTTCGAATATTTGCTTATTTGCCTCTTTGTTTTCTTGTTTGCGCGCCTGCACTTTTGCTCGCTTGCTTTGCTTTTTTGGAGTTATTTGCATTTGCTTGTTTGTTTGTTCGATTGCTCGCTCTTTTGTTCGGTTGCTCACTCGTTTGTTTGTTCGATTGCATGCTCGCTCTCGTTTGCTTTTTTGTTTGCGTTTTTGCAGTTATTTGCGTTTACTTCTTTATTTGCTCATTTGCTCGCTCGTTTGTTCGCTTGTTTATTTTTCTTTGGTTACGTGTTTATTTGCTTGTTAGATTTTTTGTTTCAGTTTTTTTTGCCCTTGCTTCCTTGTTTGTGTTTTCTTTGCTCGTTTGTTTATTTGCTCGCTTGCTTCTTGTTTACATTTGTCAGTTTGCTTGGACACTCGCTTGCTTGTTTGCGCTTGTTCGTATATTTGCTAACTTGCCTCTTTGTTTGCTTGTTTGTGCTTACTTGTTTGTTTGCTTTTTTGCAATTATTTGCATTTGTTTGTTTGTTTGATTGTTTGCTCAGCGTTTGTTCATTTGTTTATTTTTTTCTTGGTTACGTGTTTACTCATTTGTTTGTCTTGTTTACGCTTTTTTTCACGTGCTTCCTTGTTTATTTTTTCTTTGATCGTTTGCTCATTCGCTTGCTTTTTACTTGCTTATTTCTTGTTTAAGCTTGCTTGCTTTTTAAAATTACGTCTATAATTTATTGACTAAACAGTGTTTGGCAGGGAAAGAGGTTATGGGATACCAATAGAAAAGCTAGCTGCTCAACATCGTTCTGAACATATAAAGGTCCGTGACACGTAATATTGAAATATTGAATTCTATTGATATGTTACAACGTTTGTTTTGAATGTAATGCTATTAGTTGATCGTGTTTGGCAGGGAAACAGTTCACAGGTTACGAACAGAAAAGCCAGCTACCCAACATCAAATTGACGTTTTAAAGTGTTTTTAATATTTGTTTTTCAAACTCTAAATTTGCATGTAGTTTAGTTGAAAGTACAAATGTATTGTATTATTTTAAAATTACGTCTCTAATTTATTGACTAAACATTGTTTGGCAGGGAAAGAGGTTATGGGATGCCAATAGAAAAGCTAGTTGCTCAACATCATTCTGAACATATAAAGGTACGTGACACGTAATATTGAAATATTGAATTCTATTGATATGTTACAACGTTTGTTTTGAATGTAATGCTATTAGTTGATCGTGTTTGGCAGGGAAACAGTTGACAGGTTACGAACAGAGAAGCCAGCTACCCAACATCAAATTGACGTTTTAAAGTGTTTTTAATATTTGTTTTTCAAACTCTAAATTTGCATGTAGTTTAGTTGAAAGTACACATGTATTGTATTATTTTAAAATTATGTCTCTAATTTATTGACTAAACATTGTTTGGCAGGGAAAGAGGTTATGGGATGCCAATAGAAAAGCTAGCTGCTCAACATCGTTCTGAACATATAAAGGTCCGTGACACGTAATATTGAAATATTGAATTCTATTGATATGTTACAACGTTTGTTTTGAATGTAATGCTATTAGTTGATCGTGTTTGGCAGGCAAACAGTTGACAGGTTACGAACAGAGAAGCCAGCTACCCAACATCAAATTGACGTTTTAAAGTGTTTTTAATATTTGTTTTTCAAACTCTAAATTTGCATGTAGTTTAGTTGAAAGTACACATGTATTGTATTATTTTAAAATTATGTCTCTAATTTATTGACTAAACATTGTTTGGCAGGGAAAGAGGTTATGGGATGCCATTAGAAAAGCTAGCTGCTCAACATCGTTCTGAACATATAAAGGTCTGTGACACGTAATATTGAAATATTGAATTCTATTGATATGTTACAATGTTTGTTTTGAATGTAATGCTATTAGTTGATCGTATTTGGCAGGGAAACAGTTGACAGGTTACGAACAGAGAAGCCAGCTACCCAACATCAAATTGACGTTTTAAAGTGTTTTTAATATTTGTTTTTTAAACTCTAAATTTGCATGTAGTTTAGTTGAAAGTACACATGTATTGCATTATTTTAAAATTACGTCTCTAATTTACTGACTAAACATTGTTTGGCAGGGAAAGAGGTTATGGGATGCCAATAGAAAAGCCAGCTGCTTAACATCGTTCTGAACATATAAAGGTCCGTGACACGTAATATTAAAATATTGAATTCTATTGATATGTTACAACGTTTGTTTTGAATGTAATACTATTACTTGATCGTGTTTGGCAGGGAAACAGTTGATAGGTTACGAACAGAGAAGTCAGCTACCCAACATCAAATTGACGTTTTAAAGTGTTTTTTATATTTGTTTTTCAAACTCTAAATTTGCATGTAGTTTAGTTGAAAGTACACATGTATTGCATTATTTTAAAATTACGTCTCTGATTTATTGACTAAACATTGTTTGGCAGGGAAAGAGGTTATGGGATGCTAATAGAAAAGCTAGCTGCTCAACATCGTTCTGAACATATAAAGGTCCGTGACACGTAATATTGAAATATTGAATTCTATTGATATGTTACAACGTTTTTTTTGAATGTAATGCTATTAGTTGATCGTGTTTGGCAGGGAAACAGTTGACAGGTTACGAACATCAAATTGACGTTTTAAAGTGTTTTTAATATTTATTTTTCAAACTCTAAATTTGCATGTAGTTTAGTTGAAAGTACACATGTATTGCATTATTTTAAAATTACCTCTCTAATTTATTGACTAAACATTGTTTGGCAGGGAAAGAGGTTGTGGGATGCCAATAGAAAAGCCAGATGCTCAATATCGTTCTGAACATATAAAGGTTCGTGACACGTAATATTGAAATATTGAATTCTATTGATATGTTACAACGTTTGTTTTGAATGTAATGCTATTAGTTGATCGTGTTTGGCAGGAAAATAGTTGACAGGTTACGAACAGAGAAGCCAGCTACCCAATATCAAATTGACGTTTTAAATTGTTTTTAATATTTGTTTTTCAAACTCTAAATTTGCATGTAGTTTAATTGAAAGTACACATGTATTGTATTATTTTAAAATTATGTCTCTAATTTATTGACTAAACATTGTTTGGCAGGGAAAGAGGTTATGGGATGCCAATAGAAAAGCTAGCTGCTCAACATCGTTCTGAACATATAAAGGTCCGTGACACGTAATATTGAAATATTGAATTCTATTGATATGTTACAACGTTTGTTTTGAATGTAATGCTATTAGTTGATCGTGTTTGGCAGGGAAACAGTTGACAGGTTACGAACAGAGAAGCCAGCTACCCAACATCAAATTGACGTTTTAAAGTGTTTTTAATATTTGTTTTTCAAACTCTAAATTTGCATGTAGTTTAGTTGAAAGTACACATGTATTGTATTATTTTAAAATTATGTCTCTAATTTATTGACTAAACATTGTTTGGCAGGGAAAGAGGTTATGGGATGCCAATAGAAAAGCTAGCTGCTCAACATCGTTCTGAACATATAAAGGTCCGTGACGCGTAATATTGAAATATTGAATTCTATTGATATGTTACAACGTTTGTTTTGAATGTAATGCTAATAGTTGATCGTGCTTGACAGGAAACAGTTAACAGGTTACGAACAGAGAAGCCCGCTAACCAACTTGAAATTGAGGCTTTGAAGTGTTTTTAATATTATTTTTTTCGACTCTAAATTTGCATGTAGTTTAGTTGAAAGTACACATGTATTGCATTATTTTGAAATTACGTCTCTAATTTATTAACTAAACTGTATTTGGCAGGTAAAGAGGTTATGGGATGCCAATAGAAAAGCCAGCTGCTCAACATGGTTCTGAACATATAAAGGTCCGCGACACGTAATATTGGAATATTGAATTCTATAGTTATGTTACAACGTTTGTTTTGAATATAATGCTATTAGTTGATTGTGTTTGGCAGGGAAACAGTTGACAGGTTACGAACAGAGAAGCCAGCGACCCAACATCAAATTGTGGCTTAAAGTGTCTTTAATATTTGTTTTTCAAACTCTAAATTTGTATGTAGTTTAGTTGAAAGTACACATGTATTGCATTATTTTGAAATTACGTCTCTAAGTTATTGACTAAACTGTATTTGACAGGGAAAGAGGTTATTGTATGCCAATAGAAAAGCCAGCTGCTCAACATGGTTCTGAACATATAAAGGTCCGTGACGCGTAATATTGGAATATTGAATTTTATAGATATGTTACAATATTTGTTTTGAATGTAATGTTATTAGTTGATCATGTTTGGCAAGGAAACAGTTGACAGATTATGAATAGAGAAGCCAGCTACCCAACATCAAATTCAAGCTTTAAAGTGTTTTTAATATTTATTTTTTCAACTCTAAATTTGCATATATTTTAGTTGAAAGTACACATGTATTGCATTATTTTGAAATTATGTCTCTAATTTATTGACTAAACTGTGTTTGACAGGGAAAGATGTTATGGGATGCCAATAGGAAAGCCAGCTGCTCAACATCGTTCTGAACAAATAGAAGTCCCTAACGCGTAATATTGGAATATTGAATTTTATTGATATGTTGCAATATTTGTTTTGAATGTAATGCTAATAGTTGATTGTCCTTGGCAGGACACAGTTGATAGGTTACAAACAGATAAGCCACCTACCCAACATAATATTGAGGCTTTAAATTGTTTTTAATATTTGTTTCTTCAACTCTAAATTTGCATCTATTTTAGTTGAAAGTACACATGTATTGCATTATTTTGAAATTACGTCTCTAATTTATTGACTAAGCTGTGTTTGGCAGGGAAAGAGGTTATGGGATACCAATAGAAAAGCGAGCTTCCCAACATCGTTCTGAACATATAAAGGTCCGCGATGCTTTTATATTGGAATATTGAATTCTATAGTTATGTTACAACGTTTGTTTTGAATGTAATGCTACTAGTTGATCATGCTTGGCAGGGAATGAATTGACAGGTTACGAACAGAAAAACTAGCTACCCAACATAAAAAAGATGCTTTAAAGTGTTTTTAATATTTGTTTTTCAAACTTTAAATTTGCATCTAGTTTTGTTGAATGTGCACATGTATTGAATTATTTTAAAATTACTTCTCTAATTTATTGACTAAACTGTATTTGGCAGGAAAAGAGGTTATGGGATGCCAATAGAAAAACTAGCTGCTCAACATCGTTCTGAACATATAAAGGTTCATGACGCGTAATATTGGAATATTGAATTCTATAGATATGTTACAACGTTTGTTTTGAATGTAATGCTAGTAGTTGATCGTGTTGACAGGGAAACAATTGACAGGTTACGATCAGAAAAGCCAGCTACCCAACATCTCTCTTTCCGTTATTGTTAGCAAAACGGGGATTTAAAGTATTTTAATATTTGTTTGTCTTGTTTTATATTTGCTTCTACTTTAGTTAAAAGCACATGTTCATTGCAATATTTTGAATTTACATCCCTAATTTATGGTTTAAACTGTGTGTCACAAAGAAAACGTTGATGGGATGGCAACAGAAGATCTAGTTGCCTAGCAGTGTTCAACGATTACAAAGGTAGGAGACTTGTAATATTATTATATTAGAATCCATATATATATATATATATATATATATATATATATATATATATATATATTTGTGTGTGTGTGTGTGTTACAACATTTGTTCTGTATGTATCGCTATCAGTTGATTCTTTGTAATTTTATATTATCAGTTGCTACAAGGCATGCCTTGTAGAGGCATGGATCCTTTCAAATTTTGTGTTTTATAAAGTCATTGTATTTCTGAGCCTGATAATATTTGTTCAATGGATATTTGTCCTTTAATTGTGATAATGATGCACTTTGTTATCTAATTTATTTTCCTCTGTTCAGGGCATGAAATTCCACGGCTATAGACGGCGAAGAATGCTATAAAGTTGTCGATTCTTGTGATTGAGGTAAAAATAACTACTCTTGTGTAAAAGTATTTATATTCCTCAAATCGTCTAGTTACCGGTAAAGAGTAACCTGAAATAAGATATCGAACTTAGGTTAGTACTTAGTTGTCCGGTAACTAATCAAGTTAAATAGGAAATATGATTTTATTCTATGTTGCAGAATGGCATACTAACGACTCTCTTTCTGACATGGTTTTGCAAAATGAGGCTCTAAAGATTTTTTAATATTTGTTTGTCCAATTGAACATTTGCATCTACTTTAAAACATTTAATTTTGATTCAAATGCACGAGAGAAATAAGTATGGTTGAAAGCACACGCTCATTGAATTACTTTGAAGTTATGATTCTAATTTATGGACTAAATTTTGTGTCGCAGAGAAATAGTTGATGGGATGCCAACAAAAGAGCGGGGTACCCGACATTGTTCATCAATAATAAAGGTGGGTGACTTGCAATATTGGTATATTAGAATCTATAGATATGTTACACCATTTGTTTTGGATCTATCGCTATCAGTTGAAGGTTGGTAATTTTGTATCATTAGTTGCTCCGATGTGTGCCTTATAGAGGCGCAGATCATCCAACGCGTGTGTTTTATAAAGTCATTGTGTTTTATGTCCTGATAATACTTTATTTGCGCTTGTTTATTTGTTTTCTCGCTAGTTTGTTCGCTTGTTTATTTTCATTTGATTATGTGTTTACTTGCTTGTTTGTTTCCTTGTTTGCAATTTTTTTTACGCTTGCTTCCTTATTTATTTTTCCTTTGTCCACTCGCTCGCTTATTTGCTTACTTGTTTCTTATTTATGCTTGCGTGTTTGTTTGCACGCTCGTTTGCTTGTTTGTTTGCTAGCGAGCTTGCTGGCTTGCCCTTGTTCGCATTTTTGACAACTTGCCTCTTTGTTTCCTTCTTTGTGCTTGCCTGCTTGTTTGCTCTCTTACTCGATTTCTTGCTTGTTTGTTAGCTTATTTGCGCTTATCTATGTTTGCTTGCTTGTTTGTTCGCTTGCTTATTTTTTCTTGATTATTTGTTTACTCGCTTATTGGTTTCCTTATTTGCACTTTTTTTTCTGCACTTGCTTACTTATGTTCCCTTGCTTACTTGCTTATTTGCTTGCTTGTTTTTTGTTTATGCTTGCGTGTTTGTTTGCATGCTCGCTCGCTTGTTTGTATGCTCACTTGCTTGTTTGAGATTGTTCGCATGTTTTCTTACTTGCCTCTTTGTTTTCTTTTTTTCTTGCTTGGTCTCTTGCTTTGCTTGCTTTTTTACGTTTATTTGCGCTTGTTTGTTTGCTGGCTTATTTTCCCTTGGTTACATGTTTATTTGCTTGTTTGTTTCCTTGTTTACACTTGCTTCCTTGTTTGTTTTTCCTTTGCGCGCACGCTCGCTTATTTGCTTGCTTGTTTTTTGTTTATGTTTATGTGTTTGTTTGCACATTCATTTGCTTGTTTTTTTGCACATGCGCTTGCTTGTTTGCCCTTGTTCGCTTGTTTGCCAACTTGCCTTTGTTTGTTTGTTTGCGCTTGCCTGGCTAGTTGTTTGCTTGCTTGCTATCTTGTTCATTCGCTTGCTTGTTTATGGTTTTCTGCGTTTGCTTGCTTGCTCACTTGTTTGTTTACTTGCTTGCTTATTTTTCCTTGGTTATGTGTTTACTCACTTATTTGTGCTTTTTTTGCGCTTGCTTCCCTATTTATTTTTTCTTTGCTCGTTTGCTCGCTCGCTTGCTTAATTGCTTTTTTATTTCTTGTTTTCATTTCTTGTTTGTATGCTCACTTGCTTGTTTGAGATTGTTCGCATGTTTTCTTACTTGCCTCTTTGTTTTCTTTTTTTCTTGCTTGGTCTCTTGCTTTGATTGCTTTTTTACGGTTATTTGCGCTTGTTTGTTTGCTGGCTTATTTTCCATTGGTTACATGTTTACTTGCTTGTTTGTTTCCTTGTTTACACTTGCCTCCTTGTTTGTTTTTCCTTTGCGCACACGCTCGCTTATTTGCTTGCTTGTTTTTTGTTTATGTTTATGTGTTTGTTTGCAGATTCATTTGCTTGTTTTTTTGCACATGCGCTTGCTTGTTTGCCCTTGTTTGCTTATTTGCCAACTTGCCTTTATTTGTTTGTTTGCGCTTGCCTGGCTGGTTGTTTGCTTGCTTGCTATCTTGTTCATTCGCTTGCTTGTTTGTGGTTATCTGCGTTTGCTTGTTTGCTCACTTGTTTGTTTACTTGCTTGCTTATTTTTCCTTGGTTATGTGTTTACTCACTTATTTGTGCTTTTTTTGCGCTTGCTTCCCTATTTATTTTTTCTTTGCTTGTTTGCTCGCTCGCTCGCTTAATTGCTTTTTTATTTCTTGTTTTCATTTCTTGTTTGTATGCTCACTTGCTTGTTTGAGATTGTTCGCATGTTTTCTTACTTGCCTCTTTGTTTTCTTTTTTTCTTGCTTGGTCTCTTGCTTTGCTTGCTTTTTTACGGTTATTTGCGCTTGTTTGTTTGCTGGCTTATTTTCCCTTGGTTACATGTTTACTTGCTTGTTTGTTTCCTTGTTTACACTTGCTTCCTTGTTTGTTTTTCCTTTGCGCGCACGCTCGCTTATTTGCTTATTTGTTTTTTGTTTATGTTTATGTGTTTGTTTGCACATTCATTTGCTTGTTTTTTTGCACATGCGCTTGCTTGTTTGCCCTTGTTCGCTTGTTTGCCAACTTGCCTTTGTTTGTTTGTTTGCGCTTGCCTGGCTGGTTGTTTGCTTGCTTGCTATCTTGTTCATTCGCTTGCTTGTTTGTGGTTATCTGCGTTTGCTTGCTTGCTCACTTGTTTGTTTACTTGCTTGCTTATTTTTCCTTGGTTATGTGTTTACTCGCTTATTTGTGCTTTTTTTGCGCTTGCTTCCCTATTTATTTTTTCTTTGCTCGTTTGCTCGCTCGCTTGCTTAATTGCTTTTTTATTTCTTGTTTTCATTTCTTGTTTGTATGCTCACTTGCTTGTTTGAGATTGTTCGCATGTTTTCTTACTTGCCTCTTTGTTTTCTTTTTTTTCTTGCTTGGTCTCTTGCTTTGCTTGCTTTTTTACGGTTATTTGCGCTTGTTTGTTTGCTGGCTTATTTTCCCTTGGTTACATGTTTACTTGCTTGTTTGTTTCCTTGTTTGTTTTTCCTTTGCGCGCACGCTCGCTTATTTGCTTGCTTGTTTTTTGTTTATGTTTATGTGTTTGTTTGCACATTCATTTGCTTGTTTTTTTGCACATGCGCTTGCTTGTTTGCCCTTGTTCGCTTGTTTGTCAACTTGCCTTTGTTTGTTTGTTTGCGCTGGCCTGGCTGGTTGTTTGCTTGCTTGCTATCTTGTTCATTCGCTTGCTTGTTTGTGGTTATCTGCGTTTGCTTGCTTGCTCACTTGTTTGTTTACTTGCTTGCTTATTTTTCCTTGGTTATGTGTTTACTCGCTTATTTGTGCTTTTTTTGCGCTTGCTTCCCTATTTATTTTTTCTTTGCTCGTTTGCTCGCTCGCTTGCTTAATTGCTTTTTTATTTCTTGTTTTCATTTCTTGTTTGTATTGTCACTTGCTTGTTTGAGATTGTTCGCATGTTTTCTTACTTGCCTCTTTGTTTTCTTTTTTTTCTTGCTTGGTCTCTTGCTTTGCTTGCTCTTTTACGGTTATTTGCGCTTGTTTGTTTGCTGGCTTATTTTCCCTTGGTTACATGTTTACTTGCTTGTTTGTTTCCTTGTTTACACTTGCTTCCTTGTTTGTTTTTCCTTTGCGCGCACGCTCGCTTATTTGCTTGCTTGTTTTTTGTTTATGTTTATGTGTTTGTTTGCACATTCATTTGCTTGTTTTTTTGCACATGCGCTTGCTTGTTTGCCCTTGTTCGCTTGTTTGTCAACTTGCCTTTGTTTGTTTGTTTGTGCTGGCCTGGCTGGTTGTTTGCTTGCTTGCTATCTTGTTCATTCGCTTGCTTGTTTGTGGTTATCTGCGTTTGCTTGCTTGCTCACTTGTTTGTTTACTTGCTTGCTTATTTTTCCTTGGTTATGTGTTTACTCGCTTATTTGTGCTTTTTTTGCGCTTGCTTCCCTATTTATTTTTTCTTTGCTCGTTTGCTCGCTCGCTTGCTTAATTGCTTTTTTATTTCTTGTTTTCATTTCTTGTTTGTATGCTCACTTGCTTGTTTGAGATTGTTCGCATGTTTTCTTACTTGCCTCTTTGTTTTCTTTTTTTTCTTGCTTGGTCTCTTGCTTTGCTTGCTCTTTTACGGTTATTTGCGCTTGTTTGTTTGCTGGCTTATTTTCCCTTGGTTACATGTTTACTTGCTTGTTTGTTTCCTTGTTTACACTTGCTTCCTTGTTTGTTTTTCCTTTGCGCGCACGCTCGCTTATTTGCTTGCTTGTTTTTTGTTTATGTTTATGTGTTTGTTTGCACATTCATTTGCTTGTTTTTTTGCACATGCGCTTGCTTGTTTGCCCTTGTTCGCTTGTTTGCCAACTTGCCTTTGTTTGTTTGTTTGCGCTTGCCTGGCTGGTTGTTTGCTTGCTTGCTATCTTGTTCATTCGCTTGCTTGTTTGTGGTTATCTGCGTTTGCTTGCTTGCTCACTTGTTTGTTTACTTGCTTGCTTATTTTTCCTTGGTGTTATGTGTTTACTCGCTTATTTGTGCTTTTTTTGCGCTTGCTTCCCTATTTATTTTTTCTTTGCTCGTTTGCTCGCTCGCTTGCTTAATTGCTTTTTTATTTCTTGTTTTCATTTCTTGTTTGTATGCTCACTTGCTTGTTTGAGATTGTTCGCATGTTTTCTTACTTGCCTCTTTGTTTTCTTTTTTTTCTTGCTTGGTCTCTTGCTTTGCTTGCTTTTTTACGGTTATTTGCGCTTGTTTGTTTGCTGGCTTATTTTCCCTTGGTTACATGTTTACTTGCTTGTTTGTTTCCTTGTTTACACTTGCTTCCTTGTTTGTTTTTCCTTTGCGCGCACGCTCGCTTATTTGCTTATTTGTTTTTTGTTTATGTTTATGTGTTTGTTTGCACATTCATTTGCTTGTTTTTTTGCACATGCGCTTGCTTGTTTGCCCTTGTTCGCTTGTTTGCCAACTTGCCTTTGTTTGTTTGTTTGCGCTTGCCTGGCTGGTTGTTTGCTTGCTTGCTATCTTGTTCATTCGCTTGCTTGTTTGTGGTTATCTGCGTTTGCTTGCTTGCTCACTTGTTTGTTTACTTGCTTGCTTATTTTTCCTTGGTGTTATGTGTTTACTCGCTTATTTGTGCTTTTTTTGCGCTTGCTTCCCTATTTATTTTTTCTTTGCTCGTTTGCTCGCTCGCTTGCTTAATTGCTTTTTTATTTCTTGTTTTCATTTCTTGTTTGTATGCTCACTTGCTTGTTTGAGATTGTTCGCATGTTTTCTTACTTGCCTCTTTGTTTTCTTTTTTTTCTTGCTTGGTCTCTTGCTTTGCTTGCTTTTTTACGGTTATTTGCGCTTGTTTGTTTGCTGGCTTATTTTCCCTTGGTTACATGTTTACTTGCTTGTTTGTTTCCTTGTTTACACTTGCTTCCTTGTTTGTTTTTCCTTTGCGCGCACGCTCGCTTATTTGCTTATTTGTTTTTTGTTTATGTTTATGTGTTTGTTTGCACATTCATTTGCTTGTTTTTTTGCACATGCGCTTGCTTGTTTGCCCTTGTTCGCTTGTTTGCCAACTTGCCTTTGTTTGTTTGTTTGCGCTTGCCTGGCTGGTTGTTTGCTTGCTTGCTATCTTGTTCATTCGCTTGCTTGTTTGTGGTTATCTGCGTTTGCTTGCTTGCTCACTTGTTTGTTTACTTGCTTGCTTATTTTTCCTTGGTTATGTGTTTACTCGCTTATTTGTGCTTTTTTTGCGCTTGCTTCCCTATTTATTTTTTCTTTGCTCGTTTGCTCGCTCGCTTGCTTAATTGCTTTTTTATTTCTTGTTTTCATTTGCGTGTTTGTTTCCATGCTTGCTTGCTTGTTTGCACTTGTTCGCATGTTTGCCTACTTGCCCTTGTTTGCTGGCTTGGTCTCTTGCTCTGCTTCCTTCCTTGTTTATTTTTTCTTTTCTCGTTTTTGCTTGCTTGTTTTTTGTTTATACTTGCTTGTTTGTTTGCACGCTCGCTTACTTGTTTGCGCTTGTTCACATGTTTGCTAACTTGTCTCTGTGTTTGCTTGTTTGCTTGCCTGCTCGCTCGCTCGCTTGCCTCTTTGTGCTTATTTGCATTTACTTCTCTTTTCCATTCACTCTCCATCTTCATTTCTCTTCCCTCTCACCTCACTATTCCTTCTCCCTTCTCTATCCACAGATCCATTTACTACCATATCTCTTCTCCATTTCTCTCCCCTCAAAAGTTCATTTCTCACCTTCCCATCCTTGGCTCCAATATTAATATCATTGGCAGGACTTAAAATTTAGCTAACTCTTGCCGTGCACCAAATTAAGCATTCTCTTATAAGTTTTGGGAGTCGCAAGGTGTAGGCGAAAACTTCATCAACAATGAATTTGAATGTTTTCGTCTTCAAATTCGACAACCATAACAAACTGCAGATTTGAAAAAAAAAAGATTTTTAGCAAATATTGTTTTTCCTTATTTACACAATATTTTTTCCTTCCAATCTTTAGATCTGCATATCATGGTAGCTAAATTTGATATTTTTTTCCTATGTATTTGCTTTCTCTCTTCATGGTAGAAAAAGACCTGCACACCTGACCAACTCATCTTTAAACTGAACAAATCTGATCAGATGATCTAAAAAATTGATAGGGTGCAGTTGGCAATTTTCTCACCGAAACAAAATTTAGTTAGGTTGATCTTTAGACCAAACCCAACCCACTTACAACCCTATTCCCTAGGGTTTACCAAAAGCTCCATCCCTCCAACCTTTAGCATTTTTGGATTGACGTCTAGTACACAACATTCCTCAAGTATTAATCCATTGGCAACACACTTTTCCAATTGAGACTACGGGGGAGACTATTTCCTCTATGCAATAGCAATGTTTCCTACACTTCACATTTGAGAACAAGCATGGTTTGGAGAAGGGAAGTAATGTCAGCAAGCCAAGACCACTAATTTACACATGAAAAATTTAGTAAATTCAAAAATTTAATTTTCTAAATTAGCCATTGTTGGTTATTGTGTTTTTTGTAGTTTTGATTTACCTAGTGTTAAATTCATGTTTTATTTAAATTTCTTGCTGATTAGTTATTATTTGGTAGTTGAGGAGATTACTCCTCCACTTTCCCCATATTTCTTATTTTTAGGAGGTAATTACCCCACCAAGCTTGTATTTAGAGATTTGAATTATTCAATGAAGGATATCAGAATAATTTTATGCCAAGTTATGAGAACTCATCTTAGGAGATTGTAAGTTCTCTCTAAGGAACCAGCATCACAGGTAGACGCAAGAAAACTCCTCCCCTAAACCCTTCTTCTAATTCTGAAAACCCAACAGTACATCCTATTACTAAATCCATTTCTCGAGATTGTAACATACTACCAACAATTTAGTAGTTTTTGTTTGGGTGTAAATAGTAGGCTCGCTTGAGCTTCTTTTAAATCGCAAATACAGAAAATGTTGATCTATTCTATTATAATATACTGTTGAAGCAAGATTTTTCTAGATACTCTTAGTTAATATTTTTAATGTATTTTGTTTATTTTTAATGTTAGGTAAAATCTTGTGCTCATCCTTATTTTGAGGAGTCAAGGGATGGTAGCCCTTACTTGCTGTCAATGTTTTGTTTAGCTGTATCAGAGGTTATGTATAAGAGTTTTTTGTTATGTGAATCAGTATAGAAAACTAGTCTCTCTTAGCATTCTGCTCTGTTGTTCTTCTTTCTCTATACGTATGAAACACTAACATAGTATCAGAGCTATTATCTTGAAGGACCTGTGAGGATCAACCAAGCTTACAAAAGGGAAGGAGCTAAGCTGGTTTGATTTCAAGGTTTCAAAGGAAGGAATTAATAGCAGATGGCTACAGGAAGCTATACTTAAGGACCACCAACATTTAATGGAGAAAACCACTAGTTTTGGGCTATTAAGATGAAGGCATATTTGGAAGCTTAAAATTTATGAGAGATTGTTGCAACAGAGAGAGAACCAGAGCTATTAAGAGTTAATCCTACTATGGCTCAAATTAAAATATTTGAGGAGGAGAAAGCAAAAAAGCCAAAAGCTTTGTCATGTATTTATGCTGCAGTTTCAAACAACATTTTCAGTAGGATTATGACATGTAGTTCACCTAAGGAGGCATGGGATAAATTGAAAGAAGAGTTTGAAGGAAGTGACAGAGTTAAGACTGTCAAGATGCTCACTCTCAAGAGAGAGTTTGAAATGTTCAAGATGAAGGAGTCAAAAACTGTAAAAGACTATGTAGACAAATTGATAGAAGCTGTCAACAAGATAAGACTTACAGAAGAAACATTTGAAGATAACAAAGTGGTGGAGAAGATACTAATAAGTCTTCCTGTAAGATTTGAAGCTAAGATTTCAGCAATAGAAAAGTCTTGTAACTTGAAAAATCTGTCAATCTCTGAACTCATCAACAAACTACAAGCTCATGAGCAAAGAAGCAATATGAGAAAGGAGGAGGAAGCCATAGAAGGCGCATTTCAAGCTAAAGAAAAGGGAAAGCAACCAGTCAAAGATTTTAAGAGAGGAAGTAGAGGAAAAAATAAGAAAAATCATCAATGGCAAAATTCAAATGTAAGAGGAAAATTTCCTCCATGTGGCGTTTGTCAAAGAACTAACCATGAAGAAAAGGATTGCTTCTTTAAGGGAAAGCCACCTATACAATGCAGATTTTGTCAAAAGCTTGGGCATATTGAGAAGTATTGTAGGGTCAACCAAGCACAACAACCCAAACAATAGCAACCAACTCATCAAGCAAATTTTGTTGATGATCAAGAAACTCCAAAGGATGTTATCTTCATGGCTTGTCAATCCTCTCATGAATCAAACATGCACATCTAGTTCATTGATAGTGGTTGTACAAATCACATGGCTAGGTATCTAGAATTCTTTGATCAGCTGGATAGTTCGGTGAGAACAAAAATAAAGCTTGGCAATGGAGAGATAGTTGAAGCTAAAGGGAAAGGATCAGTTGCTGTACAAATAAAAAAAGGTGTTAGGTATGTTCATGATGTGTTATATATTCCTTGCCTTGCTCAGAATTTGCTTAGTGTTACTCAATTGGTGAACCATGGATATTCTTTGCTGTTTAAGGATGAATGTTGTAGAGAGTTTGATGAAAAAGGAGATGAGATTGCAGTGGTGAAAATAGTAGAAAAAACATTTCTGAATGTTGTATTAAACCAAGTCAATTTTGCTAAAGTAGATTAGACACAGCTTTGGCACAATAGGTTTGGGCATGTTAATTTAGGGTCATTGAAACTCATGCATTCAAAGAATTTAACTAGAGATTTACCAGTTGTTAATGATGTAAACTTAGTATGCAAGGTTTGTCAAATTGAAAAGCAACATAGGGAATCATTTCCAAATGAAGCTGAATGGAGAGCAAAAGAGAAACTTGAACTTGTTCACACAGATATTTGTGGTCCTATGAAAAATCTGTTAGTTGGAAAAAATAGATATTTCATTCTTTTTATTGATGACTTGACAAGGATAACATGGGTTTACTTTATTAAAAGCAAGTCTCAAGTTCCAAAGATTTTTAAGATGTTCAAGAGAATGGTGGAAGTTCAATCTGGTTGCAAGATTAAGCAGCTAAGATAAGACAATGGGAAAGAATATACTTAAACTGAATTTCAAGAATTTTGTGCAGGTAAAGGTATCAACCAGCAGCTAATAGTTCCATATACACCACAACAAAACGATGTATGTGAAAGAAAGAACAGGACTGTGGTAGACATGGCTAGATGTCTGTTACTAGAAAAAGAATTGCCTCAGATGTTCTGGGCAGAAGTTGTATACACGGCTGTTTATCTTCTAAATAGACTACCAACTAAGGCCACGCATAATTTAACACCTATTGAAGCATGGTCAAGAGCTAAACTTACTGCAAAGCATTTAAAAGTGTTTGGTTCCATCTGTTATGCTTATGTACCTGTTAGAAGAACCAAGTTTGACAAGAAGAGTGAATTGGGAGTCTTCTTGGGTTATGCAGAAAAATCAAAGGGTTACAAAATTTATAATTTGGAAACAAAGCAATTAATAGTGAGTAGGGATGTCATTATTGATGAAAGTGTTCATTAGGACTGGAAGAATGAAAAGGTGATAAAGGACGAAGGCTTCTCAAAACTGAAAAATAAAACAGCTCACACACAAGCTGAACCTACCCAAGGTGCTGCAATTGAAGATACTCCAGACAGCCCAGTTTTGAAAACAAAGTCATTAGCAGAAGTTTATGAGAGATGTAATTTTGTAGTAGTTGAACCATCAACTTTTGAAGAAGCCTCTAATCATGCTGTGTGGAGAAAAGCAATGCAAACAAAAATTTAAGCTATTGAAAAGAACAAAACTTGGGAGCTTGTAGATAGACCATCAAACAAGTCTATCATTGGGCTGAAATGGGTTTACAAGGTCAAGTTGAATTCTAATGGCACAATAAATAAACATAAGCCTAGGCTAGTTGCAAAAGGTTATTCTCAAGTGGCTAGAGTTGATTTTCATGATTCATTTGCACTTGTAGCACGACATGACACAATCAAATTTTTGTTAGCCTTGGCAGCTCAAAACAAATGGAACATTTTTCATTTGGATGTTAAGTCATCTTTCTTGAATGGAGTTCTAGAAGAAGAGGTGTATGTGGATCAACTACAAGGTTTTATAGCTGAAGAGAATGAAGGGAAAGTATTCAAGTTGCATAAAGCCTTATATGGCTTAAAACAAACTCCTAGAGCATGGTATAGTAGAATGGATGATTATTTGATGGGTGTTGGTTTTTAGAGGAGTCCAAATGAAGTTGCCTTGTAAGTAAAAAACTTGGAGAATAGTGGTGTTGTGATTATCTCCTTATATGTAGATGACTTACTTGTAAAAGGAAATGATCATGAAGCAATAATGAAGTTTAAATCTGATATGCAGTAAGAATTTGAGATGACAAATTTAGGAGAAATGAATTATTTTTTGGGAATGGAGATAAATTAGTTGGAGAATTGTGTCTTTGTTTCTCAAGAAAAATATGCAAAAGATTTACTAAAAAAATTTCATATGGAAGGGTGCAAATTAGTAGATACACCATTGGTTGTCAACTATAAATTGTCAATGAATGATGGTTCAAAATTAGTTGATGCTACAGCTCATAGAAGTTTGATTGGGAGTTTGCTTTATTTAACAGCAACAAGACCAGATTTGATATTTACAGCAAGCTTACTATCAAAGTTTATGCAAGCACCAACTCAAAAACATTTTGGAGTTGCTAAAAGAGTCCTGAGATACATTAAGGGGACTGCGGATCATGGCATTTTCTATACAATAGTTGATAAGGGAGATCTTCAAGGCTATTGTGATAGTGATTGGGCTGGAAGTGTGGATAATATGAAGAGCACTTCAGGTTACTTATTCTCACTTGGTTCAGGATGTTTTTCATGGAACTCAAAGAAGCAAGATTGTGTTGCACAATCAAGTGCAGAGGCAGAATATGTTTCAGCAGCTACTACCTCAAATCAAGCGATATGGCTGAGAAAAGTTCTCAAAGATTTAGGCCAAACTCAAGACAAACCAACAGTTATATGGTGTGATAACAAGTCAGCTGTAACTATGGCTAAAAATTCTAGTCACCGTGGAAAACCAAAGCATATAAATGTGAAAGTGCATGCAATAAGACAAGTTGAAAGAGATGGTGAAGTTGAACTAGTCCACTACAGCTCAAATGAATAACTTGCAGATATTCTTACTAAAGATTGCCTAGAAGCAAAGTGCAAGAATTAAGGGAAAGGCTAGGAGTCTCCAAGAAAAATCTTGAGGAGTGTTGAAACAAGATTTTTTTAGATACTCTTAGTTAATATTTTTAATGTATTTTGTTTATTTTGGTTACATCAACTGTAGACCTAGTTAGTAATGTTAGGTAAAATCTTGTGCTCATCCTTATTTTGAAGAGTTAAAGGATGGTAGCCCTTACTTGCTGTCAATGTTCTGGTTAGTTGTATCAGAGATTATGTATCAGAGTTTTTTGTTATGTGAACCAGTATGAAAAACTTGTCTCTTTGAGCATTCTCCTCTGCTATTCTTCTTTCTCTATACGTTTGAAACACTAACATAGACTCTTGAAGCCTGCTTTAAGCCATATAAGGCTTTCTTAAAAGGTAGACTTTATCTTTCTTTTCTTGTACAAGAAACCCCACAGGTTGCTCCACATAGATCTCATGAGGAAAACCATTTAGGAAAGTAGATTTTAAATCAAGTTGATATATTTCCAGCCACTATAAGCGGCTAGTGCAATTATCATCCTCATTGAGTAAAGATTAAGACAAGAGATTCAATTCACAGAAAATCAATTTGATTTCATGTCAAGAATGTCAACCATAGAAGCAATTTACTTATTTCAAATATTGATGAAAAGTTATCAAAGGAGACAGAAGATTTACATATGATTTTTATTGATCTATAAAAGGCATATGACAGAGTGCTAAGAGAGGTTTTATGGAAGACTTTAGAAAAAAAAAGAGTACGTATTACATATATTCGAACAATCAAATACATATATGATATGATCATGATTTGCGTGAGAACACAAAATGGGAGACACAAAAAATTATTTTACAACTATTGAACTATATCAAGGGTCTTCTCTGAGTCCACATCTTTTTAACTTGAAGATTTGGGACTTCGATGTATGATTTTTGTAGATGATATAATCTTAGTTGGTAAATTGAAAGAGAAAATAAATATGAATTTAGAGTCATAGAGACAAGTTTTGGAAACTCATGATTTTCGTGTAAGTAGAAATAAAACAGAATATATGAAATGTATTTTTAGTAAAAGACAAATAAATACGAATTTAAAAGTAAAACTTGGAGACCATATATTAAAACAAATTACAAACTTTAAATATCTTAAGTCTATTATACAAAATGACGGCGAAATAAAAGAGGACGTAAACCATAAGATTCAAGCGGGATGGATGAAATGCAAGAAAGTTTCGAGTTTCATTTATGATAGAAAAGTACCGTTCAAAGTTAAAGAAAAATTCTATTGTACAGTTATAAAACCTACTATATTATATGATACTGAATGTTGGACGGTTAAAAGACAATATGAAAATAAACTTAATGTTGCAGAGATGAGAATGTTGCCCTAAATATGTGGATACACTAAAAGAAATATGATTAAAAATGAGTGCATTAGAGAGAAAATTGGGATAACACTTATTGTGGAGAAAATTGTGAAATTTCACTTAAGATGGTTTGGACATTAGTGGAGAAGATTTGTAGAAGACCTATTGAGAAGAGTAGATCAGATGGAGAATAGTTCAATAATTAGAGATAAAGGAAGACCAAAGAAAACAATAGGTGAAACTATTAAGAAATATTTAATAGTTAATAATCTATCTAGTGATCTTATTTATAATAGGCCACTGTAATATCATTTTGTTCTATGTAGCCAACCCTACCTAGTGAGAAAAGATTTAATTATTATTGTTGTTATTGTTATTATATCATGTCTAGCCATAGGTGCAAAAGTCTCCATGAAGTCAATTTCAAATTGCTGAGAATACCCTTTAATCACAAGCCTTGCCTTCAATTTGTTGACTGAACTATCAATATTAAAATTAGTTCTATACTCCCACTTCACACCAATCAGCTTTTTGTGACTTGGTCAATTGGCACCCATGTTTGATTTTTGTTAATCATATTAAATTCTTCCTCCATGGCAGCCTTCCAACTAGGAAGTTTCAAGGCTTCAAAGTAATTTTCAAGTTCAAGTACAACCATGTTGCATCTTTGATAGACATCAATGAGCTGTCTGTTGCCTCTAATTGGAGCATGAATATCTTCTTGATGTGAATCAATTGCTTCTTGCTCTTACGGTACACTTGCTTGAATAGAATTATCATTTTGAGCTTCAGCCTTTAAAGCTTTACTAGGCAACTTGTTAAGTAAATATATCAAAGTATTGACAACTTCAGGCCAAAAATTTCTTGGGAGTTTCTTCTCAAATAGGAGGCATCTTGCCATCTCCATAACAATTCTGTTTTTTTCTTTCACTCACATCATTCTGTTGTGGAGTATAACTCAGTCAATTGATGATAGATTCCTTCTTCTTCACAAAAATCGTTGAATTTTTTAGAAGTATACTCAATTTCATTATCAATTCTAATAATTTTAATTTTACATTCACATTGGTTTTCAACCAAAGCTTTAAAATTTAGAAACACGGTTGCCACTTTGAATTTTTGCTTTAACAAAAATAGCCAACACATCCTAGTGAAATAATCAATATATAATATAAAAATTTTGCTGCCATTTAAAGATTATGTTCTTATGGGACCACATACATCTGTATCTACAAGTTCCAGCCTTTAGATGCTCCCCAAGCTTGTTTCATTGGGAAAGGCAGGTTTGCTTGCTTCCCCAATTGATATTCTTCACAAGTACTTATATCTTCATATTAAGCACTAATTCATTCTTAATGAGATATTTTAAAGATATATAATTAAACGACCCATTCTTCTGTGCTGAAATGAAGTTTCACTTGCTATAGTGGTATGTGCACATATGTCAGTTTGTTTCCAATTTAATGGAAAAATTTTGTTCCTCATTTTGACAGTAAACAATTCATATCCACCAAGATCTAATATTATGCAAGCCTTATCTTTGAATAGCAAGATATAGTTTTTTTCAAGCATTTGACCAACACTCAATAAGTTTTGATTTATATCAGGAACATATAAAACATTAGAAATGAATTTTGTACCTGTTGGAGTTTCAATAGCAACAACTTCCTTTCTTTCACTTCAACAAATTGCCCATTGCCTACTTTAACCTTTGAGATATAGGTCTTGTCTAATTCTTTGAACATTGAGCCATCAAAGGTCATGTGATGAGTACAACCACTGTCAAATGAGCCAAGCATTGCAATCACTTTCTACTGCACAGCAAGTAGCTACAAATAATTGCTGCTCCTGTTGTTGTAGTCCTTCTACAACTTGAGCTTATTGGTTTCGTGGCTGCTGAGTTTGTTGACATTTTCTCTTGCAAACTTTCTGCAATATCTATATTAAATTCCAAGTATAAATCACCAGTATTTTTCTGGATTTGGTTTTTTTACTATTTGGACAAGGAGGAAATTTTCCTCCTTTCTTCTCTCCATCTTTGCTGTTATCTCCCTCCTTTTTATATTTTTCCTTTTCACCAGCTTGTTGGATTTTTCATCAGCTGTAAAAAATCTCTTGTATATTCAAGTAAAGAGATCTTAGACTCAAACCTTTCGGGAAGGCTAACCAACACTTTTTTTATGATTTTTCTATCAGAAACCTCCTCTCCAAGCAATCTAATCCGGTTCACAACTTTCATAAGCATGTCTATATATTATTTAATGGTCTCAAATTCCTTCATTGTGAGAATTTCAAACTCCCTACTCAGATTCAAGACCTGATCTGCCTGGTTCTGTCATTTCTTTGAAACTCTTCCATAAGCTTGTCCCAAGCTTCTTTTGCTGTTTCACAAGTTGCATTTCTTGTGAACATATCATCACTCACTGCAGAGTGTAAAAATGTGAGGGCTTTGAATCTTTTGGGAACCTCCTCACTATGGTTTCTCATTTGAGCTACTGTTGAGTTGTTTGGCAGAGAGGGTGGATCTCTACTTGTCTCCATCGCTTTCTAGAGATCATAAGCTCTTAAGTGAGTCTTCATCTTCACAGCCCAGACTGCAAAACTCTCTTGTGAGCTTGTAAGCTAAAGAGCGAAAGGAAGGGCAACACTCTTATACATATACATATATATCTATACACACACACACACACACATATATATATTACATCAGTATACAGTAAAGCAATTTCATTCTAGCAGTAAGCAACCATTTCCAACTGCTCACCTAATCCCTTTTTCCAAAAAATCAGGCTAATCAAACATTAGTTCAGAGCAATTAAAGCTTTACCAAAAATATCAAAAATAAAGTATTACAAAAATGACATAATCTAGAAATTACAACAAGTTCTCTCATATACTTTTACAAAAATGGGCATTGACCAACTACAAAACTATTGAATTATCTTACGTAACTACACCATGCATTTACCTACTTTATGATGTGCCATCTTCATGCAATGGCTGGAAAAATGATTTTCTTTCCCCAATACCAATATACATGTCATAATAATAAAAATTAACTCTTTCAATAAGAGAATTCTGGTTTTTATTCTACCTTTGCTTACTGGGAGGTGCAATGCCCTTGGAGCCGCAGTTAATTGGTTTGAACTTTGAAGTAATTCCAAAGTTCAAAACTTCAAACTCATCCTTTTACTTCTATTTCTGCCAGTTCGCTCCACTCTGATGTTTTTCACTTCCGGCACTTCAAATGCCACAAAAGATCTGTAACGCGCCACAAGCCACCTCAAAAATCCTGGTCTGACAAATCAATCCCCTGCTTTGGCCCTCTCTCAGGCATAACCATAACCATCATCCATGACCACCAGAATCTATGACAAAATAACATAATAGTTCACTTCAACACGGATCCTCCACTTAATTATCTCCCAAAAACACTTAACCAAATTCTCTGTGAGTCATTGCCTTATTTAATTATAAGAACCTGCCGACCAATGTATACGTATGCACATGGCCATGCTTGTCTAAGATACAAGGAAGAGGGGCCATGAAGAAATTGAAGAGCGAGAATGAACCTAAACGAAGATAGTATTACTAAGAGAGAAGATGATAATTCAACTTGCTATGTTTCAGTTTTTAGAATGACAAGACCGAGATAAAGAAAAATGTAAGAATTTTTTCCAAGTCATTTTTTTGCCAGATCACAGAGTATCCAATATGGAAATATAGCAATATATCCTTCCACCAAGATAGCACTATTCAGAGACACTTACGTGAAAACTCACCTGGGGAGACACAAACTGTGTCGAGCCTCGCCACCTATGAAGCACGGACACTTCGTTTTAAACCGTGTCGACGTGTCGGACACTCTACGGACATGACACTTTTCGGACACTCTTAGGACACCGTGTCCGACGCGTGTCCTGTGTCCAACTTTTTTAAAAAATAATATTAAAAAAAAAACTCGTGTCGGACACTTTTTTGAACATATCCGACACTTATTTCAGACATTTTAGACACATATCCTACATCTTTTTTAGATTTTTATTCGAAGTTAGAACCCAAAACCAACGATCATAGCTTGTATCTTGGTCATTGCAACATGTCTTCCATTGAAGTTGGATCCCTATCATCCATCGTAGCTTGCATTTAAATCATTGCAACTCTATTGTTTGTTTTTGTTTACCATAGAGTAAATTCTTCTATTTTCTCTTATTGGATTTGTCTGTGCGTGGCTATTTGCATATTCTTTTTCAACAAACCTTCGAAGTTTGTTTTTACGCAAGCATATATACCTATTCGAAAGTGTGCTTTTGGGTTTCAAGATTTTTTACTGAGAAAAAGGAAACCAAATTCTTCTAATTTTTGTATTGTCTCTTAATGTTTTACATAATCGCAATAACAAAGAGATGAGATAACTTTTGTTTATGGTGAGGGAGTTGAATTATAATAATACACATATAATTCTTTCTAGAGTTGCTCTTTTGTTTTTATTCTTTGTTATTATTGTATGTGCACATAATTTTTATATTTTTTGTTATTTTTTGTTCTTGTTAACGTTGAAATTTTATCGGTTACAAATTGATTTTTGTATAATTTAGAATTAGAAAGTTCTTTTCATAAGCGAAGAAAATAAAAATAATAGCATTGATAAAGAATATATTGAAAAAAAATGAATGTTGATTGTATTATAAATTTATAATAATTTTTTTAGTAATAAGTTGTAAAGTAAATTATAAATATTATTATTTTTTAATACTATATATATATATATATATATATAATTTTTATTTTTTAATTTACGTATCTTTAACGTGTCGTGTCCTATATTTTTTTAAAATCCACATGTCTTGTGTCCGTGTCTCTGCAGTTCGCCACTTGTTTGGCAGAGTACGAAATTCCCGTCTGAAACTCTTCCCTGCCTTGTCATTATTCTTCTCTCCTCTTTCCCCATTCATTTGATAAACAAAAAAAAAATTTAAAACTTAAACACCGTAAGACCAGAATATACGATACTAGAGGAGAAACTAATGGAACCTATACGATACTAGAATAGCAAGTGGACGTAAGAGCGTTTAATTTGGAATTGACAAAGTTAAAGAGGCCACAGTTTTGGGCAGACAATGAGCATTAGCTATTAGATACAGTCCGAGCCTCTGATTCTAATCTAGTCAAGCTTGATCTATATGAAATCACTGAGTTTGCAGCTCTAAAGCCAAACTCGGAGATTCGGCAACAGTATGGGGTGAAATTCGTCATCACAAAAAGGAAGTGCTAAAGAGAGTTCAGATGGTGAAGAAAAGGGGCAATTAGAACCTGGAAGGGATAGGAAATGGGAAATTCGAATGAAGCGCGAGGGGGTCTTAGGGCATCGGAAATCTGGATACAGCACTCCCAGCATTTGCATTTGAAGAACATTAATCTTTTGACCAAGCCGAAATAATTAATACAATACCATTTAAACAGTCCTTTATTTCAAGGACCAAGAACAAAAACTATACATTGTTCGAATAATTAGTTAATAATTTTCCTGAGAAAATGCTGTAAACCTGCTTATCACTGAGCATATTTGTATAACATTTAATATTATTTTAATTGTTACACTAAATATAAAACTCTCAATTTTTCTTTCATTACCTTGCATCTCCATGAGATCCGAGACTGAAAACCTCCGAAGAATTCAACAGTTCCAGACATCTTAAGGATGTTATAAATTTAAGTTGTATCTAAATGAGATTTTCGTATGTGTATAAATGCATGCAGCTCTTTTCCACCGGAAAGCAATAGAATTCCTGAAATCCAACAATAGAGTAACTGTCCTGTTGGATTATTCTTTTCTTTTCTTTTCTTTTCTTCTTTATTATGCTTGTTATATTTCCACGATCTTGCATGTTATTCGATCGGCTAAGTGAAAATCTGAAACGAGAGAGGGACCCCATGAAAGCAAAGTCCGAAGTCAAGAAGGGTGGTAAGAGAGCACGTGTAGGTGGGCCATATATTACGATTTGCTTCTTTCGTTATAGTACGATTTGCACTTTTTTTGGGTAAGAAGTACAATTGGTACTTTGCATGATGTCTCCAACAAAGATTTATCATTATCTTGTAGTTGTAGATAACCAAAGAACTATTCAGCCGGCATCCTCACCGCACCAGTTATTAGCCGATCCCAAAAAATAAAGCAAGCGAAAAACCGCGCAGAAGATTATCACCACCACTTCTCAATTCATGCTTGGATTCGTGGTACCTTCTAAGAATTAACCTAGATTGACAACTAAAGGAAGAGCTAAGCCACTTCAGCAGATATAATCTTTCAAATGAGCAACAGATAAGAAATTCAGCTGATTCTGGGAAAATGCCATCTACAATAACAAGTTCTCATGAAAAGTTTATAACTTTTTCAAGAACCATTTCCCATGCATCCGGTGAAGATCAAGTCCTATTTCAACAATAACAGGTCACAGGACCTACACACGCTGGTATTTACATAACTGGCTTAAATGCTTTCTGGTTTGTATAGAAGAGTTACATTAACCATGGAAATGGATTGGCTATTGCCAATAATAAGCATATTTCCACCTAAACCTACGGAATCAAGAAAAATGCATAAATTATCTACGTCTGATATGCTTCTACATAACAGTTAAATTTAGCTTTAGCTTCTCGTCTGCCCTAGCCCATGCCCGTTTCCCAGAAAGAAATTCCAACTTACTTGTGTATGATTGCACAAAAACTGCCACAACAGGATATACACGGTCAAAAAATACACAAAGCCATCAGTATGAAACCGCTTGAGCCACTGACAAAATAACATACCTCTAAAACTGACTGTCTATATCTCAACTCTCAAGCATAATGTCAGAAAAAAATTAGCAGCTTCACTGAAGATTGGCTAAGTCTTATTATTGCTTATACACATTTCAAGTTGACTCGCCAAATTAATGAATTCATGATGTTTCTGATATGTGGTATCAACCCATTAGTTAATTTCAAAATACAGACCTTTTTCTATGTCTAGATCATCCACTAATGTGCTTCATTTGATTGCTGACAGTAAAATTATTTAAAAGAATATAAACTCCTAATACCACCCACATATCATGAAGTGCATAATTTAAGAAATCTAGTCACTAATACATCAAACAATTCCAAAGTTGTTAATGCAGCCACCAAATAAGAATGGGCCTAATCAAAATAGTTTTAAGTTGATTTGGCCTTTACATTACTATCAGTAACTGCGGAACTAATTATCACAATTATAATTTTGCCTTCACATTTCACAAGCTCAGTAACTTTATAAAGAGGCAAACAGTGGTTTGGCTATAAATCAGGCGTAATTATTCTGCTAACAGTAAGGAAATTCCTACATAATAATGTCAAGCAAGAACAAAATGCAAACTACTCAATCTCGCCATAGTCCAAACCCCACCCCGCAATGGTAAAAGCATCTTCTGGAGGAGCAAGAGCTAGTACACCTGAAAATTCGGGCTCATACTTGCTAGAGATAAAATGCTCTCTATTTCCTTCCCATCAAAACATACATAATAGAGTTTTCTAAAATTAAACTGAAAATGCCATTGATTCACTCAATTTTACCATAACTGAAACAAATAAAACTTTGATTGTGATTAATATAAAGAAACAACTTGCATGATGTGATTGAACACAATTATCTGAAAACTTCAGACCTAGTCAAACAAAAGTAAGAAAACAAGAAGAAAAATGCTATTCCTACTTTCTTTTCCATATCTTTTCTTTTTCTTTTTGTGCATTCAGGGGGAAAGAGCTGAAGCAGTGAGACAATCAGCAGATCCAACAGAGTTTGGGAAGATTAGTAGAAGATATAATATCTATATAAATTGGGAAAGAGAAGGCAAAGAAGATGAGAAGTGACAATAATTACAATTCTGCAATGCTTCAATTAAATTTATGAAAATGGTCATCGCAACACAACATTTACCATGAGTTCACATTATTCACCTGTGCCTAGATGATGCCAACATTTGAAAAGCTCTCAAGCTAGTTTAAACGAAAAAGACCCAAAGAAACCAGAAAAAAGGAAGAAAAAAAATTGACCGATCTGTGAACCTTCAAAAACTGTATCTATGACTCTAAGTAGGACCTGAAATTTGCCCAAAAAGGAGGGCAGAAATTACCCATGAGCTGGAATTCATCTCCTTGAAAAGCGAAGATCGTTAATTCCATTCAGAAGAGATCCATAAAGCACTAAACATCTCAGCATCCCATCACTGCACAATTATAAACAAAGCTCCCCGATTGCCTGCTCGCAAGCAGGTTCCAGTGTGGTTCACCTTCACCAGGAACCCAAGCATTAATCTCAATGGCCCTTCCATCCAGAGCCCTGGGTCCACCAATAACAATTAGCCGATCTCCACATGCCCGAAAGGCTAAACCCCAACCATTCATTGAGGCTGCCCGCTCAGGAAGTCTCCCAACAGTGATCCATGAGTTCCTAACTTTATCATACCTCCTTACCTCCTGCTGTGCATAATCTGCAGCATACAATACATTGTTTACAACAGCAACCAAAGGAGGTGCCTCAGCAGCAGTTGGTGCCTCAGTTACCCCAGCCCCTCCATTTCGCCCGGGGAACATGTTGGGTATTTCACGCCATTTTCTTGTCTGCATATCAAACTCCTCACCAGATGTTAGCTGTCTAGAGTTGCCAACTCCAATCCCACCTATGACATAAAATTTCCCATCCATAAATACACCGGAACACATTTTTCTTGCTTTATTCATGCTTGGAAGAGTCTCCCAAGTTCCAGTTTCTGAGTTATAAAGCTCAGCTGAACTTAAAATGTTCCCACGTGGATCACAACCACCAGCCAATATAGCAATTTCTCCAAGGCTGGCAGAACCGAACAAGCATCTGGGAATATTCATTTCATTACCAGATGACCATGTGTTGGTCAAAAGGCTATATTTGTAAATAATAGGAGACATTATTTCCTTTCCAAAAACAAGAAGCTCTGTACCAACAGCCAACGACTCCTTATCTGAACACATAAAGCATTCATTAGAAGTCATTCTAGGCAAGCGCATCCATCGATCGCGGTTTGGATCAAATGCCTCCCATTCAAGGAGATTACAAGAGAAGTAAACCCAATGTTCTACAATACCCGACTGTCGTCTAAGCCTATATAGTTCTCCACTCCGAATGAGAGATCGAAAATTTTTATTCACTGAGGCGATTGAGCCATAATCAGACCTAGAGCATCGAAGGAGACAGTTAATTGAGATGTCCCGCCCAAGTTGGTACATAAGTGAGCTTGAATCTGACTGACCACCCGCATGATTTTGGTCATTTATTTGGTTAAAGGAAAGGGAAAGATCACGGGTTTTCATCTGCGTTTCCCCTTCCTCAGGAGCATCTGAAAGTTTGCATGACTTTCTTAACACAACTTGTTCTTCATTATGCAGTGGGCGCTTATTGCTTGAGAGCTCCATCACATGAAAAGTATTATAAATCCACTTGCTCTCTTCTTCACATGAGCTTGGTAAGTCCCTTGAAACGAGAAAGGATGGACACTCCAACATGTCGTTGGAAATTATTAAACTGCTTATAAACAGAAGCCTTGTTTCTTATCCATCAAAACAAACAAAAAACATTAGTCAGCAGTATGATAGATATATTATGCAGTTACATCAACCACAATAAAGCATACAAGATAAATATGCCAATTTTAAGCTAAATCATGAAACCATATGCATCAGTTTTATACGTGCCAACAAAAAAAATCCTTGAACAACATGCAAATGTAATATCAGTTAGAAAATCAAGAAAATATAACATTTTAAGCAATCTTTACCAATGGGAATTTAAATTTAGATCAGGATAAAAAAGCATGCAGGTTTGAGATACATGTTTGCACCCTCCCAATCAGTCATAATTTGGTACAAAATTAAGCGCATGCACATAAAGATCAGAAACACGAGTATAAGCATCGAAGTGGTGATACCAGTCCAGCACTAATGATAATCAGAATTAAAACAAAAACCGATACATATAACCCTAAAGACCGAAATTTCCTAAATAAGATATCAGGAGCTGGGCCAACATAGGAACCTCGGAAGAAAAGAGAGAATTTTGAAAATTAATCACACAAAAAAACTAGATCAAAATGATAACATGCAAAACCAAATCCAAAATTTGGAGTTTTTCAGCCTGCAACAAATTCACAAAAAAAGGGATAACTTCTAATTTGCATTGGCAGGAATACCGTATACCTTTTCCCCTTTAGCTGTCCTTAGATTGAAGATACGATGGGCACGCAAGAAAAGTTTACAAGGATAAATCATCAATTGAACAGCCAACAAACAGAGAGAGAGAGAGAGATATATATATATATAGAAGAGAAGCTTACAAATTAGATAAAGAGCTAAGAAGTGCGGTGGGTAATTGGGACTTTCTCCAGGCTTTGATTCTCTCTGCAAATCACGCCCCCGACCCAAGAGAGCTCTCTCACACAGGGTCTAGATTCTCTCTCCCCTTCCTCCTTCCGGTTATATCCGCCCTTGTGTGTGCAAGAGAGTGTTGTATTGTATTTGCGTCAACACTCAATAGTATAATATTTATAAATCAATTTTTAAAAAGAAAGAGAAGGAAGGCGGGGCCTACGATGGGTAGACTCGCCGATTGCGATTGCGGCCATGGGTACCGAAACCGCTAACGCTTCTTTCTGCACGTGTTACAAACTTATTCTTGTATAGCTGTTCCTCTGTTGTTTTCTGTTTTGTTTTGTTTTATTTTCCCCCCATCTTAACAAGAGTTTAATTATTCTTAACCTTTTGTTCTTCTTGTTTTACTGCTCTTTTTTTCTTCTACTTTAGGACTCATTTCCTCTGCATAGTTTCAAGACTTTTTTGGTTGTTTTCAACAGAGCGAACTATAACTAAAAGATTCACCCATTCGGAAAAATAAATAAACATTTTATGGTTTTGTATCCTTTTCTCTTTTTTTTGACAAGCAAATTTTCAATTATTGCAATAATTATTTTTCTTCGTGTTGAATAAAAAAATTGATCGATTAATGTGCACGTAAATTCAAATTAATATTTGAGAAAAAATAACACGAATATTAATACTTCAATAAATAAAAAAATTAATTAATTAAGTTTATATATCTATGATAATTTGTGGAAATTAAATTCACCAATAATACCAATAAGTCATGGAAGTATAAAACTTTATTGCTGCATGCACGTGATGGGTATCTATTAATAGTTGCGGAGAAGAGAGTCAAAGAAGAAAAAAAAAAAAAGTGCCTTCCCATGTTTGGATAAAATGGGAAAACATTTCACAATATTATTGCCTGCCATAAATATATATATATATATATATATATATATATATATATATATATATATATATACGTATATATGTTCTTAATTTCTTCTTGTTAAAATTGATGGTAGATTAAATTTTGAGTTTTATTTCATATAATAATTAGTTTAATTTTATAAAATTAAGAAACATCATTCTCATAACGTCTTGACCCATAGTCCACTATATAAAACAGATCTATCGATGCCAAGCCGAGTCTGGGAAGAAATCCACTTCTCGCCGCAAAGTGATGTTTGACATTATATTAATCTAAAACGCAATGAGGACGGTGCACGAGTATTGAATTTTAGGGTCCGAAGAATTGTCTTCTTTTGTGATTTAACTCGATGTTATGTATATCTGTTTTCTCCTACGGGAAAAAATTAAAGTCATTCCACTCGAAGAAATTTTATTAACCAATCATAAAAAACACGGATGGAGCAAATTAAGTCTATCTATAAGTGCGTGCGTGTAACACCAGGAATAGATGTTTCTGTGTATTTGAGTTCTAAACTACTGGTAATTAATTAATTATTTAATTATTCAGAATATTTGTAGAATAAGGAATTGAGAGACAATTATTTAATTTGATAATCTAACGGCAAGGAATTAGTTTCATGCGTATTAATTGTTGTCTGCATATATATAAATGAATATTTAAATTTATTTATAAAATAACTGTCACTGTTAAACAGATGGAAGAGAATCAGAATATAAATAATTGTAAATAAGGAAGTGGCTCTTATGTAGTTTCCGGTGGACGGAGATTCTGTGAATAATGAAGAAGCATATATAGATGCCGAAAATGCGACTGTAAATAATAATATTCCTTTACGCGTCTGTGTATAGATGCAGAAAATCAAAATAATAATTTTTGTAATCCAACAACTGGCAATTGGAACTTGGTATAGTCCATACACATATTCTTCAAAATCAAAAGCATGCCCTATTCGGAATAATATAATATAGACGGTGACTGCTTCAAACTAAGTTTTCATCCCGACACGAGAAGAAATGAAAAAGCACCATATAGATTTGGGAATAAGATCTCATATATATATTTGAATATGGTTCCGTATGTATTCTAAACCGATAATCACAATACTGTTCTTAATTCCATAATATATATAATTAATATTTAAATTATCGTAGATGAATAATTTTTTATTTATGAACGATATTCAGATTATGACACATAATATATATAATTTTTATTATATATTATTATTAATAAATAAAAAAATTATTTATTAATAATAAATTAAATTATTTTTATATATATATGCGCTTACACGTACACAGGGTTTCAACGGTATGATATTCTATTTGATCTGTCATATTGACTGGCTAGCGAAGGTGTTTCCTTATATGGGATGAAGACGGAAATGGACAAAACCACAATTCGCAGTTGATTGTTATTTAGACTGATTATACTTCAAAAACAAGTTATACGACCAATTAATGGATGCAACTTTTTTCATGTTAAAGGTCATGATTAAGTACATATAGCTATTCTGTGAGCTCATAAATCACTAATAAGTAATTCGCACCAGGAAAAAAAAAAACAAAAAAACAAAAAAAAAAGAGAAGAATGATTAGCCTATCATCATCATCGAGTAGAGAGACGGAAAAGAAAGTGGGATAAAACGAGGAAGAATATTATTATTATTATTATTATGGTGGCCTTGGCATTTCAAATGTGGTGTCGTACAACTACAAGAGATTCCATGACCACAACTAATCTCCTATTATTCGTATGAATGAATGATCATACGGTTGGTTACATTTGAGCGAAGCTGTGCTTGTTTCGACCGAACACGTTTCTTTATTCTATAATTTACGCACGCTACGTACCTTTCTCCCCACCCCACCTATCCTTTTTCCTATATGTATTCTTTTGGTCTGTTTCTTATCTAAATACTAATTTTTATTAATTAATTAAAAACAGTTGCATCTCGAGGACCGGTTACGAGACCAAAGGGGGCAGAGTAACGAAACGACGACGATTATCCATTTTATGCGAACGATGATAAATTATTTTGAATAAGAAAAAAAAAAGCAATTAGTGCGGAGATTTTTCCGGAATAAGTAAAGTTATCACTCATTCGCTGACTGTGTCTTTAATTTAAAAAATAAAAAAATTAATAATTGGCATAGATACGAGTACCGGACGTAAGAAAGCACGAACAAGTTTCAACGTGGAAAACAAAAAAAACAAAAACAATAATATAAAATAGGAAATTGGAATATTAAAATGCAGTGTCGTGCTGTCACTGCCAGCAAGTGCTCCCGAGAATAAATGTATTTCGCCCGAGTCGGCCAAAGTGCAGGGTGTCCTCATTACTCATTAGACAATTGAGGTTTTTTATATTATAAATGCTAAAGGGCAATTTCGTCATATTGCTGGTTGTTGCTATTTTATACATCCACGTTTCCCCCAAAAATGCTTGATGTATGTGATTTGGTAAAGATAAATTCATTATAAGGTAATATACAATTTAAATATATATTTTTAATAATATTGACATACTAATTTATAATTTAATTATTATCAATAATAAAATATATATAAAATTTCATTTGTAGCTTCTAGAAAAGAAATGAATGCATATGATGTCTAAATACATGAAGAATTTGCAAGCGTTTATGCCTTTTTCCTTTTTCTCTGGCGGTGGTTGTCGGCGTCGCTCTGCGCTTGAGGCTTGACCTGTATTTGTAATTTTGTAATATCTTGATCATTTGGCAGAGACACGTTTTGCCCCCCGAACCATATTGAGCCCAAGCAAATACGATGAGAAAGCCCAAAAATTACCCAATGGAGCAAAAATTGGGGTACCGGAGGCTGACTGGGTCACTCTGACGTAGACTTCGACTTCGATGGGACGTTGTCTAATAATTTCCGTTGTTAATACTTAATACGGCGACCATATATCCGTTGGCAAAACATTGATAATAATTTTTTTAAAAAACTTTTTTCATATTCTTCACACGGTTTGAAAAATTCCATTATATTTGTCCCATTTTGCTTTGGAGACCATGCATGCACATGGTACAACGAAGAAGCTTACGAGGCATAACCGTCATGTTTATTTTCATTCCACCACCTAATTACCCTGCTTCGATAGCTGAAAAGATTTTAGTTATGATAATGTTAGGAGGGCATTTACGTCACGGGCGCGACCGTCGAGGATGTCTGTGCACTCGCCAATCGTTTGTCGCATACGAGATAATCGAAACTTGTCTCTCTGTGATTTTGCCTCTAATTTTCAAACATTTCTTATTATAATAAAAAAAAATGATAATACAACTATAATCTGCTATCTCTGTCTTCGTGTTCTTCTCTGGGAGGGGGAAGGACAAGAGGTGGGATAACCAGATGAAAATAAATCAATTTGGAGACTGATATTGAGCAAGCTATATACAGAGAAACTGGATTGAATTTTTCTTGTTGGGATTTCTAGAGGGTCCGTTTCCCTGATGGGAAATTGCTTCAGAGCTCGTTCCAATGTTGATCACACTCTCAGCTCTCAGCCTACTTCTGGTAAATCTTGCCACCCTGTTTTTCTTTCCTCTTTACCTCCACATTTCATGCGATATAAAGTTAATGCTTCATACCAACAGAAAAACAGTAATGCTTTTGAGTTTTGACGATATATTTTGGTACGGATATTGGAAATGGTTCTCAATTCTATAGTTATCTTCTTTCCAGTTCTTGTCTTTGTTTTTTGGAGCAGAGAGTAATTTATTCCTTTCTTTCTATTTTTCTAAAGTAATTTCTTAATGTGGCTCGAGAGTGAATTCTTTCTGTTGTTTTTTCTTTTGGTACGTAATGGCTGTGAACGTGAATCAGATTTGGCTTTGGCTTTGTTATGGTGTTGACTTTGTTTCCTGCATTTCATTTTCTTTGTGGATGATTATTAAAAAAATGCCATTATGTGGACGAAATTTTAAAAAAGCTGGTTTTTTGGCCAATTGATAGAGTTATGTTGGGATATAGCTGTTTCCAGTGTGGTTTGCTGCGACATTTGTTAGTTTCTGAAGTACTTTTCAGGGTGGGTTTCAATGCTGTAGTTCCCACAGACCTACTTATGTACTTGTTGGCTTCTAGTTGTAATGGTTTCTCATGCTTTTATCTATATTTTGCAGATGGTACCTTTTCAGCTCCAGGGAAGTAGTATCGATAAATTCTGTAGGGTTTTGGCTTAATTTCGTTCTAGATTGTGCTTCCTAGGAGTTAAAATGGGAAGGAAAATAAATAAATAAAAGAGTGACAATTAACAAGGAATTTGGACAATACAAGTCTAGATACACCGCTTATTTTCATTCCTCCAATTTTCAACTCCACTTTGCAGTCCGACCAAGCAAACTTGGCAGTTTTCAAACTGGGTGTATTACATTTTATATCTTTAGATTTAGTGTTAATACGGTTCTCATAAATAGTTTTATCTAGCATGAACTGTAAATTTTTATGCTGTTTGTTACATCTGTGTTGATAACAATGTTTCTCAGGATAATAAGTTCATTGTTTTCTTTTAAAATAAAAAATGCTTTAATTTCTTTCTTCATTCATCAATGCTTCTTGTTGACACATAGGAAGATTTGTTTGCCCCTTACAAGTTAATCTCTGTTGGCAGCTTATTAAGTGTTGAAAATGTCAGTGTACTCTGCATATGCCTCATTTATTTCCATTTTTATATGGAACGCCAAGGATCCTAAATAAAATAGTGATAAATTTACATATAATTGCAAGGTTATTCATTTCATAATTGTTGGGGAATAATTAATGACTTCAGTATGCCAGTGACTGTGATTTAATTTTGCATGGACCAAATTGCTTTCTGAAGCATAGGTTCAACTCATATGGAAACCAGTTGAAGCTACTTAGTTCATTTACTGGTTAAGAAGGAAAAACAAAAGTTAAAAGCTGGCCATCACTGTGAATGTGATATAATGTGAATAGTTATACCATTATTTTGTTGATGGCAGTTTGTTTCAAACTCACTTAAGAAGCCAATAAGATTAATGATGGTAAACTAACTTCCGTAATTTTTGAAAAAGGAGTAAAACAAAATTAGATTGTCCTTGAGACTTACAAGTTTTGAAATTATTGTGTAATGAAGCTAGTCAGCTACCCGCGGGTATGGGGTTTGTAGCTATGGTAACCAATGACACTAGCAATGGTAACTAGAGCAACAGGGGTTTAAAGCTTTCCCTGTTCCTGATGCCTCTAGTCTGATAATGGGATGATAGTTATAAAAACAACGTTACAAGATATTTATGAATTGAATTTCAACTATAAGGAAAATGAAGATGACATTTAAGAACAACTTACTCTTGGAGACAATGTGAAGTAAAATGCTCGATCTTTTATTCTTTATATTGCTCTACTTTTTTATTCCTCATACACCTGGTGGGTTTAAGGCATATATTTTAATTGGTCAGAAGGCGCTGTTCAACCCTAAAATTTTTTGTTCTATTTAGGTACTACTTTAAGTTAATTGCAATAGTTCAGAAACCGAGGTTGAACAACTTGACAAATTCATGACACAACAGCGATTAGGGCGTTAATTTGATATCTAATATACTGGCAATGGCATCAGCTAAAAGATATAAATGGTTGTTTATAATCACAAGATAAAGATGGTAATAGAGGGGAGGATGGTGAGTATTCATGGAAGTAATACAAGGAGCAATGGTGGATGGAGCCAATAGGTATTATTGATGATTAGGATGCTGGTTATGAATACTGAAGAAATAGAAAAAGCTTAGGAGTTCTAAATAATGGGTATAAATAGTGAAACATTAAACTTTAAAAATCCCTGGAGATAGTCTTTTGTAAAAGTTTTTATCTTCTTATTCACATCACATCTGGTACAGACTTCATCACAAGTTAAAATGATGTTCTGATTGAAAAAACCAGGTGTCTAAAGATGGGCCACCTTCAAAAGGCAGAATAAGACCCCTGAACTAAGGCTGCCTTGGAAGGTGTCAAGGAAGGGCTACCTCTGAAGCAAACAAACCTTCTTTAAAAGAGTACCAAAAGTGGTAATTGTTAAAACAGTTTACATCTTACACTAGGAGTCTGCATAATAAGGTGACTTCCCTAATTACTTGGAACAGTATTACTGGGTGCAGGATTAATTGACAACTAAAATCCAGAGTTTGGACTTGAGGGGCTGTCAGTTAAGCCCTTCTGTGGGCGTAATTGTGCAATCTTAAGAAGTGCCTTCAGGGATGATTGTGTGTTGCTACAGAATTTGGTCAAGAGAAAGAAGGACTTGCAAGTGGTGCCAAGTTCCTCAGTTATTCATTTGTTATCTGTAAAATCAGGAAAGGGAAAAAGTTTATTACTCAGAAGAATCAGGAAACTCATTTCTATTGATTTGAATAGTATGGATTCTTTCACTTATTCTCTTAGCATGCATCTCTTGTCCTCATAAATACCTACTATTTATGCGCTGTCTCTGTTGGCTCACAATTCTATTTCCAAAATTCAATACACGGTTACTGCTTTAGGAAAAATTATTAAGATACCCTACTGTCTCACAAAATGAGGCAATCTCAAGTATTGTATTTCATTAGTATATACACTATGTCGGGACAAGGAGACAACAAAGAATTTTATACCACAAATATTAGCCTTTCTTGCTTGACATCGAGACTCATAAAAGTGCCTCGGTTGTTACCTTTACTTTGCTAGTTGCAGCTGTTGCTTGCATCATGTTTTTTACTAAGGCTTTATTATTACTAGCTATAAACAAATTCTTTATCTCAAAATGTGACCAGTAAAATCTCACATTGGGGATGCATTTTTATATTTTTATCTTTTTGTAGGGTTATGGAACCAAGAATTATCTCCACCACTCATTCCACGTCTAATTCTTATAACCTAACACAATGAAACCACTCTCAAAGGTACAATATTTGTCAATTAGGCTTTTCTTCTTAATTTTCTCAATTGAGTCGTTGACTTTTTTTTTATTTGCTCCAATTTGGTTCTTCCATCCACCTGTATGGCATTGACTTTGAAGAATTTAGGGTGTATGGAAGGACCAAATTGAAGCAAATCAAACCATTCAAGAATTCAATTAAGAAAAATAAAAAAGTAGAGAGACCAAATTTGTATATATGTTTTTTGCAAGGACCAAAATAGTACATTACTCTTCTTTTAATATTTGTCTTCCAACCCTAACACCGCATCTCTCCCTCAAAGAACTACGGTCGCAGCTGCTTGGGGAGGTTGCTACCAATGGTAACTTCCTCCCCTCCCCCCCCAACTTCTCTAGTCTTTCTTTATGATTATCTTGTTGTCCTCTTTCATTAGGAAAGATATTTTCTTCTATTAAGAAAGTTGTTTTCTTCTATTAGAAAAGTCTTTTTCTTCTTTTAAGAAGGTTTGTTCTCTTTGATAGAAATTATTCAGTGCTTACCAACTTTAGAAAATTTATATTTTTTTACTCCAAATCTACATCATTTTAAAGTTAGAAGAATTTATAACTTCAAAAAGTTATGATTTTCAGAAAAGATTGCAAGGTGCAAGGTGTGTTGCTTTTTATTGAAAGACTCTGATTTCTTTTCTTTGATTTTAAAATTAATTATATTTGAGTTAAATTTATTATTATTTTTTTATAATATTGGTAGTATTAGTTAAAAAATGTGTTATCTTGTGATCTAGATTTTTATCTATCTTTCAAAAGTACAGGTTGATTTGTAATTTCTATCTTTTTTTGTTTCATTAAGACTTTTGTAAATCTCATACTTGATGCCTGTATAATAAATATTATGATATTTGATTTGTCTAAAAAAAATATTTGTCTTCCAAGGATCTTCATTTTAGTTCAAGAATAAACAATGTCTCGTTGAGGCATTGCGATAAGTGAGCAAAAACTAAACACATGCATGCAACTTCATCACTTTGAGATTTACTTGAATCAAGGAATAATCAAGAATTAATCCATATATTTATATCTTAGATATATAATAGTAGTTGTTCTGGGAATAGATGGACTTTTTTGTAGCTTCAAATGCTCACCATAAAAATGTTAGCATGGATTATGTCCCAAGATGATTGACTGTTTCTATTTCTGCCAATCATTATTGGGAGATCATTTATTTTTTGTTTATTTTATATGATCTGTTCATTGTATCCTCTTCTTTTTTTGCTGTCGTGTGCTCAATGTACTTGTTACTCATGCAAGCTTCTTTCTGTGTTTATAGTATTACTTCCTTGTCCACTCAACTAAGATAAACAAGGTCATTTGAACTGATTGTGTGCTTATCTCTGTGATGAATTATGGTATGAAAATGCCACCTGAACAGGGATAGCACAAGCTGTTGTAAACCTCTTCATCTTCTTCGTATTCTTCTTCTATTTTTCTCTTATGATACTTACGAACGTTTTTCCCAATGCAAATTCTTTTCTCCATTCTTAATTTGTTATGCACCCTGCTTATGTTGTACTTTCCTTTCTTTCTTTCAATAAAATTTCTCCCTTTATTAAAATGATTTGTTTTTCTTTTTGTAGATTCTACAAAAGTTCCTGGTAGAAGCGCCCATTCCTGTGCTCATTCAGGTCCAGTGCATGGATACAAGAATAAAGGTAAATCTGAGACTCTCCCCGCTCCAAGATCTGAAGGTGACATATTTTCCTCCCCAAATTTGAAGGCCTTCACATTCAATGAGCTTAAAATCACTACTAGAAACTTTCGTCCTGATAGTCTCCTTGGACAAGGGGGTTTTGTCATGTCCACAAGTGATGGATTGATGAGCTATCACTTACTGCTACAAAACCTGGATCTGGATTGGTTGTAGCTGTGAAGAAGCTAAAACCAGAAGGTTTTCAAGGGCATAAGGAGTGGCTGGTAGGTTGTATTCCCAACCCATTATCCTTCTGCTTTCCTTTGAAATAGATCAAATCCTATTATAGGTTTCTTTATTTACAGTCTGAACTCCATTATCTTGGTCAACTTCATCATCCAAATCTTGTCAAACTTATTGGATGGGGATAACCAGCTTCTAGTCTAAGAGTACATGCCCAGAGGCAGCTTGGAGAATCATCTGTTTCGCAGTATGTTGACACCTTTAGTAGCATAATTTTCAGATAACAATACACTTCAAATCTGGCTGTACTTTGGTTAATACTCTGCGTATGAACTATCAATTATTTGGACATTACCTATATCAGGTCAAAACTTGCCACAAAAGTGTTCTTTCAGTAACCCTGGGACTGTTGCTTGCCCCCACTTCCATGGGCAACAAGGATCAAAGTTGCCATTGGTGCAGCTCGAGGTCTCACCTTTCTACATGACTCTGAGCAACAAGTTATCTACCGTGATTTTAAGGCTTCCAATATTTTATCAGATTCGGTAGGTTGGTTAAAGCGTTAAGCAGTAGCTTGCTATAGTATTGTGGGTATTTGGTGAAAAATGCTTTGTAAAATATGAATGGGTTGGCGTAACCCTCCTCTACCAATAATGAAGGAAAGATAATTGTAAGAAAAAAAACAGATAGTGAGAGAATGTAAAAGGAAGAATAATAAGGTCAAAACTCAAAGATACCTTCTTCGTATGCCATCCATTTTATTCTACTCTTTATTCTTTTTATTTTTGTCATTTTTAACTATAATGCCTCCCTAGTTTATATGCACAGTCTTCTTGAACTTGCTGATTGGAAGTTTATTTTTTACTTGAACAATCCTAGTAGTCCTGCATTTAATATGTTTCGTGTATAATTGCAGGAGTTTAATGCAAAATTCTCAGACTTTGGGTTGGCCAAAGCAGGGCCTACTGGCGATCGTAGTCATGTTTCCACTCAAGGTTATGCTGCTCCTGAATATATTGCTACAGGTTTGATTTTTGCATCAGTTATCTTTTCATGCTTTTTGGTACTAAAAAATCTTTCACTTTATTTACACTTTTAATGCTTTTAGGTTTGTGGGGACTACTAATAGATATTCCAAATCAAACTAGTGCTTTCATGGATAACACTCGAAGTTATGTTTCATCTTGGTGATGAACGAAATTTTCAAGGTTTAAATTGGAAATGACTTGTGAACCGATTTAAAAATCAACATTCTAAACTTCAATAATTTCCTTATACGTATAAATGTCTATGCATAGACATTTAGAACATGTGTGGATGTGTATATTTTCCAGATAAGAAAAACCTCTCTTTGGATGGTAGAAAACTGGGAGCCTCTTGTCCTTGGGGAGCTTTTCAGGTCGTAGTTCTGTTTTCTTAATCCCGTTGGCCCCATAGCCTCGATGCTTTGAATTTCTTTTCATTTGAACATTATATTATAGGGTCTGACCTAAAAATATCAATGCTTATAGGTAATGAAATTAGTTCCCAGATAGTTGTCATTTAGTTTTGTTTGTAAAAATAATCTGGCTGTCTGGTCATGCCCCTTTATGAAGTGATTGCTTTATTTTTTCATCTACCATTTATTAAGTGACTTCATCATTTCAGCTCATAAATGATCACATTTACAGTTTTTTTTTTGTTAATATAAATATACTACTATTATTAACAGCAACAACAACTACTGCTACTACTACTGGAACTTTGGTTCATACTGAATGGCTTAACGTCATTCTTTTGGGATATCTGAGCAATGCTATGCTTTCCCTTGCATCTGATACCAAAACAAACATTGATCAGGTCGGCTGACTGCAAGGTGTGATGTCTATAGCTTCGGGGTTGTGCTATTGGAACTACTATCAGGACGTCGTGCGGTTGATAAAACAACATCTGGGGTGGAACAGAACCTGGTAGAATGGGCAAGACCCTTGGGTGACAGGAGGAAGTTATTCAAGATTATAGACACCAAGTTGTAAGGCAGTACCCACAGAGGGCAGCTTATACAGCTGCAATCGTTGCACTACAGTGTATTAGTGAGGCCAAAATGAGACCGCAGATGTCTGAGGTTTTGGCAACTTTGGAATAGCTACGAGTCCCCAGACATTCAGCTGACCGGAGCTCTGTCTCTGGTCCCATGACAAGCTCACCTTTGAGACCTATCCATCATTCAACAGAGCAAAAGTCTGTGTCTGACTATCCAGGTGACAATACTGTGAGATCCCCACTGGCACCCATGGTATCCCCAAGAAGATAATATAGCAGGAGTGGACTTTTCCTTTCTTTTTCAGGCTTCTCTTAGTTGATAGCCCATTCGGGACCTTTACTTATTCATGTAGACACTAAACTTCAGTCCTGGAGATAGCCCCATTCATCAGGATCAAGATTGCATCATCATATTTGAATTCACCGATAAAGAGGTTAAGGTTGATAGCCCATTCGGGACCTTTACTTATTCTTATTGCGTTTTTTACCTTGAAGGCTAAAACTGGCACTACTTCTGTAGACCCTACCATATCCCAGTATAACAAGTACCAAAAATTTTATTAACTCAAAAAAGAGGAGATGAATTTTTTTTTCTATTAAAAGTCTAAATGCACTTTCCTTCTTGAGATCTCCGAGCAAGTTAAGACTATACTATTAATATTATAACAAATATTAATATTTTCGGACAACAAATGGACTAAATGAATTTAAAATTTAAATTGTCTTGGTCTGATTAGCAGTCTCCCGTGACATGTTTCTTCTTTTGTTTTACTGTTAACAACGAGTTAAACTTGCTACAAACAAGATTATAGCTGATGCCTTCACATTCTGCTTACAAATACATTTGAGTTTCAGGTCGACACACTTTGAAAGCTATATATATGTCAGGAAAATCATGTCCCAACCCAATTGCCCAACACCCATATTCCAAAGGCATCATTTCCCTCTTGCCAAGATGCAAAGGGAAACACCAACTCAATCAAATCCATGCCCTTTTGACCATCACCGGCCTCATTCAAAAGCCCTCTGTTGCTAGCAAACTTGTTGCGTCTTTTGCTTTAAGCACCCTTCCTGGCACTACGTCTATAGCCCGTGTAATCGCTGATCGAATTCATGGTCTTGATACTTACACTTGGAATACAATTCTTAGAGGTTATTTGGAGGGAACTAACCCCGAAGAAGCCCTTTCGGTTTATTCCCACTTGAGAAGAAGAGCTTTGAAGGTCGATAGTTACACCCTTCTATTTGCTATCAAGGCATGTGGCCCCACCGTAATTCAAGGGGAACAGATGCATGCTCAATTTTACAAACTGGGATTTGCGTATGAGGTTATAATACGAACTGCCATGATTCAAATGTATGCCTCATTTGATAATATTTCTCATATGGAACAAGTGTTTGATGAAACGCCCCAAAGAGATTTGGTTATGTGGAACTCCCTTCTTGCTTCCTATGCTCAAAAGGGTTTCCCTTTGAAAGCGCTTGCAGGTTTGGATGCTATGGTCAAGGACAATGTGAGGCCAAATGGGGTGACTGCAGTTAGCGCTCTTTCTTCTTGTTCATCTTTGAAAGCCTTGAAAGAGGGTAGAACAGTCCATGGTTATGTGATTAGAAATCTCCATTATTTTGACGTTTTTCTTGACAATGCTTTAATTGGAATGTATTCTAATTGTGGGGTTCTTTCAAAAGCCTGCCGCATCTTTCAAATGATGTCTTCAAGAAATGTGGTTTCATGGACGTCAATGATCAAGGGTTATATTGACAACAATTATCCACACGAGGCATTGAATTTGTTCATCAAGATGGAATCTGAAAATATGAAACCAGATGAGGTTACCATGTTAGAGTTAATTTCAATGTGCTCCAAGTTGGGAAGCCTTGAACTTGGAGCGCAGATCGAACACCATCTAGAGAAGAATAGGATTAGCAAAGAGAGCTATTCCATTGCAAATGCTTTGATGGACATGCATGCCAAATGTGGTAATATGAAGAAGGCTTGCCAAATTTTTGATGGGATGGTGCAGAAAACTTTAGTCTCTTGGACCACCATGATAAATGGGCTAGCAACGCATGGCCACGGCATCCCAGCTTTGGTCCGGTTCAGTCAGATGCAAAGAGAAGGTTTTAAACCAGATGGCATTGTCTTCCTCAGCATCTTATCTGGCTGTAGCCATGCAGGCTTGGTGGATGAGGGAATGAAATGTTTTGAATCAATGATTAATGACTATAATATGGAGCCATGGATGGAGCACTATGGATGCATGGTGGATCTTTTATGTAGGGCTGGGCTAGTGAACGAGGCATATGACTTTGCTGAGGCAATGCCAGTAAAACCTGATTCTGTAGTATGCCGTATGTTGCTTGGAGCTTGTCAAAGCCAAGGTAATATCAGCCTAGCAAATCGAGTTGTAAAGCTTTTACATGAAGCTGGGCCTAGAAGTATTGAAGATTATATACTTCTGTCTAATTCGCACGCGGCAATGGCCGGATGGAATGATGTCCAAGAAGCAAGGGGAGATATGAAAATTATGGGTTTAACGAAACACGATCCGGGCAGTAGTTTGGTGGAGGTTGGTTCCAATGTAGGATACTTACTATACTAGATTTTACCTCTTTTAAATGTTGTTTTAGAGAAAAATAACAATTGAGAACAAATTATTTCAATATTATAAGAGGTTTCCTTTGTCCCTATGATAACATAACATCATCTATAAATTAGGACAACATAAATGAAGGAAAAGAAAGGACATCTTTGAGGTTTTCTGAGAAACAAACGTATGCATTAATAAGCCAGGAGGAGACTCCACTCCACGCGCAAATCCCAAGGCTCCAATCGAGACCTCCCAAAAGATTAAGGAAACAATTTCTGCCGCACTTGCCGAAGCTCGAAAACTATGACAAATATTATCTAAACATTTACTACTGCAAAATGCAACTATCATACATTGCCCCCAACATTAAAAGACCTAGATGTTGCTAATCTAGATAACGGACGAGTGTTTGAAGTTAGTTTAATACCACATTTATTCCAATAATTCCACTACTAATTTTAGGTAGAAAATTGGGTTGCATATTCGACTGAAAACACCAACCCTCTTTTAGAGTCATTTAATATTAAGAGGCAAACGTACAAACATAAGTTTCCGAATCTCGTAATCCATTTTAGGGACCTAACATGGTCTGGCTAACAAAGGTAACATAACAAGATACTCCATAGTTGACATAGGAAGGGCTCAAGTTGTGGAAACGAGAAGAAGTATCTATCATGCACATTTACGTTACCATAACATAAGCAAATTTATTTTCATGCCCAAACAGTAAGTTCTTAGTAGCATAGACAAAGGTACAAGTTAATCATACACACAGAAAATTACAATATGGACAGCCCAGAAATCATGCCAAAAACAAGAATTCAAATTTGGGTATGGTTGCAGCATGCAAAACGTAAAACCTATAATGTACAAATCACCCTCAAACGCCCAAAATGCAGCAAAAGAAAAAAGAACCCGGTCAAACACACCTCTCCTACCATAGTCCTATGCTGTTCAATTCAACAATATTATTACAGATACATTAAACTCCATAAGTTTCAGCCTCCTCATGTTAAACCCCCGAAAACCAGTATTCCTCAAATCACCTCCTCCATTCTGCTTGAATTACCTTCCCTGCAAGATGAACACAGACTAGTTTATAATTATCAATCATAAAAAATGTTGTGCACTTGCACATAACTGATTCATTTTGGTATGACCAGGATGGCATTTGTCCCACAAGAAGTTATCACATGTGACAGAATTTAAACCACATTTAGGAAGAAATACATCATACCATTCCCATCTCTAGAAGATGAGACAGTCTTGTCACCTCTGTGCCCCCCTTTGCTGCCACCTGATTGAACTGGTCTCTGTGTCCTTGGTGAATGCGAACTCATTTTGCTGTTAGTTGAAGATGGCAAAGAATGTCGCCGGCCAATGTGGTTTCTCTCACCTCCATCTTGTCCCAACCTTGGGGACCCTTGTGCCCTCAACTTTGCCTTGGCCGATTCAGTTGCTGCCATATAGCTTGGTAGTGTTGGACTATTCTGTACACCATTCTCTGCACGTTCCTGCTTCCCTAGAACTGAGGCTTTCCTGGAGGGTTTCTGGTTTTCATTGCCTAGTGGATCTTCCTTATGATTAAAATCCCCATTTGTGAGGGAAGAATTTTCATCTTTATAACTACTCTCTAGTATATCTTTGGGCTCATTTCTTGCTTCACCATCAGAAATGATTTTATCTTTACTTGTATTCTCTGTGGAGGGCTTTGAATCCACTGTCACTGGATAACTGCTTGGCATATCAGACACCTCCTTGCTAACTGAAGGTCTAGGAGTACTTTCTGCATCAGGCACATTGGAAATGGCCAATGTTGCTTCTTTATTGATCTTCTCATTAGAACCAATAATCTCTTGTTCTGAAACATTGTGACCTGAGGTAAATGTTGCCTTTTCTAAATGCTGCTTTGGGGTCTCAGATTCAACTTCTGGCTGAACAGCATTCTCAACAACAGGGTTATGAACCTTTCTCAGGCTACGCTTAACCTTTTCAAGCTCATATTGAGGATTTTCCTGCACTGGATCTGTGGATTGGCTTGGAATTTTCCTCAGATTTCGTTTTGGTTTCTCAAATTCAGGATTTGCTTGTACCTGGACTGAGTCAGAATTTACAGAAGGAAGCTTCCGGTTGGTACGTTTTGACTTGCCCATTTGAGCTTCTCCAATATAAAGATTACCCTGCTTTCTCTGAGATTTAGAGTCTGGAAATTTCTTGGGTTGGGGAATTGGTATCCAAAAGTGAGATGCTGACCAGCGCTCCAACCAACTTAAGGCTGAATTTGGATCACCAGGAACATATTGGAGGCGCAGGGCCAATATCGTAGTAGACGAAGCAAGAAGCTAAAACAAGAAAACAAAGTTTTCACATGACCAGTTTGATTAAGACAGATCAAAACAAAATTTTGAAAATGGAATTGTGTGCTTCAGATCATTGATGCAGCAATACAAGTGAAATCCCATTTATTTCCAGACTAAAACCATAGTAAATTGTGGTAAAAGGAGAGAACAATATTGCACATAAACCCTAGTTGGGACAGATAACGAATAGCTAGACAAGCAAAAAACATACAGAACATGCACTGTGTCTTCAATAACAACAAAAAACAAGCATTTGTTGACATGCTTGCCGTATGCAATTTACCTTCCGGGTGAAAGTATTTGTTGACAGCCTTGCATTTTTTGTGGATATATCTACTGGATTAGAACTCTTTCCATCCTGAAGCACAATGCATTTAGAAGAAAAAATGATTAGAAATTACAAATATATGATATTTGCAGAATTCAATCCCCCCCACTGTCTCTGACTCTGCATTGACACTTTGATACTATCTAACAGTACCGGTATTTGGAGGAAGGGGAGAGGAATTAATCATATGAATACTAAAGATTATAAATAATATGACATATCTTTGATAATCAACAGAGGATTCAATAACTTGGGAAACATTACCAGAGGCTTTAAAAGAATGCACTTCTCATGGATTTCAAAACCAACATCAGACTGTCTAACTCTTCCTCCACGAACAAGTGCTTGAAATTTGACAATCCCATACATACAGTACAATGTAGAAACAGCTTGTCTCCGAACTAAGTGTCCACGAATAAGTGCTTGCAATCTTATTATGCCTTTTAGGGCTCTAAATGCCCTGCGAGCCTTTACACCAGGAGCTTCCATTAGTTGAGGCAATCAAATGTTACAATATCTCATACAATGTGAACTACACACAAATAAGTTCAATATACTCATATAGCCAACTGTTTCAGGTAACAGTAGTGGTAGAGGAGACCAAGTGACCAAAGACTGAAAAAATTAGTATGATGACGTATGGCTTTCTCCCAAAAGAGCATCATTGCAGTGGGAGTCAGACTGCTTTGATCTCCACCAGAAGATCAATTAAGAATCAATTTCAGCGTTAAGGCATACTCAGTTTTTTTTTAAAAAAAACAGAAGATGAAGGCAGTTGCCACAAATATATTTTATCACTTTGCAGTCTACATATAAATATCATATTCATGAATACACTTTCAACTGTTTCTGTTTTTTTTTTTTCTTTTTTGGGCTGAAGGACACTTCTGATTGAATCGGTGAATTAGTAAAGCAGCAAGACACTTACCAAATAACCCCTAAAAGCAGCCTGTGCCTTTGTCGCAGCTTCCTCCTGCCTGATTTTCTCTGGATCGGGCTGTGCATCTTGTTCAACATGTCCTACAAAATCTGTTTCTTGGTTCACTGGTGAAAAATTTTCTACAGCTTTATTCTCCAGTTCTAAGTCTTCCTCATTTCTTGCAATAGTATAGGGGGCTGGATCTAAGGCCAAACCAGTTTCTGATGCCTTGGAAACAACCAATGCTTCTTTCTGATTAACAAGTTTCTACATTAAATTATTTTACAAGAAGTCAGAGTCTCTTAACAGAAGGAAAAGCCCCTATCAGAGTAGATGTATTTCCCTTCAGATACTAAATTTAACAGTTATGCATTCCACAGCATAACAGCAGTTATCAACCCTAGCTACTATTCAAGTGAATAAACTTCGGTGGTTGGAGAATACTGCTTAACTAGGTGAATACACAACAATTATTAGCAATACTAAGTAACAAGCAAAATTTTAATCCAATAGCAACAGCACCAAAGCAATAATGTAGTTTTACAGCAAAGACAAATGTCTCAGGAACCAATCTGAGAACACAGTCTGTGTTCACCTTTTATGCCTTCATCCTCACAATAATGATAATACTTGACCATAAAATCTGATAATGTCAATTAGTTTAGTATGCAAAATGTAACTCTGGAGTTGGCTATTTATTCGTGTTATATAATAGTATTACCTCTCTCCCTTTTGAAATATTTGATTTCGATGACTTTTTCCCAAATAGTACAGTTTTGATCCATTTTCCCGGTGACTTGCCCATTGTGAGATCAGGACCTGCAACATAAAAACAGTGAGCCTAATCTTGGCATTGATCTGCATAACTACAGTTTCATAATTTTAAATTATGGAAGTAAAAAATTAACACAACAAAAAATACTACACTTAATCCTGAAATCATACAACATACTTGCTAAACATAATCACAAAATTCAATTACTTCAGAGTAACTTAGATTTAAGTCTCTTGATAAGGTCCTTCTGTTATTTTATTCTTTCCTCCAGCAAGGACTTTTGTCATAGGTTACACCATGACCATGTTGCAGTATATGGTTGAGAATGATTAGCCATTATGATGATACTCAGTTGGTTAGGAATTTATAAGATGCAAAGACATGATTTCCTAGTGGCCCAAAACGTGGGTCAATTTACTCCTAAAGGCGTTGAAACTAGAAAGTTAAAGCTATATCAAGGGAAATAATGACCAATCAATTATATACGAACAGTAAGAAGACATAATATACAATTAGTTGCATCCTTTCTCTTATGCAATAATACAGCACCAAACGACATATACTTTCCATATGCATTAGTTATCGAAATGATGCGCCGTCACTTCTACCTGCGAGATCTTTTAGGAAGAATTATGTAAACACCGCCTACAGTAATATCCGT